>CM023483.1:150303842-151549036 GCA_013339685.2 Hyalomma asiaticum
TATAATATATATATATATATATATATATATATATATATATATATATATATATATATATGCGCGCTCGAACGCCTATATACATGCGCCCGAACGCCTGGATGCAGAAGACGACGACGATCGGTGGTTGTTACCCACGCTCTTGCGCGCGCTCGGCTGGACCAGATCTACCTTCGTGCTAGCAGTCTGTAAGGCAACGTCGCGGCCTGCTTGAAGACCAACATCCACATTTTAATATATATATATAGGCACTGGATCGTGACTTGCAATGAGGTGCCGGTGGGAGATTTCACTTGTGCGTAGTTGAACCATAAGAATTCGTAGTGTGCGCGTTATCTAAATTAATCCGGAACCCGGCACGATCTACGATGAATATCCGGAGCTTCGCCCACTCATCATCATTCACTCCGTGGATATGCTGTGAATTTTTGTACAGCACGCATCAACGATCGTGAAAGATGACTCGGTATGGCTGTGTCACGGCCCTGTAAATGATCAGTGATCGGGCGAAGCTCTGCTGTTACAGGGCCGTGTTCAAGCTCCCCGGCGCGAAGTCGGTGAAGGGAACCACGGCAGTTTCGGTCGTTCCGTACGCAAGAGACACAGTGAAAGGATCAGAGTCGTGGTTGAAAAAACAACAAAATTTAATCTATAATGATAGGGCAGCGCAAATAATACAAGGTAAACAACACTTCACTCAACTAACAATGAACAGCGATTAAAGAGCTTGACGAAGATACTAACGCGCGAGAACAACAAACAAATAGGAAAAATAAACTAACAACAGTAAGTAACAACAGTGAGAACAGAAATCTAATTTACAAAGGTTAACGAAAGTTCAAGAAGAAAGTTCAGGGGGTATGAACATGAAGGCATACGTGCTGATGACCGGCAGCGTCGAAGGGTCCACGACGGTCTGGTGCGGCAGTCTGGTACGGCACAGCGTTGAGGTCGATGGAGTTGCGGCGCTGATGTTCCCGGGGAGCTATTGCTTGATGGCAAACCCGAGCGGTTTTAACTAACTCGAGCCGAAGTCCCGATGCCTACGTTGCAGACGGTAAGCGCACATCTCAACTAGGCGAAGCGGCTAAGGTTAGGTGGCCAGCCGATGCAGAGCCACGCTAACAACTTCTAGAGCGATACGATGATCGGCTTCTACGCCATGTAAGCCAAGCGACTAGAACCCCGTGCTCCTCAATGCTCCTCGCTTAAATACCCGCATGTTTTTCCCGATTCGCTGTCTTCGGAATCGGGGCGTGTTTTTGAGACAATTGTTCCACAACTTCATTTCTGGCTCCGCCCAAAATATCCCACTGGAGAGAGCGATGGGCAAACCCTTTCTCGTGGTCGCCGACGGGCCTCTTCATTCTGCACCCCCGATTGACAGGTCATCAGCGTGGCGGGGGGTGCCCTTCGCCGGTCAACAACGGTATGCGTACTTGTCCCCTTTGGACACGGTGGCCGTCGAGCAAACAATAGCGTAGGTCCGCACGTGGCCAGTGCACGTCAACGGCTGCCCGCTGTCTTGCCCTGCACTGTAGGTTTCAAGAATCTCGCTGGGGGGCTCGCGTGGGAGAGCCAAAAGTTCGAGCTTCCCAGCTCAGAAGGCCATCTTATCCATGTCTTCTCGGAAACGGGCCGATTGCTTCTGACGGCTTTGGAGCGGTCAAGCGCTTCTAAAATTGCACGTGCGGCCATGCCGTCAACCTTCAGTTATATTAAACCACGAGGCAATGTCAATCCGTGACATCTGCGTTATCTCGCTACTGTCTGCTCATATCTGAAAAGCTAATGGCGCCCAGGAAACCGTCATCGTCGTATGTTTCCTGATTGGCAAGCTGAATAGGTGCGCGAGACAGTGTGTCAGCGTCTTCATGCTAACGGCCAGACTTGTAAACGATGGTGACGTCAAATTCCTGCAGGCGCAAGCTCCACCGTGCTGTCGTCCTGAGGGGTCGCGCATGCTCGCCAGCCAAAAAAGGGCGTGGTGGTCCGCAACCACTTTGAATGGACGGCCATAGAGGTAGGAGCGAACATTCTTCGGCTTGGTGGGAGACCTCGGACACAGGTTCGTACTCGGAGGAGTCAGGGCGATGTGGGAGGAGTGTGTCAATGGTATGCGGGGGCTCATGTCCATACAAAATAAAGGGGAAAATCCCGTAGTGGCTTGTGTTCCAGCGTTGTACGCGAACGTGACGAATGGGAGAACGCGGTTCGAGTTAACATGATCAGATGCCACGTACATCGCGAGCATATCGCCGAGAGTGCGGTTGAATCGTTCGGTGAGCCCGTTAGTCTGAGGGTGGTATGCTGAGCTGGTCCGATGAATAACGTGGCATTCCGAAAGCATAGCTTTGACGAACTCGGACAGAAATGTTCGACCTCGATCACTAAGGAGCTCTCGAGGTGCGCCGTGTCGGAGGACGAATCGATGTCGGAAGAAAGAGGCTACGTACCGCGCTCGAGCACTTGGCAAAGCAGCAGTTTCGGCGTAGTGTTTCAAGTGGTCGACAGCGACAATGATCCACCGATTTCCATCTGGCATCATCGGAAGTGGGCCGCATTAGTCAATACCGACGCGATCGAAGGGTTTGGCAAGGCACGGTAGCGGCTGCAGGGCACCAGACGCGCGTAAAGGCGGCGATTTGCGAAGTTGGCACTCAACACACCAGCTAACAAACTTTTGTATAAAAGTGTACATGCCACGCCAGTAGTAGCGGTGACGAATGCGCTCATAAGTCTTAAACACTCCGGCATGGCCACACTGTGGGTCGGCGTGGAAGGAGGCGCAGAATTGTGATCGTAAGTTGCGGGGAGTCCATCGACGTCCGTCAGGAGAGTGTGTAGAGGGCGTCACCTGTACGCCTTGCAGCAAGTGGACACAGGTAACACAGGTTCGTACTCGGAGGAATCCTCTGAAAGCACTATATATATATATATATATATATATATATATATATATATATATATATATATATATATATATATTGACACGACCCGTCTTCAAACTACGCGCCCTGGCTGTTTCTGAAGCCCTGCCACTCATCTGCGGTCTACGTGCAAAGCAGAGCAACAGCGTTGCTCATAGCACGTGCGTGCTGAGGAGCCGCGCGCCCTCGGAGAGGCAAAAGAAGAAAGAAGACGAGACACAGCTCGTGCAGACGGTGTTCTCGACAGAGACTAGGCAGACGCTGGCTGAACCGTTTTTTCTTCCTGGACACAAGTTCGTCCAATTTAACTTAATTTATTAAAGAGTTTTCTTAAACTGTGTGTTACATTTCTGGTGGAGGTGCTGGGTACTATGTCAAGCCCTTCTCGCGTGACTGAACGCAGTCTAGAAGAACGGTCCGCGCCCATCGATCTGACTCCTGTTCACCAGCGTTGCAGTCGTCGCTTACGTGGTGAGGCTCCAGAGTTCTCAGCTCTATCGGATCCGGCCAGAACCTCCTCATCCATGAACGGGAACGCTACCGGCATGACATCCCAGATCGCGCCAGCTCACATCGTGGTAAATCCGCCAATGCAACCAGAGCCTTTTCACGGCGACTCCTTCGAAGACGCGGAGGATTGGCTGGAACGCTTCGAGCGTGTCGCGAAAGTCAACGGCTGGGATGACGATCGCAAGCTCCGAAGAGTGTACTTCGCTTTGGAGGACAGCGCGCGAACGTGGTTCGAAAACCACGAAGCTGCGATCCTGTCCTGGAGCGATTTCCGACGGGAGCTACTCGTCGCTTACCCAAATACGGACCGCAGAGAGAGAGCTGAAGTTGTCCTGCAAACAAGAAACCAGCGGAACAACGAAAGCGTGGCGATGTACGTGGAAGACATGACTCGCCTATTCCGACGGGCGGATGTAAACATGAGCGAGGACAAAAAGGTGCGCCATTTAATGCGGGGCGTAAAACAGGAACTTTTTGCCGGGTTGGCTCGGAGCCCGCCGCGCACAGTCGCCGAGTTTCGCTCCGAGGCAACTACGATGGAGATGATGCTACAACAACGAGCGAGAACGTACAACAGAGACATGAACGTCGCCTCTATGGAAGCACTGCCAACAGCTTTCGGGAGCAACATGAAAGTGCTACGGGAGCTTGTGCGCCCCGTGGTGCGAGAGGAGATGCAGAGGATGCGGCTTGACCAGACTACTCCGATGGTTTCGTCACTCGCCGACGTGGTTCGCGAGGAGGTTAGGCAAGTGGTCCGCGAAACTCAGCACCCTGTACTTCCAGAAGTTCCACTGCTGCGACAGCCGACGACTACGTCCTATGCCGAAGCGCTGCAGCGGGGAACTGCAGCGTGCGGATGTCGCAGCGGCTGCCGCTATGCAGCCTCCGATGTACCCTATCACACGCCAGCCACCGCCAGAGAGGAGACTGAGGAAGAGCGACTGAGGAAGAGCGACATTCTAATCTTCGGGAAAGATCGTCATGAGCACGACGAGCGTCTGGCTACTGTCCTAGCTCACCTTGAGTAGGAGGGTGTCACCCTTAACGAAAAGAAGTGCGTATTTCGGGTCAGCTCGGTCAAGTTCCTCGGAGTAGTGATTGGGGCGGACGGGATCTCGCCAGACCCGGACAAGGTGAAGGCTGTCGGGGATCTGTCGCCACCGACCAATATCAGTGGAGTACGAAGATTGCTGGGAATGACCAATCATGTCGCGCGGTTTATACCTCACTTATCCGACGTTACGGAGCCCATTCGTTTCCTCCTAAACAAGAACAGCACCTGGAGTTGGGGTCCGTCTAGAAAAGGCCTTCTCACGCCTCAAGCTGCCGTTGAGCTCCGACACGTGCATGACCAAATACTTCACTTCACTTCACTTTTATTTCCTTAAAGGCCCCCTCAAGGGGGGTATTACATGAGGGGTGGGTTACATTTGTAGCCAATAATATATATACACAAATATACATACACAAGAATTATACATAAAAATAGTATATGTATTTATACAATAATTTATACAATATACAACACAATAACCACTTAAGCATATAGCTAGCAGCCAAAACATAGGAATAGGTTAGGTGAGTTTTTCAGCAAATGAGGATGGGCAGGTGATATCAACAATAGAACCGGGCAGGCCGTTCCACTCAGAAGATGAGCGGCAAAAAAGAGACGCCGAAATGGTAGTAGTGCGGCTGCGTGGACGGGTTACTTGTAAATGATGACCAGTACGAAGAGAAATGCGTGGGGGCGGGGCCAAGATGTATGGTGCCTGATGAAGCGGGCTGTAAAAGAACTTGTGGAAAAGGATTAGTGAATCGATGCGGCGCCGGGAGGACAGCGAGTCTAGGCCGGATCGTGACTTCAGTAGTGATACGCTTGTGTGATAAGAGTACGATGAATGAATGAATCTTGCCGCGCGATTTTGGACTGATTCGAGTGCATTAACGAGATATGTTTGATGTGGGGACCAAATCGGGGATGCATACTCAAGTTTCGGACGTACAAGCGTTTTAAATGCCAGTAGCTTAAAGGGTCCCTGAAACGTTTTTTTGACATTGCGTCACTGATTAGGCAACACAATTGCGAAATCATTCACACCATAAATAAAGCGAAGCACAATGCGCTAAGGCAGCTATGGGCTTATTTCTGTCGCCTTCCTCCTTACCACTGCTGTTCCTCCTCAACTCGATCTGCTGCGGAGTGCGCGCTAGCGACGACAGCGCCTCCCGCGTCAGCCGCTCTGCCGAGCCTCCCGTAGTGACATAGCGCCCCGATATCCTCACTGAGGTCGCCCGCCTCGGCAGTGCTAGCCCTCTGTAATAGAGCGCCGGCGACTCGTGTGACGCCGCCAGATGCCGCGATGATACCGTTGGCTGAAACGAAGGAGTACGTTGTAGAAGCACGTTGTTCGCAGCTAGGTTTTGAAAATTACGCGCACGTCACTTGGGTCGGGGCCAATCAGCGACCTCCCATTCGATCGCTCGATGGCGGGGGCGTTTGAAAACGCTTTTTGGCGAGCCGCTGCGACCTTTTGCGATACGCGTGTTCAAAACCTTATTGTAAATTACACACTTTACGCACAGCGCTAAAATCTGTCCTGTAATGGTCCTAGTGACCCGCTCTACCGGATCACCATGTTTGCACAAAATCGTCAAAACCGTTTCAGGGTCCCTTTAACGTGAGGAGGTGCTCGTAGATGGCGTTTTAAGAATCCCAAGGGTCGATTTGCAGAGGCTGTAATGCGGGACACATGAACAGACCAGTCTAAATCATATGAAAAGGTGACACCAAGGTACTTGACTGAGTCTACTTTTTCTAAGGCAGTATTGCTGATATTATAGGGCATATGAGAGGGCTGAGGGCGGCGGCTGAAACACATCACTTTACATTTGTTGGGGTTGAGGGTCATTAGCCAGTCGTTGCACCAGTGTTGCACTTTGTTGAGGTCGTCTTGCAGGGCACTGTGGTCAGAGTAGTTATTGATTGCGCGGTATATGGCACAGTCGTCGGCGAACAGACGGATGGGAGAAGAAACATGAAGGGGAAGGTCGTTGATGTAAATAAGGAAGAGTAGGGGACCCAGAACACTTCCTTGAGGGACGCCAGACGTTACGGGGAGGGGTGCGGATCTATGATTATTCACGTGCACTGAATGATGACGGTTGGAAAGAAATTCAGCAATCCAGTTGAGAATGTTTGGTGGCAGGTTCAAACAAGATACTTTTAGTAATAGCCGTTTGTGAGGTAACTTGTCGAATGCTTTTGCATAATCGAGGAAGATAGCGTCAACCTGGGTATTTCTGTCAAGGTTAATGTGCAAGTCATGGGTGAAGATGGCAAGTTGCGTTTCGCATGAAAACCCTTTGCGAAATCCATGCTGGGCAGGGTGAAAGAAGTTTGCGGAGTCTAGGAAGCGCATGATTTTTGTGTAGATAACGTGTTCCATTATCTTGCAGGGTACACTTGTAAGAGATATTGGCCGGTAGTGGAGAGGTGAATTTTTATTCCCTGATTTGTAGATCGGGATGACCTGCCCGCTCTTCCAATCGATGGGAATACTGGAGGATGATAAAGACTCAGCGAAGATTAGTTTCAAGTAAGATGCGCACACATCTTTTGCATTTTTTAACAGTTTCGAATTGATACCGTCTACCCCAGATGCTGATGATAACTTCAGCTTTTCGATTATTAGCATTATGCCATGTTCAGTGAATTCGATGGGTGGCATGACAGAGTGTAAGTGAGCAGGCGGTGGCGGGCCAGGCGTGGCGGGTTCAGTGGTAAAGACAGATGAAAACGCGACGTTGAACGCATTCGAACACTCTTGATCGGTGATAATTAGGTCATTATGATCTGTGAGGGTGATAGAGTCTGGTACCTTGGGTTGTAGGATTTGCCAGAATTTCTGGGGGTTGTTAGTTAATACACTGGGTAGAGTGTCATGGAAGAAGGAGTACTTTCCGCGACGAACAGCTAAGAGGTAGTCTTTCTCTGCCTCATAATATTTGCTCCACGCCACATGGGAATACGATTCGTGCTACCACACTGTGGTATCCACGGATGCCAGCTCCTTCGGTCTGGGAGTGGTACTGCTTCAGGACCAGCCTGAGGGTACTCGAAGACCTGCAGCGTATGCTTCAAGGGCGCTTACTCCGACAGAAGCACGTTATAGTCAAACAGAAAAGGAAGGTCTTGCAGTGACTTGGGCCATTTCAATGTACGACCAGTTCCTTTGCGGCCTAAGCTTGGAGGTAGAGACAGATCACCTTCCTCTGGTCACCCTTTTGGGTAACAAGGACCTAGAACTCGTGCCACCTCGCATACAACGAATGCGGATAAAGCTGATGCGTTATAAGAACGTGGTAAAATATATATGTGCCCGAAAAGCACTTAGCTACCGCGGACACTGTCCCTAGCTCCCTCTGATTTGCCAGCTACTCGCATAGTAGACACCCTGGAGTTTGTCAATGAAGTGTTAAAGGAATTACCACCTCTCGTCCAAGACGGCTAGAGGATGTCCGCATACACCAAGCCCAAGATGGAGTCTGCTCTGCAGGCATGAAAGGATGGCCTGACAAAAAGAAGGTGCCTCTGCATATCACTCCGTTTTGGAAGGAGAGGGACAGATATGATGGCATCCTTCTGCTGGACCGGCGACTTGTCATCCCTTCAGCCTTGCGCCAGGACATTCTCGCTCTCTTACACGAACGGCATCAGGGAGTACGCCGCTGTCAAGAACGGGCCAGGGAGTCGGTTTGGTGGCCTCGGCGGGGATGTCGGCGGGGATGTCAGACATGTCAGCGTTAACGGCGGAATCCCACTTCGGCGGAATCCCGAGGGACGAGGCGGACTACTGGCAAGCGCAAACCAAAACAAACTTTATTCCCTCTCCCCAAAGGCCCCATATATATACATATAGTGCTTTCACAGGATTCCTCCGAGTACGAACCTGTGTCCACTTGCTGCAAGGCGTACAGGTGACGCCCTCTACACTCTCCTGACGGACGTCGATGGCTTCTTGTTACTCCCCGCAACTTACGATCACAATTCTGCACCTCCTTCCACGCCGACCCACAGTGTGGCCATGCCGGAGTGTTTAAGACTTATGAGCGCATTCGTCACCGCTACTACTGGCGTGGCATGTACACTTTTATACGAAAGTTTGTTAGCTGGTGTGTTGAGTGCCAACTTCGCAAATCGCCGCCTTTACGCGCGTCTGGTGCCCTGCAGCCGCTACCGTGCCTTGCCAAACCCTTCGATCGCGTCGGCATTGACTAATGCGGCCCTCTTCCGATGATGCCAGATGGAAATCGGTGGATCATTGTCGCTGTCGACCACTTGAAACACTACGCCGAAACTGCTGCTTTGCCAAGTGCTCGAGCGCGGTACGTAGCCTCTTTCTTCCGACATCGATTCGTCCTCCGACACAGCACACCTCGAGAGCTCCTTAGTGATCGAGGTCGAACATTCCTGTCCTAGTTCGTCAAAGCTATGCTTTCGAATTGCCACGTTATTCAACGTTATTCATTTCATTGACTAGTGTGCCTTGTAAAATCATGGAACACGTCATCTACTCACAAATCATCAACTTTTTGGACGCCAACGCATTCTTCCATCCTTCACAGCACGGATTTCGTAAGGGCCTCTCTTGCGAAACCCAATTAGCACAATTCGTTCATGACCTACACACTAGTCTCGACTGCAATATCCAAACCGACTCAATCTTTCTTGATTTCGCAAAAGCTTTTGACAAGGTTCCTCACCAGCGTTTGTTACTAAAACTTTCAAGGCTGAAGTTACATCCTAACATTCTCAAATGACTTGAGGAATTCCTAACTAAGCGCTCTCAATCTGTCTATGTTAATAGCCATCTCTCTAAACCCCTCCCAGTCACCTCAGGAGTCCCACAAGGGTCTGATCTCGGTCCTCTTCTATTCCTAATATATATTAATGACTTACCATTGCATGTTTCCTGTAACATTCGCATGTTCGCTGACGATTGTGTAATCTACCGTATTATTACTAATTGTCATGACCATTACATCCTTCAGAGCGACCTTAACAATATAGTAAATTGGTGTACCGTATGGCTAATGACTCTCAACCCCACTAAACTCGTGTCCTTCTCTCGTCGTCACAATCTATCTCGCTTTCAATATTCTATTTCAAATTCATCGATCGAATTAGTAGACTCGTACAAATATCTAGGAGTCACCCTCTCTTCTAATTTATCATGGCGCACCCATATTACTAACATCATTTCAGCATCGAACAAAACGCTCGGTTTTCTTAAACGCCACCTCCGCCTCGCCCCACCTCATGTTAGATTACTCGCATATAAATCACTTATCAGACCAAAACTAGAATACGCATCTGCCATCTGGAGCCCGTGTCAAGCATACCTAATCACTGCATTGGAAGCCGTTCGAAATCGGGCCACCCGATTCATCCATTCTTCATATTCATATGATATCAGTATTTCACCCTTGAAAGCTGAATCCGGTCTATCACTTCTTTCTTATCGTCGCCGCATTGCTAGCCTTACCCTTTATCATAAGTTCTTTTATTCTTCTCTGAATCAAGCGACGTATATCACAGCCGCATCACGCATTTCCCACCGCACCAGTCATCCACTTCAAGTTGCCCGCGCGCCATCGCATACCACTACGTTTTCTGCTTCATTTTTCCTCAGAGCAGCTTCAGACTGGAACGGCCTGCCCTACGACATCGTCAATTTTTCCCTCATCATCTGCTTTCCAAGAATGTATAACTGATCATCTGCAATGTTAATTGAATTATCACTGTTAAATTTTTTTATTTGTAATCCCACCCCTTATGTAACACCCCCTGAATAGGGGCCTTTAAGGAAATAAAACTGAACTGAACTGAACTGGACCAGCTCAGCATACCACCCTCAGACTAACGGGCTCACCGAACGATTCAACCGCACTCTCAGCGATATGCTCGCGATGAACGTGGCATCTGATCATGTTAACTCGAACCGCGTTCTCCCATTCGTCACGTTCGCGTACAACGCTGCAACACAAGCCACTACGGGATTTCCCCCTTTATTTTGTATGGACATGAGCCCCCGCATACCATTGACACACTCCTCCCACATCGCCCTGACTCCTCCGAGTACGAACCTGTGTCCGAGGTCTCCCACCAAGCCGAAGAATGCCGCCAGCTTGCCCGCACTTTTACGGCACAATACAACGCCAGAAAGAACACCACGCCGACTTGCTTCCAAACACCAGCTCTCTCGTGTGGCTTTCTGTGCCTTTTCGAACGCCAGGACTTTCTTCGAAACTCGTCCCCAAATATGAAGGGCCTTATCGCGTCTTGGAGCAAACGTGACCAGTCAATTTTCTCATCGAGCCACTCTCTCCGCCTACCGACATCCGCCGGCGTGGACGAGACGTTGTCCACATGTCTCGTCTCAAGCCCTATTACGAACCTCTGCTTCAAGATTCTTATGGCGTTTTTCACTGGCGGATCCGGAGCAGTCACCGAAATACCGGACCTCCGCTGGCAGATTCGGATTTCACGAATCCGAATCTGCCAGCGGAGTGCGAGAGTGCTCCGCGAGCGAGTATACAGGAAGTCAATGAGCACGTCATACAAACCCAACTTCCGCTCCGTGCGTTTCCGTGGCAATCAAAGACGCCTTCCCCGGGCACATTTTGACTCCAGCAGTTTCTGTGTTGGTTACATTCAATTCATACATTCTGTGCTCAAGCTTTATTACTCAGAGAGGGCACTAAGCGCTAAATACGCGGTACGATTCTGCGATCGGTGCCGTAAGCTCCGTCATGAAGCGTACGATGGGCGGTGTTGCGACTGGCCTGCTGAATTAGCCGGCCAGCGGGTAGCGTGTGCGGAGCGGCGAAGACGACTCGCAGGCACTTGGGATTCGGGAGGCGAGAACCGAGGCAGAGGTAAAGGAAAACTTAAAAGACGTTTTATTTACAAGTGCGTTCTCTTCAGAGAGTTCTTCTCTCTCTGTCTATCTCTCGGCTGTCTATCTCGCTTCCTTCTCTGGGTCCCGCGCTTTTTGTTGCCCGGAGTTCTCCCCCATTGGCTCCTGGGCGAGGGAGGAGGGAGAGGATGGTAGGTCTCCGTACTTGACCCGCCCTTGGCCATAATTACCAAACGTCCGGGAAACGACGCCGGAGACGATCACGTCACGCGGCCACGTGCACGTGCGGAGACACACAGCGGCTAACAGTTCGTGTGGCCCGACGCTGATAAGATGGGCCCCCGCCGGACGAATCACTTCCAGATGTGCCGGACGGGGTCGACTCTTCGGCTCGGAACCGGACGTTCTTCCAGGCTGGCCTCCCTTCTGTGCTAACTAAAAACGTTCGTACACACGAAGCACACGCGCACGTGCGGCACAGAAACTCATGTCCCCTGGCGGCGCCACACCGTCGCAAGCACACCTGCAGCTGCTTTGTAACAGCTTCCCCGGCGGCGGGCTGAGACCTCGACGTACAAGGGTCAACACCCTTGTGGGGAGAGGTCGTTGAAGAAGACGCTGATGCGCTGATTCCCAGCAGCCTTGCTCGGCCATCTCCGGTACCAGGCACCTCGTCCAAGGAGCGGTCTCTGCTCTGCATATCGATTTCTCCGGAACACAGCATCAAACCAACTACGCCAGAACCACAACCGCAAAGCAGGCAAGCGCCCGGACCCCTCTCCTGAGACCCACCAAGCTCTTCTCCAAAACAAAATCCTTTTTCGGCTACTCATTACAGCAGCAATTACCACAACCTGAAATAGGCCCCTCTGACACACAAACACAAGTTGTGATGCCACACAACAACAAAAAAGGACAATGGTAAACCTAAGCTACACACAAAAAAAAGGCAATATACCCAAGCCAGAGTACTCGACGCCATCGAGTTCCCATGACGCAGCGACGTAAGCCGTCAGCATTGCCATTCAATTTGCCCTTTTTTTGAGAAAATCTAAACAGTGCAGCAACAGTAGCAAGCTCCAGCGCAGTAGTCGGCCGTTCATCAAGGACATTGCAACCACCCGAGAGGACAATGGTCCGCTTAAATTAAGAACTCCGAACCCGCGAGCTACCATGCAAACTTTTCGTGCTGCCTTTTACCACACTGACGGATTCCTTCTGTGAAGCGCTGTACGCGTCCTACAATATCGTCAGTTTACGTCTAGCACCTGAATCGCGTCTCACATGAATTCGAGGCTCTTATTCTCCAAATGATGTGCCGACAAAACGAATCATCTTCCCGTGCGTAGACAAAACAAAGCTGTCGTGCTGCCTTAGAGCTACGGCTGAGTACGCATATGCGCTCTAGATAAACAATTACACACATATACAGCAAAACATCCTAAACACTTCACATTTGACATCCACCGTCACACTTATTTGCTAAACAAGCTCCTACTCCGCGGATGTAAACTCGCTCTAGCCGTTGCGGTCACAAACCTCATACTTTGCATCTGTGACTTCCGCAGTATAGCTATCCCCGCTAACGTCGACACAGGATATCTGCGAAGCAACAAACAAATAACTCCCGCGTGCATTACGCGCTCAAACTCACTAAGAATGCATCACTATGCATCATATGCTCACATATGCATATAGGCTAACTCCTAAACATCCGCTATTTACAAACTCATAGGATACACCCTGACATGAAAATTCTTTGCATTCCATCTCACTGACACGCAAATCAAATGATTGAGACTCAAAACTCTTGCGGTCATACGATTCTCCCTCAAATGTAACCTTTTCCTTTTCCAAGATCGCATCGCGAACATTTGAGACAATCTTCACACGTGTCTCCAAGCATTCAAGAAATAACACACTTTCCACTACTACCTCACAATGGTTATCAACTCAGCAAAGAACAATATTCGCGAAACTAACCGACCATGTAGGAGAAAGCTACAAACAAAACTCGCAGCAAGTTACATAACGACCACTAAACGCGGAAGTCACGAGACACCATTCCAAAAACAGAAATTCAAAACAAAAGTGTCCCAAGTGTCTCCATTGGCGTCGTTTGACCCCCTGTGCCTGTCTCGCCCCTTTTTAGCCGTACTCTCGGGGGACGCGCTCTGAGCGTTTTAAGGGCGAAGCTCCTTAAAGCGGCACCCGTTCGTCCCTCGTCGTAGTCGTAGTCGTAGTGCGTAACCAGTCTTACGCTTTGACCTCCAAGGTGGTGCCGGTGGGAGATTTCTCCTGAGCGTTGTCTTTTGCGATACGCGTGTTCAAAACCTTATTGTAAATTACACACTTTACGCACAGCGCTAAAATTTGTCCTGTAATGGTCCTAGTGACCCGCTCTACCGGATCACCATGTTTGCACAAAATCGTCAAAACCGTTTCAGGGTCCCTTTAACTAAAAGACGAATTCTTCTGTCTCTCATTCCCCATTAGCAGCCATTGGCATGTTCCAGTAGGAAACGTTAGTAGAAGTAGAAGTGTTAAAAGCCGACTTCTGCTGTCTCTCATTCCCAGTAGAAGCCATTGTTTACCTCCAAGGTAGTGCCTGGTGAGATTTCTCCTGTGCGTGATTAAACAATAAAAATTTTGTTCAAAACGCCGTTGATTGATGAAATAAACCAACGAAAGACGCCAGATGTTTTCTAAAAGCAAAACGAAAAGACGCCAGATGTTTCTAAAGCAAAACGAAAAGACGCCAGCTGCTTAACGAAAGACGCCAGATGTTTCTAAAGCAAAACGAAAAGACGCCAGCTGCTTAACGAAAGACGCCAGGTAAAGCAATGGTTTTCATCTGCAACCTGTGCAAGAACCACTTAGCTTACATTTCACCGACCACAAAGCGGTCATAATGAAAGGACAACGGAAACCAGCAATAAAAGTTTGATAAAACATTTAATCAATCGTTTCACGTCATTTTTATCGGGCGAATTAACGGAAGAAATTTCACGGTTTAACCGATGATTACTTCCAGGAGCTTCGCCCAATCTCATCATCATTCACCTCGTGGATCTGCGGTCAATTTTTTTCTCAAACAGGAAGCCCGAAGGATGACACACGTGTTCGCCTCACTGCGGGGCACCACAACCGTCGCCAGCGTCTTCCCTCCGCGGCATTGTTCGACGGCTTCGCGGAGGGGCCTTACCCTGAACTCACGCGACAATTTACCGTGAAGAAAGCGGCGGTAGGATAACGGCGCGTGTACGCGGCTGCTGACATGCCCCTCTGACCGTGTTCGATCATAGTGCGCTTTTCTATCCCTTTTCGCTCGTCGGCTCGCACACGTCTTAGTCCAATTCTCCACGCGCGAAATGCGCACCTTTCTCGCTCTCTTGCTTCCTCGCTTGAAGTCTGATGTCAACCGCCCGGCGCTCCCGGCGGCGTTCCTCTCTCTATGACGCTTTGTACGTCTACTCCTCCTTTTGCTGCTCCTTTTCGAGCCTTTCACTCGCATTTCCTCTTCGTGAGAAATCTCACTGTTCTCGCTAGCCGATCGACTCACGCAGTCCAAGTTATTTACCGGCAGCTGATCTTTTCTATTGCCTTCCTGACTAGCGGACAGCCTAGCACACTTGGGAACAATGCAGTTGGGTGAATCTGCGCTCCGCAGATCACATACATGAGCGCTAACCGCACCTGCATCGCACTCCCTACAACGTGCTTCAGCGCACTCTCCTAAGCATGCACTGGCTTTGTCGTCTAGCGAGCCGACATAATCTCGAACTTCGCAGGCAAGATCCACTTTCGCGACGCACTCCCTGTGTATACGCGCCAAATCGTCTGGTGCCTGCCTAGACGCTTCCCTCTCATCCGATTGGCGCAATACCTCGTCGCGTTCACTTTGTCCATGAACGGCCTCAACTACGACTTCGACATCGTCAGCAGCTGACACCTTCCTTTCACTCGTGAGCGTGCTCTTACCCTCACACGTATCTGCACGAGCTTCCGCGACACTCCCTAGTGATGAATGCGCCAGATCGACCACCGCTGTCCTAGCTGATTCACAGACATTCCACTGGCACATGCCCCGCCACGGTGGTCTAGTGGCTAAGGTACTCGGCTGCAGATCCGAGGGTCGCGGGATCGAATCCCGGCTGCGGCGGCTGCATTTCGATGGAGGCGAAATGTTGAGGCCCGTGTGCTGTGCGATGTCAGTGCACGTTAAAGAACCCCAGGTGGTCGAAATTTCCGGAGCCCTCCACTACGGCGTCTCTCATAATCAGAACTGGTTTTGGGACGTTAAACCCCACAAATCAATCAATCCACTGGCACATCACCTTGCCGCGTTCACTTTGGCCATGAACGGCCTCAACTACCACTTCGGCATCAATAGCAGCTACTTTCATTTCTCTCGTGAGCGTACTGCTACCATCGCACGTGTCGGCACGAGCTTCCGCGACACTCCCTAGTGATGCATGTGCCAAATCGACTGCAGATGGCCTATCTGATTCACAAACATTCCATTGGCACATCACCTTGCCGCATTCACTTTGGCCCTGAACGGCCTCTACTACCACTCTGGCATTGTTAACAGCAGATAACCTTCTCACACTCGCGAGCGTGATCTTACCCTCACACACGCGGGGATTGTTAACCGCTGATAACCTAATTTCACTCGCTAGCGCACTGCTACCATCGCCCGCATCGGCACGAGCTTCCGCGACACTCCCTAGTGATGCATGTGCCAACTCATCCACATCCCATTGGCACATCACCCCGTCGCGCTCCATTTGGCCTTGAACGGCCTCAACCGCTAGCGCGTCATGTTTACTTGCTGAAGAGTTTTCCTCCCGCATGAACACGCTGCTGCTCCTACGTGCGCTAGCCTTTTCTTCGGTCCTGAACTGCACCGCACTCGCCACTACACCGCACGTTTCGTGCGCTACATCTACCGATGCACTACCGCTTTGCTGCTTTGCCTCGAACTGACGAACATCCAACTTCGTTAGCAAGCTCGACCTAACCTGCTCGTAGTCGTCTGCTTCCTCCTCTGTCAAACAGGCAATAATATCGGCAGCCTCACACGGTAATAAAGTCTGCAAGCATCGCGGCCACATTCTTTTGGTAACACCCGCCTTCTCGCACGTTTGCTCGAAGTTTACCAAGTACAGACCTATGTCCTCTCCGGAGCGGTAGGGTTGCATAAGGTCCTCAACTTTGAACGGAATTCGTTCTACTCCGCTAGATGCTTTGCTACCTCCTCTAATTCGAGCCTTGAGCAGCTCGAGTTCACGAAGCTTCATCTGAAGCTCCATTTCAAGACGCTTGTCCTCCCTTTCTTTCTCTTCAGCAATGCGTCTCTCATTTTCTTCCTCTACTTCGCGCTTTAACTTCTCATTTCTTTCTTCCGCAATGCGTCTCTGATTTTTTTATTCCTCAATCAGCTCCAGACACTCTGAGAGCTCGTCATCGTCTGCCTCAAGGTTCTCGATAGCCTCGATGATCTTTGGCTTTCTCATTTCCTCCCGAACCTCCAAACCCATCCGTTTTGCTAACTCTAGCAAAAGCGGTTTTTTGAGTGCCTTTAAGTTCATGGTTGCTGCAAGTGCTGCTAATTCTTAACTAACACAAAATACTATGTTCCCGTTCTCCAATTGCCGTGGAACAACAGCTACCGAAATTACCACCTTTGCTAACACAAATCAAAACCAAAGCCTGGTAAAATCTCAGTGAAGAAAAGCCAAGCACTCACCACCCTACAGCTATGATCCCGGCGGAGTCGATTCCGACGCTTGCACCATCCGTTGCGGACCGCAAGGATCACCCATGCCGACGTCGGACCTCCGGGTAACGAATCCCACCGCTGCCACCAGTTGTTGCGACTGGCTTGCTGAATTAGCCGGCCAGCGGGTAGCGTGTGCGGAGCGGCGAAGACGACTCGCAGGCACTTGGGATTCGGGAGCCGAGAACCGAGGCAGAGGTAAAGGAAAACTTAAAAGACGTTTATTTACATATTTACAAGTGTGTTCTCTTCAGAGAGTTCTTCTCTCTCTGTCTATCTCTCGGCTGTCTATCTCGCTTCCTTCTCTGGGTCCCGCGCTTTTTGTTGCCCGGACTTCTCCCCCATTGGCTCCTGGGCGAGGGAGGAGGGAGAGGATGGGAGGTCTCCGTACTTGACCCGCCCATGGCCATAATTACCAAAAGTCCGGGAAACGACGCCGGAGACGATCACGTCACGCGGCCACGTGCACGTGCGGAGACACACAGCGGCTAACAGTTCGTGTGGCCCGACGCTGATAAGGTGGGCCCCCGCCGGACGAATCACTTCCAGATGTGCCGGACGGGGTCGACTCCTCGGCTCGGAACCGGACGTTCTTCCAGGCTGGCCTTCCTTCTGTGCTAACTAAAAACGTTCGTACACACGAAGCACACGCGCACGTGCGGCACAGAAACTCATGTCCCCTGGCGGCGCCACACCGTCGCAAGCACACCTGCAGCAGCTTTGTCACAGCGGGGAGGGGAACGATGAGCACGTAGGGACGCTGGCTCGACCGCATTTTGCACCTTGGCATACGCGCTCGTAAGAGTTCGTGTCTTCATCAACAAGTAGAAAATAAAGAGTTTTGCACATCCCCGCTCTATAACACCATTGAAGAAAACTCTCGATAAAGCTGTGCCTTCGCGAGCGACAAGCACATCCAAACAGTCCTACGTCAATGACGACTCCGAGGGTTGGCTTAGCTAGAACGACGCCGCATCTATGCCGTCGTCGTTCGCGACGAACCGCGAACTCGCAATGAAGCGCTTACTTTTGCCAACACGATAAACGTTTGTACTCACATGTCGTGCGTTAACACATCCAATCTGTTTTGAAACATCGGTGTGGAGCGCAGCGATGGAAACGAAGCGAGCCACATCGGTGAAACGGCCAGTGCCACTGTTTACCTTTCGTACCGCGGCTTCAGATCTATCGAATGTTTCGAAAACAGGTGCTGCTTTCCACTTTAAACATACTTACGCTCGTTTGTAAGCTATTTCATTTCACAACCCAATCACAGTCAATATATTACACGCCATACCGGCAAATGCAGCCTACATCGCACCTATTCGAGCGTCGGGGAGAAGTTGTTGTTGTTGACACGTCTTTATTCACATTTTATGCCCTTTGAGGGCTGCGGTGAATGTAGGGGGAGAGACGGGATTAAATAAAAGAGAAAAAAAAAGAACGAAAACAAAAGGAAAAAGGGGGCACAAAAAATGCAGTCCTAATGAGCGTCTCTCGAGTTAACGTTCTGGCTGTCACGCCCAAGACGGAGCCTGGTGCCAACGGCTGGAGCCTTGGGATCGTCCAGGTACTCGAGCAGCGACCGCCATAGCTCGTTGGCGGCGGCGCCGGTGATGCGCCCGGGTTGTGCCCAGGCCTGGAATGAAGTCGGGCGCCATTCCGGTGGGATTGCAGCAATGACCCGTTGCCTGGTTCCAGTATACAGCGGGCAGTCCCAGATAAGGTGCGCCAGGTCCGCTCGGGTGTTGCAGTGGCCGCAGATGCCAATATTCGGGGTGCCCAGGTCTCGATCTCTGCGAAAACGCTGCACGAGGAAGGGGGTAAGGAGAGTTCCCGTCTGTACCTGCCGCAACAGTACCTGTTGCCGGCGGGTATCAGCACTTGAAGGAAGTGGAGGTATGTCCAATGGGTTAGATACATCGAGAAGATAGCTTCGCCGGTAGCACTTTACTTGGGCTATTACTTCCATGGGATCGTACCAATCGCTGTGTTGTTCAATTTCTTCTGGTGCGCTGCGCAATATGTGTTCGGGTGGTTTCGACTGCGCGGATAATAGCATTGCGCGCGCCAGTCGATGTGCCCGTTCATTTCCTGGTATACCCGTGTGGCCCGGAATCCAATGCAAATGCAAATCATGTCCTTGTTCCCGCAGACGACGCACGTAGAAACGCAGTTGTTGAACAACAGGAGTGGTAGTGCGAGTGTGCTTGCAAGCGCGAAATGCCTCTTGGGAGTCAGTAAATACTCTGTAGTGAATTTTCTTGTCACGTGGTAAGGTCTGAATGGTGGAGTCAGCATGTTTGGCAAAATCTAAAATAGCATATAGTTCCGCCGTAGATGTATGAACAACGTTAGGCGCTACATGCAGTTTGGTCCCCCTTTCGGTGGCCTCTAGGTTGGTCCATGCCGTAGCGAACATCGGTGGTTGTTCTTGTTGCCCGATGGATGCGTCCACGTACACTATTTGACAGGAGCTATGGGGGTGGCTTCCACTGCGTACCTCCTGCGTGTATTTCTCGTGGCTTCGGGCGTGGGCCTGCCTCCTTGCTGAATGTTCGTTTCCCATGTTTTTCGGCAGAGGTTTGGGGTCTGCAATTTGTATGTGCTCCCAAGGGGGGGATATGTGCGGTAGCACAGGAAGATGAGATACGTCATGCCCGATTTTAGACAAGGTCGCTCTCCCTGCATGCGTAGACTGAAGTCTTGTGACCTGCGTCACCTCGTGCATAGACATAAGGTCAGCAATGTCTCCCAAAGCAGAGCAGCTTTTCAATGCAGGGAGGGGCGTGTACTTTGGCAACCCTGTGATGACTCTCCTGGCCTCGTTATTGAGACGCTCTAGGGACTGCAGCTGTGTTCGGGTGATGGGGTGATAGAAGGCGCCATACATAATACGAGAATGTATGAATGCCTGCACGAAGTGCTTCATTTCTTTCTCTCTCACGCCCCTCGTGCGTTTGGCGATCCTTCGCAGAACTTGAGTGACCTGTTTTGTAGTTTTTACAGTTTGATTGAACCATGTTGTCGATATGCACTGCTCGTCCAAGAACATTCCGAGTATGCGGATGACACGCTTCCTGAGAACTGGTGCCCGACCGATGGAGAGATTGACGCTGGCCTTTTCGTCGTCTTTCGCCTTTGACCTTCTGCCTCCATGGATGACTACAAACTCGGTTTTTTCTGGGGCTAGCGTGAGGCCAATCCCTCTGGTGAAGTTATCGACGGTATTTAGCGCATTTTGCAGCGCCTCCTCTTGCTGTCCGAGGGAGCCCTTTGTAGTCCATAGCGTCACATCGTCAGCATAAATAGCGTGCTCAATACCCTCAATTTTCTCCAGCCTTGCAGGAAGAGCAGCTAGAACCAGATTGAATAATGTGGGGGAGATTACGGCTCCCTGCGGAACGCCAACCCGGTTGTGACGATAAGAGCTGCGCTCGTTGCCAACTTGAACCTGAAACGTTCTGTCTTCTAGGAAAGCGGCAATAAAGTTGTACATGTGACCCCTGATGCCCATTTCGCGTGCAGCTTGCATGATGGAAGAGTGGGGAAGGCTGTCGAACGCCTTTCGGACGTCTACCCCAACGACGATG
Organism: Hyalomma asiaticum; assembly: GCA_013339685.2. Classification (NCBI taxonomy): domain Eukaryota; kingdom Metazoa; phylum Arthropoda; class Arachnida; order Ixodida; family Ixodidae; genus Hyalomma; species Hyalomma asiaticum. The sequence goes on from CM023483.1 coordinate 150,324,577, forward strand.
CGAGGGCATAAAGACAACGTGTCTAGCACGTTCTCCTTTAGGCGAAGCATAATATCTTGAGTGGAAAGACCAAGTCTGAATCCGTATTGTGTGTGCGGCAGAAGGCTATTTTTTTCTAACCACCATATTAATCTTGCGTTGACCATGCTCTCCATAAACCTGCACAAGCATGACGTGAGAGAAACCGGTCTCAAGTTATTGAGACAGTTCGGCGACTTGTTCGGTTTCGGAATAGGCTTGACAATGGAATGGCGCCAATCCGCTGGAAGATTTCCATCTTTCCATATATGGTTAATCTCCGCTAGAAGTGCGATTTTACATCTTGCTGTGAGGTTTTTTATGTGTGCTACCGTAATTCCATCAGCTCCTGGCGCACCACGTGTGTTCATTCTGCTTAAGGCGTCTTCGAATTCGGTAACCGTGAAAGGTTGGTTTAAATCGTCGTCTTCTCTTGGAGCTTCATCCCTCGCATAGGTTCTGTCCGTGGCACAATTCGTCTGTGGGAAAAAGACGTCTGCTGCTTTTTCTGCGAGTTCTGCATTGGTGATGCCTTCCTTTAGCGCAACACGTGGGGCCGCGGCGGATGTCTTGCGCCGGCCCAGAAGGGACCTCAAAATACCCCACGCTTTGCTTGAATTTGTTGACCCATTGATCTGCTCGCACATTTCCATCCACTGCTCAGAGGCTAGCTGGCTAGTATACTTCTCAATTTCTTTTTGTACTGACAGCAATTGGCTTCGTAGAGTTTGCGGGCGTCCCTTCGCGCGATATTTTGACAAGAGACGAAGCCTGCGGTTCCATAAATGCAGGAGGTGCCCGTCAGGGTCTGGGTGATCTTCAGCTACCCGCAGCGTCTTTGTTGCTACGTGCTTAGCATGCCTCATAGCCTTCGTTAGAGAGTCAAGGTCGGTAATTGAAGCGGTTTCTTGTAGTTGCGTGCGATACTCATCCCAGTGCGTAATAAGGCACTCTCGCTTGTGAGATGAGTTGCGGCACGACACCCCATTGTTCTTCACTGTGATGGCAACTGGAAGATGGTCGCTGCCTAGAGGATCCTCAAGAAGCTTCCAGTGGCATGTTCTGGGTTTCGAGGACCACGTCAAGTCGGGCGTTGTGTCTGCTTGCCTTGCGTTCTGTCCGAGCCTAGTATGGGTCTCCGGTAGATTCAGGAGGGTTAGTCCGTAACGATCAAAATCTTCCATTAGACGACGACCACGTGGGCTGCACTTCTTATAGTTCCACGCCACATGTTGTGCATTAAAATCCCCACAGACTAGAATTGTGTCCTTTGGGTAGATCCTTTGGAAATGCGGAATGTAGCTGAAATCTGCCACGCTACGTTTGGCCTTCTTTCGTGTGCTTTCTGGATTCATATACACCGAAAACACCAGGATCGTTCTTTCGGGTGTGAGCTGAATGCGACATCCCGTGACGCTGGCATTTCCTGAACACCAAGGCTCAGTGTCAAGCTGCGTGTGGTTGAGTTTCCTATCCACGTACACCACTGCACATGCAGATGTGTCAGTGTCTTCGGAGAAGCCATAGCCGTCGTAACCTGGTAAGCGCGTAATGGGACAGTTCACCTCTTGCAAAGCGAGAACGGCGGGTTTTTTAATGTTATGCGATAGCCCCCATCGTAAGATCATGTCTGCTTTTTTCTTTTTGATCGAGCGACAATTCCACTGAATCACGGTCGGGATGTCTTCCCCGTCATCCCGACCGCGACTTCGGTCATTACCGCAATTGAGGAGCTGAGCCATGCTGCACATGAGTAGACTGCGTCGGTACTGTCGGAGCAGAGAGGAAAGCAGGTGTGCTTACTGTCGAGGTAGTGGCGACACCTCCAAAAGAGAGCGCTCCATTGAGCGTTAACCTCTCCATGACTGTGCGAATGCATGTTTCAATAGCTCTCTCAATCATAGTCTGCACTTTCGCCATGATGTTGTGCTCCAATTGCATGAGACGAGCGGAGAAGAGCGCTTCGTAATCGGGCTGCGGCTCAAGCGTCGATTGAGGTGCCTGCTGGTTATTGTGCATCTGTTTGGTAGCACCAACATTTAGAGTGGTATTGACGACTGCGGCAGCTGGAATTTGAACACGCGTCCCCTTGTTTGGTAAGGGTGCGGTTGGTGCAGTCTGCTCTGCAATTTCGGCATAGCTCGCTTTCGCGTCAAGCGCGGCATGACTGCCAGAGGTCTTGACGACATTAGCAAGGGTTTGTTTATCGTAGTCAAAATGCCCAGGTGCATTTTCGGTTGATGGGGCACTGCGGGGTCCTGTGTAAAAACTGTGCCTTAAGGTAGCTGCTTTTTGAGGGCGCTCCTGAACATGCGGCTTTGATTTCAAAGGCTGCTGGCTGCGCTTCTGACGGCTCGTAAACTTTGTGCGAAGCTGTTGGTTGATTTTTACACGTTCTGGGCAGTCTCGCGTAGTTGCGAGGTGCTGACCACCACAGTTACGGCATTTCGGTACCTTGTTTGGACAGGCTTCATCGCTGTCATGTTGTTTCCTACCACACACGGAACAACGTGGGTTCTTGAAGTTGGGACATTGCTGTTTCCCGTGCCCTAATTTGTGGCACGTCTCACAAGCATACACCTGTGACTTGAAAGGGTAAACTCTTATAGTAAAAGATTTAAGCCCAATTTTGTACGGAAGCCTTGTCCCTTTAAAGGTGACTACAGCAGTGCCTCTCGCACCAATTGGGCGAGCACTGATGATTTCGCACGCTCGGCAGTGCAGGTTCATCATGAGCTGTTCCGAAGTCATTCCCCCTGCATTGTGGATCACACCGCGGATTTGATCCCTTTGTAATGCCTCGTACGCTTGAAATCGCTTTGACTCGCCATTTATTGGGAGCTGCATTAAAGTCAGGAGGGCGTCTCGTGTTTCACGATCATCGGTGTCAACCGCGATTTGATTGCTCTTGTCCAAGTATCGGATCACAATATTCGGATTTTCTTCCCTTCTATGCGTTGAAGGGGAGGTGATAATATGATTCCAGATGGCTTCATTCAGCACAATGAAGTTTTCATCCATTATTCTGCACGGCTCTTGAGGCTTTAGTATCACAGTGTGTGCGTAGTAAGGGCGGCGTTGCTCACGCGCGTTCGCCTGTTTCTCCTTCGATCCGCGGCGTTTATGAGAAACTTTCTGCCAGCCTCCTTGATCGCTGTCATCATCGTGAGCAGCATCCGAGTCTGAGTCATACTTGTTAAAATCTGCTTGGTCGTTGCCACCACAACGCGGGACGTTATGGCGGAACGCGGGCTTGGTTTTAGCTGCTGGGCTTGGTTTTAGCCGATGCGGACCGCGTTCCCCGAGCACGTTTCTGTCCATGCTTGGATGTTGGTAGAATGAGTACGTTAGAGAGAAGTAAATTGTCACACTTGCCTTTCCCATCGTTGGGCGTCTCAGGATCAGCCAGGACGTCGAATGGATTCACGTCGGGACGCAGCGGTGCTGTCCTCAGGGTGGCAATAGCCGCCGTGGCATCGGCCGCAGTTGTCTTTAGGGTTAGTGCATCTGGTGATGTCCCGAGGTCCCCAGGATCTTGTAAGTCCATTTCTTCGGGCAATGGAGCACTGGACGAAGCCTCCAGGTCATCCATGACCACGTTCGATACGTTTTTCCTCGTCGAACGGCTCAGTCGCGCACGGTGGAAACCGAGGCGACAGCAACGCGCGCCTTTGTTCGCTGCTTTCCGGGCACGCCCTCGGGGAGAAGCAAACGGTGGCCAGCGGCGCGACGCCACACGTACGGCGCACGATGCTACGTACAGCACGTCGTAATCACTGTCTTCTGAGCTGGAAAAGCTTCTGCTTGTCCTGCCGTCGTCGCTAAACGCGAGCTACACTTTCTTGTACACTCCAGCTCCACACCCGCAGCGAACGCCGCCATTTTGACAGGCAAGACGGAAGTGACGCGAGGACGCGGCCCGCTTCCGCCCGAATCTGTCTCAATCCGTGCGTCGGCGCTGGAGCAAGTCGGAGCGCTCTGGCGCGGTTTGAGTTGCTCCGAATCTGCCAGTGAAACGCACCAACCCGCTCCCGCTCGACCACTGAAACACGGATTCGTGGCGGCGGAGCAAAAAAACCTGCTCCGAATCTGCCAGTGAAAAACGCCATTAGGTTGCCAAGCTAGCTCCTTTTGCGAGGGAGAAGCTCCTTTCTGGCCAGCCGCATTGTCAACGCTCGGCTCGCTCGGCGCGTGCTTCTGGCCGTTGGCGTTTCCCCAGACGGTGCTTCGGGCTGCCTCGCTGCTTGCGGTCGCTGTTTCATCGAGCCTCTAATAAACCTCTTCTCAATTGCAATATATCTCCTAGCGCTTTTTCCATTCTAACCATGTACAGCATGAATAACAGTGGCGACAAAGGCTTCAGCCCCTTGCTAAAATCCATGTTCTCTATGCTACTATTTTGTCGATATATCTCCCTCAAAAGCTGTACACAATCGTCGCCTATGCCCATTCCTTCCAATATTTTCCACAATATTTTCTGATTAAATAAGGATTTCCAATAGTGGCGCCGCCACATCTTTGCATCCCTTTAGTGTACTAGAATTTCTCTTGCGCGCATTTCGCCAGGCCCGGGAAAGATGATAGTTCCCGCGATCGCCACGGATGGCGAGAGAAATCAACCGCGGCGCGTTCCATCTAGTTGGGCGCTAAGAGCAGCTACTAACTCCTCTTTTAGCGGTCGGATACCTTAGTTTGCATCTTCTCTGCTAGGGGCGCTTTCTGCTGGGGAAAGTGAAGATTTAGGGCTAAAATTTAGTGTAACAAAATGCGGCTGGATGATATTCAATGACAGCAACGATCAGACCATATCAATACAGGGCGAGGAGATACCCAGAGTACGAGAGTACAAATACCTCGGGACATGGATAAATGATGGGCATAGATACATGGAAGTACAAGAAAAAAAATTCACAGCATATCCACGGGGTGAATGATGATGAGTGGGCGAAGCTCCGGAGTGAATCACCGGTAAACCGTTAATCTTCCGTGTAATTCGCCCAGTCGATCATCATGTAAAGACGTGAGAAACACTCTATTCGAACGCTGGGATCTCGCGTTTAAGGGGACGCTAGCACAAACGCGTTACAAACATGCAGTACACTCTAGTAAGGGGGGAGAGGCCACAGCGTCTTACGCAGCCCCTTACACAGGCCGGAACGCGCACCGCGTTTGCCGACGCCATCACATGACTGCTGAAAGAGTATAAGGCGGAGAGGCCACAGCGTCTTACACCAGCTTCTTACACGCGCCGTAACGCGCTAGCACAAACCCATCATCATCGTTAGAAACGGACAGTCTTTCGCTCTCTCTCTCTTTCTTTCTGTCTCTCTCACACAAGACAGCAGATGGAAGAGTGAGAGAGCTCGCGCGCCGGGAGGAACGCGCCGAGGGCGAGCGCGAGCCTCCCGGCGCGCGAGCTATCGAGCGCAATCCTAGAACGAGGTGGTTACGACTACAAGGGAAGAACGACCCACGCCTTAAAGGGTCCCTGAAACGCTTTTTTGACATTGCGTCACTGATTAGGCAACACAATTGCGAAATCATTCACACCATAAATAAAGCGAAGCACAATGCGCTAAGGCAGCTATGGGCTTATTTCTGTCGCCTTCCTCCTTACCACTGCTGTTCCTCCTCAACTCGATCTGCTGCGGAGTGCGCGCTAGCGACGACAGCGCTTCCCGCGTTAGCCGCTCTGCCGAGCCTCCCGTAGTGACATAGCGCCCCGATATCCTCACTGAGGTCGCCCGCCTCGGCAGTGCTAGCCTCTGTAATAGAGCGCCGGCGACTCGTGTGACGCCGCCAGATGCCGCGATGATACCGTTGGCTGAAACGAAGGAGTACGTTGTAGAAGCACGTTGTTCGCAGCTAGGTTTTGAAAATTACGCGCACGTCACTTGGGTCGGGGCCAATCAGCGACCTCTCATTCGATCGCTCGATGACGGGGGCGTTCGAAAACGCTTTTTGGCGAGCCGCTGCGGCCTTTTGCGATACGCGTGTTCAAAACCTTATTGTAAATTACACACTTTAAGCACAGCGCTAAAATCTGTCCTGTAATGGTCCTAGTGACCCGCTCTACCGGATCACCATGTTTGCACAAAATCGTCAAAACCGTTTCAGGGTCCCTTTAAGGAGCTTCGCCCCTAAAAGCTATGATAGTTAAAGGAAAGAGGAACTCCGCAATAATGAAGCATAGAGCGCTGTGGGGTTACAATAGGTACGAGGTAATTCGAGGTTTGTGGAAAGGTGTAATGGTGCCAGCACTTACATTCGGAAACTCAGTGGTGTGCATGAGGTCAGAGGTACAATCAGGGCTGGACGTGAATCAGAGGACGGTCGGACGTCTCGCACTGGGCGCCCATGGGAAGACCACAAATGAGGCTGTTAAGGGGGATATGGGATGGTCTGACTTTGAGGGAAGGGAAGCTCAGAGTAAAATTAGGTAGGAACAGAGATTAAGGAATATGAAAGAAAGTAGATGGGCAGCGAAAGTATTCAGGTATTTGTATAGGAAGAACGTTGATTCACAATGGAGGAAGAGAACTAGGAAGCTTACCAGTAAGTATACATCCAGTAACGAAACGGATGGGACGAAAAAAAGCGTTAAGAGCATGGTCAGAGCGGCGGGGAACTCGGATTGGATAGCAAGAATGGAGAAGAAACCGGCATTGAACAACTACCGAAAAGGGAAAGACGAAATCAAGAGAGAAATATTTTACGATAATTCAAAGGGAAGCGCTTTACTGTTTCAGGTAAGGTCCGGTTGCCTGAGAACCCGAAGTTACAGAGCGAAATTCAATAAAGAAGGGGATACATGTACGTGCTGTGGAAAAGCTAGGGAAACGACAGACCATATTTTGATTGAATGTACAGATGTCCACCCAGGTGTAGCTGTGCACACTACCCTACAGGAGGCCATGGGTTTCAGGAGTAACAGGGGAAAGCTGAACATGCCGGCGATAGATATAAGTAAAAGGCGCTTAGAGCATTGGTGGCGCAAAAGTATGGAGCAAACAAAAGCGCAAGGTAGTTCGGGTAAGATTGTTCCATCACAGCAGAACGATAATAGATAAAATAAATAGACGAGGAAAAAAATTAGCTGTGAAAATATGTGTGATTCGGGAAAAGAAATGGTTGTAAACGAAAAAGAAATAAAGCTAGAGCTTGGTGGCCCGGCCACCACCCCGTTATAAAGGGGACGCTCCTAATATCCATCCATCCATCCATCCAATGAAAGTAGATGGGCAGCGAAATTATTCGGGTATTTGTATAGGAAGAGCGTTGACTCACAATGGAGGAAGAGAACTAGGAGGCTTACTAGTATTATACAGCCAGTAACGAAACGGATGGAAAGAGAGCGTTAAGAGCATGGTCAGAGCGGGGGAGAAGTCGTATTGGATAGCAAGAATGGAGAAGAAGCCGGCATTGAACAACTACAGAAAATGGAAAGACGAAATGAAGAGAGAAAAATTTTACGATAATTCAAGGGGTAGCACGGGGGTAGCACGGGAAAGCTGAACATGTCGGCGATAGGGGTAAGTAAAAGGCGCTTAGAGTATTGCTGGCGCAAAGGTATGGAGAAAACAGAAGCGCAGGGTAGTTCGGGTAAGAATCTTACATCACAGCGGAACGATAATCGATAAAATAGGTAGACGAGGAGTAAAATTAGTTGTGAAAATATGTGTGATTCGGGAAAAGAAATGTTTGTAGAGGAAAAAGAAATAAAGCTAGAGCTTGGTGGCCCGGCCACCGCCCTGTTATAAAGGGGACGCTCCTAGTATGCATCCATCCATACAAAGATAAAATGTAGACAGTGCGAGATCGAGGCAAAAATGGAGAAAACGATGGTTGCTCAGAGCGAACTTGTGGACAGAATCGCTGAGCTTGAAAATCCGTTGGCGAAAGAGCGTGAGAAAGCGAAGCCCGCGGGAGAAAGGCTTGGGTCAGTATAGGAGAGAATGGCCAAGGTAGTTAAGGTGAACAAAGAAGCAGGCAACAGCGAGAATAGTACGGCGCCGACCACCAGCGCGGGAGATACGAAAGGGGAATCGGGTGTGAAAAACACAGGTGCAAAGAGCGCGGGGCCCAGCTTCCGAGTAGTTCTGCGGGAGGGAGTGGACAATGCAGCAGCTGTGACTCACGCTAAACACCTAGACAGTAGCCAGGTGTACGTGACTTCAGCTGGAAAATCTCAGCGGGTTATCACAGCTGGCCATTCCAATTTAGTTCGATGCGCCGAGGCACTCAAAGAGAGGGTCACAGGCGACAAACGAGTATTGATAGGGATGTCAGGCCATAGGCTGGGTTCAGTCATGAGGCAAGCAAGAGAAAAGCTCACATCTGGAGCTCACGGACGTAACCTTGTGATAGTTGCGGCAGGGATAAACTACGTCCTCAAGAAAAAATCGTCTGGATTAGCGACGACCTTGGCAAATAGCGTCGACGACATGCGCGCCATCTCTCCCCAGGTGCAGATAGTAGTGTGCACGGTACCGGAGATACCAGTGCGTGACGGCAACCTGCAAAGGTTGTCGATACAAGCAAAGAGATAGAGCGTACGAGTTAAGAGAAGGGTTTCGGAGTAGTGGCAATAAACAGGGAGGTGCGTAGGAGGGGGGTTTCCAAAGAGACAGAATTCCCTTCCATAGGAGGCTTGGTCATGAGGTGGGTGGGCGGCTTGCAGGGCGTGCAAGGGATCTTTTGGGGGGCACGCGGGCCCTTCGGAGTCCGGGGTAGCAAGGAACAAAGGAAACAACCAGGGGGATTTTCGGGCAGGTAGTACTGAGAAAATCCAGAAAAAAGGTAAAAGGAAGAAAAAAGACAAGGCGCGTGTAGCAATTAGTTACATAAACAAGCAAGGTGGCAGAAAAAAGGCAACATGGTTAAAGGAGGAACAGTTAAACAAAGAAAAGATGCGGGTACAGAAACACACCTTAGAGACCTGGAAGAGCCACCACATATTGACAATTATGTTTGGGAAGGGTGCAACAGGATCATATCAGAAAGAAGAGGTGGGGGTGTTGGAATGCTTATTCATAGCGGAGCAAAATGGGAGAGAGTAAAACAAACGTGTTCAGAGCACCTCTGGGTTTCGGGCACGGTAGGTGGAAAGAAAACGTGGCTGGGTGTAGCTTACATGTGGACGGGAAATAACTGTAAGGAAAGGAATCTGGAGATAAAGAATTGCTTCAACACCGATATTAAAGAATTTGGTCATGGGGCCAAAATCATCCTCCTAGGGGACATGAATGCCCACATCCGCGACCTTGACGGATATACAGACACCAATGGGAGGTTATTGCTCGATCTCTGCGAGCAACATATTGACACGTGCGGTTGTTTTCGTGAACGCCGTTATCACCTTCCTGTGAATCGCGCGCTTGCTTTGATTGTTTGCGGCGAGCGCAGTTATCGCTTTCTGTTATGCCAACGCAAGCCGCGTTTATCTTGCATGTCACTTCGGGAAGCGTGTCGACAATTCCTGAAACTTTGCACGCTGACGCGCACACTTGAGTAACTTCTTGAATTCCAGAGATAATGCGAGAACGCGTTGAGCCATGTGCATAAAAACAGACGCACTGCGCCGCTTGTCAGTCTTTCCGTCGACCGACGACTGTTCACGCCGCTGTTGCTGTGAATTGTGATTGGCCTTGTTTTGCTAGGCACAGGTTCGCCCAATAAACAGTTCACCTGACATCTGGTTGAGTCCTGCGTGCTTCGTCTCAAGTGCTGCGTGTGTCACGACCACGTGGCATCTGGTGGAGGTGCTTCTCGGTCCATATACAATACATATACAATAGGAAGGTCAATTATCAACCAAAGCAACCAAGTAAAATACCCAGGCATTACACTATCGCCGAACCTCAATTGGGAACCACATATCTTGGCCATGTGTGAGGAAGCGGAAAAGAAATTGTCCTTCCTGAGGAGAAAATTGCGCACGGCACCATCTCAACTTAAATTAAATGCATACGAAACCTTAATTAGAGCATGTTTAGAGTACGCCGATCTCATTTGGAGTCCCCATCCAAAACATCTTATTAGTAAAAAAGAACGAATACAAAAATTGGCAGTAAGGTTCGTATATTCAGATTTCGCGAGGCAGTCCAGTTCTACACACTTACTAACAAGGGCGAACTTAAAACCTCTTTCGCAACGTTGAATAATCTCGCGACTAAAATTTCTTTACCAATTATATCATGGTCAGTTCCACATATCACGTTCGCGTTATTTGCAAGACCCTCCTAAGCATTCATTGCGACTGAACGATTCTAAAGCAATCAGCCAGCCATTAAGTCGTGTTAATGCTCATAAACATTCCCGTTTTCCTTCAGCCATTTACCACTGGAATAGATTATCTGATCATATTGTGTGCTCTAACACCATAGAATCATTCATGAGTCTCATACAGTGTGTTGATCTTGAATAATGAGTTGACAATATATGCATCTTTTTGTAATTTTCTCCCCACTCCTGCATGGGCCGAGAAAGGCCTGCAGTATGGTCAAATAAAAAATATACCGTACGCCCCCGTCAGGAGGGGATAGGCAGTGCACTACATACTTGAAATTCTGTTGCGTGTCAAACCGAGGCCTCCCGTGAGATATCAGTATGTGGATTGGAACCTTTTCCGGAAAATTAGAGATGAAGCCGCACCACCCAATGAGACGTATGCAGATCTGCTAAAGAATCTGCACGAGGCCGTTAACGCAGCCACCAAAGAAATCACCACAGAATGGAAGTTCCCAAAATGGACTCGAGACTCGCTCATCTCCTGGAGACAAAACACGCCCTCTCGGTCAGGTGGAAGACCCAGAAACATAATCGCAGACTCCGAGCGAAAATCGCGCTTCTTAACAAGGAAATTGAGTCCTACTCGGCCCAGCTTGCGCGGCAGCAATGGGATGAGACATGTACCGAAACGGACGGGCGTACGCGCAGAGGTAGCAAATGGAGCTTATTGAAAAGTCTTCTCAATGATAAACAGTCTAAGAGCACCCTTAACCTCGCGACGGATAGGCTCATAAAGAAAGAAATCGCAGTGGGTTTCACCGAGAGAGATTTGACTAACAACTTAGCAAATACCTATCTCCCCCTCGTCAAAGATGGGGAACACTCGGTAGAGCGTGTAACATACATGGGTCCTGCGACACCTGATCTAGACGAACCATTCACAGTGTCAGAAATTAGACATGTTCTTTTCCATCTAAACGGCAGATCAGCCCCGGGACCCGATGGAGTCACGAACAAACTTCTCAGGAACCTGGACGATAGGGCAATCGAGATAGTCACGGCCAAAATCAATGAGGTATGGACAACTGGGCAGGTACCGATAGAATGGCGTACAGCCAAAGTAGTACTCATACCTAAACCAGGGAAGCCCCTACATATCGCCAACCTGCGACCTATCTCTCTGACATCATGCATCGGAAAGGTTGCGGAGCATGCGATACATAACAGGATAATTGAACACATAGAAAACAAGGAGCTATTTAGACACAACCTATTTGGCTTTCGACAGGCGTTGTCAACACAGGACGCTATGCTTCTGCTTAAGAGGGCCATCTTTGATAACGCGACTCACGACGTGAGGGGAATCCTCGCATTGGATCTATCCAAGGCCTTCGACAGGGTGTCGCATAGACACATCTGACTGAGATTTCCGCTTTTAACCTGGGTCAGCGTTTTCATGACTATACCCAATCCTTTCTAGCGGATCGCAAGGCACACCTCCGACTAGGCACGGTCTCGGGAGGGCCTTACGAACTAGGTAACTGCGGCACCCCGCAAGGTTCCGTGCTCTCCCCCCTCTTATTCAACCCATGCACAAGCTGTCGACTCGCCTCGCTGCAATCCCGAACGTGGGACACGCCATTCATGCGGATGATATCACGATCTGGGCACCGGGCGGTTCGTTAGCCATGCTCGAACACTCCTTACAAAGCGCATTGGAGGCTACGGAGAACTTTCTTTCAAACACGGGCCTTGAGCTATCCCCTGATAAATCAGAGCTACTGTTATACCGACCGTCTAGACAAAGGGTCCGTAACCTTGCGCCTCTGGAAACATTGCCGATAGAAATTCGAGCTAAGAATGGCCAGCCCATACCGAGGAGGGACTCGGTAAAGATTCTAGGTCTACTTATCGATGCCAGGGGCTGTAACTCAAAGGCCCTCAACAGGCTCACTGGACAGGCTAGTAATGTACTGAGACTTGTAGCTCGCGTTTCAAATCGAAGAGGTGGTCTCAAAGAGGACAGTCTGCTCAGAGCTTACCAGGCATTCTTCCTTAGTCATGTTCTTTACATTGCGCCTTACCTTAATTGGGCTAAATCGGAGACGGCCAAGCTTGACTCCCTTATTAGAACTGGTCTCAAGCGCGTGCTCGGCCTTCCGCAGTACACGATCACCGAGAAGCTTCTGGAGCTAGGCCTCCACAACACCACTGTGGTGGTTCGTGGGCCCAGGACTCAGACACAGACAACTAGGTCACAGACAAGGAGAACATTTATCGACAGGACGAGACAGCACATACACTTTCACAGACAAACAACGCGACACAAGCAACACACTCTGAATGCTACGTTCAAGAAACTAACAGCGCGTCCTGTCTAACTGATGTCGGATGTCCGCCCGCACCACTCACGGTACCGATGTTCTAGCAGCTGCGGCGCACGCTGACATCAGTAGACGAGGCACGATGAGTCGTGTCCGAGCTCACAAGCAGACCCTGAACTGCTCGTTCAGGAAAGCGTCGAGGTGCGATGCCTCTCACGTGGCACCGAGGCCACTCCCTCAGCAAACGGTTGCGTCGAACTGCAGCATACGTGGCACCGTGGCCATGCTCTCAGCAGGCGGCTCGATGGGAACTTGCGCGGCACCGGGGCCACGCGTTCATCAGGTGGTTGTGCCGAGCAGGGACCTTGCGCGGCACCGTGACCACACCCTCAGCAGATGGTTGTGCCGGACTCCAACCTGCGTGGCACCGTGACCACGAGTCGGCAGATTGTCCCGGCCACACCACTGCTCCAGCCGCTCGTACTGGCCCGCTCGCTCATCCACCGCAGGAACAGCCAGCCAGGTCGAGGACAGCTGTTCGCCACAGGAGAACGCCCGGTACGTCCCGGCTGGTCTGGTGGCACCAGCTCGGTGCGTCTGTTCTCCTGGGCCGAACGTGCCACCGCTCGGCCGCTGGTAACGCTCGATCCACGTCGGCGTTCCGAAGCACCGAAGCCACGCGGATCACGTCTCGCGTGCTCAAGCGCGCACTCTTCGTCTTTTCCACTTCTATTTCGCCGAAAAAACACTCTCCCACTACATTTCCCCCCACCTTCAGTACGTTGTATACACACAACACGGAAGTCCCTATACATAAGAGAATAGTTCAACAACAACGCAAAGGTCCTCAAATGCAAAAACAACTGCAAAATGATGACATGTTAAGGTGTGTATACAACGGTAATAAGTCAGTGCTCAGTAAATGTGACCGAATCATGCAGTCAGTAACAGCGTTGCCCAATATAACCAGAAATACACAACAGGAGACTTTCCGCTTAGTTAAGAGAAGTAAAAAACTTTCACAGTTACACGGCTATGCACACAAAATGTCCACGGAACAGTCCAGAAGTCAACACCAAGAGAGCGTCCAGTTGTTATAGCGCGTTCACGTGATCGCGTCCCACACAAGACGTAGGACACTTCTCATGTGCTCAGCGACGAGCAAATGGGACGCTTCGAGCTTAATACATAGATACGCGTCGCGACTGCTAATCAGCACATCACTGGCGCACAGCTCAGGCATCTTAGCATCCAGAGGCTGAATCCCTCTAGTGAGTGGTTTAAGGGCCGCCTCGCGACCTTCACTTGAAACGCTACAGAGTTTGAGCTGTCCTTCAACAGGCGTTATGGTGCATTCATAGAGGCTGTTGATCTTTCGGTTACGGCCATTCCGCCGGCTTACGCAGCGTACTGCTTGTTTAACATCAGACTCTACTGTGCCCGGCTTGATCAGCTCTTGCTCATTCGCTTCAGCTACTCTGGAACAGACCAGAGCTGTACTGTCCTGAGTACCCTGCGTCCCTCCATTTATGAGAGGGTCGGTCAAATTGTCATGGACCGTGCCTATGACATCTGTAATCGCTGCCAGCGGCACACCAGAATAGTGGCCGACAAACGCCTCGGAGATTTCTACATGACATTGGGAGTCATTATCTAGAGGTTGTTTAACCTCCTCAAAAGTGTTTGGCCTCCCAGAGGCTCTGCAAGACAGCTGGTCTTCTATGGAACGTCCACGTTCCTCTTTCTCGGACTTGCAACGTGTTTCATAGGACATATGTAAGCTACAGTTATTTCCTCGGCTTGCTACCTCCCTACAATCCTCTATACTAGGATTTAGCAGCACCTCTGGCGGAATACTAAAGTGATGCACATGATCGCCACGCAAAGCATGTTCATTCACGTAAGGAATGCTACTGTCGAAAATCCCCGGCACCGGCTCATTAGAGCTCCCTCCCGACGACTGTTCGCGCCTCTGTGTTTGCAAGTTTATATCTTGAGCCTGTGCCACCTGAAGATTTAGCCAAAGCGTTCTTTTCTTCAGTTCCTCTAGTTCCTCATGTTTCTTTATCATTTCATTTTCTTTCTCTTTCATCTGCCTTTCATACTCCACCTGCTCTTGATCCTTCTCTAGTTCTACCGCCAAGCGTTCTTCGACCCAATCCTTCAGTTCTTCACCCTCAAGACCAATGCGCCTTGCCAACTTTTCTAAAACATGACGCGGTTCCCACGCACTCATGCTAAACCCTCGTTCATCAGGCGCACTTGACTGCAGCCTGCTTGCATTCTCCTGAAGTTGCAGCTTCAGCTGCAGGATCATCAGTGCCTGCTCTTGCACTTTCCGCTGCTGTTCCACATGCTCTCTCGCGAATTCTCGTTCTTTAGCCTGTTCCTCGCGAGCTAGAGCGCACTCTCGTTCTACCCACTCTCTAAGCGCATCGTCCTCCAACCCTAACTGTCGACCAAGTTCGATAAGTTTCTCCTCCTCCATGACTCAGGCTGTGTCTGAGCAATGGCTTTAGATCTTACTAAGCCATCCTGGCAGTAGGCTCACCAATTGTGGTGGTTCGTGGGCCCAGGACTCAGACACAGACAACTAGGTCACAGACAAGGAGAACATTTATCGACAGGACGAGACAGCACATACACTTTCACAGACAAACAACGCGACACAAGCAACACACTCTGAATGCTACGTTCAAGAAACTAACAGCGCGTCCTGTCTAACTGATGTCGGATGTCCGCCCGCACCACTCACGGTACCGATGTTCTAGCAGCTGCGGCGCACGCTGACATCAGTAGACGAGGCACGATGAGTCGTGTCCGAGCTCACAAGCAGACCCTGAACTGCTCGTTCAGGAAAGCGTCGAGGTGCGATGCCTCTCACGTGGCACCGAGGCCACTCCCTCAGCAAACGGTTGCGTCGAACTGCAGCATACGTGGCACCGTGGCCATGCTCTCAGCAGGCGGCTCGATGGGAACTTGCGCGGCACCGGGGCCACGCGTTCATCAGGTGGTTGTGCCGAGCAGGGACCTTGCGCGGCACCGTGACCACACCCTCAGCAGATGGTTGTGCCGGACTCCAACCTGCGTGGCACCGTGACCACGAGTCGGCAGATTGTCCCGGCCACACCACTGCTCCAGCCGCTCGTACTGGCCCGCTCGCTCATCCACCGCAGGAACAGCCAGCCAGGTCGAGGACAGCTGTTCGCCACAGGAGAACGCCCGGTACGTCCCGGCTGGTCTGGTGGCACCAGCTCGGTGCGTCTGTTCTCCTGGGCCGAACGTGCCACCGCTCGGCCGCTGGTAACGCTCGATCCACGTCGGCGTTCCGAAGCACCGAAGCCACGCGGATCACGTCTCGCGTGCTCAAGCGCGCACTCTTCGTCTTTTCCACTTCTATTTCGCCGAAAAAACACTCTCCCACTACAACCACTGACGAGCTAATAGAAGCTCAAATAACAAGACCTTCATCCACTAAGCCAGGGCTCAAGATTTAAGCAGAAGCGGGTATCCAACCTAGACATGAGCAGGCGACGAAAGTTAGCTTGTCCCGTGAGAACAGAACTCGCATCATGGTTCATCCTGTCCCGCGAAACATCCACCCAGTGCACCATGAGGGTAGAAGATTCGCGAGAGCCAAGGCTATTCTACAAGAAATCAATCAGCAGAAACTTGAGGCCCTCTTTGTCGATGCTGCCAGATACCACGGTTGGGATAAGTTTGCTATTTCGGTCGTTGACGCAGGAGAAAACATGGTTGATGCAGCCTCTGTTTATACTAAGACTGCCCACGTGGCGGAGGAAGCGGCGATCGCTCTGGCTCTTCACAGGGCAAAAGCTCCTGCTGTTGTCTACTCGGACTCGCGCACGGCAGTTAGATCCTTCTCGAGCGCCCTCGTGTCTCAACAGGCGAACAGTATTGTGACCAAAGCACTCCAACGAACACGGGAGAGCAGCGAAGGGGGGTATCACATCACGTGGTTTCCAGCCCACCTCGATGGCTCAGTTAACCCGCTCGGATGTAATCCTAACGAGCAGGCTCATCGGTTAGCGCGCGATTTCACGTACCGTGCTGCCGCGGATAGCCACGCTCGTAACGAGGTCGACATAAAGATTCGTTATGTACTTTTCACGAAATTGTGTCCCATTACCGCCTAACCAGGAAAAAATTTCCGCTCCCCCACCCCAAATTGAACAAGCCTCATGCTAGCACATTCAGACTTCTCCAAATCCGTTCGTACCCCTCGGTCTCTTAATAGGATAGACCCCGATCACTCACAGTCGTGCCCCAAATGCGGCCATGACTCCTGTTCTTTTGATCACATGCTCTGGCTGTGCCCAGCTCTTAATGCCTCTCCACCCATCACGAAGGAGCAATGGGATGAATCCCTGAAAAGCAGCGATCTCCACACTCAACTCCAGGCCGTCCAGAGGGCCCACGACATCGCGACGGAACTTCGACTTCCGGTCCCGTCGTGGGCGGAGACACCAACTTGATCTGGTGGGACCCTGGTTCCCCAGATTCAAGTTCCTCAGGACTCAGATAAAGTTCTTGTCATGTCATGTCATGTACGCCCCCGTCCAGCCGTGAGCCAAGCCCAAGCCGCCAAGAGGACGACTCCAAACCGATCCTTCGAGTTAGCCGCAGACAACAAGGACTCCCGCCCGAATACCTGCCGCTTCCCGACAAGGACAAGAAAACAAAGGTTCCACGATGACGGAAGCAAGATCTCCGGCACCCGTGGTCGTGCACCAGCCCAAGGAGCCAGCCACCTTCCGCGGATCGTCATATGCTGGCTAGACATCTACGACCGCGTCGCAGCCCTTAACAAGTGGGACCCCGAAGATAAGCAGCGCCATGTATATTTTTATTTGGAGGATACCGCAGGGACTTGATTCGAGAACCGTGAGTCAATGGTGAACCTGGGACGACTTCCGCGCGGCTGTCCTGCCCACCTTTGCAAGCGTCGTGCGGAAAGAAAGAGCCGTATCATTGCTTGAGACTCGTGTGCAGCTCCCCAACGAAAACATCACGATCTTTACGGAGGAGATGACGCGACTGCAAGCCCGTAGCATGTGTTGAGTTGCGCGTCCGCACTATTAGATGGCGCCACCGTCGAAACGATTGCAGCGAACCTGGTATCCGCGGCAAACAAAAGTCAGCTAACCCTAATAAAAAGAAAATTGCACGACCACAGTAGTAAAGAAAAACTTGTTCTTTAATAAAAATACTATCAGCAACGAGCATGATAAATCAATATTTCGCAGAAAGGTTTTACAAACATGATTCGGCGCGTCTCCGCTAGCGCCGCCAGCTCCGACGCTCGCTCGTTCGCTGCAGACGATCGTAGCTGACGACTCCACGACCGCGAGCGCGCTGTAGAAACGCGAAGGCGCGAACTACTGACAGCAATTATTCGTTATTT
Organism: Hyalomma asiaticum; assembly: GCA_013339685.2. Classification (NCBI taxonomy): domain Eukaryota; kingdom Metazoa; phylum Arthropoda; class Arachnida; order Ixodida; family Ixodidae; genus Hyalomma; species Hyalomma asiaticum. The sequence goes on from CM023483.1 coordinate 150,342,574, forward strand.
CATAGCATCTGCCTCGTTGCGGCAGACTTGGCGCCTTAGGTAGCATGCGAGGGCTTATTGGGCAGCAGCCATCTCATCTAAGTTCACGTTCTACGTGACGCCTCCTGGCAAAAAGTGTGTTCCACGCACGCCGCTTTGGCCATGAGTGGCGCTGCCTAACACTTCCAGGATAATATCTACATAAATACACAATAAAGTGGACGGGGGGACTGACCGCCTTCGTAGCTCAGTTGGTAGAGCATCGGACGCGACATCCGAAGGTCGTGGGTTCGGTTCCCACCGAAGGCAAGGTATGTCTTTTCGTCCACTTTAATTCCTTTCTACTTTCTTCACAATTACAATACCACAAGTAACTTCCCCGATGCTTTCCTAGGCTTCATTGTCTGTTTGCTCATTAAGTTGTTTCTAACAAATAAAGAACGAGCCCATGACCCCTTCCCTTTCGTTATTTGACAGCAATTATGGCGCTTGTGTACTGCTGCACAAAATAGTATGATGCATATGGCAGGAGCGGCGAGCACTTCTACACCATTCAGGCAGACAGGTATTTATGTACTTACTATGTTCACACGCCAGGCAGCCGCGGGGGCAGGCGAGGGGCCCTCGCCACAATTCATCCAGCTACAAACACACGCACCACATAAACAGGCAATTACACGGGAAAGGAGTGCTGGGGCAATTAGTCACCAGAATGCAGAAATCGGCGATTCAACTAGCGCGAGCAACCTACACGAGCTAGCGAGCACCATGACGCTACCATATTAGACTCCCTTTTGGATTGGCTCGCCTAAAGCAGGATTTGGCAATCCAATCGCTTGTCGCGACTCCCAGGTGCCGCCACCATCTAAAAAAAAACAAAAAAAACGTCCCCATTGGCTCTATGGGCATGTCACTTCCTTGGCGACTGTTCCGCCACGCCGACGCCGACATGTCCGAGGACAAGAAGGTTCGCCTCTTCATGCGAGGAGTTAAGGAGGAGCTTTTCGCCGGGTTAATAAAAACCCCCCGAAGACGGTACAAGAGTTCCTCTCCGAGGCGACGACCATCAAGAAGACTCTTGAAATGCACACCCGCCAATACGATCGCCGCATGTTCCCAGACATCCCAGAAGTCCAATGACTCGGCACCGACGACCTACGCGAGACCATAAGGGCTCTTGTTCTCGAAAAACTGCGTCAGATGTTACCGTCGTCGCAGCCCCAAGTCGCCTCCCTCGAGGACATTGTTCGCAAGGAAGTACAGCGCTCACTGAGCGCTCCCGAACGACTCCAGCCCCAACCCGAGGCGATGACCTACACGCCGACCTGTCGCCGCTCCACGCCCACGCCAGGACCCAACGCTTCCGCAGTTTCGTCGCCAGCCACCGCCGCAACCTCCGACGCCATTCCGCTCGCCAGTAATCCAGCGCGCGCCGAGGAAAACTGACTTTTGGCGCACCCCGAACCACCGCCCACTATGCTACAACTGTGGCGAAGCCGGTCACACCTACCGCTATTGCCAGTACTGCCAGTACCGTGAGATGGGCTGCGTGGCTTCGACGTGAACGTGCCGCATCGGCACCCAGGCGTGCCACCTCGCGACATCGCCGACTACATCGCCGGATCGCCGTGGCAACGACGACGCCCATCCCGTTCACCTTCGCCTGGGCGCTACGTCTCCCCGGATTGCCGCCAGTACACCGGGCCCAACCGGGGCCGATCTCCAAGCCCCTATCTGGGAAACTAAAGGCAGCAACCGATGGAAGTGCGGTTGCTGCACGACGCAATGCCGAAGAGCCTCCGCCGCCGCCGCCGCCGATGACGACGACCACGACGCACGAACCCTCCCGACTAGTCGCAGCACGCCTCCTGACCACAGTCTTCGCGAGAAAGCCTCGCCGCCGACGCGACATAGCAGCGCCGGAGCAAGCCGACGCAGCCGTGATCAGATGCCCCGACCTAACCGGAACGCCAGACGACGAACCACCGACCTCGACGTGATTATCGACGGCCACAGCGTCACTGCCCTAGTCGATACCGGCGCCGACTACTCTGTCATCAGCGGTTCCTTCGCCGCCAAGCTCAAGAAGATAAAGACTGCCTGGGAAGGACCAGATATCCGAACAGCAGGGGGCCACCTTATAACACCGACTGGAACCTGCACGGCAAGAGTCACGATTGACAGCCAGACGTATTCGGTGAGTTTTGTGGTCTTGCAGCAATGTTCGCGAGACGTCATTTGAGGCATGGATTCCTAGACCTGCACGGCGCAGTCATCGACCTGAGATCCAGGTGAATCACGCTGTCCACGGATAATGCAACGCCGTCAGACTGCACCGTCTCTTATCATGCCTTGAATTTAACAGAAGAGCAGGTAACCGTCCCGCCACTGTCGAGTGTCATCATTTCCGTCAGCACCAAAGCACCAACCAACTTTCAAGGTATCATCGAAGGCGACCAGCACTTGCTCCTAGACCGTCAGATGTGCGTCGCAAGAGGCATAGCCAAGCTTCATAACGGCGAAGCCAAGGTACTGGTGACGAACTTCAGCAAAGAATACAGGCACCTGAATACGGGTACGACGGTAGCGCACCTAACTGAATTTGTGTCAAGAACTACGGCTGCTGCCATCGTCGCACCGCCTGTCCACACGCTATCCAAGACCAATAAACCCCCTTCCAAAGTGGTGGAGGTGCTGGGTAATCAAACCTGGAACTACGAAGTCGGACGCTACCCGCTATCCCGATAATGGCAGACGAACCCGCCCAGCCAGCAGCCCCCCCAAGCTCCTCATGTCATCGTAACCGGCGCGCTGCGGCAGCGCGACCCGCCCTTTTTCAGCGGGACCGATGACTACGATGTGGAAGATTGGCTGGCGACATTCGAGAAGGTGAGCGGCCACAATAAGTGGGACGACCCATCTAAGCTTCAAAACGTGCCGTTCTACTTAAAAGACGTAGCTAGCTTGTGGTACCACAACCACGAGTCCGACATCGCTACATGGAGTGCGTTCAAGAAGCGCTTTGCAGAGGTGTTCGACCGCCCCGCCGTGCGCAAGCTACGCGCTGAACAGCGCCTCCGTGCACGAGCACAGCAGCAGGGGGAAACATTTACCAGCTACATCGAGGACGTCGTCGACCTCTGTAGGCGCCTGAATCCATCGATGACGGAGCAAGAGAAGATTAAGCACATCTTAAAAGGCATTGACGACGATGCCTTTCAAATGCTGCTGGCAAAGGACCCACGGACCGTGGCTGAGCTTACCATCTTGTGCCAGAGCTTCGACGAGCTGCGTAAACAGCGCGCCTTAGTTCGGCGGCCTACCACGACGGACGACCTCAACGCCTTAACCATCGATGGAGACCACAGTACGCTGCTGTCGCAGATCAAAGAATACGTGCGCGAAGAAGTGGCACGGCAGCTCTCCTGTGTGTCGTATATGCCGAAGCCAGAAGTGCCTACGCGCGGTCTCGCACCGTCTATCAGAGAAGTTATTCAGGAGCAGGTTTCCGAGGCGCTGCCATCCGCCCCTCAGCCTGCACCTGTTGCCGCACCACTCACTTACGCGGCTGCTGCCGCTAGGCCACCGCGACAGCTGCAAGCGTTGGCCCCTCAGCCGTTTCGGCAGCCATCGGTACCATTTCCTAGGGTACAGCAGCCCGTCGTAAACCCATGGCGGACTGACGACAACCGACCGATATGCTACGCTTGCGGCATCCCGGGTCACGTCGCACGATTGTGTTATCGGCGCTTGTCTGCAGCCCCTCGGGCACCCAGATTCCGCGACTATACTTTTCGGCCCCCATACTACACGTCGCCTGGAGTCAACGCACGTGGCCTTCCTCCTGACTCAGACTTCCGACCCGACTCAGACTTCCGACCTGACTCCGACTTCCGACCCTTCACTTCCCGCCGCTCACCCTCACCACGTCGTCGCTCTCTGTCGCCTATGCGTCGCCGACCCAGCGCTAATGAGACGGAAAACTGACTGTCGCAGCTCCGGAGGCACGAGCTGCGTCGTCGGCGACCTGTATAAGTCCTCGCTTGTCCCTGCAAACGCAATCGAAGTTTTTGTTGAAGGTGTACGAACACTTGCTCTCGTGGATACAGGCGCTACCATATCCGTGATTACTCAGAAACTTTGCCGCTCTCTTCGTAAAGTTACAACAGTGCCTACAGGGTTTCTGCTCAGCACCACAAGCGCACAGCACATTTACCCGGTTGCAGCATGTACAGCTAGAGTCGTCATTCAAGACGTGTTGTACACAATTCCTTTCCTTGTTTTAGCTTCGTGTTCGCATGATGTGATCCTCGGATGGGATTTCCTATCCCACCATCACGCCGTCATAGACTGCGCTCGCGCTCAGGTGGAACTCTCTGTATTTTGCGATGCACCTATCGCCGATGATTCCGTACTTGGTGTAGACAAGCTTGTTGTGGCTGCTGACATTGACGTCCCCCCTCGTAGTGCCGTCGTTGTTCCTGTTCACTCTGCCGCCCTTTCTGACACTACAGTTCTGTTCACGCCGTCAGATGCATTTAGTCGCCGCCACAACGTGTCACTCCCATTTGCAGTCCTACAGCTTCACCACGATGACTCCGGCATAGTTGTTTCGAACGCGACATCATGCCCTCTGACGTTGCTCCGTAATGAGACGCTTGGCCATCTTCAGTCAGTCGACGATGGTATTGTCGTGCCTATTGATACCTCCGGGCCTATTCAGACCCCTCATCTGAACGCGTTAACACCTCGCCCTGCTACTGAAGCCATATCCTCGGACGTATTTCTCCGTTCAATTGACGGCAACCTCGCTCCGGATCAACGTACGCAGCTTCTGACCCTTCTGAACGAGTTTAGAAATTCGTTTGACTTACCCCAAGCGTCATTAGGTCGAACGGATGCTATCGTTCACAGAATTGACACTGGGACCAGCACCCCTTTGCGTCAGCGCCCCTACCGGGTATCACAAGCGGAGCGTCGTATAATTACCGAACAAATTAACGACATGCTTCAGCGTGGTGTCATCAAGCCTTCCTGCAGCCCATGGTCATCCCCAGTTGTGCTGGTCAAGAAAAAAGACGGTTCCATTAGATTCTGTGTCGATTACCGGCGCCTCAACAAAATCACTCGAAAAGACGTTTACCCTCTCCCCCGCATCGACGACGCTCTCGATTGTCTACAAGGCGCTGAATTCTTTTCTTCACTCGACCTACGATCGGGTTATTGGCAAGTCCCGATGGCTGAGTGTGATCGTCCCAAAACAGCATTCGTCACCCCTGATGGCCTGTATGAATTCACAGTGATGCCATTTGGACTTTGCAATGCGCCGGCAACATTTGAACGAATGATGGACAGCATTTTACGCGGTCTAAAATGGCAGATATGCTTGTGTTATCTAGATGACGTCGTCGTATTCGCCCCTGATTCGCTACACATCTAGCTCGTCTGCGAACAATACTCCAGTGCCTTGCCAACGCCAACTTCAACTTAACCTTAAGAAGTGCCACTTCGGGGCCCGCCAGCTCACTATACTAGGCCACGTCGTGTCAAAAAGCCGGAATCTCGGATCCTGACAAACTTCGGGCCGTTGCCGAGCTCCCTAAACCAAAAATGTAAACAGAACTGCGGAGCTTTGCCGGACTATGCTCGTATTTTCGTCGCTTTGTCCGGAACTTTGCCTCCATTCATCGCACCCCTTACGAAGCTGCTCGCTGGCACTGGTGACCTTTCGAATTGGACTCAAGCTTGCGACGATGCCTTTACGACATTACGACAACTACTTACCTCGCCACCCATTCTGCGCCATTACGACCCCAATGCGCCAACCGAAGTACAGCGACACCGGCTTCGAAACCTGGAAGCGTCAACGACGACACGAAGGAAACACGGCGAGACTTACCTTCTTTTGTGTGTCCGGGATGTAATATCGTGGTAGCCGTAGGACTACGTAGATAGTCACCGTGACACTAGGTGCATGCGGATTGTCGCCTTATGAGCTTGTAATTTCTTAGTACTATAGATTCTGTGTGTGTGCTCGAGTATCGATTGCGTTCCTTGGTGAGTGGTCCTGGGCCCAAACCTGGAGCAATTCCATCACACTCTGGCGAACCCCCGGCTTAAGAAAGTTGTTCACAACTTTTTTCTGGTAGTCAGAAGAGGCGGAAAAATACCACGAAGTCCTACAACACTCACTAAAGCTTGAGTTGTGCATCTACCTAGCCATATCGCACACCGCGAAATGCGAACAAAATGTCTGTGCGCTATAGCACGTTGGCACAACACGATGGAGTGGTTGACAATTATACACGGGTGAACTAATTCACGTAGTCAAGTTATGAGTCTCTTCGGTAACACTATGCTGATCTTGTTTTCAGGAATCTTGATAACTAGTTCAGTAGCCTGATGAAGCAATGTTGACTTTGCCATTGCGTCTAGCATTTCATCTATCACATTTTATGCTATTTTCGGCGACTGAAGTTGAGCAGAATACTGCGGTATATGTACTGCTTTATCACATGTTAAACGTAGCACGCACTCCCCAAACTCATTCTTTCGTGGATGGTGTGCAATTATTCCCTCACTTTGACGGAATGACTCAAGGTCTTGTAACCACTGTTCCACAGAACGATGACTCGCTAACCTTACATCAGCTAAGATCGGCCTACCCACTCGTGTAATGGTAACAAGCTCGTGTGAACCTTGTCCGTTTGACGGTTCTTCATTCGGTTCCGATAGACCTTGGCGGAGTTCGGTTATGACGGAGACCTGTTGCATCGGTTGACGTTCCTTATATCTCTTCAACATGTTGATGTGGAAGATTTTTGTTTCCCACCTATTGCCAGAACATAGTCAACCTCATTCCTCCGTTCGACGACTTCAAATGGACCTTTCCATTGCATTAGCAATTTGTTGGAATCTGTCGGCAGGAGAAGGAGTACTTTGTCACCGACGTTTAATTTCCGCGGACGGCTCTTTCGGTCAAAGTAAGTTTTTTTTTGTTTTGCACGGGCTTTCTCCAACTCATTATGGGCGAGTTCGCATGTCTCCTCAAGGCGGTTCCGAAGATCGACCAGGTAAGTATATGTGGTTCGAGTTTCATTGTCGATGTCCTCTTTGCTCCACAGCTCTTTCAGCACCGTCAGGGGTCCTCGTACGTGGCGGCCATAAATGAGCTGAAAAGGCGAGAAGCCTAGGCTCGCTTGCGGCACCTCTCTGTAGGCGAATAGAAGTGGAGCAAGGTACCTGTCCCAGGATCGTGGTTTTTCCTGGCACATCCTCTTCAACATGGTCTTCAGGGTCCCGTTAAATTTCTCAACGGGCCCATTTGCCATGGCATGGTAGGGGGTCGTTCGAAGAAACTTGATTCAAAGAAGACGGCCGACCTCTTCCATGAGTTCCGCCGTGAAACTTGTCTCTTGGTCGCTTACAATCTCCTTCGGTAAGCCAATGCGTGAAAACATCTGAATAAGTCCTTCTGCGACATGCACGGCATCAATTGCAGGGAGTGCGATGGCGTCGGCGTATCGGGTAGCAAAGTCGATAAGTGTCAAAATGTAGCGGTTGCCGCGTTCCGATTTCGGCGAGAACGGACCGTTTAAATCGACTGCAACACGCTCGAAAGGTGTACGTATGACTGGCATATTGCCTAAAGGCGCAACACCAATTTTGCCTTTTGGTGTTGTTCGTTGGCACTTATCACAGGACTTCACGAATCTTTTCACATCGCCATGCATATCTGGCCAGTAAAAATCTGCCAATATGCGATCGGTTGTGCGCCGAATTCCTTGGTGTCCTGCCATAAGGCTCTCATGTGCAACTTGTAAGATGTGTCCTCTTAGGTTCTTCGGCACAACAAGCTGATTAAATTTCTTGCCTGTCGCAAGACAGTACTGTCGGTAGAGAAGTCCCCCTCTTTCAACAAACAAGTAGGAGTGACCTTTTGGCGACTTGAACTGCTTACCGATCTTAGAAAACACAGATTTCAATGTCCTGTCGCGTTGTTGTTCCTCTAAGAACTGTTCTTTGTTTAGGTCGCACCATTTTATCGTTGGCACGCTCAAGGGAGTTATTTCATTCTCCGATGCCTTGACCGTGGCAGAAACATGGTGGGGCTTATCCAAAACTTACACACTGCAGTTTCGCGTAGCCCTGCCCCTCTGTTCAACTGCATTCTCTGTCCAATTTGTATCCGGATCATTAGGGTTTCTGACACCAGGCAGGTTACGCAGCACCAAGTCGTAGAGAGGCTTGTCCATACATAGCGCTTTTATTTCTCCAGTGAAGTATGGGCTATTTACGTGAACCTTGGCCTCTGGTACCTCTATAGCAGAACCATCAATGAGTAAAACTCTGCTACTCTTCTCAGTCATTTGTCGATCCGAAATGAGGCCTCTTCGGATGATAGCAGTATTACTGCCCGTGTCTCGGAGAACTCTAACTCTTTGTCCTAACACCTTCCCTTCAACTACTGGCATTCCTTCAACTAGAAATAGGGTTTCGGTTCCTGAAGCTTTTCCTTTGGCAGGTTACGGTTATTTCCCTTTTCCCGTTTTCCAGCGTCAGGTTTTTCGTTGACTACACATGCTGAGCTTTTATCCTTCGAGGCCTTTCCACTCCAGCAATCTTCACTCTTGTGACCGGCCTTTCCGCTATTGTTACACTTCACAGCTTTGGCTAAGCTGCGACATTCGTGGGCTTGGTGTCCCAAACGCTTGCACAGCATGCACCTTGCTGGTGGTTTCCTTTAGGAAGTGTCTGGGCTTTTCTTGAAGTCCTTTCCCAGGTTGGATAAGTTCTGGGCTTCCATGAACCGATCGGTAGCGTCAACTAACTCTTCAAGGGATTTGCACTCTCGTTCCTTCAAGAAGACAACAAGCTTCGAATGGCAGCACTGGATGAATTGTTCGGCGAGCATATGGTCTCTAAGGCCGTCGAACGTTCTCGGCACGTTCGCCATGTCTATCCAGTGATCGAAGTAGCCTCAAAGTCTCGCAGCTAACTGTCTCCCTATTTCGCCATCTTCCGCCCGTGCCTTGCGAAATTTCTCTTGGTATCCTTGCGCAGTAAATCTAAATCTTTGCAACAAGGCTTTCTTTACCTTCTCATAATCTAGGGAATCAGTAGCAGTCATGCGACCTATTACGGTCAACGCTTCACCACTCAAGCACATGCTTACAGCTAATGCCCACTTCTCTTGGGGCCAGCCTTGTCCTGTGGCCACGCGCTCGAATCTCTGTAGGTATGCGTGTAAATCATCGCGTCGTTCGTCAAACAACGGCAGCAGTTTTTGTGGGTTAAGTACAGAAGAGGCGCCGCTCGGTAGAGACAGTTGGTCAGAGTTGGCTGCTGCAGTGGAAGCTCCATTAATGGCTCCTTCTTGAAGCTTTAGCTTCAGCTCGAGAATCTCTCTCGCTCTTTCGTCTGCTTGCCTACTCGCCTCTCTCTTCGCAGCACGTTCCTCTCTTTGCTTTGTCTGTTCCTTCTCAACCCACTTACGCAATTCTGCGCCTGACAATCCCAGTTGCGATCCGACAGCGACTAATCTTTCCGTATCCATGATCGGATTAATTTCAGTGAGGGTGCGCTCGAGATACGATAATTTCCTTCGATGTTTTTACGAGTGGAATCCTGGCGGGCTCGCCAGATTGTGATGGAATTGCTCCAGGTTTGGGCCCAGGACCACTCACCAAGGAACGCAATCGATAATCGAGCACACACACAGAATCTATATTACAAGAAATTACAAGTATAAGGCGACAATCACGCATGCACCTAGTGTCACGGTGTCTATCTACGTAGTCCTACGGCTACCACGATATTACATCCCGGACACACAAAAGAAGGTAAGTCTCGCCGTGTTTCCTTCGTGTCGTCGTTGACGCTTCCAGGTTTCGAAGCCGGTGTCGCTTGCGACGAGGAAGTGGTCGGTAGGCTACTGGTAACGTGGGTCCACCCACGGGACTGTTGGCCGCAGCAGCGGCCCTTACGCCGCAGCGCCTGCTTCGGCAGCCACGGCAGCCGGTAGGCCGCGGTAGTCAGACAGCATCTGGGTTTGACGACACTGGTGGCTGAAGTGACAGCGCCTGTAGCAGGGTTGTCGCTGCAGTGGCTGAGGACACGGCCACCTCGTCCCTGGGCCGGTCTCCCAGCACGGAGCACAGGCCCTTGAGGTTGCCTGCACCGGTTCCTCAGCTCGCCTGGCTCCCTGGACCCGTTGCCCAGCAGGAACGCAGGTTCTTGGCGATGCAGTACGCTGTAGCGGTCGTTCTCAGATTCTCTGGACCGGACGTCCAGCGAAAATCAGCTGGCTTCCAAACCGCGCAGCAGGAGCCACAGCACGCACCGCACGCACCACGCACCACACGAGCACACTTCATCGTCATCGCCCCCGCACGGCGAACACTCAGCTGTTTAAATTTCGCGCCTCTATCATGACGGGCCTCTGGCATTTTCGCCTCCATCGAAAATGCGACCGCTGCGGCCGGGATCGAACCCGCGTATTTTGGGTGGCAGCCGAGTACTGTAACCGCTACACCACCGCGGCGGACGTCGATTATCGTCGCCTGAACAAGATCATGAAGAAAGACGTGTATCCTCTCTCACACATAGACGTCTTGGATCGACTCTACAACGCAAAGTATTTTTCGTCGATGGACGTCAATACCGGCTACTGGCAAATCGAAGTAGATGAGAGAGACCGAGAGAAGACTGCCTTCATAACACCAGACGGCCTGTTCGAGTTTAAGGTCATGCGCTTTGGTCTTTTCCCGGCGCCTGCGACGTTCCAGCGGGTTATGGACACAGTACTCGCAGGTTTGACGTGGCAGACTTGCCTCGTCTACTTAACGACGTAGTCGTATTTGCTTCCAGCTTCGGCGAACACCTCCGGCGCCTTAAAGCTGTTCTTCGGGTAATCAAAACCTCCGGATTTACTCTGAAGCCAGAAAAGTGCCGCTTCGCCTACGAAGAGCTATTGCTCCTTGGCCACGTTATCGGCAAGTCGGGAGTACGCCCTGATCCACAGAAAACAGCTGCGATCGCCGACTTTCCTGCGCCCACCGACAAGAAAGCAGTACGCCGATTTCTTGGCCTCTGCACTTATTGCAGGCGCTTCGTCAAGGTCTCGCGGATCGCCGAGCCACTGACGTACCTCACGAAGGCCAACGTCGACTTCAAACGGGAAACGCCGCAAGTCGAGGCATTTCAAAAACTAAAGCGACGCCTGCAAATGCCGCCAATTCGCGATGGATGGATGGATGCTATCCGCCGCAAGTCGAGACATTTCAAAAACTACAGCGACGCCTGCAAATGCCGCCAATTCGCGATGGATGGATGGATGGATGGATGCTATGGATGGAGCGTCCCCTCTGTAACGGGGTGGTGACATGTGCGCCACCAGGCTCGTAAGAAGATTTAAGAACTTTTCTTTTGTTGTCTCTCTCTCTCTTTAAATTTTCGTAATGCCTTTTAAATCTACTTCAACGAAATCGTTCATACTATAGCAAAAACGGAAATTCATAGCCCAGTTCCCTGCCCCTTATGGCAGAAAGTCCATATTTTTCCCTATAATTAATTTTGTCCGTTCTCTCTAGTTTTATGCCACCAGTATTCTAACCGTCTCTGACTTATTTCAATCGCGGCTATGTTCAGCTTCCAGTTGTTCGCCCTAAAACCCAATTCCTCATGTAGGGTGGTGCCCAAACGTACACCTGGGTGGATATTTCCGCATTCAATCAGAACATGTTCCGTCGTTTCCCTATCTTCCTCACAGCATGTGCCTTTTTCTTCTTCTTTACTGAATTTCGCTTTATAAATACAGTAAACCCTCGTTACAACGAAGTCGCTTTATTCGAATTATCGCTTTTATCGCAGTGTCACGCAGTCCCGACGCAAATACGCGTATTTTAGACCGGATTACTCGAAGTATGTCGACAGCTTGCTCCGCTTAGAGCGAAGTAACAAGTTGCGGATGCGTATTCACGGCGGGTGCAAACTCCTTTGCACATGCCGGATTTTCCCGGTCACACGCAGAAGACGCTGATGATGACTGCGAGGACTGCCACGATCTCTACGAAGCTGTGAAGAGCATCGTTGGCGGAGATATGGAAGGCAACTTCGAATCATTCGCGATGGCTGACGCAGATGCACCCGTCGTTGCCCCAGCTACGGATGCTGAAATAGTCGACTTGCTTGGAGGCCCCGATGAGGAACATGAGCCGCTAGAAGAACAGCCTCGCGAAATACCACCAATGGCACAAACGCAGGAGTGCCTCCGTCTGTTGCGAAATAGAGTGGAGTGCGCGGGCGGCGACCACGACCTCATAATTTGCCTGAACAAACTGGAGCAGGCACTCCTCGCGCCCAGCCGAAGCACCCGACAAAGCAAGCTGATTGACTTTTTTGTGTGTGAATAAAAGTTAGTTTCACTGAATACCACTTCTGCGAAGTTGTCATGGCTAATTTAGCTTACGTGCTGAGATTTTATGGGGCAGTTGCGTATATCTAATTACCGCTTATATCAAATTTTTTTGCCGTCCCGTTAACTTCGTTATAACGAGGGTTTACTGTACGCGTTCTAAGGCAGCCCGATCTCGCTTCAAACAACAGAGCGCTTCCTCTTGAATTATCATAAAATGCCTCCCTATTTATTTCGTTTTTGCCATCTCGGTAGTTATTCAGAGTCGGTTTTTTTTCCATCGCTGCCCTCCAGTAAATCTTCTCCGCCTCTCTGACCTTTCCCTTTACGCTCTTTGTTGTCAGTTTTCTTAGAGACGTATATTTACTGGTGAGCCTCCTAGTTCTCTTTCTCCACTGCGTGTCAACGCTCTTTCTATATAAATAGCGGAACAACTTCACTGCCCACCTACTCTCTTTCATATTCCTTAGCCTCTCTTCAAACCTTATTTTGCTCTGCGCTTCCCTTGCCTCAAAACTCGTCCATCCCATTTCGCCCTTTACAGCCTCCTTTGTCGTTTTCCCGTGAGCACCCAACGCGAGGCGTCCCACAGTTCTTTGATTCACATCTATTCCTGATTGTATCTCTGGCCTCATGCACACCACGGAGTTCCCAAATGTAAGCCCCGGTACCATTATCCCTTTCCACAGACCCCTAAGCACCTCGTACCTATTGTGTCCCCATAACACTCTGTGCTTCATTATTGCTGCGTTCCTCTTTCCCTTTGCTGCCAAGGCATTTTCGTGTACCTCCATGTATCTATCACCCTCATTTACCCATACGCCAAGTTACTTGCATTCGCTTACTCTTGGTATTTCTTGGCCCTGTATGGATACCGCCTGGTCGTTGGGACCATTGAATACCATCAATCCGCATTTTGTTACACTAAATCCTAGTCCTAGAGCCTCGCCTTCCTTTCCGCAAATATCCACCAGCCGTTGTATATCATCTCGACTGTCCGCGAATAAGACAATATCGTCAGCATAAAATAAACCCGGAAGCATCTGCTCAGCCATCACGCCGCCCTGTTTGTGTGACAGATTAAAACCAATGTTTCTATCTCCTAGCGCTTTTTCCATTCTACCCATGTACAGCAAGAATAGCAGCGGCGACAAAGGACATCCCTGTCTCAGCCCCTTGCTAATATTAACGTTCTCTATGCTACTGACTCCTTCCCATTCTATACAAACTGTATTTTCTCGATATATTTCCCTCAAAAGCTGTACACAATCGACGCCTATGCCCATTCCTTCCAATATTTCCCACAATACTGATTAACATTGTCATACGCCCCAGTGATGTCTAGAAAAGCCACATACAACGGCCTGCTTTCTATTTTAGATATTTCTATACGCTGAGTAAGAACAATTAGGTTATCGTCTAAACGCCTGTCTACTCGAAATCCATTCTGAAGTTCTCCATAGTGAAAGGAAGAGGCGTGCAAGACACGGGCACAAGGGGAGAAGTGAATAACACGAACGCCAACTAACCTTTCAATAGTGCTTCTTTAGTGTCCTGTCCTAATTCGTTAATGAGGCTAACGGGGACCCCATCTAAAGCCAGAGCAGTGCGCTTTGGAATTTTTCCTTCGGCCTTTTTCCAGTTGAAATTCTCAAGTTCTAGCTCTTCCTTAGTTTCGCTCTCCGTCATGGTTTTATCCGCTGGGGGAATCTCTTGGACGATCTTTTTAAACGAACCGGCTGTTACCTTCTGGATGTACAGCATGAATACGGCTGTTACCTTCTGGACGTACCCTTCCAATTGATTTCCTCCTTCATCAACAATATGCTGTTGAAATGTGGCAGACTTTTTACCTAGCGCCTTTATGTGGTTCCAAAATATCCTAGGCGCGCCCTTCTTTTTGTCACGAATTTTTGTCGCCCAGTGTTCACTTTCACCTTTAATTTTTGCCTCGACCAATTTCTGTACAATGGATTTCTTTTCTCTAAATATATTGCCGAGTTATCATTAACTTGGACTTGGTCGCTTCTCCCTTTTTGCCTGTCTGTGCTCCCTTGATGCTTTACGTCGCTTTTCGATCGCTTCCCGGCTTTCCTTGTTCCACCATCTTTTTGGCGCTCTCTTTCCTTACCAGCAAACAGTATTCTTCTCTTTACTTATTTCTTTCGTCATTACATGAACTAGCTCATTATACCCCCAGTCCTTGCCTCGTATTTTGCCTACTTCTTCCTCTACTCTTGCGGCTATATTTTTTATTTGTTTGTCATTTAAATACGAGCTGCCAAACCTCGACTCTATGTTATTATTTACAGTTTTATATCCCAGTTGTAACGTTATGCGTTTATGATCACTACCCAAGCTGTTGATCCCGTGCTCGTCTATTCTCATTTCTCTCAGTTTTTCATAGATTCCGTCTGTCATAAGACAATAATCAATGTTGGATTGTCTGTTTCTGACCTCCCACGTGATCTGTCCATCACACTTGGGCCCTGTGTTAACTATTACAAGACTATGGTGCTCGCAAAGATCGAGCAATAACCTCCCATTGGTGTCTGTATATCCGTCAAGGTCGTGGATGTGGGCATTCGTATCCCCTAGGAGGAGGATTTCGGCCCCATGACCAAATTCTTTAATATCGGTGTTTATGCAATGCCTTATCTCCAGATTCTTTTCCTTACAGTTATTTCCCGTCCACATGTAAGCTACACCTAGCCACGTTTTCTTTCCACCTACCGTGCTAAACGACGAGGACGTCGGCAGGGCTAAACGACGAGGACGTCGTTTAGCCCTGCCGCAATCATCACGAGGTTGCGTCCATGAGCCCCAGTCGTGAGCTGGGGCTCATGGACGTGAGCTGGCTCATTTTCTCTTGCTTGCCTCATGATGGAACCCAGCCTATGTCGTGGGAACGTCCCTACCAATACTCGTTTGTCGCCTTTCACCCTCTCTTTGAGTGCCTCGGCGCATCGAACTAAATTGGAATGGCCAGCTATGATAACCCGCTGAGGTTTTCCAGCTGGAGTCACTTGCACCTGGCTACTGTCTTGGTGTTTAGCCTGAGTCACAGCTGCTGCATTGTCTACTCTCTCCCGCAAAGCTACTTCTTGAAAGCTGTGCCCCGCGCTCTGCACCTCCGTTTCTCACACCCTTTCCTTGTGGCCCCTCCCCCCCTCCCCCCCGCGATGGAGGTCGGAGCGGTACTATTCTCGCTGTTGCCTGCTTCTTTGTCGAACTCATTGTTCTTTGTTCACCTTAACTACCATGGCTAGTCCCTCCTCTGCTAACCTAAGCCTCTCCCCCATGGCCTTCGTTTTCTCACGCTCTTTTGCCAACGCATTTGCAAGCTCAGCGATTCTGTCCATAAGTCCGCTCTGAGCAGCCATCATTCTTTCCATTTTTGCCTCGATCTCGCACTGTCTACATTTTGCTTCAGCTTCTTCTGCCTTCTCTTCCGCACAAACTTCCACTTTCACAGCTGCCCCGCACCCTGAACACTTTGCGGTCTTTTTGACCATGACGCTCGTAGCACGAGAGTTATACTATCTAAAGAGCAAAGGCCCTCGGTACTACAAACACTTTCCTAAGACAATACGTGCCCAAAAACTCAATGTATAGCCCACATTTCAAAACACTCGTGGTGGGCGCACGTGCACCTCAGCCACATGGAGGAAGAAAAGGGAAAGCAAAAAAACAAAACAAAAACAAGTTACTGACCCCCCCCCCCCACACAAGTTCGCCGCCCAAAAAAAAAAAACGTACCAACTAATAACCACGGTACTACAAACACTTCCCCAAGTACAAACCCTAAGTACAAACACTTCCCTCGGTACTATAAACACTTCCCTAAGACAATACGTACTCCATCTAAATGCTCGCCACCTAGCGGACGCTCCTGGAACCAGCCGATCCAAGGTCGACTTCGAAACGCGGCATGGTATCGCATTACCGCGGGCTGTAAAACAGCTCTATAGTTCCTTAATCGGCGCCATGCCGCCTTGAAGTAGCCCGAAATAGAAAGAATCCTCATCAAAAGAGTTTTTTAGCGTGCCTCAGTGCGTGTCATCGCGGTGAAAGACAGCAACACGTCGTTTCATCGGTTCCCTACAGAAGCAGACGACGCCTCGCGCAGGGCAACATGGATTAGGAACTTGCGCATCGGCAAGATGGTGACGGGAACTATGCTAGTTTGGTCCAGGCACTTCACTCGCGACGATTTCTTCCTCCCCGGTGAGTACACAGATAGTGTGTGCGCGCGTTTATTATCATGCGCGCTTTTCGAAGAGCCTGAGTGTAGTTTAGTTTAGGCAAGCGCGAGAACAAAATAGCGACATCGTTTATACGTGTATATCTGGTAACGTTTTCTGAGCGTGCCTATGCTCAACTTGAACCGCGGTAGCATTATTGCTGACGTACTTTTGCGCGCATGCATTGTAGTAAGCAGATATAAAGCGAGCGCTTGCCTTCGTTCGCCGCCTTCGTCCCATACGCGCGCTGCGCCTCGTAATTTGCTTGGTGGTTATGGAGTTAATGTGTGATCGTTTAACGTAGAGCGCTTGCATTTCGAGTTCATCAGGTGACAATTCAGGATTTATCACGCTCGTTCTAACTTTTGAGCCCTCGACCTGTTCACAGCGCGTCTAAGTTTGTTTTCCGGCACCGCGCATAGAACTGAACTCTCTTCACACCTTTATAAGTGACGCATTTGTACTCAAGGGAACAACGTCGCGCACAAGCGCTTGCATATTTCGGAGAGGCCTGCTACGCATGAACACGTACGTACCTGCCTTCTTCAAATTCAGGCTCGCTGGAAAGGCTCTTTATCCTTAAAGGAGTACTGACACCAAATTTCGAAGCTGAGTTTACTCTACTATACAACTCTCCTATATGCATAGACAGCTCCGAGCAAATGTTGAGCTCAGGAAATGCTGATAACATATTTTAATCGGCCGTCAAAGTCAATATTCACATGGCGTGCCTACTGACATCGACACTAGTGTGACGTCAGGCTACAGCACAAATTTTGGTGACTTTTCGCAGCAGTATGGCAAGTTGAGATGACGTCACCTATAAAAACATGCAAAATGGCCGCTCGTGCGTCACTCTCGGTCGTATGTTCTCGCCGTTCAGTCGCCGTAGTTGACAGTGCCCGTGAAGCGAGCGAGTGAAGCCGAATTACCCTCTATCGTTGTGTGTGCCCGCGTATAATTGGAAGGCAAGCTCTCTATGGTGCCGACATTTTGCCCCTGAAATGCCGCGGAAGTCTTGGAGGCCACCTTAGCTTATCGCAGGCTCCGCAGCCACGCCGACACCCACCGTGCGTGCCGTACGTTGCATCTTGCACTGTGCCGAAGTATTTGCTGTCATCGCGGAGTCACTATACAAAATTTTTTACATTGTTGACCCCGCACTTGCTGCAGACGCTGTGCGCGAGAGACCACTAGGCGAAAACGTCACGATTTCTTGCGGGAACAGGTCACGAGGGCTCATTACCATGCACATACTGTGTCGTGACGTCAGGCTACAGTAGGAACCGAAACCGGCTTTTAAAGGCATGCTGTAAATAAGTTTTCGCGGCGCGCTCACGCTTACCAGTACGTTTTCTGGGCTCTGGAGGTCTTGGCCTTTCATTTCATGTAAAAAAACGCCAACTGAAAATTTTCGTGGCAGTACTCCTATAAGAAAATCTGATGCGGGTTTCAAGTGCGACGTTTGAACGCACAGCGCAATTATTTCCACTGTTTCGCCGCCCAAATCCTTTAGACCCATTAATATCATCGGCAGCAATAACCCCTTCGCATTCGACGAAGCATCCTGATCAGAACCCGCAATCAAGAAACTTTAGCGCAGCGCTAAGCGGAAGCGAGGCCGTGATCCTGGATATATGGAAGCCATCTTTGTTTTTCTCAGCAGTGTTGCCAGATGAACCACTTTTTCTGGAGTTGCGAATACTCGCACACTTCGACGAAAAAGCCGACACCGAAATTCACACGGACGCAAGCAGCACAGGGATCGGCGCCGTGCTCGTGCAGAGGACCGACGGACTTGAAAGGGTCATCAGTTACGCTAGCCGGTCACTTTCGAAGGCAGAAGTGAACTATTCTACCACAGAAACGGAATGCCTTGCCATCATCTGGGCTACATCAAAGTTCCGCCCCTACCTGTACGGCAGGCCTTTCAAAGTCGTGAGTGACCACCACGCCTTGTGTTGGCTAGCTAACTTGAAAGATCCATCTGGGCGCCTCGCACGGTGGAGTCTCAGACTGCAAGAATTTGGCATCACCGTCGTCTACAAGAGCGGACCAAAGCACTCCGACGCCGACTGCTTGTCTCGCGCCCCCGTCGATCCGCCGCCCCAGGGTGACCAGGACGACGATTCCTTCTTGGGACGCATAAGTACCGAGACTTCGCGGAACGCCAACGAGCTGGCCCGGAGCTCAAGAGCCCCATGGACTACCTGGAAGGCAAGACCGCCGCCGTGCCGAAAGTATTCTGCCGAGGTCTGGCTTCGTTTTTCCTGCGGAACAACGTTCTCCTGAAGAACTCGCCGCTCCGCGCCGACCACCGCCTCGTGGTGCCTTCAGCGTTACGTCCACAGGTTCTGGAAGCTTTACACGACGACCCGACAGCCGGACACCTCGGTTTTTCTCGCACACTATCAAGAAAACTCGCCTCACTGCCGACGTCGCCCATTACGTAAAGACATGCAGAGACTGTCAGCGACGCAAGACGCCGACAACTAGGCCAGCTGGACTTCTGCAACCCATCGAACCACCTCGACGGCCGTTCCAGCAAATCGGCGTGGACTTAATGGGGCGGTTCCCAACGTCGACTTCCGGCAATAAATGGATCGTCGTAGCGACTGACAACCTCGCCCGCTATGCCGAAACAAGGGCCTTGCCCAAGGGCACTGCCGCCGAGGTCGCCAAGTTCTTCATCGAGAACATCGTCCTGCGTCACGGAGCCCCGGAGGTCCTCATCGCCGACAGAGGTATGGCCTTTACGGCTGACCTAACTCAGGCGATCTTGAAGTACAGTCACACGAACCACCGCCGAACGACCGCCTACCACCCGCAGACGAATTGCCTCACCGGGCGACTAAAGACCATCGCCGACATGCTGGCCATGTACGTCGACATCGAACACAAGACGTGGGACGCCATACTTCCGTATGTGACCTTCGCGTACAACACGGCCGTGCAAGAAACGACGCAGTTTGCTCCATACAGGCATGTCTACGGACGGAGCCCAACAACGACGCTTGACGCCATGCTACCGGTCGGCACCGACGAAGAAGACTTCGATCGACGTTGCCAGCTACCTGGAGCGCGCCGAAGAAGCTCGACAGCTAGCCCGCCTGCGTATCAAAAGCCAGCAGACAGTCGATAGGCGTCACTACAACCTTCGACGACGCCACACCGAATACCAACCCGGCGACCTTGCCTGGGTCTGGACGCCGATACGACGACGGGGATTGTGTGAGAAGCTCTTACGGCGCTACTTGGGACCCTACAAGGTACTCCGACGTTTTGGTGAAGTGGACTATGAGGTCGTGCCCGATGGCTTGACGTCATCCCAGCGGTGCCGTGCACGACCCGAAGTTGTACATGTGGTGCGACTGAAACCTTATTACGCGCGCTGATTAACAGTGGCGTATTGTTCATTTACTGCATGTACTCTAACTTGCATGTTCAGTTTTTAGCATCGGGACGATGCGTTTCAGAGGGGGGTACACGTGCGGTTGTTTTCGTGAAAGCCCTTATCACCTTCCTGTGAATCGCGCGCTTGCTTTGATTGCGGCGAGAGGAGTTATCACTTTCTGTTATGCCAAAGCATGCCGCGTTTATCCTGCATGTCACTTCGGGAAGCGTGCCGACAATTCCTGAAACTTTGCATGCTGACGCGCACACTTGAGTAACTTCTGGAATTCCAGAGATAATGCGCGAACGCGTTAAGCCATGCGCATAAAAGCCGATGCACTGCGCCGCTTGTCAGTCTTTTCCGTCGACCCACGACTGTTCACGCCGCTGTTGCTGTGAATTGTGATTGGCCTTGTTTTTCTGGGCACAAGTTCGCCCACTAATCAGTTCACCTGACATCAGCTTGCGTCCTGGGAGCTTCGTCTCAAGTGCTGCGTCTGTCACAACCACGTGAAAATATTCTTGAGATAGTTAACACGGGGCCCAAGTGGGATAGACAGATCACGTTGGAGGTCAAGCAATCGAACATTGATTATTGTCTTATGACAGAAGGAATCCATGAAGACCTGAGGGAAATGAGAATAGACGAGGACGGGGTGAACCAGCTTGGGTAGTAATCATAAACGCATAACATTACAAGTGGGATATAAAACTGAAAATAATAACGTAGAATCAAAGTTCGGCAGGTCATATTTAAATGACAAACAAATAGCAAATATTGCCGCAAGAGTAGAGGAAAAAGTAGGCAAAATACTAGGTCAGTACTGGGGGTATAGTGAGCTAGTAAATGTAATGACAAAAGAAATAAGAGAAGGAAACTAATTGCTGGAAAGGAAAGAGAAAGCCAGAAGGATGGTGGAATAAGGGAATCCGGGGTGTAAGCCTGCCGCCAGCAGGGCGCGTTTCCTTTTCTTTAAAATTTCACTCGGCGACGGGCGACGTCGGTGAATGGGGCGCGTTTCGCGGCATTGGCTTTTCGTTTGTCGTTCCCCGGCCGTATCTGTTATTCATTTTCTTTGCTTTCTTCATATGTGTCTTCCGCGTCTTCTGGGGACTCGGGCACCCCGCTGCGGGGCTGTGAGTAGGGATGCTTGGACAGTGGTCGCGGCGGTGACGCAGGTGGGCCCTTTTGTGCGTGAGCACGCAGCGATAGCGGCACTTCGGTCGTTCTGCTAACCGCACCTCGGGCGTCATTACGACGACCTGGGGCGGCTACGCTGCATGTGGCGTCGGCATGCAACATGCCGGTGGTGACGGCCCTGGAGACTCGCGAACCGTTAGTTGTTCGCCGTCGGAAATGCCTGTTTTTGGTCACTGGGCTGTGGCCCGCGCGTGCCGCGGGATGGTTTTGGTTCAAGCGTTCCTTCCTCGCTCGCCGTGGGGTAGCATGCGTCTAAGCACAGCGGGGTGCCGATTAAACGGGTCTGAGTAAGAGCCAGTACGGCTCGGCTTGTTGGAGATAACCAGAAGCAGGCGCGCGGACGGTCCAACTTCCCCATGGGAAGGTTTTCTTCAAATAATAACTCTTTCGGGCGAATCTTTTGGGCGCCTGCTCGTTTACGGTAACAGCGCCCGAGCAGACGCGACACGTGCACAAGTAACGCGTTTCACGTGCGCCATATCTTTGCCATCGCCCTTCGACCTTGGGTGGCATTGCTTACTTTTATGTATGTGTTGTTTAGTGCTGATGTATGTGCTTTTTTTATTATTGTACAAACATACCCCTCTCACCGTCAACAGACTGGGTGGTGATTTCACCAATTGGACCGCCCCAATTGAGGAGGCGGGACAAAAGGTGGAATCGCTGCCCAATGCCAGAGCGAAGTGAATATGATTCGCCGGCTGAGACGTTAAGGCGGAGCGGTTGTGGTAATAAAGATGGCTCCGCCATGTGACGGGGGAGGCTGAACGGGTGGAAAAAGTGCTACGCACTGCCGGCTACGCCGGAGTAGGGTCGCCCTACGTGTTGTTCAGCTTCAACTTTATTTTTTATGTACCAGTCAACTCCCTGTATTCCCTTTTTGTATACTATACTGTAAATACAAGTTTTCATTTCCATTTCTTTAAACTGAAGTCTCTGAGCCCGTTCTTCATTCGCTTCACGTTTGCCCGCGAGCCTATCGCCGCCATACCAGCGGCAGCCAGCTCCTTCCCAACTCGCCCATGCCGTCTCGGACGGTGCGTTTAGGACGCCGAGCGGGGAGCTGGAATCTCGGAGAAGGACCTTCGGCACCAACGGTCACAACTTTACTGGCGCAGTCACGACAGGATAGGCTCGCTAGGCGAAGAGCGAAGAGACGGAGAAATTGAAGGCATCACAGCAAGACGGCTTCGAGTGGCAGCACCTCCGGTGACTGCCGCCAGCGCAGCCCTTCGACTGGGGACGCGGCGGAAGCCAGAACATCTCATCTCCATCTACGACGGCGACGAGGCACGGCTGGTTTAAGGCAGTCCTCGACAAGGCATCCTCAGCAGCTTGCTGTACCAACAGTCAAGGCTCATGGGTGAACCACCGACAGCAGTGACGGAGATCGACTTCGAAACTGAGTGAGTTGCTTCGGCTCCATTTTCTCCCGCTCCTGTTGTCGTGTTCGAGCCGAGGGGATGTCATTTGAAATGACAGGAATTAATTCCAGTGCCGTGTGGCCGTGTTTGGCCTACGTAGATTATGAGTTAGGACAAAATCGTGAGCTCTCAGAAAAAGAAATGGAGCTTAATCTGATGATGGCTCAGGAGCGCCGTAGACAGCTGCAACTCCTGATAGAGCTCGAAAAATTAAGGCAGGCGAGAGCTTCGCGTGCGGAGCAGGTAGGCGAGGTAGTAGAGTGCATGGCGCACTCGGAGCCCGCTGCGAACTCGTTGGCAGTGGGAAAGGCAGCAGCGTCGGCAAGCGTATTGCGAACAGAGTGGGAATGTGCCGTCTCGTCTGAGCCGGAGAAGCAAATCCATGGGATGTTGCTCGCGACACAGGTGGCCGGTCGCGGTGAGGTGCCGTGCTCGGACGTCGTGGCCGGGGATAGTCCCGACATTCCGCCTCTGTGTTCGCAAGACATGGAAGCCGAGACGCAGGCTACAGTAACGGCAACGCGGACTGCCGGGCTGGAGACAGAGTTAGGCTCTGATCTGGCGAATGCCCGGGAGGATGCTGCTTCTCTGAGGCCGTATCAGGATGCTTCGAATTTGCAGGAGTCGTGCAAGGGCTTCAACACGCTTAGCAATAACGATTGCGGCGGTGAGGTAGCGATGATCGCGTCATCGGTGAGTGCAGGGGCAGTTGTTGAAAGCAGCCTAGTGGAACGACTGCGCGGCGGAGATTGTGGTGCGGACCGTGTGCCAGGTACACATTCCGTGGTTTCCTCGTTAAAGCCTGTTGACACCGCCGACGCGGCACCGGTTGCGGTTGCATGCGAGCTGCCCGAATCAAACGAGGAGCCGCGGAGTGAATTAGCCCAGATAGGTCATAGCGTGGCTGAGGCAGGGGAGACAAGCGCCGACAGTTTTGAGGCTGGGACCTTGCGGCGTGGGCGATCGCAGGCACACTGCGGGGACAGCAGCCCCCACGTCCTTCAGGCGCATTCGTTGCTGGCAAACAATGGTTTGCGTCAGTTCGCGGATGATATGGGAGGCTCTTTGGGCACTGTCGCCGCGACTGAGCCGACGCTAAGAGAGAGAGCGACAATTATGGCCACTCTGAACTATCGAAGCCTCTGCAGTCACAGTTTATGTGTTCTAGCTATTGAAGTGTCCTTGGCGCCGGGAGCTGACCGTACGGGGGCGGCAGGCGTATGCAGGTGGGCGGCCCGTGGCTGCATGTTTAATTTTAGATTCCTGGTGCATTCTTTTGATCCAGGGGGGGACGGAATTTAACGCTAAGTCTTGTGGCACCCCTAACGTTGCAGAGTGTCCGGCAACGACAGCTCTAGCTGAACTGGTTTTATTATCTATAAGGGGTAACATTGCTTACGTTACGGCTCGACCGCGATCAGCAGAGAGCGGTGGGGCTGGAGCAACTCCATTGTGTGGGTGAAGTGCCGAACTATGTGGACACCAAGTGTCACTGAGCAATGAACATTGAACACTAGGTGTTTCTGTGGTGGACATTGTCCAACAGTGCTGATACTTCTTTTTCATGTGTGTTCCTTGGGAACTGCGTCATGCGCATGACATTTGATGATGTAACCTGTCAGTGTCTGGTGTTGGATTAGCTCATGCGGTTATGTAGTAAGTGCAAGCACATGCTTACGGCATGTTGCATTATGGATAATGAGTAGTCACGCTGAGACAGCTTTGCAGATTAATATTAAGGTATATTTTCATGCATGGGTTTTCACGCCCGCTTCGTAACTCGTGTTTATTAGTGTGTTTTATTAGCAGTGGAACTGGCTTGCGTTTGATGAGGTTGCCTGCTGGTGTTTTATGATTTTATTTCTTTCCTTTTCGATTTTTTTTTTTTTTTTGTGGCGATGAGATTATGTGCTTGTAATGCTGGGAGCGGACAGGGGCTAGTGGCAGTTACGCCCAGTTTTTGGTTACCCTTGTGGATTGGTTTTTTTCTGTCTCGCTTGAGTGTATACACTTGCCGGAGGTATTTAGTATGCATGACATATTATCGATGGTGGCGGAGCGCAGTCTTTTGCGTGTTAGATTACTTTGCACTGCGAACAATGTTTCTATTTTGTTTATTGTATATCTATTTTTTACATTTGGCCAACGTCATTCTTTGACTGGCTAGACAATGAGTCAGACAATGAGTCTGTCGCTGCGGGAAAAGGAGGTTATCGCAAGCTATGTGCGCGGTTAGCGTAGTTGCGGTTGTGTTTGCCTCCCTCTGGTTTCTGCGCCTTCTAGCGATAATGGCGGCCGGCTTTTTCTTGGTGTTCCCGCTTCGGCAACGCTGTAACCAAGTCGTTGCGAAGTCTTGGGTGGGGGGTGTAAGCCTGCCGCCAGCAGGGCGCGTTTCCTTTTCTTTAAAATTTCACTCGGCGACGGGCGACGTCGGTGAATGGGGCGCGTTTCGCGGCATTGGCTTTTCGTTTGTCGTTCCCCGGCCGTATCTGTTATTCATTTTCTTTGCTTTCTTCATATGTGTCTTCCGCGTCTTCTGGGGACTCGGGCACCCCGCTGCGGGGCTGTGAGTAGGGATGCTTGGACAGTGGTCGCGGCGGTGACGCAGGTGGGCCCTTTTGTGCGTGAGCACGCAGCGATAGCGGCACTTCGGTCGTTCTGCTAACCGCACCTCGGGCGTCATTACGACGACCTGGGGCGGCTACGCTGCATGTGGCGTCGGCATGCAACATGCCGGTGGTGACGGCCCTGGAGACTCGCGAACCGTTAGTTGTTCGCCGTCGGAAATGCCTGTTTTTGGTCACTGGGCTGTGGCCCGCGCGTGCCGCGGGATGGTTTTGGTTCAAGCGTTCCTTCCTCGCTCGCCGTGGGGTAGCATGCGTCTAAGCACAGCGGGGTGCCGATTAAACGGGTCTGAGTAAGAGCCAGTACGGCTCGGCTTGTTGGAGATAACCAGAAGCAGGCGCGCGGACGGTCCAACTTCCCCATGGGAAGGTTTTCTTCAAATAATAACTCTTTCGGGCGAATCTTTTGGGCGCCTGCTCGTTTACGGTAACAGCGCCCGAGCAGACGCGACACGTGCACAAGTAACGCGTTTCACGTGCGCCATATCTTTGCCATCGCCCTTCGACCTTGGGTGGCATTGCTTACTTTTATGTATGTGTTGTTTAGTGCTGATGTATGTGCTTTTTTTATTATTGTACAAACATACCCCTCTCACCGTCAACAGACTGGGTGGTGATTTCACCAATTGGACCGCCCCAATTGAGGAGGCGGGACAAAAGGTGGAATCGCTGCCCAATGCCAGAGCGAAGTGAATATGATTCGCCGGCTGAGACGTTAAGGCGGAGCGGTTGTGGTAATAAAGATGGCTCCGCCATGTGACGGGGGAGGCTGAACGGGTGGAAAAAGTGCTACGCACTGCCGGCTACGCCGGAGTAGGGTCGCCCTACGTGTTGTTCAGCTTCAACTTTATTTTTTATGTACCAGTCAACTCCCTGTATTCCCTTTTTGTATACTATACTGTAAATACAAGTTTTCATTTCCATTTCTTTAAACTGAAGTCTCTGAGCCCGTTCTTCATTCGCTTCACGTTTGCCCGCGAGCCTATCGCCGCCATACCAGCGGCAGCCAGCTCCTTCCCAACTCGCCCATGCCGTCTCGGACGGTGCGTTTAGGACGCCGAGCGGGGAGCTGGAATCTCGGAGGACCTTCGACACCACGGTCACAACTTTACTCGGGGAGTGACCGAGAAGCGACGTGAAGCATCAAGGGAGCAAAGACAGGCAAAAAGGGAGAAGCGACCAAGTCCAAGTTAATGATAACTCGGCAATATATTTAGAGAAAAAAAATCCATTGTACAGAAATTGGTCGAGGCAAAAATTAAAGGTGAGAGCGAACGCTGGGTGACAGAAATTCATGGCAAAAAGAAGGCCACACGTAGGCTATTTTGGAACCACATAAAAGCGCTAGGTAAAAAGTCTGTGTGATAAGATTAGTTTGCCGTTCCGGCGCCCGGGGGCGACGATCTTTGCAATGAAATAAATACGGCGCACATGACCAGACCAGTCAGTGCGGAACCCGCCAACGTACATGTGTGTGATTCGGTCCGGCGACCGGCATAACCCAGGACTACACGGTTATCACAAGTGGCGACGAGGTCGACTGACGAACCGGACGGGCACAGCACAATCACACGCCGTCATGCCTGTCGTCGGGAAGCTGGATTCGTTCGACCCGAGTACATCGGAGTGGGCGGAATACCGTGAGCGGGCCGAGCTGTACTTCATCGCGAACGACATCCCGAGCGACAAGCAGACAGCTGTGCTTTTGACATGCTGCGGTCCAGAGACTTATTCTCTGCTACGAGGCCTCCTAGCACCAAGCAGGCCCGCCCAAGCAGGACTGAGCGAAATTTTACCACACTTGGCAAGCACTACGCTCCTCGCGTATCGGAAGTATACTCGGCGACAGCTTTTCTTGACATTGGAGCGAAGGCTACGGAGGCGGGGCCTCCGCACATTTGTGTTACTACGCAAGTAGTCCGGCAGCTTCCACAGTGCTGTCAAGGAAAGCTGTCGCCGAGTATAGTGGCATTGTTTCAAGTTTTTCTCGAGGCATCGAAAAAAGGGGGAGACCGTAAGTGACTACATTGCCTCGTTGAAGAAATTAGCCGAAGACTGCAATTTCGCAACGCTTCGAGAGCGCATGTTGCGCGACCAGATAGTCAGCGGAATCAATGACGTAACCATGTAAACAAGGCTGCTGGAAACGACGTGTTTAACCTTCGAAACTGCAAAGGACACCGTCGTAGCTATGGAGGCTGCGCGTAAAGATTCACGCGCATTGAGCTGTCAGCAAGCACAGGTACTATATCTGACGATGCTCCGGAGCAAGCGAACGTTGTCGCATCGGAAAAAAATGATAGCCGTTGCTTTCGTTGCGGGGGAGGTCATGCTGCGCGTTCGTGTAGGCACGGCAGCACGATCTGTCACAGCTGCCGCCAAAAAGGGCATCTTGCAAGATTTGCAGAGTTCAGCCGAGAAGTAGAAATTTCGACCGGAGCCAGTCTAGTCGCAGCCGGTCTAGTCGCGTGAACAACGTGGGCGACCTGCCTGTCTCGGCTGAAGAGCCCGAAGCTTTCGACTTGTGGACGCTTCAGACAGCTAGTTCGGAGCCGATGCGCATAGCGGTTGAAGTTAACGGCGTAACGCTCGATATGGAGTTGGACACCGGCGCTAGTGTGTCGACCATTGATGATGGCAAATTCGCCGAGCTTTTCCGTCGGTGCCGTTGGAGTCATCGGTGTGCAGCTGAGAAGTTTTTTCGGCGACATGAAACGCGTCCTGGGAAAACTGGAAGCAATGGTCAAACTTGGCGACAAGGAGCGCCAGCTACCACTGTTTGTCGTGAAAGGGGCGTGTCCCACGCTCTATGGACGAAGCTGGATGAAGGCCTTCAAGCTAGGCATCGCTCAGACGGAGGGAGTTAACGTCGTGAAGTCTACGGAAGACCTGGTAAGCCAAAATCACAAAGTTCTTTCGGAGCAGCTGGGCACGTTTCACGGCGTTGCAGCTTCTATATCCGTACAAAAGGGCGCGAAGCCACGTTTTGTCAAGGCATGTCCGATACCATTTGCTTTGCTTGATCGGGTTTTTGAAGAACTACAGAGGATGGAACGGGAAGGCGTTATCAAACCGGTGAAAACTTCTCAGTGGGCCGCGCCCATCTTTCCTGTATTGAAGCGCGACGGCC
Source organism: Hyalomma asiaticum (assembly GCA_013339685.2). Taxonomy (NCBI): domain Eukaryota; kingdom Metazoa; phylum Arthropoda; class Arachnida; order Ixodida; family Ixodidae; genus Hyalomma; species Hyalomma asiaticum. The sequence goes on from CM023483.1 coordinate 150,370,984, forward strand.
GGGTTCGGGTCTGCGGCGACTTTAAGACTACCATAAACCCGGTGACAGTGGTCGAGTCATACCCCATTCCTAGGATTGAGGAACTTTTTGCGCGGCTTATAGGGGGCAAGAAGTTCACAAAGCTTGACTTGCAAGACGCCTACCAGCAGGTCCCACTCGATGAGGACTGCCAAGAGTTAGTCACCATTAAACTCAGAGTAACCCCCTCAGAGTTAGTCACCACTCTGAGGGGGTTATACCGATTCACAAGGCTGCCGTTCGGTGTTTCATCAGCTCCGGCTATATTTCAACGAGAGATGGAAAATCTTTTGCACGACCTTGACCATGTCGTAGTGTACTTTGACGATGTTCTGGTCACGGGAACCAGTGACAAAGAGCATTGGGAAAATCTGGGCCGAGTGTTGGATCGCCTGAAAACCACGGGACTGCGACTGAAGTTATCCAAATGCGAATTCTTGAAGCCAGAAGTCCAGTACTTGGGCCATATCATTAGTGCGGCTGGGCTGCGTCCAAACCCGGCTAAGACTGAAGCCGTGCTGGAAGCCCTTGCACCCCGAGCGGTCAAGGAACTTCAGAGTTACCTCGGGTTGGTTAATTTTTACAGAAGGTTTCTGCCAAACCATTCTGCCGTGTTGCAGCCGCTCAATAGTTTGTTGGTGTCGGGAACACCATGGCGCTGGGAAACTGATGAAGAGCAGGCATTTCGGAGAAGCAAAGAGCTATTGGCCTCTGCTGCTATACTGGCACAATTTGACCGAGGAAAACAAACTGTGCTTGTCACTGATGCATCTCCCTTCGGTATTGGAGCAGTACTGGCACAACGAGAGTCATTTGGAGAAGAGCGCCCCATTGGGTTTGCCTCCCGCAGCCTGGCAACCGCGGAGAAAAACTACAGCCAATTAGATAAGGAAGCATTGAGCCTTGTTTTAGGGGCGAAGCTCCTCTTAGTCTAACCTTGTCAGGCGTCAGGCGTAACCCGCGTGCTGGGAGGCACGCGCTCGCCCTCGGCGTTCGCCTCGGCGCGTGCCTCTCTCTCCCGGCGCTGCCTCCCGACGCGTGCCTCTGCTGTCTTGTGTGAGAGAGAGACAGAGAGAGAGCGAAAGGCGCGTGTTGGCTATGGGAACGCGGTGGTGTAGTGGTTACGGTACTCGGCTGCCACCCAAAAAACGCGGGTTCGATCCTGGCCGCGGCGGTCGCATTTTCGATGGAGGCGAAAATGCCAGAGGCCCGTGTACTGTGCGCTGTCAGTGCACGTTAAAGAACCCCAGGTGGTCTAAATTTTCCGGAGCCCTCCACTACGGCTTTTCTCCTCTCTATCTCTATCACTCCCTTTCCCCTACCCCCACGGACGCTTAGCCGTACTCCCTACATGGGCTGCAGAAATTAGCGTCCTTCCCTACCCGAACCACAATCATCATCATCATCATCTTTCTTAGAGGAACGCTGTACCAGCTCGCAAAGAAGAACGCGCCTTCACCCGCGACATTCAACGTTGGCGCAGGCAGCGTCTCCTAGCGAGTTTCTTGATTGAGAAATACCGACTGCTCGCGTTGGAGAAGCGTTCACCGGCAACCCGGTGGTGCGTCGGGGACGAACGCTCTTCACCTCGGCTCCGCTGATGATCGTCCTTAATTGCGGTCACTCAACGCAGATCCCGCAAATTTTGCTCTTCTCGTCTCTGTGAAGTTCAGCGACGCAAGTGGATACCACTTTTGTCAAGGTGGGCCCATTTTTGACGAACATCTGAGTGTTATAGAAGAGTTCGCCGACCGCCGGCTGGCCGGCCTAGCGGCGGCGAGCTTCCGCCGGCCCGGCCGGGGTCTCTCCGGCGATGGCGTCTCCAAAGACTGTGACTGGTTACGATCCTGTTTCGATGCAAATCATAAACATGGATACTACGCAAAGCGAGAATCTTCCGCCATCCGAAGATGAAGTTTTGAACGATATGGTTCGACTATGGCGACGCAAGCAGAAAACGCTGGCACTCAAGGACACCGGCGGCGTCCAGCAACAAGCGGCGGCTTGCTCCGCGCCTGCTTTGCACAGGGACGCAGCTAGAGCGGCCTTGAAGGGAGGAACCTGCAAGCCCCAATGGCGTCCGCAACAAACGCCACGCATTGGGCGCGACGAACTCATCGTGGTGCTCAAGCCACGCACAACGCTGGATCTGAAGGCCACCTTCGTTCCAGGCCAAGCCGGAGCTGCTGTACGCAACCTCATACGTGACTGTGGAGAGGTGGAACTCACCGTGTGGCCTGTATGGGATCAAAATGTGTTGGTGTGTGGACTGAACTCAGTGCCCGCCGCCGAGAGGCTCCTCGGAGACGTCATGCTGGTAGTCGGTGGTCGCCAACTTCCGTTCCGTGGACACGCCAAGGCCTCGGGCGACTTCTGCAAGGGGGTCATCAATATTGACCCCAACGATACATCGATATCTCTCAAGCAAAAGCTCAAGTGGAAGCATGGCAACATCCTCTGTGTGAGAAAACTGGGTAACACCAACGTCGCAGTGGTCACCTTCGAGGGGAAGAGGGTGCCCCGTCATGTCTACTGCAGCGATCAAGTTATCCCTGTGAGACTGTATAAGAAGACGATCCCCGCTTGTCATCGATGTGGCACGGTGGGGCATAGAGCTGACATCTGCCCAAGGCCGCAGTCGGGACGCTGTGGCCGCTGTGGCTCTCAAGTGGCTACCACTGCCGAGGGCCCTGCTGAACACGAGTGCACACCCCGTTGCCTCATCTGTGGAGGCAGCCATCTGACCGGTGCTGCTGAATGTAGGGACAAGTACCGGAAGCCGATCAAGCCGAGACTGCCACCGAGCAACACTAAGCGGACGTCAGCTCCCAAGGGAACTCCATCCGCCGGAGTCAACAACAAAAAGAAGTCTCCTTCTACACCCGGAAAGCCTGGGCAAGTCAAGGCGACCGACAATGCCGAGACCAGGAAGCAGGCGCCGACCTTCAACGCCTGGGACTTCCCATCACTGGAAAACGCCCAAACAAAGGTGAGCGGTTGGGTCGGGGCTGCCTCCGAGCCTCTCTCCCCCTCCCCTACCGAAGTCGCCCTACAGCGGCAAAATGCTGAACTCAGGCGCCACACTGAAATTCTAGCCAAGAAAATTCATGAGCTAGAGGCAAAATTGGCCAGGCTCGCGGAGCCCCAGGCACAGGCCGGCTCTTCGGAGCCTATGCAGCAAACTGAGCCGGAGAACCTCGATGATAGGGCCTCGGTCGCGTCAGGACTGTCTAGCGACTCGCAATGCACGGCAATATCAGTCGGAAATATGCCCATTATGGAGAACCGGTTAGAAACTTTGGAACGTACAATTGCGGACATGCCAGGCAAAATTTTGGAAGGCGTCAGGGCTTCCTTTAGGGAACTCTGGCAACGCGAGCTCCCGCAAATTGTGGAGAGCATAACTCCCATTGTGACCGACTCAGTTCTGTCCATAGTGCATGGGAGGACCGGAGTCCAATTCAGGAACAGCCGCTCTCGCTCGCGTTCCCCGCGACCAGATACGCGTAGGCGAACGGTGGCCCCTCGTCCGACCACAGGCTCGGAGGAACACATCCCGGCTGCCTCCTTCCCGGAGATGATGGTGTCACTGCCTGAGGCGCCATCACCATCGGGGATTGGGCCTGCTCCGCCGAAATAAAAAAGAACATTGACTATGGCTACCCAACCCCAACAGAAAGCCAATAACAAAATAATAGAAAAATTCGAGATCATCCAGTGGAACTGCAGGGGTTTTCGCAATTGGAAGAAACGGTCGCACCTCCAGCTCTACCTGCAGTCGCTCGGTACGCTACCGGCAATCCTGGCTCTTCAGGAGCCTGGATCGGAAGCTAAATTCACTTGTTATAACTCGTTTCAGGGGGGTCCTACAACGTGTATCCTGGTGAACAAAGCATACACCGCAGTCGCAGTCGACCTTGACCTAGATAAGGAACGCGAATACAGCATGGTCAAGGTTCTTCCACTTAAGCGCCGGGATCCGTCAATACATATTCTTAACATATACTGCCCCCCGCATAAGCCACGCGTAACATTTAACGAAATTTTCTACCGTGCGCTCAAATCAGCTGACGAGGAATCTCTAGTGATTGTTGGGGACTTCAATGCTCCCAGCCTTCACTGGGGTTACCACTTCGAAAAGGCGAGAGGACGCAAGCTGGCAGAGCTAATCTCCACACTTCGTCTTACGCTTCTCACGGATCCGGCATGTCCCACACGCGTGGGCAATTCGGTAACCCGTGACACGTGTCCCGACCTGTCCCTCGTGAAGAACGCCAAAGATGCCAGCTGGGAAAACCTAGGAGAAACACTTGGTAGCGATCACTGCCTTCTCAGGATCACTCTTACGGTGAAGGCAGCTCGAAAAAAGTGGGGCCAAGCCAAACTGACCGATTGGAACAAGTTCAGAATGGAAGACATTCCTCCCGTGCTCTCTTGCGGCGGCTATGCGGAGTGGGCAAATCACTTGCACGCAATTCAGCAACAACATGTTAGGACACTTCAGACTACCGAAGAGATTCCCGCGGTAGACAATCACCTACTGCGCCTGTGGGAGGCACGCAGGAGTCTTACCAAGCGTTGGAAAAAGCAAAAGCTTAATCGCAAGCTTAAGGCTCGCATTAACGAACTCACTGAGCAAGCCGCACAGTATGCCGCCCAGCTTACTGACTCCAATTGGATTGATAAGTGTAATGCAGCAGCGCGTCAGATGCGCTCGAAAGGGACGTGGCGCCTCTTTCGCAGCCTCATTGACCCTACTCAGACGAGAGGGGAGACGCAACGACAGCTCCGGCGGGCTTTGCACGGGTATCAGGGCTCGACGGCTCAACTGGCGGACACCCTGTGTGACCGTTATCTCTGTCGCATAGAGGACCCCATTGGGCCCGAGTACGAGTACACGGGCAAGCCTAATCCAGATATTGATGCATCTTTTACGTTACATGACCTAAGGGCGGCTTTAGCTAAGATGCGCAGAGGTACCGCTCCGGGCCGAGATCGCATAACAGTCAAACTGTTGGCGAATCTTCCGGACTCGGCCTGCCACCACTTGCTAGAGTACATTAATCAGATTTGGGATGGGTGTCCACTTCCTCCAGACTGGAAGACCTCATTGGTCACCTTCATTCCTAAACCAGGTAAGATGGTGAATACCGACAATCTGAGGCCCATCTCACTGACTTCGTGTGCGGGTAAACTTATGGAGACAATGGTTCGGGATCGTCTTTCCCCATACATGGAGGCTAAAGGCCTCTTTGCAGACACTATGTTTGGGTTTCGCCCGCATATGTCTGCACAGGATGTCCTTCTCCAACTACACCGCGACGTAATACAACCTACTGCCATGCGCCACAACGACAAGGCCATCCTTGCCCTCGATCTTAAAGGTGCCTTTGACAACGTTCGACATGGCAGCATCCTGGCAAACCTGAGCACCTCTGATTGTGGGCGCAAGGCATTTGCCTACGTAAGAGACTTCCTCTCGAAGCGTCAGGCCCTCCTCAAAATTGAAGATGACGAATACGGCCCATACACCATGGGCACAAGGGGTACTCCCCAAGGAGCGGTCTTGTCGCCAGTCCTCTTCAACATTGCCATGATGCAGCTTCCACATCAATTGGCCCGGGTGGAAGGAATTCATCATGCACTATACGCGGATGATATAATAATCTGGACCACTGAAGGGAGCCTTGGAGAAATGGAGGATCGCCTCCAGAGAGCCGCCTCCATCGTCGATAGCTATGCTATCGGTTGTGGTCTCCAATGCGCCCCTGCAAAATCAGAGCTTCTGCACCTCAGACCGCACCCGAATGATAACACAAGGTTGTGTATTTATTTGATGGGAGCTCCTATCAGAGAAGTCGAAGAGATCCGGATCCTGGGCCTGTTCATCCACAACAGACTCAGACCAGACTCCACCATCACTAAACTCAAACGCATAGGCGAACAGGTCGGACGTATGATCCACCGCGTTTCCAACAAACGCGACGGGTTGCGGGGCAGGGATGCGCTTCGGCTCGTCCATGCCTTTGTAATCAGCCGGATCCTCTACTCCGTACCTTACCTTCGCACTACGAAGCAACACGACCAACGTATCGACGCCATCATCAGGAAGGCTACAAAGCGAGCTTTGGACCTCCCGGTAACTACCTCCAATGCCAAGTTGTCGGCCCTGGGGGTGCTCAACTCTTACCAGGAATTGAAGGAGGCGCACCTCGTAAACCAATATACGCGGCTTTCGCAGACGGTATCCGGGCTCCGCCTGTTAGACCGCTTGTACATAAAACACGACTGCGTTCCCGAGGAGACAAGCAGACTTCCAGACCTGTGGCGCCACAAGCTCTGTGTTTCTCCTCTTCCTCGTAACATGCACTCGCAGACCCACGAAGGCAGACGAGGGGCGCGCTCCCGGGCCCTCGAACACCAATACGGATCCAAGCAGGGTGTATACTACGTTGATGTAGCAGGGCCGTCGCCCACCGGATTCTACACGGCCGCTGTAGTTCACCAGGACCAACGCGTTAACGGGCTCTCCTATCGGGCTTCCAACTCCGCGCGGGCTGAGGAAGTAGCAATAGCGCTTGCCGCCTCGCACACAAACTCCAGAGTAATAATTACAGACTCGCGCAAAGCCTGTGAAAACTACCTGGCGGGCGAGGTCTCCCCTTTAGCCTACCAAATTTTAAAGCGAGCAGTGAGGGATTCTGACCCCTCACCCAAACGTATCGTTTGGACTCCGAGCCACCAGGGCCTTAGAGGTAACGAGGCTGCGGACGCGGCCGCCCGCGCGCTTAACCACCGGGCACCTCAATCAGGCTTTTCCGGCTCAGAGACTAGGCAACCACTCCTACGATTCCGAGAAATTGTGATGCATTATTGCGAACTCCACCGGCACTTCCCAGTACCTGCTAAAGGCCTGAGTAAGGCCGATGAACGAACACTAAGGCGCCTGCAGACCAACACCTTGTTGTGTCCTGCAATTGTGAAACATTTTGACCCTAAAGTCGATGGGCGGTGCCCCCACTGTGGGGAAGTCTCCGATAACTTTCACATGGTGTGGGCATGTCAGACGAATCCTTCCCTTCCCCCTAACCCTTCCCCTACTAGAGAGGCATGGGAGGCAGCCCTACTCAATTGCTCAGGACTTGAGTCTCGAAAGGGCTCTAGTCCAACGGGCGCGGGTAGCGGCCTTGTCCAGCGGAGTCCCGGAATAAGGACTCCCCCTATGTAAAGGGTCCTTGTGGCCTGGAAACTCTTATCAATAAGTTTTTCACACACACACACACACCGGCAACCCATATATATGTATATATATAGGCACTGGATCTTGACTTGCAATGAAGTGCCGGTGGGAGATTTCACTTGTGCATAGTTGAACCATGAGGATTCGTAGCGTGCGCGTTAACTAAATTAATCCAAAACTCGGCACGATCTACGATGAACCTCCCGAGCTTCGCCCACTCACCATCATTCACTCCGTGGATATGCTGTAATTTTTTTTTTTTTTTGGTGTTACAAAGTTCAGGCAGTACTTATGGGGCCGGCATTTCGAGGCCGTCACAGATCACAAGCCGCTGCTCGGCCTGCTCGCAGCAGAAAAACCAGTTCCTGAATCCTGTTCTCCGAGAGTGCTAAGGTGGTCCTTGTTGTTGTCTGGGTACAGTTACGACCTGAAGTATAGGCCGGGTTCACAAATTGCACATGCCGATGGGTTAAGCCGGCTACCACGGCCAAATGCCGATTTTGTTGTTGACTGCCCTGCCGAAGTGTTAATGCTGGAAGGAGTATACCCAGGGGTGCTGTCGTCAAATGCTGTTGCTGCAGCCACCTCCAGGGACCCGGTGCTGTCGCAAGTAAGAGCAGCGTTGTGGTCATTATGCTAGATAAACCTAGGTTCAGAGGGAAGACCCTACGAGACGCGCTTTTATGAGATGAGTGTGCAAGGGAACTGCCTATTGTGGGGCAACAGAGTCATTGTTCCAAAATCCTTACAAATGGAAGTCCTCCAGTTGCTGCATGAGAGTCATCCAGGACTGTCCAAAATGAAGGCAGTTGCACATAGCCATGTGTGGTGGCCTAGCTTGGATAACGATATAGCGATAACCATTCAAAGGTGCCGTGTTTGCCAGGGGCATCAAAGAGTGTCACGACCAGTGCCTATCACGCCCTGGCCGTTCCCGGAGAAACCATGGTCACGGGCCACGGCTGCATGTGGACTATGCGGGTCCTTACAGGAACACCTATTTTTTTATCGCAGTCGATGCGTTCTCAAAGTGGATTGAAGTATTCCCGGTCTCCACACCCTCGGCTGAAGCAACTATTTCCTGCATGCGAATTATGTTCGCAAACCAAGGCCTTCCAGATGTGGTCGTGTCGGAAATGGGCCAGCATTTACCAGTCAGCTCTACTCCTCATTCAAGAAAAGCGGGGTGAGGCGAATGCTGGTTCCGCCGTATCATCCAGCGTCAAACGGTGCTGTAGATGGGGCAGTTCAGACTGTCAGAAACAAGTTGCGAAAGGCTGGCCCTGGAGATCTTCGCACTCAAATTGCCCGCATGCTCCTGACTTACAGGTCAACGCCTCACGAGGTCACGGGTTGCTGTCCTTCGGAGCTGTTGTTGGGGCGGAAGCTGAGGACTGCATTGGGCCTGCTACACCCAGACCTCAGGACTATACTACAGAACCAACTTAAGCAGAAAATCAGATGCGACCAAGGAACAAAACCAAGGGTTTGGATCACCCTGGTGACCAGGTGTTCGCAAGGAACTCCGTCCAGGTCCCGCGTGGCTGCCTGCAGTCGTCACCGAGCAACGCACTTCGTCCATGGATGTTCTACTGGAGGACGGACGGCGTTTAACTCGACACCTGGATCACATATCCGCCAGCCCCAAGAGGAACTGAGTGCAGACAACCAAAAGTCAGGCAGCCCCGTAGCTACAGGCCTTGCTCCAAGCTTGGACGTGGGTCAGAGGCAGCTAACTCCGGATCGCCTTCACGTCACAGAGTCTAGGCAAGATCCCAGGGAAGACGTGGCGAGGGAAACGGAACTTTCTGTCACAGCACCCAGTACTCCTGTCCTGCGTCGAAGTACCAGAATGCGACGACCAGTATCGCGCTACTCACCTTAAACAATTGTTTACATACATTAATAAAGGGGGGAGGGATGTGATAAGATTAGTTTGCCGTTGCGGCGCCCGGGGGCGTTGATCTTTGCAATGAAATAAATACGGCGCACATGACCAGACCAATCAGTGCGGAACCCGCCAACGTACGTGTGTGCGATTCGGTCCGGCGACCGACATGGCCCAGGACTACCCGGTTATCACAGTCTGCCACAATGCAACAACATATATATATAAAAGAGGAAATCAATTGGAAGGGTACGAAGCGCTGGGTTACATGCAGAAGATAACAGCCGATTCGTTTAAAAAGATCGTCCAAGATATTTCCCCATTGGATAAAACCATGACGGAGTGCGAAACTAACCATGACGGAGCTGTACTTCGACACTGGTATCACTGAGTACGTACACTCGCACACGTCTCGGGCAAGGGAGTGGTCAGAAGATCCTCGCTGCAGTCCCATAATATGCGAGAGAGGAGGCGACGGAAGAACAATTGGCAACAGGTCACTAGTCTTGTAGAATTTACAAGGCAGGAGAAAGGAACCATCATCCTGCACAACAAAAATGTGCCGCGAGTCCTTAATTCCGTGGGTGCCTCCATGCCCACCGGCGGGGTTGCAGGTGGCGTATGCTTTTAAACCACCTGCTATCGCACGCGATGATGTCACTGACGTTGTACTGCGTTGCTTTTGGTTCGGGCAGGCAGTGGCGCTGTCGAGAAAGCTGGCATCGCTACTTTCAGATAGCTGCGCAGACGACCTCTCCAAGTGCACTGACGACGAGCCGCAGCTAGGAGTTTGGACAGACAAAAGCGATCAATGATCCACTGCCGTTGGTGCTTCCATGCCCACTGGCGGGGTGGCAGCTGACGTATGCTTTTAAACCACCCGCCACCGCACGTGACGATGTCGCTGACGTTTTGCTGCGTTGCTTGTGGTTCGCTGTTGCGGGGCGCTGTTGAAAAAAATTTATGCGCGGCAGAACGGTTATGAAGAACGAGAGATTTTTTTTTCATACGGTGGCTCCCAAGCGAATACTGGTACACAACTGCGATGCACTATCTCGCCCAACATCAAGTTTTGTTAAACTATCTGCGCTACCTCTTGCTATCGAACTCTACCATTTGAGAAGCGTAGTAAACCTGAAGACTCCTAGACATATTATTTTTGTTTAATTCTCATGCTTGAGGCAGTACAAAGGAGGCCATATATGGCTCTTTCTGGATACGTAAAAAAAATGATCAGCAACTATCATCACTAATACTGAGCAGTCCTAAAGCTGCCCATGTGAGATGTACACAAAACGTTTTTTATTCATGCTATCAACTGGGCCTTGCGAAAGAGTCGTAGCACCTCAGCGCTGTAGAGGTCAGGGTAGCGACCCATGTGCTGCACAGTGTTTGGAGTCGTCGAAAGTACAAAAGGTGACGTCAGTGCCCCTCTGGCGCCACTCGTTGGCCACGCGTAGGTTGTCTTCAATGGAGGCCACTTGGTCACGCTTGGAGTTGATCATCAGCGCCGGGCAGGTGAGCAGGTTTTCGTGAAAGGCACGCGACGACGCCTTCCAGTGCACCGTGGACACTGGATACAGCACAATCCGCTGCACACGAATCACCAGCTCCAGCACCTTGCGCAGGATCTGGTTGGCGGTGAGCGCAGTTGGGAAGCCCTTGGGGATCCCGTGGTAGTCCACCAGGCTGTCGTAGACCTGCAAAGGCAACATCTATAAAAGGTCACTCAAGTGTGGTCAGATGGCCACTCTGAAAAACTCTTCCCCTACTACATTGGCAGAAGTATGTTAGCAATGGCTGGTGAATAAAACAGACATTAACTCAGAAAACTATATACATAACTTCCATACACTACAATAATACAAGACAGAAAGAAAAGGAAAACCTCATCGCTCATCGCACTGTTCTCACAAACATCCACTCACTCAACTGCAATGTCGCACTCTGCTGCTTTTTCGTCTCTGTGCGTTGTCGCTTGTATGGCCACTCGGCTGAGCCGCATGCACAAGCACACATGCTCACCACACGCACGTACGCACAATCGTTCCTCAAACTCGTCTCCAGGGCCCTCTGGGCCAACGAGGGACAACAATGGGATGCCTAGCTGAGTCGCATAGCCACTACCACTAGACTACAGTGGCGGGGCGACTGGAAAGTAAAAAGGAAATAAAAAAGTCGTTGACCCCTCTATCATAGGAATCGGCATAACACTAAAATGAAACCTGTCTCTGGGAAGCTGTGGGATGCATAAGTGGCAATCTGGCGAATCGAGGGCGGGAGATGGGCTGAGTACTTTGGACAAGTGAAATTTCTCTAACAACTCACATTTCACCATAAATAAATAAATAAATAAATAAATAAATAAATAAATAAATATACACCGCACTGCACGCTCCTGGCAAACCTGCCATAAACCAGGAGTGACCGGTGTTACGCACGACGATACACAGGCAACCACGTTCACACAACCCTTTATTCTCCGTGCCACATTCCGACTGTCCGTGTCCCGATCCCGCGCTCCGCTTCCCCGTTCACGCGACACCCACGCCATCTCGTTTCTCCACTGTCAACCACACACACACGACACTTACGCCATCTTGTTCCTCCGCCGTCAACTACACACCAGCCTCAGAGATCCGCACCCAACCCACCTGCACTCTCATCCCTCACACCGGAATCGGTGAAACCTTGCAAGTGAAACCGATCGGGTTGTGAGCACATCGTTTTGTGAAAACATAGTCCACAGCAACAAAAGGTGCATCACTTGCTTTTCGACGGCCATCATTGCATTCCTGGAGGCTCTGAGAGAGAAGAAAGCATTTAATGGGAGGAAAGGAGGAGATGTCGGCCTGCAGAGTGAGTCTCTGGCCTGCTACTCCTCTGGAGGCTCTGAGACTACCACAGCGCTGATAGAGGCGCTGGGACCACTGAAGCCTTGACAGCTGGCGTGCTTCGGTAGCCGACAATCTACTGCTTTGCTCCACTGTATACAGATGGCGGTACCACTGCTGTGAAGCAATACAGTCGCCGACTGATTTTTCGGACTCCAAAAATTCGGACTTGTTGGATATTCCGGACTTCCATAAATGCACCGTCAAGGATCCCATAAAGATAATGCATATTTTGACCAATTTTTCGGACAAATTTGCCCCTGAAAGTTGACTTTTTCGGACTAAATTGCTCGTTTAAAGCTACGCTCCCAACCACTGTGGAAGCCGCCAAGTTGGATTTTCCACCAACTTGGTCTTCGAATGGCTTTACTGCCTCCGATATTGGAGAGCGAATGCCATATTTTAACTGAGGCCATGTCTGTTTTCTTTTTTTTTTGGAAAACACGGAACGGGACGTTACTTTTTCGTTTTCGGTCAGCACTATCGTCTTAACACCGTTGGGGAGGGGAAAGGAGGACGCAAAGGAAGGATTCTGTTTATTGTTGAAGCTTCTTCAGCTTGTTTCAGTCGCCATTCCGCAAGTGTTGTGTCACGCTGCATCGAGACGTTGTGTGGTTCCCTGTGGCTATCTGCAACATCTAATTTTGCGTGCTCGACGCCATGGCTCCGCCATCTGTGCCCTCGCGAGAGCCAGGCGGTGCTAAGGTGCGTGGGAAGTACACGACCCTGACGTTGGAGAAGAAAGCTGCGATTATCAAGCTGATAGAGAGTGGACGTTCGCAGCTCGATATCGACAAAAAATACCACCTCTCCAAGCAAACGGTATCTGACTATGTCAAAAACAGCGCGAAGATATTGTCAGCGTTTGAGAATTCCCACAACAAGAGCCAAAAAAATAGCGACAGTAAGGACGTTCATCCCGCCCTTGAAGAGGCTCTGCAGTTGTGGCTTAAAGGAGTTTTGGCTAAGAACCTGCCCGTGTCGGGAGATTTGTTAAAGGAAAAGGCGGAGTCGTTCGCTCTCAAAATGGGCATTGAAGATTTCCAATTTACTGACGGATGGCTTCGCGCCTTCAAGAAGAGGCACGGAATTTCGTTCAAAAAAGTGAGTGGTGAAAGCGGAGCGGTGGATCAGACTATTGTGTCTGATTACCGTGTCACGAAGTTGCAAGCCTTGCTTAAAGAATATGCTCCTTCGGACATATTCAACTGTGACGAGATGGGACTTTTCTTCAAGATGCTGCCGGATCGTACGCTAGCATTTTCGGGGGAATCGTGCGCCGGTAGGAAGCTCAGCAAGGAGCGCATAACAGTGATGGTAGGTGCCAACGCCACCGGAACGGAGAAACTGCCTCTTCTAGTTATTGTGAAGGCTAGAAATCCGAGGTGTTTTAAGGCTGTGAGAACCCTCCCTGTGGAATACGACAGCAACTCCAAGGCGTGGATCACGCAATCATTGTTTGAAAAATACATACGCAAACTTGACCGCAAGTTTGTGCGGCAGAACAGAAAAGTGATCTTTTTTGTGGACAACTGTGGCGCGCACGGTAGCGTGCCGAACCTTGAGGCCATTCGGCTGGAATTTTTACCGCCTCACACAAGCGTGCTCCAGCCAATGGATCAAGGCGTGATCAGAAACATCAAGGCACACTACCGTGGCCGCCTGCTCAGCCGCACCTGCCTCGACAGTGGAAAGGCATACAAGGTTGACCTTCTGGCCGCCACCCACATGTTAGCCGATGCATGGAAAGCGGTGAAACCAGAAACCATCGTGCATTGCTTTACGCATGCAAGGTTCGCTGCTGCCGAAAAGCCCAAGGCGGATGACCCGGACGTAGGCGACCCGGACGGCACCGATGGCGGGGATGACTTAATGAACAACCTGAGCAGTGGTGGAGTGGACGTTCCTGCCACGATGACATTTAAAGATTTCGCTCGTACGGACGACGACGTTGTTTCGTGTGCGGAGCCCACAGACGACAAAATTCTTCGCCAGGTTCTCCAGCAGCCGGAGAGCGGCTCGGATGATGATGACGATGACCGCCCGCAGCCGTCGGCGGCGGAGATCGCCAACGCGGTGACGCTATTGTCGAGCGTTTACGGTGACGATGTCACCTTGGCGCAAATACAGGCAAACCTAATTGCCTCCAAGCGTACTATGAGGCAAGGCAGCATCAAGGACTTTTTTAAGCCTGCCTGAATGAAATAAAGTTAACATTTTTGGCGAAAACTAATTTTTCGGACTGTTCGATTTTTTGGACTTTCTTTCGGACCTCGCCAGGTCCAAAAAATCGGTCGGCGACTGTAGTGTGATGTTAAGATGTTAAGAGTAATTTTGCTTGGTAAACACCAAGCCTAATCGGACGTCAGTAAGATGCAAATTGTAAAATGGTGTAGTGAAGATTAAAGGCCCACCTGTTCCTCATATTGTCAATGTTCCGGTGGCATGAATGGTAGAGCAAGCTTCCAGCTCTTATCGTCGTATCCTGGGTGGTGGTTGTAGGTTCGAATTCGAGTGTGTGGCACCTTTTTCATTATTAAACGAGTTCATTTTTATTTCGGGCATCCACTTCAGTGAAAGAAGTACATCAGTGATTTCTTGGTGGACCCCGGCATAAACCAATTTCTTGTTAAAATAGGAGGTATGCATGCGCTGACAGGTGGCACAATAAGGGGGAGAAAGAAACAGGGATGGCACAGTGCTACCCGTGTGCACTTTGCACTGGCTTATCTATCGGTTTAAAATTTTGCACTTTCACTTATTGATCTTTCATTATGAAAAACATTATGGTTATAAATTTAAATAATGTTTATGACTTTTCACAATACGGCAGGGCACCGTTCACGAAGTATCATCAGCATACATGATTATTAGGTGGGTGTGTGGAATGTCATTAAACACCAAACGCCAGTTTTTCCATGTCCACTGCAGGACAAGCGCCTCTCCCAGAGATTTCCAATGGACCTGTCCGAAAATCGCCATGCCTCCCCGGGCAGAGAGGCGCAAGATCTTATGGTGGAACGGGGTGCTGGCCTCCCACACCTCTCAGCAGCCCAGCGAGTGCCACCTGCTTGCGCAGAACGTCCTGTGGTCGATAAACGGAGCTATTAAACTGTTTGTGCTGCCTCGTTCATGCACCCCAATGTACTCTGAGTACTTGTTCCTGTGCGCTCCACTCCAACATATTTGTGATGGTGACAAAAAGAAAGTCCCAGTTTCACCAGAAGGGCAAAGCAATACAAAGTAAGACTAGAGGGGCAATCTGAATTGCAGTTATCATGGGCTTATTATGGCCAGACTCGCATGATAGAAATGAATTAACACGACACGCCACTTGTAGAAGAATGGTACTGATAAGAAACGGCGCCCGTGGGCATGCCGTCAAAGGCAATTTACGTTCCATGCTTCTGCTGTACGGTCTGCATTGTGTGTGTACCACTCTGTGGAAATTGAGAAGAGGAGAAAGCCTTCATTTTATGGCAAGGGGGAAGAAAGCGTACATAAAGATAAAGCCCGAGCAGCGGCGTTGGCTCACTGTTGACTTCGTACGGCCACAATGCGGGCCACAGCATACCACACCGCATGCAACTGTGGACGCACAGCCCGAGGCACATTTGCAAGCAAGTGCAGGCTCCAATATGCTTTGGATGACAACATTCTTCAAACAAATAACATGGTAGGCAAAAAAAGATGGACAATGAAAGGAACACAGGACAGGCACAAACTTCCAACTGTATTTCCAGAATGCCAAAGTGGGTCTGTATGAACACACACCAACTGCACACGCACCAACAGAAACTATACATAATCAAAGGTTGATTGATTGATTGATTTGTGGGGTTTAACATCCCAAAACCAGCTCTGATTATGAGAGACGCCGTAGCGGAGGTCTCCGGAAATTTCGACCACCTGGGGTTTTTTAACTTGCACTGACATCGCACAGCACACGGCCCTCAACATTTCGCCTCTGTCGAAATGCAGCCACAGCGGCCAGGATTTGGTCCCGCGACCTTCCGATCTGCAGCCGAGTACCATGACTAGACAGCTGTGGCCGGGCACACAATCAAAGGTTTTTGTGACATCATTATCAAAGCAAAGTACACTGGTGCTTGCCAATTGATTCTAAAGCATGCATGCAGTCTGTTGATCTGTTCATTTGCGATCCTCTTTTTGATTCCCCAGTTTACTTCCCGCATGCTTCAGATTCAATCGGCAAACTCTAATGCAGTTTGCTTTGATATTGCTACGAAGCGACCATAGTATCTGGGTATGGCTCATACCATCGATGAAGAAGAAGACGAAGACGGGACTGGCTGATGCGCGGACTGTCCACCATCTTGGTTGTTGCCTGGTTAAAGCCTCCCTGTAAATACATTGTAAATAGCCGTCCTCTGTGTCTTTCTCGTAACATCTTTGTGGTGGAGGTGCTGGTTGTTCCCTGTCCCCAAAACGGAGCTCCGCAACGGCCGCCTCATCACGGGTCTGACCATGTCACACGGTGAAGGCACATCCTCTTCACCACCGGGCCCTTCCGCGGTCTCCACGTCGTCCACCTACGTAGTCCTACCTCCTGCCCGTGACCCCGGCGTCTTTTCCGGCCAGGATGGGGTTGATGTCGACAAGTGGCTCAACCTTTATGAACGCATCAGCGCCAACTACAGGTGGGATCCCACCATTATGCTGGCCAACGTGTTTTTCTACCTCGATGGCCCGCCACGGGTGTGGTTCGAGACGCACGAAGCTGACATAACCAGCTGGGAGTTGTTTAAAGAACAGATTCGCGACCTTTTCGGTGATAGCACTGGCCGGCAGACCGCGGCACGTAATCAACTTGTGACTCGTGCACAGACATCCACCGAATCCTACGTCGCGTACATTCAAGACGTTCTCGCACTTTGCCGCTTGGTTGACGAAAACATGCCCGAATCCGACAAGGTTTCCTATGTGCTCAAAGGCATCGCAGACGACGCCTTTAACTTGCGCGTCTACACACATGTTGACACGATCGAAGCCATCATCAAAGAATGCCGGCGGTTTGAACAAGCCAAGAGCCGCCGTATAACGCAGAAGTTCGCCCGGCTTCCCAACACGGCCGCAACTTCATCATGTGATGCGATTCGCCAGCCGCCTATGTATGACAACGTCACGCGCATTGTTCGTCGCGAGCTCGAAGCAGCCTGTCCTGCACCTGTTCCGCCACCTGTTTTTGCAACGCACTCAAGCGACCCCTCGCAGCCATCTGTGTCTCTCATTCAAGCTGTCGTCAGGCAGGAGTTTGCTAACCTTGGTCTTCCACTAGCGTGTCCAGTGTCTCGTCCAGATACTCGCCCTTATTTTACGGGGCCCGCTCGTCGATCCTTTACCTCCACGTCACCCTTACCGCATCGTCCGCCAAGTAACGGACGTTACCTATGAGATTGTTCCTGTCTCCCCGACTCTGTCTACTGCAGCTCCTCCCACCGACATAGTTCACGTGACCAGACTGAAGCCTTACTACCTCCCGTCTGACGACCGAGTTTAAAGTGCGCCGAGACGGCGCTTCTACCACCGGGGGTAATGCTACGAAGCGACCATAGTATCTGGGTATCGCTCATACTATCTTTTTAAACTTCGCTGTCCCTCAAGAAAGCTGCCTGAAAGGAATAAAACCGTGCTGCGGTTTCTTCACTCATGCTGCCAGTGCTTACGGAGCGACGCAGTACACAGAGGGCGTCAAGGTTTTCTGACGTTGACTGTAGGAGATAGCACTCACCGGCATCTTCACCATCACTCTCAGACTGGGTATCCTTTGCCTCGTCGACCAAATCTTCGATGGATCGCAGCCCACAGGTCGCTACGTTGTCATCCGCGGTGACGAAGTCTCGCGCCGAAGCTCGAGTTTCAAGGTTCTCCCAACCCTCGACGTGCAAATTGTCGTCAGACTCTTGGTTCCCTTCCGTCGGAGCCACATCTGATTCCGCAAAAAATCCACACTTGTGAAAGCAGCTCACGATCGTGTCCTAGGTCACATTATCCCAGGACATGGCCAAGAAATGTAATGTGTCCAGCAGGCTAATTCGCAAGTTTTCATCCTTGCGCTCAATTTTCGCCAGGAGCCTCCACACAAGCAATCCCTTGAAATGGTGCTTCACATTTCGGATTATTCCCGCATCCAGCAGCTGTAGACAGCTCGTGGTGTTTGCGGACAGGAACCTTACGGCGACATTGCTGAAGTTGCAGTCTTTGGGCTGGGCCGGACAATGGTCGACGAAAAGCAAAATTTTTCTGTTTTTCGCTGCCATTTTCCGGTCCAAAGTCGCAAGGAACTCTCGGAAAAAAATCTCCAGTAAGAAATCTGAGTCAGTCGCTCGCGTGAAGCGGTCATTTCGTGCGTTCGTATCATCCGCAATGGCTGGGGTAACTGTTCGTATAACACGGAATGACGGCACATTTTATACAACGTAGTCCGTCCAAAACAACATTAAAATTCGTATCATTGTGAAATTCGCACCAACCGTAATCGTATCATCGAGATTCTACTGTATTGTGCAAAATATTCATCTTCATCTGTATATAGCCATCATCACTGCCAGCTTCTTCATACAGCTCAGACAAATAAAGGCTCCGTGGCAACAGCTGTGCTCCTGCCTTATAAAGTGGTGGAAAATGCCTTCGATCCCTCTGTCCTCTACGAGCTTCCCCGGAGCTTTGTTCGGGTCGCCGTTTGCTCCTGCTCTCCGCTGCCATGGGCCACTAACAGCAGCCTGGCCCCTCCGGCATCAATGCTGTCGCGCACCCCGGCCGCCCCCGCTACCCTTCCGTGGACCGTCACCGCCTGGCAGCACGAGCCAACCATGTTCTCTGGTCTTCCGTGTGACGACGTACAAGAGTGGCTGGAGGATTACGAAAGAGTGAGTGCATTGTGATAAGTGCGCGGTGTGATGTGTGATGAAAAGTGCGTCTTGAAAAGTGCGCCAGTGCGACCAGAGGCGCCGACACAAGAAAAGAAGAACCGAAGGTGTGGCCGCAAGCTCTCAGTCATTGACGAAGACGATGTGGAGGCGAAGCGCGTGAGTGTACGTCAGGCGAATTCGGTGAATCGAGAGCTTCCACGCTGGGTTGGAACAGGCCGAGAGAAGAACCGGAGCAGACGTGGCTGAGGCGTGGTGGCAGGAAGAAGCGGACCAGGGCGCGGGAGTGGCAGCCGAGTTCCTGTGGCGAGGCCGCTGCAGGCTCCCACCTGGGCGTGTACCCGAGTGGTACAGCACCTGGCGTTGGCCAGGCTTTCTACCGGCTTCTCATCGTCTGGCGTTGGCCAGGCACTCCACCGGCTTCCCATCGACTGGCGTTGGCCAGGCACTCCAACGGCTTTCCATCGTCTGGCGTTGGCCAGGCACAACTGCGGCCCCGGCTCGTGGTCTGAGTGTCGGCTGAAGAACGCCGAGAGGTTGCTGACCTTCACTCGTCTGACGCTACCTTCCATCCAAGCGACGCCTCGATCCAAGTCCGCTCCAAGTGCGTCTGCTGCCTCCACCTCGCCATCTACTCTCGTGTGCCCGCCTGAACGGTGACAGTCTTGTCTCTTGTACTTGTTCTTGCGCACCGCTAGTTATTCACCCTCCCATTCATAGTTTTGTTAATTTATCCTCTCCTTCGTATGCTTCGTCTTGTCTTTATCCTTTCTCTTTTTTTTGTCTTTAAATACAGCGTGTTGTTTGTTTGTTTTTTTTCTTTCTCAAACGGTCTCATCTATCCTTTCTCGATGTCTGTCAAGCCATCGAGTTTTTAACACACGAACCTACGCGAGGGCACGTTAATTCGCTAGCCCCGTGAGAAATTGGCGTCCGTGACAGGACGACGAGACCGTTTTTGCACATTATTACGTTGCACGTAGAAAATGAGTACATCAGAGTTAACGGCGCTGGCGATGCACATGGGTCTAGAGGGAAATGAGTTGAGGATATGGTTGGAGGAACATGAGGCACGTGCTCGCGAAGCCGAACGAGAGGCGAGAGCTGCCGATCGAGAGGCGAGAAAAGAAAAGAGGGAACTTGAGGCCGAATGTCAGAAGACGATACAACTGCGTCTTCGGCTTGCTGAGGTGGAAGGTGCCAGGGAATCTGCATCGTCGGACCAAAGTCGACAGGTGCGGGGACCATGTAACGTTAACCCGCACAATTTTATACCAGGATTTAATGAAAACCGGGACGACCTTGATGCGTACTTAAAAAGGTTTGAGAATGTCGCCACCGGTCAGGAATGGCCTAAGGAAAAGTGGGCCACGGCTTTGAGTCTTTGCTTGAGTGGAGAAGCTCTCAAGGTGTTTGGTCGTTTGTCTCCAGAAGAGGCACTCGACTATGATAAAACCAAGTTGGCATTACTGCAGAGATTTCGTTTCACGGTGGAGGGCTACCGGGAGAAGTTCCGGAACAGCAAGCCTCAAGATGGCGAAACGGGCAAGCAGTATGCGACATGGTTAACAAGTTTTTTTCGACAGATGGGTGGAGATGTCCAAAACCGAAAAGGAATATTCGTCCATCCGAGATCTCATAGTGGCTGAACAGTTTCTCAATCAGTGTCATAATTGGGTGGCGCTTTTCGTGCGGGAAAAAAACTGTCGGAAGCTAGAGGAAATCGCCGAGGCTGCTGATAATTTTTTGGAAGCCCAGCGGCAGTCAAGCTTGTTGGTTTTTCGCGATAAATCAGAGAATGGCTCCTCAGGAAAGTGCGGGAGTACAGCTGGGAAGTCTTCCACCCGATGTTTTGTCTGTGACAAAACAGGTCACAGAGCAGCAGATTGTCGTGCTCGGACGAGACAACCGTACTGTGACTATTGTCACAAAACGGGGCACGATATTAAGGCATGCACCAGGAAACAGAACGTTACGAAGAAGTCTTCCTGTATATGGTCGCAAGAGGAAAAGACAGGAGAAGTTGAGGATGCGTCAGCGGATAAGAAGGAAGAGAATGTAGCCAGTGCGGTAAACACGCAGCTAAAGTCAACCAAACATCATATGCCAGTGCTTCAGGGCCTTATATTCGGCAAGGCTGCTTCAGTCCTACAGGGATACAGGAAGCAATGCAATGGTGGTACGGCGTTCTTTGGTGCCAGATGAAGCAATGACGGGAGCCATGGCGACGTTATTCTTAGCAGATGGCAGCCGAATCACTGTACCCGAGGCGAAAGTCGAGATTTTTTCGCCGTGTTTCTCGGGCACGTCTGTTGTAAAATGCATGACTTCACCGCTCTACGACATTATCGTTGGCAACGTGCCAGGAGCTCGAGCTGTCGATGACCCTGATGAGAAATGGGAAAAGAAAAGGGCCGAGACAAAGCTGGAGCCGAGCAGCGTAACCGATAACTCACCTGAGAAGAAAGACCACCGGCTGAAATCATCACTTGGTAGCATCAAGAGCACAAGAGCGCAGCCGGATTCAGCTGCAATCCACGTCAGTAGTTTGAAGATAAATAGGAGAGACCTCGAGGCGGCTCAAGCAGAAGACAAGACCCTGGAGCCTTGCAAGAACAAAGTAGGACAAGTCTTTTATGGGAGAGGATCGACACAGTGTTCCTTCATCATGGAAAAGTCATTACTGTATCGCAACTACCGCCTATCCTCTGGCAAATTGGTACAGCAGCTAGTAGTTCCTCTCAAACTACGAAGTCAAGTGTTAAAGATGGCCCATGAGGGTTTGATGTCAGGGCATCAAGGGATAACAAGAACAATTGATCGGGTGCTGGGTTCATTCTATTGGCCAGGAGTTCAGGAAGATATCAAGAGATACGTGCGGTCCTGTGACACGTGTCAAAGGATGTACCCGAAGAGCAAAGTAGGCTAGGCACCTCTTGGGAAAATGCCCCTGATTGACACTCCTTTTGAACGAGTGGCAGTGGACATTATTGGACCTTTAAAGCCGGTCTCCAACAGAGGTAACAAGTACATACTGACCATGGTCGATTTCGCTACGCGCTATCCAGACGCGGTGGCTTTGCCGGCGATAAGACTCCGCCACTGTGACAGAAGGGTTGGTAGAAATGTTCTCCCGCGTTGGGTTTCCCCGAGAAGTCTTATGTGATCAGGCTTCGTGTTTCACGTCAGATCTGATGAGGGAAGTTAACGATCTGCTGGCTATAAAACATCTCAGTTTAACGCCTTATCATCCCATGTGCAATGGGTTAGTAGAGCGATTGAACTCTGAAGCAAATGCTATGCAAGCTCTGTCAAGAGGATCCAAAATCATGGGATCGGTTGCTTGCACCCCTTCTATTTGCATATAGAGAAGTGCCCCAAGCCAGCATGGGCTTTTCCCCTTTCGAACTTATATACGAGAGATACGTCCGAGGCCCGCTCAACTTGCTGAAAGAGCTCTGGACTGAAGAAAAGATCGAAGAGGAGGTGAAAACGACTTATGGATATGTTCCTCGACCTCAGGGATCGTCTTGAGAAGACACTAAAATTAGCCCATGAGAACCTGATGCGAGCTAGAAGGACTTGGAAATATTACTATGATCGGAGGAGCAAGAAGCGTCAACTTAAAGTTGGAGACCGAGCTCTCATTTTGCTTCCCACGATGGCGAATAAGCTGTTGATGCAATGGAAAGGTCCGTTTCCGGTCATTGGGAAAAAAGGTGAATACGACTATTGGCTGGACTTGGGACATGACACCAAACTTTTCCATATAAACATGCTAAAGCGCTATGAAGACCGGCAACCAGACCCCATTCCACAAACAGCGTCCTTTGTGGTTATGAAGGAGGAAGACACAGATACCCCTCTACCCACTTGCACAGTTAAGCCGGCTGCGGGTGTAGAAGCGATTCCAATTGGCAAGGGGTTAGAAGAGGACAAACGTACAGAACTTGGGAATATTCTAAATGATTATCAAGATGTATTCTCTGAAATCCCGGGAAAGACGAATCTGTTAGAATGCAGACTTCACTTGACGACATCTGAACCGATCAACACACCTCAGTATCCGTTGCCGTTGGCCATGAAGGAAGTAGTGGAGCAAGAAGTTCAGGACATGCTAAAACTAGGTGTGATTGAGCGGTCAAATGCGCCCTACAATTCACCCTTGGTGCTTATCAAGAAACCGGATAACACCTATCGCACATGCGTCGACTTTCGTCACATCAGCGAAATCTTGGTTTCGGACGCGGAACCCATACCAAGAACAGATATAATGTTTACAGAAGTAGGCACCAGAAGATACTTTTCCAAGTTCGACCTCACAAAGGGATATTGGCAAGTCCCTCTTGCCCAGGCCTCGAGACCCATAACAGCATTCTCAACGCAATCTGGGCATTTCCAGTTCATATACATGCCGTTTGGCATAAAGACAGCTTCTGCTGTGTTTACCCGTTTAATGCGAACTCTTCTACAGGGCCTCGGAAATGTAGTCCATTATATTGGCGATGTTCTCGTAGCTACGAACACTTGGGAGGAGCACGTAGACACTTTACAACTCTTCTTGCAGAAAGTGCGGGAGTCTGGCTTAACCATCAAGCCTCAGAAACGTGAAATAGCTGTGGAGTCGATCGTCTTCTTGGGTCATCGTCTAGGAGGTGGGACTATTCAACCCGTAGAAACTACAGTTACGAAAATAGCCAGAGCCCCTCTACATGACACCAAGAAGCAGCTCCGATCTTTTCTGGGATTAGCTGGGTATTACCGGGATTTAATACCCCAATACGCGGAAAAAGCTCGGCTATTAACACAGCTTACCAGAAAAATGGAGAAAAACAAGATCGGGTGGACTTCCGAGACAGAAGAAGCATTCGACATGTTAAAGGAGGCCCTCGCTTCAAGGCCGGTCGTGAAGGCTCCAGATCCAACACGCGTCTTCGTGCTCCGCACAGATGCATCTGTAAGGGGTTCGTGGGCCCAGGAACTCAGACAAGAGGTGGAAAGACGCCAGACATGGAAAAAACACTTTATGACGTCACAGTGATGGACTAAGCACATTGGACAGCGAGACATACAAATGACATAAATTACGTGACGTACACTACAGTTCACTAACACACACACCACCTCCGCGCACTAACACCGCCGTGCGCCGACGCACACTCATGTTCACACGGCACCGGGCGCCTGGGCGTAGCACGTAGCGCTTCTGCAGCCGGCGACCAATCACTCGAGCCGTTGCGGCGAACATGGGCGCCGGGCAGCCCGATGAGGTGGCCTTGCCGTCGTTGCAGAGCAGTACGTCGTTGGTGATGGCCCGAGGCGCGCTTGACATGGTTCGGAAGCCGTAGGCCAGTCACATTGCCGTTGCGACGAACACAGGCGCCGGGCAGCATGGTGACATGGACCTTCAGGCCTTCCAAGCTCGCCTGTCATCGGTGCTCGCGTCGAAACCTTCTTCGAAGGTGCGGACCGCTGTCTGGGACCACTGTGTCGTCCATGCGGCCTGATGATGCCCACGTGGTCCGACTGCCCAGCACACGGCCCTAAGCCAACCGCCCAGATCGAACATACGGCGATGGCCGCCCCAACAACGTCGTCCTCTTCCTCTTTCCTATTCCTAACCTTTAGGTGGCAGTAGCCGCCGAAACCGAAACCAGTTCACCACACATCGAACACGTGTATCGGTGCAGTCCTCATGCAAGAGCACGAGGGCGTGTTACACCCAGTGTCGTATGCCACTCTTACCTCGCGAAATGAATTATTCTACCATCGAGCGTGAATGTTTAGCATTAGTGTGGGCGGTAGAAAAATTTCACATCTTTTTGTATGGAACAGAGTTCATAGTGCAGACCGACCATCAACCCCTGCAATACTTAGCGAAGGCTAAACACTTGAACAGTAGGGTTCTAAGGTGGAGTCTGGCCTTGCAAGAATATACTTTTCACATTCAACACATTAAAGGATCAGATAATGCGGGTGCCGACTTCATGAGCAGGTTGCAGCCATAGCTCGTAAGTGATGGGTTATTATAGAAATGGTAGGCAGAACTTTCCCACTAACCATCCGGTGACTGTTTGCCATAGATAAATTTTTTTTTGCTGTGCGTTTATTCAATAAGCATTGTTAGCTTAAGACAAAGGTGCTTGTGTTCGTGCGGACTCAAGAACCACATCGTGAGTGGTGAAACGCCCGTCTCTTGTTTTCTCCTTTGGGAGAAAACTTCTCGAAAAGGGGCATGTGTGATAAGTGCGCGGTGTGATGTGTGATGAAAAGTGTGTCTTGAAAAGTGCGCCAGTGCGACCAGAGGCGCCGACACAAGAAAAGAAGAACCGAAGGTGTGGCCGCGAGCTCTCAGTCATTGACGAAGACGATGCGGAGGCGAAGCGCGTGAGTGTACGTCAGGCGAATTCGGTGAATCAAGAACTTCCACGCTGGGTTGGAACAGGCCGAGAGAAGAACCGGAGCAGATGTGGCTGAGGCGTGGTGGCAGGAAGAAGCGGACCAGGGCGCGGGAGTGGCGGCCGAGTTCCCGTGGCAAGGCCGCTGCAGGCTCCCACCTGGGCGTGTACCCGAGCGGTACAGCACCTGGCGTTGGCCAGGCTTTCCAGCATCTGGCGTTGGCCAGGCTTTCTACCGGCTTCTCATCGTCTGGCGTTGGCCAGGCACTCCACCGGCTTCCCATCGTCTGGCGTTGGCCAGGCACAACTGCGGCCCCGGCTCGTGGTCTGAGCGTCGGCTGAAGAACGCCGAGAGGTTGCTGACCTCGACTCGCCCGACGCTACCCTCCCTCCGAGCGACACCTCGATCCAAGTCCGCTCCGAGTGCGTCTGTTGCCTCCACCTCGCCATCTACTCTCGTGTGCCCGCCTGAACGGTGACAGTCTTGTCTCTTGTACTTGTTCTTGCGCACCGCTAGTTATTCACCCTCCCATTCATAGTTTTGTTAATTTATCCTCTCCTTCTTATGCTTCGTCTTGTCTTTATCCTTTCTCCTTTTTCCCGTGTCGTTAAATACAGCGAGTGTTGTTTGTTTGTTTTTTTTTCCTGCACAAACGGTCTCGTCTATCCTTTCTCGATGTCTGTCAAGCCATCGAGTTTTCAACACACGAACCTACACGAGGGCACGTTAATTCGCTAGCCCCGTGACATGCATACAACCACTGGGATGACCCACAGTTACTCCAGCACGTCGACTTCTATCTGTCCGTATCGCTAAAATCTGCTTCTTTAACCATCAGACCAGTTTCGGTATACCCAACATACAATCCGAAGTACCGAAGTGCAAGCTCGATGGGCACGTGCGGCACCCAGGGGAGATGTACACTTCGTATATCGAAGACGTACTTGCCCTTTCCCGCCGCATGGACTCTGCTATGAAAGAATCGCACCGTGTCAGACATATCTTCAAAGGGATAGGATTGCCATTAACACCTTGGCAATTAAGAATCCTAGCATTGTGGACGATATCGTCACAACTTCACAGCATCTAGAGGAATTGCAAGCCATTCGGTTGCAGCCAGACGCCTGCAACACCTGAAGTTCTACGGATGGAGATTTGCGTACGCTGATCCGCACTCTGATCCGCGAGGAACTGCCAGGACTCTGTTGCTTGCCCGTTCTTAAGCCACCCTCTTCATCTGCTAGTCTGCGCAACATCATCAAAGAGGAGCTGTCCGCTATGGCATGTCCTGTAGCCTCTGACCCACTAATGCTGTCAAACCCGCCCACCACTTATGCACAAATGGGGGCTATGCAACCCGCTTTTGTACAGTCCCCGCCGCCTGTTCCTGTGCAGGGCAACATAGCGGCATTTGCTCCCTGTGCACCTGCCCCTGCATTTTATGCACCCTGGCATTCGTCCCAACCAGTATGTTATTGTGGCATACGAGGCCATATTTTGAGGTTTTGTTGGAAACGCCAACAGGACAAATGCCGCAGCTACGATGTCTACGAAAGGGATGGGGCGTCCTCTGCACTCCAATACCGTTGCCGCCCGCACACACGTTCTTTCTCGCCACCTCCAACCGACACACCTCACAGCTACCGTCCAGGGTGCAGACGCTCTCCTTCCCCTCTTCGACGCTCAATGTCGCCCCTGCAACCGGTCACCCAGGCTTCCGACTACCACTCGGAAAACTAGATGCTGCAGTTTTTGGAGGGAAAACTGCATCGCTCAGACAACCCGCAGTACCTCCAGAGTGCCCAGCTAATTCGTTGTTAGTGTATACTGCAGGTGTGCCCGTACAAGATTTAGTTGACATGGGAGTCGCTGTTTCTGTTATTCACGCTGGTTTGTGCTCTCATCTATGCAAGGTTACTACACCTTACAGTGGACCTCCTTTGCGTAGTGCAAATAATGTCATTCGGCCATCGGCACAGTGCACCATTCGAGTTTTTATTGATGGGTTCTGCCACCACAGTGCTGACTTCCTGCGCCTATGTGCTAATTCTGGGATGCGACTTTCTTTCTGATGCTGCCGCCTTTATCTCTTGCTGACGTCTTGTGCACATGTGGGAGACTGATGATGTCGACAACGGAGTGCAGTCCGGTCACAGTCTTCACAACGTATCTGATTATGTGGTGCCCCCTGGTCACGAGCAACTCCTGATGATGGCATCAGACAGCACTGATGTTCTAGTAGCTCCGTAGTGCATTTCCGGTTTTCCGTTTGTCGCCACCAAAGTCATAGCCTTAAAGATTTGTATTTACATAAGGCATGGCGTCTGTTGTATTCTGTCTCGGTTTTTATTTTGAGTTCTTATTCCCCAGGGGGCACCTCTGTTCTTTGTTATATCATCATCATCATCAGCCTGTTTAGGTCTACTGCAGGACGAAGGCCTCTCCCAACGATTTCCACTCCACCCTATCCTGAGCGAGTTGGTTCCACTTTATGCCCGCAAACTTTTTAATTTCATCACTCCATCTAACCTTTTGCCTGCCTCTGTTGCGTTTTCCCTCTCTTGGTATCCATTCCGTCGCTCTTACTGTCCATCTGTTATCTTTCCTCCTCATGACATGTCCTGCCCAGGTCCACTTCTTTCTTTTAATTGATATAATAATATCAGCTACTCCTGTCTGTTCTCTGAACCATTCTGCTCGTTTTTTATCTCTTCGCGTTACACCTATCATTTTTCTTTCCATTGCACGTTGTGCGCTCCTTAGTTTCATCTCTAGTTTTTTCATTATCCTCCACGTTCCTGCCCCGTACGTTAGTACTGGGAGAATGCAGTGATTGAATACTTTTCGCTTTAGTGAGAGCGGTAAGTTTCCAGTCATGATTTCGTAATTCCTTCCGAATGCGCTCCAGCCCATCCTTATTCTAAGGAGAATTTCTTTTTCATGGTTAGGAGTTCCTGTTATTAACCGTCCCAGGTATACGTATTCGCTTACACATTGTAAGGGTTCATTGTCGATTTTAAATTCCTGTTCCTTAGCTAGGCTATTGAGCATCACTTTGGTCTTTTGCCTATTCATTTTTAACCCAATTTTAATACTTTCCTTGTTTAGGTCATCATGTTTTGTAGTTCGTCTCCATCATTGCTAAAGAGTACAATGTCGTCTGCAAATCTTAAATTGTTGAGATATTCTCCATCTATTCGAATTCCCTTGTCTTACCAGTCTAGATGTTTAAAGATTTCCTCTAAACATGCAGTGAATAGCATCGGGGATATCGTATCTCCCTGTCCCACACCTCTCCCGATCGGGATTTCTCTGCTTTTCTCATGTAGGGGTAGTGTGGATGTGCAATCTTTGTATATGTTGTTTATGGTTTTCACGTATACGCCAGGTACCCCTTGTCGTCGTAGAGCTTCTAGAACTGCTTGTATTTCTATGGAGTCACATGCTTTCTCGTAGTCGATAAACGCCATATAAAGAGGTTTGTTATATTCGGCGTACTTCTCAATTACAAGGTTGATAGCGTGGCTGTGGTCCATTGCCGAGTAACCTTTCCTAAAACCAGCTTGTTCTCTCGGTTGGTTGAAGTCGAGGGTTTATCTTATCCTCGTAGAAATTACTTTTGTAAATAGCTTGTATATTACTGGGAGTAGGCTAATTGGTCTGTAATTCTTTAACTTCTTTATGTCACCTTTTTTGTGGATAAGGATTATATTAGCATTTTTCCAGCTGCGCGGTACACGACATGTCTTGATACATTTCGTGAAGAGCGATGCAAGTTTTTCAAGTACAATATCTCCTCCGTCTTTGATCAAGTCGGCTGTTATACCATCGTCACCAGCTGCTTTACCGCGGGACATGTCTTTGGCAGCTTTTTTGACTTCGTCAGCGGTTATACATGGAATTTCGGTGTCCTCCTCTGGTTCTATTTCTATTAACGTTGTATGGTCTGTCTGGGAGCTGTACAGTTCCGAGTATAAATCTTCTGCTACCTTTACAATTTCGTTGAAACTGTTGATAACGTTACCTTGTTTATCTTTTAGCGCATGGATTTTGTTTTGTCCTAAGTGCAGTTTCTTTTTGACCGATTTAATGCTGGTGCCTTTTTCTACTGCTTTCTCTATTTCTCTCATGTTAAAGTTTCTTGCATCTCTTTGCCTGGCTTTACTGATCAACTTTGATAGTTCTGCAAATTCTGTCTTATCTTTTGATGAATTTACTTTCATTTTTTGGTGTTTCTTTATTAAGTCCTTGGTAGATTGGGATAACTTATTTGTTGTTTGCTTTGCTGTTTTGCCCCCGAGTTCTATCGCTGTTTCAAGGATTGTTTTCGTTAAAGTTTTGTTCATTTCTTCTACATCGTCACCGTTTTCGCCTAAGGCCTCGAACTTGTTGCTTAGGGCCACTTTAAATTCTTCTTTCTTCGATCTGATTACCTCTAGATTACATTTTTTTCTAGTAACTAATTTAGTTCTTGTTTTCTTTAGGTTAAGTACAATCTTTGCCCTTACTAGTCTGTGATCGCTGCATTTTATCTTCCCCACTACTTCTGTGTCTTGAATTATACCTGGTTGTTCGCACATTATATATCTCGCCATATGTAAATAAAAGGGGGCTTTTTGTACATAGTGACGGCTGCAGTCTGTCTCCCACCTTCTTCAATACCACACTGGCGACGAGGACGTTGCGAACATTGTGAACGTACCCCCGCCCCGCTGCACTACCAGCATCCGCCCACCATGCTTCACTGGGCTTGCTCTGCCACCGTTCTTCCTTCCGACGCCCGGCCGTCCGTCATTGCCATGGGAGCAGATGTTCAACGTGTACTTACTGGCATCCGGAGCCGTCGAGTTCAAGCCGGAGCGACGCAAGGCTATTCTTTTGCATTGTTTGGGGGCGGAGGGCCAGCGTATTTAACAGACATTACATGCAGGGACCAGCGCCGCAGCACCCGCCAATGACAAGTCTGTCGCGGCTCTTCCTGACGAATACGACACTGCACTCGCTACATTACGGCACCAGTTTTCTGCTTCGTGCAACGTTATCGTCGAGCGTCGTCGCTTCCACCGTTGCAGCCAACACACAGACGAGTCCATTCATGACTGTGTTGCCGCTCTACGGGAGCTAGCATCACATTGTTCCCTTGCCTCGCAAGATGATGCTCTGCGGGATCAATTCGTTGCCGCCGTAGCTTCTAATTGTGTACGTGAGCAGTTACTGCTCGAGGGTTCCACACTTTCGTTCGAGAATTCAGTCCGAATTGCACTTCAGTTTGAGCAGGCGGCTGAAGAACTAAAGGAGTTTTCTGCTACGGTCGAGGCAATTTCATTGCGCCAGCGTCGTAAGCCGCCCTCGATTCTGTGCAAAAGAGCAGTTCACAGCCAGCAGCCCCCTTTCAGCAGAATTTAACGAGGAGCGCGGGTGGTTCCCGTGCGCCTCAGCGGAACCGCCCACGTGAGCGCAACCGAGAACAGAGTAGCCGCTCCGTTTCATCACACTACTGTCTCCGATGCGGTTCGTGGGACCACGTCACATCAGCGCCGCACTGCCCAGCGCATGGCAAGACTTGTTTGTTTTGCGGTCGCAAAGGCCACTTCCAAAGTGTATGCAACCGCAAACGAACTCAAATGCAAGGCAGGGTCCGTGAAGTTGAATTTCATGAAGATGCTTCATCGTGTACTAGTGCTGAGGAAGTTTTGACTGTGTACCGTTCCGCACGTAGCGGAATTCATATTCAAACGCAAGTCGCGAATGTCACTTTGACATTACTCGTCGACTCAGGGTCATCTGTTTCAATCCTGTCGGAGCAAGAATTCAGTCGAAATTTCCAGAGAATTTCACTTCTGCCTGCTCCGCATGTCACCCTGTTTGACTACTCTCAACGGCCAATTTCCGTGCTAGGTTGTTTCCAGGCAGACGTTAAGTTTAATGGCCGCACAGCATCACTACGCTTTTATGTTGTTCCCCAAGGAACTTCTCCAATAGGGCTTGGCGGCATTAAAGCCTTGAACCTTCACATTGAGGGTTCTACTCTCAAGTGCTTATACACGTCCATCGCTCCAATGCCGACTGTCAGTGACCCGTTATCCTATTCCATTTCCACACAGTCAAGCGTGCAGCCGCGTAACGATCTTCCGCCAGCCTTATAGCACATGAGTTCAGTTCACTTTTCAGTCCCGAGTTGGGTCTTGCTAAGGGGTTCACGCATCGCATCAAGGCGTGCAGCCTGTAAGTTCCAAGCTTCGCCGTCTGCCTTATTCCCTCCGGTCACCAGTATCAAATGAGCTTCAGAGGTTGCTGAGCCTTGACATCATCGAGCGCATCGATGCTTCTGAATGGGTGTCGCCCATTGTCGTTGTTGACAAGAAAGATGGTAGCATCAGGATATGTGTAGACCTTCGACAGCCGAACAAAGCTATTCACTGAAGGTTCACTGAAGCTATTCACTGAAACACATAAATCGTCATCGTCGTCTTTGTGCCTACACAGAACGAACGCGTCATTCGCCTCTCCTTAAGTGAGCATCGCCCCGATGCTAAACAATTATCGTCATTCTTTGAAAAGTAGTCTTTGGCACAATCACTCGCTGACATAGGGCTTCATGCGGACTATGTGCACGAGTTCAAAACGGTGCCGGCGGCGGCTTGTACAGGGGCTATCTGGAATGACCTCGTACGTGACTTCACTCAGTCGTCGCAGCACACGATAGGGTCCAAAATAGCGCCTCAGAAGTTTTTCGAATAGTCCCCGTTTTAAAGGCGAAGCTCCTTAAGGTTTAGGTCTGTCCGTTCGTTGTTCCTAGTAGCGTGTTACCTACTAGGAACGCGCTACTAGGAGGGCATGTGTGGGAGGCGCGCCCTCGGCGCGGGAGCTCTCTCACTCTTCCATCTGCTGTCTTGTGAGAGAGAGACAGAGCGAAAGGCACGCGTTGACTATGGAAATGCTCTTTCTTCGATGAACACTGTACCAGCTCGCAAAGAAGGAGAACATATATATATAGGCACTATAGGCACTGGATCTTGACTTGCAATCAAGTGCCGGTGGGAGATTTCACTTGTGCGTACTTGAACCATAAGGATTCGTAACGTGAGCGTTAACTAAATTAATCCGGAACTCGGCATGATCTACGAAGAACCTCCGGAGCTTCGCCCACTCATCATCATACACTCCGTGGATATGCTGTGAATTTTTTTACACCGGCAAGCCTTGAATGTATATTAACAAGGCCAATGGTGCCGGTTTTGCGGTGTAACTGATTGCGGTGTAACTGCTCAGCCCACTCGACGCAGGCAGGCCTTCACAGTGACCACTTCGCCACATTCACTTGCACAGCAGCCCTATGCCTGTCCCTCTGATAAGGCTATTACATCGATGATTGCCCCAGACCAACCCCTCCAGCAAACTGACAAACTACGTCGCATTTTGCTTGCATACAGTGACATTTTTGACATCGGCGGTCGTCCTTTAGGCCAAGCTACGCAAGTGACGCATTGTATTAATACCGGCGATGCTCTTCCTATCCACCGACGTGCCTATCGTGTATCTGCGTCCGAACATAAAATAATTCAAAGCAAAGTTGACAAGATGCTTGCAAAGAACATCTTCAAACGTTTTGCTTACGTTTCGCCACCTATGTGGGTGGCATCGTCAGTACACAAGTGGCATCCCATGAAAGAATACATCAACAAAATGCGTAGCCCTTACATCTGAAGTGCCTGTTGTTGACCGGCATCTACTCCACATGTGGGAAAGTAGACAGTCTCGTTAAGCGATGGAAGTGTCAGTGCCTCAATCGTAAACTGCGTCTCAAGATAGCGGAGGTTTCGGAACGCGCTAATGAATATGCTCACAAACTAGAAACTGAAAGCTGGGTCCAGTTCTGTGACTCAATGTGGGACACGTTAAGTACGGCTAAGACATGGGCTATTTTACGAAGTTTGCTCGACCCTGGTAGCACCAAAACTACGGTGTCCCGGACGATCCGAAAATTGGTCTCCGATTTTACCGGCACGGAGGAAGAATTACTGAACATCCTCCGCAGGCAATACGTAGGCGACACAATAGATCTGCCATGCACCACTGAATACGAGGGCTTGGCGAACGCAGACCTGGATGCACCGATTACCAGAGCTGAGCTTTTTGCTGTGGCACAAACTGCAAAACCTAACACAGCACCGGGACCCCATTGCATTACTAACGCCATGCTACGAAATCTCAGTGATGATTGCCTGGATGAACTAATACAATACTTTAACGAGCACATCTGGGAACCTGGAATCCTTCTACCAGAATGGAAAGAGGCCTCGATCGTACTAATTCCCAAGCATGGAAAAAGACCCACCTTAGAAAAGCTTCGCCCGATTTCTCTGACCTTTTTTTTTTTTTATTGATGTGGTGAATAGGAGAGGTTGGTGCCTTTAGTGTGGCATCGGCTACTCCTTCTCACTTAGCAATCTTAGAGAAGTTTCAATGAAGAAGTAAAAAAAAAACAACAACAGCAAGAAAGAAAGTTTCACAAGACATACACATTTGTCACACTAAAAAGGTCAGCGCTATATACAGTTCGACAGTGCGTGGATTAGAGTTCCATGCCGACGTTCACATAGGAAGCGTGTGCACATGCGATTAGAATAGTTCATATGTACGTCTGCGCGAAACAAAATACACACGACACAAGTAATTAGACACAATCTGAAACATGTGAGAACAACAAAGAGCACTGTTGAATACACAGGGGTGACATTATTCATTGGGTCTTTGGAGTCAAGCCAAAGTTAATATTTCCAGAGGATATTTGTATCTTCTAAGAACTTTTTTAGTGCATATAGGGCTCTTTTCTGAAGGATCGCTGTTGGCCACGGACCAAGGACCTTTTTTTAGGGTAAAAGGTCTTCTATCTAAAAGCGACAAATTGGCTCGCAGTCCACTCCGTGGGGAATCGTGCTTTGTGCACTCGAGCAGAAGATGATGTATATCTTCGTCTGGGCGGCCACATTATAAGCACTGCGGGCTAGACACCCGTTCGATCCTGTAGAGGAAGTGCCTCGTAAATGCTGTACCAAGCCGCAGGCGGTGCAGCAATGTTTAAAACTTTCTATTTTCGTTCAGACTTGTTGGAATCGAGAGTTGTATGCCTGGGTCGATGGAAAATAAGTGTGATCTCTTTGATTTTTCATCAAACCAACCCTCTTTGCTGACTTCTTGCCTCGGCAAGCTTTTCGAGAAGGTCATTCAAACCCACCTAGTGCACTACCTTAAAGGGCCCATGACACCAAAATTTCAAACCCGATATGTTTGTGTTGTTTGGTTGTCGAACATCTGAAGGCACTTGTGGCCAAGTATTAGCGGCGAACGTTGTCGTTAAGATATTTTAATATGTATTTAAAGTGACCAGAAATGCTCATCTGGGTTTGCGGCACCTCGCGACATCGTCACTAGTATGACGTAGTTTGTGGGCCATCTGTGACGTTTCACTTTTGTAAGTTGATATCGTGACGTCACAGAGAGACACGGGCGCACCGCGCTATGGCCTCCGAGCGTGGCCTCCAAGATCGGCTCTCGCAGTCGATCGCGGAGGCAACGCCAAAAGCCGTATTTTTCTGCTTCCTCTCCGTGTTGGTCCCTCAAGCGTACATTGTACACACGCTATGATGCAAAGCGAGTGTGGCGAGCTGGTCTGGCGCTCGCGCTCTCCGCAACGTCACTGAATCTTGAGCTCAAGTGATCAGTGCAAGCGCTCACTTCCGACAGCCGCCGCGCTAGCCCCGCGGCGCTAGTTTCTTGCAGTTTTTGGCGCGCGTTTCGAAGCTTCATTAAAACTGAACAAAATTAACGATGCTGTGACTAATTAGACTTCACGCTGGAGATTTGCCACTCCATGCCGTGATTACAAGACACTGTTCTACTCATTAGAACATAAAAGTATCCAACAAAAAAATAGCTGTCATGGGCCCTTTAAGGATCGAGGCTTTTTCCCTACCCATATGTACGGCTTCAAGCACAATCTCTCACACCAGGACGTTTTCCTCCGCCTTTGGGATGAGGTGCTACGCGATGTTCCCTCAGGTGCAGAACACATCTTGGTTGCTCTCGATCTAAAAAGTGCATTTGATACTATGGGTCACAAGCTCATCCTGCAGGAACTCGGCGCGACCAACTGTGGGGAACGGACATACAACTATGTTCGTTCGTTCCTCACTGATCGGACTGCCACGATTGGCATTGGCGAAATTAGGTCCTCAACCTTTTAGCCTGCCCAATAGAGGAACGCCTCAAGGCGCTATATTATCGCCTTTACTTTTCAATATTGGTATGGCACACCTCGCCCGACAGCTCGATTCGATACCAGACTTGGGCTATGCTCTATGTGCCGATGATATTACCCTCTGGGTAACCAGGGGCTCTCTCGGCTACAAGGAAAACACATTACAAGAAGCAGCTCAGACAGTGCATCTTTTTGCGGAAAGTTGTGGTATGGGCTGCTCGCCGGAAAAATCGGAACTCGTTCGAGTGCATGGCAGGGGTTATCGAAATGAACACCCCTTCGAACTTAAAATAGGCGACCATCGCATACGCCAAGTAGAAAAAGCACGCATACTTGGCCTCTGGATCCAAAGCAATAGGCACGCAGATCAGACACTTAAAACTCTTCGCACGACAGTTAAGCAAATTGCCGCATGGTACACAGAGTGACCTACCATCGCAAAGGCTTTGGAGAGGCGGACACGCTCCGCATAATCAATGCCTTTGTAATCAGCAGATTAACGTACGGCCTCCCCTACCTAGAACTCAGTAAGGCTGAGGTTGAACAAGCGGATATTTTGATTCGGACCGCTTACAAGGCCGCTCTTGATTTGCCAAGAGGAACATCCATGGGGCGACTCCTAGCGTTAGGGATATACAACACTTTTGAGGAACTTCAGGCCGCTGTCCTAATCCCGCAATGAGAAAGACTCTGTCTCACAAGCGCTGGTAGGGAAGTCCTACGTGGCCTAGCGTATCCTGTACGACCACAGTACAGTGATGTGGAACTTGTGCCCCCTTTCTGCTCAGGTCCGTGCCCAAATTCATATCGCTCACCGAAAAACATGAGTCCAGTGTACCACCGAGCTCGTCGCGACGCCAGAGCCAGAAAACTCGCCAAACAGTACGGAATGGACACGGGCACGCTTTACACGGACGCAGCCCGCTGCGGCACGCATGGGTTCTCGCTAGCTGCTGTTGGATCGGTCTCTAGGCCAGCCTTGTTCACCTGTGCCTCAGCTAGGACTAACTCGGCAAACACGGCGGAAGCCCTAGCGGTAGCTCTAGCCATCAAGACCAAAGAATCACTGAGGCAAGGATCTTACATCCTCACAGACTCCCAAATAGCGTGTCGCTATTTTACTAGTGGCTGTGCTCCTGCGTGTGTTGCTCACTTGCTAGATGCAACATTAGACCAGGATCAGAGCATTACGTGGTGCCCGGCACACATCGAAGCGACGGGTAACGACAGAGCGGACGGTGCAGCTCGAGCTCTTACACACCGAGCAACTGTTCCTCGTCTAGACACTCGTCTGCAACCCCAGGTGCCCCACACTCCCAGGGACATCTTAAAGCACCAGCGTTGAGAACGACGGCGATATTCAACACCGCACCCTCGGCTAAACGTAAAGTAAGCGCACGAATGGCGCCTTCTGCAGACAAATACACACCTGCACCTGCGCTTAAAACATGCCATTCACCCAACCGCATACGCCGCCACTTGCCCGTGGTGTGGAAGACAACCAACTCTCGCTCACATCACGTGGGAATACGAGCTCAGGCCATCTGAAATTAATACACCTCATATTTCGGCGCAAAAATTCCGAACGGAGCTGTGGGAGGCATGGCTTGCCAGCGAGGAAAAGGAGGCCCAAGTGGCACTCCTCGACCAGGCACGGCGGGCTGCTGAGGCCAGTGGAGCCCTGGACTAGGGGCCCTGCCCACCTGCTTCGCCAACCTCCTTTTCTTTCTTTTTTTTAACAATAAACGTTTGTCAACTCAACTCCTGAGAGGTTTTAAATGGTCCACATGTTTGTGCTACTTAGACGATGTTATGTTTCACCAACATTCGAAACGCACTGCTCGTCTCACAACCATCCTGGACCTTTTTCGTCAGGCCGGGCTCCAGCTCAACTCGTCCAAGTGTCGTTTTGGCCGCCACCAAATCACGGTCCTTGGCCATTTAGTCGACGCCAACGGCGTGCAACCAGACCCAGGAAAAATATCCGCCGTTAAGAACTTCCCTGTCCGACAGTACACCAAGGATGTGTGCAGCTTTCTCGGGCTGTGTTCGTACTTTCACCATTTTGTAAAGGATTTTGTGGTCATAGCCAAGCCACTAATGGAGCTTTTGAGACAAAATGTCTCGCTTTCTTGGGGCCGGCAAGAAGCGTCTGCATTCTCGCGCCTCATCAGCCTGCTAACAACACCCCCGATCCTTGCCCACTTTGACCCGCCTGCCCCTATAGAATTCCACACCAATGCCAGTGGCTACGGACTCGGTGCAGTATTAGCCCGTCAGCGTGGCCACGATCGGGTCATTGCCTACGCTAGCTGCCTCCTATCGGCCGCTGAGAGAAACTACTCTATCACAGAGCGTGAGTGCTTGGCCCTTGTTTGGGTGGTTGTGAAATTTCGCCCCCATTTACATGGCCGCCCATTTTCCGTAGTTACCGACCACCACGCACTCTGTTGGTTATCTACTCTCGAAGATCCTTCAGGACGGCTCGGGCACTGGGCCCTGCATTTGCAAGAGTACTCATATTCAGTCGCGTTCAAATCTGGCCGCTTGCATCGCGATGCAGATTGCTTGTCTCACTATCCCGTCGACAACCCTC
Organism: Hyalomma asiaticum; assembly: GCA_013339685.2. Taxonomy (NCBI): domain Eukaryota; kingdom Metazoa; phylum Arthropoda; class Arachnida; order Ixodida; family Ixodidae; genus Hyalomma; species Hyalomma asiaticum. The sequence goes on from CM023483.1 coordinate 150,409,170, forward strand.
ACGACAACGATGAGAACACAGTCCACTGTATCTTGTCAGTGTCCGACCTGGCTAACCTTGGAGACGAACAAAATCGTGACCCTTCCTTGCAAGCGATCATCAAACACATAAAAGCATCGTCCAATGATGCCTCCGTCAGAAGATTTCTGGTCCAGAATGGCATCCTCTACCGCCGTAATTTCCGGCCCGAAGGACCCGACCTGCTCGTAGTCGTACCGAGACACCTACACGGGAGCATACTCAACAAACTTCATGACGCACCCACTGCCGGACACCTCAGTGTATCCCGCACGTACGACCGTGTCTGCTGCCGTTTCTTTTGGCCGGGACTTGCACGCTCTGTCCGCCTTTGCGTGGCTGCCTGCAAGGCGTGTGAACGTCGAAACCGGCCCCCCCTTCCACCTGCCGGTCGCCTTCAGTCGATTGACATCCCCGCAGAACCCTTCTTTCGTGTTGGACTCGACCTTCTAGACCCTCTCCCCATCTCAGCCTCCGGAAACAAGTGGGTAGCGGTGGCGACAGATTACGCCATGTGCTATGCGATTACTCGCGCACTACCGACCAGCTGTGCCACTGATGTTGCGGATTTCCTGCTGCGTGACGTCCTCCTCCTTCACGGTGCTCCGCGACAGCGACTTACTGACTGTGGCCGTAACTTTTTGTTCCAGGTAAGCGCCGACATCCTCCATTCTTGTTCCACTCAACAGAAATTGACCACTTCATACCACCCCCAAACCAACGGTCTCACTGAGCGCTTAAATCGCACCATTACAGACATGCTGGCTATGTACGTTTCCGACGATCATCGCGACTGGGATGTTGCGTTTCCTTACATCACATTTGCGTACAACTCCTCTCGTCATGACACTGCTGGGTTTTCGCCTTTCTACCTGTTGTATGGACGAGAACCCGCTTTCCTCTACATACCATGCTCCCTCCGTCGGCCTCTGCTACCACTGAATACGCCCACGAAGCCATTGCACGCACAGATCACGCTCGCCAGCTTGCCCATGTTCGGTTTATTGCGTCACAAAGCAGCCAACAGCGTCGCTACGATGCTCGACATCGAGAGCTATATTTTTCGCCTGGTGAACTTGTGCTCCTCTGGACCCCATGCCGCCGAGTGGGATTGTTCGAAAAGCTCCTTTCCCGCTATGCTGGGCCGTACCGCGTGTTGCGCCAAGTGACTCCAGTCACTTACGAAATTGCTCCCGTCTCGACCACAACGGCCGATCTCAATTCATCCAGAGACGTCGTCCATGTCTCGAGGCTGAAACCCTACAACTCTGTTTCGGACGACACTTTTTAGCCGCTCCGGGACGGAGCTTCTACCACAGAGGGTCATGCTGTGGCACATACGCGTGGTTGGTCACATGGTTGGTCGAAAGAAGACGACGAAGTGATAACCGAACGCTGGCTGTTCTTGCTGTGCACGGTTATGGTGGAGCCTGTAAATACAAGTGTATATAGCCTTGTTTGTGCGTAACAAGATTGCATTTCTTACATGTATAATTCTTCTGGCTATTTTTTGCACATAGTGTGATGTAGTACACACAAAAGCTTTTTTCCCTTATTTCCTATTTTGTATGTATTTTAATGTTATATTTCTTCCAGACATATTTCATGCATATTTTGTATTGTATTCTGTAATATTTTTCTTTTTCACTTACCTGTGTACATACTGAACCTTATGTGTCAATGTTACAAACTAGTCCACTCCCCTCTGTAATGCCTTGTTTTGGCCCTGGGCGTATAATAAATGAAATGAACTCGACAAGAGCACGGTTAAACTGGCGCATATCAAAGGCAGTGCACCATGCGGTCGCTGTCAACCAACTCAGATCACCGGGTGGTCGACTGGGCACGTGGAGGCTGCCTAATCAACGACTGACCTGTGCCTTGAATCGAGGCACCACTTCCTTGTAGACACCTCCTTCCTTGCGAATCTTGACAAGCACCTCGCCAAACTGGTAGCCACCGACACTGAAGCCATGCACCACCAGGCGGCTGTAGTTAGGGTGGCTCACCAAAAAGTCGAGCAGTCGCTTGGCCACCAGCTGCACAGACGGCAAAAGTTTACTCTAGGGTTCTACTGACAAAGACTTACAAAGAACTCTTCATCAATAGTTGGGGCAGAAAGTTCTAGAAGAGGCACGTCAGATTCTTGGGAAAACAGACGAAATGTTTAGGCAACATAAGGACAGTAAGTCTGATAAAGGATTTCATTTGGGACATACTTGGTGTCGCAGAGGATTTATGATTTGTCAGAATATTTTGGGGTTATTTGGTACCAAATTCACATTAAAAGACTGAGCTTTGTGGATGACATTGAAGTACTCCTCCACAGCTTCCAGTTCATGTGCGCAGAGTGCAAAACGAAATGGATTTACCGCTGCCATGGTGGGCGAACCCATCATATCCAACAACATGATCATGTATGGTGACCATGCTTCTGTGAAAGCAAATGATGGCATTAAAGGAAAATTTCATGAAGCGCACTAACTCAGCTGTCGTCATGCGATGATGATGATGGCGGTTCAGTGTGCACCGGCTCGTTTTGAATGGCACTCACGCCGTTTTCGCGTCGGATATTTTTGGCGTAATCGATTTGGCATGCATCGATGATTGCCTGAATTAACCAAGGTGTGGTTGAACATAGCCGAACTACTGAGAGCTTGGTGCCACTGAATAATGCATATTCTTGCCGTGACCCAAGAACAAGTCCAAATTATACGATTTTTTTGAACTAACGAGAGTTGAATTGATGAGCCTTTAACTGTACTTGCTCGTCAGCTACAACATGCGTGACAAGTGAAACTGGTGGTACTATTGTAAGTCGCAGGATATTCACTAATTTAGATAAACAGAAGCAAAATACACTTGTTATGCCATTCGAAATTATGTGCCACGTGTGATCCTGGTGGTGCCGACTCTTTTACAAAGACCCGCTATCCCTTGTAAACATCACAAACATTTCACATAACTCTAGTACGTAACATGACTCTCCATTGGTACACTCCCAGTACCACACGTGTTTCGCTGAAACCCGAATAAAGCACAAGCAAGACAGTACAGCAACACTACATTGTACATGACGAGCTTCCAAGGGGCCTCTGCAACCTCCACTACACTTATTTTTTTCTCTATGGCGATGATCATGATGCCAAGAACTACAGACGGCAGGAGTGCTTGGCTCCAGCGCATCCTTTGGCGCAGGCGTGGTGCAGGCTCAGCGTGACTACCTGCCGACATGGGGTTCTGGCACAGCACGGTACAAAGATCTGCCCTCAGCGCAACTGTTCCCACTCTTGCAAGATACCCCTGTGCTCTGAAAAAGCACACACAGGGCAGATGGTTAGGCGTCTCAATCAATGGGCTGGAGGGTACGCGCTATTGGCCGAACACTATAAAACGTGTGGATGTGCTCCTGAATCATCATCAGCCTGTCTACGCCCACTGCAGGGCAATTTAAATAAGCATCTGAAAGTAGTCTTCAAACCGAAATGGGTAGATGCTTTGTGGAGTGTGTGCGGTGACAGCACAACCTTCCCATCACCAGACGTATGGAACTGGCAACAAAGAAATGCCCGTGGCGAGGTCATCCGACGACATATTGAGTTATGACAGCTTTTCCGATCTTGACAGTGACGATATGAGCTCTGAAGTATCGCCGTTTTGCTGAAGGCCCGCTGGTTCGCGAAAAACCAAGGTGTCCGGCTGTCGCGTCGTCGTGTAAAGCTCCCAGAACCTCCGGATGCAACACTGAAGGCACCACGAAGAGGTGGTCAGCTCGGAGCGGCGAGAAACTCTTATTTAGGAGAACATTGTTCCACAGAAAAAACAAAGCCAGTCCTCGGTGGAATATATTTGGCACGGCAACGGTCTTGCCTTCCAGGTAGTCCATGAGGCACTTGAGCTCTGGGTCAGCTCGTTGGCGTCCCATGAAGTCGTCGGTACTTATGGGTTCCAAGAAAGATTCATCATCCTGTTCACCCTGGGGCGGCGGCAAGGGAGTGGCATGCCCATAGAGCCAATGGGGACGTTTTTTGTTCTTTTTTGCGATGGTGGCAGCACCTGGGAGTCGCGGTAAGCGATTGGATTGCTAAATCCTGCTTGAGGCGAGCCAATACAAAAGGGAGTCTAATATGGAAGAGCCATGGTGCTTGCGATCTTGGGCTGGTTGCTCGCGCTACTTCCATAGACGATTTCTGCATTCTGGTGACTAATTGCCCCAGCACTGCTTTCCCGTGTAATTGCCTGTTTATTTATGTGGTGCGTGTGTTTGTAGCTGGATGAATTGTGGCGAGGGCTCCTCGCCTGCCCTCGTGGCTGCCTGGCTTGTGAACATAGTAAGTACATAAATACCTGTCTGCCGGAACGGTGTAGAAGTGCTCGCCGCTCCTGCCAGATGCATCACACGATTTCATGCAGCAGTATACAAGCGCCATAATTGCTGTCAGTAGTTCGTGCCTTTGCGTTTCTACAACGTGCTCGCGGTTGTCGAGTCGTCTGCTACGATCGTCTGCAGCGAACGAGCGAGCGTCGGTGCTGGCGGCACTAGCGGAGACGTGTCGAATCATGTTTGTAAAACTTTTCTATCAAATGGTAATTTATGATGCTCGTGGCTGATAGTATTTTTATTAAAGAACAAGTTTTTCTTTACTACTGTGGTCGTGCAGTTTTCTTTTTATTAGGGTTAGCTGACTTTTGTTTACCGCGGATACCAGGTTCACTGCAATCGTTTCGACTTTGGCGCCATCTCATAACGCGGACGCGCAACTCAACACATGCTACGGGCTTGGCGGCGGATCGACGGGGGCGCGAGACAAGCAGTCGGCGTCAGAGTGCGTCCGCTCTGGTAGATGATGGTGACGTCAATTCTTGCAGTCTTAGACTCCATCGTGCGAGGCGTCCCGATGGATCTTTCAAGTTAGCTAGCCAACACAAGGCGTGGTGGTCACTCATGACTTTGAAAGGCCTGCTGTACAGGTAGGGGCAGAACTTTGATGTAGCCCCGATCATGGCAAGGCATTCCTTTTCTGTGGTAGAATAATTCACTTCCGCCTTCAAAAGTGATCGAATAGCGTAACTGATAACCCCTTGAAGTCCGTCGGTCCTCTGCACGAGCATGGTGCCGAGCCCTGTGCTGCTTGCGTCCGTGTGAATTTCGGTGTCGGCATCTTCGTTGAAGTGTGCGAGTATTGGTGGCGTTTGCAGGCGTCGCTTTAATTCTTGAAATGCTTCGACTTTCGGCGTTTCCCATTTGAAGTCTACATTGGCCTTCATGAGGTACGTCAGCTGCTCAGCGATCCACGAAAACTTCTTGACGAAGCACCTGTAATAAGTGCAGAGGCCAAGAAATTCACATACTGCCCTCTTGTCGGTGGGTGGAGGAAAGTCGGCGATCGCAGCTGCTTTCTGCGGATTGGGGCACACTCGAGACTTGCCAATAACGCGGCCAAGAAACAACAGCTCCTCGTATGTGAAGCAGCACTTTTCTGGCTTCAGGGCAAGTCCGGAGGCTTCGATTACCTGAAGAACAGCTGCAAGGCACCGGAGGTGTTCGTCGAAGCTGGAAGCAAATACGACTACGTCGTCCAAGTAGACGAGGCAAGTCTGCCACTTCAAGCCTGCGAGTACTGTGTCCATAACCGGTTGGAATGTCGCAGGCGCCGAGCAACGACCAAAGTGCATGACCTTATATACTCGAACAGGCCGTCTAGTGTTATGAAGGCAGTCTTCTCTCGGTCTCTCTCGTCTAATAAACAAGTGAATCGGGCTAGTTGGTATAGATCCACCTTCGTAAGAAGCGCAAAACTACACACAAGGACAGCTAGAAAGAAAGACACAACGCACTTAAGTTTCTTGTCCTGACATTACGGTTTTTGGATAACCATGTCTGTTGGTTTTATGAGCCCAGGAGCGGGAAACCGTTGTTACCTTTCTCCTCTGCACACACAAAAGCAGTAAAGAGGTCTGTGGCACGTATGTGCCTTCTCAGTTCTTTAAAGAAGTCTTGCCTACACCTAATGCAGAAAAGCTTTGAGCGGCAGGTGGTACGGTTGCAGGCGGCAGGTTACCCACTTGGACTCGTTGCGGCTGTCGCCGAATCGCTCTATCGGGACCTAAGGAATCAAAATTGACCACGTAACCATGTATCCCTGCAACAGCAAAAGTGTGCTGTTATTCCTTATATCCACGGCGTAGCACATAATCTTAAGAAGATTGGAAATAAGGCTGGCGTAAGAGTGGTTATGTCTGCACCAGAGAAGCTGTCTAAACTGTGTAGTGAAACTTGCCCTGTCCAGAGAGAAAGAAAGTGTTGTAAAATTAACCATCAAAATGACCATGTTCAGTGCGCACAGACTGTTGTGTATAGGATACCCATGTCGTGTGGCCGCGCATACGTTGGACAAACTGAAAGATGTATCAATGAGCGAGTAAAAGAACATGATAATAAGGTGCAGAAAGGCGTGGATGGACACCTGGCTATCCACTGCAAGGATTGTGGCTGTGTGCCATACTTTGATAACACATGCATTTTGTATCGCAACAGGGATATGTTAACGAGATCGATAGTTGAAGCTGCAGAAATGAAACGGGATGATATTGATTGTGTCAGCGCACCGTCTATCTCGCTTACACAGAAGGAACTTCGTTTTTTGGATGGTGTGGTGGGCAATAATGGATAACCGATATGACACGTGGGCTTTTTGTTTGTCTTCTTTCTTTCCTATTTATATGTCGCGCTTCCGAATAAATGCTTAGTTGCAGTCAAGCGCTTGTGTTGTGTCTTTCTTTCTAGCTGTCCTTGTGTGTAGTTTTGTGCTTCTTACGAAGATGTCTCTCATCTACTTCGATTTGCCAGTAACCAGTTTTGAAGTCCATTGATGAAAAATACTTTTCGTCATAGAGTTGATCCAAGGCATCGTTTATCCGTGGGAAAAGATACACGGCTTTCTTCGTGACCTTGTTCAGGCGAAGATAATTGATGCGAAAACGTAGGGTTCCGTCCTTCTTCACTAACACCACGGGTGATGCCCACGGACTCGTAGACGGCTGAATGATGTCGTCATGCAGCATTTCGTCGACTTGTTGCTTGGTGGCGTTGCGTTCCCGTGCAAAAACTCGGTAGGGGCTCTGAAGGAGAGGACGGGCGAATTCGTCGGTTATGATGCGATGTTTCGCGACAGGGGTCTGAAGGAGCGTCGACGACGACGAGAAGCAGTCCTTGTATTGCAGGAGTTAGGCCTTGAGCTCCTTTTGTTGCTGCCTTGAAAGGCCTTGATTAACGTCGAAGGCAGGCATGGGCAATGCAGTCGTCGTTGCGGGTCCCCGAGAATCAGTGAGGGCGAAGGCACTGCTTACTTCCACAAATTCAGTTAGGTGCGCTACTGTCGTACCCCTATTCTGGTGCCTATATTCGTTGCTGAAGTTCGTCACCATTACCTTGGCTTCGCCGTTATGCAGGTTGGCTATGACTCTTGGGAAGCACATTTGACGGTTTATGAGCAAGTGCTGGTCACCTTCGATGATGCCTTCAAAGTTGGTAAGCACTTTAGTGCTGACGGAAATGATGACGCTGGACAGTTACCTGCTCTTCTGCCACATTGAAGGCATGATAAGCGACGTGGCTGGCTGACGGCGTTGCATTATCCGTGGGCGTGATTGACCTGGACCTTAGGTCGATGACTGCGCCATGATGGTCCAGGAAATCCATGCCTAAAATGACGTCTCGCAAGCACTTCTGCAGGACCACAAAACTCACCGAATACGTCTGGCTGTCAATCATGACTCTTGCCGTGCAGGTTCCGGTCGGTGTTATAAGGTGGCCCCCTGCTGTTCGGATATCTGGTCCTTCCCAGGCAGTCTTTATCTTCTTGAGCTTGGCGGCGAAGGGACCGCTGATGACAGAGTAGTCAGCGCCGGTATCGACTAGGGCGGTGACACTGTGCCCGTCGATAATCACGTCGAGGTCGGTGGTTCGTCGTCTGGCGTTCTGGTTAGGTCGGGGCATCGAATCACGGCTGCGTCGGCTTGCTCCAGTGCTGCTATGTCGCGTCGGCAAATATTTCGGCAGCAAGGCTTTGCGTTGAAGACTCTGGTCAGGCGGCATGCTGAGACTATGTCGGGAGGGTGCGTGCGTCGTGGTCGTTGTTGGTGGCTGTGGCGACGGTGGAGGATCTTCGGCACTGCGTCGTGCACCAACTGCACCTCAAGCGGTTGCTGCCTCCCGGGTAAGCAGCTTGGAGACCGCTACCCGGGAATCGCTCCTGAAGCCCAGAAGGGTAAAGTTTTGGGCCAATTGGTAATGCATACTTGGGAGGGTGAAGCGCAAGGCACGGGAGAGGAGAGCAACACGGGCGCTCTCCTCTCCGCTCTAAATCTGAACAAACTACGTGACAAGTACGCCCATTTGGTTGCGCATGTCATCAAGTGTCCTGGTTGTGTGGCGCGGTTAAAGGAGACGACAATCCTAGGCAAAAGCAGTGACAAAATTGCACGTCTAAGTCTGGAAGCCTACCATATTAGAAAACTTGGCAGCAAGTGCATAAGCACCCCGTCTATCGCTCTGTTTGACGCGGAATTTAATCTTCTTGATGCGGCTATCGGGGGGTTACATTGCTAAGCAATATATTGGATTGGTTTCTTGTGCTTTCCTGGTTGTTTTTGCGCCTGCGTTGTTGACATTTCACCTTCCCCTCCCCCCCCCTTTATTCTTTTTTGTCCCCCTACATTTCCCATGCATCTTTGAGGCACTTATAAAACCACGTCATTTTTTCCAAATAAAGCCAGTTGTTAGTCCGCGCTCGTGTGTCCTTGTCTCTCCTTCCGTGTCGTCTGGTTGCGCCGGTGCCTTTAGGTTTCAAGAATGTACCAACTCGCCCAACAAGAGGTTTTGATGCGTGACACCCACTGGATACTGATGCGCTGACTAATTCGCGACGAGCAACTCGCGACACAAATGGTTCTTGGGAGGAGAGGTGGAGAGGGAGAAGGCATGTGACGTCACGGCCGTGGACAAGCGCGCTGGCATGCAGCCGCCGCACTCTCACAATCCACTAAAACTGTTCGAAAATACGTAAAGTGAACTCTGTTAATCGGAACAGTGATGTCTTCCGAGTAGTTTTTCGATGTTTTTGCCAGTTTTCCCGATTTGTGTTCAGTATCCCTTTAGTCTGGTCGATCGAGTAATTCCTGTGCAAAGTTCTCAGGGAAGTGGCCTAGAATGACAGGAGTTGAGGACTGTACATCTAGATGTTGAAGCAGTTATCAGTTCGCTTCCAATGACCTATGCGTATTCACAAGGAGGCAAACCTTCACCATTGTGCCCAGAGCACTTTCTCATTGGGAGTTCAATCCTCACTCATAGAGATCCAACATCGACTGACATTTCAACTTGGGCCCAGATCACCAGGAAAGATGTTGTCCCGAATTATATCCTGGAATTGCAGTCTCTGCTAATGCCCACACATATCTAAATAATATCGTTTTGCTGTGCTTTTGACCATTGGCTCAAGCATTGCAAGTATCTCCTCGCCGCAACGGACTCGCGTCGGCTTCTTCCATCAAAATAGAAGACGGCAAAGTGCTAAAAAGGCCGTTCAAGCTCCGTGCTACCTGGAGATGCCTACTGTTCCTGGGGTGGGGCAGGATGTAGAAAACAAAGTTAAATAAACGCAACCAGCCAGTGAAGGCAAAGAAGAAGAAAAACGCTGGATCACCATTATGGCTACGCCACGGTTTCCAGCCGAGTTTATTTTAACTTGCTGCCGTCTTAGCATTTACAGCGGGCATCACTTCACAAAGCGAAAAGGCCCGATTTTTTACCAGAGGTTTTGATAGTGCTTTGTAATAAAACTGGGCAAAGAAAAAACGATTTGGCCACTAAATTGCACACATTTTCAAGGGCGAGTTTATATACAACGAACTAGTCATATGAAGACCACTTTTCGCAGCACTTGCAGGTTCGTTATAAACAAGTTTGACTGTATGCATCCTAAGGCCACGCCAGCTGCCTGTGGGTTCATCAGCGGTGGGGGGGGGGGGTTCTGATGGAGGGCAGAAAGGACCACACACATGCACAACTGCACCACATGTGATCAGCAAACCCATACATACTGGCTGGGCTCAATGCGAGATCTCCTTCTTTGCAGTTTTATTTAAGTGCAGTTGCACCGTTTCAACCGTAACACCATGAAGAAAAAAAAAGCAAGTGTGGGTCGTAGTTAAATGTTTAATGCTAATTTGTACAAGGCATCAAAAGCTGACCTCACCTGTGCCCCCGACGCAGGGAATGCCAGCTGCAGTGGCAGCGTACGCACGGTGAGGACGTCAAAGCCGAGCTGCAGGTAGAAGTCGTGGTAGTGCTGCAGATGTGTGTCCTTTGCATTCATCCAGGCCAGCAACACAGTGAGCGGGTTCTCACGCAGTGCGCTGTTGCTGCTGCTGCTGCTCACCCCCCGGTGGCCCACTGGTTCGTCGGGCCGTGCAGAGGCGGACGAGGAAGTGAGCACGGGGCACGCCACGCCTTGGCTTCCTCCACCGCCACCCACCAGAGGCGCCCCAGCCGTCGGAGGTGGCTTGTCGGACAGCCGCAGCTGCATGTTCTGGTTAAGGGTCTCGGTGCGCACTGTTGTGCTCATGCTCTGCAGCGAAAGGCATGGCACCAGAACCTGCACAAGGCCACACACTGGTTTTCTCACACAAGGAAACCACGTCGGGAGAGGACACATTAGCCCCACATCAATGAAAGAGTGGCCTTCAGATGCAGTAGAGACAGGTTCAACAAAGGTCACCAGTGGGTGCGATCATCACAGTTGGTGAACATTTGGCTCAAATCACGCCTACTCTCGTGTCCACTCTCGAAGGTCTGTTAATGGTGCATCATTAACAGTGGTAGGCTGCGTGGCAGTGTACTATTCGATGAAACAGTGTGTGACCAAACCCTGTGTAGGCTATGCAAAATACTGCGGAGAGTTGGCCGCATAGCGAGAGCGAAAAAATCATGTGTAAAGCCCGATATTCCACAGAATACTCCCCGTCACTCAGCACAGGCGAGTAGATTACATAAAAGTCCCACGTTAAAGCCTCCACCAGTGCAAGTGCCTCCCTCTCTTGTTCCGAGATTCAAACTGGCACCAGTGACGTCTTTTGTCGATTTCTTTATGCCTTTTCTTTTGGCACCAAATTGTTCACCACCGCCGGAAACACAGGGTCCTGGACTAAGGACATCGCTCAACCGGGGACGACCACTTTGCTCTGTTCACCGCACTGCAAAGCAATGCAAGGCCATTTTGGAAGATTTAACAGTGAAGCTGTTTAAGCACTCCATTAAACACTCGGAAATCCATACGAAATTATCATCATCGTGAAGTTAGTGCATGTGCACTTGTATGCATTGCACGCACATGTCCTTGTTCTCTTGTGCTCTCGTCCCACTACTATGTAACAGCAGTACGGTATAGCAAGGGGGTGGGAAATGAGGGAGAGGGAAGGGCACAGCCTTACATAGTATTAGTGTCGCAAGGAGTGGGAAAGGAGAACGGGAGTAGGTAGAACGTAGCATAGTCTTTTGCAGAAGGTGGTGGGGACACCACCATCTATGCTGTGTTGTCAACCTTGTCAAACTTCAAATTGACAACCTTCACTGTGCTTAGGACATGCGCGGCATAGTGCAAGCTTTGCCTCTTTTCTTCTTTATGATTTTTTTTTGAAGCTGTATAATAAATTATATGGAATGATGCAGGTGAGCAACAAAAAGGAAGTTGTTTAGGTGCACACACGGCATTTGAAATGGGTCTAATTAAAAAATAGTCCTTCGCCACCCAACCTTTGCAGCGAAAATGGAGAAGCACTTCCTTTTCTTGATCCAACAGGCTCTGCTAAACGTCATGACAGCCTCACGTCAACCTCAAAAGTTTACAAGAGCTATAAACTATGAAGCCAGGTGTGCATGCAACACACACAGTGAAAACACATGAAAAAATATAAGGCAACAGCACACAGTGTTGTAGTATTTTTCGCATGCTGGTGTGCATGTGTGTTGTGCCCAGCTTCATGGTTTATTGTGATCGCAAATGTTTGAAGCAATGTCTCACGAAGTATCCCATCAACAAGTCCTCATGTCAGCCACTTCAACATTGGCTGCATTTATCACAACTCTTCTATTGTTGGCAGATGACGAAAGAGGAACAGATCAAGGGCTTGTTTCTTTGGCAGACACAGCTTGTTAAAGCTGTGGTTGTCTTTAACTGGAACGGCCGTGTTGTAAAACTGTAGGGGGAGTGGTGCAATCATAATTTCGGGTAGTACGTTCCAATAAAGGATGATGGCAGCGCAGGGCTTCACAAAAAAAAAAGGGGGTGGCGGCTCGTTCGTTTCTATACATTTTGGTGCCATGAAACCCGGGGGACAGAACTTTCATTGGTGAGACAGAGCGGCTCTTATGAATTCTCGACCAAAGTTTAAGCCTGGAGGACTGCTGTGAAGCCGCCACTTGGTGAAGCTGGAGTGTAAGGCCTAACAATCCTGGAGCCTCACAGTACGATGAAAGGTGCTTTGGATGAACATTGCACTCGAGATACTATGTCACGTGATACCTTGTCGCCGTCTTCAACTCGAAACGCCACCAACCAATGACTGCCGGATTTTTTCAAAGCTGCAGCGGATCATGAAGGCCCTCTTTGAAAGGCGGTGCTTGGTGCACACAGCAGTCATGGAAGTGTTGGCAACCATCGAACGTCTCACGATTTTGGAGCACCCATCAAAGCGCAAGTTGCGGAACAGTAACAGTAACACCATCTCAGAGAGATAGACAAAGATATAGAAGAAACAGTAGATCAGTAGAACAGTTGGAAGTAGAGATTGTGGATGCGGCCACTTACGAGCATGAGATCAGTCTTGCACAGGTCAGAGTAGTGTGTAAGACAGAAGGCATATTAAAGGCTCGTATGGGCTCCATCAGGGAAAAGGCCAGGACGGAGGTACAGGAAACGATGCTTGGTCATTGTATGTCACTGCAATCTAGTAAGTGCTAGCTCGAGATGATGTGTTCTTTTCTATAAGCATGGGACTCTGACCTATGTGTTCAACAAACCAGGATGAGGCAAAGGCAAACTCACAATACCGCAGCTGAATGAACGAGTCAAAGAAAACCCCCCAAAGGAAGAAGCTCCAATTCACCATTTCACTTGCTTCAACACATGCCAAAGCTCACTGTTAGCGAAAGTGTTTTATTTATTTTATTTATTCAGATAGCTACACCGCCCGATGGGCATTGCTGTAGGGGGGGAAACAAAAAAGAATACATTACAGGTGGTATACAACAATGAGTTAACACATCAAGATCAGCAATATGGTTAAGATTACAGATGACATGACACATCTACACTCTGAACATAACACTCGGAAAATATAATGAGACTGAAGCTAAGAACACCACATTACAACATGATTACAAATAGATTAATAGACAAGGGTTGATTGTATGCTATATAAAGATGATGCGATACCTAATGAAACAAGATACCTTCTGTCAAGGCGACAGAAGAAACTTGGCTGTGTCTTGTCAAGGGAGATCCTACAACCAAGAAAGCGGAACTGATTGAAGGTCCCAGAGAGAGCCCAATGCATGTGAAAATTAAGGTTAAGGGCAAGCAAACAAAGGTGAACTCAGGTGCTGAAGTACAGTGTTGGCCAATGTCAGGTAGAAGCAAGCCAAAGCCAGTGTACCAAGCGAAGACGAACAGAAGCAAGACCGTAGAGACGCGCAAACTTGCCATGCTCATGGCCGCAGCGTGCTGAACAAATGATTGAATGCACGGCAGAGGAGCATGCAGAAGGTGAAGTTGCTTCCACCTCGGCAAATCCGTGTCATGAATTCAAATGCAACAGACAAGATTAAGGCCAAGGCACAAGACTAGGAATCCTGGAAAGCTTGCGACAAAAAGAGATGGTTAGCGAGGAGAAGGTGGCTGCTCCAGAACTACGAAATGCTTATGTCGCTGAATCGGCATAGGAATCACTCCTCTCAGAAATCGGGAACTGACCGCACGAGAACCTCCAACATGACACTCCCAGAAAACAAGGTGTTGGCAACAAGCATTAAAGCATCGGTGGAAGATAAAAGGAATGAACTACTACCAGTGACGCTTTGAGACTTATTTGACTCGGGACTGATAGAAAAGAACGTTAGTCATTTCATTTGTTATCCCCATTGTGGGGGTGCGGAGGATGTTGTAGAAGACAAGGAGTGGCACGACCATCATAGTGCGTTCGAATAGTAAAGGGGGATGTAGTGAGGTATAGGAACAACGATAATCTTGCAGGCACAACACGAATATGAAAAATATTGCACTTGATTCAAATAAAAGAACAGTGACTACGGTGAATATGTGGCCTGCCACAGACGCTCTACATGTAAACCAGTCATATTGCATTCACAAAGCAACACTGTATGGCGGCTGGTTGCAGCCATCTTTCAGACAATGCCCGAGGAGAAAGCTGAAGCCACACAAGCCATTTTAACGACATATCAAGCTTCAACCATGTCACGAGTAACAAACAATACATAAAGACTGATATTTATTAGTATACCCTCAAAGCCTTAGGGCATCAGAGAGGGGGTGCGTACAGCAGTTAGAAAACAGCACCAGTAGTACAAAAATAACAAAAACGTTATTTTGTGGCTATGCCAGAAAGTGCTCCGTAAGTGCAGCCTTGAACAATGCTTGGTACACAATGGCCACGACGTAAGAGGGAAGGCCATTCAAATCACGACTTGTCTTCGGAAGGAAATAATGCAAATGCAGACCGGCTTTCTTTGGGAATTCAACACGCGATGAAAAGTGAGTAGGTTCCGAGATGAACTCCTCTTGAAGTACATGATCACGGAAGAAAATCCTATGAAAGAGCGTGAGGCAGGAAATTTTTCATTTTATTACCAGATCTGGGAGGCCAAGCATAGATTTCACAAGGACAACACTAGTGGTATGAGCACAATTATCTATAAATGGAGCTGATTAGTTCTGGACAGATTCTAAATTGTCACTTAGTGTTGACTGAGCTGGATCCCATAAGGCAAAAACAGACAGTCCTTGGATGGACTAGTGTTTGATGTAGCTGGAGTTTAAGATGATCTGGCGCTTGGCGGAAGTTCCTGCGAAGGTAATCAAGAGTGCAATTGGCATTGTTAGTACGTGATGCGAGAATGCCATGATAAGTAAGTCATTAGATATGCAAACACTGAAGTATTTGTATCTTGGACCTTGGATCGGCTGGTTCCAGAAGCGTCCGCTAGGTGGCGAGCATTTAGATGGAATCAGGTGAATATATGCGGAAAGGAAGGCGAGGCTCTAGGACTAGGACTTAGTGTAACAATATGTGGATTCATGGTATTCAATGGTCCCAACGACCAGGTCCGTACAGGGACAAGAAATACAGAGAGTGAGCGAATACAAGTACCTTGGGGTATGGGGAAATGAGGGTGATAGATACATGGAGGTGAACGAAAAAGCCTTGGCAGCAAAGGGAAAAAGGAATGCAGCAATAATGAAGCACAGAGCGTTATGGGGGCACAATAGGTACGAGGTGCTTAGGGGTCTGTGGACAGGGGTAATGGTACCGGGGCTTACATTGGGGAACTCAGTGGTGTGCATGAGGCCAGAGATACAATCAGGAATGCATGTGAATCAAAGAACTGTGGGACGCCTTGCGTTGGGTGCTCACGGGAAAACGACAAACGAGGCTGTAAAGGGCGATATGGGATGGGCGAGTTTTGAGGCAAGGGAAGCGCAGAGCAAAGTTAGGTTTGAAGAAAGGCTAAGGAATATGAAACAGAGTAGGGGCAGTGAAGGTGTTCCGCTATTTATATAGAAAGAGCGTTGACACGCAGTGGAGAAAGAGAACTAGGAGGTTCACCAGTAAATATACGGCTCTAAGAGAACTGACAACAAAGAGCGTAAAGGGAAAAGTCAGAGAGGCGGAGAAGATTTACTGGAGGGCAGCGATGGAGAAAAAGTCGACTCTGAATAACTACCGAGAGGGCAAAAACGAAATTAAAAGGGAGGCATTTTATGATAATACAAGAGGAAGCGCTTTACTGTTTGAAGCGAGATCGGGCTGCCTCAGAACGCGTAGTTAGAAAGCGAAATTCAGTAAAGAAGAAAAATGCACAAGCTGTGAGGAAGATAGGGAAACGACGGAGCATGTTCTGATTGAATGCGGAAATATCCACCCAGGTGTACGTTTGGGCACCACCCTACATGAAGCCTTGGGTTTTAGGGAGAACAACGGGAAGCTGAACGTACACGCAATTGAAATAAGAGACGGTTAGAATACTGGTGGCAGAAAACTAGAGAGAACGGACAAAAATAATTATAGGGAAAAACAAGGACTTTCTGCCATAAGCGGGAGAGAACTGGACAACGAATTTCCGTCTTTGCCATAGTATGATCGATTTGACTGAAGTAGATTTAAAAGGCATGAGGGCAAAAAAAAAAAAAGTTCTTAAGTTTTTTTTGTTTTTTTGTTTTTTTTTACGAGCCTGGTGGCGCACATGTCACCGCCCCGTTACAAAGGGGACGCTCATAGCATCCATCATCCATCGCAAATATGGAGAAGATTGCTTGCGCGAGGTGCATTATACGCCATCACTTACAGTAAGCAAACATTGCAAGTGACTACCACCTTGTGACAGTCCTGCCAATCTTCTACGTTCCCTCCCCTACTGGTGCTTCGTGTGCATGCCTCGCGCCGTCAGCAGAAGAAACAGGGGCAAGTTTCGCTGCGTGTATCTTCATACCCTCTTCCAAGTTTTCGCATTGTTATACGAGCTGCAATGAGCCCATCAAGCAGCCACACTCATTGCGAGGTGGTGACCTGCTTCAGGGGAATCCTGGCAACATTTTTGAGTTGATCGCTTTTTGCTGCATGGATTTATGAGAAGGCAGCAACTGCAGCTTGAAAAGCGAAAAGAAAAAAAAAAATGAGGAAGCAGAAAAGTGTTGATGAATCCGGACCTTTCCATTCTGCAGTCTGTTACGAAATCTTGTTTTTTTTTGCCTAGGTTATTGCAAAGGTGGTATCCAATGCTAGCCTTGTTTGGTATATAAAATTTCGAACATAAGCCATAAATTAGCGTGCACTTCCATTCGTATAAACCCACCTGGAAAACTCCATTATCACGCACTATTTGCAGATGCAAAGCCACACATTACCATCCACCCTAATATATACCACAAACGAAACATTGAAATCGACCTGGTAAACACAACCAATGTAATCGGACAGTTTGTACGACTGGGTTGGTTTTTATGCTTCTAATACTAGCTGTGCTGCGATGTCAGTGCACGTTAAAGAACCCCAGGTGGTCGAAATTTCCGGAGCCCTCCACTACGGCCTTTCTCTCATAATCGGAGCTGGTTTTGGGACGTTAAACCCCACATAACAACAATACTAGCTGTGCTATGTTTTCATTAAAGTTACCGCGATACCTTTCCTTCTTTTTCTATACAAGGATCGTGATGAGCCTAACATTATTTTTCCTACCTGTGCACATTTTTCTTTCGCTCAAGAATTTACCTTGTTAGTTTAATGGTGTTCCCCTCCCGCTTTTTGCTCGTGCATTTATCCAGTCATTGCTGCCACAGGCTGGGTGGTGATTAGCTAAGTGGCAGCACCCCACAGCTTCTTCACAGTCTCGCCATTGCAGCGATGCTAGCAGCCTACGTACTTTTGGAGCAGGCAAAACTGCTTTTCATAGCAGCAAAACCGCCTTTTTTGAGCAGGCGTTGACAACAGTAATCGCGAACCGTACACAAGCTGGCCTTCATGGCGCACAATTGATAAAGAGAGTGTGATGTACGTGCGGCGCACTGTTCAGGTACTGTGTAATATATAAGGCCACAAATAAGATCGTCAGAAGGCCATGGCGTGATCGGTATGATGTCCGCTTGCGGTGTGTGTGTACCCGGGTTCGAATCTCATGTTGCTGCTTATTTTCGCAGTGTATATGTTCTTGATTTCTTTGATTTCTATTTTCTGAAGTGCCCCTGTGATGTCCGACAATGCTAATTAGTGTTGCAATGTTTACTTTGACGGCGGCATTGACGAGTGATACAAGTGCCTTGCGTACATGAATCGGCTCGCTTTCCGCATTTACTGGTCATGGCAAGCTTTCTTTTTTTTTTTCGTTCATGTTTCAGAATCAGCGTTGTCTACGACTGCTTTTACACCTTGCCGATTATTGCGAGCGTGCGTGCCGCTAAGCTGGACCAGCCGTGCCGCATGGCACTGTACGTGTGCTCGGCGCTGGTGCCGTTAAGAAAACAGGTGATAACGGTATTCGCTAATCGTAACGACGTCGAATATTATGTTGTTTTGTTTTAACAGGTCCTGTACTCAATATCCCGAAGGGTTACCAGACGTTTCCATGGATTCTGTCTATATTTAGTACTTAATTGCCCAGAACACCGCTGTTCCCTGTACAGGGAAAGTCGAGACACTCTGAATGCTTTGCGCATGGGTGTTTATATGTTTAACATTGATGGGTTGTGTGCGTTGTGCATGGATGCGTTTTATATACAGGGTGTTATTTTTTAGCTGCAACATATTGTAGCGAAACGTCGGGGCCGTTAATGTTAGACGCATCGGAAGGTCAGGAAGAGGCGTGGGAGCCACTCCGCGCAGGCAAGCGATGAGGAGTCGACACAGTGAATTGGGAGAGCACTCATTGGGGGGTTTATTTAGCTAAGACATCTTCAAGTTGGAAAACACACAGGGCAAAAATTATACAACATAGAAAATGGTATCATACCCCGTCGGCCTGCCGAACTGGTCGCCGGTGGTTTCGAGCGTCATGGTCCCCTAGTCCGCTCTCTAAAAAAAGGCCAGTGTCGCCGCTTAAATAGCACTTTTTCAGCATCCACGGCGACGCAGACGGCTCGAACCACCACTGTTGCCCACCAATAGGAAAGCGGCTTATACGGACCACTCAGGCAGGTCGAAGGTAACGATTCTCTACGAGCTTTTACGATCGCGTGCATCCGGCCTCGCCACAAAACTAATACAAACAACGCTTTCCAGAAAATGGCCGCGACGCGCACACATGGTTTTTATTTTCGGTGCCCCGTCGCCTGGAAGACTCCCTGCGGTGCGCCGCCTCGTTTACTCGAGCACCCTTCTACAAAAGCAGTCGAAAAAGAAAAAAAGAACAAGAAAACATTCTACGCGACGCGGTCTCCGCGACAATATATTGAAAATTAGAAAAACAAATCGCAGGAATGTCTTGTGCACCATTCGAGTATTCGGATCGGCGGCCTCTAGATACAGAACACTTTCCGCACTTGTATAATTAGCGAAATTACGGTAATTAAGTTTTAATTATTAGCAATTGGTGGCTACAGCAAATGAGTACTTTGGAGCCCCTCCTCGACACTACCTTTCCCAGCGATCAAATTTTGAATAGCAGAGTGCATGCCGGAGCTACGCGAACAATTAGTTCCCCGTGGCAGGCTCCTTGAAAGCGAAACTAGATGGAAAAAGAGCGTCTGTGACGTCGATGCCGCCGCCCCCACGGCTTTCGTCACTCGCCACTCGCCGCCGCTCCGGCCGCGCAAGCAGCTTGCATTATCTAATTGTTATCAGCGGCGTTGGGCGCCGCGGGCGAGTGACGAAATCTGGGGAGGCGGTGACATCGACGTCACAGACGCGCTTTTTCCGGCAAATTTCGGTTTAAATAAAAATGTAGAGTACTATAAACCGCAAACATCATATTGCGCCATACATACTTTTCAAACTCAGAATATTAAATACTATAATGATACTATGAAGAGGTGGGATGATGGGTACGTCTTATCACTGGAACGGCTCGAAGAAGACGCGGATGAAACGAGTAAGCGTGATCGAACAGCACTACAGTCTGTTTCAGGAGTTCCGTGCAGCATAGCCAAGGCTACGAGGCGAGACGAAATGTTCGGACACGCAACTGCGAGCCCACTCCGTCCTGCTCCAACGTCTGCAGCGTCCACCACTGGCAGATGCCGTGGCGCGGAGGGATACGTTTAACACGTTTTTGCACTCGTGATTGGCCGAAGGGGACTGTAGCTTCCGCAGTGCTGCTGCACGGAACTCCTGAAACAGACTATAGTTGCCCCGATTTATTGTCTCACGGTGCCGAACGTGCACTCTCCGCAGTTCCCAGCCCAGACACGGTCATCTAGTAGCTGCTGCACTCGGCTGCTGATCCGAAGGTCACGGGATCGAATCGCAGCCGCAGCGGCCGCATTTCGATGGAGGCGAAATGTCTAGGTCTGCGTATTGTCAGTGCGCGTTAAAGAACCCCAGGTGGTCGAAATTTCCGGAGCCCTCCACTATGGCGTCTCTCATAATCACATCTGGTTTTGGAATGTAAAACCACAGAAATCAACCAATCCGTGGCTCTTATAATACACGTCTCAAAACTGTGAAGTCTACAATTGTACGCCTTTTTGGGCTAGTTGGTTAGATGCATTTGAAGGAAACATAGCGCTGGAAAACACGGACAAGGAAGACGACAACAGGAGCGCTAAACCACAAACATATTATATCAGCGCTTATCACTATATATTATATCAGCGCTCGTGTTGTCTTCCTTGTCCGTGTCTTCCAGCCCTATGTTTCCTTCAAATGTGAAGTTTCCGCTCAAAGTGACAAATCATTACGCATGTGAAACAGTAGCAGATCATCAACCTTTCGTGCGGCTTTATGCTTCAAAAGCAGGTATATTCAGGTGTCCACTGCCTCAGCTTTGCGGCCTGGCCGGCCCGACCCGATCAGGAATGCGGTGGTAACACGCGTGGCAACAGAAAACGAATACGTATCTATTATGCAAAAATTACAGCATATCCACGGAGTGAATGATGATGAGTGGGCGAAGCTCGGGATGTTCATCGTAGATCGTGCCGAGTTCCGGATTAATTTAGTTAACGCGCACGCTACGAATCCTCATGGTTGAACTACGCACAAGTGAAATCTTCCACCGGCACTTCATTGCAAGATCCAGTGCATATATATATATATGTATATATATATATATATATATATATGGGTGGCCGGTGAACGGTTCTCCAACGCGAGCAGTCGGTATTTCTCAATCAAGAAACTCTAGGAGACGCTGCCTGCGCCAACGTTGTCTCTCGCGGGTGAGGGCGCGTTCTCCATCTCTGCGAGCTGGTAGAGCGTTCATCTAAGAAAGAGCGTTTCTATAGTGAACGCGCGCCTTTTGCTCTCTCTCTCTCTGTCTCTCTCATAAGACAGCAGATGTAAGAGTGAGAGAGCTCGCGCGTGCCTCCCGGGAGATACTGCCGGTTACGCCTGACGCAGGACAAGGTGACGCAGGACAAGAGGAGCTTCGCCCCTAAAAAAAAAACATGCCATGCATGGCTTCGCTTAACCGTTAATGAAAGTCAAAACTCCTAGCACAAGGTCATCAAAAATGTGCAGAAACAAAAGGTTGCTCACGGACTGCTGGTTCTGTTGAGTCGGAACTTTTTTCCCCTCCATTATACATCCTGCAACACTGAAGTTATTCTCGCTGCTGTCACTTAATTGTAGCTGGAATTGCCGAGACGTTTGTTGCAAGTCTCGGGCGTTCCAAAACTGCTGAAGCTCCGATATGCACATGATTCAGCGGTTTCATTTCATTCTATTAATGCTGTCATCAATCAATGTTGCACAGCTCGTTGAACGGTTTCCAGAAATTTCTACCACATGCAGTATGGGCCTCGAGATGTGCAGCTTTGAAAAAACAAGTGGCACCACCCGTGTGCCGGTGCGCTACTAGTCAGTCGCGACCGAGAGCAAGCTCGTATGGGGGGAAGCACGGCAGCGCGAAAGGGCGGCGCATAGTCGCGGTAAAAAAAAGTGACGTAAGTGTATGTGGCTGCGTGTATGGCTACCACAAATGCTAAACACCTAGTGTAAGCTACCAAAGACAAAATCTTAAGGGTTTTTTTTCTTCTTTTTTTCTGGGAAGTCTTACGAGGCGAAGGAGCTCCGTACTTCACATGCAAACGAAGCGGCCGGTAAACAACGACTCTCTTATCGCTTACATTTTTTTTTTCGTGCGTGTATATTTTTGCTATATAAATGGGAAATTGCTCATCACTGTCTTGAACAATTTTTTTTTTAGCCTTTGAGGAGGCCTTTGTCGGCCTGTGCAAAATCAAACCCACCGACGAGAAAAGCTGGGTCACCCACTACAAAGTGGTCAGAAGCAGATTTGAGTAGAACGTTGGCTACTGGGCGGACAGCTAAAGGATACATCGCAGCGCACGCAGGAAATAAATTCATAGAGAGTGCCGGGAAGTGCAAATTCAGGCTCTAATCTTCGACTGTTCGATTCTCAAAGCAAGGCCAGGTCATATACAACAGAGAAAATTAGTCACGTTTTGTACCAGCTGAAACTCGCTTACAAAAGAAAAAAAGAGAAAAAAAAAGCAGGCACCACCAATGTTGCTCGTGTTTCTCTTTTTAATCTGACCAAGGCTCGAATAGTTTTCTTGCTGAGTATCACTACCCCTCTTGATTTTATTAATCTTGAGCAGTAGCTGCTCGCTATTGGCCTCGAGGACATACCGCGGCGCCATCTGCCGGAACCTCTCCGTGACGTAGAAAACGACATCACGTGATACCGGCCGCGCAGCCTACGACGTCTACAATGTCGCAGCTCATTCAGACACGGTTTTTTTCGTGTTGCAAGAGTTGCCTGTGTGTATCTTAGCTGCAAAAGAACCTGTTCTACAGGCCTGCAAAGTGTTTTGCGAGCGAACAAGAGGCATCGCCACATGGTACACGCCTGTCGGAAACGTGTGCCCGCGGTGCTATGCGCGACGAAAGTGACGGGCTGCTCGCGTAAAAGGTGCTCGGTAAATTTAGTTAGCTATCAATGGGAATAGTCAGACATCCCGCGTACAGTTACTTATTCAAGCGCGAATAGGCACTACATCTCGTGCACTTGCGCGGACGGTGCACGGGCGATAGGTGACATTTTAATTCACCTTGAAAGCTGTAACGCGGTTCGCAGCATCCCGCCACGGTGGTCTAGTGCATGGCTAAGGTACTCAGCTGCTGATCCGAGGGTCGCGGGATCGGGCCGCGGCGGCTGCATTTCGATGGAGGCGAAATGTTGAGGCCCGTGTGCTGTGCACGTTAAAGAACCCCAGGTGGTCGAAATTTCCGGAGCCCTCCACTACGGCGTCTCTCATAATTAGAACTGGTTTTGGGACATAAAACCCCACAATACAACAGCGGTTCGCGGCATACCTTGGCCCCGAGCGGGTAATATATGTGAGGTCTTGATATTGCTAATTCAACCTGCATGTCCGTTCATAGAGGAATGGACATGCTTTCAGAATGGACGCCCGGTTTAGCACGTTTGCCGTATTATCACAGGACAATGATTCATCACGAGCTTATTTATCACCAGTAAATTATACCCTAAATTCATGCATACGGTTCCGCCATGTGCGTGCATGTATCTCTGCGCACAGTATCTTGACTGATGACAGAATCAAAGCAGCCTGTTATTTTTTGCGATGGCGCTGCTCCGTAAACGAGACACGTTTCCTCTACAGCAGTGAATACGCGTCGTAAATTCGAATGCCTACAGCCCGAGAAAGTTCATGCCGTACTCACTGAACATTTTAGCTCCAACACCGTGCACAAACTCGCAAAATACTTCCCACACGACTGAAATGTATGAGCACTTGCCCGTTTCCCCATTCTCAGCTTTTTGAGCCAAGACGCCTCGCCTTGGAGTATATACGCGTGAAAATTACACCTAGCTCGGTCAAATATGTCAAGTGCTGTGGCGCCAAGCAGTTTCCCATGCGCAAAAACAAGCAGAAAAGTAACAGGCTTGGTGAAAAAAACCAGCGCGCTTCGCCGGCGGCGCCGAACGCGTCACGTGATGTTTACTACGTCACAACGACAGCAGCGCCGGTCTTTCCAGTGGTGGCCCTCGAGGCCAATACAAAGTGTGCACGTAAGATTTGTCCATAATTGATCATTCGTGCTCCTATTACAGATAGTTGGTGCACGAAGAAGCGATGGCTGTATCCCGGTGCACGGGAAATGTGTGCGGGTCGTGAGAAACCTGAGCGAAATTCCTTTTTGAAAGAGCAGCTATGGGCTCGGTGCATTTACCATCATTCCCCCTAATATATTCAGGTTGCTATCACGATGTGCTTGCCTGTGGGGGAAAGAAAAGGTGCTTTATAAACAAACAAGTGGCAATCATTTTGTCTCCCTGAAGCGATCGAAGCTTTTCGTTATCGTAACACACCTTCCAAAAAATACACAAATGCACGGTGAAAAACTAGGACAAGAAAACGACACGCACAACGGACAGGCGCTAACATAATCCACGGGCCTTTACGAGACAAAACCATGATGCGCGTACTCGTTCCCCATGTGGCTTCATCGAAGTGAGGCAGACGTGGACGGGAAGCGAACGCGCGTTGCAGCGGACATCATTGAAGCCCAGCAAATAACTTTAAAAAATAAGAAAAGAAGCACTGCTTCAAGTTTTTCAACTCTGCGAAATCCGCAAAACACGCTGCAGGTTTCGCCCGGTTACGGTTCCCGTAACCGTCGCTGCGCGTGACAGAACCGGGGAGAGAGCCCGGCCGGCTGCAACAAGCCGCTACCGGTCTACGCGCGCGGCCGCTACTCGCGGCGCTGGTTGTTCTACCGCCGCAGCGCCACCATACCAGCTCTCTAGCCCCATAAGTAGCAAGCTGTAATGCTGTACATGAGTCGATTTAGAATGTGTGTGTAGCCTCATCAAATGTAAAGCTATCAGATGCCTTGTATTTTAGATGCGTAGCATCTCTTGCTCGCGGGTATGTCACGCGTCCGGCGTCCGCACTCACACTACGCATGCGCGACTCTCCTCTCCCTTCCCTCTCCAACAGCTGCTGCAATAAATAAAGCGGGTAGAGAGCGCGCGCGCGCTTCGCTTCAGGAGTATCTCCAGGGGGGATGAAACTTCGCGGTTTTTCTGTCCCGTGACCGCAGCGATCCTAACGTTTGGGGGCTGTACTACGTACGAGCATAAATGAACGTTGTTGTTCCATTTTATATTTATTACCAGGTTACTTATTAACTCCGGGGTTTTTAATAGGCAAATGAACCTAGAGGTTGCAGTTCGAGATTGCGGAAATACGAGCGCCACCCGGAGTGGACAAAGGGAACTGCGCAGTCGTCCTATCCCGGCGAAAAAGGGGCGTTTCTTGTCGCGGGCCCATGTGTGCTACGGCCTATACGGGGTCCCAAAAGCCGCTTTTACCCCCGTAAAGTTTGTTTCAGCGAAACCCTTGCAAGCTTCAGCGAAACAGACGCATGAATGGATTCGCGCCGTCATCACAAACCGTGCTGTGCTGAGTGGTGTCGAAATTCTTCACGCCACACCAGCATAAAATACTTTCGGAACACGGCGGACGAAAGGTACGATCTGCATGCTGCTCGCTTTGTTTTTCTACACTTGAACGGCATATATCATGATGCGGTTGCAGCAGTAGCTGTGTAATAAAACATTCAAACTGTGCTCTTTATTCTTGTGTAATATACGTGTACACGTAAGCAAAAACAAAGTCTTACTTAGAATAAGTGGTGCAAAGATAGGTGGATGGGCAAACTTTCATCAATCAAAAGCAACGATTGCCCTTTTGACCATGTGGCGGGTTGCGCAACAGGAAGAAGGTCGCGCGCTCGCCACCTGAATACCTTCCACTCGCTGAATTTGCCTTGCTGGTGCTAAGTCGCCCCACCACCCCCGCCACTCGGATCATCAGTCCTCATCAAGATGGCGTCCCCCAGTGCGTGTCTGCAATACGCCGCCATGTTTTAGTACCGCCCCCAAACACCAGGCGCTCGTCCGGCGCTGCGAACTAATATCACGTTTAAATTTAAAGAGAGAGAGAAAAAAAAAGTGCTTAAATCTTATTACGAGCCTGGTGGCGCACATGTCACCGCCCCGCTACAAAGGTGACGCTCATAGCATCCATCCATCCATCCACGTTCCATGGGTGTAATAGGAAGTTTCACTCCCCTGGTATCTCCTCCTCCTCCGATGAAAGAAGTTGGTGGTGTGTGATGGAAGCAACAGTTCCGTCAGCAAGTGGGTTGACGCAAGTACGAATCAGCATCGACTCACACTCTGACAACGGTCACGCGATGCGTGGTAACGAACCAAGTTAACAATGTAATAACACGCAAGGTTCACCGCAAAGGTAACACCGAAAACACCGCAAACCTGTAAACACCGCCGTTAAATGCATCGTTGAAACTCCCAGCGATGCTCCCCATCGTCCCCTTCGCGGAGATGGTGTAATTTTTTTGTTAATGGCTCTTTGTGGCGGCACGATACCGTTTCAAGCAGCGCTTCCATATTTCGAATTGCCAGAACATAAATTTGAGCATTGCACCTTTTCGAGTCCCTTTTTGGAACCTCTTGGGGAATCTGCTGCTAAGCTGATTGGTCATTGAAGAATCTCACGATACATTTTACATTCTGCAAGTTCTCATCGATCGAAAGTGGCCTCTTCTACTCGGCATAAGTATTGTGAAGGACGGCGAATGAGCGTGACAATCGGTGATAGGGCTGGAAAGCGCAAATGGTTGTCGCACCTTGACAACTATAGCCTTGGAAAATTAAGGAATCGCTGCTGAAGCCAACTTTGGCAAACCGACGCTATTGTGAAACTTTCTAGTACCAACACAACAGCTGTTTCCGGGTGTTGTCAATGCTTTCCTTCTTGCTTGGGAAGCCACTTGTGAAGAGCATGTGTGCGTGCACCTTCCATTCTTCATCAGTGTAAATGCGTGCTGTCTGTGATCAGCATTGGCTCTCGTTTATGGCTGACGATTTCGGGCATGAGCTGGCCGTGTTTGCCGTGCTGGCGCTTCGTGTGTCTGTATGCGGTGATGCTATAGCTGCTCTTCACTTATGAAGCACCACGCCCCCTCCTTTGAGGTCCCACCCACGCGCATTCTATGCCTTCACACTTACCACTTTGGCCACACATCTCAACCATTGATTAATTAAACCGCATTCGGGCTGGGGCCAGGAGGAGAAACAGGCAATAAGTTAACATTTGACCTTTAATTTCTAGACATAGGTAGCGAACATGATTTCTGCTGGGGGTTGCGGGATAGAGTGTCTTCCAGGAATCTTCCGACCTTGCACCTTGTAGCGTTCAATGTCATGGGGACAACGATCAACGCTTTTATTAGCGATTTTGCCACTCAACGATATCGTTCTGGTAGATAAGGAGCGAGTTGGAACTCTTCATGATTGAAACGGATATCGGCAAGCAGGCAACGGGATATCATACGCTTCAGCAACCTTATCTTCTCGACCGTCGGTATCTCGTTGCGCCGACAGAATTGCACACATATGCACATCGCGAAGGTTTCTAACTTCCATGCTGCGCGTTCTCTTATCTGCATTTCATGGGCGTTTTCGTAAACTCGTGAAGGCATCGACAATTCAGAAAAGAAGCAACTTGACGCTCATTTTCTTTTTTTACCTTTCCTACCTTGCCTTCGAGATGAACGTTTGTAATAATGATGGTTCCGATAATTACATCATTTTTCTTTCAGTACTTTATAAATGAGATTGACACATTTTAAGCATACCCACCGTGGTATCTCAGCAAATAGATTTTCAGTAGTAAATGCTGCATCTACATGGAAACCAGAGCGAAATCTATGTATACAGGTTGCCATAAAGCACGCAGTGTCGTGAAGCCACGGAGGGTGCGTTTCCACGGAGGCAAAGTACAAGAGCACTAGCGTACTTTTAGGCTCGCAATAAAAGAACACGACAGTACGCGGCTACCGATCTCGCACTGTAGCAAGACGACATGGCACACTGTAGCAGCCGCAGGGTAACTTTTTTCTCGTGAATGGTCATATTGTAGAGCATTAACCCTTCGAAGGCTCTACTAATCCAGTATTCAATACATAAAGTACTAATATGCCGATAAATGCGTAATTTAAAAACATGACAAGATTTTTTGAGTGGGACAATTTCTTAACTCGCAATGGCGTTGTGCTGTCGCGCTTCGGTCATATGGGGCCTCTCCTGTCTTCTCAAGTTGTCAGGGTGTCACCAAGTTGACATCGCTAATTTTCCCGAGATTTCCAGGTTATCCCCGAGTATTTTTGCGAAATTCCCTGAGCGGCACACAACGTTTTTTTTTTTTTATGTCGATGCAAGTAGGCACCATGTCACCCAATGCCAACACTAGTAAGTATGTTAAACTCTTTGAGGGTCAAATTTAAAAACAAAACAGAAGAAGCTTTCCCAAATGGTAAAATTGTATAACTGCGGATTTCGAATTAGGTGTTTGGTGTCACAATTTTGGTGTCACAGCATCACTTATAACTGCAAATTGTTGAATATTTTAGAATGTGGCGTTCCTTGAAAAACGGGTTTACGCACAGTGCCTCACCAAAGTCTGCACACATAAAACACATCTGTTCTCCTCTTGGAGCAACCAGCTGCGTTGGCAAGCACGTGTTATCTTCTCTGCGTGTGGCTGCCTTGGGCAGAGTAAACTAAACAGCAAGAATCCCTCGTAAGCGTCGATAATAAACAAGCTGAAAGCTACGCCGATAAAGATGAAAATCAACTTCCGCCTCCTCTGCAAAGGAGTGCCGATGAAGATAGTGCCACGGGCCTGCAATCACGTGGGGAAACCGAAACCGCGAAATGGTGTTGCTCATCGGCGTTGCCGAAGACCGCACCACGAGCCCAAGCTAGAAGTCAGTTGTGTTCGTCTCCGCAACAAGATAAATCCCTAACCACAAGTACATGGTACAACTGAAGTCCCTGAAGAAAGGGAGTTTTGGTAAAACGCGTCAACACGTGGTGTGTAGAATCAGCGCCGCGTCCTCTCCCGTGCGCACGCCTATGCCGGCCAATATTAGGTCTAGTGCATGTCGAGTTCATTTTGCCATGCTCTTATACATGTGCGCGGATTTGTGGAAAAGACAGCTTGCACGCAAACGCACAACAACGCTCGGCGAACACACGGGCCGAGTGTGTGCCATAGCGCGTCCACACATACAGCGGACTTTATATAGAGCAAGATGCAACAAGCAAAGACAGAGGGAAAAAAAAGATCCGGCGCGCGGACGGAGAGCAGCATGGAAGGGGGCGCACTCATCCCTTCAGTTACTACGAACCGCGCCATAACCTCCCCCCACCCCTGCGTAATCCCGCCCAGAACGCCCACGGGACGTCAGCAGGACAAGGCACCTGGATAAGCCCGTGTCTAATGGCCTCGAGATCAACATGTAGGTGGCAGCATCATCACCGCGCTAGTGTGGATATGCGTTCGCCGGCGCACATTGAAAGCACACAGTGGCGCTCTGTTGTGAGAGGTTTGAGGCAGTTGTAAGCTAAATAAAAGCACTGATTACAGTCAATTCATCACAATTCCTCTCTTAAGTTTGGAATGAGCACTATCAAAAGGAAGCAGGCTTTTCTTTGATCTCGGACTAAACTTCCGGCATAAGTGATCAGCACTGAAAGGCAGGTATAGGTCGAGAAATTGAAGCCTGTTGTGTTCTGGTAATTCCCATGTGAACTTAACACCGCCACCATTGGTCGTGAACATAGCAACAACATTTATGGCGACAATTTCTATCCCTTCTGTGGGCACATCGTTTACGATTACAAGAAAGTCATCAACATACCTGCAGATCTTAACCACGCGCGAGTCCTGAATTTGGGAAAGAATACGTTTTCCTATAACGGATAGAAATATGTCGCACAGAACAGAAAAGCCTGCTTCCTTTTGACAGCACTCATTCCAAACTCGTTAAGAGAGGAATAGTGATGAATTGCCTTGAATCTGCCCTAACAAAATCATTTTTTTATTTATTTACAGATACTGCAGGCCTTTCCCTGGCCCATGCAGGAGTGAGTACAAACAATACAAACAGATAATAAGGTAAATACACTGAATGGCTTGACGTAAATGTAACGAAAAAAAAGCGCCAGACCTGCGCGGAATCGCAGGACAGTGACAGCGTAAGCTGAAGGAGCGACCTTCCTAGAGGCCATTGTAAACGCTTGGGGAAACTAGTGCAAGTACAGGCGGTGGGTATCCCCTGCGCCATAACTCTGCGGTTTGTGCTCCTCTCTGCACAGCGTTCTGCTGTGCCCGACGTCGCCCTGCTGCAGCTGCGCGCGTAACTCTGCGATTCACTTCTTCAGCAGCGGTCCGCACCTTGCGAGGTGGCGCCATCAGGTATATCGAAGAGCCATGTCAGGTTGCTGTCGGGGCTGCGCACGTCGCCTGTCGCGTGATGCATGGTGCGATACGACAAAACTGCTTCACGAGGCAGCGCTTCGTAAAAACACATTGCGAAGGCTATGCGGAGGAAATCAGCGCCAATAGACGGCAGCAGTTGTCCAGTTCTTCACGAGGAGCGATATTGGTTACGGACACCGGCGGCGGCGGACAACTACGGCGCCGTTGTTGTGATCTCATAACAGCTTACGCTGTAAAATGAATCACAGTACATAAATGGAAAGTATACGAAAGTGCTATACATATATTGTTAATACAAGAGAGTTACACTCAAAACGATATGTTTCTATGTCAGCCATTTACATCAAGAGAATTAATGCTGCTGATATTATGAGTGAATGAATCCAACGAGGCAGAGTTCAGTACTTCTTCAGCTAATCTATTCCAATAAAAAATTGCTCAAGGAAAGAGGGAGACCTTGTGGACATTAATGTGGCTACTTGGGTGTTTGAAAGTTTTACAGTGATGCATCCTGGATGAAACTTTAAGGATTTTCAAGGTAACGCTCCCCTATTAATTTGCAGTCACCGCGATCAAGCTGGTGAATAAATTTTATTCTAGATACTATCCTGCGCTGCTCAAGTTTCTGTAGATTAGCCTTATTGCGTAAATCGGTTACGCTAGAATGTCGGGAGTAAACGGAATAAATGAATCGCAAAGCTAAGTTTTGTACTCATTCTATCTTTTTAATCAAATATCGTTGCCAAGGGCTCCAAATAACGTCTGCCTACTCCAACTTTGGTGGTACTAGTGCTTTGTACACATTTCGTTTTACCGCAGTTGGGATATTGCGCAGTTTCCTCTTCAAGAACGACAATTTCTGCAGCGCCTCCCGACAAATGTTTTCAACGTGTGGTTTCCAGCTGAGGTTACTCGTGTGACGCCCAAATATTTAACATGATTAGTCCTGGCGATGGTAGCATTACCTAAAGAGTAAGTAAAGTCAAGGGGCATCTTTTTATTAGTAAACGTAATGAAATTTGTTTTAGAAGGGTTTATTCTTAATTCCCACCTAGCACACCATGCGTCGACTGCGTGTAAAGTATTGCTGAGTTCTTTTACACCGCAGTGTTCACGGCCGTTTACACTAAAATAAACTGCTAAGAGCCCATTTTTTCAGTGGACTATTTGCTTACGCGCATGCTGGCCGTTCTTTGGCGTGCGCTCGCGGAAAGCCTCCATGGGTGCGACCGCTTGCTCCTCGTGGTGCAACGGTTGCTCTCTCTCTCTCTCAGTTTGCACACGGCACCACTGGCCTGCAGTCGATCTCCTTGAGAATTAACTGGACGCCATGGAGACGAATGGCAGCAGTTACTCCTAATTCACTCGGTTTTGGCTTAGAGTGAACCATAAATACGAAATATATACTAAAATGTCGTCCTCTATGTCTACTAGCGTGTTAGGTTCCGGTGTTTTATCAGGAAAACGCCACGATCAATTAATAAAGGGTTTAAAAAATGTGTTTGTTGTATTTTCAGCTTACCTACCTCAGGTATGCTGCCCACTGTTCCCGGCTGTGCCTTCTATCACGAATTCTTTACAGCATTTCATGCGTATGTGTACATCGATCATTATACTCTATCTTGAAATTATCAAGGTAGTAGCGTGCGCAAGTGACGAATCTTCGCAGTTGAGGGGGAATAAATGTCTTTCTACTAGATTTCGTCGTTACAGTGCCGTCTGTAAAAGTACTGAATGTGCGAGAGTATCATTATCTCGGCGCTCAGTTGGCATGACAACTGAAGGCTGAAGTAGGCCGAAGGTACTGTCCGAATCTATACTCATCGGGCGACGGTCCGCGCAAATGCGCCATGTGTATATTTTCGCTCCGAAAGTGTGTGTGTGTGTATATATATATACGCACACACACACACAGTGAGGCTCCGACTCCCCCCCTCCTGCCCGTCGAAAATTCCGAGCACCCCCCCCCCACCTGGAAAAAATTTCTGGCTACGCCACTGGTGCTAGCTGCAGGAGGACTTGTGTGAGATCGCTACACTTTAATTGTACGCCGCAGCAGCACTGAACGGCCGTGTTGCGTGATTGCGATAAGTGAACCAAGCATTGTCGAAGCGTTTGTCCAAAGTGACGCGTACAGCTGATCAGTGCAGCCATGTGACTATGGCTTCCAAACTGTATACTAGCTGACTCGCGCGGCCACCTCGCAAAGCTGGTAGATAGCGGGGACTGTAACACCATAAGAAAAAAGATAAAAGCTTGCTAAACGGCTTGCCTTCAAGAAATATCTTCCTGCGTGATTATGCATGCAGGTGTACCTGTGGGCACGGCGTGGCAACCGAAAATGCGCTGGAGAACGTATGATGCCGGGAGATTTCCAAAGTGACTGCATAACCTGCCACCCTCACTTTGCAAGTGTGTGTGCAGCCGGGAGATTTCCAAAGTGACTGCATAACCTGCCACCCTCACTTTGCAAGTGTGTGTGCAAACCCGGCCTTCTTGGAAGCAGTACACTGGAAGGTGATAGAAAACGACACTAACATCAAGCGAGAAATACACAAGTACACATGCACTTGCAAAGCATGTAGTTAATGTGGCCTTCACATGCTTCCTTCTTGCTTACAGAAAATATCGATTTGTGGCACGCAGGATATTCACGAGGTGGATTTGGAAAAGGCTTGGCAGGTACAACAGAGTTGTACTGCCTGCTTTCATGGTAGCCAGGATTAGGAACGAGTTCCCGTCAGCCTCTTATCTGGGCTTCCAGTGCCCCATGCTATGAATTGTGCAGCTACCTTTACACGAGTCACAAGAGAGCACTTGAATAGTGTGCTGAACTCATAAAAGTAATCATGGGCGCCTTGTGCATGCAGCTGACACAAACTCAGTAGCGCAAAAAAAAAAAAGCACGGACGAAGAAAAGAAGGAACATAGGTCAGGCGCATTGCGCCTGTCCTATGTTCCTTCTTTTCTTCGTCCGTGTTTTTTTTTTTTTTTGCGCTACTGAGTTGGTGTGAAGAATGTACCAACTAGCCCAAACAAGAGTGTTACTTCATACAGTTGGCTTTCAACACTCACTGTTGAACTGCTAAGGAGTCTCTCCTTGAGTGTTTTTTTTTTAATGATGATTTCTGGTTTTGTGTAGCACTGTGCTGCTGTGAATAATGAGAATGTAATGACATGACCAAGTGCAGTTCGGTTTATTTCCCTCAATTCTATCAGGGCTTAAAGAGTGTTTCGAGAGACAGGTGCAAGGAGTATAAAAGTTGCGCTGTCAAAGAATATCAAGTTAGGCTACAATGTCTGTTTAAAGGTTTATTTATTTATTTATTCATTTATTTAATGATACTACACAGCAACATTCCTGGCCCTTGCATCAGGGGCTTTGCAACACATGAAAGAACAATGTAACACAAGAAGTAGTAGAACAAAATATTGAACGAATCAAACCAAAATGTTGTACACACACACGTAATTCACTCATGGGAATGTCCTGCCAAATGTTTCAGAAAGCTAGAGGACTGGAAAGAGGCCTTAGGAAGAAAGTTCCAGTCAGAAATGGTCCATGGCAAAACTGTGTTTGAAAGTTGTAGTTCTTGCACAAATTGGTTTAGACTTGATGGCTTCTAGTGTGCTGTGTCCTACTAATGGAAGGGCAGTGCTTGATTTGATCAAGAATAGTAGACTAAATGCTAGACTTTACAAAAGGCATCGTGTGTGGTGAATGTGCATACACATCACATCTTCCTGTCATCATACTTTGACTTCGTTTTTGCCCCTTTCCCTTTTCTACCTGTGTAGGGTAGCAGGCCAGAGTGCACTAACTAAAATTATGAACACTGAGAGCTGCATTCAGCATGCAGTCTCCAAAACACATTGCGTTTTGTCCACCCCGAAACTTTTCACTGTATCAATTTTGAGTATAAGGTTACATACGCCAGCTGTAGTGGTTAGCATAATACGAAAATGTAATGATGAAGAATTTGTGAAAAATGAGTGAGTGCGTCCATTATCAAGAACCAATGCAGATTTAAAGCAGTCATTAAATGCTTTCGTAACGCTGAGATTATCTAAGCATGGTCTATGAGAAATAACAAATGAAGAAAAACAGCTCTGACTTGGCAGACTGATGGCTTTCCAGAACTATGCTGGCTTGTTTTTATGAATGACAGCAATGGATTATTGAAATAGTTCTTCACACTTGACTTTGCAGATGTTAAAAGCACTTTCATGTGCTGAAGCTTTCACTGAATTTACAGCATTGGGTTGTTCGCGCAGGTGCCTGATACAACAAATTAACTATGTGTATAATCTGACGCATGTACCTAGGATTCTTGGGGTAACACTTTACACGTTTGGTTCGAATATGGTAAGTATACAATGATTAACAATTGCATAAAAATAGTTCAAAAACACGTAAACATTGCGACAGCTGGCACTGCTCGAAAACTCAAAGGTGGATACAAGCATCTCAGTTATGGAGTTATTAGCAAGCAGTGTGCTCAGTGCTGCTGGGTAAGAAGTAAAATTCTGTGCCTCATTGTGGAGGTTCTTGTCGGGCCGTCAGACACAGACGACCAAGTCACAGACAAGGAAAACATTTATCGACAGGACGAGACAGCACATGCACACCATTCCAATGGCGAAACGACACAATTACTCTCCCTGCAATCCCTAGTCCCTAAGAGCCCGACCCCTACGCTCACGCAGTTAACCGGCGCGTCCTGCCTGACATGACATCAGAAGTCCGTCAGCACCACTCACGGTACTGCAGGATGACAGCCGGAGGGCACGATGAGCCGCGCGCGGACATACAGATACTGAGCTGCTCTCTCACAAGAGCACGTCAGGATGCATTGCGCTCGTAGCACCAAGGCCACGCCCTCAGCAAGCAATGGTGCCAGACGGCAATATGCGTGGCACTGTGACCACGAGTCGGTGGATGGTTGGTCCCGGCCACACCACAGTCCCAGCCCTGGGCCGTTCGCACATCCGCCATGGAACAGCCAGCAAGGCCCGGACCAGGACACCCGTTCGCCACAGGGGAACGCCCAGTACATCCCAATTGGTCTGATCGCACCAGCTCGGTGCGTCTGTTCTCCTGAGTCGACGTGGCGCTCTCGGTCCCTGGCAACGCTCGATCAGCTGACGGCGTTCTCAAAGCCACGCCTTCATGTTCGGCATGCACATGCACGCCGCCTTCCTCGTCGTTGTCTCAGCTCTTGCATTCGCCGAAAACAGTCTCCCACTACATTTTCCCTCCAACTTCAGTACATTGTACACACGAAACATTAATGTCCCCGATATAACACATCAGTTCAAACACAAAAGAAAGGTCCACAAAGGCACAACAAACTGCATCATGAAGAAAACATGACAAAAAATGTGTACAACGACACTAAGACACTGCTCAGTAAAAGCTGCACGAAACACAATGCAAGAAAGTACCATGAAACTGAGCTAAATGCCGACATTAATAGCTTCACAGTTCTTCAAATAATGCATTACGTCGCTGTCAGCATTCAACAGTAGGACAAGGTGCACATGCAAAAGCTCAAACATAACACAACATCGTACATGAGAGCTTAGTTACATCTCATATCCAGACTGTAATCCACAAAGTCCAACGAACAGCCCAGAAGTGAAAACCAAAGGAGCGTCCAGATGTTATAGCGCTTTCAAGTGATCGCGTCCCAAACAAGATGCAGGACACTTCTCCTGTGCTTAGCGACGAGCATATGGGACGCTTCAAGGTTTATGCACAGATACGCGTTGCAACTGTTAATCAGAACGACATCGCTGGCGCACAGAGTGACACGCATTTGGAAGCTCCTTCCTGCTATATCAACACACAGCATACGTTGGTCAGCTGGCAACGCCCGCGATACGCAAGCGAAATTAATTTCTGTCCTCACGAATGCTAGAGAAGGTACATCAGTAATATTGCTTATCAAGACCTGCAGAAACACTGCGGCACTGTTGGAAGTGTCATTCAACTGGCTCAGCCCAGGCATTTTAGCACCTGGATGTTGACTCTAACCAGTGTGTGCAGGGTCGCCTTCTGCTCTCTACCTGGAACGCTACACTGTTCCAGTTCACACTGCACAGATTTGGTAGTGCATTCTTGTATTCTGTTGACCTTTCCATTAAAATAATCCTGCCAGCCTATGCCATCGCATGCTGTTGACTCAACTTGGGACTCTATTGTCCCCGCTTTGATGAGGTCTTGCTCATTCTCTTCGGATACTCTGCTGTCCTGAGTACTCAAGCTCTCTCTCCGTTTACGAGAGGGTCCCTCAAATGGTATTGGACCAAGCCAGCCGGCGGCACACCTGTGCAGTGGGCGGCACACGCCTCAGTTTTCCGCACGGCATTCGCCGTCATAGTCTAGACGTTCTCCAACCTCCTCAAACGTGTTTGGCCTCCCAGAGGCTCTGCAAGGCAACTGACCCAGTATGGAACTTCCATGTTCCTCACTCTGGGACTCGCAATCTGCCCCATCAAGCACATGCAAGCTCCAGTTCATTCCTCGGCTGCCTACCAGCCTACCATCATCTGTACTAGCATTTAACTGCAACTCTGGCGAAATGCCACGGCAATGTATATGATTGCCACTCAAGACATCTTCATTCACGCAAGGAATGCTCCTGGAGAAAATCTCCCGCACTGGCTCATTGGTGCTCATGCAAGGCGTTTCAATACACTCCAGCCTCCCTATACGCGTCTGTTCCACCTCTGCGAGTTCTGCCGCCACTCATTCTTCAACCCACACCTTCAATTCTGCACCCTCTAGACCCATGCACCGCACTAACTCTTCTAAACCCTGTCGCGGTTCCCATGCACTCACCCTAGATCCGCCTTGTTCATCAGTCTCAGTTGACTGTGACCTACTTGTACTCTCCTGAAGTCAAAGCTTCAGCTCTAGGATCTTCAGCTGCTGCTCAAGTAACTTCTCCTGCCGCTCAGCATTTTCTTTCGCAAACTTCCATTCCTTAGCGCGTTCACCGCGAGCTTGAGCACACTCTCGCTCTACCCACTCTGTAAGCTCATCATTTACCAACCCTAACTCTCAGCCAAGTTCGATAAACTTTTCCCTTGCCATGACTCGGCTGTGTAAATGCAATGGCTTCAGATTTTAATAAGCCATCATGGCAGGCTCCCCAATTGTGGTGGTTCTCGTTGGGCCCTCAGACACAGACGACCAAGTCATGGACAAGGAAAACATTTATCGACAGGACGAGACAGCACACACACACAATTCCAACAGTGAAACGACACAATTACTCTCCCTGCAATCCCTAGTCCCCAAGATTTTGACACCTACGCTCGCACAGTTAAATGGCGTGTCCTGCCTGATGTGACATAAGAAGTTCATCAGCACCACTCACGGTACTGCAGGATGACAGCCGGAGGGCACGATGAGCCGCGCGCGGACATACAGATACTGAGCTGCTCACTCACAAGAGCACGTCAGGATGCACTGCGCTCGACGTAGCACTAAGGCCACGCCCTCAGCAAGCAATTGTGTGAGACAGCAATATACACGGCACCGTGGCCATGTTTTCACCAGGATCTGACATGCACGGCACCGTGGCCATGCCCTCAGTTGGTGGTTGTGCTGGACCTGAACCTGCGCGGCACCGTGACTACGAGTCGGTAGATGGTTGGTCCCGTCCACACCACAGTTCCAGCTACTTGACCTGGGCCACTCGCACGTCCACCACGGAATAGCCAGCAAGGCTTGCAGACCAGTCAGAACCAGAAAATGTCCTTCTCTCTCAACTTCTGATTGGCTGCCATTGGGACGTACGTCCCTACGTCCCTTCATGCAATGCCTTGATCTGCACCCGCCTCTCCCACGTCTATTGCTGGTGCACCTCTCTCCTCTCTCTCGAAATCTGGCACCGGCCAGTCATGGGAGTGTGCTCGGTGCCGGGACCGAAGGCCTAGCTGACGGGTCACCATCGTGTGCCCGCCAGTTCCGCGGAACACGCGTCGTGGTTTCCCCCGCCATGCTGCACGCCGCTTGCTTCCTCGATGATGTTCCTTTGTGCGCTGGCCACGGCTCTCCGCAGGAGAAATCGGCCATCACGCCGTCTTTCTGCAGTCCTTGTCGCCGCACGGGTGAAGGAACGCGGCGCCCGTAGAGGGGTGACAGTGGCGAGTCCTCGGGTGGGTGCTTTGCTCTAGAACCCAACGTGTGTTCCTTCTGTGTGACACTGGCAGGCTGGGAGGAGGCAGACCAAACGATGTTCTACTGCATTAATAAACGCTGATGGGTAACCACACTTCGAAAGATCCTCCCGAACTGTCTTCACATCAGCGGTCAGGTATTCCAGGACTCGTGAAAATCGCAGTATTTGCACGACCTAATAATACGGAGTTTTCGAAATGGGGCTCCAAACACTTTGGGGCCCCAAAGAAATAGCGTCGACACCACTGCGCATGCGCGAGACCCAAACTGCCTTTTGGTTTTGGGTTAAATATGCTATTTCTGGAATTTAGCGTGTGCCCAAAAGATTGCGCCAAACTTTTTAGCGTAAACAAACATGGCGGCGCCCATTGAAGTGACGGCTCTCACCTAGGATGAAACAGCCTATTTCTGATTAAGTGACGACTTTATCAATCAATAAATGGCATAGGTCATTGCTTTCTTCCATCTCACGCATGCAACAAAAACTGGCCGTGAAATAGCTCGCGTTTTTAAGATAGGTAGCTTAGCACGACCGGTGGCTCAAAGCTGGATTCCTTTGGCTCATGATGCCAAATTCTTAAGACTCGCAGAACGAAGGGGATTACAAGTAAATTCATTGCCACTGCATGCTTTAAATAGCATGTTTAAAAGGTATGCTTATGCAAAGCAAATGCATTTATTAATCTTCAATTTTTACTTATCGTAGCCTCCCTTTTTGGCCGCCTTGCCGCTGCAAGCACAAGAAGCGAGCGCAAAACCCCATTCAAAAACTCATACTTCCCAAGTGATCCCAAGTTAGCACACGCAAAGCACTTTGGGGCGTCAAACTTTTGGGTCCCCTATTTGAAAACTCGCTAATGAGGCAACCCCAGACATCTTGTGAGTGTTAGGATGGACAGACCTGAAGGTCAGGTACCTGCGTATGCATGGCTTTCCTGTAAATGCTGAAGAATAGCACCCCATTGTTCCTTTTAACGAGAACATCCAAAAAAGGTAGCCTCCGGTCAGCTTCTTATTCAACGGTGAACTGAATGGAGCTGGCTTGATGGTTTAGATGTGGCATGAAGGCATACAGGGCAGAACGCTTGATGACACAAACAATCATCAACATAGCATAGGAAAATTCTTGGACAAGGGCTGAAAGAAGCGAGAGCCCGATTTTCCAGCCATTCCATTGTGAGGTTCGCCACAGTAACCGAGATAGAGGCACCCATAGGTGTACCTGGAACTTGTTTATAGATGACCTTATCAAAGCAGAGGTAGGTGTTGGCAAGGAACAAGGTGAATAACTTCCTCAAGTCGGAGACATCAAACGGGGTCCTTTCCTCTAGAAGCGCATCAGCGTCAAGGGCAGCAACGCACGAATCAACGAAAGCAACGAGAGAATGAAGTCGCGCGTGGCAAATCGAACATAACTCTAGTTACCTTGCCAGCACTCTTTTTGACAGAGCTGTCATCCTGTTTAGAACAGGCACAACAAACCATGTGCATCAGTCAGGCTCCTGTTGTGTCCCTGAAGAGCCTCCAACACTTGCAATTGCACTGTAGCACCCACGCATCGCTACACAGCACATGCTAATAGCACAGCTCCTCACTGGTTCTGGCACCCTTTTCCAGCCGGACACAACAAGAACGAAAGAGACAACGATAGTCTGGGTGCCACCTACACTGAAGGTGGACAATAAGCAAGTTTTATTTGTTTGAAGCAATGCTCTTTAAACCACTGCAACTCACATGTGCGTTTATGGCCTAAGTACATCACTAGACATGAGTTTTCATATTTTTTGTGCTGAACAGCGTGGAATATCAGAGATCAATGAACATAAAGTGCAAATTGGTGTGTCAAACCAATCAGAATGCATAGCCACAGCCGTCACCAGCACATAATCACATGTCACTTCATGTAACAAAATTTGCTGTTGTGAGTTGCCACTGCCCAAGCAGAACTTTGCAGAAGGCAGTTTCTTTCTTGAAATAAAATAACCACTTTATTTTCGACGCTTCCACTCTGGACTTGAACTTTATTTTCGCGTCTATACATTGTACAGGTAACAGGAACACAGACAAAAAGCCACATTACGGCTTGATGAGGTCTGTGTCCCTTTTTTTTTTTGGCAACAAACAGTATGTGGGCAAATTCAAAAGTGCAATGCATGAACAGATTCAAGTACTGAAAAAAAGACAGTAAGAATTGAGATAATATAAAAATACTTGTATCTGAAAATGCCAAACTAATTCATATACAAAGTTTGAAACACGTCACTATACACTTTCAACACAGGAATATACAAACAATATACATAGTAAACATACAAGCATAAGAAATATTATGCTCGCTGCAGCATCCAACATGCCACAGTTCTAGAATAAGCAATAAAAATGGCATGCTCATTTGGTGTCACAGGGCCCCTTTAAGCCCAACGCAGGAAAAAAAGGCCTCTCTCAAAAATCTCCATTTATGCCCTATCGAGAGAGAGTTGGTTTCACTTATTGGCTGCAAATTTCTTCATTTCATCACTCCATTTAACCTTCTGACTGCCTCTGGTGCAGTTTCCTTACACTGTAATCAGTTCTCCTTGCCTCGACATTCTAGACTATTATCTCAGGTTTTCCAGACCACCTGCGAGGTCTGACCAAGACCTTAACATTGCAACCTTTCGCACCCGCTCTAGTATGTTCACGCACAGTTCTTAAATGCGAAGCATTTCTTAGCGAACTTCGGCGACTTTGAGCGTGTCTATCTATCTATCTATCTATCTATCTATCTATCTATCTATCTATCTATCTATCTATCAAGCAGCCTACGATTTTGTGCTCTCCTGGCCGTTTCGCTAATGGGATGTTTGCGGAAATTGCTATGCCGCAACACGACTGCCTGACGAAAATAAATGGCAGGTCACAACATGAAAAGCATGACATGCATGTCATGAGAGGCATGATTTACATGTCACGGTCTTGGTGCTCTCCTGGTCGTTTCGTTAACGGGACGTATGCGAAAATTGGTATGCCACAACATGACTGCATGACGAACAAAAGTGACAGATCATAACATGAGCATCATGACATGCATGTCATGAGCGATATGATTTACATGCCACGCGTATCGTTAATGGGACATATATGAAAATTGGCATGCCACAACATGACTGCATGACAAACAAAAATGACAGGTCATAACAAGAAAATCATGGCATGTCATGAGCGACATGATTTACTTGCGACGGTCTTGGTGCTCTCCTAGCTGGTTCGCTAACGGATGTATATGAAAATTAGCATGCCACAACAAGACTGCATGACGAATGTAAG
Organism: Hyalomma asiaticum; assembly: GCA_013339685.2. Taxonomy (NCBI): domain Eukaryota; kingdom Metazoa; phylum Arthropoda; class Arachnida; order Ixodida; family Ixodidae; genus Hyalomma; species Hyalomma asiaticum. The sequence goes on from CM023483.1 coordinate 150,450,996, forward strand.
TGACAGGTCATAACGCTAGAATGATGACATGCGTGTCATGAGCGACGTGATTTACATGTCATGGTCTTGGTGCTCTCCTGGCCGTTTCGTTAATTGGATGCATACAAAAAACTGGTATGCCACAACATGACTGCATGACGAACATAAATGACACGTTATAACATGAAAAGCATGACATGCATGTCATGAGCGACGTGATTTACATGACACATGTTTCGTTAATGGGATGTATACCAAAACTGCTATGACACAACACGACTGTATGACGAACGTAAATGACAGGTGATAACACTAGAACCTTGACATGCATGTCATGAGCAGAGTGGTTTACATGCCACAGTCTTGGTGCGCTTGCGGCCTTCTTCTTAATGGGATGTATATGAAAATTGCCGTGGCACAACAAGACTGCATGAAGATCATAAATGATAGGTCATAACATGAAAATCGTGACATGCATGTCATGAGCGATATGATTTACATGCCATTGTTAGAGGTAAAGGTCACTGACCAGTGTAAAAAAAAAATGACGTTTCGGAGTCCGTACGGATCCCTTGTTCACAATGGAATGAAGGCAGAGCACCAGGTTCTTAAGTAGCGTTGAGCGCATGACACAAAGTCCGGGAGTACACGTGGTTTAGGGTGCCAGATGATCTATTGATTGTGCTTCTTGTTGTCTGAATTATCAGTGATTCGAGATTGAGCCTCGTTGCCCAACTCTTCTCCGTGGCCATGATGTGCACGTTGTCCCAGTTTATCTCGTGGCCCATCTTCTCGGAATGCTCTGCGAGTGCATTTGTCACTGTGTGGCCTTTGGCGACGTCATTCTTGTGCTGCTTTAAACGCTTGCAAAAATTTCCGCTTTCACCAATATATACTTCACAGTCGGCGCACGGGATTTTGTATACCACACCAGGGAAACGTTGCCGGGGGAGAGGATCCTTCACATTTAGCAAGTCACCCTTAAGCTTGCTTGTTGGCACATGCTTGCTTGATGGCACATGCACCTCGGCGCATGCCTCTCTCTCTCTTCCATCTGCTGTCTTGTGAGAGAGAGAGACAGAGAGAGAGAGCGAAAGGCACGCGTTGACTATGGAAACGCTCTTTCTTCGATTAACGCTCTACCAGCTCGCAAAGAAGGAGAACGCGCCCTCACCCGCGAGAGACAACGTTGGCGCAGACAGTTCTAGCGAGTTTCTTGATTGAAAAATACCGACTGGTCGCGCTGGAGAACCATTCACCGGCCACCCATATATATATATATATATATATATATATATATATATATATATAGGCACTGGATCTTGACTTGCAATGAAGTGCTGGTGGGAGATTTCACTTGTGCGTAGTTGCACCATAAGGATTCGTAGCGTGCGCGTTAACTAAATTAATCCGGAATTCGGCCCGATCTACAATGAACCTCCGGAGCTTCGCCCACTCATCATCATTCACTCCGTGGATATGCTGTGAATTTTTTTTTTTTGACACTGGTCAGTGACCTTTACCTCTAACAATGCCTTTACCTGACCAGATGGTATTCCGTCGAACTCTTGACTAGATTTACATGCCACGGTCCTTGGCGCTCTCCTGGCCATTTCGTTAATGGGATGTATACGAAAATTGGTTTGGCACAAAATGACTGCATGACGATCATAAATGACTGGTCATAACAAGAAAATCGTGACATGCATTTCATGAGCGGCATGATCTACGTGCCACTCATTTTGTTAATGGGATGTATAGCAAAATTGCTATGGCACAACACGACTGCATGATGAACATAAATGACAGGTCATAACGTTAGAATCATGACATGCATGTATGAGCGGCATGGTTTACATGCCACAGTTATGGTGCTCTTGTGGCTGTTTCTTTAACTTCATATGTACCAAACTCGGTATAGCGAGACAACAATGCAAATCCATTTGACGTTCCTGATGTGTGCTTCACATTTCCTTGATTCCCACTGCACGTGGGATCTGCCAATTTTTTTTCCTTCAATAACCAAAGCCAGGAATTTGTTGTCTGGAAGTGCCCATTCCTTAACACATAAAGAATTTCTCGAAGCCTGCTCATGAACATTAAGCTTGTCATTTTTTATTCCCACTCCTGAAATATTCTCATTGATGCTGCAGTATAAAAGAATATATAAAGAAACACATTCACACCTTCATTCACATGTCAACCGAAATATGTGCAGACTCAGCACTGGCTCAGAAGTGTGCAATGCCGCTATGCCAGTGGTTAACGTCTTTGATCATTTACTGTGGGCCCCTCAAGGGAGGCAACACTACATGAGAGCTAAGCATCAGTGACCTCAGCGGTTACATACCCCAATAATTCACATTGGCAGTGAATGGAATATTGGGCACTTTGGAGCATAAAAAATCGCCATTTGTAGCAATGGCCATAAGCTGAGCACCGTGTGAGCAGGAAAGGATACACGGTATTACTGGTAATAACTGCTGGCATTTCACGTGCCAAAATTGAGATATTGTTAGGAGGCATGCCAGAGAGCAGGACTCTGGAAATTTTGACCACTTGGGGTCCTGTAACACATTGTCGGGCAAAAAAGTAGACTATGGCACAAGCAGCTGCTGGGACACAATGCAGCGCCGATGTCTCACTCAACGTGAAGAGTCACCGTACAAGGACAGTGCACAGAGAGATGGCAGCCATGGTCAGATTACTTTTTTGGCCGATAGTACACGGGCATGATGCAGTTTCCCTTCAATTGCAAATGTGGCAGTCGGCAAGCACCGCAGCAGAACGCAGTACAGCTACACAACATGTACAATAGGTGTGGCATCGGAGCCACAAGAAATTTATTTATTTATTTATTTCAAAGTACCTTAGAGGCCCCATTGGGGGCATTGGTTAAGGGGGGTATTACACAAAGTATACGTAATAAAAGTACCAAACATAAAAACAATACAAAAGAAACAAATGCAAAACAAAACAGGCGTTAACTAAAAACTAAAGAGAGTACTGTCCTTGATGCATGAAATATACAGGAATAAAAGTAAACAAAACAGCGCATCAATTGCGCACAAGAAAAAGAACCGACAAGGTAGGCATATTCTTCGCGTACACAATTATATTCTTAAAAAACAGACTCTATTCACAAAAATAAGCTTGCAATGCAGTTATAAAGGAATACACACGGGAAAAATAACTACCACGTAGGCTAAAAGAATTACAGTACATTTCCTGTGTGAAAGCAAAAAAGATCGTGATGTATGACGTGACATAAGCAGACGGAGAGACTAGCTGTTATATCTGCGAGCTGAAGATTTGCCAAAGGCCAAGTTTGTTTGCGCTACACAGTATGGTATCTACTCGCCGAGGCTTGTGTAATGGCTTGTTAAGATATGGCAGAAGCTATCATAGTTAGTCTTGGAGGCAATGTGATCAGGAAGGCTATTCCAGAGACAGATGGCACGTGGAAGCGCAGAGTTATTAAACGCATTTGTTGAGCCGTATAGACGGGCGTAACTAAGATGATTGTGTAGCCTGCGTGAAGTGAGATTTGGTTTTCGCAGACCTGTGACAGTGATTCGGGAGGGGTGGGTAATTTTATGAAAGAATGACAGCAAGGCGATGTCACGACGAATGTTCAAGTGTGGAAGTGAAAGTTCCTTTTTTATTTGTGATATACTGGAATTTCGACGGTAGTTATTTGCAATTAAGCGACTTGCTCTATTCTGGATTCTTTCCAATGAATCAATTAAGTATTTTTGATGAGGAGACCAAATCGAACAGGCGTATTCTAATTGAGGGCGAACCAGTGTTGTGTAAGATAATTTGCGAATCTATGAGGGTGCAGCTTTCAAGTTAAGTCTTAAGTATCCTAGCGATTTGGAAGCGTTGGCAGAGATTGCCGTAATGTGGTTGGACCAGGATAGATTCAGTGTCAATACTACGCTCAAGTACAGATATTGTGTTTCACGTTCATCGTAGTTTAGCGCGAAGGTAACACACACAGTACAGAAGGACCACAAACACACAAAGGTAACACACACAGTCCTTTTGTACTGTGTGTGTTACCTCTGCGCTAAACTACGATGAACGTGAGGTCTGAACACCAACTAGCCCAACTTTTAACTATTTTAAACCGATATTGTGTTGTAGTCGATAGAATGGAATCATTAATGCTGTAAGAATATCCAGATATGCTTGGTTTACGAGTGAACGACATTACTTTATATTTTGAAACATTCAATGTCATGAGCCAAGTACTGCCCCAGTCATTAATAACCTCAAGGTATTTCTGGAGCGGTGCATGATCTTCAGTGTTCTTGATTGGCCGATAGATAATGCAGTCGTCAGCGAATACTCTGATGGAAGACGATACATGTTGCGGCAGATCATTGATGAATATGAGAAATAGTATTGGTGCGAGTACGCTACCTTGAGGTACACCTGAAGAAACGTCAGTCATGGAAGAAGAGAAATCGTTAATCGTTGTGAACTGCTGACGATTAGAGAGGAAATTGCGAAGCCATGATAGCGTGAGAGAGTCTAATTTCAAAGCGGAAAGTTTCGATATCTGGCGGCAGTGTGCGACTCGGTCAAACGCCTTCGAGTAGTCGAGGAACACGCAGTCGGTTTGATAGTTGTCCATATTAGCATGAAGCTCTGCTGTAGATTCGAACGGCTGAGTCTCACATGAAAATCCCTTACAGAAACCGTGCTGATTTTTGAAGAAATCGTTGGATTCCAGGTGGCTGTAAATGTGTGAAGCGATGATGTGTTCCAGATTTTTTCAGCAAATACACGCGAGAAATGGGCCGGTAATTTTCGTGTGAGCTTTTATTTCTACATTTGAATATTGGTATTACCTTAGCCAATTTCCAGTCAGATGGTATCATGACAGAAGTGCACCCCCAATGAACAACAGAAGTGCACCCCCAAAATACTTCTTCAGAAGTCATAAAAAAAAAATGCAGAGAAGGGATCCTAATCAGAGTTTAAAAACAGCCACACTAACATGACAGCAATAAGTCTGTGGATCAGCAGCAAATTTACTTCAAATAGGCACAAAAAAGCAATGTAAGATCTAAAATTAGAAAAGTAGAGTTAAATCTTAGCATAGTGAGGATTTAACTTTTATACCTTTACATTCATAGAATGCCAATTACTTTAAACCTCTACATAAGGCAAAATATTTAATCATTCCTTGATCTGAACTTTCGCTCCTGCCACAAAGGGGGGCTGCGGCAGTGAACTGCAAACGCCGAGTGCTCAAACGTTCGTGAGGTCCACTGCAAACAAGGTTTTCAAACAACAAGAGTGGCAAACAACAGCGGAAGGCCAGTTATCTCACGAGCCTGTAGAGACAAAAGGTCCCCACCAACAGGGTCTTTCTTCTAAGCAGGCAAGAAATGCTATTACACTGTTGTCAACTGTTTTGGGAAAGAAGCTGGCCTTGGCCTGCTGGTTTGTTTGTTTTTTACTTAAAACACATAACTGTTGCAGCAAGTTCTAGGATTTAATAGCTCTTCATTGCAGCACTCCCTGAAGTCAGCCGAGGTCTCCGCGATGGCACCGCTCGCAAACAAGTCCCAGAAGTGCAACCGCTGCACTACACACTTCACAGCGTCCTTTTGACTGTATGCAGCGTCGCCGAACAGCAAATGCGGCTGCAGAGATGTTGTGATGCGGCACTTGCATGAAGGTGGCCATGGTGCTGGTACGAGTGTGTACGGTTACTAAACATGGCCCCAAAGGCCAGCTTTTGCGTATATCAGCTTTACAAATGTGAGGCCCAGCATTTATGCGACATTCACCAAGTGCACACAACTACGCACAACAGCATGTTACAAAACTCCTCCAAATTTATTCGCGAGTACGCAGCGCACTGAGAAAGGCGAACAGAGGGTGGCGAGAATCGCTACCATGCCTCCGATGTCGCGTGTGACAGCCGTGCTACCTTGGAGCAGTTTCACTTCAAGCCGTATATTAACGTCGTATATTAACGAAATGTAGCACGTTGTAAAATTAACATGCGACGGGGTAGCCAAAGCTATGATATCAAGTACGCCCCACAGTGGAGGGCTCGATCCGTAGTGACCGCCCGGAATTCTTAAAAAAGGTTTTCTGCGCCGTTGCTGGGATTCGATTCTACGACCTGGAGCTCCGCAAGCAAAGCCGCTAAGCTGCCACAGCGGGTTCAGATGGAACACCATACCCATCATAACCGGCAGCGCAACATGTTTGTAAGGCGACTGGAAGTGTTCTTTCGGAATGCGACGTCGGTAAGAGGAAACCATGCAGCTTGACGTCCACTGTTGCGAGCAGGAAAAGCCACGTAAGAGATCGCAACAAGAGCCACATGACAAATGTGCGCGGCTCTTAATTAGCGCGATATATAGCGCGCATATTACGGAGCGTGCAAATCGTAGCGTTAATTCCCACCACCCTGGATCATTTGCATCTGCTGCAAGACAGGCAACTTGCCATCACATGACTACACGATTTGGAGAAACCAGAGAACGGCGCCGTCGGATACAAGAGGAGGCTGCCGGCGCTGCAAAGTATTCCGCTCACCTTGCAAGCCGAGCAGAGGCTTCCGGGTGTGCCGACAAGTCGCGTCACCACGCGAACAGCCATCACCTACTACTACTACTGCTACTGCTGCTGCTGCCGCCGCCGCCGCTACTGTGCTGTTGCTGCCACTGCTGCTACCGCTGTTGCTGCCCGACGACTGCCGATTGCGCCGTCCCTGGCGCTGTCGGCGTTGCGGCGTTGCCTTGCTGTAGATAACTGAGCAGAAGGAAATTTCGCTTGGTCTTGCAGTGCGTTGGCTCGCTATTTAATCGGAGCATGGCGTATACATATATATATAGCAAGTAAATTTAAGCGCTTTGCAAAGAGCGCGACAAGTGCATGGAAAAGTGTCAGCAATGGATGTCGCCATGTTGTAAAAGACCAGTGACCAGTGATGCCAATCAAAGTCGCCTCTTTATCCGTGTGGGGACGTGCAGTTGTAAGTTGTAACTCTCCGCCGACGGGAGCGCAGATCACGGCGGCACGCTCGTCCTTGGGGTGATAGATGATAATGATGATGATGATGCTCCTGAAGAACTACGGCACTTACCCACCAGGGGGGATTGGCCAAGAGGTGATTACAAGCTTTCTTTCTTTCTTTCTTTTCTCCTTGTTATTTGGCTCTTGCCCACTACGGGGGATTGGCCATGAAGCCGGCGGTTAACATAAAAAAGGAAAAAAAGTGAGCTAAAACAAAGGAAGAGTAAGGAATCGGTAATGTAAGGAAGAATGAAATGTTAGAGAGTGATAGACTATTTATAATACAAATGAACCATAATAAAATAATTTGAGGTTTAATAAACTAGTGGCGGCAATTTCGAGGTACGAAGTTTTGGTTGGAAAGATGATTAGCAACGAATTCTTCTTGTGTCACGAAGGTAGACGTTCCTGTTGCTGTAACCTATCTCCGTTTCATACATCAGGTGCAACGCTGCGAAGGCTACGCAAGTAGTCCGTAAAGAAAAATAAAAGTAGAGGTGTGTCACTCCGCCAAACAAACTACAAACATAAATAACAAACTCGCATATTTTCATTGTTTCCCCAGCAATCCGAGCGCGTATTGTGAAGCCGATGAAAAATGTATTATCATTCAAGGTTGGAAGTAAGGCGTTTATTGTTTTTCCTTTGCCGCATGCACCGCACTACTTTTCGGTCGCGCAGGTACACAGCGCAAACACGGGGCGCTAGCTTTGGCAGCGTTGCACCTGATGTATGAAACGGAGAGCTCCAAAGGAAAGAAGCTCCGGTCGCAGGGCTGGCCGTACGTTTAGTTTTTTTTTTTTTTTTTTTTCCAATGGTCGTCGTACTACGGCTCAGTGTTCAGCAACAAAATTTGTTGTGTCCTGGGCCGTAACAATAGATCACCAGGGACAAATAATTATAGCTTCCAGAAAGCTCAGTGCTGAAGGAGAAGCGAGGTCGCTTGCGCGTGCGTTCCGTCGACGCTCTCTACTCGGCAGACGACATGTGCTAGTTTGCAATGTGACGAGCATTCTGTCCCCCGGCATTCTGCGTGGAGTACGTGAAAGGTGGATTGTCAATGGGAGGGAGTTTGTGCGCGCGTTCCGGCAACGCTCTTCTACTAGCAGAGGACATGTGTTGTCAATTTGCAATCGTTCGCGCTGTTTTTAACGAGCCGCTTGTGTGGGATACCAAGGGTCCGTTAAATGGACCACTTGCATAAGTACGACTGCGCATGCGCCAGAGCCGGCGTCGTCTGCTTGGTTGGAAAACAAACGGGCTGCGAGCGCGACGTGCTTCACGCTTCAAGGGTTCGCGTGCCTCATATGCCTGAAAATGCGTAGTTTTTGCCTGCAGCAACTATTTCGATAGAAAGAGAAAGTACTAATTTATCCGAAATTCCTCCCGCGATTGTTGCTTCAAAGAAAAAAGGGCGTGAACAGCAGCGGTGAAGCGAGGCATGCGGTGGTATCCAACCGCGTTGTATGATCTGTGGCGAGCACTTTGTCACCGGAAAACACTATGAAACCTTCAGTGTTATTTCATTTTCTTTTTATGACGATCGACTGCGCATGCAAATCTAACTGGATTTGCAAACGAGCTACGAGCCTTCCGCAGTTGTGATAGACAGCTCACGACACCAATACTGGACTCGTAAACCAGAACGTATACATCTGCATAATGATAAATTTTTTTTTAAATGTTGGGTACTCCGTGCCATAACCACGATGTGATTTTAAGCAAGGTCACAAACCGGCAAATTCGACCCAGATTAATTTCGATGCGGACGTTCTTTATATCGTATCAAGTGCATGGACATTTTGGCGTTTCGCGCCCATCAAAACGCACATCGCCCTTCGGGCATCGATGTTAACAGCACAATTAATTACCTGCTAAGCTTGTACGTGGTTGCGTGTAAATTTTCATGTTATGTTATCACACATTTGTGATGGGCAGTGTCGCCACTTTCATGAATCATGTCACCAGCTGATGCCTGACTTGAAGTAGGCCAGGCGCTTATAAGTCGCAAATATAGGACTACTGTGTTTCTGCTAAGTTTAACGTTCTTAACTTAACCTTATTTTCCAAAACCTAGGCGCGGTGTGTCCTGCAGACGAACTAAATGCCGGTGTGAGGAGAGCGTCGTGCACTGTAGCTCGCGTTCCGGCACCTCGACAGTCGACTACGATCCGTTTGCAAAAAACTGCAAGGGACTTCTAGTGACATTTAGGGAAAGGTAATATCATTCCAATTAAGGAAAAAAAATTACAGCATATCCACGGAGTGAATGATGATGATTGGGCGAAGCTCGGGAGGTTCATCGTAGATCGTGCCGAGTTCCGGATTAATTTAGTTAATGCGCACGCTACGAATCCTCATGGTTCAACTATGCACAAGTGAAATCTCCCACCGGCACTTCATTGCAAGATCCAGTGCATATATATATATATATATATATATATATATATATATATATATATATATATATATGGGTTGCCGGTGAACGCTTCTCCAACGCGAGCAGTCGGTATTTCTCTATCAAGAAACTCGCTAGGAGACGCTGCTTGCGCCAACGTTGTCTCTCGCGGGTGAGGGCGCGTTCTCCTCCTTTGCGAGCTGGTAGCGTTCCTCTAAGAAAGAGCGTTTCCATAGCCAACGCGCGCCTTTCGCTCTCGAGCGCGTGCCTCCCGGCACGCGGGTTACGCCTGACGACTGACGCCTGACACCTGACGCGTGACAAGGTTAGACTAAGAGGAGCTTCGCCCCTAAAAAATATCGAGACGTCCACAAAACGTGACAAAAGCTCGTCATGCGTGGTGCCGCCGTACGTAAGCAAGGCTGGAGCACGGTTTGTTTTCCAACCGGGCGGCGCTTCCAGTTTTTCGCGCTAGGTGGCGCTCCGACTTTTGCAAAGTGTGGGATTATAATGAGCTTATTAATCTAATAAGGACTGGAATTACAAAAGAAAAACAAAAGAGGTGCTGGAGGGGAAAGCGAAAGCCAAAACGATGGTGGAACAGGGAAATTCAGGACGCAATTGAGAATCGACGGGAAGCATCTCGAATACATAGGCGGGCAAAAAAGGAGCAGAGGCCGCAAGACGAAGTCAAACAAAAATGGGAAACATATCTCGAGAAAAAAGCCCTGGTACAGAGTTCAGTTGAAGCCAAGATTAAAGGCCAAAGTGAACGTTGGATATCGGACATTCGCGAAAAGAAGGACGCATCTAGACTTTTCTGGAACCACCTGCAATCGCTGGGGAAGAAAACTGTAACTATGAAACGGCATATTGTGGATGAAGAAGGAAATAAATTGGAGGGGTACGACGCATTGACTTATATTGGAAACGCAACAGCCGATTCCTTTAAGAAGAATGACGAGACTCCCTTTACGACGTGTAACAGTAGCAAGGGAGACCAAGTGGAAGAACTAGTTCTGGAAAATTTTAATTGGAAGAAGGTGGAGGAAAAGATTCCAAAACACACAGCCACAGGATTAGATGGGGTTAGCATTACTGTAATAAATGAGCTCGGAAGAAACAGCAAAGAAGCCCTATTAAAAGCAATTGAAAAAAGCTTAAAGGACAGGCGAATACCGGACAGTTGGCGTCAAAGTAGGATGAAGTTCATTTATAAGGGCAAGGGAGAGAAAAATAACATTCGCTCATATAGACCGCTGACCATTACATCAGTACTCTACAGGTTGGCGATGCAGGCAATTAAATTGAAAATGCAGATATGGACAGAGCTTAATGGCACTTTTGGCGAACTCCAAAATGGATTTCGAGTCGACAGGAGATTAGATGATAACCTTTTTGCGCTTACGCAGTGTATCGAAATAGCCGGAAAAAAGAACAGACCTTTACATTTGGCATTTTTGGATATTAAAGGTGCGTACGACAATGTGAATCAGAATATTTTATGGGACATAATGAAAGAGGTTGGTAGAGGAGATGACTGTATAGAGCTCTTAAAGGAAATATACAGTGGAAATACAGTTTGTGTGGAATGGGAAGGTATGGCGAGTAATAATGGAGGCCGTCGATATAGGTAAAGGGTTGAGGCAGGGATGCCCGTTGTCCCCACTATTATTCATGCTTTACATGAGGAGAATGGAGAAAGCATTGGAGATGAGCAACATTGGTTTTAAGCTGTCGCACAGACAGGCAGGTATAGTGATAGAACAAAAGCTCCCCGGGTTGTTTTATGCAGACGATATTGTGCTATTCGCAGACAGTTAAACATTTGCAGGGTCTGGTTAATATATGTGGTCGGGAAAGTGAAGATTTAGGGCTAAAATTTAGTGTGACAAAATGCGGCTGGATGATATTCAATGACAGCAACGATCAGACCATATCAATACAGGGCGAGGAGATACCCAAGTACGAGAGTACAAATACCTCGGGATATGGATAAATGATGGGAATAGATACATAGAAGGACAAGAAAAAGCTACGATAGTTAAAGGAAAGAGGAACTCCGCAATAATGAAGCATAGAGCGCTGTGGGGTTACAACAGGTACGAGGTAATTCGAGGTTTGTGGAAAGGTGTAATGGCGCCATTACATTCGGAAACTCAGTGGTGTGCATGAGGTCAGAGGTACAATCAGGGCTGGACGTAAATCAGAGGACGGTCGGACGTGTCGCACTGGGCGCCCATGGGAAGACCACAAATGAGGCTGTTAAGGGGGATATGGGATGGTCTGACTTTGAAGGAAGGGAAGCTCAGAGTAAAATTAGGTACGGACAGAGATTCAGGTATTCAGGTATTTGTATAGGAAGAACGTTGATTCACAATGGAGGAAGAGAACTAGGAAGCTTACCAGTAAGTATACATCCAGTAACGAAACGGATGGGACGAAAAAGAGCGTTAAGAGCATGGTCAGAACGGCGGAGAACACGGATTGGGTAGCAAGAATGGAGAAGAAACCGGCATTGAACAACTACCGAAAAGGGAAAGACGAAATAAAGAGAGAAACATTTTACGATAATTCAAAGGGAAGCGCTTTACTGTTTGAGGCAAGGTCCGGTTGCCTGAGAACCCGAAGTTACAGAGCGAAATTCAATAAAGAAGGGGACACATGTGCATGCTGTGGAAAAGCTAGGGAAACGACAGATCATATTTTGATTCAATGTACAGATGTCCACCCAGGTGTAGCTGTGGACACTACCCTACAGGAGGCCATGGGTTTCAAGAGTAACAGGGGAAAGCTGAACATGCCGGCGATAGAGATAAGTAAAAGGCGCTTAGAGCATTGGTGGCGCAAAAGTATGGAGCAAACAAAAGCGCAAGGTAGATCGGGTAAGATTGTTTCATCACAGAGGAACGATAATAGATAAAATAAATAGACGAGGAGAAAAATTAGTTGTGAAAATATGTGTGATTCGGGAAAAGAAATGTTTGTAGAGGAAACAGAAATAAAGCTAGAGCTTGGTGGCCCGGCTACCGCCCCGTTATAAAGGGGACGCTCCTAATATCCATCCATCCATCGTGTAGAGTTACTGTACATGTTCCCCTTGGGGAACAGAGTTGCGTCTCTGACAGAACTCGCCGCTCGCGCCCCCCATTCGCCTAGAGCGCTCACGTGCGAAAAATGCGTCATTTTTAGGGAAAGCCAACTTCACGGTAGCGCGTGCGCTGACGCCCGCCACGCCACGATGGCCGCTACCCTCCGCCGCGCCACCGCTGTCCGATGTTCGACCGTGGCCTCGGCAATCGACGACGGCAGCTGCCGATCGCGGAGGCCATGTTTCGACGTTCAGGCATAGCTCATTTGGCTCAGCTGTGATCTAATAACGTTGGCTGTGGCAGCGTGATGTGTGGTTTAATTTTGCTGGAAATTCTGTTTTCTCAAACGTGTGCCAAAAAAAAAAATAAAGGAAGTGCCACTCGAAGCAAAATGATTAAATCGTCGTGGTCGGTCGTCGAAATCGGCACAGAGGGTTATGTCGGCAGCTCGATGCGGCCCAATATTTATTTCAGCTTAGCAGTACGTTTTAGAATGCACATCCCTACATACGCCTCGCATAAGATATGTTTATATGGGGCAATTATAACTCTCATTAGTAATATTTTTGTGATAGTGAAATCGTAAACGTTCAGGATAAGTAGGACTTCACGCCCGCTTGGTAACAGCTGGCTAGCCGGTGACAAAAATCGCACCGCAAAGAACAAAAACGTGCGCGTTTGAATATGCATAAGGATTCACTTTGTGCAAAAATAGCACAGACTGCTACGCAGCATAAAATTTTGTAAGCCGTATCCAGTGTCCATTACGCCGAATAATAATAATAATAATAATAATAATAATAATAATAATAATAATAATAATAATAATAATAATAATAATAATAATCAGCCTGTTTAGGTCCACTGCAGGACGAAGGCCTCCCCCAACGATTTCCAATCCACCCTATCCTGAGCGAGTTGGTTCCACTTTATGCCCGCAAACTTTTTAATTTCATCGCTCCATCTAACCTTTTGCCTACCTCTGCTGCGTTTTCCCTCTCGTGGTATCCATTCCGTCGCTCTTACTGTCCACCTATTATCCTTCCTTCTCATGACATGTCCTGCCCAGGTCCACTTCTTTCTTTTAATTGATAAGATAATATCGGCTACTCCTGTCTGTTCTCTGATCCATTCCGCTCGTTTTTTGTCTCTTAGCGTTACTCCTATCATTTTTCTTTCCATTGCACGTTGCGTGCAATGGAAAGTTTTTTCGTTATTCTCCATGTTTCTGCACCGTACGTTAGTACTGGGAGAATGCAGTGATTGAATACTTTTCGCTTTAATGAGAGCGGTAAGCTTCCGGTCATGATTTCGTAATGCCTTCCGAATGCGCTCTAGCCCAGCCTTATTCTACGGAGAATTTCGTTTTCCTGGGTAGGAGTTCCTGATATTAACTGTCCCAGATATACATATTCGCTTATACATTGTAAGGGTTCATTGTTGATTTCAAATTCCTGTTCCTTAGCTAAGCTAAGGAATATATACCTATATGGATCTGCGAAGATTCGCCGTGAAGGTAATCTTTTTTACTCGTGTTATCTGCGCTCATCGTTTTTTTAATGTACCTATTTTGTATTTTAAAGCCTTGCGTCACGTACGACGTGAAACGAGAGATTTGTTCAGCTTATACATTTTGTCCAGAATAGTGTTTTCATTTGATATTTACAAAAAAAAACGCTTCTGCCGATAGTGAGGGCCATCGAACAGTTTATAACCACTCATGTCTAAATTGGTAAATTGATTGTTTTTTCGAATCGCCTTTCTTTTTCATTTTTGGAAGCGAAAGTCCTTCGGCCAGCGACGCGGAATGAACGAGCGAGAAAGGGCACGCTTCTGCTGAACCGCGCCGTCTCCTACATTCGAGAGGAGCGGCTTTGCCGCTTAACGCAAATGGACGTGCAAGATGGCGGACCTATGCGCAACTCTGCTCCCGTAGGGAGCATATACAGTAGCTCTATACAAGTGGTCCATTCACCTGCACCCCTTGAAGCAGTTCACGAGGTGCGGCACCTTGTCATTCGTTTCAGAGGTGCAGGGATGGCACCCTCAGAACCACGTCGTTCGTTTCAAAAGGTGCAGAAAAGGTGCAGCGCTGGTTCACGATTTTCCTGCACCCGCTCCGTTGAAGGTGCCGGCTTGGTGCAGGCGTGAGCGTGAGGGCAGCAGACGACGCGCCATTGTGACGTAGGCGCCGTTTGAACTCTCTCGCCTTCGCAGATTGGCCATGTACGTGCCGTTCGCGACCTCTCGACCGTTCGTTTCTTGTGTCGCGCCGCGCCTGCACCTACTGAACTGCAGCTGCACAATTTCAAAACTGCTCGTGCACCGCTGTGAACCGGTTCAGAGGGGTGCAGGTGAATCGAACAGACCCCAAGCTGCGACACGCATAGCCGTGTGGACTACCGCCCGCGCTGCTGCCCTTCCCTCCTGCCCTCCTTTTCTTTTTCTTTTTGTCCTAAAGCCCCGTCAAGCATTTGAATGGTTTGGTCTTTCGTTCCGTTGGTAGTCCGACCAGAACAAGGATCGCTGTCAATCTACCGGAGCTTCTTGCAAAAAAAAAAAAGGCAATAAAAAGGAAAAGCTCGTTAAAAACGGACTATGTGCCTCTCGCATATGCGCCTGCCGGCCTTGACGCCGCACGAAGGAGTTGAGGCACCGGATAACAAAAGCCACTGAAAGGCGTCCTGCTGTTTTCTTTCCAGTCGTGTTTCTCTTTCTTTCCTTTTGGTTTCTAACAGAATCTCGAAGCGACTTACAACCGTATTGCTTAGGTCAAAGGCTTCATTATTTAGAAATAAATAAATGGACGTATGTTGTCGAAGCTTCCTGGCACCGGCCTCGCGTTTTCTTACTCAGTATAAGTACGATTAACAGAAATAAACAGATCACGTCTTGTAGTCCGTGGCTTCACAGCTTCTTTCCAACACGCGCACACAAGCACTATGCTCACACGTGATGGATACAGCTACAGACTTTCACTGCTTTATTGTGGAGCCTTTTATGGGACTAATATATTGATAACAGTGTATACATACCGATAACAAATAATTATAAATTAACAAGGATCATAATAAAAATCACTTGATTTCCAGCCTCGCAATCTCAGAACTTTTGGAGTATTTGTTGGAGTATTTTGCCTCCCGTACTTGGGAGACACATCGGCCGGCCACCACGCTTCTGTCCGCAGACACACTTTCTTTAGCTTGATGCACATGGCCTGCCTCGTATAAAAGGTTTCCTTTAGCAATATTAGCCCTACGGAAGAAAATTTTCAAACCTTCTACGGGTCTTAAAACCAGTAAGAAGCTGCGGCGGAACACATGCAGACGACGCCACCCCCGATCAAGCAGATGCGCACGTGGTGCGGGAGGGAGCCTTATCACCCCAACGACGCGGGAGCGTTCCCATTGGCGCTGAACGCAGGGGGCGATGGTGGAGCCGCCTGGCCTTGTGCACCATCCCCCTAGTAGGATAAAACTAAAAAAAAAAAGAAAAAAAAGTTCGACAATCCCAAAGCATATTGACACGTGCGGTTGTTTTATAAGACAGATGCTTGGGCTAGTTGGTGATTGGGAATCAACATATTTGCACCGCGCAGGACTACGAGTAGTTACGACGTAACTACAGAAGAAGAGACAAGGACAGAAAGAGCGCTGACTTCAACTGAAATTTTATTAGCGAAAACGCTGGAAATATATACTCGTGACAGAACATCACCGCGCAATCGCGCAACCTATTGCATCACAGCTAGACAATCGTCATCTCATGATATGGTACAACACCAAACCTCCGCCCAAATTCACAATCTATTGTGTCAAAGCCAGAAACTCGATTTCTGGCTTTGACAGCATCAATTTGTGTGGATAATTTCTTTACTATTCCAACTTAGAAGTAAACTAGAATGGGTGCTTCCTAGCAAGAAATCCCACAGTTGACATATTGCAAAGCCAGGGCGCACACTTGACTGAGCCAAAGTGATAGGAGAAGGAAATGTCGAAAATGTGTATTTTTCCATTATATTATCGCCGTTGCAAATAAATACAGGAAAATATTTAAAAACATTTAAACGTTCTCAAACAATCAGCAAAATTTTCAAGCTAATCAGTGTCAAAAGATCACTGCTCTAGAGCAGAAGTGAAACTTGTACGAACTAAGCAGAGAAAGGTGCTTGTACATGAAGAATAGGGGTGTGCGAATATTGGAATGTTTCGAATATTCTTGAATACTGCATATCTAGATAACATTGCATGTTCAGTTCAGTTCAGTTTATTAACCTTAAGGGTCTCCCGAGGGAGACATTACATAAGGGGTGGGTTAACAAAACTTTTACATGATTTATACATTAAATAGTTTCATATTGATTTTTTATACGTTGTTGGAACAAGGACGGGCAGGTGATGGCGGCAATGTCAGCAGGAAGGCCGTTCCAGTCTTTGGCAGTGCGTGGGATGAATGAGGCAGAGAAGTGAGCAGTTCGGGCACGTGGGCGTGCGACTTGTTGCGGATGACAGGTGCGGTGAGAAATGCGTGCAGCGGGAACGATGTATGGAGCTTGATTAAGGGTACTGTAAAAGAACTTGTGAAAAAGAGCAAGACTGGAAGTGCGTCGACGATCAGAAAGCTGCGGTAAGCCGGATTCTGCCTTAAGTGCTGAAATGCCGATATTATATGAGTAGCTTGAGTGAACGAACCTAGTAGCGCGATTCTGCACCGCCTCAAGAGAATCGATGAGATATGATTGATGTGGGTTCCAGATGGCTGATGCATACTCCAGTTTTGGTCTTACGAGTGACTGATAGGCGAGCAACTTCACATTTCGAGGGGCCTGACGAAGATTACGTCTAAGAAAACCTAGGGCCCGGTTCGCTGATGATATGATATTAGAAATATGAGTATGCCAGGTCAGATCGTTGCAAAGAGTGATTCCTAGATATTTATAAGTACGTACATTCTCGAGAGGCGTGCTTTTAATTCTGTAAGAAGATTCTATGGGATTAGCACTGCGAGAAAATGACATAACTTTACATTTATTTGCATTTAAGGTCATTAGCCAATCATCACACCAAGCAGCTATGTTGTCTAGATCTTTTTGGAGAGCAATTTGATTGTGGGTGTTATATATACCCAGGCAGCACGCCAACACAGGACTTATGTAGGCGTGAAGTCGGCCAAAGTCGGCAGCGATATCGGACGTAACTCGGCAAATCGCGCTCGCGCTACTTTCACCCACATCTGCCCGATGATGACCAGCCAGAATGGCGCCACTGTGGCGAAGCCACCATGGGTCGAACTTGGCCAGCCAGAGTGGGCGAAATTTGGCCAGCCAGAGTGGCCGAAATTTGGCCAGCCAGCGTGGGCGAAATTTGGCCAGCCAGAATGGGTCGGATTTGGCTAGGTAGCATTGGCCGATGTTGCGGGCATTCAGGCTTTTTTGGCGTGTTGTCGGCCCCGCCGACATCGGGACACCCCTTGCGCGACCGTTCACAGCCACTATGGTGTTTCTAGTTTACCCCACGTGTGTCGCGCCGTTTGGATTGCGATAAATTTATTTTTTGTTTTCACATTTTCGAAGGGCTATGAAGGCATTTTTGAAGGACCAACAGTAGTTTGTGTAAATGTGTCTCTCATGAATACGCGAAAGCTTTATTAACACAGTAATAAGTGGGGCTAAGTGGATCCTCTGTACTTTCTATTAATGCGTTCTAAACAAAACAAATAACACAACAAGAGAGGTTTATAGGGAAAAGCACTATTTCATTTATTTTGTGAACTCTGCATTGATAATATGCTATTCTCGTGCTGCACCGTCGTAGTGGAAAAGCTTCGGCAAGGGTGGAACCTGCGGGAAAAGGCGTGAAAAGTTAGCACAGCTGTGGAGCACATCAGCACTATACTATAATTGCATGCAACTTATGTGCGACTCACGAACAAACGCGGAAATTTAAGAAATGTCAGAAACATTCATAATCGGGTACTACTTTAGAAAATAACAAAACAAAGTTGTCCTTTTAAATATAATGAATCTATGATCAATATTCAACCCCAGAACTCGGTGTCGTGTCGCTTTAGATACCCAAGGGGAAAAAACATGAGTAAAGGTTCTGTTGCAAAGCAACTTTAAAAGCGGCACATTACTTGAAATAGGTGCATTTTGCATTATAATAAAATTAATACTTTTGGCATACATCGGAAAGGAAAACACGTAGACGTGAGCTAACACGAGACACCCCAGGGATGGGGTCGTTAGGCAAAAAATGTCCTTAAATGATAGGTGCAAGGTGCATCATAATCAGATATTAGAGAAGGAACATCTTTTCAAGGCTACTTTAAAAATGCTATCGCGTGCCGAACTGCCGCACGTGTCCTGCACCGAGGAGCGCGTGTTCGGTATCACGTTACCTTTAAAAATACGGGCAAGAAAAGATAATGTTACGAGAACTGCAAGTCACCACACAAAGGGTGTTTGATACAAGCACAGGATTAACTACATGAATTAAAACTGCTTTGGGACAGTGTACGCAGGCTCTTTATTCGAAAATAAAGAGCCTACGCACCTCACGACACAAATAATATATAAAGTGCAACCGGTGCTTCAACATCACAACAATATGTGCCACGTCCCGTTTTGAAAACTGGCCAACAACTTACCGAATTTTGGCATCCGCTCTGCACTCTACAGCTGTGAGTCCGCAACACAAATTCGGCGACGACACTGTAGTCTCCCCAAAAGGCGCAGGCTTGTGTTCATATACAACCGATGTCACAGTTTGGATGGGCATTGTCTTAGGAGGTACACTCGCCAAGGAATCGCGCAATCAACTTGAATGATCGATAAATGCGGTACATGATAAACGATAAACGCGTAGACAGACTGCGTGCAGCCTTTGAAACTCGTTCGTACACCTTGCACGTAGTAGTAGTGGTTTATTGGGAAGGAAGAGACGCTAATTTCTGTCTCCCATACTGGGGACACGGCTAAGCGCCTTAGGGGAAGCGAGAAATGGGAGGAAAAGAGAAGATAGATAGATAGAAGTTTTAAAAAAAATGCAGAAACCCGGACGTCGCATTGCGGTCAGCAGGCTGTCGGTAGTGGTGGAAGCGGCGGGGGTCCCGCACTCAGGGGTAGGCTTCAATACCCGTCTCGTCCAGGAACTCCACCAGGCTCCGGAGTGCTGGTAGATGGGGGCGAGATGGGAAGAGGAGGTGTTGCATCTTGGTGGCAGGGAGACCCTGTCTCCGGTAGGCTGTGATGACCCTTGAGCGTTCCTCTGCCAGTCCAGGACACTCACAGAGGAGATGCTCGAGGGTCTCGGGGTCGCCGCAGCGGCTGCAGGCCGGGGAGGCGCAGCGTCCTTTGGCATGGCGGCGGGCTGCGGTCCAGACACAGCCAGTCCGCAGGCGCAGCAGGGCAGCCCGTTCCCTTCTTGTGAGTCCCGCCTCTGGAAGAAGTATTGGTCCTCGCCCCTTGGCCACCCTTTCGTCTGGATGGACTGTGACGAGAAGCTTCCCGAGACGAGCCTGCGTATGGTCCCTAGCCGCCACGGCTCGAGTGAAAGGGGTGCCTGGCTGATGAGCTGCCTTGGCCAATGTGTCCGCCTCCTCATTGCCGGCTATGCCCACATGTGAGGGCAGCCAGTGGAAGGACACCTTGCACGTTGGAAGCAATGCAGCCGCGACGAGAGAGCGCGGAAGGTTCCTCGTGGTTTCCCCCTCCGAAGGCAGCAAACGCCAGCAAAAGTAGGTTCAGAACCACATTCTTTGCAAACTGCAGATGAGCACAATGGATGCTCACGGAGGGGGCCGTGACAATGGTCGTCAGTTCGGAAGGGGAGCGCGCCCCCCTCCCCACACACTTTTTTTTATGTTTAGTTGCTGCTGGCTTAGCACGTGCTGTTGCTTCTCGGCAGAGCACGCTCGTTTTTCTTGCTTTCTTTTTTTTTGTAGTTGTCTCAAAACGTGGAAGACAGCATTTCTGCTGTGCAAACATTTTTGCACAATGGCGGGGACACCCGCCGGGACTGCATTTGTTAAGTGCAGCTCGGTGCAGCCTGTGGCGTATGCTGGTACGCATGTGTTCTCTTGCCAGCTACTTGTAGCACAGGATTTCGCAGAGGCTGAACCACCCGAAATGCTGCACAGCGAAATGCTGCACTGCACGCAACAAACGTAGCGAGGACGCACGGCGCCGCGTTCTGCTTGAATTTCTGCCGTTTTCTGCAGCGCACGAAAGACATGAACGTGCTGCCTTTCCGCACGACAAAAAATACTGCGATGACTCAGTCTCTACGCGCCCTTCTTTAGCCCTTATTAGTTATATATAAATTAGTTGTTAAATATCAGAATACGCACATGTTTTGCTTATATCAGCGCCATAGTCTCATACGAACGCCAGTGATAAATCCTACACACTGCACAGAGCATGCACTCAAGCTCGATATATTCTGCTCATCTAAATAGTACAACGTAACCGATGGCCGATGTGTAAACGAATTCGATATGTATGGGAACAACGCACAAACGGACGTTACACAAAAAAGCAAAAAAAGAAAGCATGAATTATACGCAATGGCGTGGACATATTAAGGAATTATTAGCCTATTGTATCTGCGTGGTAGTAGAGAGCATGGAGGTGCAAAAGGGAGGTATAAGTTTACCCGACCAGTAGACAATTATTTTCTGTTGCTGAGCTTATGCGAGCTCCGGTACATGCGTTGCGCTGTACTGGAGCTGTTTTTGAAAGGAATGCACTAGTTTCGCGAACGCACTGATGAAATGTAGTGGAGGGGCACGTGGTCAACAACAGCTTGACTTAGGACGGTTGGTTTATGCTGTAACCCTGCTTAAACGTATGAAGAAACTAGGAAACAGAAGAGAGCTTTGATTTTCAACTGATTTTTTTTTCAGTGCATGCTTGCTGTTTTTATATAACACAAAATACGCAATCGCCTGCGCAAGAACACTGTGTGATCACATACACTCTAGTAGAACTCACCAGAAAAGCTCTCTCTATATCAATGATAGGTGTGTGCATTTGTTTGCCACCTTTGAGATGAAAAATGCTTGCCATACGACTGCTTGGTATTTTTCGTTTTTGCCTTTTTCGCAAATGTCGTGGTCTTGACAAGAGCACTTCATTTGAATTTGCAATACAAAGGGATCGATGTATTTCATGGTCCTCTCAATATAGAGTTAGCACTAGATCAGTATTGTCTCCTCGCTGTCGCGCTGTTAGCTCCGTATACCGTGCTTTTGCATAGGTTGCTAAATGTCAGTAGTATAACGCCGGTGGCGAGTTTATCTCCGCTTCAGCGCACCATAAAGTCTGCGCTAGACCTTTTTTTTTGTCCACTCGCTGTTGCGCTGTTACTTCCATATGCCTTTTCCTTCCATAGGTTGCTAAATGTCAGTAGTATAGCGCCGCTTGCAACTGTTTATCTTTGTTTGAACATATGAGTGCTGGTTATGCCCATCGATGTATGCACGAACTAGTTCAAGTTCTATGAATTTAAATTTTCTGACATGCGCTGTCAGATAATTTTCCACCATGCTTGTCGATCCTTCTGGCTAATGTTAACTGTTGCGCCAGCCTGTTTCGCAAAGTTCCCGCAAAACAGCCTATAGATATATATATATCAATAGTTTATATGCATGTTTTTTGTGTGCCCTGTTTATGAAAAACAAAGCGCGCGAACAGAATGTCATATATGCTGCTCAAAACGCACGTGCGCTATGTTCCGGCACTGAAACGCGTATACATGAATATATGAAGCTCAACATCTGATTCTTACGTCGAATCTCTCAAGTGAATTTCGGTCATTCTTGTCTCGATCGGATCACAATTGTTATATCAGCACGCTTCCAAAGAGTCCCGGCCGATATCAACCATGAAAGGCTGCGGCGTAGTCGACGTTGCCTCCAGAACGGCAGAAATGACTCAATGTTTCCTGTGAAATAATCTTTCTAGGCAAATATTGCGCCAAATTCGCCATTCCTCAGGCGATGCTGATGAGCGGCAAAATCGGCGCCATATTTGCCGGAGAAAGTTATCGGCTAGCCGACGGAGGCTCTAAGGTGGCATACTTGGCACAGTGTTGCCGACAAATGGCGTCGGCCAGCCCATATTGTCTGTAGAAAGGCAAACTCGGTGCCATAGTTGCCGTTGAAAGCCATCGCCTCAGCCGATGTCGGCAGTAACGCGGCATATGCGGCCCCATGTTGCCGATTACAGTCGACGGCCTGCCGATATCGGCGGGGCAGCGGCTATAGTAGCCCGACGTTGCCAGACATTGACGGCGGCTTAGCCGATACTGGCTTGCTGTCGGCAACGTTAGGCCGTGGATGGGCCGAACTTTGCCGGCATAAAACCAATATCGGCCCTACGTTGCGTGCTGCCTGGGTAGTGCGATAAATGACACAGTCATCCGCGAACATTCTAATTTTACAAGAGGCATATGAAGGTAGGTCATTAATATATATTAAGAATAGCAAAGGGCCGAGGACCGATCCTTGCGGAACGCCAGATGTTACTAGTACTGAGTTAGATAAGTGATTATTTATAATTACGGATTGGGAGCAGTTACTAAGAAATTCACTAATCCACCTCAAGACATCCGCATGCAAGTTAAGTTTTCCTAGCTTTAATAATAGGCGCTGGTGGGGAACCTTATCAAAGGCCTTGCAGAAGTCCAGGAAGATTACGTCACTCTGTGTATTAATATCAAGATTGGTATGTGTAGAAAGATGGCAAGCTGTGTTTCACTAGAGAATCCTCT
Source organism: Hyalomma asiaticum (assembly GCA_013339685.2). Taxonomy (NCBI): domain Eukaryota; kingdom Metazoa; phylum Arthropoda; class Arachnida; order Ixodida; family Ixodidae; genus Hyalomma; species Hyalomma asiaticum. The sequence continues at coordinate 150,474,284 of CM023483.1, forward strand.
GCGGAATCCATGCTGAGCGGGATGAAAAAAGTCGTTCGAGTCAAGAAAGTTTATGACAAGAGAGTAGATGACATGTTCCATGATTTTGCAAGGAATGCTTGTTAATGAGATCGGACGGTAGTTCAGCGGGGATGTTTTGTTACCGGTTTTGTGGACTGGAACGACCTTCCGAACCTTCCAGTCATCTGGAATAAGGCCTAAAGAAAGAGACTGGGTGGACAGCAAAGATAAGTAGCCTGCGGTTATGCACTTTGTGTTTTTCAAGATTTTTGCGTTAATTTCATCTATACCTGAGGAAGATGAACACTTCAACTTGTTAATTATAGCACAAATTCCGTTTGCATTAAAAGTGATGGCTGGCATTGCAGAACTTATACAAAGCGATTGTGATGCAGGAGGTGCATTTGACTCGTTCGTAAAGACACTTGCAAAGGCGGAGTTGAACACATTAGCACAGTCGGCATCACTGAGGATTTCGTTTGATTCGTTTGTTATTTGTATGGTGTGTGTCTCACTAGGGTTAACAACTTTCCAAAATTGCTTTGGTTTATTAACTAATAGGTTTGGCAGGTCGTTATGGTAAAATGTGTGTTTAGCCTGACGTAATGCGTGCAGGTAGTTCTTTTCTGCCTCATAATAATTATCCCACGCACGTGAGTGCCCACTTTTCTTTTGGCGGTGCGATAAAGGCGCTTTTTTCTATTTTCCAAGCGTTTTAGGGCTGTCGTAAACCATGTTATGCTGATAGCTTAATAACGCACTTCTTCAAAGTAAATTTTTGTACTAAGTACGTTATTATTACGGAAGAGACATTCCTCTTTTGATATCCGATATTTATTCCATATATAAAACTTAATATTTTTACTCTATTCGTATTCGGAAAATTTGGTCTTCGCACACCCCTAATAAAAAATCTTTGAACATTTCACACATAACGCGGACGGTTCATGTCCCATCTTCATAAATCAGAAAGCAGAGCAATAATTAAAATTTGGGAAGAATAATGGTCTACGTAAAGCTATAAAGGGTGTTTCAGAAAATGTGTCCAAAAATGTTTTGAACACAGATAACCATCTGCAATATCTTTGCGGTCTTCCTTCATGGCAGCACGTACCGTGTAAAGGATGTTAAAATGCTAACGGTAATTAACAATATTAGAATGATTAATGCCCAGACAGTAACAGCCAGACACTCAAACCTAATGGAAAGATGCATGTTACTTATACGGGAATTCGATATCCGTTGTAGTATTTGTAAAAGGGCACCTTTTTCGAATTGCCGCAGCGCGATGAAATCCGGCTTATTTCTCTCAGGAAACCGCAACTGAATGGTCAAAAAGCGTTGTTGTCGATACTTTCCGTGGTCCTCTGTGCGACATACACTGTAAAAAAAATTACTCCCTGCTGGGAGTAAATGGCGTGTCCTCTAGCGACCCCCCCATTGGGAGTTAATTATACACCGTAGGGTCGGAGTAAACTTTTACTCCGCATCGGTCGGAGTTCCTTCGTGGTGCCTTGGGAGTATATATTTTTATTTTTTACTCCGTGCCTGACGGAGTTCCTGCGTGGTGCCTTGGGAGCATATATTTTTATTTTTTACTCCGTGCCTGACGGAGTTTTTGCGTGTTGCCTTGGGAGTATATATTTTTATTTTTTTACTCCGTGCCTGACGGAGTTCCTGCGTGGTGCCCTGGGAGTATATAGTTTTATTTTTTACTCCGTGCCTGACGGAGTTCCTGCGTGGCGCCCCTTGGGAGTATATATTTTTTTCGCATACTCCATGTTTGGCGGAGTTTTCAAGAGTCACATTGGGATTATATAGATAAATTTTTGTACTCCGTGCCGGACAGAATTTTTGCTTGGCACGCCGGGACTATACGCCTCGTGCAAGCCGACGGAAGCGCTACTGGTGGCGACCCTGCTAAGTATTCGCGGGAGAGTAGGCAGCCGTGCGCCGTAGCTTCCTACGACTTTGTTCGCGTTCGCCGTTTAGTTCGCGTTGTCGCAGCGAAATAAGCAACTTTCTTTGCATGTGTGGGGTGGCCGAAGCTTCAAGGGATGTCGAATAACAAAAGCCATCCAAACACGACCTCTTCCTGTACGTAGGCGTTTAACCAGAATTTTGATTTCGCAGGGTGGGAGGGGTGTTACCCATGGCGTTAACAAAAATGGAGGGGGCTACCCACCTGGCTAAGTTTTAAGGGGGAGGAGTGTAAACAAAAGCCTGCTTGTACGTTTAAAGTGCTCACACAGAAGTCTTGCCCTATTTTACGAGTTACACCAGCTCTAATAAGACAAGAAACTCATGTGTGCTCGGTATGCGTGTGCCCCACCACTGTTACTAGAAGAAAAAAATTTATGTTACAACAGTGGCAGTTCGGGCATGTTCATACACCATCTTGAAAAGTAGAAGCACGCAGAACACACGGACGAAAGAGCATGAAGAAAGTTTGAAACCAACACAAGACTAAATATAGCTTTGGTGCGTGCTGAGCATTTCATATACGGAATAATGGGAAGATGCTGGACCGCAAACCACCATGATAATGGCAATACTTGCATAGGCACATAAAGCTCTAAAACAATGTGGTGCACTGCAGGCCCACAGAAGACGCATATATGACGAAATCTCCGTAAAGTGACGAAGAAATTCAGTAGCTGTTTAGTGTTTACATGTTTCTACATACATCTTGACGATAGAGCGAGCCCCAGCCTTGCTGTCGCTCCCAATTAACTTGACCAATCCTTCGCCGCTTTTCAATATATCATGCGCCTTCTCTTTACTCAGCATCCAAAACACAAAAATTCTCACGCAGCTTTGTGCGCTTTCAAGAAGGTCGCTCAGAAAATTGCAAGTTTTGACGGCTGCAGCAGGAAGGGTAGTTCGACGAACGCGGCACTAAATGGTTTTATCCGCTGGCAAGTTTGGCGATATCCATGAGCAGTGTACGCAGGTTCATTAACAATCTCTCAGTTGCGCTTCATAAGGTGACTTTTATGTCAATTATTATGCGATTATGTCACGTATGTAATCGGTGCTATCAAGATCGCTACATAACGCACGCCAGCATCACGTATTGTTTGCTTCATTATTTGAATTACCACTCTGCTCAAATTATGTGTGTTTATTATTAAGGTACAGATATTGAGGTACAGAGACGGCAATGTGGCAACGGTGCAATTTAAAAAAAAGAAGGAAATACAAGGCGGCTACTTCGCACGAGCTCCACTTCGCAACTGGACTTTTTCACGGTGGTCGGCGGGATGCACCTGACAATTATATGCGGACTGGTTTGTCCTAAATTGTGTTAACGGCACGCGCGTGCCCACTTTCACAGAGGCCCGATTCTTTCCTGCAACTGTCACCGCAACAGTAGGTGTCCGGCACGCGAACGAAGGGGAAATCGCAGCCGCGTTCCTCGGCCATGCCCATGCCTCCCAGCGCTGCAAAAAGCGTTGTCGTCTGCTCGGCCTCCCGAGAGTACTGTCGGCGGCGCCCGCTAGGTGGCCATCAGTGGCGCCTCTATAGGCGGTGCACCAGGCGTATATTTGGTGTATTTTCTCTGTTGTACCCACTTTTTACTGCGTCCTGATCGTATATTGTGTAGGAAACGCTTGGCAGTGACCACTGTATCTTGCGCATCCAGATAGAAACACTCCCCATCAGAAAGAGACACGGCCAGGCCAGACTTACCGATTGGGAGGCATATAGAAAAACTAAGGTGGAGTCCGAAGATACTGAGATCACAGACATTGAGAGCTCGGTCACAGGAATCAAGGCGGACTGGGAGAGGCTAATCCGAGAGGTAACCCTCACAACCAGCACACCCGAGGTGGACAAACGTCTATTACACCTATGGGACGCTTGGCGGGGGTTACTAAGAAGGTGGAAACGGCAGAAGTACAACAGGAAGCTCAGACTTAAGATTGCCGAGATCACCAGACAAGCTGAAGAGTATGCGACAGAGCTCTCAAGGCGCAATTTGGACCAAAAATGCAACGAGCTACAAGGTACCCTCGGCTGGAAAAAAACATGGGCATTGCTAAGGGGTCTTATAGACCCAACTATGACCAAATCTGAAAATTGCAAGACAACCCAACGAATCGTGCACCAATTTGAAGGCACAGACCGGGAAATGCTAGAGAAGATCAAGCAGCGCTATATTGGGGAGGCAAGGAACATAGCTTGCAGCTTGGCATACACGGGCAAGGAAAACCCTGCTTTAGATGAGCCTATCACCGCAGAGGAAGTCAGGCACGCCATGATCTCCGCCACAAGGAACACCACCCCAGGCAAGGATGGCATCACCAATGCAATGATAAGGAACCTAGACGAAAGGTCAATCAAAAGATTCACAGAATTCATCAATAAACACTGGGAACGTGGGACCATCCCGGACGACTGGAGACATGCAGAAATAGTGATGATTCCAAAGTCCGGAAAGACTTCCAGCCTGGAAAATCTTAGGCTGATTTCGCTGACGTCATGCTTGGGAAAACTATATGAGAAAATTGTGCTTCAGAGGTTGGAGACCTACCTGGAGGATAATGAGCTCCTGCCGCATACTATGTTTGGGTTTCGAAAACACCTCTCAACACAAGACGTCCTTCTGCAGATCAAGGAGGAAGTGCTCACTGCCGTCCCGAAATACGGAGAACATATCTTGCTCGCGCTTGACATTAAGGCTGCCTTCGACAATGTCAGTCACACGGCTGTGCTGGAAGGTCTTAGCAACCTAAGCTGCGGGCACAGAATACACAACCATGTTAAAGCCTAACAGAACCGCCACAATTGGTATAGGGGGCATCAGGACTGACACCTTCAACACGCCTCAAAAGGGAACACCGCAAGGCTCTGTGATATCCCCTATGCTCTTCAACGTTGTTATGATGGGCTTAGCACGGCAGCTAGAAAAAATTCAAGGAATCAGACATGCCATCTATGCAGACGACGTCACAATCTGGGTGACCAAGGGATCCTTGGGAGAAAAGCAAGACCTTCTGCAGGGTGTAGCAGATATGGTCCACGCATATGCCCAACACTGCGGACTCGCATGCTCCCCGGAGAAACCCGAGGTGCGCAGGGTCTACAGAAGGGTACACAACGCGCAGAACTCCATAGAGGTCTACATAGGGGGGAGGAAGATCCCCGAAGTATCCCAGATTAAGATACTTGGCATGTGGATACAAAGTAACCGACGTCTGGATTATACAATCCGACAGCTCGCGAACACCACAGCGCAGATCACGAGGATGATTGCCCGAATCTCCAACAGAAGACGAGGCATGAAAGAGGAAGACACTTGTAGGCTAGTACAGGCCCTAGTTGTGAGTAGGATTTACAGTGTCCCCTACCAAACACCGCTCGAGCACGAAAAGGATCAGTTAGAGGCAATCCTCAGGAAAGCTTACAAATGCGCTCTCGGACTACCGGTTAGCACCTCGACTGATAAATTTCTCAAACTGGGCATCAACAACACAGTGCAAGAACACATCGAGGCCCATCTTCTCTCGCAAAAAATGAGACTTATGCAGACCCCGACGGGCAGGAACACGCTGAAGATACTGGGCATGAGGGATGTCTGCAGAGAAATTAACAGCACGGAGTGTATACCGAAGGATATTCGAGAGAAGATTGAGATCAGCCCAATACCGAAAAACATGCATCCAGAACTACACAAGTCTAGAAGAAAGGCACGGTCGCAAGCTCATAAGAGATATTTCACCGGAAGAAAAGATGCATTATACGTCGACGCGGCGACATACCAAGAACACTCCGGAGCAGTAACGAGCCTTGTTGATCACCAGCTTAGGGAAGTGAATTGCGCGTCCATCAAAGGCAACAACATCCTCGAGGCTGAGGAAGCGGCGATCGCGCTCGCCATCACCCATCAGGGCGAGGAGGACATAGAAATTCTTACGGACTCGCAAGAAGCCTGCAGAAAGTACAGCAGCGGACGCATGTCCACTGTGGCCGTCCGCATCCTCAAAGCGAGGAAAATCGCGTTCTCGAGATGCTTCATAACGTGGACACCAGGCCATGAAGCTGTGACAGGGAACCAGCGTGCGGACGCCAACGCCCGAGCATACGCCAACCGGGGGGCGCACCACGACAGGGAACTGAGCACAGTCACAAGACGTTATGGAGCAATTTTAGAACATCAAAGAGCCTTAAGGAGGACATATCCCCCTCCCCGTAATGACCTTAGTAGAGAGCAGTCGGTTGCCTGGAGACAACTGCAAACTAATACATACCCCAATTTGTGCCTACTTAGCAAAATTTGTCCCACGACATATGACGATAAATGTCCGTTATGCGGGGAACACCCAACACTGTACCACGTTACGTGGGCCTGCTAAAAATCTGTTGTTTAGTGGGGTTTAACGTCCCAAAACCAGTTCTGATTATGAGAGACGCCGTAGTGGAGGTCCCCGGAAATTTCGACCACCTGGGGTTCTTTAACGTGCACTGACATCGCACAGCACACGGGCCTCAACATTTCGCCTCCATCGAAATGCAGCCGCCGCGGCCGGGATTCGATCCCGCGACCCTCGGATCAGCAGCCGAGTACCGTAGCCACTAGACCACCGTGGCGGGGCGGCCAAAAATCTGAGGTAGTGCCAGTAAACAAAGCACCAACACCGGAGCAGTGGGAGGCTGCGCTATCCTGCTCGAAGCCTGATCAACAGCTGAAGCTGATCGACAGAGCTGGCAAGATGGCAAAGGCCACAGGGGCCCTGGACTGAGGGCTCCTCCTACGCCTGGGAACTTACCTTGCGAAAATAAAGTTTTTTTTTCTTCTTCTTCTTCCTTTCGGGAGGAACGAAGGAACGCCATCGTTCCGTTTAGGATTGATGGAACCGTAACGGGAACGCGTTACATTTATGAGGGAACGACAAAGGGAACGGCGTTCCTTCTATACACGTTCCCCTCTAGGATGATCGCACATACGCAGCACATCATGCAGGGCGGATAGGCTGGGCTACAACAAGCCGTCCCCGGAACCCCCTTTTCCTGCCGCCATTATCGCTGCCTTGTAGAAAATCACGCACGAAAACGCCATTCTATTGCGGTTTCGATGATTCGACGAGGGTGACGCTTCCCCTTCACTACGGCCGCACGACATCAGGATATCCTGCTACTCCCTGGTGGTGGCCGCTTACTATGGCAGCTGGACAAATAGTTTCCGACTGTCAGCCAGTCCTGTATGGGTGCACGGCAAAGCGGAATGAACTGCATGCAACAGCAAAGTTACTTTCGTCCGTTCTCTTATGATCCCGCCACCAGGACTCCCTCCGAGCTAAAACACTGTCAACGCGTCTCTCCCCGCATTGGTTCTGAGAACGCGGTTACGGCCATGCTTGCGCATACTTGTAAGACACTCTGTGCGTCAATCTCTTCACGGTATTCTAGTTGAACTGAACGGGCCGCGCCCTCATTTAGCGTCAGCAGCCCTATGCCCTCTTTTAGAAGGATAGAACGCTGGGCGAGTTGGTAATGCATGACAGAAACGACTAGCAACTGAAGATTTATTGGAAAACCACATACATATAAAGAACATGATAAAATCACGTGAACCGATTAGAGATTGGCGGTTAAATAATCAATCTCCAGATGGTGCAACAGAACCGAAGGCCTAGCGACACACATATTGCCATACTTATGAATGTGAAACGCCTCAGCAATCTCTCGCGCTTTCCTATCTTTATGCCGGGACAACACTTTCGTTTTGCGCAACAGCGGATGACATTCACAATCTCTGCAATGTAAGCATAAATTAGATGAAGGGTGGGCCTTCAATGAAGCCCTGTGATCCATCAAACGGTTGTTCAGACATCTGCCGGTTTGTCCGATATAACACTTTCCGCAGGACAAGGGAATCAGATACACAACACCCTTCCCACATTCAGCCAAACCGTCCCGATCTCGGTGATTGACATCACATACACTCCACTTTTTTGCTTTACCTTCAGCCTTCCTATCAACCATTCCGCAAATTCGACCCAACTTGTTCCTTGATGAAAAAACCACCTTAACACCAAAACGATTTCCAACCTTTTTCATACGGTGGGAAAACCCATGTAAATACGGAATGCTTATGATTGGCACATCTTTATCTCTGGCCGCCTTGTTAGCAGCGTCCTTGCTCACCTGCTTGAACTTAATCAATAACCTTTCGCTGAGGGAAGCCAGATTCCCTTCCGGAAAGTTTGATAACCTGAGCCTATTAAGCTGGTTATTGAAAGCCTCCGACATTTGATGTGGACACGATTTGCGCAGAGCAGATTCTAGGCACGATATGGCAACACCATTTTTTACCAGCTTGGAATGACAAGATCTAAAATCCAGAATGGGCTTGACCGACCTAGGCGAATACCACCAACAAGTGTGCTCCTGTACCATCTTGATTTTCAAAACTAGCAACTGAAGATTTATTGGAAAACCACATACATATAAAGAACATGATAAAATCACGTGAACCGATTAGAGATTGGCGGTTAAATAATCAATCTCCAGATGGTGCAACAGAACCGAAGGCCTAGCGACACACATATTGCCATACTTATGAATGTGAAACGCCTCAGCAATCTCTCGCGCTTTCCTATCTTTATGCCGGGACAACACTTTCGTTTCTGCCTATGCCCTCGCTACAAATCATAAACGAAAGGCTTTTCGAAAGGTTATATAGATGTGCTAACGCGAACGTGTGCTGAACATGCTTACGTGCGTGCGTGTTTGAATCTTGAGCGAAGATAACATCGCTCTAACCCGGACCTGGTTAATTATGGTCGGTGATGCTCAGTTTGTTTCTAATAAATACTATGGTTTCACTGATATAATTACTACGCGATCAAGGGGTTAGCTACACAGGAATAACCAAACATTTTAACGCACAGCACCCCGTCCACTTTACTGTACAGCTGTATACCAGTGTCTTGTCATTATGCTTGTGTGGTGTGGGTCATTTTCTGTTGGCGTCCCGTCAAATTACTCATGCAAGGCTATTTATTTTCGTATTTACTTCGTGCACCTCAACAGCATTTCGCCCTTAATGTCGGTGTGCCTCCGAAATGAACAGGCAAATAATGCTTATTCCTAATGCACGAGGAAAAGAAGAAAGCAGTCCGGCGTTATTTAATTCGGCGGTAAACGCACAAGATAGAAATGTTAAAATTTCTCACACGGGCATACATTCAACGCAGCTATGTAATTAACAACAAAAGTATAGGGTATCAGAAATACTTTAAAGCGATGCGAACTAAATAAAAGCATTATATCCAGAACTGCCGATTAATTTATTACAATGCTACAAAGGCTACCAATTTTGAGCAAAATCGCTTAGGACCGGGAATGCTGACGAGATCGGGGTATCTTGTTGGAGTATTTGCGCTCGGCACAAACCTTTATATGCTGTCCTAAATCAAAGTGTCAGATGCACCGCTGTTCAGTGGTGCATTTGAGTAACTACCTATTTGCAAATTGGAGGTGCAGTATCCTGGCTGCGCATCTGAAGACTGAAATGGAAAGTGCCATATATGTCGCACTTGTAATAGACTATAGCGCCAAAGTTTCATTGGAGTTGTCCGTAGTATGTTCGGTGCTCCTTGAAAGTATCTGCCTAGGAGCGTTTCTTTGAATGTTTCTTTCTCTCCTCATAATATGCCACCGGTGACGTTGAAATTTTTGAATAACACACAGGTCGATGCAAGATTTAATATGTTCACTTTAATTTGCCTCAGGAATAATTTTCAGTTTTAGAAATCAAATGTAACATTTATTTGGAGCCGGCACGCTGACCGACATGCAGTTAATGCCTATGTTGGTATTGTAGGTTCTTGCCGCTCTTCGAGCCGCACCGGATTTCGATGCGATCAGTCAAGGGGAGATGATTCCTTCATTTCCAAAGGCGCTTGCCGAAACGACATCGTGCTACTTGGCTGCAAGGAACTGCCTCGATGAATCGCCAGCCATCTTCGACAACCGGAACGCCAGCGATACCGTCGGCATCGAAAGTGATATGGCAGAGACTACCAGTATCAAGGACCACGTGACCATGTGCAACTTTACTTAAACGCACGACTACATGCCTTCGTGGGATTTGGAGCCGGCACGCTGACCGACATGCAATTAATGCCTATGTTGGTATTGCAGGTTAGTGAACACCGCTCTTTTCATGTACGTAGGTTACTTTGTGCATTGCCGGCTCCTCCCACGACGACATGCTGTGCTTGTTGTTGTAGCAAACGAGTGATAGAACGTAGTCGCTATAGAAGGTTCCGTTTGGTTACCAATCGGGTACTGTATTTGATTCTATTATTGTTGCTATCGGGTGATGTAGAGGTCAATCTTGGCCCCCGCAGTGAAACTGAACTAGACTTGCTCAAGAGTTTGCAGGCAGGTCAGAACAGTATCATGAAGAAGCTGGATACTATCCAGGAAAAACTGGCAAAACATGATGCTATGCTCTCTGAAATAAAATCTAAATTGGGTAAAGCTGAAAGACAGATCTAAAACCTTACCGAGACAGTAGAACAGCACGAAAATGAGGTCGAACAGCTCGCAAATAAGTTGAGGAACTGCAGACGAAAAACGTCGACCTTGAAAATGGAAGCCGAAGGGCCAACCTGGTCTTTTATGGCGTTAAAGATGACAAGGGAGAAACGTGGGAGCAGTCTGAAGAACTGATTAAGGGCATCTGTCTCAATCGTCTTGCAATAGAACTGACGTCAGTGCAAAGAGCACACCGTGTCGGACGATTCAACAAGAAGTACAACCGGCCAATTGTTTTCATTTTTTTCCTCCGACAAGGAAAAAAATGGATGTCCTTAAAAATGATAAGCAATTCAAAGGGTCTGATTGCAGTGTAGATTAGGACTGCGCACCGGAAACACGAGAAACCCGAAAACGATTGTGGAACTATGCTAAAACAGAACTAGCAGAGAGCAGTAGCAAGGTTAGACTAAGTTTTGACAAGCTAATTGTTGATGGTAAGGCCTTCGCGTGGGATAAAGCCAAAGGTAGTCCCAGCTCTGAAGAAGTGACACCCTGCTCGTAGGACTACTGCATCTTCACGCAACCTAACAGCTGTTGTTGTAAACTGTAGAAGTATTGTGAATAAAATAGATGAATTCGTGGGCTTAATCCAATCGACGAGGGCAGAAATAGTGTTTGGGACAGAATCGTGGCTGATACCGTCAATCAATGACAGCGAGGTGTTTCCTAGCCACTTTAACGTTTACACGAACGATAGGGCAAGAACCGGCGGAGGTGTGTTCTTGTTAGTTCACTCTTCATTACGGTCATCTGAATTCGATATCGGGCACGATGACGTAGAATCCGTCTGGTGCACGGTAACCCTTGCTGATAATACGAAGTTTGTTGCTGGAACATTTTATCGACCGCCAAACTCTGACCCGGCTACGTTACAGCAACTGTACGACATAATTTCCAAAACGTCTGATCAGTTTATTCTTGCCGGTGATTTCAACCTACCTAATTTGACATGGTCTAGTGGAACATGTATCGCCTTGACTGGTTGTCGCGAAAACATCATCATGAAAAAGCATCATTGATACGTTCGGTCTTACTCAATGCGTTACTGTGGCCACAAGAAATAATAACATTTTAGATTTGCTTTCTTGTCATTCGCCAAATATTATAGACTTCGTCACATGTATTCCCGGTATCAGTGACCATCTCGTTGTTGTAGCAACCATTAAAGATGAGATGAAGAGACCCAGGCCCCGCCAATCGAGGAAGATATATTTTTACGATAAGGGTGATTACTGCGCTATTTCTCAGGAATTATGTGCTCATCCGCCCGTTTTCGATTGTCATTGCGATAACACCGATATTTTACAACTATGGTCTCTCTTTACAGCGAGAATTATAGAACTAACGGAGAAACATGTCCCAAGTACGAACGCGGTTAAACTCAAAAAGTGCAAGAAACCGTGGGTGACACCAGCGATTTTTGGATTAATAAGAAAAATACGACGAGTATATAAGGCATTTAAAAGAACCCAAAGTGCTTATCAGTACAGCAGGTTGGTCGAGATAACTAATGAATATAAATCTAAAATTTGTAGTGGAAAGGATCAATACTTCAGTCGACTGAACGAAAGCATAAAAACGAACCCAAAGCTTTTTTGGAGATACGTAAGGAACTGTGAAGCTGATTCAACCGGAGTGAACGAAATCGTCCACGATAATCACATCTTGTCCAGCGATATTGATAAGGCGTCGTGTCTAAATGATTTTTTTCATTCCGTATATTTACCTAAAACGGATTTTGAGACAGTATTCACTTTGACAGAGCCTCCTTTAGGAACTCAACCATTAATGCCACCAGTTGAACTCTGTGTGAGTGGTATCGAATCCCTTTTAAAAAATATAGGCGAAACCAAGGCCCCTGGTCCAGATGGTATTGCCCCGCACGTGTTGAAGCGCTGTGCCTGGCCCATCGCATCTTATCCTCATATACAAAAAATCTCTCTCTGCTGGAATTCTGCCTGAGGACTGGAAAATGGCTTTTGTGGTTCCCATTCACAACTTCACGTTCATCGTAATTTAGCACTAAGGAAACACACACACAGTATAGAAGGACCACAAACAACAAAGGCGCTACTAACAACTGATTTATTGAAGGTGGAAAAGACAGCTTTTATACAACCAGAGATCTGCGCAGGCGTACGTGCTAATTGGGCGTGTTGGTACATCGTTAACTACAACCTGCAGCGCAAAAAAGAGGACAAGGACGACGACAGGAACCACACGGGACAAGCGCTGAACTTCCAACAAGTGTTTATTAGCACGGGGATCACGTATATATAGGTACAAATCAGTTCATACAACATTGCCGCACATACGTACAAACGCCAACTCTTTATCGGAAAGAGCTATCGACGGTGTGCTGACACAGCTTTCCCCTAACCTGCTAATACGTTCCGCCTCGACAATCTCTCTAGTGAGGCGTGAATTGTTCTTCAGTATCACAGCAGTGTTGTTCAGGTCCGGTGAACAATCCTGGCAAGTTGCGCAATGGCTAGCTAAAAAACCTTGAAATTCCTTCCCTTGCCAAGCATGCCAACAATGTAAAAAAAAAGAAAGCATTTCCCCGAGGGTGAACATGGTTAAGTGCGAATGCACGGGGTGATGCTATGAGGGGGAGTAAAGTTATGATTAAAGTGTAATTAATGAATTTAAAGTGTTGTCATGATGCATTGTACACACACACACATTTATACACGAAGTATTATTTATTTACACCTCGCAATTTCGTAGATGCATAAATGCACACATCGCCGAGCACGTCACACACACACACACTCTACACACGTCACTACAGATCAGCACCTATCGGTGTTATCGTTGTAGCTCACGGTTAGTACCAGCGCTTTGTGATCCGAGAAATGTACGGTGAGCGGATCCGGCAAGACGGCGCTGACCGTACAGTTCCTACTGAACGCCAAGTCTATGAAGCCACCGTTGATCGTGGTCGGAAACTCCTACCGCGATGGATCCAACCTGCGATGGATCCATACTGCGAAAGACTTCACCGACCGCGGAGCCGAGCGAGAAGAGAGCGAGCGGCAGCCGGCGGACGTTTATATACGGACTGACGCGCCGGCGCCACACACACAGCTGCACAGCGACGCCAGCTGCACAGCGCGCCGTGACGTCACGCCGCGGAGAGCGGTGCGCCCGCGCAAACCGCGGTGAGGAGGCGGAGCGCGCGCAGTCACGTGGGGTGTGACGTCGCTGCGCCGTTGCTACAGATGCTCCTCTCCGCTCCTCGCGCCGTTGCTATGGGACGGCGGATTCAGGGTCGCTTATAAAGTGCATTAGCACTTAAAACGCACGCCAAGGGAAGGAATTTCAAGGTTTTTTGGCTAGCCATTGCGCAACTTGCCAGGATTGTTCACCGGACCTGAACAACACTGCTGTGATAATGAAGAACAATTCACGCCTCACTAGAGAGATTGTCGAGGCGGAACGTATTAGCAGGTTAGGGGAAAGCTGTATCAGCACACCGTCGATAGCTCTTTCCAATAAACAGTTGGCGTTTGTACGCATGTGCGGCAATGTTGTATGAACTGATTTGTACCTATATATAGGTGATCCCCGTGCTAATAAACACTTGTTGGAAGCTCAGCGCTTGTCCCGTGTAGTTCCTGTCGTCGTCCTTGTCCTCTTTTTTGCGCTGCAGGTTGTAGGTACCACAACAAGGAATTTTGAATACCGGCAAACAGAAGGTTATCACACAAGGCGCGATAGGAATTTCATTTCCGCATTGTATATTAGAACGTATGTATCACTAACACATTTTTCACCTGCTTTTCTGATAAAGTATGCCTCCAAGGTTTCACGGGCTGTTGTATGCTTACTTCTGCCTAGTACTCTCTCGCCACGGAAACGTGGTTCACAACCAGTGCAGGCAGTGCAATGAGCAACAGGATTCGTCCTGTCCTTGTTAGATAGGTCATTTGCATGCTCCCTGAGTCGGTCGTTAACGCAACGCCCCGTCTGGCCGATGTACACTTTGCCGCAGGACAGGGGAATCTCGTAGACGACGTTTTTGGTGCACTGTACAAAGCGTGTTTCGTGGTTCTTCGTGCAGCCACCCTTATTGTCCGCACAAGAGATGCGACGGCACAGCTGAGCCAGCCTCCTGGGGGCAGAAAATACCACCGGTACGCTAAACCGATCAGCGACCTTCTTCAGCCTGTGGGAGACCCGGTGTATGTAAGGCACCACAACAGGCCTATTTGTCCCCTCCAAAGTCCTCGCGGCATTTTTGCCAGTCCCTTTCCTTATTTTCTTGAGGAGCATTTATGCGACTGTGACTACTACCGACTCCGGGAAGCCAGCTGAAAAAAGTCGGCCTAATTGATGGTCAAAACTGAAACCTTGGAACGTGAAACCTTGGAGGCATACTTTATCAGAAAAGCAGGTGGAAAATGTGTTAGTGACACATATGTTCTACTATACAATGCGGAAATGAAATTCCTATCGCGCCTTGTGTGATAACCTTCTGTTTGCCGGTATTCAAAATTTCTTGTGGTACGCCTGCGCAGATCACTGGGTGTATAAAAGCTGTCTTTTCCACCTTCAATAAATCAGTTGTTAGTAGCGCCTTTGTTGTTTGTGGTCCTTCTATACTGTGTGTGTGTTTCCTTTGCGTTAAATTACGATGAACGTGACGTCTGAACACCAACTAGCCCAACTTTTAACTATTTTAAAAAAACCCATTCACAAGGGCGGTTCCAAAAAAGAAGCCAACAATTATAGAACTATTTCATTAACGTCGATTCCCTGCAAAATACTACAGCACATTTTATATAAAGATATAATGAAACACTTACTTTAACACAAATTATTAACTGACGATCACCATGGTTTCCGCACGGGTCTGTCTTGCACAACACAACTGATTGAGTTCTGCCACGATATATGTAGTGGGTCGGTGTGACAATGGACAGATTTGGTGGGAACAGGGGGAAGACGAAGAAGAAGAATAAAGAGATCGTGCTTCGGATCTGTGCGTGGCAGTCGTGGAATGTTACATTGGCGCAGTCTGTGACAGGATACAAGCCTCTATTATGTGGATAACGCTGAACGTATCGACCGACGGAAACGGTCAGTCATATTTTTCAACTTGTGAAGTGGATGAAGATATCCAGTATGATTTACCTCAAAGAGTCACGACTCCCAAGCTTCGCGAGTTCATCGCCGAGAAGGCTGGAAAGACGCCGCAGGAGATTGATGGCCAAGCATCAGTGAAGATAGCATTGAAGCATTCTGAATTTCATGAATATATCATTACGCCGCTGGTGCAGCTGAAGACAAGGACTTCATCAAGCAAAGCCGACTCTTCCGTGGACTCGTGCCTACTAGAAATGCTTCGCTTGCAGCAGCAACACGCCGAGCGACAGCAGCAATTCATGGAAAACCTTCTGACAGTTATTCAAGCCCAACAGCGACACCAAAAGGAGATGGTAAAGCCCGACATCTTCGACGGAGAACGTTCAAGCCCAGAGACCTGGATACAATTCTACGAACTAGCGTGTGAGGAGAAAGCCTGGCATGAACCCTACGAGCGCATCAAGAACAAGCGTCAGTTTCTCAGCGGACTTGCCAAGAAGTGGTACGACATCCACTTCGCTGGCCATATGACAGACACATGGGACCAGTGGAGAGCGAGCTTTTTGGCAGCCTTCGACGAAAACCCGGTTGAAAGGTGGGACCGAGCTATTTCCTGTAAATATGGCTCAGGGAAGCCTCTAGAGTACTTTTACGAGAAAAGGCGGCTTCTTCACATGGCAAATGCAGAATTACCCGAGTCCGCAGTAGTGCCACTGATTGTTCATGGCTTACCTAAGGAACTGCAGAGGCAGGTTCATGTAATGTCGCCTAAAACCGTCGAAGAGCTATTGGGATGTTTCAGAAACATCTGCACCGATTTTACACCACAGAATGTGCGTCGTACAGATCAGACGTTTCAAAGGGCACCGTGGAGGCCTCGCGAGCTCGAAAATCATCATAGCAAGAATCGAGTCGTGAACCTAACCTCTGCTACCAGCAATGACACAGAACAAGCCGCCTCGCATTCAGAGGAAGCGGAACCAAAAATACTAATAAGAGAGGGTGTACAGTCCCACCTGCTGACAAAAATTGAGACTGTTTTTCTAACGGCCCTTAACCTAGTTTATATTAAACTCAACATCAATGGTGACGACGCTGATGCATTGGTTGACATGGTGCATCAGTATCTGTAATAAATCGGGACCTTGTCAAATGTGACGAAATAATAAGAGGGAGACCGGTCCAGGTACAGAATTTTGATGGGACAAGACAAATATATGATGAATGGATGAAAGCAAATGTTTCTTATCAGGGCCGGAGGGTTAATGTCGACGCCCTTGTCGTGAAGGGATGCGATTATAAATTCTTGCTTTCGAGACCGGATATGAAGACACTGAAGTTAAATCTTTATTGGAACGATGAAGTAACTGTGGCGCAAGAGACGTGCGCGTCCTTGAACATTGCGGACCACCTTGTTAAGTGTGAAAAAGACGTTCGTAGAAAAATTTCCTGAACTTGTATGCCTAGGAAACTATCCACCGGCTACAACAAAATTTACTGTTCCCTTTGAGCTGAGAGATATTACGCCGGTAAGAAAAAAGCCTTACAGCATGTCCCGTGAAAAAAAAACTGTGGTTAAAAACTGAAATCCAAAATATGTTAGATGCTGGAATAATACGGCCATCGGTATCTACCTTCGCCTCGCCTATTACTTTGGCGCCGAAAGAAGACGGATCTTTGCGACTGTGCACTGATTACCGGATCTTAAATAACCAAACAGACCTATTTCCTTTTCCAATGCCAAGGATTGATGAAATAATTGAATAAACCGGAGGTTGCAAGATATTTTCTCGTATAGACCTCTGCAAAGGATTTTGGCAGATTCCACTGGAAGAGAAATATAAGATGCACACTGCCTTCGTCACACCATTTGACGTGTACGAGTACAATAGTTTGTCTTTCGGATGGAAAAACAGTGCGGCCTGGTTTCAGAAGATGATGAATAGTGTTCTCAAGCCATTCCACGGATTATTCTGCAATGTGTATCTTGACGACATTATAGTCTACTCCAAGGATGAAACATCACACGCTGAGCACTTGACCTCTGTTTTGATGGCATTACGTGACGCCAAATTGAAAGTGAACTTTAAGAAAAATGAATTTTTTAAACGCAAGATTACATTCCTCGGACGCATTTTGGACGGATTCACAAAGAGCACGAAAGAAGAGTCCGTAGAACGTGTACGACGGATGAAGAAGCCAGACAATGTGCACGCAATCAGAGTTTTTCTTGGCCTCGCAGGACATTTTAGAAGTTATATAAAAGATTTTGCAGCACGAGCCAAGTCGTTAAATAACTTGCTCCGTAAAGACACAGATTTCATATGGACTGAAGAATGTGAGAAGGCGTACAAAGATTTGGTATTGGCCATATCCTCGGACCCGGTACTTACACTACCGGACTTCAATGTTCCATTTGAGCTTACAAAGGATGCATCGAACTACGGCGCAGGTGCTGTCCTGTGCCAACGAAGAGCCACAAGTGGAAGCGAAAGAAAAAAACACGTGGTTGGATATTACTCCTATACTTTCACGAAGTCGGAACAAAACTACAGCACGACTGAAAAGGAGGCATTGGCTGTTGGTGCTAGCAATTAGGTATTTTCGATCGTACCTAGAAGGAACGAAATTCAAGCTGTTCACTGACCATCTGGCACTTGCTCATTTTCTGAATGGTTCTCAACCTAAAGGCCGAGTTGCTCGATGGATAAGTGAAATTCAACAGTTTGATTTTGAGGTGGCACACAGAAGCGGACAAGATTTGTCAGACGCTGATGCCCTTTCTCGACTTCCCATTGTCAGCAACGATGAGAGTGTGAACTCACTTAAAATGTGGGAAGGCACCGAAGAGCTGATGTATGTAGACGGAAGGTTTCACGTACCGAATACTCTGAGAACAAGACTTCTCGGCCTTTATCACGACAGTCCCGAGTCAGGAGGGCATGACGGCTTCTGGCGAACATACAACAAAATGAGGAGAAGGTTTACGTGGCCTGGCATGAAAAAATATATTGACGAGTACATTAGCTCATGCCGACAATGTCAAATGAACAAAGCGAAATACAAGCAGAAGACGGACAGCATGATTTTCCCACCTCATTCGAAGATACCATTCGAAACTGTGCATGTTGATTTCGCCGAACTGAAGAAAAAAAGCGAAGGAGTGAAGAAAACGCAATCCTTTTTGGTGTGCATTGATGAGTGCTCAAGGATGCTCGCAGCCAAGCCAGGAAAAGAAGATGCTGCTGCTGTCATATCGCTCTTGAGCAGAGACATGCTTAAAGCAGTTAAATGTGTTGTATCCGATAATGGACCTGCGTTCAGAAGCCAGGCATTCGCAAGGTGGGCAAAAGAAAGAAACATTACCCTGAAGTTTACAGCCCCTTACCATCCATCAGCTAACGGACTAGCAGAGCGTGTCATCCGAGATGTAAAACAATATATAAGTATGTACCCAGGGTTCCCAGGAGGGTGGAAGTGTTGCCTTCAAGAAGCTGTGTCCCACCACAATAGATCGCATACAAGTACTCTTGGATGCAGCCCTCAATACGCCACTTTCGGGGAGCCTGCCTATTTACCTGCGGACGACATACTTGGCATATCAGAGAAGCTGCACTTGAAGGAAACGAAGAAAGGGGAACAACAGCAAAAGAAGCACAGGGAAGCGATGAAGAGAGCTTTTGACAAACGTCACGTCATAACACAAATATTCCCTCAATAGCCCTAGGTGATATTGTTCTGGTGCAGAAAGTTTATGGCGGTCAGAACACAAAACTCGTAGGGCCGTTTAAAGTGGTAAAATTGGCCGCAAAGGAAGGGGTGCTGAAGACCATCGGCTACACGACGGAAAACGGTGCAATGGAAATAGCAGCCATTTCCAACGTCATCCCTTATCTGGAGCGGCGGGATGAAATAAAGCCCGGGAGAGTGTAGTGGGTCGGTGTGACAATGGACAGATTTGGTGGGAACAGGGGGAAGACGAAGAAGAAGAATAAAGAGATCGTGCTTCGGATCTGTGCGTGGCAGTCGTGGAATGTTACAATAGTATCAGAGGTGGATGGTAACGAACAAATAGACTGCGTCTTCTTAGATTTTAGAAAGGCGTTTGACACCGTATACCATCCCTTGCTTCTTTGCAAACTTGAAAGGGCAAGTATTGATAAAAATGTACTGAAGTGGATAGCCAGTTACCTTTCACAACGTCGACAACGTGTCATTCTAAATGGTAATACTTCATCCGCAGCGGAGGTAACATCAGGTGTCCCACAGGGGTCTGTTTTAGGGCCGCTATTGTTTTTAGTTTACATTAATGATATTCCGGTTGGCATTTCTTCTCGAGTACGTTTATTCGCTGATGACTCCATCGTGTACAGAAAAATAAAAAAAAAACGAACAGGATCGCGTTGAATTGCAGGCTGACCTTGCCCGAAATATGCAGTGGTGTGAGAAGTGGAAAATGCAACTTAATGTTAAAAAATGTGTACATGTGTCTTTTACTAAAAAAAGAAAAAGGATGAAGCGCGTTACTTTTTGAATCAACATTGATCAACAGTCAGTGTTCAAGTACTTGGGCGTAACCCTTACGAGCGACTGTTCGTGGAATGCGCATGTGCATGCCGTAGTTGCAAAAGCCGCCAGAGCACTAAATTTCATTCAACGCAATCTGAGATCATCACCTGCTGTCCTGAAAAGTACTGCTTATCTTTCGCTGTCCGCCCGATTTTGGAATATGCATGTTGTGTGTGGGACCCACGTCAAAAGTCCTTAATAGATCTGATCGAGTAAATACAGAACAGAGCGGCAAGGTTCGTTCTCAGTCAGTATAAGCGAGGGGACAGTTGCGCTGCTATGAAAAACGAGCTGGGATGGGAAGTGCTCTCCTCTCGCAGAAGAAAATTACGCTTGAAATTGTTATTTCAGTTATACCATAAAAAGACTGGCGTTAATAGAGACACTTACCTGAAACCACGATATTATGTCTGGAAGATCCGATCATGACCTTAAAATTCAAGAATACCGGACTCCAACGAACCTTTATAATAATTCTTTTTTTGTTCATACTATAAAAGAGTGGAATCAATTGTCTTGTGACCAAGTGCGCTGTCATAACGAAGACTTGTTTTTTTCCAAGCTGTAACCCCCCTGCTTACACGCCTTTGGGCAAAGCAGGGTATTTCTGAATAAAGGATAAAGAAAAATAAATAAATGCAACGACATGTTCCAGTTTTCGAAGTGTAACTAGAACGCGTTTCTTTTTGAGTAACTTGTAACGGGAACTCGTTATGAAACTGGGAAGCAACTAGGAACGAGTTTTCGTTCCTGTTTTGGAGGAATACAAGCTTTCGAAGACTGCAAAACTGCCCTCTCCAACGCCACTCTGCTCTCTCATCCCAAGCCAGAGGGGCTCTTCACTGACGCCTCTAGTACCGCCGTTGGAGCCTCTCTCATGGAGTACGTGAACAAAGTCTGGTGCCCATTGGTGTTCTTTTCGAAGAAACTTTCCCGGCCAAAGACTCCCTCGCCCTCTGGCAGCATCGCCGATGAAACCGGCCCCTGCGGAGAATACTTGGCCAGCCGACTTCACCCGGCTCCGTCGCACAATGGACGCCCTGCGTCTATCGCCAGCGGCACATCACACCAAGCCGACGCCGTTCGTATTCAAGGACTCTGCGACGTGCTCGCACACCTTCCTCCGCGACGACACTGTACGCGCTCCTTTCCGCCCACCTTACAGCGGACACTACCTAGTGGTCCACCGCGACGAGAGAAACTTCATCCTGTGTGTTAACGAGAACGATGTCCGAGTCTCCACTGACCGGCTGAAGCCAGCATACATTGCTTCCGAAGAATCGGCAAACACCAGAACAACCACAAGCGTCCACCCACAACCGCCGACATCGCAACCTGCCCCAGCCACTACTCTCTACGGACATCGGGTACTGGTCACGGATTTTTACAAGCCCTGAGGGCTCTACACTGGGCGGGGGGGGGGGGGGGGTGATGTGGCGACACACTCTGCGCCTATATCCGCGCAGCCGTGTCATCCAGCCCAGCGGAACCCGGCTACACGCAGCACCGCGTGTCCGATAAAATGCAGTGCTGCCGCAGCGTCACTGGAGGTGGGCGTCACCGACGATGGCTACATAAGCAGACTGTCCACATTGGAAACTCTCTTCTTACCTTTCGCTACCCGGACGAGCGTAGCCTCAGTATGCTCGTCCGCGGCAGTAGCTAAGTGAATAAACTCATTGTTATGTTATTATGTGGGATTCGTGCTTCGACAGGCCCGGCATCCCACACTGTTTTAAGTTTTCTTTACCTCTGCCTCGGTTCTCTACTCCTGAAGCCCAAGTGCCTGCGAGTCGTCTCCGCCGCCCCGCAACACGCTACCCGCTGGTAGGCTAATTCAGCAGGCCAGTCGCAACAACTGGTTGGCAGCGGCGCGATTCGTTACCCGCAGGTCCTACGTCGGCATGGCAGATCCTTGCGGTCCGCAAGGACTGATGCAAGCGTCGGAATCGACTCCGCCGGGATCATGGCTGTAGAGTGGTGAGTGCTTGGGTTTTCTTCACTTAGATTTTACCAGGCTTTGTTTTGATTTGTGTTAGCAAAGACGGCAATTTTGGTAGGTATTGTTCTACGTTAATATGAGAACGGGAACACAGCATCTTTGTGTTAGTGAAGAGTTAGCAGCACTTGCACCAGCCATGAATTTAAAGGCACTGAAGGAACCGCTTTTGCTCGAGTTAGCTAAAGCTTGGGTTTGGAGGTTCTTGAGCAAATGAGAAAGCAAGAGATCATCGAGGCTATCGAGAACCTTGAGGCAGGCGATGACGAGCTCTCAGAGTGTCTGAAGCTAGTTGAGGAAGAAAAAAATGAGAAGTTAAAGCGCGAAACAGAAGAAAGAATTAACACACTCAGGGCTTTGACGAATGGGCGTTTGGAGATGGAGTTTGAAATGGAGCGTCTTGAACTCGAGCTGCTCAAGGTTCGAAATGGAGAGAGCAGCAAAGCATCTAGCGGAGTAGAACGAAAGCCGTTCAATGTGGAGGATCTTATGCAACCCTACCGCTCCGGAGGGGACATAGGTCGGTACTTGGTAACCTTCAAGCAAACGTGCGAGAAGGCGGGTGTTACCAAAAGAATGTGGCCGAGATCCTTGCTTATCGTATTACCGTATCACGCTGCTGATATAATTGCCTGTTTGACAATAGAGGAAGCAGACGACTACGAGCAAGTTAGCTCGAGCTTGCTAATGAGGGTGGCAGATTCCCAGTTCGAGGCAAAGCAGCAAAGCGGTAGTGCATCGGTAGAAGTAGCGCACGAAAGGTGCGGAATAGTGCGGTGCAATTCAGGGCCGAAGAAAAGGCTAGAACACGTAGGAGCAGCAGCGTGTTCATGCGGGAGGAAAACTCAACAGCGAGTAAACATGACACGCTAGCGGTTCAGGCCGTTCAAGGCCAAATGGAGCGCGACGTGGTGATGTGCCAATGGGATGTGGATGATTTGGCACATCTATCACAAGGGAATGTCGCGGAAGCTCGTGCCGATACGTGTGAGCGTAGCAGTACGCTCGCGAGTGAAATGGAGTTATCAGCTGTTAACACTGCCCGAGTGTGTGAGGGTAAGAGCACGCTCACGAGTGTAAGGAAGATATCAGCTGCTCACGATGCCGAAGTGGTAGTTGAGGCCGTTCATGCTCAAAGTGAACGCGACGAGGTATCGTGCCAATGGGATGAGAGGGAAGCACCCAGGCAGGCCCCAGACGAATTGGTACGTTTACATAGGGAGTGCATCGCGAGAGTGGATCTTCCTGCGAAGTTCGAAATTATGTAGGCTCGTTAGGCAAGAAAGCCAGTGCAAATTTAGGAGAGTGCGATGAAGCGCATTGTAGGGAGGACGATGCAGGTGCGGAGAGCACTGAGGTATGCGAGCTGCAGAGCCCAGATACACCCAGCTGCATTGTTCCTAAGCATGCTAGGCTGTCCGCCAGTCAGGAGTGCAAGAGAAAATATCAGATGCCTGTAAATAACTTGGACTGCGTGAATCGGTCGGCTAGCAAGAACAGTGAGACTACTCAGGGAGAGGAAATGCGAGTGAAAGGCTCGAAAAGAAGCAGCAAGAGGAAGAGTAGACGTAAAAAGCGCCATAGAGAGAGGAATCCCACAGGGAGCGCGGGGCGGTTGACGTCAGACTTCAAGCGAAGAAGCAAGAGAGCGAGAAAGGTGGCAGCAGGATTTTGACTTGGGCTAGTTGGTTCATGCTCTTAAAATTGCAGCGCGACGAAGACAGGAGACACGTGAATCGCACAGACGAGCGCCAACTTACAACTAGATTTATTTGCACTTCACCAAAGCCTTTTATGCAAATTCTGGCCACATCACCCCAAGCAGTCCAACAAAACACAAAAAAACCAAAGAGATGCAAAGCATACAGGCAAGATAAAACCTGCGCCTGTGCACTCCCTCAAGGTACACACTCAAGCATGAGAAAGTGATTCAACTCTGGGGGAAAAATCAACGCAAGCCTTCAGAACGAAATCAAACAAGGAAACAAAACAGCAACAAAATCCTAGAGATAAAAACACACGTCGAGGATGAAACTGATGACCAACAATAAACACGGAAAGCTCATGAGGATGAAACAAATAAAAAAAAACTAGAGCAATAACTCAGCGTCGAATCGTAAAATCTAAGAAAAGGAATGACCATAAAACACGTGACAACGGGTGAGGGTGAAACAACAAGGCTAGGCAAAACACTCTAAAAACGGCGGGGTGTCGTCGTCCTCTGTGACGTTTCTTCAATGCAGGCAAACTTCTCCGGCAAAAGAAAAAAAATTAAAGCAACACAACAGGCGCAAGTCCACTGCTGAGTGCTGCCTTGAAAACGCCAGTTCGAGAATCTGTTTTCCAATCAAAAGCGCCAGCGATGTTTTCCAGTATGCACGAAAGGTGGCGCTCGCTTTTCCGCAAATGGTCAATAGTTTATCTAGAGCGCATTTGTGTGCTCAGTGGTAGCTCTGATGCAGCACGACAGTTTTGGTTTGTCTACGCACGGGAAGATGAGATTCGTTTTGTCGGCACAGAATTTTGGAGAATAGGAGCCTCAGATTCATGTGAGACGCGATTCAGGAGAGAAACACCCACGATGATGTGCTAGACGTAAACTGACGATATGGTATGAAGCGTACAACACTTCACAGAAAGAATGCGTCAGTATGGTAAAGGCCGTACGAAAAGTGTGCATGTTAGCTCGCGGGTTCGGAGTTCAGAATTTAAGCGGACCATTATGCTCTTGGGTGGTTGTAATGTCCTTTAAGAACGGCCGACTTCTGCGCTGGAGCTTGCTACTGTTGCTGTACTGTTTAGAATTTCCTTAAAAAGGGCAGATTGAAAGGCAATGCTGACGGCTTACGTCGCCGCTTCTTGGCAACTCGACGGCGTCGGGTACTCTTGCTTGGGTGAATCGTTTTTTTTTTTTATTTGTGTAGCTTAGGTTTACTACTGTCTTTTTTGTTGTTGTTGTAGCGCAGCATCACAACTTGTATTTTGCGTGTGAGGAGCCTATTTCAGGTTGTTGGAATTGCTGCTGCTGTAATGAGTATGGTGTAGAAGGATTTTGTTTTGGAGAAAAGCCTGGTAGTTCTCAGGGAAAGAGTCCGGGCGCTTGCCTGCTTTGCGGTTGTGGTTCTCGTGTACACAGCTGGCTCAGATGCAGTTTTTCTGGAGAAACTGATATGCAGAGCAGAGACCACTCTTTGGACGAGATGCCCGGTACCGGAGATGGCAGAGCAGAGCTGCTGGGAGTCGGCGCATCAGCGTCTTCTACAACGACCTCTCCCCACAAGGGGGTTGACCCTTACCCGCCGAGGGCTCAGCCCGCCGCCGGGGAAGCTGTTACAAAGCTGCTGCAGGTGTGCTTGCGACGGTGTGGCGCCGCCAGGGGACATGAGTTCTTCTGCTGCACGTGCGCGTGTGCTTAATCTGTGCGAACGTTTTGCTTACCACAAAAAGAAGGCCAGCCGGGAAGAACGTCAGTTCCCGAGCCGAAGGGTCAACCCCGTCCGGCACATCTGGAAATGGTTCGCATCGGACCACACAAACTGTTAACAGATGGAATGTCTCCGCACTGGTGCTGGCGGCGTGGCGTGATCGGCTCCGGCATCGTCTCCTGGGACCTTCGGTAATTACAGCCATGGGCGGGTCAAGTACGTTCGTGTTGGACACCTCCCATCCTCTACCTCCTCCCTCGCCCAGGAGCCAATGGGGGCGAAGCCCGGGCTACAAAAAGCGCGGGACCCAGAGAAGAAAGAGGACTCCTCAGGAAAGAACTCTCAGAAGAGAACCCTCTTGCTAGTGGAGTCTTGCGGAAGCAAGCTCCCTGTAAATATGTAAATAAACCTCTTTTAAGTTTTCTTTACCTCTGCCTCGGTTCTCTACTCCCGAAGCCCAAGTGTCTGCGAGTCGTCTCCGCCGCCCCGCAACACGCTACCCGCTGGTCGGCTGATTCAGCAGGCCAGTCGTAACAATGGTATTGCGTACCTCAAAGTAGAGAAATGGCAATAGCGACTCCGTATGCAGCGGAATTGGTGCCTTTACGTGAGGTTTATAATTGTACAGCTCGCCTGCGGCCACTGGAGCATTTCCAAAATAAAACGGCTTAACTACAACAAAGGTGATTCGTTAGCGTTCCTACGCTCCCCCGCAGTAAAAGAAATGGTATTACAAAGGACTGTATTATGGCGCGCGTTTGAGTGCTCATCACTCAGTGGCTGGCAGAGGTTCCATCGGGGTTGCTTTGGGTTAACGGGATAGATGAGCAGTTCTCCATGCACCGGTATGTATAGGGGGCGGGTTAACGCTGAAATTTGCCCTCTCAAAAACGCTTCCCAAAAACCCTGCGGACGGACTTCTTGGTGCGCAGAAGCTCCGCCCACATAGCGCTTGGATGCGCCGCCACAGAAACTTGTCGCCAGGTGTAGTGGGACATGTTCTTTTTTTTTGTACGTGAATTAGAGTCCTCGTTAACCTCCGTATTTCGTCGTTTTGAAGGGGCTTCTCGGAGTGCTTTAGGCTAGCACAAACAGCACCGTGAAAGCGAAATATCAAGTTTACTGCGTTTAACTAGCTCGCAAACCAGTTCACTGTATCGAAGAGGTTCGCGAACCAGTTGAAAGGTTTATTTATCCGGAACGGAAGCGGAGCGAAATGAAGCGTGTTGAACCCGTATATTTGCGGTTCGACAACCTGGTCATGACTACCGTGTTTTACGTGCCAAAACCACGCCATGATTGTGCGGCACGCCATGAAGGGCTCCAGAAATGTCCACCCCATTGGACTGCCTAGTGGGCACTGAGAACGCACAGTACACGAATCTCCATAGCATATACGCATTCAAACGAAAGCCGAGATAGAAGGCACTTCCGTAGGATCGGCAGCCGAGCATCATAACCCCTGTGGAGCACAGGCATGTGTGGTCCTTTATTCCTAGATGCAATCGCAAGCGTATACAGTGCTGCGCCTGTTCAGTCTGTCTTGTGGCACTCGAAGAGCATGACCGCCGCCTTGGAGCGTCGGTAGGTATCGAGGTAGAAGGCCGAGAACCACGCGAAGAAGATGAGTCCTTCAACGACGAGGATGACCGAAAATGGACGCACGAAATGGCCAGTGAAGAACAGTGGGAGTGAGTTGTGCACCATGAGAACGACGAACTGTACGAGTTGCACCTGCGAAAGAGAAAGGCACGCACTTTTGAATATGCGATATGTATACCAACCAACACGAGCACATAAAACCCAACATAAGTTCGCTCTCCCTCTACAAATAAAGGCAACAGTCAAGTGTCCCGAATCAGATCCCGCAACCAGGAAGCCATAGCAGCGTTGCCAAATGGCACGAGGAGGCATAGCCCGGAGTTGGAGAAATTGGAGCCAAAATGTAGCCGTACACGACAAAATCGGGGCGAAACTTGTAGGTGCGTATAGCCATTTCTATTTGCAGTTTTATTCGTAGACCGTATTTACTTTGTTTTAATATACCATAAATTCTAAAGATATTGTTGCAGAATGGCAGAAACAGCAGGGATTAATTATCAGGGGTTAAATAACAGTGGTTAACTAATATAACCTGCAAAATTATGGAGCACGTAATACAGTTGCGTTATGGCCCCATTTAACTAAAAATAATCTCCTAAGCCCCAGCCAACATGGTTTCAGGCGTGGTTTATCTTGCAATACACAGTTGGTAGAGTTCATGTGGTCCAATAATAGCGCGGATTGCCGAATATTTGTCATTGAGGAAGCGGGCTGTTGTTCTGAACGGTATAACTTCACAATATGCATCAGTTACGTCGGGAGTTCCACAGTGCTGCGGCCACCATTGTTTTTGTTGTACATCGATGATATTTCAATTGGTATACAGTCTTCATTCAGGATGTTTGCCGATGATTGTGTTGTTTATAGAGTCATACATTCCATTATCTTGGTGCAACCATATCGAAAAAATAACCACAAGGGCCTCGCGTGCCCTTGGATACAAAAAAATCTTCGGGATGCTCCGTCAACGATTCGAAAACTAGCCTACTTATCATTTGTCCGTCGACAGCTGGAACCTGCATCTTCTGTATGGTCCCCTCACCAAGCATACCTGATTCATTCACTCGAATCCATACAAAATCGTGCAGCCCGCTTCATCGTCGGTGATTACAGGCGCGCATCAAGCGTGTCTGATATGAAATCGAAGCTATCACTTCCATCGTTGGAGTCTCGTAGGAACATCGCACTTATCAGTCTCCTTCTTAAGGTAATCTGCAGTCAACACCCATCTACACTACCGCTTACCCATGCTGTTGTTGTTGTTTACCCATGCGCGTCGCATATCTCGTCGTCTTCACAATCATCAAAGGTTGGAACGCCTGTTCGGTGGAACAAAGACGTTCAATTCATCGGCGTTACCTCGTGCCATAGAATATTGGAACAATCTTCCAGATAAAACTGGTAGCATACATGACCCTGAAGCGTTCAAAAAGGAACTACACATTATGTTTTCATAGCTTTTTTTACAATGTTTGTGTTTTTTTCTTTTTCCCGCACAGCCTCGACTTTCGGCTTGTGCAAAGGATGCTCGCTCTTGTTTAATTCGTATGGTCGAGTCTCTTTTATTGCGCATTCGTCTGTCGCCTTCAGCCATATTACTACTAACATGTTCAGTGTATTGAAAGACTGGTGTGTGCGTTGGGATATGTCATTAAATATAAATAAGACTGTTTACGTCACCTTCACAAGAAAACGAGCTAATCATCCTTATAGGTATAGAATTCATGATTTTACTCCAAACTGACTGAAATGCAAGATCTATCAAAGACCTTGCATTTCATTCACTAGCAGAACGCCGCTCCATTGCCCTATTAGGTTTATTCCGCAGGTACATTTAAAGTAACAGATTGCACTATTTTCCGCTTCATATGCCACTGCGCACATCTCGACGCATTCACAATGCGCGTAGTTTCATGCGCATTCATGGTCACACAGAGGCATTTAACTCATCACCACTACCAAGAGCCATTGCACATTGGAACGGTCTTCCTGATCACAACGGTGAAACTTTCCGTGATAACCTGATTTTGTTGCGCGTTACTTAGCATTGTATAAAGTTGTTGCACTTTACTGTTCGTAATATTTGTCTTGTTCTTTTGATTTATTTTCTCCGCTTTCTTTTTTGTTATTTGTTTAGTTTGCGTGCATTTTACTGTTTTGTAAATACGGATGCCCCCCATCGCTCAATGCCCTTCAATGGGCCTGTAAGGAATTTTGAACAAATAAATAAATAAGCAAGCAGTTTAAATATCTAGGCGTCTTATTTACTGCTGATTTACGATGGAACAAGCATGCTAACTACATGGAAATAAGGCAGCATCAGTCTTGGGATTCTTGCGGCGCAATTTTAGCCATTTACCGAGTAACTTAAAGAACGCAGCTATATTTAAGTCATGTACAGGCGCGAGCAAAAGTATACGGACCACGGTATCGCGTGGCTCACAGGATCTTCGCGACACTTCCGTCACGTCAGCTGCGATCGACAGCAGCGCTACGTGCAACAAGCATCCCTCCTAGGGCCTGTCTGTTTTTCCAACTGTGAACAAGTATTTTTCACCTTTCCCTTTCTAACGCTAAGCGCTCTTCGGTATCCGAATCCACGGGTTTATATAACGATAGCGCTTCGCGAAACTGATATCTCTTCATCGGCACACCAGTCTATGCAGGCCGTGACGGCTGTGATACCGCTATCAAGGCAGATATGTAGCGTTCTTACCGCCGGGAAGCGCTGCGCATGGAAACAGCAAACTAACAATGCGGTTCGCGGCGTTAAAAAAATTACAGCATATCCATGGATTGAATGATGATGAGTGGGCGAAGCTCGGGAGGTTCATCGTAGATCGTGCCGAGTTCCGGATTAATTTAGTTAACGCGCACGCTACGAATCCTCATGGTTCAACTATGCACAAGTGAAATCTCCCACCGGCACTTCATTGCAAGTCAAGATCCAGTGCCTATATATATATATATATATATATATATATATATATATATATATATATATATATATATATATATATATATATATATATATATATATGGAAAGGGGGTGAAGCTCTGATGGATCCGGTATAACAAAGACGTAATGCCGGTGACACACGGTAGAAAAACGACTTTATTTCTAACGTTTCGGCCAGGGGCTGGCCGAAACGTTAGAAACGAAGGCCAGCCCCTGGCCGACACGTTAGAAATAAAGTCGTTTTTCTACCGTGTGTCACCGGCATTACGTCTTTATATATATATATATATATATATATATATATATATATATATATATATATATATATATATATATATTGTCACCAACAAATAAAACGCCGGTCTCTATGAAAACTATTTATTTATGGCGAACTTGTGCCGGTCAAGTAAAAAGCGTTCGAGACTGAGCAAAGATGGTCGCTAGTCCTCTGCTCTGCCGATTCGTTGAATTCCCTTCTCTCCTCTCCCAGCTCGTGCTCGCCATTCACAATCATCCAGGAGCCGCCAGTCTCAAGCACGAGGTGTGGTAGCACGTGCGGCCCGGCGCTGCATTGCGCGTTTCTACTTGCCACATGCGCTGTGGATGTTTTCGCCCGTAGTAAGAGGTGCGCGTCTTCTGGCGTTGTCGAGCAGCTGGTGGCATTAGTCCCCCTCCTGGAACGCATCGTCCCGATGCGCACGAAAAGGCTGTTGCTCAGTTCCGTTCAGAGTACGGTTTCATCCGTACGACATGCACTACTTCAGGGAGATTCCTCCGTCGGGTTGAGCACACTTGTCCTTCAGGGATTACTTCATAATTTAGGGGACTTACCCCCGTATTCACAAACGCACCTTCACTCAACGCTCCTCCTCGACTTCACCGAGTCGAGGCGCAGCGCCTTCCTCTCCTCAAGGAGCCGCTGGGTTTCAAGAACGCCACTCGAGCGCTCCTCCGCCAAGAGGCTGCTCGAGAAACATTCCTTCACTTGAGTTACGAAAGACACGTCTGGTAGCGAGGGTGTACAGCCCAGTACAACAATAAGTACGAGAATTTTCGGTTGAAATGCTAGCCAATGATTTAAAAATTATCACCTATATTATTAAATACATGTTGCATTGGAAGTTATAAGTTAAATTTGAAACATTATCAGCTAGTTTCGACAGCAGGCGATGCTACGTTCATCCAAGCCACGCCAGAGCCGAATCCGCTGGGATAGCATGCCCTATAGTGCCTAGTATATTTCTAGGCACTGTACCGGACAGGTCCGGATGTGCGAGTGTTGTTCGCGTATTGTGTGCGCGTGCCAGATTTTATCTTGATGTTCCGCGGTGCTCTGTGTAAGCTGCTAGTTGCATCGTGGCGTACCGACTCCAAAGGAGCGCTGCAAACATTGTACAACTACCTGAAGAAAACTAATCATCAACCCGTTTCTGCCGAAATTGCCTATTTACACCGTCTGGCTTTTACCGCAGGACTCTGCATTACATTTCAATGGATACCAGCTCACTGCGGCATTCTGCCCAACGAAAAAGCCGACAAAGCAGCACGTAACGGTCTTCGATATCAAAAGTATAAGCGAATCTAGTTCACCAAATCTGATGCTTCCCATATGGCTAAACGATTCGCTTACGAATAAAGGAACCGGCTATGGAAGTTACCGGCACATCATCACCCTTTCTTATACTCAGTCGACCCAGATCCCACATCAAAACTACAATCCAACATTCCTCGACATCTGGAAACTTTGTATCATCGACTACGGCTGAACATTGCATATTCCAACGACTTACGGTACCTCTTCCATCAGGAGACAAGGCCACACTGCAGCAACTGTGGCTCTACTGAAACCGTAGAACATATTTTGTTTGAATGCCGAGCGAACAGTGATGAGCGTGCGCTCTATGAACATTGCATGCAGTCACTTACACAGCTCCCTTTACCACCTCAGTGTGTATTAGGCCCTCTAGCTTGCGCCACACAACAGAGACGTGCGATGGACATTTTGTTTAAATATTTAAATAGTATAGGTCAACTCGATAGACTTTATCTCCGTCGTCACCATCCCTCACCCATCATGCAACACATCCTATCACATCACTGCGGGTTGGTGCAAACGTTAACTATCTTTGGACGCAATTCGGCATCATAGTCAGAAACACAAAGCCCAACTTCTTTCTCTTTTCTTTTTCACTGTCTCTTTCACTTCTTTCTACTCGTCTTTTTCTCCCCAAACTCCCTCCCCACGCAGAGTAGCATGTCAGCGATATGTCAACGCCGGCTAAATTCTCTGCCTTTCAATAAAAAGCCCTCTCTCTCTCTCTCGTGGCGTCCTGCTTGCCCTGACAGACGGCGACATGAGCACGGACGACAGCGTCACGCGCGACGGCGGTAAGACGACCGCACGGAGGTTCGTTTACACGCGCGAAGAGTGCGAATTACTGTGTAATTTGGTGACGCGCCACAGATCGGTAATTGAAAACAGAAACACCGACAAAGTGTCCAAGCGCTCTAAGGACAGTGCCTGGGAGAAACTTTTATACGGATGTGGAGCTTTTATACGGATGTGGGTGCAGTCTATGCACCCTGTCACCCCGGGGAACTTGGCAATTCGGTGGAATTCGACCATCGTCTCACGGAACCCATCATCGGTGTCGGGGAACTTCACGACGGCTGGGAACAAATGCTTCGCGATCACCCGCGACACACGTTCGATGATGCGGCTCACTGTCGGCTGAGACACATTCACCAGGTCGCCCGCCACTACTTGAAACGTGCCTGCTCCATAAAAGCGTAGCGCAATCAGAAGCTGCGTCATTGGTGGAAGAGGGTGGCCACGGTTGCTGCAGCTCTCCTCAAGGGGCAAGCAGTCAAGCAGCATCTTCACGCTGCACTTCGTGAAGCGACAGCGCGCCAGAAATTCGCTGTCGGTGTAGTGATCCATTGGATCACTACACCGACCCTCAACCGTCGTCGTGGTATGCCTACGCAGTTTTCTACAAACAGCTCGTCGACGCACATAGTCGACAAACGAACCGTAACCGCCATGGTACTTCACTCAAGGAAAGGTTCAAGGTAGCTCTGGCCCTACCTTGACTATCTCGAGTGAAACGCGCGAGATTTCCTCCAGTCGAGGAACGCTTCGAGTGGAGGGCGATCTGTGAATTGGAAAACCGCCCTCAAGAAGCGTTTCGAGTGAAGGGTCGAGTCGAGGAGCGTTTATGAATACGGGGGTTAGTCGTTGGAGAACCTTGTAAGGGCCGAAATATCGTCGCATCAGTTTTTCGGAGAGACCACGTGCACGTACAGGCGTCCACACCCACACTCTGTCTCCGGGGTTGTACAGCACCTCTCGCCGCCTTAGGTTATACCGGTCGGCGTCGATTTGTTGTTGTTGGGTGATGCGGTGCCTTGCTAACTGGCGTGCTTCTTCTGCCCGTTCTATGTATTCGCTTACATCAGGGTCACCGCCGTCGGCACTATCGAGGGGCAAGATCGCGTCTAATGTCGTCGTTGCAGTGCGTCCGTAAACAAGTTGAAATGGAGTGAACTGGGTTGTTTCCTGTACCGCAGTATTGTACGCAAACGTCGCATATGGTAAAATCCTGTCCCATGTCCGATGTTCCACGTCTACGTACATTGAAATCATGTCGGTCAGCGTTCTGTTTAGCCGTTCGGTGAGGCCGTTCGTTTGCAGATGGTAAGCTGTAGTTCTTCGATGGTCGGTATGCGTCAGTCTCATTATAGATTGTACCAATCTGGCAGTGAAGGCTGTTCCTCTGTCAGTTATCAGAACTTTAGGTGCCCCATGTCGTAATACTAAGTGGTTGACAAAAAACTGAGAAACTTCATTTGCTGTGGCTTTTACGAGAGATGAGGTTTCGGCATACCGGGTCATGTAATCTGTGGCCACGACGATCCACCGCTTTCCCGACGATGAAACGGGAAATGGCCCAAGTAAATCCATTCCCACCTGCTCAAACGGCACTTTCGGTGGCTCTATTGGTTTAAGCAGCCCAGCCGGTTTCAGCGGCGGTATTTTGCGCCTCTGCCATTCTCGACATGATTTTACGTAGTGTTGTACATTATCCATTAATTTAGGCCAGTAGTATCTCTGACGTATTCTTGCCAAGGTCCTGCTGATGCCTAAATGGCCAGCCGATGGGTCATCATGGCACGCGTCTAAGATTTCAGCTCGATGTGTTGAGGGTACGAGAAGGAGAAACGTCTCACCATTGTGCTCGAAGTTCCTTTTGTAAAGGACGTCGTTCCGGAGAACATAGGAACACAGTCCGCGGACGAACACTCGAGGAACCTTGACATGTTGGCCTTCCAAGTACTGGATTAACGGGAGTAGCTCAGGGTCCGCCCGCTGTTGTTGAATGATATCCGACATGTTCAGAGCTCCAAGAAAGGAGAAATCTTCTTCACGGTCAACCGGTGAACGTTCAACGGGCGCACGCGACAAGCAATCAGCGTCACTGTGCTTCCGGCCGGACTTGTAGACAACCGTGATGTCATACTCCTGTAGACGCAGGCTCCATCTAGCCAGTCTACCGCAGGGGTCCTTGAGGCTTGCCAAGCAACACAATGCATGGTGGTCGCTGATAGCTCTAAATGGTCTGCCATATAAATATGGCCGAAACTTGCTGATCGCCCAGACAACTGCAAGGCACTCCTTTTCGGTAGCTGAGTAGTTTACCTCCGCTTTCGACAGCGTGCGGCTTGCGTAAGCAATCACTCTTTCTTCTCCATTCTGCCACTGAAGAAGGATGGCGCCGAGACCAACGTTACTCGCATCTGTGTGGATATCCGTTTCGGCGTCTTCATCAAAATGGGCAAGTATAGGCGGATTCTGCAAACGGCGTCGTAGCTCAGGGAAAGCATCGTCTTTCTTGCTCTTTCTGCCACAGAAACGGCACACCTTCTTTTGTAAGTCGCGTGAATGGTTCAGCAATTTTCGAGAAGTTTTGGACGAAGCGTCTGTAGTAAGCACAGAGCCCCAGGAAGCGTCTCATGGCCTTCTTGTCTTTTGGCTTCGGAAACCTTTCCACTGCAGTAATTTTTTCGGGATCTGGACGGACACCTTCAGTACTAACAATGTGCCCAAGGAACCGAAGTTCGCGAAATCCGAAGTGGCATTTCTCTGGTTTTATAGTCAAAGCTGCTGCGCGAATGGCGTTCAGTACGGCTCGCAATCGCTGCACGTGCTGCTCGAAGGTAGAGGAGAAAACTACCACGTCATCAAGATATACGAGACACGACTGCCATTTGAGCCCAGAAAGGACAGTGTCCATCATCCGCTGAAAGATAGTGGGCGCAGAGCACAAACCAAACGGGAGTACTTTAAATTCGTAAAGACCGTCTGGTGTCACAAATGCCGTCTTCTCGCGATCTCGCTCATCCACTTCTATCTGCCAGTATGCGCTTTTCAGATCCAAAGATGAAAAGAAGTTGGCATTACGTAATTTATCCAAGGTGTCATCAATCCGTGGTAGGGGATATACATCCCGCTTCGTGACGAGGTTCAATTTCCTGTAATCCACGCAGAACCGCACGGTGTTGTCTTTCTTTCTGACCAGTACTACCGGCGACGCCCAGGGGCTGTTCGATGGCTGGATTACATCGTCTTTGAGCATCTCTTGCACTTGTTTTCTTATTGCCTCCCTTTCTTGTGGTGCTACCCGGTAAGGATGCTGATGTACAGGCCTAGCAGTGTCTTCGACTATGATACGATGTTTTGCAACAGGATTACGTCGAACTTTCGATGACGTGGAAAAGCACTCGGCGAACTCCTTTATCAGACGAACAATCTGATCTCGCTGCGAGGATCACAGATCTTGGTCAATGTCGATTTTCTGGAGCGTGCAGTCTGGAGTCGCGGAAGCGGGCTGTGCGGTATCGAGGGTGCAAACGTCTGCAACTTGCACATAGTCATGAAGAGATGCGACAGCTGTTCCTTTCGCCACATGCTGCACCTCGTAGCCAAAGTTAGTCAATAGAACCTCTGCACATCCTCCACGAAGGTGCACTAGGCCTCTCGCCACACATATTCCCTTTTCGAGTAGTAGCCCGATATTTCCATCAGCGAGCCCTTCGAAGTCACGCAAAGCGTCGCTTCTCACCGAAACTATTAGGCTGCAACGTGGCGGCACCGCCACGGCTTCGTCCACGATTCGAAGGGCGGAAATGACTGGTTGCTTTTTGTGACACGTGGCGATGGCATTTCCTGTAGAAAAAGACACGCGGGATTCTTGCAAGTCGATGATAGCGCTGTTTGCTTGCAAGAAGTCCATGCCTATAATCAGCTCACGGGAGCACTCGTGCAGAACAATAAAGCTGTTTACGTAGATAAACCCTCTTATTTCAATTCTCGCAGTGCACATGCCTATTGGACTGACTAAGTGCCCTCCGGCGGTACGTATCTGAGGTCCGTTATATTGGGTCAGCACCTTTTTTAACTTCTTAGCGAGTGCACCACTGAGTACAGAGTAATCCGCACCAGTGTCTACCAGAGCAATAACCGGTAGGTCGTCGATGGCAACTTGCGATTCCGAGGTAATCTTACTGCTGCTGCACTTGTTCGCCGTTGCGTCGCTGTTACTGTCCGGTAGGATTAGCGATGGAGGGTCTTCAGTTTTACAGGGTTCAGCGGCCTTGCCTCCACAGGCTGCTGGCTCTAGTTTTCCCGTCGCGGGCTTGGTGAGCGACGCCTCGGGGAAATCGAAGAGGGACGTGGACTCGGCGATCGGTAGCGCATTGGTGCGTTTGAACGAGATTCGCGTTGCTGAAAATTCTCGGGGGCTTGACGCGACGACAGGAACTCTTCAATCTCGTAAGGGCGCTCACCATATCGAGGACAGGGTGCATTGTCTGCGAAGCCACGCAGTCCCACTCGGCGACAGTGGCAAGCACGGTAAATGTGGCCCGCTTCTCCGCAGTGGTAGTATAGGGGCCTCCGGTCTGCCGTACACCATACGTCCATACGTCACTTTTACGGGGCCTCGCTTCCTGCACGGGGGGCGCCATACTGCGCGCAAATGCCTGGGGCGTAACAGTTTGGGCATAGCCGGGGCGTCCGAGGTCCTGTCGTAAAACTTGCGCGTAGGACAACTGCGGCCGGGGCGACGGTCGTACATCGGGAAGTACTTGAGGCTGTGGTCCATGAACCACTTGCCGGATTTCTTCACGTACAACATCCGCAAGTGAAGACACCGTAGGAGGACACTGAGCAAGCTGTATTTTTCTGAAGTTCTTCCCTTACAACAGCCCGCAGGACGCCGATGTCGCTGGTTAGGGTTGCGGATACGGTCTTAACGGATGAGACGCTTGCGTCCCGGTTGTACTGTCGTGCACGCTGCTACAGTGTCTTTTCCATCAGCGTAGCCTCCGACCTGAACTCAGCCACAGTGCGAGGCGGGTTACGAACAAGTCCTGCGAAGAGTTCTTCCTTTACTCCGCGTAGCAGGTGCCGCAACTTCTTCTCTTCATCCATGTTTGGATCGGCTCGGCGAAAGAGCCGGGACATGTCTTCGGTGTACATGGCCACGCTTTCATTGTTGCGTTGGTTCCTTGCCTGCAGTGCGTTCTCTGCCTTTTCTCTTCGGTCCGTGCTCGTGTAGGTGGCCAGCAGCTCTCGTCGGAAGCCATCCCACGTCAGCATGGATGCTTCGTGGTTCTCAAACCACGTACGCGCGGACTCTTGTAGCGCAAAGTACACATACCGGAGTTTTCTGACCTCATCCCAACCGTTGATTCCGGCGACGCGCTCGAAGCCATCGAGCCAGTCCTCGGCGTCCTCGTAGCTGTCGCCGTGGAAGGGCTCCGGTGTCCGCGGCGAGTCAACGACGATGTGAGACGCTGACATATGAGTGGCCATCCTAGCGGCGTCAGAGCCGGTGGTCGCAACCGATCTTGATGACTCCGGAAGGGGACCAAACTCAGGGGGCTCACCTCTTATACGACGACTTGTGCGTTCGTGGACAGGCGTTAGTTCAGCTGGTTCCAATGTACGGGGATTTGGGCTACCCTCTCTGGCCTGCATAGAGTTTGAAATGGTACCCAGCACCTCCACCAGAAATGTCACCAACAAATAAAACGCCGGTCTCTATGAAAACTATTTATTTATGGCGAACTTGTGCCGGTCAAGTAAAAAGCGTTCGAGACTGAGCAAAGATGGTCGCTAGTCCTCTGCTCTGCCGATTCGTTGAACTCCCTTCTCTCCTCTACCAGCTTGTGCTCGCCATTCACAATCATCCAGGAGCCGCCAGTCTCAAGCACGAGGTGTGGTAGCACGTGCGGCCCGGCGTTGCATTGCGCGTTTCTACTTGCCACATGCGCTGTGGATGTTTTCACCCCCCCGTAGTAAGAGATGCGCGTCTTCTGGCGTTGTCGAGCAGCTGGTGGCTATATATATATATATATATATATATATATATATATATATTGTAATAAAGAACGAGACAGACACAGCGCCTTAGCTGCAGGCCGGCTGTTCTAATCTGACTTCCTCGTCTTTCTCCTCGTCCTGCGCTCCTAGCGCGAGCGCCCTAGGCACGGCGAGCTGTCGGTTATTATACATTACACTCGGCCACGACTGCGAGTGTCTGTAACGGCCGAAACTTTCTCCGGAGGGCGGCACTGGCTGTGCCGCGCTGGGCGGTCTGGACTTCTCAACGGTCGGGGTTGTAGAACCGCGCACAAATCTTCTGGTGGTCGACACTGGCTGTGTCGCTCTGGGCGTTCAGGGCGTCGCTGCGATTTGGCTGGGAGACATGCGAAGGGAGCTTCCCGAGGCCGACATTGACTGTGCCGAGGTGGCCGTCGCAGGGCTCGGCCCCGGTGCGTGGTAACGAGCGAACATGACGTAGACGCCTCGGGTGGACGGCACTGGCTTTGCCGCGGTGGTCTTCGTAGGAAACCACTCCTCTGCTCCTTGGCTTGCAAAGCTGCCAAAGACATTTCCAATGGGTGGTTGTGGTTCTGCCACAGTGGTTGACTGTCTCGGCCACGCTGCGACTTGATATGGTGAGCTGTCAGAAATGTTCGTGACAGACGGCATTGAGTTCGTCGCCTCAGTCTCAGTTTTGCCCGCATGTTCTTCAATGGCCGATGATACATAGACAAACTAAGAGCCACGGGGCACTGTGGTTGTCTTATTGTCCGGTAAGGATGGATGAGCCCCAGGGCTGGTCGGCGGCGCGGTTCGGACTTCAACAGCTTTGTTGCTGGTGTGTCCCCTTTGCGGTACAAACCTGCGTATCTTGAGGGGCCACGTGCAGCAGACCCTTCCTGTCTAACCACTGGAATGACAGAATGCTTGGGTTGTTCTAGCTTGTGTTTGGAGACTGGGACATCGAGGCGCTGAGTGTCCTCGAGCGAGGCATTTTTTTGCAAAGGCGTAATGCCTGTGCAGTCATTGGACGAGAGTCGCAAATTTGGCTCCAAGTCCGCAGGGGGAACCTTTCTTGCATAAACAGACACGTCCGGTTCGTGGAGTTGCCGGGTACACATCTCTTCAATGGTGTCGGCGGACAAGGTTGGTTCACGGAACTGTGGAGCATCTAGCACTACAGGAGCTGGCGCATCCACATGCTCGAGCGCTGACACGCATGAGGACCCTGTCGGTATTTGCTGTGGATGAAAAGTTCTGCCCACCACCGAGAGCATTGTTCCATCGGCAGTTACCGACCCAGAGACTGAGGCGTCCACAGGAGTATAGTATTGGCGGCTGGTGTCTGCACTAGGGCAGTTCGCGATACTCTCTGTCGATGGGCTGCTGGGTGCACCGGCAGAGTCTTCGTGTCGTGTCTCGAGAGCCTCATCCAGGTTCAAGGGACTGTTGGCATGGACATGGGGAAGCGGGCCAAAAGCCGCGATGAACTTGGCACACCATTCCTGCCAGGACTTCTGCCACACGCCTTGGTAGCGGTGCCAGGCCACGGCACGTTCTCCAAGGTGGCTTAAGGCCACCTGCAATTTCTGCTGGTCCGACCAGGCATAGCGAGTCCCGAGATGGTTGAGGTTATCGATCCAGAGGATCGCGTCGTCCTCAAAAGCATGGAACTCCGGGATCATACATGCACTCGGCGATGGTGATGCCGCACCGGGAGTTACCATGCCGAAGACATTAAGTTGCTCGAAGAGCAACGACATGGCCCGCATGACGTCGATGAGTTGACCGACCGAGGCATTCGGGTAAGAAGGGTCGGCGGCCGCGGAAAATACGGCGGGCTCTGTCCTCACGACGGCGGTGTCCATGTCCGAGGACGCTTGGACAGCGTCCCTGTGCGGCTCATGTGCCGACGTAGGTCGAGGCGAAGGGCTGTTACCACAGGAAGCGTGAGCGCCATTCCGTGGTAACAGGAGGCCCTGCGTGGGCGTGGGTCCCATGGGTGCTTCCGGCGGCAGAAGGGTTGCGGGGTCCATGGTCGCGTAATGGTGGACGGCGTCCCTGGACTGGAGCACCTGCTGCGCCGATGACCCGCGAGGACGCCCTCAGCGTCTGTATCCTGTCGACTGCGCCATTGTAATAAAGAACGAGACAGACACAGCGCCTTAGCTGCAGGCCGGCTGTTCTAATCTGACTTCCTCGTCTTTCTCCTCGTCCTGCGCTCCTAGCGCGAGCGCCCTAGGCACGGCGAGCTGTCGGTTATTATACATTACAATATATATATATATATATATATGTTGCCGGTGAACGCTTCTCCAACGCGAGCAGTCGGTATTTCTCAATCAAGAAACTCGCTAGGAGACGCTGCCTGCGCCAACGTTGTCTCTCGCGGGTGAGGGCGCGTTCTCCTTTGCGAGCTGGTAGCGTTCCTCTAAGAAAGAGCGTTTTCATAGCCAACGCGCGTCTTTCGCTGTCTCTCTGCCTCTCTCTCTCTCACACAAGACAGCAGAGGCACGCGCCTGGAGGCACGCGCCGGGAGAGAGAAAGAGGCACGCGCCGGGAAGCACACACCGAGCGCGAGCGCGTGCCTCCCGGCACGCGGGTCACGCGTGACAAGGTTAGACTAAGAGGAGCTTCTCCCCTCAAATTTACATGCTAGCGAGTAGCGAGTAGTCTGATTTCCGGCGCAGCTCTCCGGTGGCTTTTAGGCGGCGTTCCGCTAGGCGGAGCGGAAAGCCAGTTTGGCACACTCTCGCGTGGTCCGTATACTTTTGCTCGCGCCTGTACTGAACGTTCAATACTTGAATAAGGATGTGTTTGTTGGGACCCACACACATCCGAGCTTATAAATAAATTCGAAAAAAATCAGAATAGGACAGTTAGATTTGTTCTTGG
Organism: Hyalomma asiaticum; assembly: GCA_013339685.2. Lineage (NCBI taxonomy): Eukaryota > Metazoa > Arthropoda > Arachnida > Ixodida > Ixodidae > Hyalomma > Hyalomma asiaticum. Next base: position 150,515,767 of record CM023483.1, read on the forward strand.
TTACTATAGCCGGCATCTTAGCATGGCAGAAAGCGAACATAAACCTAAATGGCTAGAGCTGGAGGATCGTAGAAGGCAGGTTAAATCTTTTCATGGTATTTATTATTGTGAAACAGGCATAAGCCGCGAACAATATATCCAGGCACCACACTCCATATCTAAGCGACTGGACCACTGTTTGAAGGTCAGGGAATTTTCTTGTAAAGGTGACGTTTGCCGTTATTCTTTTTTGTTAGAACTGTTCGAGATTGGAACAGTTCTAAAAAAAAAAAAAAAAAGGAGTGACCTTAATTTAAGGTCGGGCGGTCCCATGCCGCCCATTTCCCACAAGGGTGGGTGACCTCCCAAGCGTACAGTACCTTCCAACAGCCGAGCACCAGGCGGAAGCGCGCTTGTCCCTATTTTACCGGTAGGTACCCGGCGGCAGTGGCGGATGCCTCTCTGCCTACCACAGCAAGGCGGACGCTCAACTATTTCACCAAGGCCGTGGTGGGTAAGGTGTGCCCAGGGGACCTGCCACGTCCTTATGGGGCCACCTTTCGAGATAAGTACACGTAAACCGAGCGCCAGGTGTGTACTCCTCTACCCGTTTTTAAACCGGTGGGTGTCCGGCCGGCACTGGGATTTGAACCCGGTACCTACCGCATTGGAAGCGGACGCTCTACCATAAGTGGACGCTCTACCATAACCGCAACGGTGGCGCAATGGTAGAGCGTCCGCTTCCGATGCGGTAGGTACCGGGTTCAAATCCCAGTGCCGGCCGGACACCCACCGGTTTAAAAACGGGTAGAGGAGTACACACCTGGCGCTCGGTTTACGTGTACTTATCTCGAAAGGTGGCCCCATAAGGACGTGGCAGGTCCCCTGGGCACACCTTACCCACCACGGCCTTGGTGAAATAGTTGAGCGTCCGCCTTGCTGTGGTAGGCAGAGAGGCATCCGCCACTGCCGCCGGGTACCTACCGGTAAAATAGGGACAAGCGCGCTTCCGCCTGGTGCTCGGCTGTTGGAAGGTACTGTACGCTTGGGAGGTCACCCACCCTTGTGGGAAATGGGCGGCATGGGACCGCCCGACCTTAAATTGAGGTCACTCCTCTTTAACCGCAACGGTGGCGCAATGGTAGAGCGTCCGCTTCCGATGCGGTAGGTACCGGGTTCAAATCCCAGTGCCGGCCGGACACCCACCGGTTTAAAAACGGGTAGAGGAGTACACACCTGGCGCTCGGTTTACGTGTACTTATCTCGAAAGGTGGCCCCATAAGGACGTGGCAGGTCCCCTGGGCACACCTTACCCACCACGGCCTTGGTGAAATAGTTGAGCGTCCGCCTTGCTGTGGTAGGCAGAGAGGCATCCGCCACTGCCGCCGGGTACCTACCGGTAAAATAGGGACAAGCGCGCTTCCGCCTGGTGCTCGGCTGTTGGAAGGTACTGTACGCTTGGGAGGTCACCCACCCTTGTGGGAAATGGGCGGCATGGGACCGCCCGACCTTAAATTAAGGTCACTCCTTTTTGTAACCGCAACGGTGGCGCAATGGTAGAGCGCCCGCTTCCGATGCGGTAGGTACCGGGTTCAAATCCCAGTGCCGGCCGGACACCCACCGGTTTAAAAACGGGTAGAGGAGTACACACCTGGCGCTCGGTTTACGTGTACTTATCTCGAAAGGTGGCCCCATAAGGACGTGGCAGGTCCCCTGGGCACACCTTACCCACCACGGCCTTGGTGAAATAGTTGAGCGTCCGCCTTGCTGTGGTAGGCAGAGAGGCATCCGCCACTGCCGCCGGGTACCTACCGGTAAAATAGGGACAAGCGCGCTTCCGCCTGGTGCTCGGCTGTTGGAAGGTACTGTACGCTTGGGAGGTCACCCACCCTTGTGGGAAATGAGCGGCATGGGACCGCCCGACCTTAAATTAAGGTCACTCCTTTTTTTTTTTTTTTGGAACATCACCGAAAATGATGCTTTTCACCACGCATTGTAATAATTTGTTCTTGTATTTTGCAAAGTCTGTAACCTAGCTCCCTGCTGTAATGCCCTACGGGGCAATGCAGGTAACTAATAAATAAAATAAATAAAAGAAGGCAAATCAAGAACGAACAGGCTGGCATAGTGAGCACATATGAATTAATTTAGCGATAAGAATTACAGATAAATAATAATAAAAAGTTCCGACTTGTACCATGTACGACAGATGCTGCATTCATTTAATCATTTTTACCATTAAACTTACATGCGTTCCACCCAGCGACCGTGCGCGGTGAGAGTGATGCATGCCCGAATTTTCCGGATACATTCTGAACTTGAGGTAGAAAGCATATGGGGGACACTGCATGCAACATTGTATCGTCACGATGCCATATCGCACACATGGTCCAGTTCTTTCACCACAACCTGACGCTATAGGCTTTTAGACCTCTGATATGTGCATGCTGTTTTGTTTGTGCAATCCTGTGTTTTCTTCCTTCGTCCCCGTGTTTTGAGGTCAAGATGAAACCTGATTAAATAACTGTGCTTGATACAATCTCAACTATAAATACGTACTACACTAAATCGACCCTTCACGTTCTCATATGTTTCAGTTTTCCTGCTTTGGAGTGGAGGTGCAGAGTGTATTTCTTATACATTTAACTAGGGGGAAAATGATTCCGCAGTATGTTAAAAGAATTTATAAAGGTTACAAAATACATGTGATGCATTAGGTAACCGTGGCTACAAGCTTGGTTGAAGCGCATCGAAATCATCGTTACACAAATGTAAAATGTAGCTGCAGTTTGTGAGTGTTCAAAGATAGACGCCAATGTTCGGGGCTGTGAATGCGGTACTTGTTCCTTGCCACGTGAATCAACTCGGAAATTAATATTATCGAAGGTCGTTCGGCTGCGCACGTCGTCAAGGAGGCATTGGTTGTTACAGTTATGCAGAGTGAGCAGCCGATACAGGCTGAAATAGCGCGAGTTTCGGACGCACTGAAAAACATGGTGGATGACGCTCACGGGGATGCCGGCAGATGGCGCTTTACATTTTGAATATGCCCTATCTTGAGGACCTTGTTGAATATCTGGGCAGCACTAATTCTGGTTCCTTGCACATAGCCAGTCCGCTCCTTGTACATATCTCGCAAATGTGTGCATTTGCATTCATTTACAAGATATGTACAACGAGCAGATTCTTTGGAACCTTTCGCTCTTGCCATTTATATTAGTCACGCTAACACCTACCACCCAACTACCCCTGTACGCCCCCCCCCCCCCTCTTCTTTTTGTTATTGTTCGCAGGTGCTGTTCTCCTCTCTTTCTGAGGACGGGGGAGAGTGTGCAATGGCGTACATAAACGCTGGAGAAGGCAGTTGCCGCCCTGACGAAGACAAGTCCGCTTGGTCGAAACGTTGGCTCCTGCGACATTCCCTGTTCTAAATCGTATTTTGCGATTTGTTCATCGATTCAAGCATCCATCTTCCCCTGAGCTTCTCTTCTAGTAAGAATCCAAATATCCACTCGTGCACATATCTTGGAAATACATTGTGTGCCCGCTACTAGAAAGCAGGATGAAGAAAGAAACACATGCGCTAGGTACAGGCGTTGCAGCTATTGCATGTGTCCCCCTCCCACCCCGCACCACCTGCGCCGCACCCACAGTGCATTTCACCGAAAGCTTGTTGCTTAAAATGTAACTACACCGTTTAACGTCGTTGTTCTCGTCGAACTGTATCGCGGATCCGCACCTGAAAGTACACTTTCTGGGAAAAACATTGTTAGCTTGTACATACCTTAACCTTTTGTCGCCTTTGTTAACCCCCACCGTATCTAATGGACTCAAGGGTTCCCTTTGAAAGGTTTATGCCTGTAGTCTGGAGATTATTGAACTTGTATATCAGATACGATTCTCTGCATTTTCTGTCCCTCGGCGAGCGGGAGTTCCCCTGAAGTATGCAGAGTTTCAATTCGTCGAAATTATGACCTGTCGTATTAAAATGCTGCGCCACTGCCGCCGGCAGGTTATTCGCGGCGTCCGCGCGGTGGCCGTTTAATCTAACATTAATTGGTTGCCCAGTTTCGCCGATGTGTTGCTTGTGACAGAGTGAACTTTCCAACACGTAAATGACGTTTGAACTAGTGCAAGTGAAACGTGATTTTATATGATGGACATAGTCACTCCGCGTGCTTTTAACTTTAGGATCATTTTGAATATGTCTGCAAGTCCTACATCTGGGACGGGAGCAAGTTATTACGCAGGCGGTTAGCTGAAGGTTTACTTTGGCATGCTTTGACATGTACTAACAGGTCCTTAAAGTTTCTATTACGGCGGTAGGTGACTCTTGCTATTTCCGGAAACGCTTTTCTAAGATGATCGCTGCTTGTTAGTGTTGGATAGTATTTGCGAAGAATATTATTTATGTCTGGAAGCGCACTGGAGAATTTCATTATGAATGCTAGCGGCTGGTTGGCCTGCGCTTTAGGGGCTCTCTTTTCTAGTGCTGGTGTCCTATCTAGTTTACGCGCGCCATTGTATGCCCTGTAGAGAGCGTCGTGCGGGTGATTTCGTTCAGCTAAAGTTGCCTTTAAATTGCTTAAGTGGTGAACGTAATCGGCGTCGTTGCTACAAATCCTTCTTATGCGCCTTGCCTTTCCTATAAGTACCCCCTGTTTGCAGTGTCGCGGGTGATGACTATTATATTCTAGATAGTGCTGGCCAAACCGATGGCTTTCTGTAAAGTCTTGTCTTTAGTTTTCTTTTTCCGATGTATACTGTCGTGTCGAGGAAATCAATTTTGCTAAAAGAGTGGTGCATGGAAAACTTAATGCTGGAATGAAAGTTGTTAAAATGCTGAAAAAATTCACAGTATATCCACGGAGTGAATGATGATGAGTGGGCGAAGCTCCGGAGCTTCATCGTAGATCGTGCCGAGTTCCGGATTAATTTAGTTAACGCGCACGCTACGAATCCTTATGGTTCAACTACGCACAAGTGAAATCTCCCACCGGCACTTCATTGCAAGTCAAGATCCAGTGCCTTTATATATATATATATATATATATATATTGTAAAGAAGAGAGACGTAGACACAGCGCCTTAGCTGCAGGCCGGCTGTTCTATTCTGCTCTTTGTCTTCCTCTGCTTCTCTAGCCCGCTTTTCCAAGCGCGCGCGTCAGAGCCCCAATGCAGCTTTTCGCCATCACACTCGGCCACGACTGCGAGTGTCGGTAACGGCCGAAACCGCGTCTGTCGGGCGGCACTGGCTATGCCGATGAGGCAGATCTCGGCTGCGTACGACTTCTCCTGTCCAGGTGTCACTCAAGTCTCCGGTGGGCGAAATTGGCTACAGCGTTTCGGCCGCTGTTGCACGCGTTGCGCGCACGGTATGCAAAACATGTCCGGCGGGCGGCACTGGCTGTGTCTCGCAGGTCGATCTTGCGTCCGCGGCGAGTTCGGACGAGATTTCGCCAGTGTTCCCCACAGAAGTCACAATTCGTGCACATTCGGCCCACGGCGAAGTGCACTTCGTCCATCAAAATTTCCTTAAAGAGTGGACCTATTAACGAGGCCCAGGAGATCCGTGTCCTTGGTCTCCACATTCATAAAAACCGCAGAGCAGAGACAACGCTTAACAAACTGCGTAAGGTTGGAGAACAGGTGGGCCGCATGGTCCGTCGGGTCTCGAACAAGCGGGGGGGTCTCAAAAGCAGGGATGCGCTTCGTCTAGCACATGCTTTTGTCACGAGTCGCATCTTGTATGCAACTCCGTACCTGCGCTTACGGAAACATGATGAAGATTTCTTGGAGGCGACCCTCCGCAAAATCATCAAGCGTGCCCTAGATCTCCCTATTTCTACCTCTAATGCGAGACTTCTTGCTTTGGGGGTAGTCAACACTTACCGGGAGCTTCGGGAGGCCCACTTAACAAACCAATACACCCGCCTGGCACAGACACCGTCAGGCAGACGACTCCTAGATCGCCTGCACATCAGGCATGAATTCCACGCACAGGAGCGGGAACGAGTTCCCGAACACTGGAAATACGCGATCCATGTTCGACCCCTCCCTACCAATATGTCTCATGAGTCACACACCGGCCGCCGCGAGGCACGGGCTCTTGCTCTCCGGCGCCTCTACGGCTCCAAAAAAAACGTCTTTTATACTGACGTCGCCGGCCCTTACCACGGGGTTTGGTATACGGCCGCCGTTGTCCACCAAGACAGGCAGGTGGATGGCCTGTCCTTCCGTGCACACAATGCCACCCATGCCGAAGAGGTGGCCATAGCCCTAGCCATCTCGCATGAAAATTCGAGATTCATCATATCAGATTCCAGAGGAGCCTGTCGCAATTTCGAACTGGGACGGATTTCACCCCTAGCGGCCAAAATTCTTCGATCCTGTCCGCGGGTAGGTTACCCCTCTTCCCGCTCGTTAATCTGGACTCCCGGTCATCAGGGCCTACCAGGCAATGAGGCAGCTCACGCTGCTGCCCGCGCACTCATTCCCCGGGCCACTGCCTCGCCCATCGATGACATTACCGATCCAGGAGAAAATTCTCCTCTACTCACCTTTAAAGATATAAGTGCCCATTATCGGGACTCCCACCGCCGCTTTCCTGCGCCCTGCAAAGGGTTGAAGAAGGCGGACGAGAGAATTCTTCTGCGTCTTTTCACAAATACGCTTCTGTGCCCGGCAGTGCTTAAGCATTTTGACCCTTCCTTTTCTGGCCTCTGCCTGTACTGTGGGGAGGTAGCTGACACCTACCACATGGTATGGGCATGCCAGCTCAATCCTTCTATAACCCCCAACCTAAACCCAACCCGAGAGGACTGGGAGGCGGCCCTGCTCGGCTGCCTGGACCTTCCGGCCCAACAAGCCATGGTCCAGCGTGTCAGAACAGCGGCGTCGACCAATGGGGTGCCTGACTAGGGACTCCACCCAGTAGTGTAGGCAGGCTCGCCCACGGGCTGGTTTGTCATACAACCTCTCTCTGTGAATAGCAACTCAATAAATGTTTTTCACCACCACCACCAGATAGACGAAAATGGCTGTGTCGTGGTCGTAGCGGGCCTCGCCGGCAAACGTTCCGTTGCACCTTGTGAGTGGGGGGACCTGAGCCCTGTACCACCATCTGTCCGACTAGCCGGTTACAATGACCAGGATCATTTGCCTCGCTTTGAGTTTTTCTCGGTCCTCTCGGGATTGGGAGTTTGTCGGCGATCCTGCCTGCGCGACCAGAATCGGATATGTGCGAGGCGTTATTCACCAAAGGCAGAAGGTCTGCGCTGCCTTTGAACATAGTCAGTGCAGTCATTGAACATGGGTCTGAATTCTCATGCCAACTGCCACCGCGTTGCGATCCTTTTCTAGGAATCCGCGATATTTCTCCGCGTGTACTCAAGCGTTGTGCGGGGCCAATTTCTATGTACCTTTTTGCAATCTTTGAAAAATCTTTAGTGACAGGTACCCTACCACATGACTGGAAAATTGCGCACGTGGTACCGATACATAAAGGTGGTTCCAAAAAAGACGTTGGTAACTACAGACCAATATCTATAACGTCTATTCCATGTAAAATACTCGAACATATTTTATACAAAGAAATAATAAATCATTTAAACAAGCATAAGGTTCTAATCAACGAGCAGCACGGCTTTCGCAGAGGGCTGTCTTGCACAACACAATTGGTAGAATTTTATCACGATGTAATATCGGGTGTAGATACTGTAGGACAAGTTGACGGTGTATTCCTGGATTTTCGGAAAGCCTTCGATACGGTGTCACATTCACTTTTACTGTTTAAACTTGCCACCCTGAACATTGATAAGACTGTTTTAAAATGGATCGAAAGCTATCTTTCTCAAAGAAGACAAACAGTGGTAATAAATGGAAAATGCTCTGAATATGCAGATGTCACCTCAGGGGTCCCACAGGGCTCCGTTTTGGGTCCGCTATTGTTTCTAATTTATGTTAATGATATCTCTGCAGGAATTTCATCTTCTATACGGTTGTTTGCGGATGACTGTGTTGTGTACAGAAAAATTTTCGATCCCAATGATGCATCAGAACTACAGAAGGACTTATCACTCATTCATAGCTGGTGTACCAAATGGAAAATGAATTTGAATATAACAAAGTGTTTACATATATCATTTACTAAAAAGATGAAACCATTTCAGTCACGGTACCACTGAACAATGTACAGTTAAAACAAGATAGTACATATAAGTATCTAGGTGTGCTGCTATCATCTGAATGTTCACGGAGGCCTCAGGTGGACACTCTCATAGCGAAAGCTGGTAAGGCTTTAAATTTTATTCAAAGAAATCTGCGATGTTCACATGTGAATTTAAAACCCATGGCATACACTACTTGTATCAGACCTATCTTGGAATATGGTTGTGTCGTGTGGGACCCCGCCGAGGTAACCTTCATTGCTGCTCTTGAACAAATTCAAAATCGCGCGGCCAGATTCGTGTTGGGACGGTACGGAAGGAGGGAGAGCTGCACTACAATGAAGGCTGAACTAGGATGGGAGTGTCTTTCTGACCGTCGCCGTAAACAGAGATTGAAGTTTCTTTATTTGATTTACAATAACAAAACTGGAATTAACCGAGAAACTTATCTACACAAACCTCATTACATATCAAAACGTTTTGATCATAGTTGTAAAATCCTGGAATACCAAGCTAAAACGAACATGTATACCAATTCATTTTTTCCCCAAACAATTAAACAGTGGAATAAGCTAACTGAAAAGCAAGTACATAGTGTGAACGAAGATGTATTCTATTCAATGCTATAATCCCGTGTTGTAACCTGAACGAAGATGTATTTATGTGTGAGCAAAATTGTATTATGTGTGTGAACAAAGATGTATTTCAGTTACTGATGTATGTACAAAGTTGTATTATGTGGGCGAACGAAGATATACGTCATTTATTAATGTAACCCCCCCCCCCCCCGCTATAACGCCTTCGGGCGCTGCGGGGTATCTCATGAATAAAGAATAAAGAATAAAGAGTGGTCCACGATTAGCGTTGACTGGAAATGGGCGTTCAACTTCGGCAGCGTTGCCTTTGTCAAGGCCAGCGAAGAGGCTGAACCAACGGACCCCGACGACAACCCCCCCGAAGGAGAGGCGCCCAAGTCCCGGGGTGCGGGGGCGACGCCCAAGCAAGGAGCAGACCCCGGCTGCAGTGGCGGGTCCTCGACAAAAGCGGCCTCATCCGTGGCACAGACACTGCCACCCCCTGGAAGGGCACTGCAGGGCGAACCGGGAACCCCAGCACACTCGGCCAATGACTGCCCCAACGGCCGGGGGCGTGACCGCGAGCCGCCTTGGCACGTTCCCTGGACGGCATCACCTCCACACAGGTCAGAGTGAGGCTCCTCGGCAAACAACAACGTTTCATGATGCGCACGGTGTTCAGGGGGCGCAATGGAAGTGGTTACAGATGGCTGGTCCTTGGCATCCGACTCACACGGCGGCTGGGCAGGACCACCAGTGTAAACACGGTCCGAGCGACGTGGCTGGAATTCAGTCTCTTGTGTTGAAAGCTGTGTCGAAGAACAAATCCCGGGAGCGATCAGCACGTCAGGGCAGGCCCTGATGCTCTCTGGCGATGAGCTGCAGTCCGAAGCCACAGCCTCAAGGCAGCGCTCCTCCTGAGCTGCTTCCCCGGTAGTGCAGCGGTCGGATTCGCTGGTGCCAGGGTTGTGGTGGCGAATCCGTCCAAAAACAGCGATAAGCCTGGCGCTCCACTCCTGCTGGCTGACTCCCTCATAGCGATGCCATGCTGCGACCGCACCATCGATGTTGTTTATGGCCACCAGCAGCTTGTAGTGGTCCGGCCAGGCATACCGGGCACCGAGAACGTTCACGTCTTCGATCCACTGATCGGCGTCGTCTTGGAAGCCTCGGAACACCAGTAATGTCCAAGCGGCCGGTGGAGGCAACGCAGCACGAGAGGAGCCGGAGCTCCCCGACGGCATGAAGTAGGACGTTTCAGAGAGTATGTTGATCACACGTAAGAACTCCGCAGCATTGTCGAGGGAGCCGCTAAGTGTTCCGGCGGAGAGCGCAGGGTACGCGTTAAGGAACGTGGTGAGCATGTCGCGCAGTTGCGCGATGGCACTCACGTGCTCCGCTGCGTTGTCCGGGGAGCCGCTTAGAGCACCAGCCGTGGTGTCTGCAGATAAGACGGTGCCCCGGTGCTCCCGATGGCGGCATCCGCGGAAAATACGGCGGGCTCTATCCTCCCGACGGCGGTGTCCATGTCCAAGGACTCTTGGACAGCGTCCCTGTGCAGCTCATGTGCCGACGTAGGTCTAGGCGAGGGGCTGTTACCACAGGAAGCGTGAGCACCATTCCGTGGTAACAGGAGGCCCTGCGTGGGCGTGGGTCCCATAAGTGCTTCCGGCGGCAGGAGGGTTGCGGGCTCCATGGTTGCGGAAGCGTGGACGGCGTCCCTGTACTGGAGCACCTGCTGCGCCGATGACCCGCGAGGACGCCCTCAGCGTCTGTCTTTTGTCGACTGCGCCATTGTAAAGAAGAGAGACGTAGACACAGCGCCTTAGCTGCAGGCCGGCTGTTTTATTCTGCTCTTTGTCTTCCTCTGCTTCTCTAGCCCGCTTTTCCAAGCGCGCGCGTCAGAGCCCCAATGCAGCTTTTCGCCATCACAATATATATATATATATATATATATATATATATATATATATATATATATATATATATATGGGTGGCCGGTGAACGGTTATCCACCGCGAGCAGTCGGCATTTTTACATCAAGAAACTCCCTAGAAGACGCTGCTTGCGTCAAGCTTGTCTCTCGCGGGTGAGGACACGTTCTCCTTCTTTGCGAGCTGGTAGCGCGTTCATCAAAGAAAGAGCGTTTCCATAGTCAACGCGCATCTTTCGCTCTCTCTGTCTCTCTCTCTGTCACAAGACAGCAGATGGAAGAGTGAGAGAGCTCGCGCTCCGGAAGGCACGCGCCGAGGGCGCGCCTCCCACACGCGCCCTCCTAGTAGCGCGTTCCCACACGCGCCCTCCGAGTAGCGCGTTCCTAGTAGGTACCGCGCTACTACAACGGACGGACAGACCCAAACCTTAAGGAGCTTCGCCCCTAAAATGTGCTCAGTGCACTTACACCATGTTCCCAAATAATGAAGATATCGTCTATGTAATGGAGGTAGGTGCGAGGCTTAGTGGCGACGATTCTAAAAAGCTGTGCTTCTAGTTGCCCCATGAAGATATTAGCGCAGGTCGGCGGAAAAGGAGTTCCTATGCTGGCGCCAAAAATTTGCACGTAGTTGGTCGAGTCAAATTCAAAGTAATTAAGTGTAAGCACTAATCTTAGTAATGCGATGATCTTCTCTCCTTCTGAGAACGGGGGAAAGTGTGCAAAGGCGTACATAAAGAACGCTGGAGACGGCAGTCGCCACCCTGACGAACACAAGTCCACTTGTCGAAACGTTGGCTCCTGCGACATTCCCTGTTCTAAATCGTATTTTGCGATCTTTTCATTAGTCGCACACGGGACGATACACTTTTTTATGCTTAATCCCACGACCTCCTTGTTCTTTAGGGGCGAAGCTCCTTAAGGCGTGGGTCGTGCGTCCCCGATGTATGTAGTAGTAGTAGTAGTAGGTAGCCACCGGCGCGTGCCTGCCGGGAGGCACGCACGCGCCGAGGGCGAGAGACAACGTTGGCGCAGGCAGCATCTCCTTTCTTGATTGAGAAATACCGACTGCTCGCGTTGGAGAAGCGTTCACCGGCAACCCATATATATATATATATATATATATATATATATATATATATATATATATATATATTATATATATAGGCACTGCATCTTGACTTGCAATGAAGTGCCGGTGGGAGATTTCACTTGTGCATTGTGCATAGTTGAACCGTGAGGATACGTAGCATGCGCGAGATGTTATAAAACTAGATGGCGGTATTTGTAGTTGATGATGAAAGATGCGAGATGTTATAATAGTTTGATGACATTTACTCAAGTGTTTCACTTTTAATTGTGGGGCGAATTGCACGGAAGAGTTTCACGGTTTACCTTCCGGAGCTGCGCCCCACTCATCATCATTCACCCCGTGAATATGCTGTGATTTTTTTTTATTTGTGCTCTCAAACTTTTTTTGCACAGCTTCACATATGGTACCTGTCTTGACGGCCGCAGAAAATGCCACTTTAACCCCAAGACGCCTTGCTACCTTCTTAATTAGCAGCAGCGAGGGACTAGGCGCAGGGAGGGCGGTTGCCAGATGCGTCGCAGAAGACGAACGGTCCATATGTGGGGGCGAGTGCGTTGAGTGTATCACCAGGACTACTGTAAATCGAGAGTTCAAGGCAAGGTGAAACCTGTAGTAGACTATTTGGTGTCTGGAGATTTAAGAGCTGTGGTGTCTGATAAAGAAGGGTGCTTCGTGATTGTGCCAGGCGAGATGTTTTCGCAGAAAGGTTTTGAGGCTATCGAAAGGAACTTTGCGCCGATTAGGGACAAGGCCTTGTCTCTTAAAGGGGCACTGACACCAAAATTTTCGTCTGCTGTTTTTTCGCTGCAATACATAGCTGGGGACCAGTTAGCTATGACACGGCACATCATTTGCTTCAGCGCGCGTCAGATAATTATTTACGGCATGTTTATTACCCACTAGTTTCAGTTTTGGTTCGGGAGCGCTCAAAAAACGACAAGGCGCCCGGTGAAACTGGCGCCATCTAGCGCTCGCGATGGAGTAGACGAGTTCGGACACGTGAGCACACATAACTGTGACGCACTTCCGCACGACAACCGCCGCGTGCTCGTTTTCTTTCGCCTGTCGCACGTCCTGCGCGTTGTTGTCGCTGTTGCTGTCATCGTTGTTGGGTGGCAACTATTTTCTTGAGGTCTGGCGTCGCCGGCAGTCTACTAACGCAGCCGCAGCGAATAAACAATGGCGGCTATGACGTCATCATTGCTAGCTGCACTCTCGGAGCTCGGCTGCCGTGGTGACGTCGCGGAAGTTGGGGGTCCCCTTCAGGTCACCTTTGCTGCTGTCGATGCCGCGATGTACGGCGTCTAGCGCTCGATTGCGCATGCGAACTTCAATATTCATTTAAATTATCTTCGGAGCTGTGTTCGCCATTGAGATTTGGTAGATGACATCTGTATGTCCACGAAAATCGATCTCGCAGGCTATCTTAGCAGCGAAATTTTGATGTCAGTGCCCCTTTAAGCGAAGGGCCCTTCAGCTGCTTGATAGCCTGCATTTGGAACGTTTGGCGTCTAAGGTAAATAACGTCAAGGAGCTACAATTAGAAGTTTTCTGCAAAAACACATAAACCATGCATCCCGTTTAGGACCATTGTTTCAGACGCGGGCACCTGGCAGCTTGTCTTTGCTGAATACCTTCAGGCACATTCGTCTACATTGAAGTGTGAACACCCATTCCTGGTCCCAAACTATGGAGCCTTTGTTAAAGTGTTGAAGAAACAATATTTCCGGGAACATTTGGCCTTGAGTATATATGTGTCGTACTTATATTACTCACTACGCCATAACCAGTTGATGGAATGTATTAAATCATGTATTTATGAGAATGATAAATCTGGATTCAGGAATGAGTGTGGCATTTCTATTGAATCTTTTTTGGAAGTGTTATCGATGTATTGCAGGCCCACTATCGTAGGGTGGGATAACATGTTTTTGCAACGCACGGGGGTATGTGTAGGTTCCAAAGTTGCTTTTGTTCTTAGCAACATTTTTCTTAGTTTTATAGATAGGGCTCTGAATGAAAGGTTACAAAATGTGGTCAGTTTAATTTGCCGATAGGTAGATGACTATACTTAGTGGTAGTAATAAGCGATAACTTTGCGCTATTGGCTGGATCGGTTCTGCATGTTCTTGAAGAATGTAATTATGGGTTAAAATACACTATGGAGTTGCCTTGTGAGATTAAACTACAATTTCTAGATTTGCAATTAAAGTTTGGAGGCAATCGTGTGTTGGCGGTATAACCCTAGGACAGGGAAGCCTCTCCTTGATTACGGGTTTGGCCACTCAAAGTTAATCAAAAATGGTGTGGCCTTCGCTTGCATGCGCGCTGCTCCGACACACTCGTGCCATGAGACAATGTTAGATAGTTTCTTAGATCAGGTTAACAGATTAAGGAAGGCAAGGTGTCTGGATTCCGTGTTCAAGATGACCGCCAATAAACTCATTATATGGGTGGTCTCAAGTGAAAGGGAAAGATGTATACAATGTAGACAGAAGTACCCAAGAGAAAGCTGCAGTGATTCCTTCCGTTCATAAGATGTCTCATGGTCTTAAGAAGGTAGCAAGACGTTTTCGGATTAAGGTGGCATTTTCTGCGTCCGTCAAGGTCGGTACCATATGTGCAGCTGTGCAAAAGAAGTTTGAGAGCAAAAATAGCAAAAAACAACGTGGGTGTTGGTTAAGCACGAAGAAGGTAAGTGTCGTTCCTTGTGCCACTAATGTAATTTATAATGTTCTGTTGTCCTGCGGTGCATCTTACATCGGCCAAACAGGCCGATGCCTGAACACTAGATTGAACGAGCACAGGTCAGCAGTAAAGGAAAAAGAGCACGCTCATGTGGCCACCCATTGCAAGAAATGTGAATGTAATCCGATCCTTGCTAACACAAGTGTTGTATTCACATAAAAATCGCACCATAAGGGAGATTGTGGAAGCCTTATAAAAAAGGGGGAAACGATTGTGTTAGTCAAGCGTCGCTTAATCTTTTGGAAAAAGAGATCAGGTTTTTGGAGGACACATAAGACACAATCAGCCGAAGCCTTGTAGCGCTTATCCGCTATGTCTGACATGACACGCCCATTATGGTTCACGTGTTGTTCCCCCCTTTACATATGTGCTATCTTTTTCAATAAAACTTCAGTTGGCAGCCAGCGCTCGTGTCGTCTATTCCTTGTCTTCGGTTCTTGTTTGTGCGTGCTGCTTCACCATTACCCTCAGGGTTTGCACATTACGGAAGGGAGGGGCATTTTAGACATCCAAATGGGAAAGAACACTTGATACAGGAACATAAAACAAAACTTTAACAAAACGCCCCGCCACGGTGGTCTAGTGGCTATGGAACCCGGCTGCTGATCCGAGGGTCGCGGCATCGAATCCCTGCTGCGGCTGCTGGATTTCGATGGAGGCGAAATGTTGAGGCCCATGTACTGTGCGATGTCAGTGCACGTTAAAGAACCCCAGGTGGTCGAAATTTCCGGAGCCTTCCACTACGGCGTCGCTCATAATCAGAGCTGGTTTTGGGACCCGTCAAACCCCACAAACACAAAAAACTTTAACAATATACAGAAATATGCAAATATATTACGTGTGAAAGATGTTACAAACAAAAGGAATGTAGCGATTGGGATGATGCATGTCATCCATGTTCAAGAACTAAAAGAAGATAACGATCAAGGAAGAAGAAATCGGAGAATAAGAAGACATTGCATACAAAGATCATGCAAGGTCCTTGAAAATAAAAGTCGTTCTCGAAGGAACTTGCGCTCAAAAAAGAAAACGAGTGGAAATACTTGTGGACAGAAAACTGCCAGATAAAGGCCCGCAAATCTGATATCAGGGTGCCACCGAATCCGAGCTTGGAATCTTTACTTAGTGCATTCTAATCGTTTCCCTCGCATTTCCTCCTTGCTATTTTCATGGTCTTGCTCGCCCCCGTTGGCGTAAAACGTTACCTTACCGCAAACAAGCGATCGCTCATTCAGTTCAATGCTCGTAGCCTTCGCAAGAACGCAGATGCCATTAAACATTCCGCCGCCTCACTTCAGCATGCCTTCACTTTCATTTGCATATCCGAGGCTTCACTCTGACGCCGACAACAAGATGAATGGTTTTCAGCGTTACCAAGCTGAGTACTGTCATCGCCCGACTGATAGTCATGGCGGCGCCACCATTTTAAAGCGAAGCTTTGTACCTCTACCAGCCAAGGGTTCTGTCATGTCCGTCGTTGTAAGCAAAAAACGATCCCGACGAACCGCTCGCGAGCGCTCGCGAGGTAGCGCTCGCGCTCGGCGCGTGCCTCCCGGCGCGCTACCTCTCTCACTCTTCCATCTGCTGTCTTGTGAGAGAGAGAGAGAGAGGGAGAGCGAAAGGCGCGCGTTGCCTATGGAAACGCTCTTTCTTCGATGAACGCTCGACCAGCTCGCAAAGAAGGAGAACCCGCCCTTACCCGCGAGAGACGAGCTTGAGGCAGGCAGGTGTCTTCTATCGAGCTTCAAAGCAAGCTTCAAAGTGATGAGCCAACATGATGGATGATAAGGGCTGCGGGCAAACAACGGAAACAGGCTCGGCGCGGTCCGTAAGATTAGATTGCAGCTGTTGCAAAGCTTATGCAGCTGCTTGAAAGAGGGTTGACGTCATTCGAAACCCTTCCAGCCTAGTAACTGCTTCGGTTCATTTCTAGACTACCCCACTATGGGTAGACCACGGAAAGTAAAGAAGGCAGAAGAAGAGCGTGAATATAAGGCTCGACGGAAAGAACAACATCGTCTCGCTCAACAGCGTCGTAGGCAAAACCCAGCAGCTCTCGCCGTCACCGTGAGGGTGGCGTAAAAAGCTTCGCTTTCCAACCACCTTCGCAGGGTGGATTGGCGGGCAATTTTTTTATTTCTCGAGATGTCACCTATACACGCAGATTTGGTTAAAACATTAGTGTGAATCATTGCGAGTCAGTGTGGATAGAAGTCGGCGGATTATTCCTTAATGACAATGATAAACACTTCATTATTGGTTCCATTTATCTGTCACCGTCATCTTCGCATAACGATTTCTTGCATTGTCTTAGTGTCGTGTTGTCAAAGCTAAGTTTAGAAAATAAAGACGCAGTTGTTAGTGATGTTAATATTAACTTACCTAACATTGAAGCTTCACTGCACGCAAGTTACACTGGTTGTTTCACTGGACTGGCTTTGAATCTTTTATTGCCTGCCCTACTAGACTGGCCTGTAGTGGCAGCGGTACACTCATTGATCGCGTAATATATCACCATTTTCCGGCGTTGTTGATTGCGTTACAAAGTGTGGGCTCAGGGCTAGTGGTCGGCAAGAGCTCTCAGTCAAGGATTGTCCAGGTTGCAATCGTACGGCGGCCGCCTGCCGGAGTGCGACGTTGGTGCCGGTTGTAGGGGCACTCCGAAGCAGGGGGATAAGGTCGTGTCCAGTGGCGGGCGGGACCGTAGAAAGGACGATGACCACGATTCATCTGGATAGCGCGCATAGCATTGCATGAAATTGCTGGCAGGGCAATGCTTTTGGAAAGCTTCACATGTTGAACTTGACATCTTGCGACTTCAATGTTGAATAAGCCAGCAAATGGAACCACGAGAATATCGTGAGGCTTAAGAGGGGCGCGAGACGTAGCGTTTGAGTTCAGAGACATGGGTTGGTCCAATCAACGTGCCGGTAGTGCAATCTCTTAAGCGGTAAGTTAAACTGCTAAGCTTACGTGTAATTACGTGTCCCATCTTGGTGCTAAGGACGCTGCGAAACCCTTAGCCGAGTCGCTCAAGGGATGGGCGCGGCGTAAGACTACGTCACCAGGCTCGTACTCAATGTCACGACGCCATGCGTTATACTGACATGTTTGTTCGAGCCTCGCATTATCTAATTGCTCACGGGCAGCAGTGACAGCTTTGGTGAGGCGCCTGTGCTGTGATTGAGCAAACGTACGGTTATCCGAATGTGACGAATCCAGCGGTACCAAGGTGCGGCTTAGGGGGAATGAGAGTTCCCTGCCAAAGTTCAAAAATGCGGGGGTGTAACCAGTAGATCTATTTAAAGTTGTACGCGTAGCAAACGCCATTTCGGAGAGGTTAACGTCCCATTGCGTATGATCTGCGGTAGGTGCCCTGAGCATTGTCCTCAAGTTTCGGTTAACGTGTTCTGTCATGTTCGCCTGTGGTGGTAGAGCGATGTGTTTTTATGTTTGATGCCCAACGACGAACACTTCTTGGTGAACGTGCCACTCATGAAGAGGGTATAACTCAACCCACTTTGTAAAGTGGTCGGTAACCACGAATAAGTAGCGGTTTTCCCGGAGTGTGCGGGGAAAAGGTCCCATGATATCACACGCCACAATTTGCCAAGGGCTGTTACTAATGACAGGCTGCATCAAGCCTGGTGGCAAACCACCACGTGGTTTAGCCCGTTGGCAAACCAAACAACCTCGCGTATAGCGTAAGACATCCTGCCGCATTCTTGGCCATGTAGCCGTCTGGCACAACTTATCATAAGTCTTGTTGGCAGAACTATGACCGGCCAAGGCAGAGTCGTGAAAGTACCGAATGAAGTCGGTCCTGAGGCTACGTGGGATAACACCGCGAAAGGGGGAGGTACCGTCATCCTCATCAGCTTGAGGAATATACCGTAGAAGTACGTCGCTAGCGATGACGTAAGCGTCGAACTCACCACCGTTTGGTGCTTGCGGACTACGGTCACCTAAGTGGTTGGGTATACGCCGGCATAGGCCGTCCTTGCGCTGCACCTCGAGCAGACGCTTCCTGCTGACCAATGCACCCCACTGCTGATCTGTATCAACGGCGGCAATCATAGGTGTTGGCTCCTGTGAGGAAGAAGGCTCGAGCAAAGGTGCGCGAGACAGTGCGTCAGCGACTTTGTTTTGGGCACCACTGAGATGTTCGACAGTGATATGATATCGTTGCAGCGTTAATATCTAGCGGGCAAGGCGACCCGCTGGGTTCTGCAGACGATGCAACCACGTCAGTGCCATATGATCCGTTTGTACAGTAAACGAGGCACCGTCCAAGTACATATCAAACTTATTAAACGCAAATACTATCGGGAGACATTCGCGCTCAGTGACCGTGTAATTCTTTTCGGCAGGCGTAAGTGTGTGACTTGCGAACGCAACTGGTCGCAGCTCGTTCTCAAATTCCTGCAGTAAAACGGCGCCTAGACCATAGTCGCTGGCGTCTGTTTACAACACAAACGGCTTGTTCAAGTCTGGAAGCTTTAGGGCTGTGGTGTCGGCAATAGCACTATTTAGAGCTTTAAATGCGTTTTGCTGAGATTCGCCCCAATTCAACTTCACGCCTTTTTTTACGAGTTGGTTGAGCGGTAGTGTTAGTTCAGCGCAACGTGGTATGAAACCACGGGAGAATGCAATCATTCCCAGAAAGCGCTGAAGGCTTTTTACGTCGTGAGGGCACGGGTATTCTGCAATGGCACGAAGTTTCGCTTGATTGGGATGAAGCTGCCCATCGTCCACGATAAATCCAAGCAACTCAACTTTTGAGCATGCGAGTTGGACCTTCTTAGGATTGACAGTAAGGCCGGCTTTCTGCATTTTCTGAAGAACAATGCTCAGGTGTTCGAAGTGTTCTTCGAAATTGCGCGAAAAGATGACAACATCATCAATGTATGCCATTGCGAATTTGTACCGCACTTCGTCGAGAACGATATCCATCAGGCGTTGGAAAGAACTAGGTGAATTCTTCAAGCCGAATGGCATGTGCACGAACTCGAAGCGCCCTTTATAGCATGTGAATGCGGTCTTAGGTATGTCGCTTGGTTCCATCTCTATCTGTAAGAAGCCACGCGAACAATCGAGTGTCGTAAATACTCGTGCGTTAACCAGACTTGATAATATGGACTCAATCGATGGAAAGGGATAAGCTTCCCTAACCGTAACGTCGTTTAAACGGCGGTAGTCAACGCATAAGAGTGCTGTGCCATCTTTCTTTGGCGCCAGAACGATAGCAGAGGCCCAAGAGCTTTGGGACGGTCTCACACACCGGTGTCGGTCATCTCCTGGAGAGCAACGTCCAGGAGCGCCCGCTTTTGCACGCTCAGTGGCCTTGGATTGCAGCTCCAAGGTTGCGTGTCTCCTGTGTCAATGCGGTGACGCAGAACAGGAGTGCAGCCTGGCTTCTCCGTGAACATGGCTGCGAATGGCTCGAGCGTACGCACAAGCTGTCGCTTCTGCACATCCTGAAATGGACTTTTTTCGACAGTCTCCAATATCTTAGATGGCAGCACAGAACTGCAGAGGAACGTGGCCGAGTCATGAGCGTTAGCCACAGGCAGTGACGCAGGAGCGAATTCATACGGATCACCTGTGCAATTAACCCGGAACCCACCGTTCGCTAAGTCTAACACGATGTTCTCTGGCGCGATAAAGTCGCGCCCCAGTAGCATAGCTACTGCCAATCCCGGACAATAAATAAAACGCTGTCTGCAAGTCTTGTTCGCAAAGGAGAGCTTGAGACGCACTGCAGCTCGCGCCGTTATTAACGCTCCATTAGCAGCTCTCAAACGCGTATTGCATTGTGCAAGTAGCACTTTACGCGTTTGACACGAGTGAAAAATCTCATCTCCAATGAGGAAGACGCTGCCGCCAGTATCTAGAAGAGCGGATACTTCCGTGCCTAAAACGTGTACCCGAATATACGGTACAGGCGACGAGCTAGTCGAACTAGCGCGTTCTATCCGGCAAACAGATAGATCAGTTTGCTCGGCCTCGGTAGTTTCGGCCATGCGCGGTGTAGGGGAGCTCGAGCTCGTTACCACCGCGGGCCGTAGGCGTTTCCCTGGGGAGAAACACGATTAGTCGAGGGCGTCATGGGACACTCGCTCCAGAAGTGTCCACGCTGACCACAGCGGTAGCATGAGCCAGCCTGGCATGCATCTTCCCTATACCCTCTCCGTGTCTGCGGCCTATAAGCGGCACGAGAGGGACCTCCGGCGTTCAGAGGATTTCGTTGCCGGTCTGAGGGAGTGGACCGGGTTGGTGGCGGGGAATGATCGTCCTGGGTAACCCTGGGAGTGCAGGGCCCCCGCCACCGTGGAGAGTTTCCGCCAAAGGGGCCAAGAGAACCGAGTTCTCCACGGGGCCCGCCACGGAAGTTCGTGGCTGGGGACAGTACAGTGGTACTGGCCCATTGTTTATCTCCCTCCATGCACAGCCTGGCTCAAGAGCAATGTCGGCTGATGGTGGCGGAGTGTAATGCTCTTCCCAAGACAGCGTTTCCGCTATTTGCCGAGCGAAGCGTGCAAGCTCCTCAAAGGAGCAAAATGAGCGGCCAAAGAGGTATGGCCTGAAACGTGGATGGCACCGCCTTATGATATGGGAGACCTTAACGGTCTCAGTGGCGCTAGGATCAGCGCGACGGAAGAGCTCCTGCATCGCCCGAACATACTCTCGCAGACCTTCGTCTGGGTGCTGAGTTCGAGCGTCCAGCTCGCGTCGGATGCGGTAGTCGTAGTCTACCGGCAGGAACTCCTCCCGGAACGCCGTGACGAACGCCAGGACAGCAACGCAGGCTGCAGGCGCAGCCACTGTTCCGCGGTACCTCGCAAGGCAACTGGCAGGACGCGTTCGAGCAGTTCTGGCTCCGTGACGCCAGAAGCCGTCCTGTAAATAGCCAGTTCATCCAAAAAATCGGTTACCGATTTACTGGAGTTGTGACCGCTAAACGTTGGAACGTCCAACATCACCTTCGTCAGCGCCACGGGCTGTGCGCGCTCGCGATCCGTGCGCGTGGCGGCTGTCATGTCTTCCAGCCGAGCCGTCAGCGTCTGGCACAAAGAGGCGATCTGGCCCAAAGGCGATGAAGCCATTGTGTCTGCCCGCTGCTCACCGGCTCCAGCTCCCACCGCAGTCTAAGCTCCCGGGAGCTGCGCCTCGCCTTACGAGGCTACCTTGCGCGCCGATGAATGGGTCTCCACGGGAAAAAAA
This sequence comes from Hyalomma asiaticum, assembly GCA_013339685.2. Taxonomy (NCBI): domain Eukaryota; kingdom Metazoa; phylum Arthropoda; class Arachnida; order Ixodida; family Ixodidae; genus Hyalomma; species Hyalomma asiaticum. Next base: position 150,537,487 of record CM023483.1, read on the forward strand.
GGAGGAAAAAGGGGCGAAGGAAAACACGAACAAAACCCAAAGATATCGAACCTGCCACGTACTCACGCAACCCGAGCGAAACCACAAGGAGCACGCAGAAGCATACCGCAACCACTAAGAAATAAAAATAGCAAAGCGACTCGCGAGGAAAGAAGGAATAGCTAAGCCTGCCACGTTGCGGGCGCCAAATGTGGGCTTAGGGCTAGTGGTCGGCAAGAGCTCTCAGAGAGAACAGAGGCAGCAAGACAACAAGCGTATTTACTCTTCCGTGGCCCAGGCTAGACTGCCGGCTGCTGCAGCCAGCCAAGCACGAGCGTGAGCGAGCCGAGCACGAGCTGAGCTCAGGCAGCCCCTCGTCGTCATCGGCTTCCCCACAAAAGCTGCTGCAGGTGTGCCCGCGACGGTGTGGCACCGCCAAGTAACACGGGTTCCTCTGCTGCACATGCGCGTGTGCATTGTGCGTGCGAACGCTTTTACTTAGCACAAAAAGAAGGTCGATAGCCGGGAAGAACGTTAGTTCCCGAACCCAAGGGGTGGTTGTTTAGTGACAAGAGCCCCCCGTTTGGCCATTACGCCGAAGAGGCGACCCCGTCCGGCACACGTGGAAGTGGTTCGTCTGGCGAGTACCCACCTTATCAGCATCGGGCCACACAAACTCTTAACAGATGCAATGTCTCCGCACGTGCACGTGTGATAACGGTGGCGCTGGCCGCGTGACGTGATCGGCTCCGGCATCGTCTCCCGGGACCTTTGGTAATTCCAGCCATGGGCGGGTCAAGTACGTTCGTTCTGGACACTTCCCATCCTCTCCCTCCTTCCTTGCCCAGGAGCCAATGGGGGAGAAGCCCGGGCATCAAAAAGCGCGGGACCCAGAGAAGGAACACAGTCTTCGGGAAAGAACCCTCTGAAGAAAACCCTCTTGCCAGTGGAGTCTTGCGGAAGCAAGCTCCCTGTAAATGTATAAATAAACCTCTGTTAAGCTTTCTCTACCTCTGCCTCGGCTCTCTACTCCCGAAGCCCAAGTGCCTGTGAGTCATCATCGCTCCGCAACACGCTACCCGCTTGTCGGTTCATTCAGCAGGCCAGTCGCAAGAATAGTGCCGTAAGCGATCGTTTTCGAGTTTTCTTCGTGTTGACTAATGAAACACAGCGAAACGATACCAGCTACTTCATTTCTATATTTGATTGAGCTACCTTCACTGCACCGTTAGTAAAGGTGACTGGTCGGAAATTAGCTGTATGTGCAATACCGAAGTAGCACTACACAAATTCTGTTCTTTATTTTTGATGGCCGTTTCGACCAACCCACGTAGTGTGAAATGTAGGAAAGAAAATTGGCCGCGTATCTCCGTGCTTCGCTGAAAATGTCGTCGAAAGATGATAGTCTTCTACAGGGCGTACTACATGAGTCCCGGTTCATCTGCGGTTCGGCACGAGCTTCGGGCGTCTGTTCAGCCGCCGGGTACACTCGCTTAGCCTCTCAGTCAGCGACAATTCGCGCATCGCGAACCTCGTCTGTTTCCTGTTGCCTCCGGGCGCGCCTCGATTCACGATCTTTCGATAGCCGCTGGGCTCGTTGCTCTTACGTTGCCTGTGCACGCTTGAGACGACGGGCATCGGCACGCCGGCGCTTGTCCGCTGCAATCTGCTCGTCGGTCTTTTCCCTGCGTTGTCTGGGTATGCCTTGTAGAGTGTGTTCTATATCATCAAACGGGCATTTATGTTTTGCCTTGCCTCAGACAGCGCCCCGTCTATGTTGAATCGGCCGCATGTGATTGGCATTGATGAAAGGGAAGCAGCGCTGCGTTAAAGCCCCTTGATGTTGGAAAGTAGCGACACTCTCCTCCACACGCGCGCTTTCCTCCTCAATCCTCCTCGGATTTCTTCCCTCCCCGCGCCGGAGCGGTGCGCACGGCACGCTGAACCCTCCAGTGGCGCGTTGCAACCGCATTGAGATGTATTGCGCGCGCTTGTTTATTCGGCCCTTTGAAGCGCCAAATAGGAATTTATCCCTTGTTAAACCGGCTTCCAGTATAACTTCGTGGCGGATGTTGTTGTTTCGGGACGCTTCGGTTAAAACAAGCGAGAGCGCACCGAAAAAAAATGAGTACCTGCCAGTGGCTGCGCGGTTTGCCTCGCCGTCGTCCGTTGGGCTCGCCTTACGGTGACGAATACAATGCAAGCAGCGTAGAATAGACAGGAGAATGTGTTACATGTAAGTGGTTAGTGAATAGATTAAATAAGGACCTAACGAAGAACAAATAGTTTATTTAAAGTGAATTTCCCGGCACAGGCGGGCCGAATGCCTTTCTATCAAAGCCACTGTGCAAAACACATGCTGTGTTTTCGAAAGAGCCCATACAGAACGCACGTGCCTATACTTCGTCGTGGTTGAATGCAAGCGCAGCACGCACGCACATACCAACACATGCGCACATGCACATATACATATACATACAGGCGCTGGAACACGCGCACATGAACATTCGCGAACGATTACACGTGCGCGCGCATACGAACGCACGAGTGCACGCGTACACACATACGCAGACACACACTCAAAAATACACACACCCGCATGCGCATGCGACCACATGCGCGCAGGCACTCGCACATTAACACGGTGCACAAACGCAAATACATATACGTACAGGCGAACAGGCACACACGGACACGCGCACATAATACACGTACACGTGCGAACACACGCAAAAATACGCACGCGAGCACACAGCCACACGCACACAGTACATGCACACGCGGACATGTACGACACATGCACGTACGACCACACGCACATAGATACATGCACACGCATGTGTCCACACGAATATGTCAACATACGCATACACACGCATATGTCAACACACATGCGACAAGCACATGCATACACACGCATATATCAATACACATGCGACAAGCACATACATACACACGCTCGCACATGGATACATACATAGGCACGTGCACAGATACCACCACGCGCAAACACATACATACATACATACATACATACATACATACGCAGACACACACAATAAAAGCACGCACATACATGCATACGTGCATACATTATACACGCGCGAACGCGCACACACGGACACATACATGCGAACATGTACACACAAACACACGCAGATGTACATGCACACAAGACGTGCGCGAACAGGCGCACACATACAGACGCGTTCACACATGCTATCGCAAGCTCACACATACATATACACAGGCACAGACGCGCGCGCACACACGCGCACAATTACGAAGCAGAAGTTACAGGCACTTAACTTATGAATTAGATCATTTGAAAACTAGTGCATGCACGAGAACACTGTCCAATGCACGAAGTCAACAAAACATATAGGCGTTCTCTACTGTAGTGAACGAAGAGTCCGGGTATGCAAGGTACATTGAAATATCCATGCAACTTCACCAACGTCCCAAGGAAAACTGTAACAGTAAACTCGCACGGAACTGTGTGCTTAGAAGGGGGACATGTTTTTCCTCGACGTTTTGAAGCTACTGCTTCCGGCGCACAACATTCAGTTGTCCTCGAAGGATCTAAAATCATGCTAGCCCTTTCTCTGGCTTACTGCTGCATTGAAACGAATGTAAGCAAGAGATTTCCACAGCAAACGAAGTTCACACCGCTACAGAAAGGCAGAAACACTTGCGAAACGCACGTTAGAAACCGCAGGGCGACCACCGCTGGGCAGGCGCATGGCGGGCGAGGGAAACAAGAAGCGCGCGAAAACAAGTTGTGCGTCGCTTTCGTGACGTCAAGGTCACCTGACTGCGCGCCGCAGCCACTCAGCGTTGCGGATGCGCTGGCTCCGCGAACGAGGGGGAGAAAACGAGGAGGTTGACGGCTCCGGCGAGGGTGTCGCGGCGTTGTTCAAAGAGTGGCGGTACTTTCCAACATCAAGGGGCTTTACGCTGCGTGAGATATGGACGCCATCTGGCCATGATATCGGGAAACGCAAGAAGCTTGCGTAGTACGCAGAGCTACTGGTAGGTGGCAGCACCGTGTCGTTTTACCGAAGCGTAGGAAACGTCCGCTTTTTCGTTCATTGCGTCGCATTGTCAACGCAGCGTAAAAACACTGCGGTCTTTAGAATTATATATCTATGCATTTTCTCAAATAAAGGAATACACCGCCCAATACTCACGTATTGATGTTAGGCCTCAGATATGCGTAATATTTGCTTTTTGGTCAACTGTGTTCACAAATATGAACGCAGCTACCAGTTCAAGATGGGTGGTCGTTGATGAAGGGGTTAAATTTCCGCCATTCTACTGAATCGAAAAGCAAGACAGACACACACAGACAGACAGACCAAAATTTCTGCGTTGAAGTATCCCAAGAAGGACTATCGTCTTTAATATAGGTATCCACACACAACCCTTGGATGACGCGTGGTCTTTTTGAAAGGTTAAGAAAGAAGAAAAGCCTATATAAAAAAACTAAACGTCAATCGTTTAATACTGGTCTGGGTGAACGATATAAAAATACTTTAAATTACTGAACGTTCTGCTTAAACAGGCAAGATGAAGGTACTACACGAATCAATTCAACCACAATCAGAATAACCCGAAAAAACAGTGGCAGCTACTAAATTCTTTTCTTAACAGGTCGTCGATTGACGCATCGATTAAGAAAATAAATGATAATAAACGCACTCTATCTGGGCCCACTGAAATTGCTAAAGCTTTCTCAGACTACTTCTCCATTTATCTAACAATGATCAACATGCTCAGCTGAACAACACATTTGGTCGTACAAAACAGTCAATATTGCTGTTGCTAACTACACCAAATGAAGTGCTTTACAAGAGCTCGCTTAGATAAGATATGTGTTAAACATTTAAAACACATTTGGTTTCAGACAAGCTTTGTAATATATATTCAATCTTATGTTCAAACACGGTTCATTCCCTTCGTTTTTGAAAAACGCGAAGATCATTCCTGGTGTAAAAAAAGGTGACGGAAAAATGGTCACGAGTTATAGACCAATTGCCATTATTTCCTGCCTTAGTAAGCTCATTGAGAAACTATTTGTTAAACGCCTTAATGCGAACTACTTACCAAAGCTGAACCTGCTAGAAAATAACCAATTAGGTTTTCGCCCCAGTAGTTCCCCTAACCTAGCTATGCGGTTTCTAAGTTACTACATAAAAAAATGGATTGATTGTTGAAATCCGGTCGGATATGTTTTTTTAGACTTTACTAAAGCTTTTGACACCGTTAACCATGCAGTCCTCTTCAATAAACTCTCATCGTATGGAGTAACCGTCGTGCGCTATCATCTTAAAAAAAAAAGTTACTTGCTTAACCGTGAATACAGAGTGTATATTGGAAATACATCGTCCATAACAAAATGTATAAATCAAGGTGTACCGCAGGGCTCAGCTTTATGTCCTTTGCTTTTTGTTTTAGATATTAATTATCTTCCGGATTCGCTGATCATTGTGAACAATGATCATTGCGTGCTTTACGACGACGATACTTCATCTCATCTCATAAACCTATTAGTTCTCTCATTTCAAAGTTAAACATTGCTCTGCGTTATATTATAAAATGGTGTAGCAACAATTTGTCCCTAATCCTTCGAAAAAAAATTCATGCTGTTTAAAAGTGCTCAGAGGTCCTTAGATTCTATCCCCAACATTAGACTGAAACTCATTCATTTCCCCCTTGCAACGATGTTACTGTTCTTGGCACATATCTCGACCTTAACCTTACATTTCGTGATCATTTCCATCCTGTCAAACAGAAGACTGCGTTTAGTATTCGTGCATTAATCAAAGCACGCCCTTTATTTTCTCGGGAAGCTCTGTTAACAGTATATTTTGCTTTTATGCATAGGCAGATGAATTACAGTAAAGTTGAGACCGTGGTGCCGAAGGTTCTTCTTCGGGATTCCAGCTCCCCGCTCGGCGTCCTAAATGCACCGTACGAGACGGCATGGGCGAGTTGGGAAGGAGCTGGCTGCCGCTGGTATGGCGGCGATAGGTTCGCGGGCAAACGTGTAGCTAATGAAGAGCAGGCTCGGAAACTTCGGGTTAAACAAAAGGGAATGCGAACTTGTATTTACAGTAATATACAAAAAGGAATACATGGAGTTAACTGATACATAGAAATAAAAGCGATACTGAACTATATGTAGGGCGACCCTACTCCAGCATAGCCGGTAGTGCGTAGCACTTTTCCAACCCGTTCAGCATGCCCCGTCACATAGCGGAGCCACCTTTATTAACCCAACCGCTCCGCCTTAACGTCTCAGCCGGCGAATCATCTTCACTTCGCTCAGGCATTGGGCAGCGATTCCATCCTTTGTCCCGCCCCCTCAATTAGGCCGGTCCCATTGGTGAAATCACCACCCAATCTGTTGACTGGTGAGAGGGGTATGTTTGTACAATAATAAAAAACACATTCATCACCACTAAACAACACATACATAAAAGCAAGCCATGTCACCCAAAGCCGAAGGGCGAGGGCAAAGATATGACGCGCGTGAGACGCGCCACTTGTACACGTGTCCTGTCTGATCGGGCGCAGTCACAGGAAACGAACGGGCGCCCAAAAGATTCGGAGCCCGAAGGAGTTATTGTCTGAAGGAAACCTTCCCATGGGAAAGTTGACCCATCCGCGCGTCTGCTTCTGGCTATTTCGTCAAACAAGCCGAGCCGCACCGACTATTGCTTAGACGCGTTGTATCGGCACCCTGCTGCGCTTAGACGCATGCGAACACGCGGCGTGCGAGGAAGGGACGCCTGAACAAAGCCATTCCGTGGTACGGAGAATTGGGGGTGGGCTATCCACATCCGTCCGTCCGCCAATTTCGGAAAGAACCGCTTTCTGAACCACCGCCCGCCTCCTCCTTGCGCGCGCGGGCGCTCACAATGTCGTGTATACATGTACACTATACTCCACTAGCACTGCCGAAGCTACGAGGAGTACGCAGGCAGTGCTCTTGCGCAGCCTATAATATAGTTCCGGGCATAACTGTTTCATTATTATTCATACGCAAGGCCTTTATATGTGCTTCTTGCATGACGCGTTACAGCGATACGAAGTACGTTAGGCATGTACTTCGCAAACTCTGAATTGTTGTAGCAATTACCAGCTGGTAATCGTAATAACCTCTCTAACCGCGATGACGTACATCAACGTGGCAGCCCCCATACAGCCCAGACCATCCGCTTCGATCCGAATTTGCGCTTTTTACTGGTTCTCTACCCAGGCAGCAAAAAAAAAGTGGCATAACCTGTCATCGCTTAGTCTCACTTAAGGCTGAGGGCAAGGCATCAGGTAAATTTTGTTGCTATTATTTAGATCGCTCTTTTGTTTACATGCTGCTAGGACTACCAAGGTAGTGCCGAACCGTGAAATTGGTTTGATGTCAACATAGCAGATGGCGCTGGTGATGCGTCCACGAGGAGAGACGCCCCGAATACCTAAAATTGTTTTGCTCCGCCGATAATTTGCTCTCCCGCTCAAGACCAAAGCTTCCACTTCTTCAGGAGCCCTCAACTCAAAAAGCGGCTTCTCCTCACGCTCTTTGAATATGCTCTATTTCGTCATAGAGCATTTACAAGGAGCGTCGCTGCTATTGGCCGATGGCAGACACGCCCGCCTCGGCTGTGTGCAGGCCCTTCGCAGCGCGCCTTTTTTAAAACCGTAAGCGAGTGCGTGCCGTGCGTGCCATGCGTGCCGTGCGCTCGCTTTTCCTTGCGTTGTAAGCACCTCTATAGGCAAAATAGTTGCTGGAAATATGTAAAAATATATTTGTTAATGCGCAAGCCTCATAGATGCCATTGGAAGGCGCCCGTAAACTACCTCGGCGTGGACGCGAACGGTGCGGTGCAAAAGTCACCATAAATATAGTTTTCCAAGAAGCCAACAAATGCATGCCTGCAGCCCGTAATACATCACAAATTAATCCCAAACTTTAATTCATCAGTGATTGTAGATGGGTTTATTCCCTATGGAACTCCAATGCGCCACCTTCTAGTACTCGTACTCAATAACATGGCTGGAGTCGAACCCAAAATATTTAATCAGTGTTAGCCGTTCATTGTCGAAGGTGTACGTGTAAACCCAAGTTTAAGGAAACGGCTATCATGGGTAGAAACCAGTGCGAGACAACACGTCTGATAGTAGAAGCCAATAACATCTCGAAATCTGGGGACGCATGCGTAAGTAGGGCATCAATTATGCTGTCTGAAAAAGAACTTGAATACATGTGCTCTCGCTAAAGTGCTTTTGGGTGTGGTTTTCGCTGTTCCAGGTAGCAACATGGTAAAAAATGCGACTCATTGAAGGTGTTTTGCCATGTCCACGAAATATGTACTCCTGTCGCTTTAGGTGATTTCCATTTGTCATCGTTCACAGTTCTAAGCAGTGCACACGTGGCGTCTAACGGTGTTGAGGGTATATGTACAAGCGGGATCTGCGGAAAAATAAATCACTTGTTGAAAGTTAGCGCTGTGGTGTGTCAAGTGTGTCTCCCTGGTGTCCGTGTCCTGCGTGCGCTACCATCAAACCCAAAATATTTCTTCTACAAGGTAGATTAAAGGACGAGGTCTGATTACGGTGTACTTGAGTGGATTAGAGCTCATTAAGGTGCATTAGGGTGGATTAAGACCGACGGAGGTGCATTAAGGTGGACTATGGCATATTATAGAGCGGATTACGCTAGACTTAGATTAGGGTGAATTAAGGATTACAGCAGATTAGGGTTGACTAAGGTAAATTAGTTGCGAATGAAATCATTACATCTGTAATGTTTGGCTTAATTTGGCGTAACTTAGTAATCTGAGCTTATTGAGACTTGACTTAGTCCTAATTTAATTAGCCAGGACCTAATTTTTGTTACACTAATTAGGCTTGGTCTAATTAACTTATACCTAATGATACATTGTTTAATACGCTGGTCTTCATTACTCATGATATAATTATGCTTGGGGTAATTAGTCATATCTTAATTATACATGGCCTAATTAGTACAGGCCTAGTTACGCTGTCTTTGACATATTATGTTAATTAGATATCTCTTGATGAATACTACCTGAAATAGGCCTGATTTAATCAGTGTTAGCCTAATTAGTCCTGAAATGATTAGTCTCAACTTAATGAGGCTTGACCTTGAAGTCTTAGCATAGCTTACCTTTGACTAATAAGTGCTAGCTTAGGTTTGACTTAACTAGTAATAACCTAGCTATGCGTGATTTAATTAGTACTAATTAAATAAACACGGTCTAATTAGAAGCTTGCTTACACTAGATTTGTGCATATCAGCTAAATTATGCTTCGCATAATTAGATTTACCTTAATTAGACATGGTTTATTAGTATAGCGGCTTACTTAATTATAAGTCATCAGTATCCGCTTAATTAGGTGTGACTTACTTGTCATAGCTCAATTCAGGTTGAATTAGTTCAGTTTGGCTTGGTTTGGCTTAGTTGGATTAGTCCTGTCTGAACTAGGCCTCAATTAATTATTCCTAATTACTCTCTCTTGAATAAGACAGCCTTACCTAACTAGTCCTAGGAATCTTAATTAGGCTCCATAGAATGAGACTTAGCCTTACGTAACTCGTCCTACGGAGCTTTGTCTTTAGTACAGCGTGGTAGTGTTATGCTAGCATTACATAACTTAGCGGAGTTTTCGGCAGATTTGCAAGTTTCACCAATAGCTTAAACAGCTTCACTGTTAAAATTGAACTAGTGTATTCACACATTAAATTAATCCATCCATCTTACCGCATGTCAACGCACCTTATTCCAGATTAACCTGTCGGCAAAGGTCCGAGTTGTGAAGGTCTTCCTTCCGAGTCATAGTAGTCACGTTCGAGCCCGGCAGCATGATTATCCCGTCTACAATCACTAATCAACAATTAACTAACTTGGGGTTATGCAGGACAAGGTGGAGCAGCGTTGGCAGTTGCGCTGTTTGTCCTGACGCCGCGTTATGCGCAATATCGACGACACGCAGCGCACTGACAAAGTAAACGCTCACACCTGCGAGCCTAAACGTTAGTAATGAACGAAAACAAAGCTTCGGAGGATCGAAAAACAAAAAAAGAATGCGGTGATCGCGAGGGCACGCGACCGAGCCCAGGCGCGAAGCGAGCAGGCGGCCACAAGCGCGCTGCGAAGAAACAGCCCCTAAACAGCCCCCGGTAGTCGCGCGCTTTTCGTCAGCCACTGACACGTCGCTGAAGTCTGGTGACGTAAAGCGGTGGGCGGGGCACCTCCTTCGACGCCGCCCTAAGGAGCTCTGTATCCTCTATTCCGCAGAGTTGAAACAGGACTGGAAAGGGAAGTTTTCCGGCCGCAATATCTTCGCTCCTAACAAACCGTTTTGAAAAATTCTTTCGGCTGTGAATTGCTGAGAGGCATTCAATACACACCCAGCCGTTTTCAAAACCAAGCCCGAGCGGTGGTTCAGGACCCCTTTAAACACCTCCGACGTTGCCGGCTGTCTAAGGGAAAAATAGTTTGGCAGCAGATTGTAAGCCCTCGTTAGGAGACACCCGCGCTGCCGTCACCTTAGTCTATGCTGCTCGAACCCCCGCAGTTTAGCACAGAACCGCTGAAGCCAAATGTCGTTGTGTGCGGAGTACAAAGGAGCGGGAGGGGGGGGGGGAAAGAACAGGTTGCTCTGTGCGCGGTCGGCACCAGTGCAGTGCAAAGGATCGCGACCACGCTGAGTTTCACGAAAAATGGAGGATAGAAACAGAAACGCACAGCATACGCGAACCCTGAATGGTTTGGTCCATAGCAGACATGTGCACACACGCACACACAAAAAAAGAGAGAAAAATAAAAGAAAAAAGAGAAAAAAGGAGAGAAAGCATCACACAGAAAGGAAAGTCGTTCAGTTTAACGAGTCATGCGCCGCGGAACCCGTTCTCTAGCGAAAGTGCGTGATGCTCAGCCCAAGCGGGCGCCAAGGGGACACAAGACATATCTGCACCTTGCGCGCGCGCAGCGCGAACTGAGTTAAACATATCAGATAAAAATGAGATAAAGACAACAAGAAACATGATGGGGAATTAAATATCCTAAGATAATACATGAAAATAAATGAAAGAGCAACAAGAAATTAACAATAGGAATAAAATAAAACAGGTGGACATCGACAATCAGTTCCGCATCCCAACAGGAGACACTGCCCGAGTGAGCGCCGACGGCACACAAGCCATATTTGCACCTTGTCCGCGTGCAGTGTGAAATGAGCAAAACGTATCAGACAACAATGACAGAAAGACAGCAAGAAACATGATTGGGAAACAAATATCGTAAGGTAACAAGCGGAAATAAATACAATGAGAAAGAATCAGGACACACAAAAAATTAACAATGCGTACAGAATGAAATCGACCATCATTTCTGCATCTCAGCAGGAGCGCCAGAATGCGCACCACAAAGAAAAAAAGAGAGAAAGCAGAAAAGGGCGAAATAAGAGTTCCACGAGTTCATAGTGCACACAGATTTGCATGTGGAGTCCTAAAGAAACAATAATAATAAGAAAGAAACACAAATAAAATATAAAATATTGAAGACACTTAGTCACTTGCGTCGTTAATTGGTTTAGTTGACTGACAGGTGACAGGGCAAGCAGGATAGTCGGCCTGTACTTTCGTTGATGCCACCAGACACAGTGTTGAATTGGAGAATAAGGTAAGATTCGCGAACCTCCCGGTCATCCTCTTCAAATTGCAGCGCGACCAAGACGAAGACAGGAGACACATGAATCACACAGACGAGCGCTCGTCTGTGTGATTCATGTGTCTCCTGTCTTCGTCTTGGTCGCGCTGCAATTTGAAGAGTATGAACCAACTAGCCCAAGTCAAAATTCTGCTCCCGGTCATAATGCCTTTTAAAATCAGATATTAGCACCACAGCTGTGAATGTATGGAAGATCATTTACGTGCTTGAAGAGAGGAAGGTGTGGCAGGGTCTTTATGTGTGCCCTGTGGTTGTTTATTATTACCCTGAATGGAGTCTCAGTTTGGCCAATGTATTGGGCGTTGCGCACGGTGCATTCAAGAAGGTAGACAATATTTGAGCTGTCGCAGTCAAAATTTCCTCTTATTTGGTAAAAGAATGGCGACGCAGTGCTGTTTACTGTGGAGGTTCTATTCATCATCGGACATAGCTTGCACCTAGGTTTGTTGCAGGGGCCGCTGCCTGTGAATTTAGGAGTGTTCACCTTAGATTACGTTACAATGTCTCTGATATTTGCGCCCGTCTGTAGACAACACGTGGAGGATCAGGGAAGCCACCTTCGAGAAGGATGTTGTGGTGCTTTTTAAGGACACTGTTTATGTTAGGGAGTGAGGCAGAATACGTTAGAATGAGATTTGGACTGGTGTTTACGGAATCAGATTTTGGTTTGCTTATTAAGTAACGATGGTCCTGCTTGCTAGATATCTTGATGGCATCATTGATGACAGACGGCGGGTACTGCTGACGAGTGAGGTCCTTGCTTAGTTGTTCACAGTTGGAGGCAAAATACGCCGCGTCAGAACATATCCGCTTGAACCGAAAGAACTGACTGTATGGTATGCCGAGCTTCCAGTACTTAACATGGCTGCTTTTAAAATGGAGGTATTGGTGTCGGTCAGTTGGTTTTCTATAGACTGATGTAACAAGCCTATTGTCCGATATTCTTACGTAAACGTCAAGGTAGTTTATGGTCGATGCCGAATACGTGTGCGAGAAGGAACTGTTCTTGTTGGTGTTGTTGAAGGCGGTGATGAAATCTTTGAGTTTTCTTCGCCGTCGCACCAAATGAGAAAAATATCGTCGATGAACCTTCGATAAAAAATTCGCAGCATATCCACGGAGTGAATGATGATGAGTGGGCGAAGCTCCGGAGTTCATCGTAGATCGTGCCAAGTTCCGGATTAATTTAGTTAACGCGCACGCTACGAATCCTTATGGTTCAACTACGCACGAGTGAAATCTCCCACCGGCACTTCATTGCAAGTCAAGATCCAGTGCCTATATAATATATATGGGTGGCCGGTGAACGGCTCTCCAGGGCGAGCAGTCGGTATTTTTCAATCAAGAAACTCGCTAGAAGACGCTGCCTGCGTCAAGCTTGTCTCTCGCGGGTGAGGGCGCGTTCTCCTTCTTTACGAGCTGGTAGCGCGTTCATCGAAGAAAGAGCGTTTCCATAGTCAACGCGCGCCTTTCGCTCTCTCTCTCTCTCACAAGACAGCAGATGGAAGAATGAGAGAGCTCGTGCGCCGGGAGGCACGCGCCGAGGGCGCGCCTCCCACACGCGCCCTCCTAGTAGCGCGTTCCTAGTAGGTAACGCGCTACTAGGAACAACGGACGGACAGACCCAAACGTTAAGGAGCTTCGCCCCTAAAAAAGGGGCGGAACGGGGGGGTACTTAAAAATTTAGATTCTAATGTACCCATAAAGATATTGGCATAGTTGGGTCCTACTTTTTTCCCTTCGATGTACCGTTACTTCGGACATTATGTGTCGGTTGAATTCGAAGTTGTTCATTTCTAGGACTAGTTTGAGAAGTATTCCGAGAGTTTCACCATAAATTGGACTGTTTGAGAATGAATTTCCGTACGCCTGAGTGACATATTTGGCGCCGTCTGAATGCGGCATGTTTGTATATAGAGAAGCGACGTCCAGAGTAACTAAAAGGCTGTCGTTTGGTATGACAAGATCCATAATATCAGATAGAAAATGAGTCGTGTCCTTGACGTAGGAAGGTAATGTTGGTGGAATGTCTTTGATTAGGTTATCGATGAAGCTGGATATTGGTTCCGTTACTGTGGCAATACCGAAAATTATGGGTCTCCCTGGGTTGCCTGGTTTGTGTATTTTGGGTAACGTGAAATCTTCTCGGCCGTAGACTTAAAGCTTGGAGTGACGCTGTAATTTTATCGGTAATCTTATTGTCTTTGACGAGAGTGATCAATATCTCTCGTACCTTGTTTTCGAAGCATGTTGTCTGATAATTATCAGTTCGCCTATAGAATGAATTGTCGCTTAATTGCCTCTCAGCCTCTGTGATTTAGTTACGTTGGTTCATTATAAGAATGGCGCCGCCTTTGTCTGCAGGTTTGATTGTTATGTCCGAGCGTTGGCTTAAACCCCGTAGCGCTAAGCCAACGCTCGGACATAATAACCAACAGACAAAGGCGGTGCCATTGTTATAATGAACAAACGTGACTACATCACAGAGGCTGAAAGGCAATTAAGCGACACTTCCAACGGCAGTCGCTTCCGTGCTCGTGAACATCCCCTTACAATGTAATTGCTTCTGCATGCTATTTCTGCAGCCAATTCGTGGCCACTGCCACAAATGGCGACTTTACCACGGACTAGAAGTGGCAAATGAATATGGTTTGCATTCGTCAGTTTATTCAGGTACACCCATTATTGCGACGAAATAAAACATAAATGAGCTGATTTTTCACACCTTATACAAATGTCAACTACTGAGCTGCAATTACAAGATCTTTTCTCGCTTTCTGGCAACTTTAACTTGCACGCTCGTGTACTTGTGTTGCTGTAGAAACCTTGCATAGAAATGCGTGCGTGTTACTAAATAAAACTTCACTATGCGCGAAGAGAGCTCTTCAGAATGAATACAACATCCAACTTCTACAAGGCTGCTGCCCTTTGTCTAATCTTCCACAATTGATCAAAACAATTCTCTAAAAACCATGTTGGACATCTTTTAGCTATGGCGCTCTCAGTGCGTGTGAGCAGTGATGTCAGGGCTTTTGATGGAGCTGAAGGGCACTTGGAACAAAGGAACATAATTAGGTCAAAATGGCAGCAGGCGGTACATCATCTATGGCACGGAGAGTTATGCGACAGTCATGACATTGAGATAATTCTGCTGCTTTCTTTACTACGTATCCTGCCAGGTAGTATAGGGCAGGATAAGTTGCAGCGGGGCGGCCATAACTGTGCTGGTTTGTGTCCCCTTCCGGCAGCTTCTCTAACACAATTTTGTCGATAAGCTGTCCGAGCTTGTCCTCTCGTTCCTTCTTTCGCTGAAGCACTTCAAGCGTCTTTGAGCTTAGGCTCTCCTTCATACTGATAAAAAAAGAACGGGATCTGCTTCGCCAGCACAATTTCCCTTCGTCGCCATGTTCAAGGGAGTGTAGAGATTCAAAAGCCGGAATATTTGGCAGACGGTGATCTTCATAACTCTCAAACGATCTCAAGACTTCAAAAATGTGCTGGGAAGAGAAAAATATTTGTAAGGGTAAATTCCATAAAAAGGCAGCCACAAACTACATCCAAATTAGCATTTAAAAAATACTCACCTCCAGAGGGTCCTGGTTCAGTTTTGCAGTTAGCACATATCTCACGTCCTTTTCAAGCGGAAGGGCGTTATATCCAGCACCGACATCGTCAACTGAGATGCAAAGAGCTTTGTGTTTCTCTCAATGCTGTTATTTTCAGTCCTATTCCGCATCGTGAGGAAGTTTTCTATCACCTGTGGAACGGAAAACAAATGCCCCCATCTATATATTTGCCTTACACTATAACACAGCAAACCACGATACATAACCATAAGAACAAACGGCCATTACCGTGATTTTTGGAGAATCCTTACGGATGCCAGCAGCAGGGTGTTTGGCGTTGAGAACGTCGAACACTTCATTCACCAGCCTTGTGAACTGTTCTGTTCCTTCACTGTCTTCGAAGCCAGGTTCACCCTGCTCCCTGTAAAACTTGAGCCCGATGGCGACGCTCCTGCTGAACAATTGGAACAAATGTTTGGAAGAGTAATTGCATTTAGAGGATGATTGCATGTACAATAATAACGAAAAAAAAAACACCACAGCAGTGCATAATACAGAGGCATGATACTGATAAGGTACCTGTGTTGCCAGTCTAACATTCATTTTCTCCAGTTTGCTTGGCTTGACGTGGGAGGAGGTTAATTTTGGAACGATCTTGAAATGGCTCTCCTTATCAGCATCGTACAGGCGCTCGCAGTGTTTGAAATTGATGCAGTCGGTACCAGCCTGGTAGAAAAAGCAACAGGATAAAAGAAATTACTAAGCTTCACACAGCATTTTCTCGAAATTATTCATTCGGCGACTCTTAGTAGAAACTCGTTTCGATTACCTTTGCGTATGCGTGCGTCTGGAGATGGTCTCTCACACGCTTTATAATGTGGGGCACATCGCACAGGAAATAAAGGAAGCGTCCATCCTCAAGTGTAGGGCGCGGAATCTTGTTCACTGTTCGGTGCAACTTTCGCAATATTCCAGGATGTGTCCACATTGATCGGTTGTTGTCCGCACCATGATTAACAGCCAAAACTGATGCACCATGGCGCTCAAGCTGCAGCACTGATTCGACAACAATCTTGGCCAACACAACACCAGGAGCGGCACCTCTATTTGCAAAGCATGCAATGGGCTGCACCCAATTGTGTAATAAAGGAATAAATATTATTACGAGGGCGTGGTCAGCCAATATGGCCTTGCTTTGCTCTCCTGTGTTTTCGAACTCCACAAAGCCATCAAATTTATATGCTGATTTATTGAACTCGATTCCCCATCTCAGTGTGATTTCATCAAGCACGAGTGTGCCATACTTCTCAACATCACGCTTGCTAGCAAAAAATGCCTCGAGTGCTTGCAGGACCACCTCGTTGTAACCGTACTCGCTCGGTACACCTGAAAATCAAAAGGACAGAAAGTTGAGTGAGTTGGTAAGGGTCCATAGTCAAAAGAAGAGGCGTGCAAGACACGGACACAAGGGGAGAAGTGAACAACACGAGCGCTGTGTCCGTGTCTTGCACGCCTCTTCTTTTGACTATGGACACCTGAAAGTACCTGGTTAAGTCGGCTACAAGTCGGTAAGAGAAGCAAGTTCATTTTGCGCATCAAGTTGTATGCTTGCGGGCTTGCAATGCGAAGGAGAAGTCAGTTCAGCACCCAGCTCCTGTTGCAGCATACACCACGTGGACCCTTTGCTTCCATTTGTTTCAAGGACGTCTTAAATGCCAGCTGTTGGAAAGGTGGAAGTGACATCAAATGCTGGCTGATTGACTGAGACCATTCACTAGTCAGCTGCTCTCTTAGTTTTGCATATTCTTCATGAATGACACTCTTGCAGCAGCTGCCCTGATTGCTTTCTTTTGCAGATTCCTCACCTTGTCTCCACGCGTGCATTTCTTGCTTTTCAGATCTTTTCAAAAGCGTGTTCTTTTCAGCGCGGCAGAATGAACACATTGTCAGCTTGGAGAGTGCCTGACATCTGAGTGAAACGCAGCTGTTGCCCTGTGCATCATATCCGCTGCATGCATGAAGCTTGTGCACATTGCTTAACAGGTCCCAAAGGTCATGCAGAGTCTTCACCACACTGTCACTGCCCACAACAACACATTTCTCGATTTGCAGCGCCTTATTTTCGGCCTTCAATGTGAAAAATGCCGCTTACTTGCTGCTACAGTTCTCCACGGTTATTCTTTGACATGCTGGTGGTAGCCCTACACATTCCATTTCATTAAACGATGGCGGTACGGCACGGGCAAATTGTCTTCCACCGCATCAGGACGAACTGTGCTGCACGTTGCTTCTTCCGATTTCGGTGGCGATTTTCCATGGCAAGAGACGCCATTGCTTTCTCGTTTTCGTTTTCGGCCCTTGTCTGGTGGCTTTGATAGATAAGACGGCAAGTTCGGGAAGATTTTCGAAATCGCACTGTCGACGAGACTCCACTTACCCCTCGGGATTGCGACAGTTTCTCCGATGACCACGTGGACGTACGTTTTAAGAATGTCTTGGTCGTAAAAGTGTAAAGAGCACACTCTGGACTTCGTTGCGAGGTCTTTGTCAGCGCGGGTTTCACGCTAAGCGCAATCTCTCGTCCCTAGGAGTGGAGAAGAAACGCCGGACCGAAGGGCTTTTGTCGTTCTGGTACCCGTTCGTACAGCCAGGCACAAAACACGTCGGCATGGCTTTGTCGGCTTAGCTGGACACACGATACATCATCGAACTATCACATTGATGTATTCCAACAAACCGGTTGCTAGACACACGTGGCACCACATGAAATAACGCGGGGTTAACCGGCACAAGCAATTCCCACGGAGACTACAAGCAAGACTACTTGAGCGACGGTGCAGCCGGCGCAGCGCTGGATCCGAGTGCGGCTGCAGCGCCTGTGGGAGCAGAATCGGTGGCAATTCCGCGCAACACAGCGCAGTTTGTAAACTGAACCTGTTTCTAGTAACGTTGGTTCTGGTCGCAGGAGCGGTGCTATGCACTGGTCGGCACTGCCGAATGGAAGCGATGGTTCCACCTAAGTCCTACTAACCGAAGCTACTGTCTGTTAATGTGAATATACCGTCTCTTGTATAAAAGTGAAATTGTGCTTGTATGAGAAAAAGGCTGGTCTGCATCCATTAAGTAGACAGCGCAACGATGGACAGGCAGCAGGGAGAAGACCCACTCATCCTACTCCACAGCGGCAACGTCAGCTGGGGGAGCTCGGCTTCACGAGGAAGTGAGGTAGGAGGAAGGAGAAGGTGCGAACTGAGTACAAGTTCACCACACGAAACCAAATGACCTTCTCCTTTTCTTTTCAAAAATTTACTGGGCTGTTATTTATGTTCGTCATTTAGTCATGTTGTGCCATACCAATTTTAGTATACATCCCATTAAAGAAACGACCAGGTGAGCACCAAGACCGTGGCATGCAAATCATGCCGCTCATGACACGCATGTCATGATTCTAATGTTGACCTGTCATTTAGGCTCGTCATGCAGTCGTGATGTTCCACGGCAGTTTTGGTATACATCCTATCAACGATACGTGTGGCATGTAAGTCATGCATAATGACAGGCATGTCACGATTTTCATGTTCTTAGAATGTGTCACCCAAGGTCGTCAGGCATTGTTGTCTCGCCATACCAATTTTGGTATATATCAAGTAATCGAAACGGCCGAAAGAGCACCAAGACTGTGGCCCGGAACTCATGCCGCTCATGACATGCATGTCAGGAATTTCATTCATTATGTGGTAGCGCTGACGAACAAGGACACAAGAAGACACAAATATACGGGACGGGCGAATTTCATGTTGCCGAATTTCAGTTGCCGCCCTGACGAAGACGTTGGCTCCTGCGACATTCCCTGTTCTAAATTGTATTTTGCGATTTGTTCATCGATTCAAGCATCCATCTTCCCCTGAGCTTCTCTTCTAGTTTGGATGTTATGACCAGTAATTTATGATCGTCATGCAGTCATGTTGTGCTCTACCAATTTTCGCATACTCCCATTAACGAAACGAGAGCACGAGAACCGTGGCATGAAAATCATGCCGCTCATGATATGCATATAATGAATTTCATGTTATGAGCTGTCATTTATGTTCGTCATGCGGTTACGTTGTGCCCAACTAGTTTTCGTCTACATCCCATAAACAAAACGACAGCACCAAGACCGTGGCATGTAAATCATGCCGCTTAGCATCCCGGAGGGTAGTGTCCGGTAGTGGAATGTCTATATTTAGACCAGTCCGTTATCACTACCTGGCCGGTAGTCCGGCGAACCCTAGGAGAGGATACAGACACACCAATGAGGTAATTAATGGTCGCTGCTTAGCGTTTCGTCTAGATTAGTCCAGGTGGCGTCACGTAAGTTAAATGTAAAGGTTAAGTCAGGAGAAGCTTCAACGCTGACACTGTTGCCCAATCGCGTGTGTGCGATGGGGTGTGTGATGAGCTGGAGTCCGTGATCGTCTGTGGCTTTCTCTAGGAGGTTCCCTTTTGCGGTGCCGCGTGTGTAGCCACAGCTGGTGTGAGGCGCGTTAAAATCACACAAGAAAAGGAGACGATACTGGCTGCGCAAAGGGGGACCGCTGCAGCAAGCAGTGATTCGAAATCTGTGCCCTTTTCTTTGGGCGGGCTGTAGACATTCACGATAAAGGTACTAGCCTTGCCCCTCTTATGCGCGTAAATCTCAAGAACTTGGTGTGAAGTATGACATCCCCGTATATGATGTACATTTGAGGCGATATCCTTAGCCACAAGCGTCGCAACTTTTGGGAAATCTGGGTTCGATATGGTATAATTACCCTGAAGCGCAAATGGACTGGCACCTGTTTCCTGCAGACAAACAATATCCGCTTTAACTCGCGTGTGAGACAACGTTCAGGCCGCAAGACTCTTCCTCTTTATTGTCGAGACCGAGCCCCGCTGCCCCAGCCTAAGCGGTGATGATGAACATTTACAGGTGAGAAGATGAAGCGGCCAGCCTGGCCGTGCCTTAGACTGGGGAGATACGCCGAACGAATGGCTTCAGACGCGAAACATGGGCAATCTGAGTCACGGCAGCGACGGTCTGGAGAACCCTCAAGGGGAGTGATAAGATAGTTAACAGGGGATGTTTGCTGAATAATTATGTAGGGTCCGAGGAACCGCGACAGAAACTTTTCGCACAATCCGGGAACACGAGTGGGCGTCCATAGGAGCACCTCGTCGCCGGGACGGAAAGAGACGTCACGGTGAGTGCTGTCATAGCGCTCCTTGCGATCATGTTGACTGGCTTCTGTCCTGAGTCGTGCAAGTTGCCGACATTTTTCAAGGCGGGAGACAAATTGTTCAGGTATAGTTGCCGAACTGTCACTTGGAGTGTTGAGAAATGAAGCGTCGATCGTAAATGTCGGCGAACGGCCGTAAACCAGGTAAAAAGGCGAATACCCTGTAGTGCGTTGAGAAGCGGTATTATGGGCAAAGGTCACAAATGGTAAGATTGTGTCCCAGTTGTCGTGGTTTCGTCCGATGTAAATTGAGATCATATCGGTTAGGGTGCGATGGAATCGCTCTGTTATACCATTCGTTTGAGGGTGGTATGGTGATGTCGTCTTGTGAACTGTGCCGCAAGTTTTAAGAACTTCTTCGATTAGTGAGGACAGAAAAGTCTTGCCACGATCGCTTAGGAGGACGCGTGGCACACCATGACGCAAGACAATGGCCTCGAGAAAGAAGGTGGCCATGTCAGAGGCAGAACTAGAGCGGAGGGGAGCGGTCTCTGCATACCGCGTCAGGTGGTCAACCGCTGTTACGATCCACCACGAGTTTGTTGTATGAACTGGTGTACAGCTGCTGTACGCTTACGGAAGGTGCTACATTTCCAGTACCAGATCTCTAGGTGGTCTAGTGCGTGCGAATATTACTGCGTGCATTCGCCATGATGGGGAATGGCGTTGGCAGTGGTGTCTGTCTGTTTCGGCCGCCTGCTGACAGGTGCACCCAGGCTATCATTCGTCCGTTTCCTTAAGTTACTCTTAATACGAGAGACAGATTCGTCGATATAAGTTTTCAGATTTTGATAGTCGCAATACATTCGCTGCTGTAAAGACTGTATGCTTTGACGCTGCTGCATAATTTGTGGGAGGGTGCGTTCAAGTATGCCCGTAGGCATAGCTGTTTGAGAAGGTGTGGGGCTAGCCGATTTTTGCGGTGGCTGCTGGGGAGTTCGTGTATGGTGAACTTTGAGGGAAGCCAACTCTCGCTTGATCTCAGCCAGACTCTCGCGAAGGAGTTTGTTCTCTGCTGGTATTCTGGATTGCTTGTGGTAGGGACAATGGGAAACACGGGACATGCCCAGCTTACCGTCTCTTGGCACGGCGACCTGGAGAGACCTGGAGCCCTAGCCTCGAGATTTTCGATGTAGCGGGAGGCAGGGGGCTGTCGCACTGTGGAAGGACCTCTTGCTCGGGACCTTGACAGGGACTTAGACCGGGACGCGCCCGAGACCTTGACCGGGACCGCAATAGCGATCATGTTTCGGTCAAGGCCTGTCGGGTGAGGTGGCAGGCTGGGCCAGTCAGTGTCTTCCGAGCTGAACCAACGAATCCACTCCTCAGCCTTCACCATTGCGTTTTCTTGCGGTGAGCGCGAAACATTAGTGCTTGAAGTTTTGCTCCATGTGGGAGGCAAATGTTTGAGCCTCTTGTTACAAGTGCGATCTCCCGCGAGATGGTCTTCGCCACCGCTTGCACATATTGGCTTGCACTCATGACTGGGAACGGGTTCCCGCATGCCACAGGTTTGACATACCGGAGTGTCCGGTTGGGGCTTACGTCAACTCTATGGCCGACGTCGTAACAGACTTTGCACACTTGCGTGGTGTTCTTGTAGGGGTAGCAAAGCAGTTCGCCTCCACGATAGTAGACACAGCGTGGCACGGTTGTGCCGCAAAAGGTGATCACTGCCGTTTTCGTGTCACCGAGCATCCGTGCATGTAAGAGTTCGGCGAGAAATACCGTGGGGAGCGCGTACTGCCCGCGTTCCCACGGATGGACATCGCTGCATCCGTCTGGGAAGAGACACTGGCATTGTTTGCGATGCTGCCGCGACAACTGGGTTCGCTGCTTTTCTTGGAGCTTGAAGGCAGCCGGAATCGAACACTGGCGCAGTGACGCACGGGTAGTTCCAGGAGTCAGCGTGTTGTACGGTGTGTGTATGCGCGTTTGTGCCGGTTCTTTTGTGACAGGAACTTCTCGGCAGCACAGACGAAGCGGGAGTGGCGCAGCAGTGCACAGGACACCGAGAGCTGCTGCCAGCAGGTGGATCTACGGCTGTCCCAGTATGAGAAGGCGCCAGCGCCTCGTGAAAAGGACTGCATGTACAGGGAAGAGTGCATTTATTTGTGCTCTGGTTGCTTTTAGTGAGCTTCTTTGCCGGACTGCACTCTTTATCCCGTCTCGAAAGAATCCCCTGCTTGCAAACAGGGTCCCGTCACACTTTCCAGAGGAGGCGACACTTGAAGTTCGATTGGACACTATTGTATATATCAGTGTAAAAAATACAAGCGCAAACGCCCTCAAGCAGCTTCCTTAACCGTTCATCATGTAAATAAACATCTCTCTTTCTTGTTTATAACGTCGTCGGTCTCGGAGTGCGCTCCATGTAACAGCAGCCCTAATAAGTGACATGCCTTTTTACATTATTACTTTTCAATGAATCCAAGCTAGCCTTAGGCTAGAGATTCAGATGCAATTCTTCAAATATTGTATTTTTGTCTTATGTCAATGTCAACAAATTCAAATTCAATTCAGTTCAATTCAATTCTTCGAGTCGGGATTTGAAACAGTCGACCTGGAAGTGGGGAACCCAGGAAGACGACACGGCCTCCACTCCAAAATCCCCACAGCGGATGGAGAGATAGTGTCGCAGTTGCTCAAGTTCGCTGAGAAATGCTTCGCACTGAACACTTCCGTAGAGACGCCGCGTAGCCAGAGCACGGCGGAACGCCGAGATTGTACTGAACTAAATGCTCAGTTTAGCAGCATTAGGGAAGAAGTTCGTCAAAAGGTAAACGAAGCTAAGGGTTTTTGTTATCATACCACACTACGTAAGTTGATTAAAAATATTCTACGCAAGTTTTGGAGTTCAATTTCCCCTAGCCAAAATAGCACTGATTTATCTTAAACGACTCTAGAACAAGAGACCCCAGTACTATAACCAAGGCACCTAGTGATTACTTTCAATCTGTACTTGCACAGGGCGATGGCAAACTTCCCCGTCCTTTCACGGCAACTAATACATGTCAAATTGATGCTGTTGCAGAATCAGTGGCAGTAGTACAGAACATTATTTCAAATGACTAACGCGGCAAGTTGGGCGTGTTGGTATTTATTTATTTATTTATTTATTTATTTATTTCAGTACCTTCAGGGCCCGGAGGCGTTACGGAAGGGAGTGGGTACAATATATACAAAATGAAGAGAATACAAAAAATTACAAATTAAGCTGCTAAGAGTATACATTGCTTTCAACAGCAGCCTTAAAAGCAGTGACATTGGTCAGTTGGACAATGGGGGTGGGCAGGTGGTTCCAATTATTCAAGGTAATGGGAATAAAAGAATCGTGAAAAAATTTGGTACGTGAAAAAGGAATGTGCACTTTGTGTGGTTGTATATAGTGACGAAAAACGACAACGCGAAATGGGGTAGCCGTCACCAAAAATGGCGACAACAACTTAATTTATTTTTACATCAATAAAGTTTTTCCATCCATCCATCATCAATAAAAAAAAAAGGACAAGCGCTTGTCTTGGTCGTTCTTTTGTGTCGTCTTTGTCTTTTTTGCGCTGTCGTTCTTCGTTACTTATTTCAAATGTTGACCCCAAGGAAGGTTCCCGTCTAGGCAACATCAACATATTTCTCCATCCAACGTTATGCTCTTTGGACATTTCACTACCTTTCTTTAACTTTTTTTAAAACTGAATGTCTACATGCCCAATTGCAAAATTCCTCCCATTGTTCAAAAAACAAATCCTATTTCACTTCTTTTTTTCTAAACCTTTAGCGCACAATCACAAGACCACGAGGAGTAGACCACACAAGTACGGGCGCTTCCATCAACAGAGAGAAGCGCTTGCGTGGTCTACTCTTCGTGGTCGTGTGATTGTGCGCTAGTTTTGGAGAAATGGACATGCTCCAACTAGGCCGACTCACAGTTCTACTTACTATTTCACTAACAACTCATTCGTGCAGGTTCCTAGAACACATAATCTAGAAACATATAATCATTTTTCTTGAGTCAAATAAGCAGCGCTCAGCATGGTTGTTGCCGTACTTTTAGCGCATTTAACCCAATTCGCGCATGAAATGAGTTTAGCAATTCACTTGGGCCATCGTATAGACGCTCTCTTCACCTACTTAACGAAAGTGTTCGGTACACTTAACCATTCAGAGCTATCGTGTAAGCTAAACCTTGTCCTTAACATGGCTGAGCAGTATCACGATAGTATTTCAGGGACACTTTTGAGTATCCGTATTGCTGTATCGAGATACATTTGAAAAATGTAGTTGTATCTCGGTGGTAAAATACGTTTACGATGTATTGCCCGTATCGCGATACTATGCAGGACACGGGTATCTCGTTGCTTTTTTTTCTGTGAATGAGCTCAGACGTGTTTCCATGCGGAAATTTGGTGCCGTTCTGCTGCTGTTCCGCTCATACACCCCTCGCTTGCGGGCGGCACGTGTCCCGCCGCGTGCGGGACGGGTGGGCGGATAGCGCGGGCCCTGACTGTCAACTCCGCAGAAAATGTTTTTCCAGTCACTCTAGCCACAATGAAACTAGGCAGTTTGGCATCACGTGGCCGAGCCGGCCGTACGGTATTTAAGCGGCGTCCCATTGTAGAGTAGGCACGGTTCGGCACTCGTGTCGCATGCTCTGCAGTCTTGAGAACGGCGGTAGGACAGACTGCTGGGCTAGTTGGTTATGCATCATGAAAAGCTCAACTTAGCGCGATTTACACAGGGACAGAAGAAGAAATGAAACAGACAGGACGGGTCCTACTACTAACTGTTTATTGTGAAGGTCACCCACCGACGTATATATGCGTCTTAACGCGTGCGCAACAAACATCTCAAGAAAGAGCCGAGGAACCAATAAACTAACAAGCATAAATCAGGAAACGGTCTGCATGAGACGAAATTCGGAAGGATGCAAAGTTATCTAAGCCCGAGCTAATACAGATAAGCTCGTTTTTTTTAATGTGGAAGGCTTCTAATGCCAGCCGAGCTGTACAGCTCCTGTTTTTGCCTAGGATCCTTGTCTCCTTGAACCTGATTTTCATGTTGAGACGGCGACGACGGGCAAAGCGCTTCGCTTGAGCTATGCTATTTCTAGCATAGCTGATGCTGTTGCCTCCAAGTATGGTGTACCTTTAATGAGCGTTACTCTTGCTGTGATATAGCATAATTTTTCACTAACTGATATCTGTACATATGTCGTTATTAACAATTATGTACAGTGTAAACCTCCTGTGTAATACCTTAATGGCACTCAGAGTACTGTGATAAAATAATGAATAAATCGCAAGTTTCAATGCACTGCAACATTTTAACTATTATTTGGAAGATAAACTATGGAAGCGCACACACAAAAAACACGGACTCAGGAGACACGGACGAGCGCAAACTTTCAACTAACTTTATTTTTTTTTCGTCGTGTCAATATGTAGGCCATACATCACGTGGTCACAACTCTAATCGCAGTTGTCACTGTCAAATCACAACAACCCGCGCAAGAATCTCTTTTCACCATGCAATAAGGAAACCGAAGACTGGCTAACACACGCGTCACCTCTAGTTGATATATAATAGGCTTCCAACAGTTCCCGTTCCGTGCTATCATGGCTACGGCCCAAAACTAGGATCGCACGGAAATTTGGTACGCACATGCAATGCCGGACATGCGCAGGTAAATGCGCGTTCTCTTTATTAGTTATGGTTAATTCGTTTCATGTTCCCTTGCACGAACGTTGACGCACCTTCCGGTTTGCCCGACATAAGACCTGCCACATGAAAGTGGAATCTCATAGACTACGCCTACCGCGCAGGCTCCATAAGGCATTTCATGCTTCTTGCCACACCCTCCAGGAGTATTCTTATCCGAAGATATTTTCGGGGAGAGCTTTGCCAGCTTGCCCGGGGCTGAAAAAACCATCGGCACATCGTGCCTGCCCGCAACCTTCTTCAGATTGTGAGAAGTGCGGTGCATGTAGGGCATCACTACCGGGCGGCTCCTGGATTTCGGCCCGGGTGTCGTGCCGGAACGGGGTGCTTTTGTCTCCCGCAGGAGGACCTCGGCGAGCGTGCTAGGGTATCCGGCTTCCAACACTCGCCTTACTTGATTATTAAAACTGTCCTGCATAGGATGTGGGCATGATTTCGCAAGCGCAGACCCCAGACAAAGCTTCACTATCGCCCGCTTAACTAATTTCGACTGTGCTGAATCATATGGCAGCAGTCCTTTCTGCGCTCGTGGGCTGTAAGACCAGCAAACTTGAGTGCTTAAACGAAGCCGTAAATCTAAAATTTGCAGGGAGTTATTGCAAGGGATTTCATGGGTAAAAGTCAAACCCTTTCCGCACTGCTGAAACGCGTCAAGGATACAAAGAACAGACTTGTCAAGATTAAAATCAGTGGATTTCTTTAAAAGAATTAAAAAATCGTCTACACATCTAAAAACATTAACAACATTGGTTACCTCTAGGAGACAGAGCACGATCCACGTCTGATAAAAATATATTACACAAAGCAGGTGCCACACAGGAACCAATACAAATCCCTTGACGCTGTAGATAAAACCGGTTCTCATGGGTAAGATAAAATTCAAGTAACGACATGAAGTCATTCACCGACAAACCAGCGCTGTTTTGAAAGTCAATGACCCCACCGGCTTCGATGCACTCACGTACCGCTACAAATAGCTGCCCATGAGGGACTGAATAAAATAAATCTTCAACATCAACAGAGAACATATAGTCAACACGAATCTCCTCCTGTAGAAAACGCACAACGTCCTCTGAGCTCTTGGTACCAAAGGGGTCGTCGACCGTTAGCTCATTTAAATTTTTGAGCAGGAATTGGCTTACTAGATGCTGCCAAGAGCCCTTTTCACTTATTACTGTACGAAACGGAACTTCCGGCTTGTGCGTTTTCGCAGTGAAAAAAGCTCTGAGTGTGTTACCTTTACAAGCAATAACGCCTCTGGCCAATTTCTCCAGCCGAAGCCCCTTACACAAATTGACTGCCTTTGTTTTCACGCGAATAGCACTACTTTTAACTTCAATAAAATTCTTAGTAATGGCGTTCCTAGCCTTCTCATTGAAAGTTTCAGCATCTAAAACCACAAACCCGCCCTCTTTATCGGCTTGAAGCAGTCGGACGCCATTGTCCCTAATATGTTTCACGACGAGATCTATCGTAGCCCGGCACTGGAAGTCCTTCTTGGATTTGACAGTCCTTACCAGAGCATCAACACCCTCAAGGAGGCACCGGCCATGCTGTTCCTGTGGCGCCCTGTTCGCCACACGCCTATTAAACGCCAACAACTCATGAGGCTGCACGACTGGTTCAAGACTGAACTTCGGCCCCTTCTTGAGCAGACTGTAGATATTATCCGGGAGTTCCACGTTCTCTCCTAGCACCAAAACCTGTGACGCCCCTCTTTCCTTGTCCTCCTTCTTGTTCTGCTGGCTAAGAACGTTGGCCAGATAGGAACCCCACCAGAATTCGACCATGCGGGCCGTTAAGGTCCTTATTGTACGGAGATGTACGTTACGGCAGTCGCCGAGGTCCTCCTGCGGGAGACAAAAGCACCCCGTTCCGGCAAGACACCCGGGCCGAAATGCAGGAGCCGCCCGGTAGTGATGCCCTACATGCACCGCACTTCTCACAATCTGAAGAAGGTTGCGGGCAGGCACGATGTGCCCATGGTTTTTTCAGCCCCGCGCAAGCTGGCAAAGCTCTCCCCGAAAATATCTTCGGATAAGAATACTCCTGGAGGGTGTGGCAAGAAGCATGAAATGCCTTATGGAGCCTGCGCGGTAGGCGTAGTCTATGAGATTCCACTTTCATGTGGCAGGTCATATGTCGGGCAAACCGGAAGGTGCGTCAACGTTCGTGCAAGGGAACAAGAAACGAATTAACCATAATTAATAAAGAGAACGCGCATTTACCTGCGCATGTCCGGCATTGCATGTGCGTACCAAATTTCCGTGCGATCCGAGTTTTGGGCCGTAGCCATGATAGCACGGCACGGGAACTGTTGGAAGCCTATTATATATCAACTAGAGGTGACGCGTGTGTTAGCCAGTCTTCGGTTTCCTTATTGCATGGTGAAAAGAGATTCTTGCGCGGGTTTTTGTGATTTGACAGTGACAACTGCGATTAGAGTTGTGACCACGTGATGTATGGCCTACATATTGACACGACGAAAAAAAAATAAAGTTAGTTGAAAGTTTGCGCTCGTCCGTGTCTCCTGAGTGCATGTTTTTTGTGTGTGCGCTTCCATAGTTTATCTTCCAAGTATGAACCAACTCGCCCAGAAGCAAGTTTTATTGAACCATATTTTAACTATTATGCTGCATTTAATAAACGTATTTGCGGAGTATAAACATCCCCGGCACAGAAAAGTTTTTCAGTATCAGTACTGCTGTATTCCGGAATACATTTTTGATTTTTTTGGAAAAGTATCTCTGAAATATCCCGCTACGTCAATTACAAAGGTATCTGAGTATCTGTATTTTAGGCTTCCAAACCGTGTATTTCGATACCTGTATTCCAGACTACTTCTTCGGGTATCTCTGCCCAGCCCTGATCCTTAAGTACCCTCTTCTTGCTGACTGCATCCGTAATTTCCTTTCAATCATTCCCAGTATATGTTCTCTTTAATTCACAGTTCGCCAGATGCGCCATTTCCTTCCGGAGTACCTCAGGGCTCCATCCTCGGCCGTTTGCTTCTTATGCTGTGTATTAATGATATTCCACATTCCGTTTCAATAAGAATACGCCTTTGCGCTCACAACTGTCTGCTTTAAAATGCAATGTCATCGCCCAATGACCACACCACTTCGCATGAATCTTTAAGTTTTTCTGAGTAGTGCGAGAAACTGACATATGTCTTTTCACACACACGTCAATTTCTCCTATTTTAACTATTCATCTAAATCCGCTACTGCACAGCACGTTTTGAAATATAAGTACTTGGGCCTCCTTTCACCAAGCGTGAAGTAAACTTGGTTACATGTGTCGAACCATGCTTGTAGCGCCGACAGAAACTAAACTTATCACGTATAAATCAATTGTACAGCCTGTTAGTGAATACGCCTGATTTGATTTTATTTGTGGGGCTTAACGTCCGAAAACCAGCTCTGATTACGAGAGACGCCGTAGTGGAGGTCTTCGGAAATTTCGACCACCTGGGGTTCTTTAACATGCACTGACATCGCACAGCACACGGGCGTCAACATTTCGCCTCCATCGAAATGCAGCCGCCGCGGCCGGGATTCGATCCCGCGCCTTCGGATCAGCAGCCGAGTGCCGTAACCACTGGACGACCGTGGCGGAGCTTATTACTGAATATGCGGCTACCGTGCGGAACCCTTATAAAACCAGTGACATTAAAAGAACAGAATCTGCTCAGAAGGAGGCCCTTCGTTTTATATACCGCCGTTATATCGCCGTCATCTCATTGGGTATGCTTGACTGAACTCCTCCCTCTGACCGTCATCACATTGAATCTCTGAAATTTGCACTCTCAGCTGCACTCACCACGTTAATCATCTCCAAATATATATCTAGCGCGTGCAAAGCCCACGTTCCAAGGAGCAGAAATAAGGTAAGCCTATATTCGTGGCGCGCACAAACCTTTTCAAGCGCAGTTATTTTCCCCGGGGAATTGAATCGTAGAACGCTCTGCCATGTACGACACGTCGCTTGACAAAGAATTTGCGGTTGCCTTTGAGTGTTCCAATTAAACATGTTCTTACTTCTGGCATTTTTTTCTCCGTTTTGTACTTTCCACGTTGTATTCACCACTCCTGCTATAGCCCTATTAAAGACTACAGTACGAAGAAATAAATAAATAAATGAATAAATAAATAAATAAATAAATAAATAAAATTCCATCTTTCCGGATTTGCTCGAGCGGTGAAGAGCAGGTCCCGGCTTAGCTGCGTACACACACACACAGACACACTGTTGGCGCTCGCGTGCTCGAGAAAGGTAAATTGTGTTAATGGGGGGTTCTCAAGCATATCGTGCAGTGTTTCATAGACGAAAAGTATGCATGTCGTCAATCAGAATAACATTTCACTCAGGAAACGCTTCTGTGGAGCTTGAATGATAGTCTATACCGCTAGTATTACGAATAATATTCTGCTTTCACCCTGAAACTGTAAATAACGCTTTTACACCATACTACAGCGCAATAATATATATGTGCGCCAAACGAAGCATTGGAAATCTGCTCATTGGTCTTTGAAGCAAGTAGACTATACGACATCGTGGAAGGACACCAGTCACGGAAGAGATCCTCTTGAAGAGGTAAGTTGCATGCATGTCCCAAGCGAGGAGGGATGCACGTGAGGAAATGCGTGACTCTCAACTATTTCCATTTTCTCACCTTGAAAAGCGATAGCATTATTCAGCTGGAGTAATTTCGTCTTGGAGCGAAAAATAATTACGTTGCTTTTGATCGCGCTGATATTTTACGCGTATTTGATTTAGTTGAGAGCAGGCAGACAACTTTCCTAGCAGTACATTAGACTGCGTTGTTAAGTTGTGCCCATTGTCTTCAGATATCATGACAGAGCTGTCATCAGTAACATAGTAAATTCAGCATTACTATCCATGTGTGCGTTTACGTAGATATTAAATAAAAGCGATACTAATACACTTGATTGTGGCTCGCCAAATCTGTTAAGAAAGACGGTCCTGAATGTTAACAAAGCCACCCAAGTTCACGGTTCAAAAAAATAAAAATAAAAGAGCAGAGAATGAAGAAAGAGTACACACGGACCTGTGTGAGGTACCGCTTCCACCAGAGGAACGGCTGGGCGCGTGGCCCCAGGGCAGCCAGAAAGTAGTAGGAGTACATGACCAAGTGCACCAGTGTGTTCATGCACGTCACGAAGATGGTCTGCGCCTGAACCCCGTACGTCACGCAGATCCACATGTTCCACGCGATCACGCAGTGGTGGAACACGTGCAGGCCGCTCACCTGCACAAAGAGGGAAACTTTTCTCGATGCCGTCGGCCCTTTTCTACGAGCGAAAGCCGTACGTTAACAGCTCACAACACGGAGGAAGGTGGAAAAGGAGCAATGCTAACTTCCATGAGATTTACTACAGGGCGCACGGGTAAAACGAACAAAAATAGATAAGTTGAAAGAACAGCAAAAGCACTTGTTTGAAATGGGACTCATTTCTCAGAGAACTTGAGTCACTTTGACCTTATCTGTCTGTCTAGCTAGCCGCCTACGTGTCGATGCTCTCCTGGTCGCCTCGTTCGCCTGGTATACCGAACTATTTTGGAGGTAGGGTATAAATACATGACGTACAGGAATGACTGATTTTTACATCACAAAGATGATATACTCGGCTTATACGCCACGTTTAACGACGCTGCAGTCTCTTGAGGCTCACACGAGTAGTGCTCGGCCCACGGGTATCCACCACAGGTGTTTGGATCTTATAGAACCTATGTCAACGAAGGATAAATTAAAATAGACATGCGAAATGCCGGGGCTGCACTAAATAGACATGTGAAATGCCGCCTGCAGGGATCGAACCCTCAACTTTCAGCGGCGTCTCAAGTTTTCTGCAATTTCACCCAGGCGCACAGCCTCCAGGATCGGCCCAGATTTCTCTGTTCTCTTGACACAAGACAGCCGGCTCAAAGAGCGCGATTTTTCAGAGAAGAAACACCGTTTGTGGTAGCTTGCGATTGAAATGTAGACATAACAAGCACATAGGCACACATGGCGCCTACGAAGGTTCAGGACGGTATCGAACTCGGGCCCTGGAGGTGCAAACAAGCGCGCTATCGCTAGGTTACCGCTGCTTTTTTTCTTTATTACATGCAGGCAGAGAACATCTCCACACTAAAAACTCAGGCAAACACACACATGCGCATAGGAAGTGCATCCAGCCAGGCGGTGATGCTTGCGCCGCATACACACTTCTTAAGCGGGCTGCAGTTTCACGGTACATTGATCTTGTGGAACGCGGGTGTTCGGCATGGCGATCACACAGTCTCGATCTCTATAATCAAAAGAAGAGGCGTGCAGGACACGGACACAAGGAGAGCAGTGAACAACACGAACGCCGACTAACAACTGAAGCACAGCACAGAGGCGAAAAAGAAAGAAGACACACAGCTTATCTGCGCCTGCTCGGAATGGTAGCGCCACCTGTCAATCGGTTACACGTGCCGGTCTTCGATTGATCCGATTGACAGGTGGCGCTACCATTCCGAGCATGCGCAGATAAGCTGTGTGTCTTCTTTCTTTTTCGCCTCTGTGCTGTGCTTCAGTTGTTAGTCGGCGTTCGTGTTGTTCACTGCTCTCCTTGTGTCCGTGTCCTGCACGCCTCTTCTTTTGATTATGGACTGTTACCAACTCGCTCAACTTTCTGTCCTTTTGGTCTCGATCTCCACAGGCTGTATAAACCAAGCACTATATGAACATGTCATAGCGAGGACCGGCGATCGTTTTAAACGGTAGAAATCGAATTGTGTACGGAGTGGTGTCCATATCTTTTAACACGAAAATGTTTTATGCCGGAGTCGGCCGAGAAATCAGTGACATCCTTCATCTAAAGGAAATGGACCTTTGAAAAAAATTAACTTACATTCACACTGACAAAGTTCCACACAGGCGGACTCTAACCGACCTTCAACCGGTATTTGAGGAGCCGGAAGCTTTACCGATACGCTAACATAACATCGCTCTGACAGTGACTAGATCGGCCTTATATGTTCACTTTAGAAGTTACATTTAATTGCCGTCTGGTTAAAGCAAAGGACGCGAACGATCGTCTTTAAGAAGCAAAATTACGCTTAAAATCGCGTCCCTTATACTGCACTCTTGGTTCGCTCAGGTTCGCTGCGGTGCTACCGCCATCTAGGAACGATAGATAGAGCGAAGCAGATGGTCGTGCTCATGGGCGTCCGGAAGGGGGGGGGGGGCAAGGGGGCGCAACTGCCCCCCCCCCCCCTGGTGTTTCGGATAATTTTACGCACTACAAAAAAGCTGCACAGCTTTGTTGGCCCGTAATCGAAAAATAACTTTGCCTTGAAGGACGAAAGAGAGGAGTGAAGGACACCAACATCCTCACCTTTGTCCGGTCCATAACGCAAAGTTTTTTTAATTATGCACATGAACCAACTAGCTCAACAATCCACGCTACTCAAATGATAGCACACTCAGATCGTGCGTATCCGTATGAGACGCCCTTCAAAACTGCGAGTCAACATTGCACATTAAACACTGACTAACATTGCCGGTCTCAACACGGCAGTGACACAGACTGCTTGTGCAGGCTATTGAAGATAGCGAACAATTCTGAAAGGTTTGACGTTTTCTTTTTCTAAGCTCTAGATTTATGCAGTCTTACCACAAGACCTTCAGTTTTCGAATAAACTGCCAGCTATATCTTGGAAAAAATCTTGACCGTTACATTTAGTAGGGAGACTGTAACATCCTCCCGTGCCGTCACATCTTCTTGTACACCCTTTCCTTCGAAATTGCGAAATGTCGGCACCACCCATGCCCTGAAACAAAACCTATAAATCAGCCCCTCAAAACACTTGTACGCCTGTACTGCATTGAAAGTCAGGGAGGCCAGTAGTATCTTCATTATGTGAGCCATGTCAACAGGATTAAGATAGCACCGCATGGTTATTTTTGTCCCAGGTAAATTAAGCTGAAACTAAATGTGGTGCCTGGTTACCTATCTAAATAGGATAGTTAAATAAATATGCTTTTTATTACTGTGAGCGCTTAATACATAGCACTGTATTCCTTGCTTCGTTGTCTCTGTATGAGAGCGAGAGTCAAGCGCTTCAGATTAACGTAAACGATTTGCACCACCAGAAAGCCGCACTGTCCTCAACAGGGCTGCAGTGCGTCTCTACTGTTTTTACGGCGTGGAACTGCAGGTATGCTGGCAATCATTGTGAGTGTGCATTTCGTTGAGTGCACCTCCGTAGTGGGGAACCTCGCCACAGCGGCGGCTGCGCGTAAACGATTCCAACCATCCACCCACTTTGCGGCGTGTAATACCCTGTTCACAAGAGTCGACACGGAAACCATCTTCCGGGATTTCCTCTGGAAGTATTCGAGCAACAAAGCACGATGCACGAACAGCGCGAGTTGTAAAACATCGCGGCGCACAAGCACACGGCGAGCGAGCACTATGAAACGACGAACGAACGCGGCCGGCGTACGCGAAGACACGAAAACTTTCCAACGCATTTCGAAGTCGGCGGCGCCAGCAAGGCGGCGGAAAGCGCGAATCCCGCCGGAGAGAGGGTTGAGGCCAGCTGAGAGGGGGTTGAGGAGACTTGGAAGGAAGGAGAAAAAAAAAAAACGCATTTAACTTTGATCCCAGTGCATAGAGGGCGCGACAATTCGATGCGTTGGTCACGTGGGTTTCTTTCACGGGCCTGACGAGAGTGGCAAGCAGTGAGTGTGCGGTTGCTCGACTGTGTGGGTGCGCGAGCGAGATCGAACGAGATGTGTGAAGCTGTGACCTTATATTATCAACCACCAGGAACTCTCTAGCGAGATTTGCCTCGTGCGGGCCCAAATTATGGACATCCGACGCTTCTTCAAGCGTCAGCGGGTGTCTGACGAAGGGTTACCCAGCTGCCCAGCAGAAGATTCTAATGTGACATGTGACAGCGTTGTACCACTTGACCAGAGTGATGCAGACTTTCATCAGCGGACAGTAGCTGGGGTCGTCGACTCCATGGAAGAGACTCCGTCATCAGTGAGCTCCCGTGACGTAGTAAGCCATGATGATTCCCCTTCTCCTTCCTTTGGATTGAATTGCGGTGAGAGTAGCAAGAAAGCAACTAACTTGTCTCAAGAACATGATTTAGGAGAGTTTCTAGGCAAAGCTAAACACACGGGCATTTCGGACTGTTTGAAGTTACGCCTTCTGACTAACCCATGGTCGCCAAATGTTGCATACGACTTTAAGAAAGATGTAACATCTGACAAGAGGACTTTTCGCTACCAATGGCTGGCAGATTACGCCCCTTGGCTTGCGTATTCAGCGACATTGAAAGGCGCCCTTTGTCGTTTCTGCGTCATTTTTCCTCCGAATCTTCACCGGGGTACCCAAGGTAGTTTTATCGTGCGCGCTTTCAGCAACTACAAAAAAATGCACGAGGCATGCAGGGATCACGTAAAATCCAAATGGCACCAGGAGGCAATGGCGGCCTCACAGAACTTTCTGGATGTGCTGACAGGCAAGCAGCAACCCGTTGTTCAGCAGCTCAACAGAGCCCTCCAAGATCAAGTTGAAAGGAACCGCCAGAAACTATTTCCGATTGTTTCTACCATCATCTCTTGCGCAACTCATGACTTGCCAATTCGCGGGAAGCAGTCTGGCAGTGGAGTCTTCAATGATGTCCTTGACTTTTCGGGTAGAAGCAGGACATATTCGTCTTCAGGAGCACTTCGCATCTGCTGCGGGTAATGCTAAGTACACGTCCGTGCAAGTTCAGAACGAGGTCATCACAATCTGTGGCGACATCCTGAGAGAGCAGATAGTGGCCGAAGCAAACACAGCGTTTGCTTCTTCCGTCCTTGCTGACGAAACCGCAGATATTGCAGGAACAGAGCAGATGTCTATAGGCATTCGCTTCATTGACAAGACGGGAACCAACGTCTACGTTCGGGAGCAGTTTATGGGATTTGTAGAGCTGGAACAACTGAACTCTGATTGCATCGCTGCTACGATCTTAAAGTTTTTGAAGGATGCCGGGCTGATTCTTTCGAACCTCGTTGGACAAGGGTACGATGGATGCTCTACAATGGCTGGAAGAGAAGCTGGAGTCCACAGATTAATACAGAACGAGCTTCCAAAGGCACTATTCTTCCACTGCGCAAGTCACAAGGTGAATCTCGTGATCAACGATTTGAACGAAGTGTCTGAAATTTGTAACACAATAGGGGTTATCAAACAAACCATAAACTTCTTCCGTGAGAGCGTGCTTCGAAGGAAATTAGTGCCCAACATTCCGATGCTCTGTGAAACTAGGTGGTCTGCAAAATACAAGTCAATTAGGATCTTCTCTCAGCATTACGTGGCCATAGTCGAAGCACTTGAAGAGCTCGCGTCAGTTGAATCAACATCGAATGCTGCAACTAGGCAACAACGAGCTCACATCCTCTACTGTGCAACAACAAGTTCATCTTTTATTGTCTGCTTGCACATCGTAGCGAAGTACAGCGCACGGCTGGAACCGGTTACGAACGTTCTGCAGAGCGTATCCATGGACTTCCATTCGGTACACGACCACATCACTGAGTTGCAGAATATTTTTGGCGGCCACCGGACTAATGCTGAAGATCAGTTTTCTGACATCATGAAAACAGCAAGTGAGGCAGCCGATCACTTAAACGTGTTGATATCTGTGCCGAGGCAAGTCTCTCGTCAGGCCCACCGACAAAACTACGGGATTCAGTCGCCGGAGGAATACTACCGCGTGGCAATATATGTGCCCTACTTGGACTCGCTTACAGCTTCTTTGGCTCGCCGCTTCTCTGAAAGCAACGCGAAGAGTTTCAAACTCCTCCAGCTGCACCCAGCAAAAATGAAGTGCTTGAGCAGCGTTGAATTTCATGCCATTGCTGAAGACCTCCAAGGCTTTTACGACATTGAAAACTTTAAGGAAGAGGGCATCTCTTGGCACGAAATGTGGCGCAACAAAACGGGCGACCCCTCACAAATCACTTACGCCGAACTTTTGCTTCAGGCCAAGCCATTCTTTCCCGCTGTCGCAAAAGCAATTGAGGTAGCACTGGCCTTGCCAGTTACCACCTGCACTGTCGAACGCTCCTTCAGCACAATGAGGAGAGTGAAAACTTGGCTACGATCAACAATGACAAATGACAGGCTGGACGGCCTTTGTATGATGAGTGTGCACCGAGAGCGTGTAATGAAACATAAGAATGACTTCATCGCACATGTTATCTCGCAATTTGCACAGAAAAACCCGAGGCGTCTGCAGCTGCTATTCAAGGAAGTTTGACGGAGTGCAGTTGTATGTTTGTGAACGTATTGTGCTGTGTGCTGGTGATCAGTTGGCGTGAGTCGAGAACCCTCGCGCAGCGAGATGTACCAATTTTCTTTACAGAGTGACAGTAACGTTTCGCATTTTCTTTATTCACTTTAGTTATTTGTTCGGTAATAAAATTCAATGTATATTCTCCAAGTCTGGTTATAATTCCCTGTTTGTAATTTTTTTTCATATGCGCAGTTTAAACCACAAATAGCGCCTTTTTAGTGCTATGCAACCGTACCCCCCCCCCCCCCCCGCCACCTATAGATGCCCCCCCTTGCAAAAAACCCGCATTTCCCCGAAGGGGAGTATGAGGAAGTGCGAAGCACGGGGTGATGCTATGAGGGGGCGCGCGCGACTAAACTGCAGTAAAGGGCTTTAGCAGCCACGGCGCGGAGGCGCCAGCTGCACAACGCGCCGTGACGTCACGGCGCGGAGAGCGGTGCGGAGCAGGCGCGGGGCGCGCGCAGCCACGGAGCGGAGGGCGGAGCGCGCGCAGTCACGTGGGGCGTGACGTCGCTGCGCCGTTGCTACAGACGCTCCTCTCCGCTCCTCGCGCCGTTGCTAGGGGAGAGGAGGAGGAGCGCGGATGCCGGCGGTGTTTTCGGGGTCGCTTAAAGGGACCCTGAAACGGTTTTGACGATTTTGTGCAAACATGGTGATCCAGTAGAGCGGGTCATTAGGACCATTACAGGACAGATTTCAGCGCTGTGCGTAAAGTGTGTAATTTACAATAAGGTTTTGAACACGCGTATCGCAAAAGGTCGCAGCGGCTCGCCAAAATGCGTTTTCAAACGCCCCCGCCATCGACCGATCGAATGAGAGGTCGCTGATTGGCCCCGAGCCATGTGACGTGCACGTCATTTTCAAAACCTAGCTGCGAACAGCATGCTTCTACAACGTACTCCTTCGTTTCAGCCAACGATATCGTCGCGGCATCTGGCGGCGTACACACGAGTCGCCGGCGCTCTATTACAGAGGCTAGCACTGCCGAGGCGGGCGACCTCAGTGAGGATATCGGGGCGCTATGTGGCTACGGGAGGCTCGGCAGAGCGGCTGACGCGGGAGGCGCTGTCGTCGCTAGCGCGCATTCCGCAGCAGATCGAGTTGAGGAGGAACAGCAGTGGTAAGGGGGAAGGCGACAGAAATAAGCCCATAGCTGCCTTAGCGCATGGTGCTTCGCTTTATTTATGGTGTGAATGATTTCACAATTGTGTTGCCTAATCAGTGACGCAATGTCAAAAAACGTTTCAGGGATCCTTTAAGAAGTGCATTCGCACTTAAAAGTTCTGTGGACGCCCTTGGTCGTGCTGATTCGCGCCGGCAGTCAGCGCTTCGGTAGTGTTCGCGCCTCGACTGCCGAGTAAGTTAAGACCGTGGCGGCGTCGTGTCGGCGCGTTCCAGGGACAAAGTACGAACGCGGCCGCTACAAAATTTGTCTTGTGTGGCCAGGTGTGCGTTGCGGCGCGCACTGCTCTAGGATCGCACCAGGATCGCAAAGACAGCTGTCAACAAGCAAATGATTAGCCTTTCGTTTCAGAGGGCTGTGTTTTCACAAAACGATCCGCTGACAACCCGTTCAGTTCCTCTTTCAAGGCGTCACCATTTGCGGACGATCGTCGTTTATGGCAGGCTTGTGCAGGGCTCTGGCAATTCAGTGTTTCCAGAGCAGTGTGAGTCGCTCGAAAACTTTCGCTTGTGTACAACTGTCGAGAATACCTGTGCCGTGTCGAGGTGCCGCTTCTATATTCAACGTGTTCACATGTTCACAGTACCCGAGCCGTCTCCCGGCCCTCGATTCGCCATATTGCCGCTTATGCATTCCACAGCTTCGCGAAGACAGATTTCACTTTCGTGTTATACAATTCTTATGAGATCAACCACGTTTTTCTTTCGTCTCCTCGCGAGCGCATGCATCCTTAAACCGCGTATATATACTGGAAGTGTGCTGGTGGATTTCTCGGCTTTCTTGCTCTTCTAATCTGTGCCGATCCATGCGCGTCGTCAAGCAGGCCGCCAGGAGACGCCAGCCGTAAGCGTGTGCCCACGCACAATCTTTGCGGGGCGCGCTCGAAGAAAGTTGCGTGTATTTGTAGCGTTCCCTTAAGGTGATAATCGGAGACACATGTCGAGCGCGAGACGGGTTTAGTCCGCCATTTATTTTCCACCCTAAGCAAGAACATTCTTCCTCTGCCTGCCTGAGCTCTGTTCTTCGCCGTTTCCGGCACAGAGCGCTTCACTCTCCCGGACTTCATGGTTTACACCTCCTGGTGTAATATTTAACGACATTGCTGATGGAGGCGCATTCTGTCTGTGTATAGACTCCCAGGTACCAGATCGTCTGCAAGATACCATACCGAGAAGCGGTCAAGAGCACTTGAAAGGGTCCATAAAGCTTGTCTTTGGAACTTCTATTCCTTTTCTTACAAGAACGTAGTCCCCGGTATGTCGTTTATGTGTCTTGTGTCGAAGCTCTTCTTCTTTCGGCTTCTATACATCTGTTCCTGCTCGTCAGTCTTCTTGATCTCCAAAAGCGTGAAACGATAAAAAAGGCCTAGCTCGATGTCAGCTGGAAGTACCAGTACTGTCCTAAAAGCAGCAAAATAAAAGGGCTGCATCCTAGACCACTCGTGCTCGAACGATTGTGATGTCTCAAAGCGGCTTCGAGGCAGCACTTTCAACCTCCTCGGAAATTCGGGTGCATCTTTATGTACTGTTTTGCGTCCCTTATAACCCGCTCAGCAAGGCCATTAGCAGCTGGATGGTATGGCGAAAAAAAGTTTATTTTTATGCCGTGACGTTCCACCCACTTTGCAAGCTTCGTGCTCTGAAAAGCAGGTGCGGTGTCACACACTAATATCTTTGTGTGCTTAAAGGGCCCATGACAGCTATTTTTTTGTTGGATACTTTTATGTTCTAATGAGTAGAACAGTGTCTTGTAATCACGGCATGGAGTGGCAAATTCTCCAGCGTGAAGTCTAATTAGTCACAGCATCGTTAATTTTGTTCAGTTTTAATGAAGCTTCGAAACGCGCGCCAAAAACTGCAAGAAACTAGCGCCGCGGGGCTAGCGCGGCGGCTGTCGGAAGTGAGCGCACGCACTGATCACTTGAGCTCAAGATTCGGTGACGTTGCGGAGAGCGCGAGCGCCAGACCAGCTCGCCACACTCGCTTTGCATCATAGCGTGTGTACAATGTACGCTTGAGGGACCAACACGGAGAGGAAGCATAAAAATACGGCTTTTGGCGTGGCCTCCGCGATCGGCTGCGAGAGCCAATCTTGGAGGCCACGCTCGGAGGCCATAGCGCGGCGCGCCCGTGTCTCTCTGTGACGTCACGATATCAACTTACAAAAGTGAAACGTCACAGATGGCCCACAAATTACGTCATACTAGTGACGATGTCGCGAGGTGCCGCAAACCCAGATGAGCATTTCTGGTCACTTTAAATACATATTAAAATATCTTAACGACAACGTTCGCCGTTAATACTTGGCCACAAGTGCCTTCAGATGTTCGACAACCAAACAACACAAACATATCGGGTTTGAAATTTTGGTGTCATGGGCCCTTTAAAACAACCAGCCTTATTTCATAAGAGCCATGACGGTGTTTGTGTCTTCTCTTCCTGGCCTGGCCATGACCATCCTGATGCATTCGCCAGTAGCCAGCAGGAAAGCTTGCACCTTCCTGACCCCTTCCCACTTGTTGCTGAATTCCGGAAACTCCAAATCAATAACTTCAAACGGGAAACTCGAATGCTGTGTGATTGCCATTATGTACGTCGGATGCTTGAACTTTGTTCGTTTCGCATAGATGACAAGAGCGTATGTAAATTCTGGCATAATCTTTTATGCCTGGCATTGTAAATCGCTTCAGCAGCTTTTGGTACGCGCGCCAAAAGCCGTGATGTTCTCTTGATTCCAGGATGTCGTGATAAATGTCGAGAATCTTCGAAATCGTTGTAGGTAGGACACGATGTCTTCCGTTGACAAACCTCATTTCTTCGGTACGTTCGCACAGCTTTGCGTGGTTCA
This sequence comes from Hyalomma asiaticum, assembly GCA_013339685.2. Taxonomy (NCBI): domain Eukaryota; kingdom Metazoa; phylum Arthropoda; class Arachnida; order Ixodida; family Ixodidae; genus Hyalomma; species Hyalomma asiaticum. The sequence goes on from CM023483.1 coordinate 150,579,143, forward strand.
CTTGTAGAGGGCTGTCAACTGCGTTGGGTACCAGCAGCGTGGGCAGGGCATCAGCATCGGTAAGGAGAGACCTGGGCGATGGGAAATGACGAAGTCGAATTGTTGCAGGTAATTTACCCATCTAGCGACGCGGCCTCTTGGTTGCGTCATGTCAAGTAGGTGTGTCAAAGCTTGGTGGTCTGGAAACGACGTAGATTTTGCACCTTCTAGGTACGCTATAAAATACCACACTGCTTTCAGAACAGCCAATGCTTCTGTCGTTGAGTAGTTCGCTACAGCACGTTTTAGTGTATAGCTATAATATCCCACAGCGTGATGCCTTTGACGATTCAAATATGGTGGCTTCTGCTAGAAACCCGCACTATTAAAATAAAATGATGCATCTGTACTAAGAGAACTCTGGTATGCTTAGGATGGGGTCCGACGGTATTGATTTCACCACTTCCGAATAAGCGCTTTCGCAATCTCGGCGTCCTACTGGAATGGTATTCATGATTAAGAAAACGGCGCAGCACACACAAACTAGATACTATAGAAGAAGAAAACACGAAGACGAACGCCGGACTCACAACTAAATTTTAGTTCGCACCCCGCACATTTATACCCACACGTAGGTACCATCAGAAGAGATACACAATACAAATCACATGTGTCCATTCAGATATAAGATTTCTTTTGTCAGCAAAGCGATTGATGGGGCGCTGATGCATGAAGTCCTGTTATTATATATATGCAAGACTTTGATTATCTCACGAGTTGTCTGGTTATGCTTTGTGGGGAAGATGTTGGTCTGTTTGACCTTAGGAGAGCACTCGCACGCTTCGCAGTGCGTAACAATATGAGATAGTCTATCATTACGTTTGTTAGATTCATGTTCCTTGAATTCCGTTGACGCATCTTCCCATCTGACCTATACATACCGAGTCACATGTTAAAGGCAGGTTGTGCACCACTGCCGTGGCAAATTTATTTGCAGGATCTCTGTGGTTCACTCCGCAACCTACTTTCTTTACAACTCTTTTCTCTTCTATATACCTGTGCTGTGTGTTTAGTGCTGCGACGCAGTGAGAACCTGAGCCGACGGAGCGGAGCCACCGGAAAGCGGGCCCCGCCCACCCGACGACGGAGCTAAGGGCACGCTAGCCGGGGGAGGGGAACTAATAGACACTTTCAGACTGAACGCCATGCGTGTCGGCTGTATGTTTCTCGGCCTCCGCGAACGCTACATGGTGGAAGCGTACATTTGAACCTGCCAAGAGCACCGATCGAGGAGTCGCAACCTCAACAAGGCAAAATGGCTACGTCCAGCTTTCAGTGCAAGCCTCCGGAGGAATTCACCTTCACAAATCCCAGTGAGTGGCCACAATGGAAGCGGCGGTTTGAACGTTTTCGCATCGTGAGTGGCCTCGCTTCGAAATGCTCAGTGGAACAAGTCTACGCAATTGTCTACTTTATGGGCGACAAGGCAGAAGACATTCTCGCCTCATTAAAGTTGACAGACGAGCAGGAGAACAACTACAACGATGTCCTGAAGGCGTTCGAGGACCACTTCGTAATTCGCAAGAATGTCGTGTACGACAGGGCGACATTCTTCAGAAGAGAACAGCGAGAAGGAGAAGGTGTCGAAGAAGAAGGAAGCATTTAATGAGAGGAAAGGAGGAGATGTCGGCCTGGAGAGTGAGTCTCTGGCCTGCTACTCCTCACAAAGGTAAGGGTCACCGTGGTGGAGGTGCTGGGTACGATAGCTGCAAAGACGGAGCCGCTGGGACCAATACTACGACGAAGCCGACGCCTCGCTCAACTGCCCCCACCGGAGATCCGAATGTCTCGCACCGACAACGAACAGCCGTCTCTGCCATCTCCGGCACGGTCAGCCAGCGTCCGGATGCACCTGATGGAGCCACGTACTTTTTCAGAAAAGTTCGGCGAAGACGTTGAAAAATGGCTCACTCACTACACGCGTGTGAGCAAATACAACGGTTGGAACTCCGACGCCCAGCTAGAGAACGTCCTCTTTCTAACGGACAAAGCACTCGTGTGGTACGAGAACCACGAGGGCACGCTGACAATGCGGGACCGCTTCGTTTCTGACATCACGGAATGCTTTGTGGATTCAAATGCGAAACGTAAGCGGGCGGAGCAGACATTGCTTCAGCGTGCGCAAGTCCCAGGTGGGACGTGCACGACTTACATTGAAGCAGTCCTGAAGCTGTGTAAATCCGTTGATCCTCGAATGTCCGGAGAGGACAAAGTTGGACATCTTCTCAAAGGCATTGCCGAGGAGGTGTACAACTACCTAATCGGGAAGCAAAGCCTGAACTCGGTCGCTGATCTCACCAAACATTGCCGAGCTTTCGAGACTTTGAAGCTGCGTCGTATAATGCCAAAGTTCGGGAGGTTGGCGAACGTCGCAACTGTCGCAAGCATTGACGACAGCTACAACATCCAGCAAGACCTCGCGGCAGCCATAAGGCAGATTGTCCACGAAGAACTTGAACGGCACATCAAAGGGGCGGATGTTGAACAGCTTTGTCGCGCTCCTGCTTCCAACCAGCTTCGTGAACCCGCATCTGTCGTATCTGCATTGTCTGCCATGCCAGGCGCAGTAGACTATCAAGCCGACGTTCCTTCCCCCATAAAACCGACGTACCGACGTTCCTTCCCCGATGAAACGGCGCATAACCAGCGCCTTCGTGCGGCTGCCACCACTCAACGTCATTCGGGAGGCCGCGTGTACTATTCCCAGAATCCCAGGGTTGACCACGCTGCCCACGACGTCGGTCGCGCGTTGCCTGTGCGCTACAACTGCGGCACCGTGCGGGACACATATCTGGGTTTTGTCACCGGCATCGACAGGCGAGACCAATTCCACAAGTCCCGACTTTGCATGATTTTGAACATGACGATTACAGCCACTGGATAAGGGACTCGGCTGCCACAAGTGCCACAGGAGGCCCAGCGCCACGTATGACCGATACGTTTCGTCAGTACAGCAGGAGTGAAACGCCAGCTTCAGACCACAGCCTGGCGCCACCAACCAGTCGCCAACGCCGTTCGCCATCACCACGGCGACGCTCTACGTCACCGCCGCCTTCGGGAAACTAGCCGGCGCGACCGATGGAGGTAAGGTCGCCGAACAGTCTACGCCTGTGCTGAATATTCCTCCGCCTCTGATGATGGTAAAGAACAAAGTGCGCGTGTTAATCGACAGTGTTTCTGCAACTGCGTTGGTAGACACTGGGGCTACCGTGTCTGTATATGAGAGTGACATTTAAAGCAAAACTCGGTCGGCAGGTTATGTTCCCAGTGGAATGGTGGTGTGATGTTTCGTGGTATCAGTGGTGAGTGCATTGTTCCCCTGGGCTTCTGCGTTGCCAATGTCTTTTTCGGTGGGGAAGATATTAAAACAGAATTTCTTATACTGCCGCGCTGTACTTGTCACAAAATAGTGCTTATTTCGGCGAGAAACTCGGCGTGTAACTAGATGGAAGGTACAAAACAACAAGAAAAGCGGCGCTCACGGAGGGGGCCCTCAAGGTCACGCCGCGTCTCAAAAATGCGAGAATATTGTGGAATCTTTCTTATCGCGGTGAGCGCGCGCGCGGCACAGACGTAAGGAGAGCGAGGAGGTGGAGAGTACACACCGACGCTACTCGCGCAGTGAGAGAGAGAGAGAAAGATGCGCCACTCCAACGGAGAAGGACCTAGAATGGGCGAGAAGGTTCCCAACTGCGTGTGTGCTTTGAGTCACGTGAGCCCGCCGAACCTTCTAGCGTGCCTTCCCAGGGCTATATAAGCAGTCGGACACGGGCCTCGGGGGAGAGTAGAAGAGTTGCAAGTAAAAGAAGCAAGAAGTCGTATGTGACTCAGACGCCGTACCACGAGCCAGCTGACAAGCCACCTGCAAGCTTCGAACTGAGAAGACGCCCAAATGACTTGGTTAATAGGACTCTTTCGTGTTTTCTTCTTTGTTGCAGTGCATGAGCTTGTTCGAGTTTGTTGGCTTTGTGTAACTCATTTTTTTCACTTGGTTGCAGCGCAACATACACGAGGACAAAGAAGGAAACGAACAACACAGCGCCGTGTTGTTCGTTCCCTTCTTTGTCCTCGTGTATGTTGCGCTGCAACCAAGTGAAAAAATGAATCCCAACCAACTAGCCCAACTTGCCGTTTTACGGCTTTGTGTAACGTTGTAAACCATCTGTGTTTGAGTTTGTAAAAGCCGTGTTTGTGTACATTTTCTGTAACTGCCTATTTGATGAGAATATATTTGTTTTGTTTGATCACCCTTGGCTCTGACTCGGTCTTTGAACCACTGCTGGCGTTTTGCTAGTGTGCTGAAGGGGACCAAAAATCTCATTGTCCAAGGTTTTGTGGGATTATTTCCAGGGGATTAATAAGTTTGTCTTTGGGATCTTTTCCGGCGATTGCGTCCCGTACTTCACAGCACGGGCTTGGTGACAATAATTCTGGCGTCCGCGACTAGGACTTCTTTGGCGCTTGGGTGTGTTCAAAGTACGGAGCAAGAGCCTTGGGTTGTGTACCTGTTGGCGTAGACGATATTGTGTGTTGCACCACGTTCTCGTTAACTTGTGTGCAGAGAATATTTTGAGAGTTGAGGTATAGGCAGATATTTTTTTGTGCATGCGGCTAGATTTTGTGGAAGCGCACCATGGATCTTGAGAAGTTAGTTGCCCTTGGTGAAACGATGGGTCTGACTGGAGCTGAGTTACGGAAATGGGTTAGCCAGAAAGAAAAAGAAGCTGCCGAAAGAGAGAAACTGGCTGCCGAAAGAGCGAAAGAAAGAGAAGCGATAGAACGAGAAAGGGAAGCGAATGAGAGACAAATGAAAGAAGAAAGAGAAATTAAGGAACGAGAAATGCAAGCAGAGATCGAGGAGAGGATAGCGGCTGAAAGGGCGAAAGAAGAAAGAGAAGCGGAGATGGCTGAGAGGGATAGGCAAAGGCAACATGAGTTGGAGCTTGAACGTTTCCGACTGCAGCAGCGCACTGACGCGCCTGTTCGAGTCGACAGCACGGAAAGGGAAGAGTGCTCGTTCCGACTGAATCCGAGCAAGCTGCTTGCGGCGTTCGATGAAAGAAAGGATGGTTTAGACGCCTACTTGCACCGATTTGAAACCTTTGCTAGAAGTCAGAATTGACCGGAGGAGCAATGGGCAACAGCGTTGAGCATTTGTTTAAGGGGCGAAGCGCTCAGTGTGTATGGCAGGTTGTCGCCTGCGGGTGCCTCCAGCTATGCAAGGGACAAAGCCGCTTTGCTGAAACGATTCAGGTTTACTGTAGACGGCTTCCGAGACAAGTTCAGGACGGGAAAGCCCGCCGATGGAGAGATTGCTACGCAGTATGCTGCGCGACTCAGCCACTATGTTGATCGGCGGACTGAACTTTCAGGAATTGAACAGGAGTACGGTGCGCTTAGAGAGCTTCTCATTAAAGAGCAATTTCTCGTCAGTTGCCACCCGAGCCTGTCTATTTATCTGAAAGAGAGAAAAGCCCAGTCTCTCAGTGACATGCTGAAATTAGCAGACCAATTTTTGGAAGTGCAACGAGGCAGCAATCTTGGCAAGATCAGAAGAGAGGGACTGGAAGATGTGAAGCAATCGACACCTGATGAAAGAAGGAGCCCTCCGAAGCCTGTTACGAGGTGTTTTCTATGTAATCAGCTGGGACATCGTGCTAGTGACTGCCGAACTAATTTTCTCGCCCGACTGTGAAGTGCTTTAAATGCGGGCAGACCGGTCACAAAGCTGACACGCGTCGGAATGAAGTGAAAGAAGTCCATCAGGTATCGTGTGTATATGCCCCCCCCCGAAACAGGAAGACGATGAAAAGGTTTGGAACTTAAGGACGAAAAGTTCCGATTGTTGGTGCCATAACGACTGCACGTCCCGGATCACTGGATAAGAATATGCCAGTACTTTTTGGAAAAGTAGCAGGAAATCCAGTAAGCGTGTTACGGGATACTGGCAGCAGCAGAGTAATTGTGCGAAGGAATTTGGTCCGGAACCACGAGCTCACAGGCGCGAAACGTATATTTGCCTAATTGATGGTACAGCGAGGAGGCTCCCTGAAGCGAGGATCAAGGTGGAAACTCCCTACTAGATTGGGATGGTTACGGCTCTGTGTATGGAGAACCCACTTTATGATCTGATCATGGAAATATCAAAGGTGCACGAAGCCCTAACGATCCCAAGCCTCGATATGAAGAGCCGAGGAGTGAACCTGATTGGGAAACACCAGCAGCTGCAACTCGAGCTCAGTTTCAAGGGAAGCCTGTTGAGCGTTCTGAGACGCCGGACTCCGCAAAGAATTCGGCACGCGCTTCATTCGAAGGAGAGGACACTCGCATATGGCGAGATGCCGCCACTACTGTGACACCATGGAGTAAAACACACTCAGCTGGGGTGTGCGCTCACAGCGCAATTTGTGATGCAAGTTCGGAGAATGGGAATAAGGCAATGTGCAAGGAAACTCCGAAGACCGACAGACATGAGAAGGGACTGCAAATCACAACCGAGCAAGCGCAGCATTGCGGACAAGTAGATAAGATGCGCTTACCTCCACAGCTAACGCCAAGATTCACCCGCAAGAAAAGAAAAAGGAACAAACAGCGACGTAAACGAAGGGCAGTCTCGAGATCCAAAATCTAGGTGTTCATTAACAGGACGAAGCTGCATGTGTTGTGATTATTCATGTTCGGTGAAAGAACGTTTTCATGTATCTACGTGTGTGTGTTACATTTGAATATTTTGTAAACTTTGAGAAAATCCATGTATTGAGTGTTATGAGAAGCGATATGAGTGTGTTTCGGTTGATGTATTACGCGTGTGTACGCGATGAATTGTGAAGTTTTCAAGTGGTGTATTGTGAACATTTATGTGACGTGTGTGCGCGATTCATTGTGAAGGTGTGTGGACTTATGTGTTTGAACTCTCTTTTGGACTTATGTACTATGGACTGTCAGAGAGACTCGTGGAACTCTGCATGGTGTATTTTTGTGTGTGTGCACTATTTGGTGTATTTTTGAATATTATTTCATAATGTTCTTAAAGTGGGCGGCAGTGTCACAAAATAGTGCCTATTTCGGCGAGAAACCCGGCGTCTAACTAGAGTGAAGGTACAAAACAACAAGAAAAGCGGCGCTCATGGAGGAAACACTGAAGGTCATGCTCCGTCTCCAAAAGGCGAGAATATTGTGGAATCTTATCGCGGCGAGCACGCGCGCGGCACAGACGTAAGGAGAGAGAGGAGGCGGAGAGTACACACCGACGCTCCTCGCGCAGTGACAGAGAGAAACAGGCGCCACCCCAACGGAGAAGGACCTAGAATGGGCGTGAAGATTCCCAACTGTGTGTGTGCTTTGAGTAACGTGGGCCCGCCGAACCTTCTAGCGCACCTTCCCAGGCCTATATAAGCAGTCGGCCACGCGCCGCGGGGGAGAGTAGAAGAGTTGCAAGTAAAACAAGAAGCAAGAAGTCCTGTGTGACTCAGACGCCGTTCCACGAGCCAGCTGACAAGCCACCTGCAAGCTTCAAACTGAGAAGACGCCAAAATGACTTGGTGAATAGGACTCTTTTGTGTTTTGTTCTTTGTTGCAGTGCATGAGCTTGTTCGAGTTTGTTGGCTTTGTGTAACGTTGTCACCCATCTGTGTTTGAGTTTGTAAAAGCCGTGTTTGGGTACATTTTCTGTAACTGCCTATTTGATGAGAATATATTTGTTTTGTTTGATCACCCTTGGCTCTGACTCGGTCTTTGAACCACTGCTGGCGTTTTGCTAGTGTGCTGAAGGGGACCAAAAATCTTATTGTCCTAGCTTTCGTGGGATTATTTCCGGGGGATTAATAAGTTAGTCCTTGGGATCTTTTCCGGCGATTGCGTCCCGTATTTCGCAGCACGGATTTGGTGACAGTACTCATGACGTCATCCTAGGGATTGACTTTCTTCGGGGTTGTGGTGCTTCAGTCAACGGTGGTACAGGTGAAATTACCTTGAACAGCGCACTCCTCACAACGCTCGCATATGCACATTTGAGGGACGAGAACTTCTTTGTCGTTTCAGACGACTTGCTGCTAGCGCCCTGGTCAATGTCACGCATGCCTGTCAAAGCCACTGCTGCCGACTTGTCATCATTTGACGCGCAAGTTCAACCACCCACTTCAAACTGCGCTAAGAAGGATGTACTTGTGCCACGATCTGTCGTGACAGTGGTATATGGCACTGCAAATTTGGGGGTATTCAACTGCTCATCCGCTCCTGCTGCACTCCCGCGTGCTATGAAACTTGCCGAATTCGACGAAATTAGTTACAGTGCCATCATGGCTCTAAATGAGGATGCATAGCCCCCCGCGAGCAGCCCCTGCCTAAACACTTCTGAACAGCAGGTTCGAGAAATGATAACCGAGTCGCTGCCCTCAAATGAGTGCCAAGTTCTCGCGCAAGTTCTCCTGGCGCATCTTTCTGGCTTTGATTTCACACAAGGTGGCGTCACTACCGCGCTCTCGGGCTTGCCACAGAATTGATACCGGTTCTTCACGCCCCATTCGACAAAAGCCCTACCGCGTCTCCTCGGCAGAGAGAACACTTATCGCCGAAAAGGTAACAGACATGCTACAGAAAGGTGTCCTTCAAGAATCTTCTAGTCCATGGGAAGCGCCAGTCATCCTAGTTAAGAAGGATGGATCATGGCGGTTCTGCGTCGGTTATAGAAAAATGAACGCAATCACCAAGAAAGATGTCTACCCACTTCCGAGAACTGATGACATCATTGACTGCCTCCATTCGGCGGCGTATTTTTCACCGCTGGATCTGCGGTCGGGTTATTGGCAGATATCCACGCACCCAGCCAATAAGTTGAAAACAGCTTTTGTAACTCCAGACGGTCTTTATGAATTTAACGTTACGCCGTTCGGCCTTTGCAACGCGCCAGCAACATTCGAAAGATTTCTGGACGCTATTCTACGAGGACTTAAACGGGAAATTTGTGCTATCTCGATGATGTGATTTTTGGCAGCACTCTGAATGAGCATAATAGACGTCTGAGTAAGGTACTTGACTGTGTCTAGAAAGCCGGTTTGGTACTAAATTCCAAGAAATGTCGCTTTGGCGAAACCGAAACGTTGGTACCTGGTCATCAGGTCGACAAGAAAGGTGTGAGGCCAGACCCACGCAAGATCGAGGCAGTTAGCTCTTTCGAACCACCAAAGCCAGTGCGGGAGCTACGGAGTTTCCTGGTGTGGGGAAAGGACACAATATTTGTGTGTGAACCTCGAGAAAACTCGAGAAACCGAAAGTGAAGAAGACGAGTAGAGGGCAGGTGGCACGGAGACAGCAACAAAACAAGAAAAAGAAAAGACAAGGAACGGCCTAGCGCACGTGCAGGGGGCTCGAGCAAGGAAGCCAGCAGGCAGGCGAAGCCGTGTTCCGCTCGGGAAGAAGAGCTCCGGTCGTCGTCCCTAAGGCGGGCGTTCTACCAGGACGCGCCTGCCAGTTCCGGCTCCGGTCGCCTGTTCCAGGTACCAGGACGAAGCCTTCGAAACGGCTCCTGCCAGGGCGCAGTTTGCCGAGGCAGGTTCGGGAACGAGGCCTACCGGTGCTGTGGACGTGTGTGGAGACTGGCCCTGGACCCCGAGAGTTGCGGCAAGTCGTTGGCTGCGACGTGTCGCTCAACGGCGCCGCACACGGTAGCACATCCGTGTGCCGACGACCGCTCTACTGTCCGACGACCAACCGTGCCACCACTGCCCCCGCTTGCTCCGACCAGCGCGTCATGCCGGGAGGACGTTGAACACAAGCGTGAGGCACTGTTTCGTTTTTATACGGCAACGCTTCCCGTAAAGAACGCGGCATGTTAGTGCAGTCGGACTTTGGACAACAGTATTTTTTTCAGGGCGGACTTCAGCGTCTGTCACATTAAGGTTGCCGACTAGCTCTGTGTTTATAGTTTTGCTTTCTTTTCCCTTGACTCTCCTCTTTAGTGTCACCCATGAGGTTTATTTTCTTCCCCTCTCACACGTTTCGCTTCGATCCTTTCTCGTCCGAACTCACCAAACATCGTGACGAGCGTCCCATAATCCTTTACATTCTGGTGTCCGCGAGACAGGACTAAGCTCTCCTCAACATCTGGGAGCCTCACGTTGCTTGTGAGTGGTGGACGAGAACGGACGAGAAGAGAACGCTAGTGCAGCTCGGGAAGGAGATGGGGCTGAGTGGAGAGGCGTTGCCGGCATGGGTGAGCGCAGAGCAAAAAGAAATGAGAGACCAGCGAGCGAAAGAACGAGAAGAAGCGCTCATGATGGCGAGTTTCACAGCCCACGAACATAGGAAAAAATGCGACAGAGAAGAAAGAGCGCTGCTTCCAACTGATCTTTATTTTGCAGAGCAAGAAGATATATACACACAGAGAAAAAAACATCAAAATAACAAGCCTAACCAACATACTGTCAGTCAAATAACATGTGACACGTGTACGCGATTGCCCCTCAGCCCGGCCAGGTAATCACTTTCAAACCGTGATAGTGCAACGGATGGGGTACTTACACATTTGTCGCCTAACTTGTGTATCATTTCCGCTTCCATTATCTCGCGGGTAAGCTGAGACCGATGCCTTGTCACTATCGCACACTGATCAAAGAGCGGCCTGCAACCGCAGTCGCGGCAATGAATGCCAAGGTGCCCTTGCACCACATTGTGCACGTTGTTTCGGTACTCGCGCAGGCGGTCGTTAACGCACCTGCCGGTCTGGCCGACGTACGCCTTTCCACACGTCAGTGGAATTGAGTAAACGACGGCTACTGAGTAGGGGATGTAGCGAGACCTGTGCGCAACAGAGCAAGGGGCAGAGTTTGCACGAGGTGCGTTGACCCGCTTGCATAGTTTCTGCAACTTTTCAGGTGCAGAAAAAACTACCTGAACACTGGCTGCCTGGCCAATCTTCTTTAACCTGTGCGAAATGCTGTGCACATACGGTAGAATGACTGGCCGGCTCTTTTCAAAACTGCTGCGCTTTTCAGGCCTGTCTGCTCGCTGAATAACAGTCAGCAGCTTTTATGCCACCGAAACAAGAAGGGGTGCAGGATATCCGGCTTTTGCCAGACGCTCTACCTGTAGAGCAAAATTGCGATGCGTAGTATGGGGGCATGACTTGTGTAGGGGGTTGGGAAGGCAAAGGTTGGCAATACTCCGCTTAACCAATTTTGAATGGGCCGAGCTGAATGGCAAAAGCGGTTTGCCGCATCTTGGCTCATACATCCAGCAAACATGGGATGACTCTGTTGATATGTTCAAATCGAGAAATCTGAGGTTGTTATTGATGGGAAATTCATCGGTGAGAACGAGAGGCTGCAAGCACTCCTGGAAAATAGCCAAAGTATGAGATGAGATGCTCTGTAAATCCTGGCTACCACATTTAACAAGCACAGCATTTCGCACAGGTTAAAGAAGATTGGCCAGGCAGCCAGCGTTCAGGTAGTTTTTTCCTGCACCTGAAAAGTTGCAGAAACTATGCAAGCGGGTCAACGCACCTCGTGCAAACTCTGCCCCTTGCTCTGTTGCGCACAGGTCTCGCTACATCCCCTACTCAGTAGCCGTCGTTTACTCAATTCCACTGACGTGTGGAAAGGCGTACGTCGGCCAGACCGGCAGGTGCGTTAACGACCGCCTGCGCGAGCACCGAAACAACGTGCACAATGTGGTGCAAGGGCACCTTGGCATTCATTGCCGCGACTGCGGTTGCAGGCCGCTCTTTGATCAGTGTGCGATAGTGGCAAGGCATCGGTCTCAGCTTACCCGCGAGATAATGGAAGCGGAAATGATACACAAGTTAGGCGACAAACGTGTAAGTACCCCATCCGTTGCATTATCACGGTTTGAACGTGATTACCTGGCCGGGCTGAGGGGCAATCGCGTACACGTGTCACATGTTATTTGACTGACAGTATGTTGGTTAGGCTTGTTATTTTGATGTTTTTTTCTTCTCTCTTTGTATATATCTTCTTGCTCTGCAAAATAAAGATCAGTTGGAAGCAGCGCTCTTTCTTCTCTGTCGCATTTTTTCCTATGTTCGTGCGCTGTGAAACTCGCCATCATGAACGCAAACCAACTAGCCCAAGCTGCTACACTTGTAAGAAGAAGCGCGCTTAGCAGCACAGGCTGATCATGAGCGAGAGATGGCTCGCATGGAAGCTGAGAGGCTCCTCCTTGAGGAGCGACGCCGCGTTGCAGAGGCGCAGCGTCCGAACACGGTTTCTGCGGACGAAAGTATCGTTGCTAGTCAGTTTCCGCAGCCCACACAAGATGATTCCACCCTATCATGAGGGTAGGGACGAACTGGATGCGTACATCCAGAGGTTCGAGAGGGTCGCAATGAGCCAAGGCTGGCCAACTGACAAGTGGGCCTTGTCACTTAGCCTGTGTCTCACGGGGGAAGCCTTAATCGTGGTAGGATGGATGTCGGTCGAAGACTGTACGGACTACACAAAGCTCAAGCAGACGCTCCTCCAGCGGTTCCGGTATACAGAGGAGGGATACCGATCGAAGTTTCGGGATGCCCGGCCCGAGAATGCGGAAACAGGTCGACAGTTCGTGGGACGTCTCTGTGGATACTTCGACCATTGGCAAGAGCTGGCGAAGACTCCGAAAACGTACGACGCTCTACGAGACAGGATGGTGTCCGAGCAGTTCCTAAGGCGGTGCGACGAAATATTGGCTGTTTTCCTGAAGGAACGAGGTTGTCACAACCTGGACGCGTTGGCAACCACGGCAGACCAGTATTTGGAGGCCCAAGGAATCGCGAATCTCGCTAGAGGGAGGGAAGATAAGGGGAAACCAATGGCCGGAGCTAAAAGTGATACTGCAGGCGAAAACAAAGGAAAACCGCTTTGTTTTCTTTGCAACAAGCCGGGTCATCGAGCTTCCGATTGCTGGACAACGTCTCGAGCGCCGAAGTCGACGTCCAGCTGGGTTTCTGAGAAGACGGGGCACAGACCCGATAGTTGTCCCTCAAACTCGCGGAAAGGTGGAGAGGCATCATGCTCTGTTCTAGGGCCCCAGAAAGCCCATATCTGGACAAGTCAGTGGAAAGTGGGCCGGCTAAGCCAGTTCATAACCATTGTCATGACATGTGCGATGGGACTCAAAGCAACACAGCTGGCAACATCATAGAAAGTAGCTTACGATCTCGGGTTTAATCAAATGCCAACAGTACAGGGCTATCTGGAAGGCAAACTTGTTACCGTGTTACGGGATACCGGATGCAATACCGTAGTCGTGAAACGGTCTCTGGTTCCCGACGGCAACTTGACTGGCACCACCCGCACCATCTGTTTATTGCACCGGTCGGAAAAATGCTTGCCAGAAGCCAAGGTGCGCATTGACTGCCCACTCTTCAAGGGACAGGTTCTCGCTGTTTGCATGGAGGACCCACTGTACGAGGTTGTGCTTGGCAACATTATTGCAAAATGTTCCCATGCAAGTCATACTACCAAAGTGGGAAAGTGGTCAGGGCCTGTAAGTAACCATCAAGCCACCAACCAGGGAATTGAAAACAGAACTTCAACCCGTAGGGAATGGAGCAAGCACATGTCGTCGGTTGCTGTCCAGCGGGTTGAAGAACGTTGAAGGTTGAAGAAGTGGTTTGTCGGTTATGTTTTCCCACCGGCCAATGAGGTCAAGTGTGAAGTTTTGTTACGCGACATTTTCGCAAAAATGAATTGCCACTTGTAGCTAATGATTGTTGTTTTCCCAATCACTGTCGTGAGTCTGTACCCAACCATCTGTGCTTATGGAAAAGTTGTTTGTGTTGCCCTAAACAACTTTCTTGAGTGGGGGGAGATTATGGGACGCTCGTCACGATGTTTGGTGAGTTCGTACGAGAAAGGATCGAAGCGAAACGTGTGAGAGGGGAAGAAAATAAACTTTATGGGTCACACTAAAGAGGAGAGTTAAGAGTAAAGAGTCAAGGGAAAAGAAAGCAAAACTACAAACGCAGAGCTAGTCGGCAACCTTAATGTGACAGACGCTGAAGTCCGCCCGCCCTGAACAAAATACTCTCCAATGTCCGACTAAACTAACATGCCGCGTTCTTTACGCGAAGCGTTCCCGTATAAAAACGAAACAGTGCCTCACGCTTGTGTTCAACGTCCTCCCGGCATGACGCGCTGGTCGGAGCAAACGGGGGCAGTGGTGGCACGGTTGGTCGTCGGACAGTAGAGCGGTCGTCGGCACACGGATGTGCTACCGTGTGCGGCGCCGTTGAGCGACACGTCGCAGCCAACGACTTGCCGCAACTCTCGGAGTCCAAGGCCAGTCTCCACACACGTCCACAGCACCGGTAGGCCACGTTCCCAAACCTGCCTTGGCAAACTGCACCCTGGCAGGAGCCGTTTCGAAGACTTCGTCCTGGTACCTGGAACAGGCGACCGGAGCCGGAACTGGCAGGCGCGTCCTGGTAGAACGCCCGCCTTAGGGACGACGACCGGAGCTCTCCTTCCCGAGCGGAACACGGCTTCGCCTGCCTGCTGGCTTCCTTACTCGAGCTCCCTGCACGTGCGCTAGGCCTTTCCTTGTCTTCTCTTTTTCTTGTTTTGTTGCTGTCTCCGTGCCACCTGCCCTCTGCTCGTCTTCTTCACTTTCGGTTTGTCGAGTTTTTGCGAGGTTCACACACAAATATTGTGTCCTACCCTCACACCTGGGCCTTTGTTCGTATTTTCGCCGCTTTGTACGAGATTCGCCGACGTGGTGCACCCCTTAACATGCCTGCTCCAAAAGGACGTTGCTTTCAATTGGACATCGACTTGTGACGACGCATTCAGGGACTAAAATGTCTGCTAACTTCGGGTCCCATATTACGTCACTTTGATGCATCCTCGCCCACCCACCAATGTTCAGGCGCAATTCCTATTTGATACCAGAGAAGGAACTATTGACCTGTGTGAAAAGGTGCATTGATCTGTACAATGACGAGTATAACTAATATGCGTTTCAGTGGCTCCTTCCTAGAAATTTTAAAGTGCTATTTGAATTCCACTGTTATTGGGTTGGAGGATAAGATGTACGTACAAAAAGAAAATATCTGTATTGTATCCAGGATCGTCCCAGTTCTCAGCAATATCTTCCTGGGTTTCATAGATGAATATATCGAGAAGTGTCTGGAACGTGATAACATCAGGATTTTCAGGTGTGTTGATGATTATCTGGTGCTGGTCGATGAGGGCGGATGTTCAAAAACAAGGGATGGAATACTAGACATTTTTAAGCGCGAAGGCAATGGCCTCAAGTGTACGTATCAAGTTCCGCAGCAGGAACAACTAAGGTTTCTTGATTTGACACTGTTCATAACGCCTGGTCACATGCGTTGGGAATATTCGCCACGCTCCACGAAAGGTCTTTAAATATCTCGTCGGCCCATTCGAAGGTCGTCAGGGATGGCATCGCCATTTCGTGCTTCCGGTCGGCGATCCACAAGACATGTTGCCATAGACTAAAAGGAAGCGTATTTCAACAGGAAGGCCGGCTGAGGTGCGCGGGTACCCTGACCATGTGTTGACAAGGGTGTGCGAAAAGTTAATACGAGCAGCAATGGCGGCACACAGGGGGAACAGCGATGACAAAATCTTGGAAGCTAGTAAAAAAAAAATTCCGTAGTGCCATATATTCGCAAGCTGCCGCATGCACTGAAAAACGAGGCAGGCCGCTATGGTGTGCAAGTGGTTTTTACTGCGACTAATAACTTGGGAGGGATTTGCGCACGCGTCAACAAGAAGGTATTTGAGAAAAAGGGTGTAAAGAAAGAAGGTTGCGGAGATCCTGTAACTAAATGTGCCACGGCAGTGGTGCACAACCTGCCTTTATCATGTGACTCGGTATGTATAGGTCAGATGGGAAGATGGGTCAACGTAAGATTAAAGGAACCTAACACACGTAATGATAGACTATCTCCAATGCGAAGCGTGCGGGTGCTCTCCTAAGGTCAAACAGACCAACATCTTCGCCACAAACCATAACCAGACAACTCGTGAGATAATCGAGGTCTCGCATATACATAATAACAGGACTTCATGCATCAGCGCCCCATCAATGGCTTTGCTGACAAAAGAAATCTTATATCTGAATGACGAAAGGGAAGGGGTCAAGGGCTCGTTCTTTTATTTGTTAGAAACAAGTTTCCTAGGCTTCTTTGTCTGTTTGCTCATTAACTTATATCTGAATGGACACATGTGATTTGTATTGTGTATCTCTTCTGATGGTACCTACGTGTGGGTATAAATGTGCGGGGTGTGAGCTAAAATTTAGTTGTGAGTCCGGCGTTCGTCTTCGTGTTTTCTTCTTCTATAGTATCTAGTTTGTGTGTGCTGCGCCGTTTTCTTAATCATGATTACGTACCAACTCGCCCATTTATCTGTGCTACTCGAATGGTACGCCCTTCTGAGTCAAGCGTGTGAGACATCTCGTTTTAATTGCATCGTCTTGAATGAAGGAACGGAAATGTCTTAAGCCCAGGAAAATACTCAGAGAATGCACATCATAGCACTTCACCAATAGGGGATAGTCAAAATGTAGAGCGCCATCTGTCGACATCCCCGCAAGCGTCATCCGCCATGTTCTTCAGGGCGCCGGAAACCGAAACTTGCGGTATCTCTGCATGTATCGGCTGCTACCTGCTGCTTTTTTTCTTTTTTGCGGTCGCTCCGCGATGTTTCCGCACTGCTACCTTCTGTTATGCACGCAACGTCTATCTGTCACGCGCTGGCAACAACGTAGTAGCGTATGCAAATACCATGATTATTTGAAAGACGAAAAAGAAAACATACTGTCAGCGCCGCGCATGGTAACCTCATCGAGGATATATATTAGCGTTGCGTGTGTTCGGGACTGTGGTCGACGCGCGTAGAATCGTCTTTTAGCCTCGTTTCTATTTTTTCCGTGTATATGAGTTGCTTTCCCAGCGACAAGCGCTGACGGATATAAGCCACTTGCATTTTTAACAGATTTTCAGTGGACTGGTACATCACGCACGCACGGTCGAGAGAGCATGATGGTACGCTTCTTGTTTGTCGTATTCTTTTCAGACGAAAGCGAGTGTTCGCGGGGATAAATGTGTGTACGTCAGCGATGTGGGTTGAGCATACACATTATTTTTTTTTTCAGAGCAGTGTGCGTATACTAGGCCTCTCCGGAAAGTTATGCGACATGCAGTTCTAATCACATAATGTTATTAGCACAATAAAAAATTACAGCATATCCACGGAGTGAATGATGATGAGTGGGCGAAGCTCGGGAGGTTCATCGTAGATCGTGCCGAGTTCCGGATTAATTTAGTTAACGCGCAAGCTACGAATCCTCATGGTTCAACTATGCACAAGTGAAATCTCCCACCGTCACTTCATTGCAAGTCAAGATCCAGTGCCTATATGTATATATTGTAATGTATAATAACCAACAGCTCGCCGTGCCTGGGGCGCTCGCGCTAGGGGCGCAGGAGGACGAGGAAGAGAAAGACTAAGGGCAGAATAGAACAGCCGGCCTGCAGCTCGGTTAGGAAAGGACGCTAATTTCTGCAGCCCATGTAGGGAGCACGCTAAGCCTCCGTGGGGGTGGGGAAAGGGAGTGAAAGAGATAGAGAGGAGAGGAAGGCCGTAGTGGAGGGCTCCGGAAATTTAGACCACCTGGGGTTCTTTAACGTGCACTGACAACGCACAGTACACGGGCCTCTGGCATTTTCGCCTCCATCGAAAATGCGACCGCCGCGGCCGGGATCGAACCCGCGTATTTGGGTGGCAGCCGAGTACCGTAACCACTACACCACCGTGGCGGACAAACTCGCTTGGAGACGCTGCCTGCGCCAACGTTGCCTCTCGCGGGTGAGGGCGCGTTCTCCTTCTTTGCGAGCTGGCAGAGCGTTCCTCTAAGAGCGTTTCCATAGCCAACGCGCGTCTTTCGCTCTCTCTCTCTGTCTCTCTCTCTCTCTCACACACAAGACAGCAGAGGCACGCGCCGGGAGGCACGCGCGTTACGCCTGACGACTGACGCCTGACGCGTGACAAGGTTAGACTAAGGGGAGCTTCGCCCCTAATATGCGATGTAAGTTTTTGAAGCTGCACCATGAATCAACATTCATGAAAGCTAGATTCTGTATATGCCATAAAAAACGTTTCGTACGTTCTGCACGCGTGAATGGTGCGCAATGATTGGATGACTGAAAAATTGTGCGCTCCGTATCACGCCGCCCCGTTCTTATTTGTCGTTTTTAATGTGCATATATGTGATCAGTAGCTCTAAATATCTATGGCCAAGCAGCTTCGGTCGTCCATCGGCGCGCTCATTGCTAAATGAAGCAGTCATTCGGCACCAATTCGGCGCATCGCATTGCATCCGTCAACCTGATCCTCGGTTCCCCTCACCAGCTGCTTGGCGGCCATAAGATTGAAACCAACAAATTTAAAAGCGCTTGGAAAGGTGATATACGGCGTACCTGCAGATGAAAAGCAACGCTGCGGTCATGTTGCTCCTCCTAAGTCCCGTGTTTTCCTCTCTACGTGTACTGCCCTTCCTCGAAAAATAAAGCTGCAGAGAGAAGTAGCGGCTAAGGCAACCTAGTCAAGCCTCATTCTTTGTATTTTCAAAAGAACCAAAAGAATACTTTCACCGCACATCCCTCCAACCCTTACTAAGGAAAATACGGCAAGGACCTGGCGACACTGGCAATAAGTTTTTGTCCTCTGACGCACGTATTTGCTACATACACTAATCCTCTCAACAGACCGTCTGCTCACATCAACGGACGTTGCGTGGCTGAAGTGTGCTAGCTTATCAGCAGTGAAATAACAGGGGCCGAACATGCAAACTCCAGAAAGCGATAGTCTAGTTTTTCGGAGACGTTCTTGGCGCACCGCTTGTGCGTACACGCATTGCTTATTTCTAGAAAACATCAAGCACTCATCTGCGAAGGATAGAGATGTGTTCGGCTGGAGAAACGAGAGGGGAAGCAGCACAGCGACGCTCAGAAACAACGTGGTTTCGATATCTGGCGAGCGTTTCTAATCGCATTGATAAATAACATGGAGTATCGTATTTTCGCACTAGCTTATCTTAGATATTCTACACTCGGACCTTCTCGACAACCAAGAATATCCTCGAATGCTTACCTCTGATCAGAAGCTTTGGTCTGTACTATTTTCGTTACGAAGCGGTTAGTACGCCTGTATAGCAGCTGCCTTCCGGGTGGGTACCTAAGAGCGCAAGACTGCGTTATTGTGTTCTCGTCGACTTTTAGTAGCACAGTGAGCTCCTCTGTCCTTTCATAGCTGGATGTCGCAGGAAACTAACGCATTTTCTTGGCCCGAAAGCGCCATCAGTGACAGCCGCTCAGACTCTCCCTATGCCAGCGATAGCAGACAATTCCGCGACGGCACCCCGAAGGACATGGCGGGCGCACCCAGTGTTGCCAGATGACAATGCATTATGAATATCCCGTATTGGGAAATTTTCTCAACCGATTCCTGCTTCGTGCTTTTCGTGTATCCGTCAAAACCTCTTCCGGGAAACATTAGTTTGTCTTGGACGAAGGCACTTTTCTAGAAGTTCGCTTTGAGACGTGCAATACTTAAAACGTTCAGACCTAGGGACAGGTGTTTCTGATGTTCCCCATTAGTTTTCCAACAAAAAATTACGTCATCACTGTAGACATTACAGAACATTCCCAAATACGGCCTTAATGTTCCATTCATGATGTTTTGAAAGCACGCTGGTGAGTTCTTCCAACCAAACGGTAATCGGTTGTATTTGTATAGGGCTAATGGGCTAATGAACGCGATGTACTCCTTGGTTTTTTCAGTCAGCGCAGTTTACCAGAAGCCCTTTCAGAGGTCTGATCTTGAGAAGTAATGGCAACCACCGGTCTCGTCAATGATGTCAATTCGCGGCATTGGGTATGGTACGAGCTCAGTCTGGTGATTAAGGACCCTGGAATCCGTGCACATCTAGCTAATCCGTGCACAATCTAGCTTATTACTTTAACGAAACACCATGATACAGGAAAATCAACTGCGAATTCAGCTCAGGTAGATGTCTTTCTTCATCCAATATGTCGACCATATCTGCCCTTGGAAAAATGTGTCACTGGGATAAGCGGTGTACCGGGATACGTGTGCCAGCGAGATTGGAACGCTGGCAAGGCCGTTCCGGTCTATAAGTCACCCGCAAATTGCCGACCCACTTCGTTAACTAGCATAACATATATAATCATGGGACACGTCATATACTCACAAATTATCAATTTTTATTTGACGTCAAGGAAGAAGAAAATACATGGTAAGTATATAAAGAAGGTGGTCCCATAGTTACAAACTGAAATGGGACCTCCTGTGCGTGATAACATGGTGAATAATACAATTAAAATGGTAATATGTGGATTTATTAATGGTGATAGTTAATGTTATACAAGCAAGAAACTAACCTGAAAACAGCGTTACCATAAGCGCGGAACAAGTGAAGGAATGTGCCTTAGTCAATGAAAGTAACACGGATAGGTGGGAGAAAAAAACGGGATAAACAGTATGCAGTATACGAGATCATAAAACTCAAATTAACAATTTACAATAGGCAAATAAGGTAAATCATTGAAAAAAGATTCAAGGACGGGAAAGGACAGTAGGACAGGGAGAAAAGTAATGAAAGGAAAAAAAGATAAAGAAAAGAAACACCTAGAGCAATAAAGAACCGGAATAAGACAAATTTAGCAGAAAGCGCTTGAGTTCGGACCGGAATCTATGAGCATTTAGTAGTTTTAAAGGAGATGGCAGTGAATTCCAAAAAGCAAGTGCTAAAAAATGTAATGATTGCTTGCCGTAGTTGATTGATTTGTGGAGTTTAACATCCCAAAACCAGCTGTGATTAGGTGAGACGCCGTAGTGGAGGTCTCTGGAAATTTTGACCACCTGGGGTTCTTTAACGTGCACTGACATCGCACAGCACACGGGCCTCAACATTTCGCCTCCATCGAAATGCAGCCGCCGCGGCCGGGATTCGATCCCGCGCCCTTCGGATCTGCAGCCGAGTGCCATAACCACTAGACCACCGTGGCGGGGCTGCGTGCCGTAATTGGTGCGAACGATGGGTAGAACGAAATTATTGTTTCTAGCAAATCTAGTATTATTGGTGTTCACCAAGGATGCCTTCGGTATTATGGATACAGGAAGATTATTGTGCAGTGCCGTGTAAACGATAATGGCGAGATTATATTTATTAAGGTCAGACACACTTGAAATATTATGAGAATGCAATAACTGATTCGCGTTAACACATCGAGATGACAGCGTTATTAGACGAATGGCTTGGTTTTGAATGACCTGCAATGATGTCAGGTGACTGTTGTACGTATTACGTCATGATTCGATGTTGTAGCTAAGATGAGAATGAACGAAAGCGTAATAAGGAGATATGAGAGTAGAAAAAAAGAAACGCAGTCGAGCTTTGATAAGAGCACGTATACCATCAGCCATTTTCTTTTTTACATTAGACACATGAAGATGGAATTTAAGATGGCAATCAAGTTCCACTCCTAAAAACGTACAATGATCAACTGGAGAGATAATGTGATTGTTGATGGAAATGACTGGATAAAAGTCAGAGGAAAGCTGATGCGAGGTAAAGACGACGAAATCTGTCTTACTGTGGTTAATTTGGAGCTTGTTAAGTTCACGCAACGTGAGATTTTCAAACGATCTTCATTTAACGCTTAAATTTGGGCTAGTTGGTCTTGACTTAAAAACATACTATAGCGGAACAAAAACAAGGACATACAAAGAAGCACACAGGACGACCGCTAGACTTCAACTGAAGTTTTCCTTTCGACATGTGACATATATAGTGTAAAAAACAAAATCTAATCTGAAGAAACGTCACCATTCTGCCTACACAGAAGCTACACGTGCCAAGCTACGCGTCGCGCATGCGCCCTTCCAGGAAGCCAATCTCCTTTTTCGTTCCGGCAATTGAGGGCACACTTACACACCTGTCTGCCTCCCTATGTATATTCATGGCCTCACAGATCTCACGTCGTAACTGGTCATGACCCCTTCCCAAAACCCGAGTTGCACGAAATGCCGGGGCGCACCCACACCGCTTACAATGATCGGCCAAGTGGCCCCCCGCGGCAAGCGACGAAACCGCTGCCCGATGCTCTCTTAACCGGTCATTCAAACAGCGCCCCGTCTGTCCTACGTAACATTTTCCGCAAGACAACGGGATTCTGTAAATGACACCTTTAACACAGGAACCAAAACTGGTGTCATGCCTCTTTTTTTTTTGTGCATCCTTGCCTTCTAACCTCATTCACAGCAGGGCACATCCGCATCAGCTTACCCGGTGCAGTGCAGAGCACATCAACACCACATTTCTTGCCCAATTTTTCAAGCGATGCGTCAGCTGATGAATGTAGGGTACCCCTACCGGCCGAGTACTAAGTCGGCTTCGGTCTTCCTTTGAGGATGGGCGTGCGCCACTCTTAACTTCTTTGAGAAGGCTTTCAGCAACAGAGGCCACCAGTTCACGTGGGAACCCTGCGTCTGCCAAGCGGGACACTTGCGCTTGCACGCTATCTGCGACCCTGTGCCGACAAGACTTCTGTAGAGAGCCGCGCAGACAGTTCATCGCTATGATATATGATGATATGATGAACTCTATATGATGATCATATATCATTTTAATATGGTGGTCCTTAATATTATCAAGGCCAGCACTCGTTGCTTTAAGGGACTTAATTATTGAAATTACTTCATCAGGAGTAGTCGGAAAAAGGAAGAATGAATGAGGCAGGCGGTTCAAACACATTTTACAACATGAGGCTGATCCAGGGGCATTATTAAAGAAGACATCACAAAAATACCCGCATTTCCCCGAAGGGGAGTATGAGGAAGTGCGAAGCACGGGGTGATGCTATGAGGGGGCGCGCGCGACTAAACTGCAGAGCCGAGCGAAGGAGACGGCAGCGAGAGAGCACGCGCCAGCCGACCCACGGAGGTGTGGCCGTTTTTAAGTGCAAAGCACTTTTACTAATGATGATGATTAAGTGTAATTAATGATTTAAAGTGTTGTTGTCATGATGCATTTGTACACACACACACACATTTATATATGAAGTATTATTTATTTATTTTACACTTCACGCTTTTCGTATGATGCATTAATGCACCTCGCGAGTGCGTCACACACACACACACATACACACACTACACACGTCACTACAGATCAGCACCTATTCGGCGGCCGAGGGTGAGTGCAAACCTAACGGGGGGAGAGGCACACCAGCTGCGCGGAGAGGGCGCGAGGAGTCGGCGCGGCGCGCGCAGCCACGGCGCGCAGGCGCCAGCTGCACAACGCGCCGTGACGTCACGGCGCGGAGAGCGATGCGGAGCCGGCGCGGGGCGCGCGCAGCCACGGAGCGGAGGGCGGAGCGCGCGCAGTCACGTGGGGCGTGACGTCGCTGCGCCGTTGCTACAGACGCTCCTCTCCGCTCCTCGCGCCGTTGCTAGGGGAGAGGAGGAGGAGCGCGGATGCCGGCGGAGTTTTCGGGGTCGCTTAAGAAGTGCATTCGCACTTAAAAGGCATCAGCAATATCTAGCGGATTACTGCATATCACGTCGTTATGAACAATTCTCAATGTAGTGTTTTGGTTGCTGCGGTTAAGATATGCGTTAAAGGGGTGCTGAACCACCCTGCGGGCTTGGTAAAAAACATATTCTACTGCTTGCCTACGCTGTAACGAACATCTCAGCCAAATGCTGTAGTCATCCGCGAAGCGTAGCGTTCACAAGCGGAGCACAAAGCTTCCACTTCTTCAGGAGCCCTCAACTCAAAAAGCGGCTTCTCCTCACGCTCCTTGAATATGCTCTGTTTCGTCATAGAGCATTTACAAGGAGCGTCGCTACTATTGGCCGATGGCGGACACGCCCGCCTCGGCTGTGTGCGGGCCCTTCGCAGCGCGCCTTTTTTAAAACCGTAAGCGCGTGCGTGCCGTGCGTGCCGAGCGCTTGCTTTTCCTTGCGTTGTGAGCACCTATATAGGCAAAAGAGTTGCTGGAAATATGTAAAAATATATTTGTTAATGCGCACGCCTCATAGGTGCCATTGGAAGGCGTCCGTAAACTACCTCGGCGTGGACGCGAAAGGTGCGGTGCAAAAGTCACCATAAATATAGTTTTCCAAGAAGCCAACAAATGCATGCCTGCAGCTTGTAATAAATCACAAATTAATCCCAAACTTTCATTCATCAGTGATTGTAGATGGGTTTATTCCCTATGGTACTCCAATGCGCCGCTTTCTAATACTCGTACTCAATAACGTGGCTGGAGTCGAACCCAAAATATTTCTTCTATAAGGTAGATTAAAGGACTAGGTCTGATTAGGGTGTACTTGGGTGGATTAGAGCTCATCAAGGCGCATTAGGGTGGATTAAGACAGACTAAGGTGCATTAAGGTGGACTATGGCATATTATAGAACGGATTACACTAGACTTAGATTTGGGTGAATTAAGGATTACAGCAGATTAGGGTTGACTAAGGTAAATTAGTTTTGAATGAAATCATTACGTCTGTAATGTCTGGCTTAATTTGGCGTAACTTAATAATCCGAGCTTATTGTGACTTGACTTAGT
This sequence comes from Hyalomma asiaticum, assembly GCA_013339685.2. Lineage (NCBI taxonomy): Eukaryota > Metazoa > Arthropoda > Arachnida > Ixodida > Ixodidae > Hyalomma > Hyalomma asiaticum. The sequence continues at coordinate 150,603,810 of CM023483.1, forward strand.
CTTAATTAGTCAGGACCTAATTAGTGTCACACTAATCAGAATCGGTCTAATTAACTTATACCTAATGATACATTGTTTAATATGCTGGTCTTCATCAGTCATGATATAATCATGCTTGGGGTAATTAGTCATATCTTAATTACACATGGCCTAATTAGTATATGCCTAGTTACGCTGTTCTTTGACATATCTTAATTAGGTATCACTTGATGAATACTACCTGAAATAGGCCTAATTAGTCCTGAGATGCTTAGACTCACCTTAATGAGGCTAGACCTTGAAGTCTTAGCATAATTTAACTTCGATTAATAAGTGCTAGCTTAGGTCTGACTTAGCTAGTCATAATCTAGCTATGCGTGATTTAATTAATACTATTTAAATAAACACGGTCTAATTAGAAGCTTGCTTACACTTGATTTGTTTATATCGGCTAAATTAGGCTTCGGATAATTAGGTTTACCCTAATTAGACATGTTTTATTAGTATCATTGCTTAATTAATTATAAATAATTGGTATCCGCTTAATTAGGTGTGACTTACATGTCAGCACAATTCAGGTTGAATTAGTTCGGTTTGGCTTGGTTTGGCTCAGTTGGATTAGTCCTGTCTGAACTAGGCTTCAATTAATTATTCCTAATTAGGCTCCATTGAATTAGACTTAGCCTTACCTAACTAGTCCTAGGGAGCTTTGTCTTTACTACAGCGTGGTAGCGGAGTTTTCGCTTAGCGGAGTTTTCGGCAGATTTCCCAGTTTCACTAATAGCTTAAACAGCTTCACTGTTAAAATTGAACTAGTGTATTCACGCATTAAATTAATCCATCCATCTTACCGCAAGTCAACGCACATTATTCCACATTAACCTGTCGGCAAGGGTCCGAGTTGTGAAGGTCTTCCTTTCGAGTCATAGTAGTCACGTTCGAGCCCGACAGCATGATTATCCTGTCTACAAAACACTAATCAACAATTAACTAGGGTTATACAGGACAAGGTGGAGCAGCGTTGGTAGTTGCGCTGTTTGTCCTGACGCCGTGTTATGCGCAATATCGACGACAAGCAGCGCACTGACAAAGTAAACGCTCACACCTGCGAGCCTAAACGTATGTGATGAACGAAAACAAAGCTTCGGAGGATCGAAAAAAAAAGAGAGTGCGGTGATCGCGAGAGCATGCGAGCGAGCCCAGGTGCGAAGCCAGCAGGCGGCCACAAGCGCGCTGCGAAGAAACAGCCCCCGGTAGTCGCGCGCTTTTCATCAGCCACTCTGACACGTCGCTGAAGTCTGGTGATGTAACGCGGTGGGCGGGGTACCTCATTCGACACCGCCCTAAGGAGCTCTGTACCTTCTATTCCGCAGAGTTGAGACAGGACTGGAAAGGGAAGTTTTCCGGTCGCAATATCGAATTCGCTCCTAACAAACCGTTTTGAAAAATTCTTCCGGCTGTGAATTTCTGAGAGGCATTCAATACACACCCAACCGTTTTCAAAACCAAGCCCGAGCGGCGGTTCAGGACCCCTTTAATGTTGAAAGGATTTTTTTTTGCTTTTTATACAAGTTTTCTCGAGACCGCATAGCTTTTAAAAGGCCATCTGTAAGCCAAGGGTTTTGTGGCGATGCTATCTTTTTTGCATTTTTGTTTAAGAGTGTGGGAGTTGAAATACGACGAAAGCGTTGCTAAAACTGTGAGAAACCCTTGTCGGGTACATTTCATGATATAACTTCCGACCAGTCAGCTTTAGATATGCTATCAGTGAGCATCTGTTTATCAAGTACAAATCTGTAGTAAGTAGTGTTGCTTAAGGATAACTGATTTTGGAAGCGTAAAACGATGTGTTAATGGTCGGTAATATCAGTAATAACAATTTCAGCATGCGGTTGCTCTAGTAGGTTTGATAATAAATGATCAATTAACATGCCATCATTATTAGTAGGACAGCGCGTAGGGAGAGCAAGCAAACATTCGTACCCACAGCTATGAAAAGTACTAGAATAATTGGCATAATTAGGTGAAGTTGTATCCAAGAGGTTAATGTTGATATCCCCTGATATTATTACGTTGCGTTTAGCACAGGGAATTTTTTATATTCCAACCATTTTTTGTTTCAGTAATCAAAACACGATCATAGTGGCATCTCTTCTAAAACCCAACTAGCGCAATAAAACATGACTTGCGCACTAGCCTTGACCGAAATGTTCAAACCGACTCCGTCTTTCTTGACTATGCTAAAGCCTTCGACAAGGTTCCTCACCAGCGCCTGTTATTAAAGCTTTCGAAGCTGCATCTATATCTCAATATTCTGAAATGGCTTCAAGAATTCCTAACGAACCGCTCCCAATCAGTCTACCTCCATGGCCACTTATCTAAACCTCACCCAGTTACCTCGGGTGTTCCGCAAGGCTCTGTGCTCGGTCCCTTTTTTTTGTATTCTTAATACATATCGGTATCTACACTCGTATGCATCTTGTTGCACCCGAATGTTCGCAGACGATTGAGTTCTATAATGCACTATTACTGACAGTCATGACCACTAGGCCCTCCATACGGACCTTGATAATGTAGTAAATTGGTGCAACGACTGGCTGTGTCTCTCAATCCTACGAAGTGCAAACCCATGTCCTATCGTGCTAGCACAATCATGTATCTAGGCGTCACCACCACTTCCAGTTTGTCATGGTGTGATCACATCACCAATATAATCTCAATATCTAACAAAACACTTGGTTTTCTGAAGCGTCACCCCCGCCTTGCTGCGCCACATGTTAAATCACTCGCGTATATATCACTTGTACGACCCAAATTAGAGTACGCATCTGCCATCTGGTGCCCGCATCGAGCATATCTAATAACTGAACTGGAAGCCCTGCAAAATCGCGCCACCAGATTCATTCATTCTCCGCACTCGTATGACGTAAGCATTTCACCCTTGAAAAGCCAATCTTGCCTAACAGCTTTGTCTAATCGTCGCCGCATTGTTAGTGCAAGACTTTTTTTTTATTCTTCTCTCAGTCAAGCACCCTATATCATAACTGCAGCGCGCATATTCCACCGCCCCAGCCATCCACTCCGGGTTGCCCGCCCACAATCGCATATGCTGCGTTTTCTGCCTCATTATTCCTCAGAGCAGCTGTAGACTAGAACGGCCTGCCCACCTCCCCATCTACTTTTCAACAACGCAAAACCGATTATCTTCAACGTTAACTATTGTTTGCTGTTTGTTTTAGATACGAAGCAGCTTATGAACGAGGCCTGTACCTCCCTCTGGCGTAGGCCCAGACGGCCCCGTTAGTACTAGGAGCACGCGCACTCCGGCGCACGCTCTAGTTTGAGTGGAGACAGCTAGTGGCGCTGTAGTTCAAGAGATAATAAATAAGAGTGCTCGCTCTCCCTCGGAAAAAGTCATGCCAACTCTAGATATTTATCTCTAGATCTAGGGTATCATGGGTTTGGCGTCTTTGTCATGAAATCTAGGGATTTTTGTGAGGCCCCGGAAAGGCCTGCTGTGAGCTAATACGATAGTTCGTGCTGCTTTCTATTTCTCACTTAAAAGAGCATCGGTGTCCCGGGAGGGGGGGGGGGGGGCAAGACGGCAATGATAAACGAGATATCGTGTGCCGCCCACTCAGATGAAAAACGAAACTTTCTCTTTGTGAGTGTTCAGCCGGGGCGTGTGTGTAATATTGAGCGCAGTGTGAATTACAATTTCGCTGTATACGAGAGCCATTTCGCATGTTAGTGCTTGGAAAAACACGCTTGTCCACGCACGCCAAGTTCCTTCACCGTACGGCCGGTGAGGCGCGTGACGTAGCGAGCACATGACAGGGACGGAGTCGCGACGCCGATAGGCTCGAAGGGGATCGCGGGCTCGCGCTCTCGTTCAGGCGAAGCTCCGTAGCAGACGACGTTTTCAGCAGACATCCCCTGCGACGTGCTCACACCGTTTCCAACGGGTCCTGGAGGCGTAGATGTGCCGCCCTGTTCCTTTTGTTGCTGCCGACAACGTTTCCATTCGAAACGGACAGTTTTATTGCACGTGCTATTTTGCGCTTTTATATTTTTATCGGGTGTTGTTACCCATACGGGCCCAGGCAGAGGGACCCCGCTACAGTGTACTAGAATATACGGGTAGTGGGATCAGAGAGCGTCCGGGAGTGACGCTTCTCACGTTGACGGCACGAGATGGCGCCAGTAGAGCATGGGCTGTATGCAGTACGAAGCTCGAGCAGGCTCGCGCACCATACTCGCGCTGCGCGTTACGTCGCAGCATGGAATTGTTGCTCCGCATTTCAGTGCCTGTCCCGTGAAATAGTTACTGCTGTCCGCAAGAATCTCCGGGCTAAATGGCATACGTAAATGAGATAGTGGCTTGTAAAACCGTACAGCATGGCTCGATGGGACCGGATTTGCTCAGAGGCGCTCAGTGTCTTTAAGTGTGCGCTGTCTCTAACGACGATCTACCTACATAGAGAACATTCCTATGATAAACGGTTTGTCAACAGATTGAGAGCTGATTTTGGGAACACGGCGCGGTCTTGTCGGGTCAGCACATGAAAATTATTACTGGGCATACAAAGGAGAAACCGCTGCATCCCTACCAATAAGTTTCGTCCTTGCATCATTCCGTACGCGAGAAGTCGGTGTTGAAAAAGTGAAAATTTCTAACCATCAATGATGTGTACGATTATTCCCAGATTTTATGTAACTTTGCACAAATTTTCGGCCACGATTTGCAGAAGTCCGCCAAAAATAGGTGTTAGGTTGGCAGACCTAACTCGTAGCTTTTTCCGGATAGACCATTTTTATCATTCGATGCATCCGATGATGTTTCCGGGTTCGCAAAGGACAGACCTGGTGGTGCGACCTTCTAGCTAATTCCAAAGTACGGTGCTGTCATTGATTAATAGCGAGGTTTCTCGGCTGCAGAGAGCTGCTGAGCGGCTTTAACATATAACTTCCTACCCTCCGAAGAAACCGAAGTGTTGGTGAGTAACAAATAGCCACTTGCGTGTTCTATAAGAGGGAAGTACAAGAAAGACATGTTTTCATGACCTATACCCATTCTTTATTTACAGACGTGCAGGTGTTTTGTGTATCCCGAAAGTGCATAATTAATAGGGCGTCCCATCATGCACTAAATTTCTAAGAAAGGCAGAAGTTCTAGAAAAAATTTCTCAGCTAAATTCATACTTGCAGTAGTCGTACGTGTGTACTTACAACGGCTACATTTTATGACTAAGTGTCAATTAATATTCCTTGTAATTAGTAGACTTCATAAATATTGCTTTCCTCGCTAACAAGTCCGTGCAGAGTAGTAGTCCGCCTCAGATAACCCGGATATCAAGCATTTCTAAAAGAAAACAAAAATCGCGAAATACGTGTTATAATGAAATAGACGCGTGCTTGCGCACCGCTTGCTCAAGCGTCCCGAGTGATTATTTGGCAAATGCACGGCTGCACGCGTTTGTCGTCGCATGCGTACATGTCTTCGTTTGTCGTCGCATGCGTACATGCAAGGAGGTTCGAAAAGTGTCACGACTTAAATGGCAGCGAGATAAGCGTAAGCGTGTTTCGAGATGCATCATGTAGCTATGTAACTGTCAAATATCGCTTGCAGCGCGCATTTATTTCGCATTCCACGTATACTTCAAGGCTTCTTGTCTTTACTGGTAAAAAAAAAACAACAAGTGTGACAAAGTTCAGCATGAAGGGAATCATTCCCGGTTTATCTGAAGCGCGCTGTAACTTTCTAACTGAAATATAAGGGATTAAAGCGATATTTAAAATTTTGAGTAGGTAAAAAATATCTAATTGATACTTACTGATAAAAAAATACTGGCTGAAAGTACACATCACTGCCCACAAGGTATGTGAGACTATTTCGCTCCAGCGGTCAGATATATTAAATTCTTTGTGCATGGTTGTTGAGACACGACTCCGTGGTGTTCTTTCAGAGAACATAGGCCGAAGAAACAAGTACGAGCACTCACTCAACTCCGCGTGCACGCTTTTTTTTTTTCGCTTTGGTGCTTTCGGTGACACATTAAGGCCTTTTACAAGAAAGTGAGGCCTTCTGGCGGCACCAAACTTAGCGATGCTGGATGTAAGCATCAGGGTTAAGCACTTCGGGGTTCTCGCTGCATCCTAAACAAGGAGTCTGAGCTTTGAGCAACAGCATCACATCGACTGTGCTGTAGCTGCAGAACAGCGAAGGAAACGCGAGTTACTTCATTCTGCGCTCGAGGTAGTGGTGAACAGCAGCACACGACACAGCGACGCAAACAGGACAGTAAAAAAAAGCAAACGCAAGTCGCTGCTACTGCAGCAGGCGGGATTGCTTGGGCACGGCCGCTGGATGAAAGAGCGGCCGTGGCTTGGGATATTGCTGAGCGCAGCCGCCGAGCGTACAGCCCACGCTACCGCAGCGCCGCCGCATACATACGCGATCCGTCAACACTCTCCGCCTCACGCCGGCGCGTGGAGCATGCCCTCTCCTGAACCCACTACCCATATTCTAGTGCACTGTAACCCCGCGGCGCTCCGTGCTGGATATTTGCAGCACATGTCGCTTTTTTAGACGCGAAGCAGCTTATAACGGAGTTCAAACCGGTGGTGGTGGTGAGCGGCGTGACCACCCTTACTGCGCATGCGCAAACCCTCTCACACACCTCTTCTCCACTCCCCCTCTCCACGTGACGTCGGCGTTGCGCACGGCGGGGTTTGCTTGCCGACGCTGCCATTGCGTTTCGGCATGTCGAGCCCGCGTTTCATCCGTAGCAGTTTCCCGCCGGCGTTGCCGTTTGCGCTGGGCTTCCCTAGCCCGGAGCTCCGTGATCATGACAGTGTACTTGGAACCCAACCTCTGCAAAGGGAACGCAGAATTATACGTACAAAGAGCAATGGTGGAATACGACAACGTGTACAAGAACGACCCAATCATCATGGTGGGAGACTTCAACGTGGACATCTACAAGAACTCTTGGATAGTGCAACACATGATAAGCAGGTACTCCATTAACGGAAACACCTAGTCAAACCGATGCAAACGCGGTCTGCACCCCCCGTGCTGTTTTGCATCGCCTCATGGTACCCTTTAGAGGGAGATGGTGTAATTTTTAGGGGGCGAAGCTCCTTAGGGTGTGGGTCGTTCCCTTCTCTGTAGTTGTAGTAGTAGTAGTATGTATGTAGCTACTTCGCGCCGCCGGGACGCTCGCGCTCGAGAGCTCGCGCGCTGGGAGGCTCGCGCTCACCCTCGGCGCGTGCCTCCTGGCGCGCGAGTTCTCTCACTCTTCCATCTGCTGTCTTGTGAGAGAGAGAGAGACAGAGAGAGAGAGAGAGCGAAAGGCGTGCGTTCACTATGGAAACGCTCTTTCTTCGATGAATGCTCTACCAGCTCGCAAAGAAGGAGAACGCGCCCTCACCCGCGAGAGACAACGTTGGCGCAGGCAGCGTCTTGCGAGTTTCTTAATTGAAAAAATTAACACCATCTTCCCAAAGGGAACCCTGATGGGATGCGAAGCAGCAGCGTTGCGCACGGGTGGCGTCACGGGTTGAACGGCGCTAACGCGGGTGCTTCGCATCCCATCAGGGTTCCCCTTGGGAAGATGATGTTAATTTTGCGCGTGAACCGACGAGTCGGCGGTGTAGCGAGCGGCGGTAGCGGCAGGTGTTGCGGGCGCTGCGACGAGCGCGCGGCAGGCGAGGGAGAGATTGACGTCAGCGCGCACTGCGAGGGGAGAGTGACGGCGACGCGCAGCAGCGTCGTGACCTACTTGGCACCGCTCCCACACCTTCGGCGAGGGGAGCGCGTTGCGGCGCGTTGTACGGACGTACGGAGGGAGACACAGGCTAGTCAAAGAGCTGCTTCGCATCTAAAAATACCGACTGCTCGCGCTGGAGAACCCTTCACCAGCCACCCACATATGTATATATATATAGCAATCATGGCGGTGAATAGGCCGGAGGCGTGAAGGCAGAGATGAGTAGTAGACCCTCGGAATTGGCATATATATATATATTGTGAGCGCTAAGTATGCAGTTCATCGTCTTCATCTGTATATACCCATCACGCCAATCATCATCATCGCTGAGTTTGGCCGCTGCACGCCATTGTGCTAATAAAACGGTTCTACCGCTGTACTGGACGTCGCCTCACAAGTGGTGGAGCGTGCGTTCGTTTCCAAGTCCTCCTGCTCTACCGGTCACCCCTGGAGCTCCGCTCTGGTCGACGATTGTGCTCGTCAGCACCAACGATGGCACAAAACGACGCCGCCCCAGCTCAGCCAGCTGGGCCTACTAGGACTGTCTACGCCCCGCAACGCGACCCTCAGGTATTTTCTGGCCTTCGTGGCGAAGACGTAGAAGAGTGGCTCGACAATTATGACAGGGTCAGCGATTACAACCGTTGGGACGAGCCCCATAAACTACGCAACGTTCCTTTCTACCTTAGAGAGGTCGCTAAGACGTGGTTTTACAATCACGAAGGCGACTTCCCTGTCTGGTCCGCATTCACTGAGCAACTGCGTCAGGTATTCGGCACATCGGCCGGACGCTCCGAGGTAGCGAAACAGAAACTCGCTACCCGTGTCCAGGGAGCTGACGAATCATACACATCTTACATTGAAGATGTTCTGGCCCTATGTCGCCGAGCTCAAAGTGATATGCCGGAGGCCGATCGCATCCGCCATATACTGAAAGGCATCAACTTCGTTGCCTTCAACGCATTCCTCCTGCAAAGTCCAAACACAGTTCGCGACATTATCACCACCTGCCAGCGCCTCGATGCGCTCTCTTCAATTCGCCTTCCACGCGCCCCCGGTGACGTTGGCATTACTGTAAATGACGAATTGCGAGCGCTTATTCGCAACATTGTCAGAGAGGAGCTGCACGGCTATGCTGCCGGTAACATTCCCGTGGTGCCTGCTCGTCCTGCTCCAAACCTGCGCGACGTTATTAAAGAGGAGCTGGCGTCCATGAGAAATGCTGCATGTCTCCAGTCACCTGTGGCCGCCTGCGTCCCTTCGTATGCCGACGTTGCCTCGCGGCCGCCGGCGCCCATTGCCTCGGTACCTCCAGACCACAACCTTTGCGTCGGTGCCTACGACCACGTAGCCTCTGTTGCAGCAAAGGCGCCGGCTCAAGCGCACTATTCTACGTGGCGTCCACCGCGCCCAGTCTGCTACTACTGCGGCATTCGTGGCCACATCTCCCGTTTCTGCCGCCGACGCCAGCAAGATGAAAGACGGGGGTATTCCTACTACGAGCGAGACTTCATTCCTAGAGCAGACGCATATGCTCCTGCACCGTATACGCCATCACCACGTCGTTCTCCCTCACCTCCGCTATCTGAGCCCATGCCTCGACCTTCCCGCTCGCCCCGCCGTCGTTCTCCGTCGCCGTTCCGCCGTACGACATCGCCATTGCGTGCTACTCCTAACACCATCGACAATCGCTCGGAAAACTAAGCGCTGCAGTTTTTGGAGGGGAAACTGCTCGTCATCGAAACGTCACAATTCCTCCTCCTCGCCCTGCAAATTTATTGACTGTAAGTGTGGAAGGTATTTCTGTTCATGCCCTTGTCGATACTGGAGCCTCAATTTCGGTCATTCACCGCGAACTCTGCTTTCGTCTCCGAAAAGTGCAAACCCCGTACTCTGGTCCCGTCTTATGTGGTGCTAATGACAATCCGATTTATCCTACTGGGCAATGCACCGCTCGTGTTACCATTGACGGAGTTCGCCACCATATACAGCTCGCTGTGCTTTCTTCATGCGCTCATAACCTCATATTAGGCTGGGACTTTCTCTCCTCGGCTTCTGCAGTCATCTCATGCGGCCAGCCTCTTATCCACTTTACAGACACCGAGCTCTCTAATGTCGACAACTTCTCGCCTCTTCCCCTTGTAACAGCTGCAGATTTCGTCCTGCCTCCGGGCGAAGGCCACGTTCTTACGGTTACGGCACGAAGCTCAATAGACGGGGACGCAATGGTTATCCCTTATCAGCGGTGCATTCTTCGAGGAATTGTCGTCGACACTTGTCTCGTGCGGTTCTCACGTGGTTATGCCAAGCTTACCGCCTACAACATAACTCCAGAGCCCCTGCTTTTGCCGAAAGGATCTACCGTTGCCAGCATCACTGATTGCACCCTGGAATGTGTCGTTACCGCTTCACCCGCCCCATCAGTCTCTCGGCAAACACCCGAGGCAGGTTCTTCCAATGCTCTCAAAGCCACTTTAAGCACAGACCTTAACCCAACCCAAAGTGAAGCCTTGCTGTCTCTACTAATGAAGCATCAGACGTGTTTTGACGTTTATTCGGATGGATTGGGTCAGACATCAGTAGCCGCTCATCGCATCGAAACAGACGGCTCGCGCATAATTCGCCGACGTCCATACCGCGTATCGTCGTCCGAACGTACAGTTATAGATGAACAGGTCAACGACATGCTTGCACGGAACGTTATAAGGCCTTCATCCAGCCCTTGGTCGTCCCCTGTCGTGCTGGTGAAGAAGAAGGACGGCTCGGTCCGGTTCTGTGTCGACTACAGGGAACTGAACAAAATTACACGCAAGGATGTCTATCCTATGCCTCGTATTGATGACGCCCTGGACACTTTGCAAGGTGCCGAATACTTTTCCAGCCTCGACTTACGCTCAGGCTACTGGCAGATTCCGATGCATGAGTCCGATAAAGAGAAGACTGCCTTTGCCACTCCTGATGGCCTATTCGAGTTCAATGTCATGCCGTTTGGACTGTGCAATGCCCCAGCCACATTCGAACGAATGATGGATACGGTGCTGCGTGGCTTAAAATGGAGGACCTGCCTGTGTTACCTGGACGACATCGTCATCTTTTCGACCAATTTCTCCCAACACCTGGAACGCTTAGACGAAGTTCTCACGTGTCTCGCCAATGCCGGCCTCCAGCTAAACACTAAAAAGTGTCGATTTGCAGGCCGCAGCATCAAAGTACTGGGTCACGTTGTCAGTAAGGACGGCATTGAGCCGGATCCCGACAAGATCGCTGCTGTGTTGCACTTCCCTCAGCCGACCACACTTAAAGACCTTCGCAGCTTTCTGGGATTAGCGTCATACTTCCGCCGCTTTGTTCGCAACTTCGCCACAATCGCAGCCCCTCTTCATAAACTTCTCAGCACAGGTACATCTTTCGTATGGACAGATGAATGTGACGCCGCCTTCGAGACCCTAAAGCGGTGTCTCACGTCGCGACCACTCCTTCGTCACTTCGACCCAACAGCGCCTACAGTCTTGCACACCGACGCCAGTGGACATGGAATCGGCGCTGTGCTACTACAACGCAATCATTTGTCTGAAGAGCATGTCGTAGCCTATGCGAGCCGTACACTTTCTCCAGCAGAACGAAATTATACTATTACAGAACAAGAATGCCTCGCCATCGTATGGTCAATACAAAAGTTTCGCCCCTATTTATACGGCCGCCATTTCACTATCGTGACTGACCATCACGCTCTCTGTTGGCTGTCCTCTCTGAAGAACTTGTCCGGACGTCTCGGCCGCTGGGTGCTCCGTTTACAGGAATACGACTACACTGTCGCCTACCGGTCCGGCAGCCAACATCAGGATGCCGACGCCTTGTCGCGCTGTCCGCTGCCGCCCGATGCCCACGCCTCGTCTCCGGTTTGCACGGCGCTAACAAACCACTCGGATACGCACATGCCCATAGCTCCGATACACCTTCTAGCCTCGACAGACGTTCTTTCCTCCGATGATCTCGCCTCACTTCAACGGGCTGATACGTACTGCCGCACCATCATCGACCGCCTTAATGGCTTGTCAAATCCTCCAAACGGCCGCTTGAGACGACAGCTATCACGCTTCAGACTGCAAGACGGGGCCTTATACCGGCAAATTTATCATTCTACCGGCAACCTATGGGTCCCGGTCGTGCCTTGTTCCCTCCGATTACAGGTCTTACAGGCTTTTCACGACGACGCGTCGGCTGGCCATTTAGGGTTTCACAAGACTTACGAGCGCATCAAGACTCGCTGCTATTGGCCTGGTCTCTCATCGAGTGTCGCCAAGTACGTCAGTTCCTGTCCGTCATGCCAACACCGCAAACGTTCTACGTCTCTTCCCGCCGGCCCTATGCAACCTATGCCATGCCCTGCCGCTCCTTTCGAAGTCGTGGGCATAGACTTGTACGGGCCCCTACCGCTAACGCCTGCCGGTCACCGCTGGATTGTCACCGCCGTCGACCACCTAACACGCTACGCTGAAACGGCAGCTCTTGCTTCTGGCGCTGCCTCAGAAATTGCGGAGTTCGTCCTGCGCGCTATCATATTACGCCACGGCGCCCCTCGGGTTCTCCTCAGTGACCGTGGCAAGATGTTCGTTTCACATGTTTTGTCTGAAGTGCTGCGTGCCTCCAACACTGTCCACAAGACCACGTCAGCTTATCATCCGCAAACAAATGGCCTTACCGAGCGCTTTCATCGAACCCTGTCAGACATGATATCCATGTATGTACAGCCCGATCACAAAAACTGGGACACTATCCTTCCTTTCGTCACCTTCGCCTATAATACCGCCGTCCAACGCACAACGAATTACAGCCCCTTCTTCCTCGTGTACGGCCGTACCCCCTCTTATATCTTGGACACTACGTTTCTATCTCCGCCCTCTGTTCCCTCCGCGTCCCTTCCCGAAGAATTCGCTGCCCGCATCACCCGATGTCGTGCAATTGCACGTGCCAACACCGCGACTATGCAGCACAGAAGAAAAATTCGTTATGATGCCACGCGCCGCGTTACTTCGTTCCGCCCTGGAGACGAAGTCCTCCTGTGGACACCTGTTCGAGCTTTAGGACTATGCGAAAAATTCCTTCACAGATACCTAGGCCCCTACACCGTGCTTCAAAGGACGTCTCCCGTAAACTATCGAATCGCTCCTATGAACTTCCCTACTGACCGCCGTCGCCGCAGCGTCGAAATCGTTCACGTCTCTCGCCTGAAGCCGTACATCCGCCGTGCGTTCCCTTGCTAACTTGCTGTGTTGAATTCCTGTGTTGATTTGCCGCATTGGTGACCGCTTTCGCGAAGGGGGGAAAATAGTGTGAGCGCTAAGTATGCAGTTCATCGTCTTCATCTGTATATACCCATCACGCCAATCATCATCATCGCTGAGTTTGGCCGCTGCACGCCATTGTGCTAATAAAACGGTTCTACCGCTGTACTGGACGTCGCCTCACAATATATATATATATATATATTGTAATGGCGAAAAGCTGCACTGGGCCTCTGACGCTCGCGCTTGGAAAAAGCGGGCTAGAGAAGCAGAGAAAGACGAAGGTCAGAATAGAACAGCCGGCCTGCAGGTAAGGCGCTGTGTCTACGTCTCTTCCTTTATTACAATGGCGCAGTCGACAAAAGACAGACGCTGAGGGCGTCCTCGCGGGTCATCGGCGCAGCAGGTGCTCCAGTCCAGGGACGCCGTCCACCATTACGCGACCATGGACCCCGCAACCCTTCTGCCGCCGGAAGCACCTATGGGACTCACGCCCACGCAGGGCCTCCTGTTACCACGGGATGGCGCTCACGCTTCCTGTGGTAACACCCCCTCGCCTCGACCTACGTCGGCACAAGAGCCGCACAGGCACGCTGTCCAAGCGTCCTCGGACATGGACACCGCCGTCGGGAGGACAGAGCCCGCCGTATTTTCCGCGGCCGCCGACCCTGCTTACCCGAATGCCTCGGTCGGTCAAATCACCGACGTCATGCGGGCCATGTCGTTGCTCTTCGAGCAACTTAATGTCTTCGGCATGGTAACTCCCGGTGCGGCATCACCATCGCCGAGTGCATGTATGATCCCGGAGTTCCATGCTTTTGAGGACGACGCGATCCTCTGGATCGATAACCTAAACTATTTCGGCGCTCGCTATGGCTGGTCAGACCAGCAAAAATTGCAGGTGGCCCTCAGCCACCTTGGAGAACGTGCCGTGGCCTGGCATCGCTACCAAGGCGTCTGGCAGAGGTCCTGGCCGGAATGGACCTCGAAGTTCTTGGCTGCTTTCGGGCCGCTTCCCCGTGCCTGCAGCCGTGCCAACCATCTTTCGAACTTGGACGAGGCTCGCGAGGAACACCGCAATGACACCGGAGGTGCGCCCGCCAGCCCCTCGACGGAGTCCATCGCTGACTGCCTTGTTACAGACGCCATTACCCAGTCTTGTACACCTGTGTGCGTCTCGGGTTCTGCATTGGTGACTGGCATTGGGGCAGCATAGCAAACAACGCACAGCATTTTCAACCCAGAGCAACCGGAGATGCGGCCGCCGAGCCTACCAGTATTTGAGGACATGGATGCTCCGGCTTCTGAAGGGCTGAATGCCCCGCGACTTCAAATACCATCACTACCCATCGACAACGAGACCAAGAGTGACATCAGGCAACTTCAAGAACAAGGTACTGACGGGCGAAACCTCTGTGTTGAGGAGCCCGCCTGCAAGCTTTTGACTGGAAGCGTAACTGGCAGCGCCTGTGCCACGCACACCAGTCGCACGCTGCGTTCTCCGCTGTGCGCATCGGGCTCTGCGATGGTATCCGACACAACCCTACCACTGCCAGAGGTCGAATGCCCTCTGCATTCGAAGGAGTCGCCCTCACCTCATGCGCTGCCGCACCAGTGGCATGAAGGGCCCACCGATCACAGGAAAAGTGTGCCTCATGACCCGTTGGACCAACATCCTGGACTACCAACGGCTTTACTGGCCAAATGCAAAGGAACGCACCGGAGCAATGCGTCGTCCCATTTAAGTGCCACCAATGAAGCCTTTGTGGCGGAAGAATTTTCTGCTCAGCCTCCTTTTCCTGCAGATACTACTCAGTCACGGGACGGAAGTACGAATAAACTCGGTGTTCACGAGGGCACGAAACTGGGATGGCATAAAGGCCTGCTCGGCATTCAACGACCGCAACGGTACAGTCAAGGTCGCCCACCGGAGACAGTTCTGGACGAACTCCAATCCAAGCTGCGGCGTAGCCGAGACCTACAACATCCACAGAGACTGGGCCGACTTGGGAGCCTGCGCCGGGGCAAACTTGAGAGGCAGCTCCGACCCTCCCGCAACAGCCAGTTTCGTCCACCGGAGTCGTCACCGGCAACATTCTGTATCAGGTCACAGCACGCACAAGGCCAGCGACCGCTTCGGCACAGTCAATGCCGTCCACCAGAGGCAATTTCTGGCGGTTTCGGGTGTTACCGACACTCGCAGTCGTGGCCGAGTGTAATGGCGAAAAGCTGCACTGGGCCTCTGACGCTCGCGCTTGGAAAAAGCGGGCTAGAGAAGCAGAGAAAGACGAAGGTCAGAATAGAACAGCCGGCCTGCAGATAAGGCGCTGTGTCTACGTCTCTTCCGTTATTACAATATATATATATATATATATATATATATATATATATATATATATATATATATATATATATATATATATATATAGGGTGTCCCACGTAACTTGAGCCAAGAATTTGAAAATGAAAGGCACTTCAGAGGAGAACTGAACCAAACGTATACTATTCGTACTGGTCTATAGATACTCAGGTTATTTTTATTTCCCCCTAAAGTAATTAGTTAATTATTTTTAATTAGCTAACTCCTTAATTATGGGCTGAAAACCCAAAATATGAACACTGAGCTGTAGAGCACCTTCATAAACCACCGAATGAATTGTTTCCTGTACGATATGTCTTACGGTGTTAATTTTTCCGCATTCTAAAGAAAGCCCGCGAAATTTGAAAATGAGCCACGTGACGGACCGCGAGCGCACTGCTATAGTGCTGGTCTCAAGCGTGCAACCGGTGAACAAGGTCGCCTGCGGCTGCCACGGGGAAGCGACATGATGCTTTGAAGGTGGTCGATGTTTGGGCGTCCGTCTTTGGTTCAATGACGGTGCAAATTCACACTGCTGGCCGAGCGCTGCCGCGGTGGTAAAGCGCTCAATACTGCGAGGAAAAAAAACAAACAGCAGTTTGATTCTGATTCACGAAGATCAAGAAAACAGAAGATCAAGAAGATCAAGAAAACAAGAAAATAAAGCTATTTTCTTGTTTTATTTATCCGTCTTGGACGCTTATCTCGGCAGCGCTCGGCCAGCAGCGTGAATGTGCTCTTTCTTTTTTTGATCTTGCACGTTCTGTTGCAGCCCATAGAATTGGCTGTATAGAAGCAAAAGAAAGAACTGGTTACTGTGGTTTGAAACTTGCCCAGGAACTTCAAGGGGCTTTTTTTCTCCAACGCGGCAGGGCCCTCGTGTGTCGGCGGCCCTTGTTCGGGATACGGGGTGGTTTGACGGAAGGCCAGATTATTCTGGCGAGGTCGAAGCTATAAACAAGAA
Source organism: Hyalomma asiaticum (assembly GCA_013339685.2). NCBI lineage: Eukaryota > Metazoa > Arthropoda > Arachnida > Ixodida > Ixodidae > Hyalomma > Hyalomma asiaticum. Next base: position 150,620,169 of record CM023483.1, read on the forward strand.
AAAACTTACAGTGGCCTAGCTCGGCTATGCCAGAATATACGTAGCGTTAGCTAAGGTTCAGCTGATTATTCTTAGCTTTCGTGGTTGTCTAGGCTTGATTATCATGCTTACTGCTGTTTCAATGACATACACACGGGGTACGCGTTATGTGACATACTTATTTATGTTGACCACTACGCTCTTATCGTCTTCCGAGCCGCGGGGCAACTGCTTTAGCATCTCGTCCGTGTCTACCGGCACGTTCACCACGGGTCCTTTAATGCCAAACTGACCATTTCTCCAGTTCATTAGGCGACGGATCTGAACGAAGGGATTGCGTGGCGAAAGTAAACGTTGGGCCACATCGTTCAGAACCGGCAGGCGTGGCGGCATTGGCGGGTAACGATACCCATTGGTAACGCTAAAGAGTGGAATCTTCTGCTTGTTGTTTTGTTTTGTGGGGTTTAACGTCCCAAAACTAGTTCTGATTATGAGAGACGCCGTAGTGGAGGGCTCCGGAAATTTCGACCACCCGGGGTTCTTTAACATGCACTGACATCTGGCACAGCACACGCGCCTCAACGTTTCGCCTCCATCGAAATGCAGCCGCCGCGGCCGGGATGGAATCTTCTGCTTAACGAGAAAGTTCTTGCACGTTGTACAAGCCTGCGTCACGGTTTCACCCCACTCAGGGCGCCGTTAAACTGAACCTTTCACGCATGGCACTACTTAGCGGCGTCAAGTCTTTCATGTGCCACAGTCTCTCACACACGTCGCACACATATCCAAACGGATTGTTTACGAAGTCCGTCTCGAAGGTCCGACTCGCACTGACGCTTTCGCGAAGTTTCACCGTATAGACAATCGATCGGCAAGCCTTAACGTCATCGACGGCGTCTTGTTGTTGCTGCTGCTGAGATGGTAGGGCGCGTCGCTCAGCGTCCTGGCGACGCCGCTTTGCTAGACGTTCCTCCCTTGGCTCGAGCGTCTCCGCGGCACGTTTAGACTTTTGCCGTTCGTTCTTCCTACGCTCAACTGCTAATTGCCAGGCAACAACTTCGGGATCCGATGAGTTCAGCTGCTCCGCTCTTCTGCGCCGGTGAGCAGCATTTGCGCTTTCCTTCTCCATTATTATACCACACTGGCAAGCGGCAGCCAGCCGGAGTGTCAGACGACGACTGCATAACGGGGGCACGCCCGGGAAGGCTCGACGTTCCACAAGTCGCCGCAGATTGTGTAAAAATCCCCCGCTGCGCGTTCCATCAAGTTGCGTGTAGAGTGGAACTACTAACATAGCCCTATATTTTAGTTTGCAATTTTCCTGCTTGGGGCACTCGACAAGGCCAAAAATTTAATGTTAAATTGTATTCTAAGTATGCGACAAACATGCTTGCCACATAATTTTTCTGGAAACAAGTAAACATGTAGTCAAGAGTTCGACGAAAGTTCGTCTGGTCAGGTATCATGATGAGGATGTAGATGCAGTCACTGACCAAGTCAAGGTGAAAAAACACAGGGACGTTTCGGGACCCGTACGGGTTCCTTGTTCACACTAAGCAGGCAAGAGCCGTATGTCGCTATTTTATGCCAAAATGTGACGTAATGACCGGATGTAGCTGGCGGGTAGACTCCCATCTGTCCTGTTGATAGTGTCCTCAGTTGTCTGGATAAAAACTGATTCCAAAAGCAGTCTCGTGGTCGAATTCTTTTCCTTAGCTATGATAGCGGCGTTGTCCCAATCGATGAGATGACCGTGGTTATCGGCATGCTCAGCCAAGGCGTTTGACGCTTTCTTGTTGTTGGCCACGTCCCTTTTATGTTCTTTTAATCTTCTGGTAAAGTTGCCGGTTTCGCCGATGTAACTGCAGCTGCAGTCTGCGCATGGCACCTTGTAGACAACACCAGGGTATCGCTTGCTGTCTGAGCGGTCGTTCACGTTCAAAAGCTGATTCCTAAGCTTGTCGGACGGTATGTGAGGAACGCGAAGGTCATATCTTGAAAAGATACGGCTTAGGGCTTCGCTGACTCCAGGAACATATGGGATGCCGGCGCGTCTTCGAAACGACCTGCCCTTGGATGGCTTGGGATGGAGGACACGATCTTCAACATTCTTAATAAACTTCTTCGTGTACCCGTTCGTCAATAGTTCTCGATGTATTGTTTGCAGCTCTTTCCTCATTGCGTCGTCACTTAAGCAAATGCGTGTTGCCCGCGTCACCAGTGAAGAAACAACGGATTGTTTGTGGCAGGCTGGGTGGGACGAATTGAAATTCAGGTAGTGTCCGGTATGCGTTGCTTTCCTGTACACAGCAAACGAAAGGCTAGGCCCGGTACGGCTCACCTGCACATCGAGGAAAGGAAGGCTGCCGTCACACTCATATTCCGCGGTAAACTGTATGGCGGCTTCTGTAGAGTTGAGAAGACGCAGGAGCCGTGGGGCATCATTCTTACTGACAATGCAGAAGCCGTCGTCCACGTAGCGCACGAATATCTTGGGCTTGGGAACAAAGTTGGCGAGCGCCTTCTGTTCAATCACCTCCATGACCAAATTCGCCGTAGTAACGGAGATGGAGGCCCCCATGGCAGTTCCGTGGATCTGCTTGTAACACTGCTCGCGGTAAGTGAAGTAGGTGTTGCTTAAGCAAAATTCCAGTAGCTCACACAAGTCCGCTACCTCCAACGGGGTGCGCTCCGCGAGCGTTTCGTCCGCCAACAGGACCTCTCTGCATGTTGCTACGGCCAAGTCGACAGGTACAGAAGTAAAGAGCGATTTGACGTCGAAGGACACCATGACGTCGTCTTCATCCACAGTAATGACTCGCACTCTTTCCACGAAAGCTGAGGAATGGGCAATGTGTGTAGCTGTCTTTCCGGTGAGCGGGCCCAACACTTGGTGTAGGTAACCCGAAAGTCGGTGCAGCGGTGACCTCGTGAAGTCAACGATGGGCCGTAGTGGAATGCCTGGCTTGTGTACTTTCGGCAGACCGTAAATTGCGGGTGCAGATCCATTAGTACACAGGAGACGATAGTAAAGGTGCTTCTGCTGAGGCGGCACGAATTGGAAAATCTTCGCGAGCAGTTTCTGCAGTTTAGATTGGAGGCTAGTCGTGGGGTCTTTCCGCATCGCCACGTAAGTATCGCCGTCCGAGAGCAAATTCAACATCTTCTGATCGTACTCACTTCTGTTGAGTACCACGACGGCGTTTCCCTTGTCCGCAGTAAGTATGGTGATGGAGGCATTGTTCCGGAGGCCCTTCATGGTCGCTTTTTCAGTCGGTGAAGACCGTGCACGAGTGCCCTGCGTCCGCCACTTTGATAGAACACCGATAGTGCGCGTGCGAGCTTCGTCCCTTACTTCGGGAGGAAGCTGTGTGACGGCTCGCTCTACGGCGCAGATCACTTTCGTCGGATTCGGTGGGGCGCCGGAATTGAAGTTTAATCCTTTGCGCAGGATGGCCAGTTCCGATGCAGTAGGTTTGTACGAGGACAAATTGAGAACGGCGGCTTTAGTTTGGGCGTCGTCCTGCGGCCTGAGTGCGTCCAGTTTCCTTTCTTGTGACTTCTTGCAGTTGCGTTCCCTTAGCGTCGCCATGAAGGTGGCGTGACGCTGTACGTCTGGGAAGTCTCCAACAATGACGTGTTCCAGCTGACGCCTCGCGAAGAACGTTTTTGTTTCAAATTTCTTGATTATCTGTCTGCATTCTTGGATGCGTGCTGACACTAGCTTCTTCTCAGCTTGTCGAATTATCTTGTGGCCCCACGCTGACGCTACCGGTGTCTTCAAGCGTAGACTTTTTGGTACAAGGCCTTCCAGTTTGCACGCCTGGTTGAAGGACAAATGGCACTTGAAGGTCATTACGTCACATTTTGGCATAAAATAGCGACATACGGCTCTTGCCTGCTTAGTGTGAACAAGGAACCCGTACGGGTCCCGAAACGTCTCTGTGTTTTTTCACCTTGACTTGGTCAGTGACTGCATCTACATCCTAAACAAGTAAACAGTTAACTTTCTTTTTTGCACTTACGAGATAAAGTTATGAGATTGATTGTTTGAATACAGGTGTTGACGTTTGAAGTTTATTACATTAATTCAGGCATACATATCTTATCTAGTGGTACAGATGGTACAGGTGGAAGGGGTGGCGAAAAGGCAACTGAATGCCTGACAATGCGCCAATCCTGCGCCAATCGACAATGCTCCAATGCGCCAATCATATTTCATTATCTTAGGATAAGCAGCAGCCCATCGGTATCGATTGCGTTCTGGCCCCTTATTTGATTCAAATTGTATGGCGGCACGGCGGTCATTTTTTTAGCACATCACACATGTTCGCTTTAACCGCAGCCAGCTTATGCCTCATGCTTTTAATAGCTCTGCCACAGCGGAAAACCATGTGAAGACGGCAAGTTCTTTTCCAGCAGCGGCGGTTCGTCCTGTGTGTTTACCGGCCAAACTGCTGATCAGATTGGCATTGTTTATCAAGTAGCGTGCCCATTCATTACTGGTACTACGCACAGTGTTTTAAACAACACCCTGCGAAAGCGGATTACCCTTGCAGCTCGTGGGCGTAGTACGCACCGGTGAGTAAAAATGCACCGTTTTGCATTCTCAATACGGAATGTCTATGCATGCAGGCCGCTTATCTATCTGACCAGGAGCTCAGCTTGTGCGTCATTTAAGTCTGTCACATTTGAAGGAAATACGTTGCTTGCTCTTTTACTTGAATGCGACAGAGGCGCTTGCTTAGATTAACGTGAGGCCTCTGTCTACACACAGGTCGGTGTATACGCTCTAATCAGCTACACAATCCACTTCATTTTAGAGTCCGTGCATTGAAAATAGGTATAAGCATTGCACATTTCAAAAACACTTAACTTCGGAAAGATATATATTATATTTGCATACATATCATCATTTTATGCATTTGTGCACACTTTGGAAAGACATATATTACATTTTCATATACATAATCATTTGAGCATTTGGACAGAATTATGAAAAAAGTTACATTTATACAAGTGAAAGGATAGTGAAGATTTAGGGCTAAAATTTAGTGTGACAAAATGCGGCTGGATGATATTCAATGACAGCACGGGTCAGACCATATCAATACAGGGCAAGGAGATACCCAGAGTACGAGAGTACAAATACCTCGGGATATGGATAACTGATGGGAATAGATACATCGAAGTACAAGAAAAAGCTATAATAGTTCAAGGAAAGAGGAACTCCGCAATAATGAAGCATAGAGCGCTGTGGGGTTACAACAGGTACGAGGTAATTCGAGGTTTGTGGAAAGGTGTAATGGTGCCAGCACTTACATTTTGAAACTCAGTGGTGTGCATGAGGTCAGAGGTACAATCAGAGCTGGACGTGAATCAGAGGACGGTCGGACGTCTCGCGTTGGGCGCCCATGGGAAGACCACAAATGAGGCTGTTAAGGGGGATATTCGATTGTCTGACTTTGAGGGAAGGGAAGCTCCGAGTAAAATTAGGTACGAACAGAGATTAAGGAATATGAAAGCAAGTAGATGGGCAGCGCAAGTATTCAGGTATTTGTATAGGAAGAACGTTGACTCACAATGGAGGAAGAGAACTAGGAGGCTTACCAGTAAGTGTACAGCCAGTAGCGAAGAGCGTCGACAGTTGGGCCAGTTAGTGCATGATTTCTGAAAGAAAACCAGCTGAACACACACGGACACAGAAGAAGAAGGCGCACAGGACGATGCTGGACTAACAACTGAAATTTTATTTCGGAAAACCGACATACAAAACCTTTCCAATCGCCCGCACCTGCGCGAGAGTCATTAACAGCACAACAAATAGATATGCTGGCGCATTACACAGCACTACCAGATAGTGGGCCACAAACTCGTACCTCAGAACTACACCACACATGGAATGCCAGACCCCAGAAAACATTGTTCCATTCTGCTGAGACTTACTGATGTGGCGCTTACACACGTGTCTTCATTTTTGTTGGATGTACTCACCCAGGTCTAAGAAGGCGATTTTACCGTACACTTCCTGCCACTCCAAGGTCATAAAAAGAGGCATAACTACCTTGTGTTTAAAGAATGCCTTACAAAAAAGCTGCCACCACGGAATTATGTCAAGTTTCCAGATGCAAGTGGACAGACTGGTTGCTGCCGGTTTTCCGGTGCACTTGACGAAGGCTGTTGCTGAATCATTATTAGTGAAAGAAAGGGCGTTTCGGAGGGGCAATGACACAACTAGAAAGGTGGTGAATAAGAAGGTGGAAGTGATTCCATATGTACACGGGCTATCGCACAACCTAAGGAAGATGGCAAACAGATTTGATGTGCGCGTAGTTTTTTCAGCCCCTCGAAAATTAGCTAGCTTATGTAGACGCATTAGCGAGAATGGACAGATGACGGACCGTTGTGGTTCTCACCACAGTGTGTTTTTTCCCTCTTGTGTACCGAGGTTGTGTATTGTATCCCCTTTTCATGTGGCAACAAATACATCGGCCAAACAGGGCGATGTATTAATACTCGCAAGAAAGAACACCAAGCCTCGCTCTCGTCTCGTGACGGCGCGCACTTGGCGCGACATGTAAGGGAATGTGGTTGCACCCCTTGGTTTGACCGAGTCAGCATTTTGGCCAGGGGGAAGAGCAAGACGGCTAGGGAAGTTTTAGAAGCATTCCATATTGTCAAAAATGAAGACACGTGTTAAGCGCCACATCAGTTAGTCTCAGCAGAAAGGAACAATGTTTTCTGGGGTCTGGCATTCCATGTGTGGTGTAGTTCTGAGATACGTGTTTGTGGCCCGCTATCTGGTAGTGCTGTGTAATGCGCCAGCATATCTGTTTGTTGTGCTGTTAATGACTCTCGCGCAGGTGCGGGCGATTGGAAAGGTTTTGCATGTCGGTTTTCCGAAATAAAATTTCAGTTGTTAGTCCAGCATCGTCCTGTGCGCCTTCTTCTTCTGTGTCCGTGTGTGTTCAGCTGGTTTTCTTTCAGAAATAGCGAAACGGATGGGACGAAAAAGAGCGTTAAGAGCATGGTCAGAGCGGCGGGGAACTCGGACTGGATAGCAGGAATGGAGAAGCCGGCATTGAACAACTACAGAAAAGGGAAAGACGAAATCAAGAAAGAAAGATTTGACGATAATTCAAAGGGAAGCGCTTTACTGTTTGAGGCAAGGTACGGTTGCCTGAAAACCCGAAGTTACAGAGCGAAATTCAATAAAGAAGGGGATACATGTACGTGCTGTGGAAAAGCTAGGGAAACGACAGATCATATTTTTACTGAATGTACAGATGTCCACCCAGGTGTAGCTGTGGAGGCCATGGGTTTCAGGGGTAGCACGGGAAAGCTGAACATGTCGGCGATATATAGATAAGTAAAATGCGCTTAGAGTATTGGTGGCGCAAAAGTATGGAACACACAGAAGCGCAAGGTAGTTCGGGTAAGATGGTTACATCACAGCGGAACGATAATATATAGATAAAATAGGTAGATGAGGAGAAAAATTAGTTGTCGAAATATGTGTGATTCGGGAAAAGAAATGTTTGTAGAGGAAAAAGAAATAAAGCTAGAGCTTGATGGCCCGGCTACCGCCCCGTTATAAAGAGGACGCTCCTGATATCCATCCATCCATCCATCCATCCATCCATAATGTGCTCGAATCCCAGCATATGCTCGCTTCATTCAGATGTATGGGAACGCGTAGTATGGGAGTCTGTCTGTCTGTCCATCTGTCCGTCTGTGTGTCTGTCTGTTTGTCTGTCCGTCCGTCCGTCTGTCTGTCTGTCCGTCCATCCGTCCATCCGTCCGTCCGAGCACTGCGGTGCTGCTTAGCTAGTACGTGAATTGATCAATAGATGGAGCAGAGGCGCTCGCTGCGTGCTCTAGAGTGATAGGAGAGCGCTAGATGGCGACACACAGTGTTTGTTACGTCTTTGATGATGTATTGGGTGTAACCAGGTTCAACGTCATCAAGAATGCTGTGACCACGCATGCGCAAGCCGGCTCTGCCTATGTACAAATACACCGGCATCACTCAATAAACCCTTCTTTCATTTCCTGCTGCTCGGCTGTTCACATGGGGTCAGAAGTGGCCCCCACTTCCGTTGGATACCACCGCAAGTCGGCTATGAATGAACGAAGGGACCGGCCGCAAAAAACCGTTGTAGGAATGGCGTCAACACTGCTGCAGCCACCGAGACCACTTGACACGGCTGGGGACACGTTTTACAACTGGGCCGTATGGAAACGTGAGTTTGACCTTTTTGCTATGGCGCCGGGACTGAGCCAGCAGCCTAAGGAAGTTCAAGCCGCAACCTTTTTGATGACAATAGGCGAAGACGCGAGAAGAACGTACTATACTTTCAAGTTCGAAAGCGAAGACAAGAAGGAGGAGCTCGGAAATATTATAGCAAAGTTCGAGGCGCATTTTAAGCCGTCTGAGAATCTAACCTTTAATGAATTCCGATTTGGCTCCAGGGATCAACAAGAGGGAGAGTCGTTCAATGACTGGCTCACGGAACTGCGAACTCTCGCGAGAAGATGCGACTTCGGTGAGCTTGAGGACCGGATGATTCGGAGCAGAATAATCCTCGGCATCCACGATAAAGATTTCCAGCAAAAGCTTCTCTCGGAAAACCCCTCGTTTTCAAAAGCAGTAGAAATGTGCCGCGCAAGGGAACAAACAAAAGGACAACTACGAGAAATCAGAGCCAGAACCGACTACCCGAGAATCGCCGCCATCAAACAGACTACAACGCCTTGCCCGCGCTGCGGTCTTGAAAGACACCAAAATGGAAAATGTGCGGCTCAGGGCAAACGTTCCAACAACTGCGGCAGAAGAAATCATTTCGCTTGTGTGTGCCGTCAGCCAAAAGAAACATCAAGATCAACCGCACGCGAAGTGAAGCAGGTTGTAGGAACTGAAGAATACTTTCTACAAGCACTAGAAGCGTATGCTATCTCCAATGAGGACCGTTGGTCGGCCGAAATTTTTATCGCAGGCTCGGCGGTCGATTGCAAGATTGACACGGGAGCTAACTGCTGCATCATGCCTGAGGCGACGCTCCGGAAACTAACTACACAGCCGGCCCAGCCATGCTCGACTACTCTGCGCGCTTTTTTCGGCCACAAGCAAACAGCCTTGCTGAAAATCACCTTACCAACTTCGCACAAGGCTCAGACGTGTCTAGCGGAATTTTTCATAGTACCTCAGTCCGTGCCGGTAACAGTGAGTGGCAGTGTTGCAGAACGCTTAGGACTGATATCCCGTGTACGCTCGGTCGACGCCCTGTCCCCAGCTAGCACACAAAGGATTTAAGACGTCTTCGAGACGGATATCCGAGACGTTAACGACGTCTCAGAGACGGCACGCGTAAGAAGTTTTGGTCTAGAAGACGTCGTATATCTCGTCTAATGTCCGTCTTGTTGCCCATAAACGAGACGTTTCCTGAACGTCTATGAAACGTCTTCAAAAAGCTGGTCTTTTCGACGGCTTGGGGGATCCTCCAATAATCCCATTCACCGGGATTTCTGAATCCGTTTAAAGACTTACCAAAGACGTCATCAAAAAGCTGGTCTTTCCGACGGCTTGGGGGAGCCTCCAATAATCCCATTTACAGGGATTTCTGAATCCGTTTAAAGACTTACCAAAGACGTCATCAAAAAGCTGTTCGTGAAATGTTAGCCGTAATCTGAAAAAGAAGCAGGAATAGTGCTCGGGAACGGGGCGCGCCCACCAAAATTTTGATCTGGTTACCACCCTCAGAATGTAAGCTAACGCCTGAGGGGTACAAATAACCACAAAACATTTTTTTTGCACCCCTCAGGCATTAACTCCGTGGTTCTGAAGGTGTCAACGGGATCATAATTTTGGGGGGCACCCCCATCCGCGGACGCCGTCCCTGCCTTTGTGGTAGTAGCTGCGACCTGCTATGTTATCAGCAGCACCATAATCTTTTCGATGCTGCAGAGTGGGGGGGTAGTGCCAGCAGAATACTTTCGTAGTTACATCCTAGGAAGAAGTCCTGGCATCGCAGTTGCCTGGAATTCTTTTCTTTTTTTTTCGTGGTTAAAGCCATCAGCACTGAGTGCAACAGAGCAAAAATAGTGCAGTAAGGTAGATACACAGTTCGCAACAAGGCTTCATCAGTCTTAGCATTTAAGTCAAAATTTGCTGTCATGAATACAAAAATCAATCTAGCATGTAATTTGTTGAGTATGAAGCAAATCTACCAAAAATAGTAATGACATTACTATATCTTTCTGCAGTGAAGGATAGACAGTTTCATGGCAAGCGGCCTAGCAAGGAGGCCTCTGTGCCAATGATCACGAAGTCGAAACACTGCTACATCATCATTTTATTGAGAAACTAACTTGTGCAAGTTCAAAAAAGAAGAAAATGAGAAATGCCAGAAAAACAAAACAACAAATATTCAAGAGCAACTGCAGAAGAAATACTTTAAATATATTTGGAACTTATTAAACACTAGAGGCTCACAAAAGAGCACTAGTACTCACACAATAATCAACAGCCAAACGACTATGCGCTTTTCACCATGAGAGCAGCGCATCCGGTTATATGAGCAGAGACAGAACAATGGATGACTGTGTGATAGCCGCTTTCAATCACGTTATGCAGTATCTTCACCGCATAAAATCAAGGAATATAAACACAAGAACTCAAATATGACTCAGACATGAAAGTGAAAATTTGTCTAGGACATCAGCTGATGTAATGAAGCAAACTTTAAAAGACAACCAAAAATATCAATCAAGTGTCAACGAATATTGACCAAAGTGACCTTCAAAGAAATTAGCGCATGAAATATTAACAAAATCGGTATAATGAGCAAGGTCGCAATGCAGCGCACAATCTCTCACAGCGAGCAACGTTACATCGAGGCAACCTCCATTTCATAATGAAGCTACATACGTGCTCGAAGTTGAATACAGTGGAGACAGCATTGAGGCGACGAAAAAGAAAAAAAGAAGCAATATTCTCAATTACATATACAAAATACAGATGTGGCTCTCTACAAAGCACTGTATTACGCACATATATGCAAATCTGACATGAACGGAGATCAAACTGGCAAGCATCAGTTGGAAGCCAAAAAAGAAAAAAAAAGAGGATTTTGGCACCCAGCACATGAAACTATTCCTAAAAGGGACTTCAAATAACCATCAGGTCTACATGTGCAGGATTAAACTGAGAGTCTTCGAATTTCGCCCTGTTTCACATTTAAGGAAAACACTGTTACCTTATACCTAGTCATTAAACAAAACACTTCGAACAGCCAACTCCTTTGAGAATGCAACCTCCACCAAACGCGCAACCAGTTCACGTTCACGCTCATCAAAAACTAGTTGTAGTGTCCAGGCTTAGTGCAGCTGGTGAATACGATGCTACTGGCATCATATGACGCGCTGAAACCGCCGTCGCGGAAATGCTTTCAATGTAGAACCTCGGTGGGGCCGTGGTAGAACACAGTTGGTGCCCTATCAGGTTATCCGTACAACCGCCGATTAAACCGCATGTATTCCTGCAAACGAAAAAAAAAAAAATGGGGCCGCTATTTTCTATAAAGCTGTTCTACAACTGTGCTTTGAGGAACGAAATTTGAAATGCATCTCTGTCATAGACTGCGCCCTTTACAGGAAGTGTTCATAATATCCTGCAACTTGCAATAGATAAACACTCGAAATGAATTTTCCTCGAATGCCTGGTACTTCTGCACTGCTGCCTGCACCATATATATATATATATATATATATATATATATATATATATATATATATATATATATATATATATATATAAATTTAACGAAGCAACAAACTATGAAGCCTAGGAAAACATAGGAGAAGTTATTGGGGTTCTTAATTGTAGTATTATACTTGTGAAGTAGGAAGGAATTTAGGCGGACGAAAAGACAAACCTGCCTTCTGTGGAAACCGAACCAACGACCTTCGGATAAGGCGTCCGATGATCTACCGCTGAGCTACGAAGGCGGTCGTATCCACCCCCACCCCCCCGTCCCTTTTATCGGGTCTATGTGCACATACAATCTAACACTCAAAGGATTGTATGTAAGTGTGTACATATATACGAAGGTCAGCGAGTTCCGCCGAAGCTTGGACGCTCGTGCTAGATGCCCAGCGATGAAAAGGAAGAGAAGAAAGAAGTCAGGATACAACATCCGGCCTGCGGCAAAGGCGCTGTCTCTATGTCTCTATCATTTACAATATACAGTGGTGTTCGGGCCATCTCCGCAGGAAACTTGATGCATCTCCTGATGCTACCACCGCCGGATAGTATGGCACTCGTGAACGTTAAACTGCACATTACTGATTCGTAGTTTATTTTGGACGCATTCCCATACACAGCATGTAGAAATCGGGTGACACACATGCTTCACACTTAGACTGTGAGAATATTCTTCGAGGCGTGCTTACGTGCTCACTGCGCACTCGGTATGAAAGGGTCCCTGCAACACTTTTCGAACGCACTGAGGAAACGGTGCCAATCAATCGTTGAGGCTTCTGTGAACGTGTGAGCCAAATGTTATTGTGCTGCAAGCAGCAGTGGATTTGCAGTTTCATTTTAAATACATCATGCAATCGCCTGCAATTGTTCCAACAACTGACGTCACTAGCAGCACCGACCAACGACTTGCCTGCTCTTCTTTCAACAAGTAACGTCACTGGCGCCAACGACTAGGTCCCTTCGCTCACCTCGGTCTTTTTAAAGACAGGCACTCAGATTGCCTTTATTTCTTTAATGCAAAATGAACAAATATATATAGGCAAATGAGTTCTGCGGGAACCCGCAAGGGTGGGTAACGTTTGCCTTGTGCTACAAAACGGGTGGCTGCTAATTTTTCCTTTCATGAACAAATATATAATTGCAGACTACCTTTCCGTGACCGTAAGTTCAGCCAGTGATATATCTGCCTCGAAAAAAGTAGTCGACGGCCTAGTGACATTTGTTGGAACGAAGAGCAATGTTAATTACAGCTGTGTTTGAAACCAAATAAAAAATTCCATGGTGCACGCAGCTCAATAATACTTGGCTCACACGTTCACAACAACCTCCACGACTGTTAGGCATCGTTTGCCATCGAGATTCCAAATGTCGCAGGGCTCCTTTATTAAATGGGGCCTTCAAGGTCGCGCGATCTACGGGCACAGTGACTGCGCATCACATCTGTGCATAGCATCAACAAATTTTCGCTGTGGCTTCGATTTCGCCTGCACAAAACTGCCTTCAATGGCCAGATAATAGTGAATTTAGTACAATGCAACGAAATATGGCTCATTTGGGGTAGCGAGTATGTCACGGGGTAGGAGGAAAACGTCAAACGTTCCGCTGAAAACTGTTGAATGGCATCGTGGCTTTGATTTGACGATATAGGTATAGGCATGCACAGCTGGATCCCGGCACCGGACAAGCTGGCGGCGCCCGTACTAAATAATAAAAATAAACAAAGTACGTCCAAACGTTCATGTATAAGTCGTCGTAACACGCCGCTCACCCATAGCCCGACGTACTAATTTAGTTCGTCGTTCGTCGCCTTATCATCACTGTCCTACGCTATCAGCCCAGCAACATGGTTCAAGTCGTCACTCCCCAGTCCGTACCACGTGAAACACTGGACAGCTTATGGCATACCAAAAATCTACTGTACACAACAGCGTCCCTGTAACACCACTGTGGAACCAGATAACAGGTCGTGTAATTATTTTGGTATTTGCGGTCTGCAAGAATAACGAACCCCAAATGCAGAAAACCGCAACAGCGTGGACAATGAGAAATAATAATAACGAACATTCGCAAACGAGTCACATGCCTCTGACAAAGTTTAAATATGACCGAGAACGAGCACAACGACACTCATGCTCATATGAATGCTGAGCTGCGAGAAGTCATTCCACCACCATAAGACGTCATGATTGCCTGCTTCAGTTCTGCTGACATGCCACAATAAACAATGCGCGATTTTCACATCCACATCACATGCACGTAAATTTCGCAGCTCTGAACTGAAATCTCACGACTGCAATGCGACAGTGAAAGGACGCGCGGCAACGGTTGCCCTACAACGCGCGATATCACATGCATGTATTCGTCTGTGTAAGACACGAGTAAATTACTACTACCCGACATTAGAGAGTTTTAGTGCAGCTTAAGTTGCGCCCCGCTAAACGCTAAAATTTAGCGGGGTCAGACTGCGCATGCGTACGCACGCTATTCCAGCTTTGCGTTTAGCGATCGCTCGCTATTTTCCGAATTTAGCGGAGACGCAAAACGCTCGCTAAGTTTGTTTAGCGCGAAGAACATGGCGGCTCCCTACAACTGGCCAGAGTTCTTACAACTGACGGCTGCCCGTTTCGCATCTCTTGTGTAGTTTTGCTGCGTTGTGGGACTAGCTGATTCACAATAAATTGTGTTGCTGGTTTTCGCTTCGAGAAGACAACGATCTTTTCGCTGTGGATTCTAGTTTGACCACATTACACATGCACAACGAAAGCGAAACTCTGCCTCGTCAGACTGCAGCAACACTTGTGCAATTATTATTGCACGATGTTCTTATTATTAATTGTTTTTGCGCTTGCGTTGCTTTTTAAGTTACTAACAACGGCCGACGGTGTTGACGCTTTCACTATTCGCATTTAGATGGCGCAGCGAAGGTTTGCGTGCCTTGAGTTGTGCGGCGCGTCGTCGTCTCGCGCAATACTAAATAGCTATGGAACGCTATCGAATAGCGCTCCGCAAAAATTTAGCGAGCGTGACTCGCAAGCGCTAACGCAAAAATTTTCCGCAATACTAAATCTACCTATTGTTGTACATGCGCTGCACTCGCTACCAGTAACGACCAAATGACAGCATGGTGGGAACGAAGCGAATGCACTCGTTACTCACTAATCAGGCTGAACACACACATAGACCTAAGAAAATTTCAGAATGCAATCATACACGATGATCTGAATAATAAAACCACAGTTGCGTTGCTTTGCGTTTAATGCGTCAACTATCTTAGACCTTACATAGCATTAATCCTCCTTGTATCTGTCACAGACCGATTCGCCCTATCCACGGAACACATGAGTGATCTGACAGGCATCATGCTAAGCCATTCAAATGTGGTACTTACATTTATTTTCGGCGAGACGTAGTTATTGGTGTTACGGGATCCAGTCACAGAAGCGCCGGAATTGAACCAGGGTTAACATAAGGAGGAAAGTAGAAAGAACATATTGCCACCACACAAACACGCGCAGCAGTTGCAGCACGCTAACAGAATTTTCCCAGAAACGAAGGAAGAGCCGGCCGCCAACAACTTGACCACACTGACTCCACGACCAACCACGCAAACGAGCTTCGCTGGGCACCTTTGCTTCGTGTCTCCGCGTGTTTGCGCCAGCCTGCGCCCTCTCGCCTCATCTCCCCGGTAACCGGCGAGAAGGAGCCAGACATTCTGGCGCCTCCCTCCCGGCCCCATTGCAGCTGGCGACACCTCGGCGCCGTGCATTGTGTCGACGCCCGCCGACGCTTTGGGGAGGGAGGGGGTGGGGGGCGGTATTCTTCCACGTCTGCTTACCGTCTTGCGTAGGACGTTTCGAAGACGGATTCATTGTCCCTTTGATGTCGCTGCCCCTTAGTTCGCGTGGCTGACGTCTTTGAGACGTCAGCCACGCGAACCAAGACGTTAATCCCCCAATAAGACGTCTTTTTGGTCTTGTGTGCTAGCTGGGTCAAGCCAGGACCCAAGCGCCGGCTTCGAGGTTGTATTCCAAGGCCTCGGGAAACTGAAGGGTGTTACGTACCACATCGAGCTCAAGCCAGGAGCACGAGGCAGTGTCAAGCCAGCTCGAAGGGTCGCGGTTGCTCTTCAAGAACGTGTGAAACAGGAGCTCGATAAAATGGAGCATGACCTCGTCATTGCAAAGGTAACTGAACCTACTGCCTGGGCAAGCCACATGGTCGTAGTGGTTAGAAACGACAAAGTGCGCATTTGTTTAGATCCTTCGGACTTGAATAAGGCCATACTGAGGGAGCACTATCATATGCCGACATTAGAAGATGTAGTTCCGCGCCTGCATGGGGAAAAGTACTTTTCAACGCTAGATGCATCTTCGGGATTTTGGCAAATTAAGCTAGACGAAGAAAGCGCATTGTTGTGTACTATGAGCACTCCGTACGGCCGCTACAAATTTCTGCGCATGCCCTTCGGGATCGCCTCGGCCCCAGAAGTTTTTCAGCGGGCAATGCACCAAGTAGTAGAAGGCCTGAGCGGTGTCGCCCTTGTAATGGATGACATTCTCGTATGGGGCAACTGTCGAGAAGAGCATGACCGTAATCTAGCAGCTTTATTCGCACGCTGCAGGGAGCACAACCTAAAGCTGAATAAAAGAAAGTGCCATTTTTTGCAGTCGCAAGTTCGCTACATGGGTCACATCCTCACACAAGACGGACTTTGCCTGGATCCCGGCAGAGTAGACGACATCTTGCAAGTGCCGCCACCTCAAAACTGTAAGGAGCTACAGATTTTTCTCGGAATGATTAACTTTGTGGCGCGTTTCATTCCACACCTGCCTTCACTGTCAGCGCCCCTCCGGGAACTATTGAAAAAGAACGCGGCATGGGTTTGGACCCAAGAGACGCAAGAAAGTTTCCAAGGACTTCGCGCCTGCTTGACAAAAGCACCCATTCTTGCCTATTTTGCCAAAGGAATTCCCTTGGTGTTGTCCGTAGACGCAAGTCAGAAAGGAGTAGGGGCAGTTATTTTGCAAAATGGACACCCCATCGCCTACTCGTCGCGATCGCTTACCGAGGCGCAAAAGAAATACGCCCAAATCGAGAAAGAAATGCTAGCCATTGTTCACGGGTGCGCAAGGTTTGAAGACTACATCCTAGGGCAGCCAGGGGTCATCGTCGAATCCGATCACCGCCCTCTAGAGTCAATATTTAGAAAGCCACTTTGTGAGTGCCCGTTACGATTACAGCGTATAAGACTCTCCCTTCAGAGGTTTCCTATAAAAGTGATCTACAAGCCAGGAAAAGAACTGTTCCTAGCGGATGCGCTTTCACGCTTTCCAAACAAGACGGAGCTGAAAGAAGAATCGCTAGATTTTCATGTACATGCTCTTTCTTCTCTTCCAGTCTCGGACCGGCAACTGCAGAAAATCCGGGAAGAGGTACTGAAAGATGCAGCAATGACAGCATTGTGCACCTATTCAAGCAAAGAATGGCGCGAGAGCAAGCATGAGGTGTCCGAGGCCGCACGAGCATACTGGAACTACCGCGACGAACTTCACGTTGAAGATGGCCTTCTACTAAGAAGCAACAAGCTCGTCATTCCGCCAACAAAAAGACAAGAAGTACTCCGTTTGCTCCACGCGGCACACGGAGGTCAAGAAAAGATGAAGGCAAGAGCCAAAGCAGTTATGTACTGGCCTGGTATGTCGGCGGATATTACAGCTCTCGCGGAAGCGTGCCAACTATGTCAAAGGTACAAGAGCAGGAATGCCAGGTTACCTATGCCCAGTCTCGATATACCTACTTTGCCGTAGCAAGTAGTCGGAGTCGAACTTTTCTACCACGAAGGCGATGAGTACCTTGTTATGGTAGACTTCTTTCTTTTTCGAGATTAAGCAGATGCGTCGAACTACAGCAGAAGCTGTGACAAACGTGTGCATGCAAATCTTCGCCACGCACGGCATCCCAGTAAAGATATGCAGTGATAACGGCCCCCCGTTCAATAGTGCGTGCTTCCGCAATTTTTCCACGCAGCTGCACATCACCCACGTGACTTCAAGTCCACATTACCCACGCGGTAATGGCATGGCTGAAAGGGCCGTCCAAGAAGCAAAGAAACTACTAAGGAAGTGCCGGTTTGGAACACTGGAGTTCTACAGCGGCTTGCTGGAATGCAGGAACATGCCAAGGGATGACCGCCTAAAATCGCCCGCCCAACGATTCATGGGTCGACAGACGAGGACCAAAAGGACAGAAAGTTGAGCGAGTTGGTAACATTCCATAATCAAAAGAAGAGGCGTGCAGGACACGGACACAAGAAGAGCAGTGAACACCACGAACGCCGACTAACAACTGAAGCACAGCACAGAGGCGAAAAAGAAAGAAGACACACAGCTTATCTGCGCAAGCTCGGAATGGTAGCGCCACCTGTCATACTGTTACACGTGCCGTTCTACGCGATAGACAACTGCTAAGACATTCTATCTCCTCTCTGTTTAAGATAATCGACGGTTGACTCACGCATGCACTTCCACTAATACTAATATGCCAGGCCTCAACCAATAAACGCGTATCTTCGTTCCTATGCCTGTACAGGATCTCGGTTTTGTCTAACTCGGGCATGCAGCTACAGACCTGGCAGTGCAAGGATAGATTGGACGGCGTCCCACCTGATAGCGACCTTCTGTGTTCAATTAATCTTTGATTAATTGAACACAGAAGGTCCAGGTAGGACCAACCTGCCCATACTAGACTGCCACCTCTATCCCCAAACCGTGCCGACCGAAGTTGTCCGAAAGCGACTCGGCGAAATACGGGACAAACAACGCATCTTCTACAACAGATCAACGCGGAATCTACCGGATGTGCACAGTGGATCTACAGTGTCTGTTTATGATACAACAAAAAAGACATGGGCACCCGCTGTCGTCATAGGTCTGGTAGATACACCACGCTCTTATGTCGTTGCGACTGAGAGCGACCAGCATCTGAGACGCACGAGAGAACACCTCCGCTCAACCGAAGGACCGGTTTCCTCGCAGCAGACCGAAAGTGCGATAGCGACCAATCAATCCAGCCCGCAACCGTACACCACCGAGCAACAAGCAGCCCAAGAAGCGCTCCGTAGAAGCACGCGTCAGCGCAGAGAGCCACAACGCTATCCTCTCCCAGAGCGTCCCACAGAGACAGCTCAGCGGATGTAGTGCAATTTGAATTCTTTTTCACTGTGCATTCTTTCGACATTTATGTGTTCTGTTCGGTTTTTCTATTTTTTTTCAAAGGAAGGAAGATGTAACCAGGTTCAACGTCATCAAGAATGCTGTGACCACGCATGCGCAAGCCGGCTCTGCCTATGTACAAATACACCGGCATCAATCAATAAACCCTTCTTTCATTTCCTGCTGCTCGGCTGTTCACACTGGGCAAGACTCACGGAATATTAACGGTTTTTCTAATGGACCTCCGGAGCTTCGCCCACTCATCATTCACTCCGTGGATATGCGTGGATTCTTTTCTCATTCTCATGTGCATTCTTAGGCAGACATGAGTCATAGCCTAACCGCAATACCACCATGGTAACCGTGGCCACCTTTTGTTCTTCCTGCCACAGCTTCACTTACCTGAACTCTTCTGTCGCTACTGGAAGTAACCCCGGGGGCCGATATCCTTGCAAGGTCCGTCCTGTTTGTGGGCACCTAATTTATGGCCATGGTTTTTTTATCCCTTGCAAGCAATTCTTGTTTTACCATTTATCTTTACATTTTCTTCAATGCTTCATTTTACTTTTCAGGGCCAGAGAAGACAGACTAGCACCCAAACTAAACTTGGGCAACACCCATGCCAAGCCGAAAGAAACTCAACAGTCGCATTAGCAACAACAGTCTTCCTGAACTCCATGCATCGCCATGAACAGTTTGCAAGCTTACAGAGCGGACGGATACCATCCCTAAGCAAAAAAGCATACAGTGTGCGGTATGTCGACTAGCTGCACAAAAGCTTCGCATCTCCTATGTGCTTCTCATGGGACATATTTGGTATACTTCCACTACATGTCCATGTTTGCACATAACTGGTTACCAAATAAGCCAGTAGTGGTGTGTCTTTCATGAAACTTTTCTTCTTTGCACCAAGTGCAGTAAATAAGGCATACCCTGTTGCACAACGACGGCAGGGAAAGCTAAGTAGAAACCAGTTATGCACATTATTTCGTTTCAGTGAGTGGCACTGTAAACGTTTTTTTAAACAGGATACTGTGATCAAAAGGCCTGTCCCTTCACTAAAGGAAAAAGTCGTAGTGATCAGCTGGGGCACAATATCCGGGACACTACTCTGAAATGGAAACCGTGGATGATGAGAGCAGGAGAATGGAGGTGTGTGTGTCTGGACATTTTAGCCAGTGTTCTGTTGAAGAGGCTGTATAATGCAATGTAATACTTCGTAATGCATTTGAGAAAATTAACCGCGCGAAATGCACTTTGCCACTGTAGTAAAGGGATGACATCAGCGCACTCTCTCCAGAAAGAAGGTAACACCATTGTTTGTGTGCAAGCAGTTTGTTTTCAATATGAAGCCCAACCACAGAAAAATGGCAGATAATGAAATTGGTTCTAGGTAGGAGACCTGAAGCGTGACTTTGAAAAGCATGTTTACTGTTAACGATGCAGTAAATGATGTGGTAGAATCATATTACATTATTTGGCCTGTGTTGAAATATGCAATATAAATTTGTGTAAATGTCCATCACTGTATTTAGTTACATGAGCAGAGACTCAGATAGCTACCCTCTCGTAGCAGCAGAAAAAGAAAATGTAGTCTTCGCCACCTGGTAGTGCGTATAGGTTGCAGTGCTCGGCTGCTGACGCGAAATATGTGGGTTCGATCCCAGTTGTGATGGTCACGTTTCAGTGGAGGTAGTACTCGTATGTTAGAAGTCCGTGTACCATGCACATCGAAGAACAACAGGTCATCAAAATTTCTAGAGCACTCCAGTTATGGTTTTGGCATACGAAACCCCAGCAACTATGGTTAGTAAGAAATTTTCTAAATGATTTATTTCTCGTTACAAGGCATACAAAGTGATGATTCAGGCTAAAATACTAAGTTGGTTAGGTTAGGAACACTTGTGCTCTGCAGTGCCGTTATCCTAGTGACGTACTTATGTTCATCGTTTTCTTTAATTTTATCCACTCTGCATGTACTTTACGTCTGCGGTGTGTATTAAATGAAAGAACAATTTATATAATTCGATGCAAATACACAAATTATACTGCCATTCAGGAAAGAATCAGTAATCACTTCAAAATCCTACTTTCTGACATTCTTACTGCGACATACAGATTAAGGTAGGCAGAAAAATTACAACTAATAGTATTATGACCACAGTTGCTAGGTGCCTCGTGTATAGCTTTTCTAAATATCCACTTCCTGTGGGCACGTATCATGTGCAGTGTATTGTTAGTGCTATCCACTGATCCGTCACTTCATATTACACTTGAGTGCTTTTAACAATGCATTCAGACCTGCTTTATTACGTGTGCACACGTACTACCAGGTGGAGAAGAGTACATTTTCTTTTTCTGCTGCTACGAGAGGGTAGCTATCTGAGTCTCTGCTCATGTAACTAAATACAGTGATGGACACTCACACAAACTTATATTGGATTTTCAACACTGGCCAAATAATGTAATCTGATTCTACCACATCATTTACTGCATCATTAACTGTGAACGAGTAGGGGCAGCCGAGGCCTGAAACTTTGTCTTCCATCATGACCTCCATAAATATGTTTGCTTGCTGATGCACTGTCTCCAGCTTGAGGCTCCTCTTATTTGTTAATTGATAATACGTTGAAGTGTGGATATTATTGCAACGCGTTTTCCACTTTTAAATTCTTAAACCATATTTCTCATACTCCATCATTATACCGTAAATCGTGTTTTCCAATGATGTGTATGCATAGAACAACGCAAAGTTGAGCTGGTTGATAGAAGTCGGTTGTTAACAAAAAAAAGGCAGATCCCACGTGCATTGGGAATCAAGGAAATGCGAAGCACGTGTGAGGAACGTAAAATGGATTTGCATTGTTGTCTCAGTATACCGAGTTTGGTACATATGAAGTTAACGAAACGGCCGCAAGAGCACCATGACTAGCATGTAAACCACGCCGCTCATACACGCATGTCATGACCTTAACATTATGACCTGTCATAAGTTCGTCATGCAGTCGTGTTGTGCCATAGCAATTTTGGTATACACCCCATTAGCGAAACGAGTGGCATGTAGATCATGCCGCTCATGACATGCATATCATAATTTTCATGTTATGACCTGTCATTTATGTTCGTAGGCAGTCATGTTGTGCCATACTGGTCTTCGTATACATCCCATGAACGAAACGGCCAGGAGAGCCCTAAGGCCGTGGCATGTAAACATGCCACGCATGACATGCATGTCATGATTTTCATGCTATCACCTGCCATTTATGTTCCCCAGGCAGTCATGTTGTGCCATACCAATTTTCGCATATGTCCTATTAGCGAAACGGCCTGGAGAGCACCAACACCGTGGCATGTAAATCATGCCGCTCATGACATACATGTCATAATTTTCATGTTATCACCTGCCATTTATGTTCCCAAGGCAGTCATGTTGTGCCATACCAATTTTCGCATATGTCCCATTAGCGAAACGGCCTGGAGAGCACCAACACCGTGGCATGTGAATCATGCCGCTCGTGACATGCATGTCATAATTTTCATGTTATTACCTGAAGAAATTGCAAAGCACGATTTAGAACAGGGAATGTCGCGGGAGCCAACGTCTCGACAAGCGGAGTTCTCTTCGTCAGGGCGGCAACTGCCTTCTCCAGGGTTCGTTTATGTACGCCTTTGCACACTCTCCCCCATCCTCAAAAGGAGAGGAGAAGAAGAGCAGCACGTGCGAACAAGAAGAAAAGGGGGGGGGGGTGTTGGATGCAGGGGTATTTGGGTGACAGGTGTTAGCGTGACTAATATAAATGGCAAGAGGGAAACCTTCCAAAGAATCCGCTCCTTGTACATATCTTGCAAATGCATTGTCTGCTCAGTGCTAGAAAGGAGGATGAAAAAAGGAACACAGGCTCGGAACAGAAGTTGCTCCTAAGGCATGTGCCCCCCCCCCCTCCGCCCCACACCACCTGCGCTGCACGAACAATGCATTTCATGGAACTACACTGTTTAACGGGGTTGTTCTTCTCGAACTGGATGGAGGCTGGGCACCTGAAAGTAGGCTTTCTGGGAGAAACTTTGTTAGAATGTGCATACCTTAACCTTTTGTCGTCTTTGTTAACCCCCCACCGTATCTAATGGACTCAAGGGTTCCCTTTGAAAGGTTGATGCCTGTAGGCTGGAGAGTACTGAACCTGTATATGAGATAGGATTCCCTGTATTTTCTGTCCCTCGGCGAGGGGGAGTTTGCTTGAAGTACAGTGGAACGCTGTTCATACGTTTTTCAGCGGACCGGGGGGTAAAAACGGAAGTATTGTGGGGAATTCGGCTGCTTACCTCCGCCGCCAGTCATCATCGGAACGGAGCTAGCTCGTGGCACGCACCCCCGGCTTGGGGGCGGAGCGCGTGGAGCGGATCCAGCAGTCGGCGTTGGGCTGGCAGCGAGTAAACTACGTTGTTCTAATGGCTCGTGTGCCCATCTCTGGGAGCCTCAGCTGGCCAGAGGCTCAGAAGCCACGGCCCTGAGCCCACAGTATGGAAAACGCAAAAGTGAGGAAAGCTCCGAAAACGAATGAGAACAGGGCCGCTTTGACTGCAAACAATTTATTTCAGCAAGGTGAGCCATCTAGGTCGCCGACCGATAATTCGGACAGCCGCGCGGTACCACAAGTGCCCCCATAGACTTAATGTGTTAAGACGTCCGAGATTTCGGACGGTTTTTAGCACTAAATTCGATAATACGGACTCCGTCCGCGGCTGTCGAGCGCAGTGAATGGGCCGCAATTATAGCCTCCGGCGCCCCGATGAGAGAAAGTATGGCCTCAGAGATCGCAATCAATACTGTGATCATTGAGGTTTAGTTCCAGCATGATGCGCCAATTTTGGAGGCTAGTAGAAATTATGACCTGTCATATTAAAATGCTGCGCCACTGCCTTCGGCAGGTTATTCGCGGTGTCCGCGCGGTGCCCGTTTAATCTAACATTAATTGGTTGACCAGTTTCGCCGATATATTGCTTGTGACAGAGTGAACATTCCAACATGTAAATAACGTTTGAACTAGTGCAAGTGAAACTTGATTTTACATGATGGACATGGTCACTTCCCGTGCTTTTAACTTTAAGATCATTTTGAATATGCTTGCAAGCATATTCAATATGCAAGCATATTGATGCAAGCGTATTCAAAATGATCAGGTGCGAGGTCCTGCAAGTATACGCTCCCCACAAACTCCCATGGCCACAACATATACCCCCACCCATGGCCGTCGATGAGGGCACATGTCATCAACCTCCCTAGGGAATACAACGGCGCACTTCCCTGATGATACCCCCATGGAACCCCCATCTCATGCGGTAAAACCTTCCCTGCATGGCGAAACGGGTTCTGGCTGCCGGAGGAGGGACGTCGCAGCCCGACCGACGGGGGGGGGGGGGGCGGGGGGGGGCCTCGGGAGCTAGAAATAACATGGCGGCCGGACAAGCGAGCACGTCGCACGGACGCGAGACCTTTGCGAAGCTGGCAAACGCTATTGCCACGTTACGAAAAGGGAAATCGTTTCGCCTATCCCGTGAATATTACGAGCGCCGACGAGCGTCAACGAAGGTTATGATCTACAGTGTCAAGCGTCGAGGGAACTCAAATTGTGTGCCGGTGTTGTGCAGTGCCCGAATACAACCACGGATAACGGGCGCTGCGGCCGCATTGGTGAGTGAACTCTCTATGCTATTTCAACTACTCGTCTCATTTTGAAATACAAGGAGTGAAGTTCGTTACCATTCGGTAGGTCACTATTCCTGATTCCTGGTATATACTATAGTCTCGAAAGGAGCAGTTATAGTACACAAGATATAGCTGAAAAGGCCTGCCGAATTCCGGAAAATCCATTGTTTGGAGAACATGTTCGGAGAGCGAAATAAATGCGAATAACTTGCGCAGTTTTGAAGATAGACCTCTAATAAAATTGGCATACTTAGCTACTGCTTAAGTATCTATATCATCAGTGGAAAACATAATTGTATCTATTTCACTTACAGAGTTATAACGAGTTTAATGTTAAAATGCTATTTTGTTGTATTTACTATATACGTAAGTTAAATTTCCCTGCGCTAACAAGCGCTAGGTAAATATCTGTCACCAGATGCAATTTATTTTCAGCTATCTTGTAAACCGACCAAAGAAAAACATAAAAACTGAAATCAGCAATATAGCTCTTTATAAAATTAGCCAATTGCGCTAAGGATTCCCGTTTGGTATCGACTTTAAGAACACATCGATGCGCTCATCTTGCTGAAAGAAGAAATGCTTTAATAATATCACAAAATCAGAGGCATCGACATAGAAACTTAATGAAAGAATTTCTGTCATTCCCGCTTTCTTTTCGCTCACGAAACCGTGGTCTTCTTTTCTTTTTTTTCTGTGATTCTGCACGGCCGACAAGCAAGGCACGACCGGACGGGTTCTGCGAAGATAAAAGGGGGACATTTTACAAGCGAGGCTCCAACCGCCTTTTGTGTCGAGATCGCTTCTACCCTGTTCGATATACAGGCCTTGGCGCCAGCTTCGGCACTGCCCTCCCCAATTGACCATTTGCAAAAGAGCAAGCACTACCTGGATCCTCCCAGCCAAAAACTCTCCTGCACAGATTGCTTTCGTGCTCTATGCGCGTGCACATGTGCACATTCGTCAAGCCACTCATCCCGTTCAGCGTACCTCCCCGCCTTTCTTTCGCTTCTGCCTCTGTTTCTCTATATCATCGAGCTGGCTTCGAGTCCGCTCACTCCAACGTTACTAGAGTAAACTCAGTTTCGCAGCTCCGTATCTCCGCCAGCGGAGGAGGGTGGTCCGAACGGCGGTCGCGTGAACTTGCGGCGCTGCAGTCACGTCTTGCGCTACTCTCGGCGCGTCGTCTGCTACGACGGAGCACAGCGGCGGTCCACCGCGCACTTCGCACGGCGGCTTTCTATTAGTCCTATTGCGAAAGTGAAACATTTATCGTCCGTCCAGTCGACGTTCCCGCATCCCATTTGTGCACTACTTAA
This sequence comes from Hyalomma asiaticum, assembly GCA_013339685.2. Taxonomy (NCBI): domain Eukaryota; kingdom Metazoa; phylum Arthropoda; class Arachnida; order Ixodida; family Ixodidae; genus Hyalomma; species Hyalomma asiaticum. The sequence continues at coordinate 150,646,146 of CM023483.1, forward strand.
GTAGATATGCATAAGGTCGTCTGCATGCATCGACCCGCATGCATTGCTCATTTGATTGCACGGGCGTTGAATTCTTATGCCTGGTGTCTGAAATGGCACCACTAACGCCAAACTGCTGCCACATGGACTTGTTATTCCCTGCACCGTCGCTCACCACGGCAGTAACGGCCGCACCGTACTTGTGCAGCTGCAAAACGGTTTCGACTACAAGCTCGGCCAGCACACGGCCAGATGCGGCGCCCTTTGTGACAAAACTTGCTGTAGACTGACTGTACCCATCCTTCAAACATGGGCACGAACATAACCACCAACGCATGGTCGGCTGACTGGCAGCTGTGCCCTCCTTCACGATCCCACCGTAATCAACAAATTTTGTAGGTAGATTTGTTGAACTCGTAAAAATGCCTAAGCTTCATTTCTTCGAAAACAAGCGTCCCCAAGCTACTTGCTCATTTGACGTTGTATGTATTCCAGACAGACGGCTTCAAATCCACATTTACATTAAGCGCCCTCCAGTATTTGTGCCAGCCGGTTCGTGGCTGGCAGGGGTAGCATGTTCAGATCTATCAGCAGCTTTTAGGCCCGTGGGCTGGCTATTCGTACAAGCATGCAGTTAAACAACCATTCTGCATTGTACGCATTCCACACGATGCTGTTGCTTTGATTTTACGAAATGCATTTGCAACCGCCACCTTTTCGAGCGGTGGGAGGTAGTCCAGCTGCTTGTTCAGGCACTCCTCCGAGGTCGTTTCTATCACTCCTCTCAGTTCTATGATTTGTTTCTCTTGCTTCTCGCGAGCTTCTGTGGCCCTAAGAAACGTTCTTCTGAGATTCTTCATCTTAAAATTTTTAATGGTTGCCTTCGCTGGTGTCTGTAGTAGCTCCTTTCTACGGTGCCTTAAACAGTTCGGACAGATCTGGCGTGACGTGAGAACCAAGCAGTTTTTTGCGCGTACTCTGTCGCTATCGTTCACACACCTTCAGTTCGTCAACTTCGCAGAGTAGATGTTCCATGCCTGCAGCACAGCCGACTGTACGACAGCTGTTTGCTTTACGTTCTGTAGCTGTTCACTGCGCAGTTAAACTGCTCTACTACAACTGTTTTTTGCACAAGGAAGTCCCCGCTCACAAGCCGGCGAGTGTAAAATATTCCGCACCTACTGTTCATTACCTCGTTGTAAAAACACTCAAAAAGCCATTGCTTTGAAGGTAGCGCGACAGTTGACAAGTGATCCAATGTGAATGTGATGCGAGGGCAATTCTATGCCCCGGCAGTGTTGGTAATCGCTTGTCGTTCGTCTTGCTGTTCTACTTCTGACGGCTCCTCCGCCGACGAGCTGAGCACTGGGCTTTAGCGGGACGCCATGCGTTTTTTCGGGGATTTGTGCCTTTTACCCTGAACATTTTGGCTTAGATATATGGGGTGGAAGTGCTGCGAACAAGCGTACCAAGCTCTAGCTCCCATTTTCCCCAAAGGGATCAAAACTTATTGTCCAGCAAAAACGTGATAGTAGCGCTTTATAATCTTGCCATGCTCCAAAAGAAGGTCGCAGAGTTTGTATTTCCGAGTAAGCTTTTGGTGGTCCGAAGTGGCGTGAACCGGGGTCATCGTTGCGGTGTCCGCAACGATGCACCCCGATCTTGCACCCCGGCGCAAAGCATGTCGGCATACCACGCGTAATTGATCCTGTGGATCCTGGCTAGGCGTCGTACACGAAGTATGTGTCTTCGTACAAGGCACTTCGCATGGGCAAAAACAGTTCCAAAATTTACGAGTGAACAAAGCGTACCAGTTGCTGCAACCCACGTGCACGTCGACTGCGCCGTCACAACAAGCGCCTGTGGCGGGAGCCAACGGCAGGCGCAAGACGTGACTACAGCGCCACTAGTTCTCGCGACCGCCACGCGGACCGCCTCTCCGGCGGAGCTTTCAAACTGAGTTTATTGTAGTAACGTTGGCTCACTCCCCGCAAAATTTCTGAGAAGCTTTTGTGGCGCTGGTGCAGGTCGGATGGGGCGTGCAAACGTGAATCGGCTTAGAGCAGGAAAGTAATCTGTAGAGGAGAGTTTGGCTGGGAAGCAGCCTTGCGGGAAAGCCAACTTACGTATTTTTGCAAATGGCCAATTTTCAACGCTCCAGGGATGCACTGCGAAAGGTTCGCTGGCGGTCCCGCAGCTGCCCCCCGAGCCGACGGTATACAAGAGCGGGGACGAGCGAGTGCGCCGCATGTATCTTTTTTCTTGCCTTTCGAAAGACACTTAATTGTTTGGGTATAGTGTCTGTCCTTCGTGCGGGTGCATATGCTCGCTCTCGTGAGACCCCCACCACTGTCAGGTGAACGCGGCAGCCGAGGACGATTTGTATGGCATGCATCCTTGGCAATCTGTGGAACCCAGCCTTTAGAGGTACTATCCTTTGCAAGCGAGAGATATCTGTACATGACGGTCTTGATTATTTCAGTTGTCCGTTTCTCCTTCTTTTATTCACCCTTTTGTTTTTGTGTTTTTATTTCAATATCAATATCATGATCTTAGAACAGCGGGCTGTAATGCTTACTTCCTTCCCACGTTTTCGTATTGAAATAAGAAAAAAAACTGGGACAGTGTTTCAGCTGGGAGGTGGCAAATGAGAGGGCGATACCGGACACTCAAGGCACTTCAGATGATAACGATGCGTTAATACCGAAAGGGGAAGATTTGTCAAAGCTTATTTTCACTTGTGCAATCATCACTAATTTTAACAAAATTCTCATTTTCGTTTGCGAGGCTAGTCACTTCGCATTTTTTTCTTCCTGCGATATCAGGCGGGGGGTTCATATCCACCACCAGGGCAGCGTAGCACAGGAAAACATCACTCGCATTTTACTAGCCTGGTTGCAATACTCCTGCACCTATTAATTTATGCACTGACCTGCTTGCCTGATGTAACATATGTCCCAGGAGAACGGGATTTGACAGACGACATATATTTGCCATAATAAAAATTTTTCTTACGCTGCTTTTAGGGGATCTTCATGTAGATCAGTGTAATAAATGAGTTTTCAATCTGAGGTTCGTATATGTATTAAAATCACAACTACAATGTGTACGCCCTGTCATGGCGCACTGCCCGTGAGGTGGCATATCGCCATGTTTACCGCGGTGCTTCTACCGCTCCGACTTTTTACTATATATTTATTTTCTGCTTTCTTTTTTGCATGGGGCTGTGAACTAGTCAAGCTGTCTAACACAGCTTTTTTTCACAGTCCTATCTTTCTGTACGACAGAATGGAATGGAAATAACCTTATTCCCAGGCAGCACGCAACGTAGGGCCGATATTGGTTTTATGGCGGCAAACTTCGGCCCATCCACGGGCTCACGTTGCCGACAGCGAGCCAGTATCGGGTACGCCGCCGTCAATGACTAGCAACGTCGTGCTACTATAGCCGCTGCCCCGCCGATATCGGCAGGCCGTCGACTGTAATCGGCAACATGGGGCCGCATATGCCGCGTTACTGCCGACATCGGCTGAGGCGATGACTTTCAACGGCAACTGTGGCGCCGATATTGCCTTTCTACAGACAATATGGGCTGGCCTACGCCATTTGTCGGCAACACTGTGCCAAGTATGCCATCTTAGAGCCCCCGTCGGCTGAGCCAATAACTTTCTCCGGCAAATATGGCGCCGATTTTGCCGCTCATCAGCATCGCCTGAGGAATGGCGAATTTGGCGCGATATTTGCCTAGAAAGATTATTTCACAGGAAACATTGAGTCATTTCTGCCATCCTGGAGGCAACGTCGACTACGCCACAGCCTTTCATGGTTGATATCGGCCGGGCCTCTTTGGAAAACTGCTGTATATAACAATTGAGATCCGATCGAGACAAGCATGACCGAAATTCACTTGAGAGATTCGACTTAAGAAGCAGATGTTGAGCTTCATATATTCATGTATACGCGTTTCAGTGCCGCAACATAGCGCACGTGCGTTTTGAGCAGCATATAATGAACTTTTCGCGCGCTTTGTTTTTCATAAACAGGGCACACAAAAAACATGCATATAAACTATTGATATATACATCTATAGGCTGTTTTGCGGGAACTTTGCGAAACAGGCTGGCGCAACAGTTAACATTAGCCAGAAGGATCGACAAGCATGGCGCAAAAATTTTCTGACAGCGCATGTCAGAAAATTTAAATTCATAGAAATTGAACTAGTTCGTGCATACATCGATGGGCATAACCACCACTCATACCTTCAAACAAAGATAAACAGTTGCAAGCGGCGCTATAGACCTTTCCAATAGAGCCCTCCTGGGCGCCCTCTTGAAGTGCCCCTAGCGACGTCTAGCGGTGGCGCCATCTTGGGCTGTTTGCTCGCGGGGCTATCCGTGCGGGCGCGTGCATTTGTTGTGTGTGTTTCAGCAAGATCTTGCTTTCGTTCTTTATAAACATCGAGGAATCGTTAGGCAGGTTCATGTGTGAGTATGTGGGATCTGACTGATTAGCAGGACAGTTGCCATCGGCATTGTTTCGCGTATTATTGCGCGGGCAAAGGCGGGATCAGCGGGGCCGGTCGGTAGCAGTAAAACTGGGAAACCGGGAACATTGTCGCCTCTTCTTTGTTTGAGTTACTGTTGTAAGATTACTCGTCTCATAATAAAAATACTGTTGCTTTTGCTAACAATGGTGCCACTCATTGAGGCGAGAGCTTTAATGTCTCAATTAGAGTAACCTTGAAGTTTCAGTCATCCTAAAAGAGGGTGGTTCCAAAATTATGAAAAATTATCACAAGAAACGATGCCTTGAGAAATAAATGACTAACCACTTAACATGGTATATCAAAGGAACCCTTAATTTAACGCGGACATGACTCGAGCATAATCAGCATGATAGCCAGGCTTTAAGTCAAGCTCATGACTATAACTACGAAAGTGAGCACGTCCAGAAATAAACGATTGAAAATCGCTAACTAATGTTTGCAAGTCACACAAGGTATGTTAGACTGGTTACGATAATGAAAGTGCACCGTGAAAATTACCAAATCACGATTAAAGAATGACCTGATTTTGCAAAGCATGTTATTTATGACACATAATACAAGGAGAAGCTTGAAACTGTAAGAAGGGGGTCGAGATGGGTGTCAAAGGAAAGGTGAATCTCGAAGGATCTGATATTGGTCATAGTCACGTTCATGACATGATATGATGTTCTCATGCCATGCTATGACATGAGCATGACTCTCGAAACATAATACTATTGGAAGTGGATCGATATGGGTGTCAAACAAAAGGTGCATGTCGAAGAATGTAATATTGGTCATAGTCACGTTCATGACATGACATCATATGCTCATGTCATGCTATCACATGAGCATGACTCTGCAAATATAAGACCACTGGAACGGGATCGCTATGGGTGTAAACAAAAGGTGCATGTGAAGATTGTAATATTGGTCGTAGTTACATTCATGACATGAAATGATGTGCTCATGTCATGAGCATGACTCTGCAAAAACAAATGTAAAGGAAGGAGGTCAAGATGGGTGTCAAATGAAAGATACAGGTACAGAGACGCGAGTTAGTCACGTTCATGACATGAAATACATCATATGACATGAGCATGAGGAAGCAAATTTTAAGGGAAAGGGGTCGAGATCGGCGCCAGACGAAAGATATAGATCGAGAGAGGCGATACGAGTTAGTCGGGTTCATGAAATGAAATACGCAAAATGACATGAGTATGACAAAGCGAAAGTTACCGGAAGGGAGTGAAGACGGGTGTCAAAAGAAAAGTAAACCTCGAGGGATGTGATGTAAGATATAATCATGTTCATGACATCGCTTAGAAGAAATGACATGAGCATCATTATGCAAAAGGGGGTTCGACACCGGTTGTAAAACGGAAGGCACAGGGGGAGATGTGATATGAGTTATAGTCATTTTCATGACACGATATGGTCATGGCACGACATGATTATGACTCAACATGGAAGATTTAAGGGGGTTGAATGGGTGTCAAACTAAAGGTACAGCTCGAGGGATGTGATATTTTATAATCATGTTCATGACACGACATGATCGTGGCTCGAAAAGGTCATTTCTAAACATAACGACAAAACTCAATAAGTAGTGCGACGGCGTTCGGACGCTGATAATAAAGCTAGTAAACTTTAACAAGGTGTGATAGTCAGTCAGTAAATGCCACACGTATATCTGTGTGCATAAAATCGTAAAAATGTTGTGGCATGATGTATAAGCCATGGCATATGTGCGGCAGTTACTCAATTAAAACCAGCGCTAGATAGCTACTCTTGGCTAGAGTTCCTTCAACTGTCGGCTATTGTGTGCTGACTTTCTCTTTAATGAATAACGTTGGCTAATACTTACAATTACATCGCTGGCATCTTGGCATAACATTGGCTCCCACGGTGCGTGAGACCTGGATTTTTTTTGTTCTAATCGGGTTTCCCGTTTATCGCACTCATGGTGAAGAAGCAATCATTCGACTCCGTTCTCGCAGCCTAGTTCATTATCGACTTCCGTCGAGCTCGCCACCTTTTTTTCTTTTGAAGGAAGCATCCGCGTCACATATGGTGCTGAAGCACGTTTGCCGTTCAACAAAACATGCCAACCTGGTTTGCACTGCACAGGCCAGAGGCATGCAACAGCAAGGACAAGAGCAACAAAAAAAAAGAAAAGAAAAAGGGATGTCCGTACTAAAACCCCTTGCTTTGGTAGTACTGTGAAACGCGTTTAGCTCTCATGGTTGAAGCTAATCGAGTACGGAGAGAATGAAAGAAGAAATCTGTGACATTCGCACCATATGCTAAGAACGGCACTGACTGGGGTTGAGGGGGTGTTGGCGACATTAGCGTTAGACCACTTGGGAAAATGAGCGGTGCGGCGTTTTGGCACGAGTATGTGAGTGAGTGCACAGCCGCACTCCTCCTGCGCAACGTTGTGCTTGCTGCACACCTGTTTACGTGTAGGGTTTCTTTTATCCTGGTTGTACGTGCAACCGTAAACAATGCAGTGATGCCCTGTCGACAGACTGTTCTTAAAAGACATTTTAAATCGCTCTAGTGAGCGAAAAACACGCGCGCACCCTGCAAGCACGGCGAAACGTATGGGCGGCTCGGCGCAAAAAACACCCCAACAAAGGGGGGGCGTGGCACGGAGAGCTCTCTCCCGCGCTCTAGCAGACGACAAAGACAGGTTCCTGCTCGTCGGTGCGAGAGTGCCGATGGAAAGGTCTATACTACTGACATTTAGCAACCTATGGAAGGAAAGGGCATATGGAGGTAACAGCGCAACAGCGAGTGGACAAAAAACGTCCTGCGCAGACTTTATTGTGCGCTGAAGCGGAGATAAACTCGCCGCCGGCGTTATACTACTGACATTTAGCAACTTATGCAAACGAACGGTATAGGCGATGCGCAAAGCGTCGACGACGCCATCTGGCCACGGCTCGGAAGCGTTGGTGGGTCCGGGCGAGCAGTGTTCCCGCGAGCGCGTACGCGAGTGCACGGATGCATGTGTTTTCATCGTGATTTAACGACTCTGTCGGGCTTCAGAGATGTCGAAAAATAACTGCTGCATTGTCGGCTGCTCAAACAAACACAAAAGATCGCCAGGAACGCAATTTACAGGTTTCCGGTGCTATTTCAAGAGCGAGAGCGACGGCGGCGGTGGATTGCGGCTGTACGACGCAGGTCAGCAATCGCGCTTTGTTTACGGCAGTGTTAGAACGATTACCGTGTTTTTATTTCTCCATTTATGCCGCTACGTCTTCAGCGAACGCTACTACGTTTACACTTGGTCGCCTCACCTACATTGTAGAAGCTACAATGCACATGAGCTTGTTATTACTGATAAGACGCGGTGCCTAGGCTCTCTTGAAAAACGAATGGCGCGAAGCGCAATGCCAGAGAATGTGGGGCAGGTGACGGCTCCTTTACAAAAGCGCCGTAGAATCACACGTGTGCTGCAAGAAATCGGCTGCATTCTACCTATTGATGGCACTGGAATACGATCACCGGTGCTGAATGTTCGCTATGCGCTCGCCTCAACTATATGCAGATTGGCTGTAAAACATGGCACCTATGCGCACTGAAGGCTTGGACGATCAAGTAGAATCTAACGCCATTTTGCGGTGATAGCTTGCAAAAAACCTAGCAAATACGTAGCCAATTTGCTATGACTAAAGGACAGAAAGTTGAGCGAGTTGGTAACAGTCCATAATCAAAAGAAGAGGCGTGCAGGACACGGACACAAGAAGAGCAGTGAACACCACAAACGCTGACTAACAACTGATGCACAGCACAGAGGCGAAAAAGAAAGAAGACACACGGCTTATCTGCGCATGCTCGGAATGGTAGCGCCACCTGTCAATCGGTTACACGTGCCGGTCTTCGCGATAGACAACTCCTAAGGCTTTCTATCTCCTCTCTGTTTAAGCTAATCGACGGCTGACTCACGCATGAACTTCCACTGATACTGATATGCCAGGCCTCAACCAATAAACGCGTATCTTCGTTCTTATGCCTGTACAGGATCTCGGTTTTGTATAACTCGGGCATGCAGCTACAGACCTGGCAGTGCAAGGATAGATTGGACGGCGTCCCACCTGATAGCGACCTTCTGTGTTCAATTAATCTTTGATTAATACAACGCGCAGTTTACCCTACATAAAAACGTCCGCAGCTAAAAGGAATCTTATAAACCACACCCATGCGACAGTCGGTGAAATTGTTCTTGGCTAGGTGCTTAACCGGACAGATATCCCTTCGCTTCTTACCTTCCATCTGCTCATTTCCTCTATGCACTGCAGCACAAACCCTTCCTAACTTATTGGGAGCCGTAAACACAACATTAACCCCATATTTACTTCCAACTTTCTTAAGCCTGTGCGAAACTGCGTGGATATACGGAATACTCACGACCTTTTTCTTGTTAATGTTACTCTCTGCTACAGCTTTTGTTCCGGTCGAAATCGACTTCTTAAGAGGCTCAGCTACTGTGGCTATGGCTAGTGTGGCTACGGCTAGTGTGGCTATGGCTTGCTACGGCTAGTGTGGCTAGTGCGGCTATGGCTATGGCTAGTCTAGCTACTGTGGCTATGGCTAGCCATAGCCGTTTGGATTAAAAACATTTTTGTGTGCTTTCACATTTTTGAAGGGCTATGAAGGCATTTGCGAAGGACCAACGGTAGTTTGTGTAATTGTGCCTCTCATGCATACGCGAAAGCTCTATTAACACAGTAATAAGTGGGGCTAAGCGGATCCTCTGTACTTTCTATTAATGCGTTCTAAACAAAACAAATAACACAACAAGAGAGGTTTATAGAGAAAAGCGCTATTTGATTTATTTTCTGGACTTTGAATTGATAATATGCTATTCTCGTGTTGCACCGTCGTAGTGGAAAAGTTTCGGCAAGGATGTAGCCTGCGGGAAAAGGCGTTAAAAATTAGCACAGCTTTGGAGCACATCAGCACAATACTATCATTGTATGCAAATTATGTGCGATTGATGAACAAACGAAGAAATTCAAGAAATGTCAGAAACATCTCATAATCGGGCACCACTTTAGAAAATAACAAAAGAAAGTTCTCCTTTTAACTACATAACGAATTTATGTTGAATATTCAATCCCCAGATCTTGGCTTGGCGTCGCTTTAGACACCCAAGGGGAAAAAAACGTGAGTAAAGGTTCTGTTGCAATTAAAAGCGGCACATTACTTGAAATAGGTGCATATTGCATTATAATAAATTTAATATTTTTGGCATACATCGGAAAGGAAAACATGTCAACGTGCGCTAACACGACACACACCAGGGATGGGGTCTTTAGGCAAAAAATGTCCTTAAACGATAGGTGCAAGGTGCATTATAAGCAGATATTAGAGGAGGAACATCTTTTCAAGACTACTTTAAAAATTCCATCGCGTGCCGAACTGCGCACGTGTTCTACACCAAGGAGCGCGTGTTCGGTATCACGTTACCTTTAAAAATACGGGCAATAAAAAATAATGTTACGAGATGCAAGTCACCACACAATGTGTCTTTGATACAAGCACAGGATTAACTGCATGAAGTAAAACTGCTTTGAGACAATGTACGTAGGCTCTTTATTCGAAAATAAAGAGCCTACGCACCTCACGACACAAAAAATTGTCAGATCCCACGTGCAGTGGGAATCAAGGAAATGCGAAGCATGCATAAGGAACGTAAAATGGACTTGCATTGTTGTCTCGCATACCGAGTTTGGTACATTTAAAGTTAACGAAACGGCCGGAGGAGCACCAAGACTGTGAAATGTAAACCATGCCGATCATACACGCATGTGATGATTCTAACGTTATGACCTGTCATTTACGTTCGTCATGCAGTCGTGTTGTGCCATAGCAATTTTGGTATACGTCCCATTCAGGAAACGAGTGGCATGTAGATCATGCCGCTCATGACATGCATGTCACGATTTTCATGTTATGACCTGTCGTTTATGATCGTCATGCAGTCATGTTGTGCCAAACCAATTTTAGTATACATCCCATTAACGAAACGGCAGTATAGTGCCAGGACCATGGCATGTAAATCATGCCGGTCATGACACGCGTGTCATGATTCTGATGTTATGACCTGTCATTTACGTTCGTCATGCTGTCGTGTTGTGCCATAGCAATTTTGGTATACATCCCTTTAACGAAACGCCTGGCATGTAAATCATGCCGCTCATGACATGCATGTTATGCTTTTCATGTTATGACCTGTCATTAATCTTCGTCATGCAGTCATATTGTTACATGCCAATTTTCCTATACATCCCACTAACGAAACGGCCAAGAGAGCACCAAGACCGTGGCATGTAAATCATGTCGCTCATGACATGCATGTCATGATTTTCATGCTATGACCTATGACCTGTTATTTACGTTCGTGATGCAGTCATCTTGCGGCATGTCAATTTTCGCATACATCCCGTTAACGAAACGCGTGGCATGTAAATCATGTCGCTCATGACATGCATATCATTATTTTCATGTTGTGACCTGTCAGTCATGTTCGCCATGCAGTCATATTGTGGCATACCAATTTTTGTATGCATCCCATTAACGAGACGACCACGAGAGCACCAAGACTGTGACATTTAAATCATGCCGGTCATGACATGCATGTCATGATTTTCATGATATGAGCTGTGATTTATGTTCGCAGTGCAGTCATGTTGTGGCATACCAATTTTCGCATACATCTCATTAGCGAAACAGTCAGGAGAGCACCAAGACCGTGGCATGTAAATCATGCCGCTCATGACATGCATAACATGATTTTCATGTTATGACCTGTCGTTTACGTTCGTGATACAGTCATCTTGTGGCATACCGATTTTCGTATACATCGCGTTAACGAAACGCGTGGCATGTAAATCATATCACTCATGACATGCATATCATGATTTTCATGTTGTGACCTGTCAGTCATGTTCGCCATCCAGTCATGTTGTGGCATACCAATTTACGCATACATCCCTTCAACGAAACGACCAGGAGAGCACCGAGACCGTTGCATGTAAATCATGCCACTCATGACATGCATGTCATGATTTTCGTGTTTTGACCTGCAATTTATATTTGTCATACAGTCATGATGTGGCATGCCAATTTGCGTATACGTCCCATTAACGAAACGCGTGGCATGTAAATCATGTAGCTCATGACATGCATGTCATGATTTTCATGTTATGACCTGTCATTTATGTTGGCCATGCAGACATATTGTGGCATACCAATTTTTGTATACATCCCATTAACGAGACGACTAGGAGAGCACCAAGACTGTGACATGTAAATCATGCCGCTCATGACACGCATATCATGGTTTCAAGTTATGACCTGCCATTTATGTTCGTCAGGCAGTCGTGTTGTGCCATAGCAATTTTCGCACACATCCCATTAGCGAAGCCGCCAGGAGAGCACTAAGACCGTGGCATGTAAATCATGCCACTCATGACATGCATGTCATTATTTTCACGTTATGACCTGTCATTTATGGTCGCCATGCAGTCATGTTGTGGCATACCAATATTCGCATACATCCCATTAGCGAAACGGCCAAGAGAGCACCAAGACCGTGGCATATAAATCATTCCGCTCATGATATGCACGTCATGATTTTAATGTTATGACCTGTCATTTATGTTCGTCATGTAGTCATGATGTGGCATACCAATTTTCGTAAACATCCGATTAGCGAAACGGCTAGGAGAGCGCAAAATCGTAGGCGGCTAGATAGATAGATAGATAGATAGATAGATAGATAGATAGATAGATAGATAGATAGATAGATAGATAGATAGATACGCTCAAACTCGGCGAAGTTCCCTAAGAAAGGTTTCGCATTTAAACATTCCGCGTTTGGCGTATGGTGGTTGAACAGAAGTGGCAGGAAGGACTACCTGTTTCGCGTTTTTTAATCTTTTGCAAAGCGCAAGAGAGGGACCGAGGTAAGCGGCGCGTCACTGAGTGCTTGATAAGTCTTTGTTTTTGGATGACTTCTAATGACTAAATCATGACGTCAGCTATGGCCTCCACCAAGTAGAAAATGACGTCGAAGTGTCTTCGCACCGCGTATTTTCATGACGTCAGCGACGCGCAAACTACTGAGCTTAGACAAAAATCTTATGAAGAATGCACTTTATAAGTGTTTACAAGAAGCTTTTGTGGCTGTATTAGAATAGAAGTCGGACCAAAAAACAAGCATGCGGCGAACGGCGAGTATGATATGCACTTTTCATGACTGGTACGAACGTGAGTGCCGGTGCTACGTCGTGCAATGAGCTACATAATTTTTCTTCGTCACGGAGCTGTCCGTGTGCCTGGTAAAGCGGATATCTGCTAAATTTGACAAATACGTTGATCCTACCAATGCGATGATGCATAAAAACAATTGGCAGATCCCACGTGCAGTGGCAATCAAGGAAATGCGAAGCACGCATAAGGAACGTTAAATGGATTTGCATTGTTGTCTCGCTGTACCGACTTTGGTACATATAAAGTTAACGAAACGGCCGCAAGAGCACCAAGAGCGGCATGTAAACCATGCCGCTCATACACGCATGTCATGATTCTAACGTTATGACTTGCCATTTACGTTCGTCATGCAGTCGTGTTGTGCCATAGCAATTTGGTATACATCCCTTTAAGGAAACGAGTGGCATGTAGATCATGCCGCTAATGACATGAATGTCACGATTTTCATGTTATGACCTGTCATTTATGATCGTCATGCAGTCATGTTGTGCGAAACCAATTTTAGTATAGGCTCTGTGCAGTCGAGTTTTCCATGTGCGACATCAGCGCCAGAACGCACTGCATGACGGAGAGAAGAAGCAAAATTGGGCAGACTGTGACAGGGAAATGCGCGAACGCGATGCGCGTCTCCAACTCTATAGGCCTAGTGCGCTCGTTTGGCGGCGCCACCGCTCTCCGACCACACAGCGCCACAGCGGCCAGGAGGGGCATAATGTGCGAGTTCCCGGCGCGCGCAAATCTTGGAGGCCATGCATTAGCTTTCCGGAGCATAGCTCGAAATTGCACTGCAAGGCGAGCCCCGTTTACTGTTTTGCTGCTACAGGCAGATCGCCAGCGTTTAGGATAGTTTAAAGGAGTAGTTTGGCTCGCGGGGGCAACTTATAAGCCGTTAATCACGCATACTACGAGAACTGCTCAGTGCCGTCGATCTGTTAGAAATCGGTCAGCGCTTTGCGCGAACGAACATGAAATGTGACGTGCGTTTAGAAAACTCGTATTAAACTTTGCTTGGTGTAAGTGCACCTTATATGCGTGTATTGTAAGGCTGGAATTTAGAAAATTAACCTAAAGACAACCTAGCGTGCTCGCTAGTTTCGTGCTCGGTGTGCACGAAACTTGGCACAAAGCTTGACTGGTTGCTTTGGTTGCTTATGAAAAATAAAACAAGGAGACGTCACGAAGCAATGGCCTTTTCGCTTTATAGCACTGTTAACGCGTCAATTAAGCACACTATAGTTCTCACGGGGTGGCTGAGCTGATTGCAGTGCAGTATTGAGCACTTATTGCTTGGAATGATTTTTTTATGCGCCGTCCTAGTCTTCCGCAGACGAACAGACTGGTTTTGTTCTATGAATTGTATGCAAACAGGTAGGTCTATGAACGCATAAACGCCTTCTCAGTCGCCGACTATTTATCAGTTGCACAAAAGAAAAATTGTGCGAGCTTATCGCACCGGCCTCCATGGCGCTGACCGTGTACGCCTACGACTGGCATCGTACCTCAATCCCGTGCACTTGGACCAAGCAATCGACATATGCTGCGTATATACGCACGCATGGTCACAAGGCGAAATAACCCCGATTGACCGTGAGTTTTTTAGACTGCGCGAAATCGTTGCATTGAATATGTTAAAATGTGTTTTTCGCTTAGAGGTCGTCACATGACAGCCGATCATGAGACCCCCGAGTCCGAACAATCTATGAAATTCGTGTATGTCGCACATTTTGCTGAGAACTGCGCAACTAAAGTACCTGATCCTGTCACCGCCGTTGCTGCCAATCGAGTGACGAATAGCACTTCGAGCTTCTAAAGAGATATTTCCCAACGAGCGGCAGCTTCACTGCGTGCGCCGAACGGCTGCAAACCAACGTTGTCCCAATCATCACCGTGTCATTTGCAGGGAAACGGATAAAATTCCATCTTCGGCACCTTCCTGATAGTGTTCCTAAAGCTACTCTAGCGTCCATACATGCGACAGCGCGAAGAAGTAAAATAACCCCGCCTCGTAGGCACGCTCGCGTTACTCTGGCTATGGTGGCTACTCTGGCACGGCTGGCCGTGAGAAGGGAACTCGCAGCTTTTTCCGGCGGCCGCCGCCAGTGGCCACAGCGGCGCTGAACGCACGATTCGAAACAGGAGCGCACGAGGCCTATAACAGCAGCGACCGCCCGTCCCACCTTCTTTCGTTTTATTTCCTTTGAGACGCGCGCTCCAAACCTGCGGCAAGCTGTTCCAAAGGGCGACGCCGCGAACGTTCGTGTGGTTCGCAGCACGCCCGGAAAGCAGCGAAGAAACGGTTGCGTCGCTGTCCCTTTGGTTTCCACCGTGCGCGCGCGTCTCATACGTGCGACCCAAGCGGCCAATGTCAGCGATACTGAGCCGTCCGACGAGAGCTACGTAAGAGCCCTGTGGTCAGTAGACGGAGCCCATACATCCCATTAACGAAACGGCAGTATAGCGCCAGGACCATGGCATGTAAATCATGCCGGTCATGACACGCGTGTCATGACTCTAATTTTATGACCTCTCATTTACGTTCGTCATGCAGTCATATTGTTGCATACCAATTATCCTACGCATCCCACTAACGAAACGGCCAAGAGAGCACCAAGACCGTGGCATGTAAATCATGTCGCTCATGACATGCGTGTCACGATTTTCATGTTATGACCTGTCATTTACGTTCGTGATGCAGTCATCTTGTGGCATGCCAATTTTCGAATACATCCCGTTAACAAAACGCGTGGCATGTAAATCATGTCGACCATGACATGCATATCAGGTTTTTATGTTGTGACCTGTCAGTCATGTTCGCCATGCAGTCATATTGTGGCATACCAATTTTCATATACATCCCATTAACGAAACGGCCAGAAGAGCACCAAGACCGTCGCATGTAAATCATGTCACTCATGACATGCATGTCATTATTTTCGTGTTATGACCTGCTATTTAGGCTCGTCAGGCAGTCATGTTGTGCCATACCAATTTTCGCATACATCCCTTTGGCGAAACGGCCAGGAGAGCACCAAGACCGTCGCATGTAAATCATGCCGCTCATGACACGCATATCATGGTTTCATGTTATGACCTGCCATTTATGTTCGTCAGGCAGTCGTGTTGTGCCATACCAATTTTCGCATACATCCCATTAGCGAAGCCGCCAGGAGAGCACTAAGACCGTGGCATGTAAATCATGCCACTCATGACATGCATGTCATTATTTTCATGTTATGACCTGTCATTTATGTTCGCCATGCAGTCATGTTGTGGCATACCAATATTCGCATACATCCCATTAGCGAAACGGCCAAGAGAGCACCAAGACCGGTGCATGTAAATCATGCCGGTCATGACATGCATATCATGATTTTCATGTTAGCACCTACCATTTATGTTCATCAGGCAGTCATGTTGTGCCATACCAATTTTCGCATACATCCCATTGGCGAAACGGCCAGGAGAGCACCAAGACCGTGGCATGTAAATCATGCCGCTCATGACATGCATATCATGATTTTGATGTTATGACCTGTCATTTATGTTCGCCATGTTGTCATGATGTGGCATACCAATTTTCGTAAACATCCGATTAGCGAAACGGCCAGGAGAGCACAAAATCGTAGGCGGCTAGATAGATAGATAGATAGATAGATAGATAGATAGATAGATAGATAGATAGATAGATAGATAGATAGATAGATATGCTGAAACTCGCCGAAGTTCGCTAATAAATGCTTCGCATTTAATAATATATAAAGTAGAACCTGTGCTTTAACATCACAACAAAATATGCCACGTCCCATTTTGAAAACTGGCCAGCAACTTACCGAATTTTGGCATCCGCTCTGCACTCTACAGCTGTGAGTCCGCAATACAAATTCGGCGACGACACTGTAGTCTCACCAAAAGGCACAGGCTTGTGTTCATATACAACCGATGTCAAAGTTGGGATGGGCATTGCCTTAGGAGGTACACTCGCCAATGAATTGCGCAATCAACTTGAATGATCGATAAATGCGGTACATGATAAACTATAAACGCGTAGACAGACTGCGCGCACCTGTTGAAACTCGTGCGTACACCTTGCACGTTGGTAGCAATGCAACCGCGACGAGAGAGCGCGGAAAGTTCCCCCTTGGTTTCCCCCTCCGAAGGCAGCAAACGCCAGCAAAGGCAGGTTCAGAACCACACTCTTTGCAAACTGCAGATGAGCACAATGGACGTGCATGTAGAGGGCCGTGACAATGGTGGTCAGTTCGGAAGGGGACAGGCGCCTTCCTCCCCACACATTTTTTCATGTTTAGTTGCTGCTGGCTTAGGTTACTTCTCGGCAGAACACGCGCGTTTTTCTTGCTTTCTTTTTTTGTGGTTGTCGCAAAACGTGGAAGACAGTATTTCTGCGGGGAAAAATTTATGCACAATGGCGGGGATACCCGCCGGGACTGCATTTGTTAAGTGCAGCCTGGTGCAGCCTGTGGCGTATGCTGGTACGCATGTGTTCTCTTGCCAGCTACTTGTAACACAGGATTTCGCAGAGGCTGAACCACCCACTATAGCTAAAAACGCGAGCGAAATGCTGCACTGCACGTAAGAAACGTAGCGAGGGCGCGCGGCGTCGCCTTTGTACATGAATTTCTGCAAGTTTCTGAAGCGCAGGAAAACACGTGCTCCCTTCCCGCGCGACAAGAAATATTGCGCTGAATCTCTCTCTACTCGCGCCCTTCTTTTACTTTTTTGGATTATAAATAAATTAGCTTTTAAATACTACAAAACGCAGATGTGGGCTTCTATCGACAACATAGTCTCATATGAAGGCCAGAGACAAATCCTACACTCGCTGCACAAAGCATGCAGCCAAGCTCGATATATTCTGCTCATCTAACTAGTACAACGTAAACGCGATGGCCGATATGTAAACGAATTCGATATGTACGGAAAGAACGCACTAACGGTCGTTACACAAAAACCAAGAAAAAGAAGGAATTATACGCAAGGCCGTGGACATATTAAGGAATTATTAGCCTATTTTATCTGCGTGGTAGTAGAGAGCATGGAGGTGGAAAAGGGAGGTATAAGTTTACCCGACCAGTAGACAATTATTTTCGGTTGCTGAGCTTATGCCAACTGCGATACATGCGTTGCGCTGTACTGGAGCTGCTTTTGAAAGGATTGCACTAGTTTCGCGAACGCACTGATGAAATGTAGTGGAGGGGCACGTGGTCAACAACAGTTTGACTTAGGACGGTTGGTTTATACTGTAACCCTGCACAAACATATGAAGAAACTAGGGAAGAGAAGAGAGCTTTGATTTTCAACTGATTTTTTTTTCAGTGCATGCTTGATGTATTTACTGTAACATAAAATACGCAGATCGGCCGCACAAGAACACTGTGTGATCACATACACTCTAGTAGAACTCACCAGAAAAGCTCTCTATATATCAATTATAGGTGTGTGCATTTGTTTGCCACCTTTGAGATGAAAAATGCTTGCCATATGACTGCTTTGTAGTTTCCGTTATTGCCTTTTTCGGAAATGCCGTGGTCTTGACAAGAGCACTTCATTTGAATTTGTAATGCAAAATGGATCTATGTATTTCATGGTGTATCAAAACAGCTAACATCCTCTGAATATAAGGTTAGCCCTAGATCTGTTTTTTCCCCGCGCTGTCGCGCTGTTAGCTCCGTATTCCCTTCTTTTGCATAAGCTGTTAAATATCAGTAGTATAACACCGGTTGCGAGAGTGTATTTCCGCTTCAGCGCACCATAAGGTCTGCGCTAGACCTTTTTTATCCACTCGCTGTTGCGCTGTTACCTCCGTATGCCCTTTCCTTCCATAGGTTGCTAAATGTCAGTAGTATATAGCGCCGCTTCCGAATGTTTATCTTTGTTTGGACATATGAGTGGTGGTTATGCCCATCGATGTAAGCACGAACAATTTCTATGAATTTTAATTTCTGACATGCACTGTCAGATAATTTTCCACCATGATTGTCCATCCTTCTGGCTAATGTTAACTATTGCATATTGACCAGCTTACAGCGCAAACGGGGACGAAGACGAAGGAAAGACAAGGTGACAACACGAGCGCTGTGTTGTCACCTTCGTCTTCGTCCCCGTTTGCGCTGTAAGCTGGTCAATATGAATTATCACCAACTCGCCCAGATTTCCGTTCTCGTTAACTGTTGCGCCAGCCTGATTCGCAAGGTTCCCGCAAAACAGCCTATAGATGTATATATCAATGTTTCTGTACATGCATGTTTTTTGTGTGCGCTGTTTATGATAAACAAAGCGCTCGGACAGAATATTATATGCTGCTCAATGCGCACGTGCGCTATGTTCCGGCACTGAAACGCGTACACATGACTATATGAAGCCCAACATCTGATTCTTACGTCGAATCTCTCAAGTGAATTTCGGTCATGCTTGTCTCGATCGGATCGTTATTATTATATACAGCAGGCTTCCAAAGAGGCCCGGCCGATATCAACCATGAAAGGCTGCGGCGTAGTCAACGTTTCCTCCAGGACGGCAGAAAGGACTCAATGTTTCCTGTGAGATAATCTTTCTAGGCAAATGTCGCGCCGAATTCGCCATTCCTCAGGCGATGCTGATGAGCGGCAAAATCGGCGCCACATTTGACGGAGAAAGTTATCGGCTTAGCCGACGGGGGCATACTTGCCACAGTGTTGCCGATAAATGGCGTCGGGCAGCCCATATTGTCTGTAGAAAGGTAAAATCGGCGCCATAGTTGGCGTTCAAAGGCATCGCCTTAGTCGATGTCGGCAGTAACGTGGCATATGCGGCCCCATGTGGCCGATTACAGTGGACGGCCTGCTGATATCGGCGGGGCAGCGGCTATAGTAGCTCGACGTTGCCAGTCGTTGACGGCGGCGTAGCCGATACTGGCTCGCTGTCGGCAACATTAAGCCGTGGATGGGCCGACCTTTGCCGCCATAAAACCAATATCGGCCGTACGTTGCGTGCTGGCTGGGTAGCTACGTAGTCTGTGATGATAGCGTCTTGCAGCGGGCGAATAAGAAAAAATAATGGAGGCTTCTGCATATGCAGAGCATCCAGGACATTGTGTGTTTCGAATTGGCCGGCGGAATCTTTGCTACACGTCAGCAGCAGAGGTTGCATTCGCACGTGACTTCTGGCGCTCTTCATGCGCGCTTTGATGCCGCAAAAAGCCCAGGTTTTCTAGAGCTGCAGACCTTTATACAATTCGTTTTTCTTTGTTTTAAAGGCTAACATGGCATAGTCATCACCGTGGCTCAAAAACTCGTCGTTTGTAGTAGTAAAAATTAATTAATGATGTAATTAATAAATATAAGTTTGTTATCCAATTAATAAGCGCTTTCTGAGACTTCATGACGTTTACCTCAGCGAACAGTTTCTTTATGAAGAGGTTTTGCTTTCTTTTTCTCGAACAGCCTATTTTAAAGAAATTTTGCAAGTGTTCACTGAAACACCGTGCATATCCCTACATTGTACTTGTTTTGTGGGGCGATTAACGCGATCAGAGAGGCTATTTTTCTGAGAATCATTTTCTTCGGCTCACTGAAGGAATTAAGCGCCAATACTTTAGTGGCGCAGATGGTGCTGGTGTTGCTTCTTGCATGTGCTAGTCAAACTTCTGTATCATTGAGACAGTCCGTATATGATTGCTTGTTTTTTTACCATACCTGCTTTTCTTTTTTTTTGACAGTTTCCTAACCCAGCCTTAATGAGTGTGCCCTGGAACTATTTCCACTGTTTGCGCAGAAAATTTACCGCCCAATTGACATA
Organism: Hyalomma asiaticum; assembly: GCA_013339685.2. Lineage (NCBI taxonomy): Eukaryota > Metazoa > Arthropoda > Arachnida > Ixodida > Ixodidae > Hyalomma > Hyalomma asiaticum. The sequence goes on from CM023483.1 coordinate 150,666,733, forward strand.
TACAAAGACGATTAGAGAGTCAACAAAAAGGTTGTCGTTTTGTGCAAATACACTTACACAAGAATGAAAGTGAAGTTGCCAGTAAACATATATAAATGTCAGCATGATTTTATCTTTTGATTTCGGTACATACGAATAAGCAGTCGTAGAACGCATCGGCAACTTGCATTGTGCTATGAGCTGCGGGTCGTGTTACCTTTGCCCTGTATTCATCCTATCTCTGTGATTATATAAGACATCTTGAGAAAGCATGTGCGAAGATCTTGTATACACAGAAGACCGGATATTTGCGTAGTTCTTGCGGAATCGCTTCTTTCATGGACGCGCACTGTAATATCGTAGGAGTGAAATCGAATAGTATAACAGGATTGATTTGTAACATGAAAATCCACGAGTTCAAGCCTAATTGAAAATGGAGTTCAGTTATACTGAAAGTTCGCGCCCAACATAATTGCTAAAGCGCGATGCTGCTAATTTCTGCATATCGATAAAAATCTGACTAATTTCACTCAGGAAACACAAACTGAATGGTGTAAGAGTGCAGTTGCAGCTACAACTGGATGTGCCCAGTGTGACGTATACCAGTTTTCCTCCCATTGCCGGCGAGCGAGGAGAGGCAAGTGTCATCAGGTGCCAATATTTCTTGTTTTGTGGGACCAGATGTGGGATGTCGGATGTGTCGAAGCACGAATCCCACATAATAACATAACAATGGGTTTATTCAGTAAGCAACTGCGGCGCAAGAGCATATCGAGGCTACGCTCGTCCGGGTGGCGAAAGGTAAGAAGAAGAGAGTTGCCGATGTGGGCAGCCTGCTCATGTAGCCACCTTCGGTGACGCCCACCTTCAGTGACGCTGCGATAGCATTGCATTTTATCGGACACGCGGTGCTGCGTGTACCCGGGCTCCGCTGGGCGGGATAACACGGCTGCGCGGAAATAGGCGCAGGTTGTGTCGCCACATAACCCCCGCCTCCCCCCACGCAGTGGAGAGCCCTCAGGGCTTGTGAAAATCCGGAACGCGTACGCCACGTCCGTAGCGAGTAGTGACGGGCAGTTGCGATGTCGGCGGTTGTGGGTGGACGCTTGTGGCTGCTCTGCCGTCTCCCGATTCTTCGGAAGCAATGTGTGCTGGCTTCAGCCGGTCAATAGAGACTCGGACGCCGTTCCCGTTAACATGCAGGATGAAGTTTTTGTCGTTGCAATGGACGACTAGGTAGGGTCCACTGTAAGGTGGGCGGGAAGGCGCGCGTACAGTGTCGTTGCGGAGGAAGGCGTGCGAGCACGTCGCCAAGTCCTGGAATACGAACGGCGTCGGCTTGGTGTGATGTGCCGCTGGCGAGGGGCGCAGGGCGTCCGTTGTGCGACGGAGCCGGGTGACGAAGTCTGTCGGGTCGGAGCAGGTGATATCGTGAGTTGAATGGGAGAGAAATTCTCCACGTAGATGAAGCGGTTCACCATAGACAAGTTCTGCAGGCGTGGCCTGAATGTCTGGTTTGAAGGTGGCATGCAGACTGAGAGTGACGGCTGGCAGAGCCTCGAGCCAGGATGAATTAGGGTGACACATGATAGCTCCCTTAAGTTGTCGATGGAAGCGTTCGATCATCGCGTTGGCGCAAGGGTTGTAACCCGTGGTTCGCAAACACTCGAACCCGGAGGAGAGCCCGAGAAGCCTGAACAGTTGTGATTCAATTTGCCGTCCTTGATCGGTTGTGACGCGACGAGGAGTGCCGAAGCGGGAAATCCAGCCGGAGAAGAAGGTCGAAGCGACGTCTTCTGCTGTCACCCTTTCGAGGGGCCATACCTCGAGCCATCGGGTGTAGCGATCAATGGCAGTGAGGCAGTAGCGGTGAGGTCCGGCTGGTGGTAGGGGACCAATAATATCGATGTCGACATGTTGAAACCGTTCTGACGGCAGCGGAAATCTCCCGAGTGGCGAATTGACGTGCCGAGTGATTTTGGCGCATTGGCAGTGGATGCATGAGCGCGCCCAGGTGCGGCAGTCGCGCTGCATTGAGGGCCACGTGTAACGGTCAGTCACAAGGCGCGTAGACGCTCGAATGCCGGGATGGCTGAGGTTGTGCCACTGGTTGAATAGGCTGCGGCGATGCAGTGAAGGCACATATGGTCTCACTGGTCCGGTGGATATGTCGCAGTACAGAGTGTCTGTCGACCCAGGGACTGCAACTTGTTGAAATCGAAGAGAAGAGCCATTTTCGAGGAGTTGCTGGAGTTCGGCGTCCGTCTTGTGAGCGTCGGCGAGGGCGTCAGTCGTCACGGGTGGCAGTTCGAAAGCAGAGATGCGCGAGAGTGCATCGGCGACCGCGTTGTCTTTCCCACTGATATGCTGGATGTCTGTGGTGAACTGGGAGATAAAGGAGAGCTGGTTCTGCTCAACCGGTGGAAGTTTTTCGCGGCGTTGGGAGAAGGCGTAAATCATAGGTTTGGGGTCGGTGTAGATGGTGCAGTGCTGGGCCTCGAGGATGTGGCGAAAGTGCTGGACCGCTTCGTAGATGGCGAGGAGCTCTCTGTAGTAGGCTGGCCAAGTATTCTCCGCAGGGGCCGACAAGATGTGGGATGCCGGGTCTCTCGAAGCACGAATCCCACATAACAACATACAAACACGGGCGGTACACATCCCAAGAACGGCAGGACTACCTCGATCAGCGACACGGAGTGTGCGGGAAGAGGAAGGCGTGAGCACTTTAGACAAGCGGCGGCGAAGGTTGGCACTCATTACGGAAATTTGCGCTCCAGTATCTATAAGAGCAGAAACAGTCACACCATCCACAACAACTTCTAACAAGCTTCGGTTAGTCGGCAGCGTGAAGAGAGGATTTGTGGAGGAAGTCGTCAATGCAGCGTCACCTCCCGGCGCTGCACTGTTTAGTTTTCCGGATAAGCGGGAGCGAGGTTAAACGGGGACGACGGTCGGCCACCTGTGGCGATCGAGACGACTGGCGACGGCCTGGGGGCGAGCGTGGCCGGTAACCATGCGGCGACGGTGAGCGGCTATTTAGGCTTCTGTACGAATCTGGATTAGACGACTGGGTAGGAAGCGCAGAGCGGTAGCCGGCCTGTCGGTAGTCGTCCTGTCGGTAGTAAGGAGCGCACGAAGCCCGAGGCGGCGAGGACCAGCGGGTGTTGCAATAACGGGCTACATGGCCGGTACGTCGACAACGGAAGCAAAATGGTCGGTTGTCAGTGGTTCGCCACACGGCAGGGTCGCCATACTGTGTAGAAAACCGCTGCCCGTAATAGGACGGCTGCTGACGCCACGATGTCGGCTGTGGGCTAGCTACGGCACTCACAGAATGGATGCCTATGTTGGCCAGTTCCTGCCGGACAATGGCTTGAACGATCGGAGTGGTGATAGCCGTCGAATCGCCAGAACCGGCATAAGCTGCAGCAGGGGCCGTCGCTTCAAGTTCATGGCGCACAGTCTGAGTCACCTGGTCCAATGAAACTGAAGCTTGCGGTTATCTTCTAGTGCATTATTCGCAGGAGGAAGTTGCAGCCGTATTGGGAAGCCTGGCGAACACGGTGTTAATGCGCCGACTTTTAGCCTGCTCAAAGCGTCGACACTCTTTGATGACGGCGTCTACTCTCGAGTAGTTCTTACGCATTAAAAGGTTAAAGGCGTCGTCTGCAATTCCCTTAAGAATATGGCCAACTTTATCGGTCTCCGGCATCTCGGCGTCGGCTTTCGACACAGTGCAAGCACGTTTTCTATGTACGAGATGTAGGACTCCGTAGGCGTTTGCGCACGAGACGCGAGAGCTTTCATCGCTGCTAACCTACCTACGCCCGACGGGCTTGCCGAACAAGTCTAGCATCTTTTCTTTACAGATATCCCAGCTTCTGAGTTCGGCTTGGTGGTTCTCAAACCACACTTTCGCAGTTCCTTTGAGGTAAAAAATCAGATTGGCCAGCATGAGAGTAGGGCCCCATCGGTTGAGCGTACTCACGCGTTCCTAATCTGCCACCCAGTTCTCGACGTCCACTTCATCAGAACCACCAGAACCGCTGAACATGCCAGGATCCCGAGGATGCGTAAGTACGAGCGTTGAAGCCGCGGGGGCGGATTCAGGCGCTGTTTCTTCCGTCATGGTAGAGGGACCCTCCAAACGACGACCGCTGCGAAGTTCCGTTGCGAAGTGTGTCGTACCCAGCACCTTCCACCAAATGTGACGAAGACGCAAGAGTGATGAAATGATTGTTTACAGTGTTGGCGGAACCGACAAAATGACACATGCGCAAACGTCTCAAGAACACTCGTCGTCGTTCTCACTTCTTATGGCTCAACACCTGTCCTCACTGCAATGCTTCGTACCAATATAATGGAAAAATACACATTTTCGGCATTTCCTTTTCATATCACTTTGGCTCAGTCAACTGTGCACCCTGGCTTTGCAATGTGTCAACTGTGGAATTTCTTCTTAGGAAGCACCCATTCTAGTTTACTTCTAAGTTGGATTAGTAATGGAATTATTCACACAAATTGATGCTGTTCTGGAAGCCTTCGTTCGCATTTAGCATTTTTCTCAACGTGTGTTGCCGTGTGTTTGACTATATTACTGCGGCTCTTGCAGCTCATCTCTGTCGTGTGTTCTACTTTCTTTTGCCCACGGTACAAAAAACTCGATTGCTCTTGTTTTCACGTTTCCTGCGATCTCCCTTTTTGTGTTTTAATTATCGGTCGCTTTCTATGTCCTTGTTTACTCCTTGTATTTTTTGAACATCTGCTTGATCTGCAACCGCAGACTGATGTTTATTGTGAATAAACCAAATAACAACTCAATTATTTTTTTGAATACCTGCTTGTGCTATTTGAAAAAAACTACTCGAACGCAGAAGGGAAGTGCCGTCATGAATATTCCATTATGTAAAGGTAGTGCTGATGTCTAACACAATATACGATCAGGACGCAGTAAAAAGTGGCTACAGCAGAGAAAACACCCCAAATATAGTCAAAAGGACAGAAAGTTGAGCGAGTTGGTAACAGTCCATAATCAAAAGAAGAGGCGTGCAAGACACGGACACAAGGAGAGCAGTGAACACCACGAACGCCGTGTTCGTTCGTGGTGTTCGCTGCTTTCCTTGTGTCCGTGTCCTGCACGCCCCTTCTTTTGATTATGGCCAAATATAGTCCCTGCGTACCAAGCAAAAATTCTGTCCGGCACGGAGTACAAAATTTATCTATATACTCCCAATGTGACTCTTGAAAACTCCGCCAAACACGGAGTATGCAAAAAAAAAATATACTCCCGAACAACCACGCAGGAACTCCGACCACAAGGGAGTATTGCGATAGAGAACATACTCCCAATGCTCCGCCGAAAAGTCCGTCAGGCACGGAGTAAAAAAATAAGAATATATACTCCCAATGCACCACGCAGGAAATCCGTCAGGCACGGAGTAAAAAATAAAAATATATACTCCCAAGGCACCACGCAGGAACTCCGTCCGGCACGCAGTAAAAAAAATAGAAATATATACTCCCAAGGCACCACGAAGGAACTCCGACCGATGAGGAGTAAAAGTTTACTCCGACCGTACGGAGCATAATTAACACCCAATGGGAGGGGGGGGGGGGGTCGCTAGAGGACACGCCATTTACTTTCAGCAGGGAGCGTCGACAGTTGGGCCAGTTGGTGCATGATTTCTGAAGAAAACCAGCTGAAAACACGCATCAATAAGTCTCAGCACAAAGGAACAATGTTTTATGGGGTCTGGCATTCCATGTGTGTTGTAGTTCTGAGATACGTGTTTGTGGCCCGCTATCTGGTAGTGCTGTGTAATGCGCCAGCATATCTATTTTTTGTGCTGTTAATGACTCTCGAGCGGGTGCGGGCGATTGGAAAGGTACTTTAGTAGGACAGACTGCTGGGCTAGTTGGTTATGCATCACGAAATAATCAACTTAGCGCGAAAACACACGGCACGGACACAAGAAGAAACGAAACAGACAGGACGGGCGCTACTACCAACTGTTTATTGTGAAAACACCCACCGACGTATATATGCGTCTTAACGCATGCGCAAACAAACACTTCAAGGATGAATTGAGGAACCAATAGATTAACAAGGATAAGTCAGGCAACAGTCTGCAAGATACGATATTCTGACGTTTCCTAAGACGGTCCCTAACACGGTCGTTCAGGCATCTTCCAGTTCGGCCGATGTAGATCCTCCCGCAGGACAAAGGAATCGAATACACGACTCCTATTGAGCACTTTGAGAGGGGAGACTCATGCTGCGTCGTGCACCCTTGGGCTCCTCTAGCACAAATGCGAGGACAAAGCTTTTGTAGCTTATTAGGCGCGGAAAAAACCAGAGGGACGTTGTGTCTGCCAGCCACCTTCTTGAGGTTAGGCGAAAGTGCATGTATATAAGGCATTACCTCTGGCCTGGCTTTCACGCGCTCGGTTTGAGTACAATCCCTTCATGCTCCAGACTTCAGTCTTTCCAGGAGGGACTCGGCCACAGCCACTACAACCATCGAAGGGAAGCCCGTTGCCAAAAGGCGGTCGACTTGATGCATAAAACTATCCTGCATGCGATGCGAGCAAGATTTCCGAAGCGCAGAATCCATACACTGTAACGCTATACCTCTTTTTATCGTCTTAGAATGGGCGGAGTCGTAGGGTAACAGTCCTTTCTTGACGCGTGGAAAGTATGCCCAACACACGTGACCAACACTGAATGCTAGCTGTAAGTCTAAAAACTGCAAAGTGCGCGCTTTCGGAAGCTCATGCGTAAAATGGAGGCCTTGTCCGAGCTGATCAAAAACATCTAAAATCTTAAAAACCGAGGCAGGGGATGTAAGGTCACCCTGATTCGTTAAAAGAACTATAAAACCGTCAACGTATCTAAAAACCTTTAAAACAACCCCCCCCCCCCCCCCCATTAAAAGGTTGCTGCAAAGCTTTGTCAACGCCTGATAAAAATATATCACATAAAACAGGAGCCACGCAAGACCCTATGCAAACCCCTTGTCGCTGCAAGTACGGTTGCTCGTTAAAGACAATAAAAGTGACCTTAAGATATGCCTCGAGCAATATTAAAAAGTTGTCCGTTGACATCCCAGTAAAATTGCTAAAATCGCACTCTCCATTTTCTTCAATACAGGTTTTTACCGATTGCATGAGCTTATCTTGGGGTACTGAATAGTATAGATCCTCTATATCGACAGAAATCGCGCTGCCTACGTTGCGGGCGGACTGTACAAACAGCGCAACCTCGCTCGAATTCTTGATGCGGAAAGGATCTTCTACATTCAGTTTGCTTAGTTTCTTCAAAAGAAACTCGCTGACATTATGTTGCCACGCCCCCCTCTCACTCATTATTGTCCTAAAGGGCACTTCTACCTTTGCGTCTTTGCAGTAAAGAACACGGTCAAGCTATTGATCCTACTTTTCTTAATGTCGTTGGCTAGCTTACACAGGTCAAGGCTCTTACAAAATTCAGCAAACTTTGTTTTAACTCTAACAGCGCTCTTCTTAATCGGGACAAAGTTCTTCTTCACCGCAGCTAGAGCTTTTTCTTGGAACGTTCCTTTCGGCATCACCACGAAGCCCCCTTCCTTGTCGGCTTGCAGGAGCGAAAGGTCATTGCTCTTGAAGAAGTATACTATGTCGTCTAGTTGCCTGTCCTTCCGTGCAAGAGTCTTTCGTGGGAGGCACTTCTGCAAACACTCCACTCCTTCTAATAAACATCGTTCCAAGTTTTCCTGTGTTGCTCTCGAAGATAGGTCACGGTTTGTCCCAATTAGCTCATGAGTAGGAAGACTTCTCGGGACAGCGAATTTCGGCCCTTTCTCCAGGAGATGCATAAATCCTTCTGGCACCTGAACGCCTCCAAGTACTACGACTTGCTTGTCTGCGCGGGTTGTCTTGTTCTTCAGGTACTGAAGCAAAATAGTGAGCATGCACTTCCACCTACTTTCAATTAGCCGTGCTGCTAACCTCTTGTATTCCCTTAATTTGATGCCTGCCGGCCGTTCCCGGTAATCTTCGCGCAGCAGGCAAGACGCAGGCGGTCCTGGAGTAAACGAACCTGGCGCCACAGTTCGGATCTTAAGATTTTTGACAGTCTCTTAACGTGGTTCCAAGAAGGCCTCACCGCACCAAAAAGCTCTACGACCTCCTGAAGTAGAATACCTTTGCGGATGCAGAAAGTGTAACATCTCGCCTTGCACGTAGCCTAGATGATGTGGGCGATCAATACCTCGGTGAGTGATGATGAACGTTGCCCATAAAAGGATGGGCCCAATGTACTAGAAATATACTTTAGTAGGACAGACTGCTGGGCTAGTTGGTTATGCATCACGAAATAATCAACGTAGCGCGAAAACACACGGACACAAGAAGAAACGAAACAGACAGGACGGGCGCTACTACCAACTGTTTATTGTGAAAACACCCACCGATATATGCGTCTTAACGCATGCGCAAACAAACACTTCAAGGAAGAATCGAGGAACCAATAGATTAACAAGGATAAGTCAGGCAGCAGTCTGCAAGAGACGATATTCAGATGAATGCAAACTTATCGAAGCGGCGCTAATACAGATCTGCTCATTGTTCTTAATATGAAAGGCTTCTAACGCCAGCCGAGCTGTGCAGCTCCTGCTTTTGCCTAGCATTCTTGTCTTCTTGAATCTAGGCTCACAATCGCATGCAGTTACATGCGCCACTAAATGTGCGTGCTTGTCTTCCCTCTTCTTTACCTTTAGAGCATGCTCCCTAAGACGGTCGTTCAGGCATCTTTCAGTTTGGCCGAGGTAGATCCTCCCGCAGGACAAAGGAATCGAATACACGACTCCTATTGAGCACTTTGAGAGGGGGGACTCATGCTGCGTCGTGCACCCTTGGGGTCCTCTAGGACAAATGCGAGGACAAAACTTTTGTAGCTTATTAGGCGCGGAAAAAACCAGAGGGACGTTGTGTCTGCCAGCCACCTTCTTGAGGTTGCGCGAAAGTGCATGTATATAAGGCATTACCTCTGGCCTGGCTTTCACGCGCTCGGTTTGAGTACAATCCCTTCGTGCTCCAGACTTCAGTCTTTTCAGGAGGGACTCGGCCACAGCCACTACAACCATCGAAGGGAAGCCCGTTGCCAAAAGGCGGTCGACTTGATGCATAAAACTATCCTGCATGCGATGCGAGCAAGATTTCCGGAGCGCAGAATCCATACACTGTAACGCTATACCTCTTTTTATCGTCTTAGAATGGGCGGAGTCGTAGGGTAACAGTCCTTTCTTGACGCGTGGAAAGTATGCCCAACACACGTGACCAACACTGAATGCTTGCTGTAAGTCTAAAAACTGCAAAGTGCGCAGTTGTTTACGTGCAGTATTTGTTTTCTTCTGGTTGTAGGTGCAACCGTAAACAATGCAGTGATGCCCTGCCGATAGGCTGTTCTTAAAGGACATTTTAACTCGCTCTAGTGAGCGAAAAACAGCGCGCGCCGTGCAGCACAGCAAAACGTACGGGCGGCTCGGCGCAACAAACAGCACAAAGAAGGGGGCGTGGTGCGGAGTGCTCTCCCCCGCGCGCTAGCAGACGACAAAAGCAGGTTCCGGCTCACCGGTGCGAGTGCCGAAGGAAAGGTCGACAACTTTCTGTGGCAGCGCAGCAAAGGCTTCACCACCGCGGTGGTGTAGTGGTTACGGTGCTCGGCTGCCACCCATAAAACGCGGGTTCGATCGCGGCCGCGGTGGTCGCATTTTCGATGGAGGTGAAAAGGTGAAAATGCCAGAGGCCCGTGTGCTGTGCGATGTCAGTGCACGTTAAAGAACCACAGGTGGTCTAAATTCCTGGAGCCCTCCACTACGGCTTTTCTCTTCTTTCTATCTCTTTCACTCCCTTTCCCCTACACCCCCCCCCCCCCCGGACGCTTAGCCGTGCTCCCTGCTACATGGGCTGCAGAAATTATCGTCCTTTCCTTAACCGAACAACAATCAATCACAACAATCAAAGCTTCGGAAACGAAGCGCGCTCTTTTTTGCTGCGCTCGTGCATGTAGTCCACGAACGCTAACTGCTGCAGACTATACGGCGTAACCTAAAATACCACACTTAATTCTTTTCTTTTTCTGTTCTAGTCTATTTGATTGTAAGTTAGATCGTCGATATCGTCAGATAGTTCGCGAAGAGCTTATCCTGTAGCGCAAGGGACTCACCGAGATATCTGCCTTCCACGGCCGCCCCCCGAAACAACGGTTTCATCTTTCTCCGCCTCTCCGGCAGGTTACGAAATCGGTCCTCGACAGCAACCACATATCTATGAACGAAGCCCCCTCAATGACACCCAACCACAATGGGAAGAGCGAGGGTATTATTCCCCAAGTTCTGTTACTTATGACGTCGCCGCGCTCTCAGAACGAAATCTACCCTGTTATCAAGGCACGAATTTCGACCGATACAACCAGGCTCAGCGACCACCACAGGCCGGTTATTTAAGGGGAAATGAATTCGCCTACCATCCACAGCGATCTAGCACCGGTTTTGGGGAATATGCATTAAACCGTGACCCTCTCGTGTGCTACAGCTGCGGTTCTACGGGACATATAGCTCATTTTTACCAGCAACGCCGCCAGCCATGAGGGACTCCACCGCGGTTCTCGCCACCCGAAACGCGTGCATGCCGTGGCTCATGGACGACCAGTTCGCTGCCAGAGAACCTTTTCCCGCGAGAGGTCAGATGTAGCGATTCGCCAGGGTCTGACCGCAGCCTGACGCCACCAAGTAGCCGTCCTCGACGTTCTCCGTCCCCTCGGCGCCGTTCATCTCCGCCTCCTCCAGGGAACTAGCATCCGCTGCCGATGGAGGTGAGGTCGCCGGACGGTCTTTGCGAGAAATACCTTTGCCTGTTGCCATGCTTAAAAACAAACTGAACGTGTTAGTCGACGGTATACCGACCATGGCTCTAGTGGATACTGGTGCGAATGTTTCTGTTATGAGCCATTCTTTCAAGAACCGCCTAGGCAACAAGGTTATGTTTTCATGGGACCGTACCGTTGCCTCTCGTGGAGTGGGCGGCGAGTGGCTTCACCCTCTTGGTGTTTGCGCCGTGAGTGTTACGTTGGCTGGGACGGTGTTTGTGCCGGAGTTTTTACTATTTCCTCGGTGTTCGCACGATGTAATTCTCGGCATAGATTTTCTTCAACATTGCGGCGCTTCTGTGGCCTGTGGTAGTAGTGAAATATGCGTGAACAAGGTGCTTTTGCCCGCGCTCTCTGAACAAATCTATTGTGCCGAAAAAAGGGACACAGTGTGCTTGATGAAGTGCTGGCCCCCTCATGGTGCCTAACGCGTGTTCGTGTTCGTTCATCTACTGTTGACGATGCTTGTGTTGACGTCGTAATTAGGCCTATCAACGTAAACTGTGCTAAAAAGTGTATACTTGTGTCTTGCTCTGTCGTGTGCATGACGAAAGGAGTCGCAACATTGTGGGCGCTGAATTGTTCGGCCACGCCAGTTGTCCTTCCTAGAGGCATGAAAATTGCTATTTTCGACGAAGCTTCATGCAGCTCAGTGGCGGCACTTACTGCAGAGGCCGCACCTGCTAGCTCGCCTCGCAATTATCACCTTTCTGAAGAACTAATTCTCGGTATGATCAGCAAGGCTCTTTCTACGTCTGAGCGTCAAGCACCAGTACAAGTTCTTTCCCGCCATGTTGCTGCATTCGGCTTCACACATGGAGATGCGCCACTTTCTTTGCCATCATCACGAACCCGCCACAGAATAGATACCGATTCAGCGCACCCCATTCGCCAGGAGCCCTACCGTGTGTTATCCTCCGAGCGGAAGCTTGTCGCAGAACAAGTGAAGGAAATGATAAGCAGAGGTGTTGTTCAAGAGTCCGCTAGCCCGTGGGCAGCTCCAGTAATCCTCGTCCGAAAAAAAAAGATGGTTCCTGGAGCTTCTGCGTAGATTACAGACGCTTGAACGCCGTGACCAAAAGGGACGTCTATCCACTACCGCGAATCGACGACGTCATCGATTGCTTACACGCCGCTTCTTATTTTTCGACACTGGATCTAAGATCGGGGTATTGGCAAACACCTATGGAAGCTAAAGATAAAGAAAAGACCGCCTTCGTGACACCAAATGGCTTATTCGAATTCAACGTTATGCCTTTTGGTCTCTGCAATGCTCCTGGCACGTCCGAAAGATTTATGGACACGATATTGCGTGGTCTAAAGTGGGAAATATGGATGTGCTACCTGGACAATGTTGTAGTCTTTGGCCGCACGTTTGAAGAACATAACACCCGCCTGAGCCTTGTCTTGGATTGAATCGAAAAAGCTGGCCTAGTTTTGAACTCAGAGGTGACGGTTCGGCGAACATCAAACATTGATTTTGGGACACCAGTTGACAAGGAAGGCGTGAAACCCGATCCTGTAAGATTGAAGCAGTCAGTTCCTTTAAACCACCGCAGACAGCCCCAGAACTTCGCTCATTCATTGGTCTATGTTCTTATTTTCGCCATTTTGTACCACGATTTGCCGATATCATTCACCCATTCCCATGTATGCTGAGGCATGTGCGGCCTTCACATGGACACCGGAGTGCGAAGCGTCGTTCTCGCATCTGAAGCTTCTACTGACATCAGCACCTCTCTTGCGTCACTTCCACGCATCTCGCCCGACTGAAGTACACACTAATGCTAGCGGCATCGGACTAGGAGCGGTACTTGTACAGCGCCACAACGCCGAACATGTCGCATATGCCAGTCGTTCTCTGAGCAAATCTGAGCGAAATTATACCGTTACGAAGCAGGAATGCCTGGCAGCTGTTTTCGTCGTGCAGAAATTTCGCTGTTATTTTTACGGTAGACCATCCAAGATAATCACCCATCATCATTCCTTGCGCTGGCTGGTTGGTTTGCGTGATTCCTTGCCCACGTAGACTTGTGCATTTCTGCCTACACTGGGCTAGGACGCAGCAGCAACAGCACGATGTTTAATCGTTGCTTCCTTTTCGTGCAGTTCCTCGCCGGCTTCGTTGATCACAACTCCTGGGACATCCGGTGCTCTGACATCGGTTCGCGTGGTTCTGCGCAGTTATTTCTGGCTGGGCACGTGGAAGCCATCGAGTATTTGCCATGGGACTGCCATATCACTCCGCTATGGGACGGCGCCGGCGCGTCAGCCTCCAAGCTGCCGCAAGTCATCACTCGTGGCCACCCTGTGCTTGATCAGCCGTCCATCGACAACTGCGGCACCGTGATGTCAGCCACCAGGAGCAGTATAAATGCACTGCCCGAGGATGGTCTCTTCAGTGGGCTAGTACGCAGCAGCAACAGCACGATGCTTAATCGTTGATTGCTTTTCGTGCAGGTATGTTACCTTTCCAATGCTGAATGCATCCGATCCGATGATCGCTTTCTGCTGCTGCTTCCTTGCCCACGTAGACTTGTGCATTTATGCCTACACGCGTTATTTTGCAGGAGTCGTCTCGTTCTGAGCGGTGATGTGGAACTAAATCCGGGGCCTCTGAATAAGTCGGTGAATACCAGTAAAGGCAAAACTTCTGGTAATAGACCTGTAACCCGAAATGCAGCTGGTTCCAACGCTCTCGACGAAGTTACTCATGCACTCTCTACTTCCGTACTTAACGGCACTGACGCTCCGTCTGTCTCTGAAATCTTCTCCAAACTTTTGGAGGGGCAATCTAAGCTAGCTCATGATATTGCTGACATTAAGTCATTTCAACAGACGGTCGCCTGCCGTTTCGATGCTTTAGAATCACGTGTTAATGAATTGGAACGTTCTCCTAAACCTATTGAGCATGGTTCTGTTGGTGAAGGATGGTCATGTGGGCGAGTTCTGTTGGTGAGTTACGTGCGGAAATTAATGAATGGATATTAAAGAATGATGACTTAGAAAATTGTTCGAGGAGAAACAACCTGATAATGCACGGTATTTCAGAAGATGCCAATGAAAACGCTAGCACACTGTTGTGCAGCGTTACTTCTGTATTCACCAATACCCTGAAAATTACCTGCCCTCAAATAGAACGCGTGCACAGGCTCGCTAAAGCACGCACTGGCTACACACGACCCATCATTCTGAAGCTTTCTAACTTTGGGGAGAAATTCTAAAAAATTCTTCTAAACCCAAGCGCTCAAACGTGTTCATTACAGAAGACTTTTCTTCGCGGATTAGACATATTCGGAAAAAAATTTGGGAGGCATCACTTCCTTTTCGCAACGAGGGCTCTGTGGTGAAGTTAAGGTAAGATCACGCATTCGTTGATAAGGTTTGTTATAACTGGGACACCATGTCAAACGCACTAGTGAAAGTCTCAGAACAACCCTTTGGCTCTCGTTCTTCTTTCGCCACATCTTCCAATCCCACTTCATCCGCTCCCTGACATTATTATAGCCGTCAGGAACACCTTCTAATTCTAAACGTTAATGCTCGTAGTGTAGTTAAAAAACTTCCACACTTATTGTCCCTTGTTGCAACTTATCACCCTCATATTATTGGCATCACAGAGTCTTAGTTACATGGTAACATTTACGATTCTGAGTTTACTCCGCCCGGTTTTATTGCCATACGGAAGGACAGGGCACATGGTCTTGGCGGTGGCGTCGCATTGCTTATCCGCTCAGATATCCGCTTCTCAGTGTTGCCGTCACCTCCAGAGATTGAATCCCTGTGGTGTAAAATCTATCCAAATAATCAATGTATTATAGTTAGCGTTATATATCGCCCACCTGGATCCTTCATTAAAGTTCTTCCTGCTCTTGCCAGTTTCATGTGTGATGTTAATATTGCTTCATCAAGTGTGATTTGTATGGGTGATTTTATTGTTCCTGACATCGATTGGCCTTCCTTGACTGCAACGGGTCGTGATGCTGCTATTTGTCATGAGTTAATAAATATATTTCTAATATTTCTTTGTTTTTGGGCTTACTCAAGTCGTCTCATGTGTGACTAGGTATAATTCTATCCTAGACTTAGTTTTCTTAAGTACAGATTTAGCGCATAGTAACTTTTCTTGCGAAGTAATTGATGGATTATCAGATCATAAAGGTGTCTTGTCACTTTGTTGTCCCACGTCCAAATCGCCCTATACATTTACTAGTTTCCCTGATTTCACTCTTGCCGATGACAATTCCATTACTGATATTCTAGCTCAACATTTTGATACGTTTTGTGCACTTTCCGACAGTCAGGATATAAATTGCCTCGTTCTTTACATTGAGGACCTTGTTAAGACATGCATACAAAGATTTGTGCCAGTTAAAACAGAGAAACGCAATGCTAATCTTCCTTGGATCACTCGTGACATCTTGCATTTATCTCGCCGAGTCCGTCGACTTAGGCGCTCCAGAAGAACTAATGATCCTGTTGACATAGATGCATTTCAGAGTGCAAAGAGGGAACTAAACTCCAAGGTGAAAATGGCAAGATTCCTTTTTTCGCGTTCAGTTGCCGGACATGTTAAGGACGAATCCACATAAATTTTCGTATTCGATTTTGCCTCATGATCCCTCAACTTCTTTTCAGAATTGATAACGACGTTACCAGTGACCGACCAGCAATATCGAATGCTTTTAATAACTATTTCCGGTCTGTGTTTGTTCCTCACAACAACTGCATTCCTCCTCTGACAAGCATAGCTCGTTCTGAACCAATCGATGATATTGAAATATTGAATGAAGGCGTTCTCAACCTTATCTTAAAATTGGATGTGAAGAAAAGCGCCGGCCCAGACGGGATACAGAATGCCTTCTTAGTTCACTACTCCCTATGGTCATCCAGATATCTGTCGGTGATATTTAATCAATCTTTATCTTCTCCCACTGTTCCATCTTCATGGAAGATAGCAAAGGTTCTCCCTCTTTACAAATCTGGTGACAAGCAGTCTCTATCAAATTATAGACCGATATCATTGACTTCTCAATCATGCAAGATGTTAGAAGACATCATTCATAAACACATAATCGTCTTCTTGGTCTCACACGCAGCCTGGTTTTAGGCGTGGTTTCAGCACTACAATTCAGTTAGTTGAATTCACGCATGATACTCTTCTAAACCTTGATCTTGGCGACCAGGTTGACGCTATCTTCATAGATTTCTCAAAGGGTTTGATAGATTATTGCATTCTAAACTACTTGGTAAACTCGATGTCATCTTAAACAATCCTCAATTGGGTAACTGGATATCTACCTTTTGTCATCCCGTTCTCAGTTCGTTTCTTACAGGTCAACCAACTCTGATACTATGAATGTAACGTTTGGAGTGCCCCAAGGATTCGTTCTTGGGCCTCTACTAGTCTTCTTTACATAAATGGCTTGCCTTTTTGCGCCTCGTCTTCTATTCGTTTTTATGCCGATGATTGCGTTTCGTACAATGTCATTCAAACACATAGTAACCATTACCGCTTGCAGGAGTCATTTGCTGGGTTTTGCAATTGGTGCAGGACCTGGCAGATGAACGTTAAGTTCAAGAAAACCGTGCTCATATCGTTTTGCAATAAATTTCTTTCTGTTTTTGATTACACATTCGATAATCGCGCACTAAATAGGGTTTTTGAATATAAATATCTCGGTGTCATTTTTACGCATAATATGTGATGGTCCAAGCACATTGAACATATATGCAACAAAGCATTAAAAAACTGGGCTATCCACGTCTCACTCTATAAAAATCTCCGAAGTGAACTAAATTTGTCCCATATAAATGGCTAATTCGTCCAATACTTGACTATGGATCTGTCGTCTGGAACCCGTATAAGCAATGTGAGGCCAGCAGGCTAGAAGCGATCCAGAAAAAAGCGGCAAGATTCATATGTCATCGTTATGTCAGTGACCTTTCACCCTCTTCTACTTTCTCTTCATTGAACTTAACTTCACTCGCGTCGCGTCGGCGAATAGAGTCATTGAAATTTTTGCACGGCATCGTGACGTCTTCAGCTAAACTGTCAAATTACAAGGACTACATAAATTTTGCACCCCAGTCAATGAAGAGAAGCCATCACAACTTGAACTTGAAGCCTTATTATGCTCGAACTAACATGTTCAATTTCAGTCTTTTTCCCCGTTCCATTGAAGACTGGAATTCATTATCTGGTTCTGTTCGCTCACGCCCATCGCCCAACTTCGTAGCCAACATCCATGACATGCATCTGCAACCTACCTTCGTCTATTTTGACATTTGCCATTAGTACCAGCTACTATGTTGCATCATTTGTTTGTCTTGTGTTCCTTTGTTTTATGTTTGACCTTGTATAACACACAACTGCATTATTTTACCTGTTTGTATAATTTTCACTGCTGTTTGTTAAAATTTCGCTCTTGAATTGCTTTGTAGCACCACTCCTGCCATAGCGCATTTCTGCGCTGCAGTGTGTATAAATAAATAAATAAATAAATAAATAAATAAATAAATAAATAAATAAATTAGGTAGACTCGCGCGCTCGGCGCTGCGCCTAGAGGAATATGATTTTGTGGTATCATACAAGAGTGGCCGTCGTCATGCCGACGCGGACTGCCTTTCTCGCATTTCTTTTGTGACTACTGATTGCGACGCTGAGAGCTGTGATAACTGTCTCGCTGCCATTACTCGTGCGTTCCCCGACGCGGCAGACTTTAAGAGATAGCAACGAAACTATCTAAACCTGGATCCACTGTTTGCCACCGCTCTTACTTCTCAAGGCAGTGGTCGCTTTACCATCCGTGATGAGTTGCTCTACAAGAAAAATTATTCCAGGACTGGAGCGCGTTTTCTTCTAGTTGTCCCCGAGAGTCTTCGCTCCGACGCCTTACGCGCCAAGCATGACTGCGCATCTGGCCATTTCGGTTTCGTGTGAACATTACACCGCACAAAAGAGCGCTTTTACTGGCCCAACATGTACCAGACAACCAAGCACTATATGGCTAGCTGTGAAACGTGCCAACGTCACAAGCGAACGGCCACTGCTGCATCGGGTCCCCTTTAGACTTTGACACCCTCCACTACGCGTTTTGAGCAAGTAGGCAGAGACCTTATGGGACCATTACCCTTATCAAACAATCGTAACCATTGGAGAGTCGTTTGCATGGACCATCTCACACGGTATGCTGAGACGGCAGCCATACCGACTTCCACAGCTGCCTGCGTGGCGGTCTTCCTTCTGCGTTCTGCAGTCCCTCGCCATGGCTCGCCGCTTGTTATCATCAGTGACCGTGGTCGCCAGCTCATTGCGGACGCCGTTGAGGAGCTGCTTCGTCTTTGCACTTGAGACCAACGGCCTCGTTTAAAGGACAAACAGAACGCTGACAAACGTGCTTGCAATGTACGTCTCTTCCAATCCTAAGGACTGGGATGACCTGTTGCCCTTCATAGCTTACGCCTATAAAACGGCGAAACACGAGACCAACTATAGCCCATTTTATCTCCTCTATGCAAGGTTGCCGCGAAGCCCCCTGGACACTTTCTTGCCATTTATTCTGCACGAAGACGATTCTGTGCTAACAATCTGTGCCCCGCTGAAGAAGCGCGTCGAATAGCCCGTCTTCGCACTTTAGCCTCACAACATCGGTCAAAAGGCAGATATGACGAGCGTCACGGACAAGTATCCTCTTTGGACACCTCAACGCAAGCGTGGAATGTGTCAAAAGTTGCTTCCTCACTATTCCGGCCGATACATTGTTCTGGAACGTTTGAGCGAACTTTGTTATCTAATAGCTCGGCTTCTAAGAAATGGCCGATGATAAGCAGGACGCAGGTGACTCATGTTGCGCGCCTGAATCGTTTCTACCCCCCTGATTGCTCCTGACTCGTCCCACGGGCTTCGTCTGCTGGCGGGGGAATGTAACGATCGTAGAAGAAGCAGGCTGGAGGAATGAGGGAAGAAGAGGACGAAGTCCGGACAGCGAGATCACCATCATCCATCAGCTGTAAATAAAAGCCATTTTTTCACAACTGTCTGTAACAATATCATGACTGTGAAGGTATTCATTTCTTGTGGAAGAGGTTTAAGAAAGCTATAAATTATTGTACGGAACATTTCGTACCCATAAAAAGAGTTAGCAAAGGTCGTCGCAACCCCTGGATTAGCCGCGAGATTATTCAGATTAAAGGAAAATTAAAGACTCTGCAAGCAGCACAGGACCAAAACGCACACTTTTCGAGAGCTTAAGCATTCTCCACCACTAAGATTAGTCTAGCAAAGAGCAAGTATTTTAGGACCACACTCTCAGAGTATATTAGGGGCGCTCCACAGAAGTTCTGGCGCTTTCTTTCAAACCGCAAAGATTGCATAGAGGAAGTTAAACTTGACGGACAACTAGTAGTGACGGATGAGGTAACAATAGCCAAGTGCGTTAATGAATATCTTCAGAGCGTATTTAATAATGATAGTGGCACTACAGCTGTCTCTGTGCCCCATTCTTCTGTTGGAGGCGTTCCTATTCGCGATTCCATCTAAATGCTCGCCACCTAGCGGACGCTCCTGGAACCAGCCGATCCAAGGTCGACCACAAAACGCGGCATGGTATCGCATTGCCGCGGGCTGTAAAACAGCTCGATAGTTCCTTATTCGACGCCACGCCGCCTCGAAGCAGCCCGAAAAAGAAAAAAATCCTGATCAAAACACTTTTGTCGCGTGTCTCAGTGCGTCTCATCGCGATGCAAAAACAGCAACACGTCGTTTCATCGGTTCCCCAAACAAGCAGACGACGCTTGGAGCAGGGCAACATGGATTAGGAACTTGCGCATCGGCAAGACGACGACGGGAACTATGCTAGTTTGTTCCAGGCACTTCACTCGCAACGATTTCTTCCTCCCCGGTGAGTACACAGATTTTGTGTGCGCCCGTTTATTATCATGCGCGCTTTTCGAAGAGCCGGAGTGTAGTTTAGTTTAGGCAAGCGCGTGAACAAAATAGGGACATCGTTTATGCGTGTATACCTGGTAACGTTCTCTGAGTGTGCCTATGCTCAATTTGAACCGCGGTAACATTATTGCTGACGTGCTTTTGCCCGCATGCATTGTAGTAAGTAGATATAAAGCGTGCGCTTGCCTTCGTTCGCTGCCTTCGTCCCATGCGCCCACTGCGCCTCGCAATTTGATTGGTGGTTATGGAGGTAATGTATGATCGTTTCACGTGCGGGTTTGAATTTTGAGTTCGTCTGGGACAATTCTTAATTTATAGCGCTCGTTCCAACTTTTCAGCCCTCGACCTGTTCACCGCGCCTCTAAGTTTCTTTTCCTGCACTGCGCATAGAACTGAACTCTTTTAACACGTTTATAAGTGACGCATTTGTACTCAATGGATCAATGCCGCGCACATGTGCTTGCATCTTTCGGAGAGGCCTGCTACGCATGAACACGTACCTGCCTTCTTCAACTTCAGGCTCGCTGAAAAGGCTCTTTATCCTTAAGAAAATCTGGTGCGGTTCTCCGAACAAGTGCGATGTTTGAACGCACAGCGCAATTATTTCCGCTGTTTCACCGCTCAAATCTTTTAGACCGATTATAATATCAGATGTTCGGCAGCAAGAACCCTTTTGCATTCGACGAAGCATCGTGATTCGAACCCGCGATCAAGAAACTTAAGCACAGCGCTAAGCGGAAGCGCGGCCGTGACCCTGGATATAGAAGCCATCTTTGTTTTTCTCAGCAATGTTACCAGATTAACCATTTTTTCTGGAGTTGCGAATGGTGTCGGTGTAGGGTGTTCTGAAAATTCTGCGTAATCTCAACATTGGAAAAAGTGCTGGGCAAGACGTTCTTTCTAATGAATTTTTAAAGCGTTATGCTGAGCAGAGAATACATGACGAGAATATTTCAAGTGTCGGTACAGTCTCTTGATGTACCAGAGGATTGGCACAACGCAAGAGTTGTGCCTATTCACAAAAAAAAAAGGTGACAAATGCATGGTAGGAAAATATCGACCAGTGTTTTAAAGGTGAACATTTGACAGATCAGTCTGGTTGGGAGCTGGCGGCGACCACAGCGCGGGAGGCACTAGAGCGTGACAAGCACCTCGGGGAAAGAACAAGCCTGAGCGTCGACGAGGTGAGCCGCCTGCTGAACTTTTGTCTCAGCAGCACGTACTTCTCCGTCAACGGAGAGTACTACAAGCAGCGAACTCGTACAGCAATGGGGGCGTCTGTGTCTGTCACAACAGCGAACCTCGTGATGGAAGCGGTGGAAGGAAGAGCATTGCAGTCGGCCGACATCACTCCGAAGATATTTTTGTGGTATGTAGACGACTGCTTCTGCATTGTTAAAACTTCTGCCGTAGACGCATTCACGGCCCACCTAAACTCGATAGAGCCGGCCATTCAGTTCACCGTGGAACGGGAAAAGAACAACTGCTTGCCGTTCCTTGATGTCCTCGTCACAAAGGTGTATGGCATGCTCCAGTTCTCGGTGTACCGAAAGCCGACTCACACCGGTCGCTATCTCGACGCTAGCTCAAACCACCCTTTCCGCCGTAAAGCGGCGGTGGTTTCGGCTCTGCTGACCTGTGCACGGAGGATTTGTTCTTCGGAGAATACGCGGATAGAAGAAGAACAGGTGGTCAGAAGCGCTTCTAAAGAACGGTTACTCAAAGCCTTCGTTGAAAAGGTTCCTCGCCGCCAGACTAATCCCCGCCGACCCCTTCGAAAGGACACTGACCCGCCGCCTCCCAAGCCCATACGTGTGTGTATTCCCTACGTTCAGGGTACCAGCGAAGCTTGCTCGCACGTGTGCTGTCGGAGCAGGGAATAAGAGTGGCACACAAGCCAATTTCCACGCTTGGCCGTTTCTTTCCGCGCCCGAAGGACAGGCTGCGGAGGGAGAGAGCGCAAGGTGTCATTTACTCCATTGCCTGCTCAGATTGTGGCGCGTCGTACGTGGGTGAGACGAAGAACCTTCCAAAGAGGCTACGACAGCATAGGAACGATATCCGCCAGCTAGATAGGCAAAGGAGTGCATTAGCTGAGCACAGCGAGGTGCACGACCACCGCATCGCCTTTGACAACTCCCGCGTCATCGACTTGGAAACCAATTTTCACAGGCGGTTTTTTGAGGAATTATGGCACATTCAGGCGACACCTGGTAACGTGAAGCAGTCTGCAGGTGCAATGCCGAGTGTCTATTTTAGCGGACTCCGGCACCTGGCTCGTCACTAGCATGACACCCCTTGGTTTGAAGAACCGGAAAAAGAGAAAGGAAGGAGAGGAAAAAAAAGAAAAAAAAGAAACAAGGAAAAGAAGGCCTTATAAGCACTGCTGCTGTCTGGTGCCTTCCAGTCACCGCTGAAGAAGGGTCCGAGTGGGACCCGAAACGTCGGGTTTTTGTCATCTTTCGAGTGAACAGTTTTTTTTACTTTTGGTGATTACAATTTGGTTGGTGTCTTCCCTTTTTTTCATCGACCAGTGTACATTACATGTACATACATCATGCAAGTTTCTTGAGCACATAGTAGCCGGTGAAATTCTTGAATTTTTAACAGCAAATAATATTCTGTCACAGCATCAACATGGTTTAGGCGAGGAATGTCGGCTGTTACTCAGCCGGTAACTACAGTCCATGAATTCGCAGCAATATTAGACAGATCCGGACAGGTAGATGTGCTGCTACTAGACTTCTGTAAAGCATTTGATAAAGTGTTACATGAGAAGTTGCTTTGCAAACTAAGTATTATTGGGCTTCCTTAGTACCTTTTTAATTGGATTACTGCATATCTGCGAAACAGATCACAATTCGTAGACATAAATGGCTGCTTCTCACCTACTTTTCTGTCTGGAGTACCACAGGGCAGTGTGCTCGGTCCCTTACTATCCCTTATTTTTATCAATGACAACAGAAATACTTCCCGAATCAGTTAGCATAACGTTATTTGCAGATGACTGCATCATATTCAAAGAAGTGAATTCAACTATAGACCACGAAAATATTCAGGAATCGCTACTGAAAATAGATGAGTGGTGCAGGGACTCTAAAATGCAATAAAATTCTTCAAAGTTGTTTCTCTGGATCTCGCAAGAACAGCAACCAAGCGTATACGAGTGCAGTCTTAATCAGTCAGTGATTCCGCAGGTTACGCAATATCAATATTTAGGCTCCACACTGACATTTAACATGGACGGCTCATATAACAGATATTACTTCCTCGGCGTTTCGTAAGCTATGTGTTCTTAGACGTCAAATTGAAGACACGCCTTCTGATATTAAGCTTTTAGCATATTCTACAATCATAAGGCCAAAGCTGGAATACACTTGTGTGCTTTGGGACCCACATACAAAAAAGATATGCACCAGCTTGAGAGCATTCAAAGGAAAGCGGTTCGTTTTATTTATAGAAAGCGTGGAAGACACGAGGCAATCTCAGAGCTAATGCGTATTAGAAAGATTACGCCCCTGGAAAGACGTAGAAAGATGGCCTGTTTATCTTTCCTGCATAGCATTCTGAGCAAAACGGTGAATATAACGCGGCCGTCGTTTCTGGCGCAGCTGATGTCAAGAAGAACGCATCACACACAGACCCATGCTTTGAAGCCTATATTTGCTCGTACAGTTGTTTTCAGTAATAGTCCTTTTCCGAGAACGATATCGGAATGGAATAAGCTCCCAGAGTTCGTCGTTCAAGCACCTGATTTCCATCACACTCTAGGAGAATATTTGTCGGTGATTAAATGATACCAGTGTTTTGGCGTCTGATGTGGCTTTTGCATTTGTGTACTGCTTGTAAACTTACCTGTGATCGCGTTATTGTTGTGCCGCTTATACATGTCATTGTTAGTATGTGTACTAATCCTTTTTATGAACGTGTACATTTTAGATACGCTTGTTCATGTTAATGTTCTTATATATGTATGCCCCTCCTGCTTTGGGCCGGCAAGCTCGGCCCGCAGTATGATGAAATAAATAAATAAATAAACTTTATATTTGATTTTGACAGTGCTGTTTATGATAGAGTGAAACACTATAAGCTGCAATGGCGACATACGGAAGTTAAATATTTTAGTTCACACACTAAGAAAACATGCCACATTAGAGTACTCGTACCAAATTCTTGTCAATCGTAACGCTAGAAATTTTAGCCAGCCGGGCGATGGCAAGGATACTGAAGTACTTAAGTTTATAGGCTTCGGCCCTACAGAACTTGCATTTTGTAAATTTCCATTTAGTTTCATTTCGTTCCCTATACTCCGTTGAGCCGCACACACGGCACATGCGCAAGTTGTGTCAAGAGGCAGAAGGACCCGGAGGCATATCTGAAACAGCGAGCGATATTTTCACATAACCCCTCTGCGCAACCCGAGCCTTTTCTTTCGTCCTCTCTTTCTTGTAATGGGTGGAGGGCAGGCAATAGCTTTTCCCTTCTGCGCAC
This sequence comes from Hyalomma asiaticum, assembly GCA_013339685.2. NCBI lineage: Eukaryota > Metazoa > Arthropoda > Arachnida > Ixodida > Ixodidae > Hyalomma > Hyalomma asiaticum. The sequence continues at coordinate 150,691,060 of CM023483.1, forward strand.
GATGGAATGATTATTACAGGAAGGTTCCAACAGCTCCGCTGTAAAGCACGGCTATGGCACTGCGTTACATGGCAAACCTTTGCGCAACTCGGACACGTCCATCGTTGAGCTTTCTTATACGCCTTTCTTTCTGTCGCTATTTATACAGAAATTGAGTAAAACAGTGGAGATTTATGTGGATGTTCGAAGGGCTAAATTTTCAAGCCGCCACAGATAACAGCGTTACAGAAAAACGATCGTTCAATATCAAGTAAACTGAAATGAAACATTCCGTCGAGTCTGCTCGACGGAACAAAGTCATACTTTCATGAACATGGAAAACGTGCCGTACGGCAGGAGGGCATTCTGTAGGTAATCACGTTGAACTCATTGACAAAATGGGCAGTTCCATAATAAGTGAATGAATCGTGGAGTACAGTGCTCGTTGAGTCGGCTACAACATCACAATTCTGAATGAAAAGAAATCATGCTGAAAAAAAGCAACACAATGACTAAATTTGGTCTAAATTGACACAGGAATCGATGGGTTATATAAAAGGGAGACAGGCTTACAAGTTTTCTAAACGCTGCGCTCAAATATCGTGGATTTACACAGCAAAGCCAACACAGGTCTCAACTAGGCTGTCGGTTGGCCATGTTCGCTAGCAAATATAAACTCAGCGCTTGCAGGTGCAAACATTGCAGTTATCGTTAAAGCATATTTTGGCAAGTGTATCAGAAAATGATTTTGCTAACAATGCGGAAATTTCAGTTTGTTGTGAAAGCAATGTACGTTCTCGTGCTCCACTACAGCGCGCCAAATTGCGTTCACTTTCACAGGAGACTCCGAAGGGAAGGGGCCACTAATAGTTGCGTTCACTTGAGAGAACGCTGTTTTCTGTAGCCCTTGGCGGCGGAGCACCAGATTCGTGAAAGGGAACGAAAGAGTCAAAAGGAGGGGCACGCCGTAGTAGGTGGCTCCGAGAATTCTCGATCACCTCGTATTATCTAGCGTGCAGTGCAGAGCCCTTAGCGCTTCGCCTCCACCGAAATGCCACCGCACGGCCGGACCTGCGGCTTCGGGTCCGCATTCGACCACTATACTGGACCATCGCAGCGGATGAAGAAGGAAAGCACGTTCGCAAAAAGATAATGAGCCAAATAAAGGCCGACCGAGAGGCCGCAATCAATCGCAGCAACGAGCCGTTGCTGGCAGATGGCGGCTTCGCATCTATTTGAATGGCTTTGTTGCGAACCGATGTTATTTTTTACAGTTCCGGCTCGGTTCGGGTCCAACCACGTTCCGAGAATGTCGGTTGGGGCTCGGGTCCAGCTCCGGCCAAAATTCCGGTTCGGGTACAGTTTTCGGTACGAGCTTGGGTTCGCTTCGACACCTTGCTTACAACGACCTGTTTCGAGGCTTTCACTCGCTTCAAAATAGGCAGCACCCGAGTGCGACACGGCTCTCCCGATTTCTAATTGAAGGTTTGTAGCGCCGGCCAACATACCTGGCCAAACTTCTTGCGCAGCACAAAGAAGACGGTCTCGGTGAACTCGAAGATGCGGAACATGTAGTACCACCACGAGAGGCTGACAAGCCGCATCGTGGCCGGCCGCGTGGATAGGTCCACCTCCTGGAGCAACAAGCTGTAGCCGTTCTCGACAAATGCCAGCCGCACAAACTCGGCCAGGAAGAAGGCACAGTTGAGCACCATGAACAAGTTATACGCGAGCACCAGCGGCTGGATGTGGAAAGGTGGACGGCCTTTCATCACACGTGGTCCCAGCACCTTGACGGCGTACACGTACAGCGCCAGTAGTGCCATCAGCGGTGCCGAGCTGCCTGTGAGGAACCATCCCTCCGATCGTCGGTCCGCATCCGGGAACCAGCGCAACGACGTCATCGCTGAGGGCGACCTGCGCACTAAAGAAGGGCTTCTTTTACACTGCTGTACCTCGTGGATACACGCCACTTTTGGCGCCATTTTACGCGCCTACACGTGATGCGGCGCCGATCGATAACGTTAATCGTACACTGATTAGTTGATGAACAACGGCACTAGTTGAGATGTGCATGTAAATATCCCTCTCTTACGAGCATCCTCTCTATATCGACTCAGTTCGATAGTAACGCCGACAGTCTGAGCAACTACACAGAGTAATAACACTAGTGGCACGAAGAAACTGAGAGCCAGCTCCATGAAATGCTTACAGAAAAGTAACATGAAAATAGTGTACCACAGCTATTCGTAAATCAATGAACAGCGTTTGAAAGAACTGGCCATTCTGTTCGAAAGACTAATTGCAGATGACAATAGCGCGGCGTTACGAAGTCGCACGATGTAAAATTAGGCTAATACACGTTCCCTTGAGAGCTACATTACTAAGCAAGGTCTCCAGTGCGCACATTCAGTGTTCGACCTACCCGACTCAACGGTACGCATCCATATAGTAGTCACAACGCCTGTGTGATGAAAGGCGTTAATAGAAAAGTCAGCGAAACTTCGAGGTCACTCTTACAACTGTGCATGAAATGACAAAAACATGGGCGCTGAACTTACCACAACCAAGTTTTATCGCGAGAGCACGAAATATGCATGAGAAAAAAAAATGGCATGCATGATGTGAGAAAAATAATAATGCGGTGTTGCAGTATTAATACTGCCGATAATTAATTTTCTCGTCAAGCAATTCGGCAAGGGAGGCTTACAGCCCCTCTACTGTTTGACTCTCTTCTACACCAGCACAAGAATTGGCCTTCCTGGTGCAGTACTTAGCCACTACCTCCCACACGGTATCTAAAATTGAACCCTGGCCCCCAGTGTCCATCATGTGACCACGGCGGCGGTCATCACTGTGTAAGCGCGGAGGGTGCTAGTGATGACTGGATCTGGATAGGCCCCCAATGGGAAGTAAACTTTGCAACGTTCAACAGAAGTTCCTTGTCAAGCGAAGCTAGATAAGCAGAGCTCCTCCAAGAGCTAGAAGGCGTTAGTTGAGACATTATTGGAATTAGTGAAGCTAGGACGGCAGGCGAATCATACACGGTAATAAATGACGGACATATCAAGTGCTGTGAGGGTTGCTGAAAAGAGCGAATATGGCGTTGGGTTTCTAATTCACCAAGATATCGCGGGTAACATCGATGATTTCTGCAGCATTGATGAATGTTGCAGAATTCGCGCCGGGATGGAACTACATAAGCGACAGAATTAAAATAATCCAGGGACATGCTCCAACAACACGCTATCACGACGAACAAACAGAACAGTTCTACTGGAATGTCGAATTAACAATGAAAAGCACACTAACAAAATAGGCAACAGTGATGCGGTCCAAGCAGCAGCGCTAGCAGACGACATTCCGCTCGATCCCGTGCTTTGCGCACACGCGAGAGACTGTACACAAGGTGCGCCTGAAGGAGTCAATTTTTAATATTTGCGGCCTAAGCTGCTCATGAAGCTTCAAGCGGCAGAGCCAATGAGTCGCGCGAGCTGGGGGCACCTTAAACGTTCGAGAAAACGGGCTTTGTCGAAACATACCCTCGAAATATTTTTGAAGTGTTCTCGTGAACGGTTTTCTAGAGCGGCAGTACTGGCTAATTTTTCTTTCCGCGTTTGGAAATTCAGCATGACTTGCAATAACGATTAGGGGTTGTCGCAATGATGTGCAGTGGTTGTGGTGCTCGGCCGCTGAGCCGAGGGAAACGCGTTGTACACAGCGGTTGCACTTAACAGTGGAGGCCCGTTTCCGAAGACTTCGACTACAGGGTGCTTTCGAAATCACACCGTCGTTTCGGCACGCGAAACCCCAACAATTATTACTGAATCAGAGATGATGTGTGGGTTAACTGATGGCGCTTGTTTCACAGTTTGCAAAAACAGCCAAATTGTCAGCCACTGAGCCCCGAGCGCTCTGTGCTCCATTTCACTAGTTCTGTGAAGCAGAGCCAAGGCTATGACGCCATCAAAAGAAGCGAGACGAAATGGCCGTGTTAGGACAGGCACTTGCGAGCTCCTACTGCCAATAGAGGCCCCACTTCATCCTGCTCCTTCCAAGGCTGCAGCGGCCACTGCAACGCCCGCCACTGGCAGATGACAAGGCGCGGAAGGAGACGTTTACCATGCGTTCGCCCTCCTGGTTGGTCAAAGAGGCCTTTAGCTCCCACAGTGCTGCACGGAACTTCTGGAACAGACTATATTAGCACGCAGTTAATAACGGGCGCCGATATCGTTTCCTTAACTTCGTCATTGTTAGGCAGCATTCGCATTGTTGCACGGTGTTCTTAAGGCAATCGTATTTTTTATACATATTCCTCCATTTCTTTGCCTAAGGAGAAAGATTTCGATTCTAGATGTCGATTGGCACTTAGACTGCATTTGAAGAATAAATATGCGACACTTCCTACACTACGAGGCGCAGATTGCTGTTATTAGTTTTTATATCCACCCCCGCGCCTCCATCTCCATACATTTTCGCAACTCGGCAGATATAAAACTGTTTTCAATGCATGAAAATAAATTTTCGGCCATTTTTACTCTCGATGTGGCCTAAAGCCGACTATAGCCAGCAAGGGTGTTGCGTTTGTACATGTGTGTGTGTGTGTGCGTGCGTGCGGAGTACAAATGGACACTGATAGAAAAACGAGCTCTTACTGGAAGAATGCACCAGCTTTTCTTCAAAAAGGCTCTTTTTAAGGATTGATTTCAATAATTTTCTATATTACAGCACACACTTTTTTGAAAAGAAAAGCTCCATTGATGAAAACGCGCCAGTGTCCACAGCGTGACTCTTCGCATAGGCGGGTGTTTTCAGTGTATTTGGGAACATATTGCTGGTACTTCTGTCACTGCGAAGAATGAAAAAAAAAACTGTGGTTGACCCATCTGTCAAAGGAATCGTTATAACACGAAAGTTAAACCTGTCTTCGCACATAAGCGGGCAATCTGACAAATCGAGGGGCGGGAGATGGGTTGGATACTCTGCATATGTGAACCCCTTGCCTTTAAAGGCAACCTAACCTGAACGAAATCACCCGCACGACGCTCTCAACAAGTTATACTATGACGCGTGTACACTAGATAGGACACCAGCACAAGAAACAAAGAGGCCCTAAGGGGCAGGCCAACCAGCTGCTAGCATTCATAACTACATACTCCAATGCTCTTCCAAACATAAATATTCTTCACAAATACTACCCAATACTAAGAAGCAACGATCGCCTTAGGAAAGCGCTTCGCGAAACACGAAGGGTCACCTACCGTCGTAATAGAAACCTCAAGCACTTGTTAGAACATGCCAAAGTACACTCTCAGCACACCGCCTGCGTAATAACTTGCTCCCGTCCCAGATGTAAGATTTGCAAGCATATTCAAAATGATATTAAAGTTAAAAGTACAGGAAGTGACTATGTCCATCACATGAAATCAAGTTTTACTTGCACAAGTTCAATCGCTATTTACATGTTGGAACGTTCATTCTGTCGCAAGCAATACATCGGCGAAATTGGTCAACGAATAAGTAAGATTAAATGGGCACCGTGCGGACACCGGTAATAACCAGCCGAAGACAGTGACTCTGCATTTTAACATGGCAGGTCATAATTTTTACGAACTCAAGGTAAACTTCCACTCGCGGACGGACATAAAATACAGGGAATCGTATCTCATATACAAGTTCGATACCCTCCACCCTAGAGGCATAAACCTTTCAAAGGGAACCCTTGAGTGCGAATTTCACAGCGTGCGAAGATAGGAAAAATATGACAGGGAAGAAAAAGCACTCTATCTTCTGTGTCGCATTTTTCCTATCTTCACGCGCTGTGAACCTCGCCATCACGAATGCAAACCAATCAGCCCAAGCTGCTACACTTGTGAACCCTTGAGTCCATTAATGATATACGGTGGGGGGTTAACAAAGAAGACAAAGGCACAAGCTAACCTAGGCAGCACGCAACGTAGGGCCGATATTGGTTTTATGGCGGCAAAGCACGGCCCATCCACGGCCTAATGCGGCCGGCAGTGAGCCAGCATCGGCTAAGCTGCCATCAGTGACTGGTGACGTCGGGCCGCTGTAGCCGCTGCCCCGCCGATATCGGCAGGCCGTCGGCTGTAATCGGCAACATAGGACCGCGTATGCCGCGCTACTGCCGACATCGGATGATCCGTTGGTTTTCAACGGCAAATACGGCGCCGATTTTGCCGTTCTATAGACAAAATGGGCAAGCCGTCGCCTTTTACTGGCAACATTGTGCCAAATATGCCGCCTTAGAGCCGTCATCGGCTGAGCCGATAACTTTCTCCGGTAAATGTGGCGCCGATTTTGCCGTCCTTTAGACAATATGGGCTAGGTCATCACCATTTATTGGCCACATTGTGTCAAGTGTGCCACCTGAGAGCCGACGTCGGCTGAGCCGATAACTTTCTGCGGCAAACATGGCGCCGACATTGCTGTTCTTCAGCATCGTCTAAAGAATGACAAATTCGGCACGATATTTGCCTAGAAAGATTGTTTCACAGGAAACATTGAGCCATTTCTGCCGTCCTCCAGGCAACGTCGTCTACGCCGCACTTTCATGGTTGATATCGGCCGGGACTTTTTCGAAGCCTGCTGTATATAACAACTGAGATCCGATCAAGACGAATATGACCGAAGTTCATCTGAGAGATTCGACTTAAGAATCAGATGTTGGGCTTCATATATTCACGTATACCCGTTTCAGTGCCGGAACATAGCGCACGTGTTTTGAGCAGCATATAATATCCTGTTCACGCGCTTTCTTTTTCATGAACACGGTGCACAACGAACATGCATATTTATTCCTTTATTCATGTTACCCTAGAGACCCCAGAGTAGCATTGAGTAGGGGGGTTACAGGAAAAATCACAATACATAAAACATAAAAAGAAATTATATCGAAGAAAACAAAGAAAATTGTACAATGCAAGGGAGAAGAACAAACACTATAGGCAAATGTAGCAAAATACAAAATGAGAAAAAAAGCACCTTTATACAAAATCAAGGGAACATGTAAACTTGAAGTTTCTCATGAAATTTGGCTGGATCTCTCAAAGAAACAATTTCATCAGGAAGGCCATTCTAAAGTGCGATGGCACGCGGCAAAGCAGAATTATTGAATCACTCTGTGTTGCCGAAGATGCGTCTGACACTGAGATGATTATGAAGTCGACAAGATGTACACGAAGGACTGTCAAGCGAGAGACGACTTGGTCCACGAGTTGTAGTAGTACTTATGGAGGAGGCATACACGGGTGACAGAGCGGCTGGAATCCAAGTTAGTAAGGGCAATATCGCGTTTGATTTGGGTGATGCTGGAGTGGCGATTATACATTGAAATGATGAAGCGGGCTGCACGATTTCGGATGGATTCGAGTTTATCTATTAGGTATTGTTGATGAGGAGACCAGATGGACGAAGCGTATTCCAACTGAGGGCGTACAAACGTTTGGTAGGCCTGTCGCCGAATGGTAGATGGCGAATGATGCAGATTCCGGCGCAAGAATCCCAGAGTTCTGTTTGCTTTCGCGGATATCTTGTCGATGTGGGTACACCAGGCAAGATTAGCACAAAGATGAACACCAAGGTATTTGTAAGTAGATGAACGGGGAATTTCAACTGAACAGGTAGAGTATGGAAAGTTAAAAACCGATTTTCTACGCGTGAAAGAAAGTACGTAGCACTTGCATGTCTTAAGCGTCATTTTCCAACGGTCACACCACTAATTAATTACGTCAAGGTCCTTTTGTAAACGTACGCGGTCTTCTTCAGAGTTAATAGTTCTGTACACAACGCAGTCATCCGTGAAAAGACGAATTGAGGAAGAAATGTTACAAGGCAAATCATTAATATCAATCAGAAAAATAAGAGGGCCTAACACACTGCCCTGGGGCACACCTGATGAAACAAATGAAGTAGACGACCTGAAGTTATTGCCAAATGTAAACTGCTGTCGACTTGATAAGAAATTTTGAAGCCAAGATAATGTTGATGAGTCGAGTCTAAGTGCAGACAGTTTAGCTATTAGGCGACAATGGGCAACTCTGTCAAATGCTTTCCCGTAGTCTAGAAAGATGCAGTCAACAATTTTATTACTATTCATGCCGTTATGCAAATCCGACGTAAATTCTGATAGCTGAGTAACACAAGATAATGCTTTCCGAAAACCAATGCTGATTTAGAAAGACGTTCTTTGACTCGAGATTGCTGTATATATGGGAGGTGATGACGTGTTCAAGCAGCTTGCAACAGATGCATGTTAGCGAAATAAGGCAGTAGTTACCTGGTGAGTGTTTGTTACCATCTTTAAATATCGGATTAACCTTTGATATCTTCCAGTCAGTGGGAAGTTGACCAGTAGATAAAGACTGTTGAAAAATGTAGCATAAAATTTCACTGGACGAAGCGGATGTGTTTTTAAGTACCTTGGAATAATATTGTGAACACCACACCATGTAGACACCTTTAGACCGTGTATAATTTTAAATACGCCTTCGACAGTAACACTGATAGGAGGCAAGAAGCAGTACTCAAGATCGGAGACACATGGAACTGAAGAAAAGTCTTCATTAGTAAAAACCGCGCAAAAAAACGAATAGAACGTTGAAGCACACTCAGATGCAGAGACAGGGACATTATCGGCGTTATGTAATGAAACAATGTCACTGCCACGGTCAGGCGAAATGGCACGCGAAAAGTGTTTAGGGCTAGTGTGTAAAAGTGGAGACAGGTCAGCGGAAAAATATTTCTTTTTCGCTTCGCTAATCGCAAGGAAGTAAGATTTTATGCAGTCTTTATACATAGACCATGGCTTAGAGGATGATAACCTTTTAGCGGAAGCATATGACATTTTCTTTTTATTCTGAGCGATCTAAGCGATCTGTTAAACCATGGGTTGGATTTGTCGTTAGAGATTGTTATTATTGGAACTTATTTATCTGTGAGGAGCGCCATATTATTTCTAAAGGAATTCCAGTTATCCTGAACAGACTTTTTGGTGAATGAGGGAAGAAATGTATTGTGTAGGAAGACATCAAGTTCAGCGTTCATTTGATCGTAATTTGCTTTGCTACAATCCCTGATTACCTTGCGCTGAATATCCGGAAAATTTAGTGGTGATTTGATTGAAAACTGTAGAAGGTTGTGATCGCTAAAACCGCCTAATTGCACAAGTGCACCAATGGTGTGTGGCTCTGTTGTCAGAATAAGATCTAAAATATCGGTATCGCGAGTGGACTCTGCGAAAAAATGGGTAAAATTGAAGTCAAAACGTAGTTCGATGAATTCACTTGACGTACTGCTCGAAGAAGACATGCGAGACCAATTAATATCAGGAAAATTAAAATCACCAAATACGTAAATTTTTCTGATGGAAAACAGGTAAAGAGCCCTGGAAATACTTTTGCGAAGCTCAGGCACGATAAGGCGGTCAGAATAAGGTGGGCGACAGCATACGCCCATAAATAATTTTCCAGGTAACGTAGGACAGGCGACCAAAACTATATCATGGCGAGCGTCAGTATCAACCAGGAAGGAAGGTATAGTTCGTTTGATGGCTAACAGCCCGCCGCCGCCCTTTTTATGTGCCCGGTCATGGCGATAAATCGAATGCTGATTTGAAGCATGATATAGCCCAGTGTTGCATACGTCAGCGTGAAGCCAAGTCTCGGTTAGCAATAGAACATCAGATTGACTGTCGTCAAAATACGAATCAAGCAAGACGCGTTTTGGTAACAAACTGCGAGTATTAGTAAATGATACTGAAAGTGAAGGAAAACATGAAGCAGATAGCTGCTGAACGATGCACTGGGTACATCGGCAACTAGCTATCTAGCGGTTACTACGGTGTCAGAACAAGTGTCATAGATATATGTAGCATTATCGATTCGAAGTTTATCGACATTCAGTTTGAAAGGACAATTCCGTTCCCTAGCAGATTGAAGCAGCTTCCTGCGCGCTTGCCATGTAGCTTGCGAAAAGTCTTCTCTAATGGACATGCCAGTATTTTTCAGCCGATGCGCACCGGCGAGGATTGCTTGTTTGTCCTTAAAAAACATTACCTTCGCAATTATCGGCCTGCATTTCTTTGAAGCAAATTTACCCAGCCGGTGCACACGTTCCTACTGATAACTGCGATCGCCAACTTATCTGTGCATACGGCCATAATTTTACTTTCAGAAGTCTCCCGGCATTCTTTGTCCTCATCGGGAATTCCAAAGAACAACAAGTTGCACCGGCGCATTTAATTTTCTGCTTCATCATACCTTGACGCTACTGCTTGAAGTTGATCAGAAATAGAACCAATAGAACCGTCATCTAAGTTGGATGAAGGAGGGGCATTGGAAACCAGCTTTGCTTCCAGAATGACCACTGTCTTGGCCAAGCTTTTGATTTCTTTATCAGTAGCATCCTGCTTTTCTTTTAGCCCCTTAATTTCACCAATTATTGTATTCTGACCCGGCCTACGCACTGTTTCAAGAACGATTGCGAGTGTTTCCTCGACGCTAAAGCAGGGATTTGATTCAATGTCACCAGAAAGCAACAACAACAGCGATGCAAACTTCCGGCACAGGCATGAAAGAAACAGCAATGTACGAAACAACTTATCACGCAAGTCGGTAGGGCACTACAGCGCAACAATAGAGAAACTATTCATATATACACGCATAGGCTGTTTTGCGGGAAAATGGCGAAATAGGCTGGCGCAACAGTGAACATTATCCAGAAGGATCGACAAGCATGGTGGAAAATTATCTGACAGCGCATGTCAGAAAATTAAGACCCCCAGAAATCGAACTAGCTCGTGCTTACATCAATCGCCATAACCACCACTGATATGCTAAGCAAAGATAAACAGTCGGAAGCGGCGCCATACTACTGACACTTAGCAACCTATCCAAGGAAAGAGCATACGGAGGTAACAGCTCAACAGCGAGGAGACAAAAAAAGATCTCGCGCAGACTTGCTGGTGCGCTGAAGCCGAGATAAAGTCTCGCAACCAGCGTTATACTACTGACATTTAGCAACCCATGCAAAGGAACAGTACAGGGAGCTAACAGCGCGACAGCGAGGGGACATAACAGACCTAGTGCTAACTCCATATTCAGATGACCATGAAATGCATAGATACCTTTGCATTGCAAATTCAAATGAAGTGCTCTTGTCAAGACCACGACATTTGCAAAAAAAGAAAAAAAAAACGAAAAAAAGAAAGCAGTCATATGGCAAGCATTTTTCACCTCAAAGGTGGCAAACCAATGCACGCACCTATAATTGATGTGTAGAGAGCTTTTCTGGTTAGTTATACTAGAGTGTATGTGATCACACAGTGTTCTTGTGCAGGCGATCTGTGTATTTTAAGTTATATAAAAATAGCAAGCATGCACTGAAAAAAAATCTGTTGAATATAAGAGCTCTGTTCTGTCCCCTAGTTTCTTCATATGTTGTTGCATGGTTACAGTATAAACCAACTCGCCTAAGTGAAGCTGTTTTTGACATGCCCTATCCACTACATGTCATCAGCGCGTTAGTGATACCAGTGAATTCCTTTAAAAAGGAGCTCCAGTACAGCGCAACGCACGTATCGCAGCTCGCATAAGCTCCACAACAGAAAAGAATAATTGTCTACTGGTCGGGTAGACTTATACCGCCCTCTTCCACCTCCACGCTCTCTACTGCCACACAGATACAATAGGCCAATGATTCCTTAATATGCCCACGGCATTGTATAATTCCTTCTTTTCGGCATTTTTTGTGTGTAAATACCGTCAGTGTGTTCCTTCCGTACCTTTCGAACTCGTTTACACATCGGCCATCAGTTACGTTGTGCTAGTTAGATGAGCAGAATATATCGAGCTTGGCTGCACGCTCTGTGCTGTGTGTCGGATTTATCACTGACGTTCGTATGAGCTCTTAAAATTGACCATTTGCAAAATAGCGAGCGCCACCTGGGTCCTCCCAGCCAAAAACTCTCGTGCACAGATTGCTTTCGTGCTCTATGCGCGTGCACATGTGCACATTCGTCAAGCCACTCATCCCGTTCAGCGTACCTCCCCGCCTTTCCTTTCTTTGGCTTCTGCCTCTGTCTCTCTAAATCGTCAAGCTGGCTTTGAGTCCGCTCACTCCCCGCAAAATTTCTGAGAAGTTTTTGTGGTGCTGGTGCACGTCGGATGGGATGTGCAAACGTGAATACGCTTAGAGCAGGAAAGCAATCTGTAGACGAGAGTTTTTGGCTGGGAAGCAGCCTTGCGGGAAAGGCAACTTACAGATTTTTGCAAATTGTCCATTGCAGCGTGACCAAGGCAAAGACAGGAGACTATGGCGTTGATATAAGCACGCATGTGCGTATTCTGAGATTTAACAACTAATTTATTTATAACCAATAAGGCAAAAGAAGGGCGCGTACAGACAGAGTCCTCGCAGTATTTCTTGTCGTGCGGAAAGGCAGCACGTGCATGTGTTTCCTGCGCTGCAGAAAATGGCAGAAATTCAAGCACAATGGCGGCGCCGCGCGTCCTCGCTACGTTTGTTGCGTGCAGTGCAGCATTTCGCTGGCGTGTTTAGCTAGAGTGGGTGGTTAAGCCTCTGCGAAATCCTGTGATACAAGTAACTGGCAAGAGAACACATGCATACCGGCATACTTACCAGGCTGCACTTAACAAATGCAATCCCGGCGGGTGTCCCCGCCATTGTGCAAAAATGATTGCCCCGCAGAAATGCTGTCTTCCACGTTTTGCGACAACCACAAAAAAAAAAAAACGAAGAAAGAAAAGAATTACAGCATATCCACGGAGTGAATGATCACGAGTGGGCGAAGCTCGGGAGGTTCATCGCAGATCGTGCCGAGTTCCGGATTAATTGAGTTAACGCGCACGCTACGAATCCTCATGGTTCAACTATACGCACAAGTGAAATCTCCCACCGGCACTTCGTTGCAAGTCAAGACCAGTGCCTATATATATATATATATATATATATATATATATATATATATATATATATATATATATATATATATATATATGGGTGGCCGGTCAACGGTTCTTCAACGCGAGCATTCGGTATTTCTCAATCAAGAAACTGGCTAGGAGACGCTACCTGTGCCAACGTTGCCTCTCGCGGGTGAGGGCGCGTTCTACTTCTTTGCGAGCTGGTAGAGCGTTCATCTAAGAAAGAGCGTTTCCATAGTCAACGCGCCCCTTTCGCTCTCTCTCTGTCTATCACAAGACAGCACGCGCCGAGGGCAGGAGGCATGCGCTGAGGGTGAGCGGGTGCCTGGCGTCTTTCGTTGGTTTATTTCATCAATCAACGGCGTTTTGAACAAAATTTTTATTGTCTAATCACGCACAGGAGAAATCTCACCAGGCACTACCTTGGAGGTAAACAATGGCTGCTAATGGGAATGAGAGACAGAAGAAGTTGGCTTTTAGCTAACACTTACACTTCTACTTCTACTAACGTTTCCTACTGGAACATGCCAATGGCTGCTAATGGGGAATGAGAGACAGAAGAATTCGGCTTTTAGTTAACGCGCACGCTGCGAATTTTTTATTGTTCAACAACGCACAGGAGAAATTTCCCACCGTTACCACCTTGGAGGTCAAGATGTGGTACTATAGCATTAAGACTGGTTACACACTACTACGACGAGGGACGAACGGGTGCCGCTATAAGGAGCTTCGCCCCTAAAACGCGGGTATCCTGCTTAGAAGTAACCTAGCGCGTGCTAAGCCAGCAGAAACTAAACATTAAAACAACATGTGACGGGGGGACGCGCGTCCCCTTCCGAGCTGACTACCATCGTCACGGCCCCCTCTATGCACGTCCATTGTGCGCATCTACAATTTGCAAAGAACGTCGTTCTGAACCTGCTTTTCGTGGCATTAGCTCCCTTCGGAGGGGGAGACCGCGCAGTTTTCGGGGAACTTTCCGAGCTCTCTCGTCTACCAACATTCAAGGTGTGCGAACGAGTTTCAACAGGTGCGCGCAGTCTGTCTACGCGTGTCGGCGCATGTACCGCATTTATCGGTCATTCAAATTGATTGCGCGATTCCTTGGCGAGTGTACCTCTTTAGACAATATCCATCCCAACTGTGATATCGGTTGTATATGAACACAAGCCTGCGCCTGTTAGTGAGACTACAGCATCGTCGCCGAATTCGTATTGCTGACTCACAGCTGAAGAGCGCACAGCGGATGCCGAAATTCGGTAAGTTGCTGGCCAGTTTTCAAAATGGGACGTGGCATATTTTATTGCGATGTAAAAGCACCGGTTTCATCTTTATTATTTGTGTCGTGAGGTGCGTAGGCTCTATATTTTCGAATGAAGAGCCTAAGCACGTTGTCCGAAAGCAATTTTACTTCATATAGTTAATCCTGTGTTTGTATCAAACACCGATTGTGTGGTGACATGTAGTTCTCATAACATTTTCTTGCCCCTATTTTTAAAGGTAACGTTATACCGAACACGCGCTCCTTGGCGTAGGACACGTGCGGCAGCTCGGCACGCGATGACATTTTTGATATAGCCTTGAAAAGATGTTCCTCCTCTAATGTCTGTTTATAATGCACCTTATCCAAAACTTATTTTGAGCGCAACCACACGACACATCTACACATCCACACACACACACACACCCACACACCCAGGCATCAACGACGTACAGCGCTCACTTCCAACTGATTTATTTATCGCACGAAGGCTTGAATATATATACATGCAGCACATGCGCGCATTAACATCAGATAAAGCCTATACACACAATCAAGACATACAATTTCTTCCTGCTCCTTCCATCCCATAGCCTAGATCTGATGAACTGAAATTCACTGGGAAACAGAGATAGCGACGGGGTGCTTATACAGTGGTCCTTGTCTTTTTCTATGAAGAAAGCCTCTAACACTTCACGTGCAGTTTTTCTTTTGCTTCTGCCCAGAATCTTTGTCTCAGAGAATCCTGCGTCACAGCCACACATTATAAAATGCGCAACCAGGTGCGCATATTTGTCATCTCGTCCTTAACCGGTCATTAACACTTCTTTCGGTTCGACCGATGTACACCTTGCCGCAGGATAGGGGTATCGAGTACACGACCCCCGTGGAACACTTTTTTACAAAAGGCCTCTTATACTTCTTCTCGCAGTCGCGCTTTTTGCTATCGCAAATACGTTGGCACAACTTCCCGATTTTCTCGGGCGCCGAAAAGACCATCGGTACACCGTGCCTACCCGCGACTTTCTTGAAATTGTGCGAGAGCTTATGGATATATGGCACAACTTGTGGCCTAATCCTGGAGGGCTGGGTAGCAGTCGGCGCTGCCCTTGTTCCACGTTTAAACTTCTGCAGCAGTGTTTCAACAACGGCCGTGATGACCGATCGAGGGAAGCCTGCAGCCCCTAATCGGCTAACCTGATTGTGAAAACTACGTACCATGTTGTGTGGGCAGGACCTCCTCAGCGCCGATTCCAAGCAGAGAGAGGCTACGCCCCTCTTGACAATCTTTGAGTGGGCCTAGTCGTACGGCAACAGCTCCTTCTTAACACGGGGATAAAAAAACCAGCAAAAGCGCTCATCGTTCCACGTGAGGCTCAAATCGAAAAACTGCAGACAAGTTTCTTGCGGTAATTCGACCGTGAGAGATAGGCCTCGTCCTAGTCTTTTAAAGACGGTTAAAGTAGCTTCAGTGGATTTAAGGTCTCCCTGTAAAGGAATTAAAAAATCGTCTACGTATCTAAAAACTTTTACAACTCCCCCCCCCCCCCCCTTTAAAAGTATTATCCAAGTCCCCATCTACTTCAGCCAAAAAGATATCGCAGAGAACCGGCGCGACACACGAACCAATGCAGATTCCTTGTCATTGAAGGTAGGGCTTTTCGTCAAACATTATAAAAGTAACATTGAGGTAAAATTCTAAAAGCAACAAGAAATTGCCAATAGTAATTCCTGAGTCATTGATAAAAGGAACGTCGCCATTCTTTTCGATGCAGGATTTTTCAGTTGCCAGAAGCTTGTCATGCGGAACAGAATAATACAGATCTACTACATCCACTGAGAAGGCGTTGCAAGTACCGTTACGAGACCGCAAAAAATCGCACACAACACTAGATCCCTTAGTTCGGAAAGGATCATTCACCGTAAGCTTTTTAAGCTTGCTCTGCAGAAATCTACTAACATTAATTTGCCAGGATCCCCTTTGTCGAGTCGTATGCGTGTACGCACCAAATGTCGAAGTAGAGCGAAAATTGTTTTTTGAAGGTATCCAAAGCTTTCGCAGCTGTGAAAAACTTTTGCTACTGTTAGGAGATTTCAACTGTGTATGTTTTGCTTCCGACAGAGCCAAAAGCCCTACCATTAGAGATAAAAGTGCTATAAGGTTGATGGAACTGATTAGTGAATATAACATAGAAGACATAGGCAGTGTGATGGCGTGCGGAACGCAACCCCAGTATACGCATTATCAGCGTGATAGTCATGCCAGATTAGATAGAATATATACGTCCGTTGAGCGGGTATCATGCTGTAGTCTCTACGAAGTTAAAGCAGTTCAATTCAGCGATCATTGCCTTGTAACCGCCACGTTTGGTGCTAAAGAAAAACAAAATCGCTTCAACTGGAACCTTTGGAAATTTAATGAAAGCTTATTGGAAGACGAAAAATTCGTTAATGGCATTGCAGAAGACATAAGGAAATTGCTTGCCACTTTACCGAACAGCTTCATAACACAGTGGGAGGATTTCAAAGAGAAACTTAAAATAAAATCAATTGAACGGAGCAGCGTTAGACAGCATGAAGAAAAACAAAAAGAAAGAGAGCTTAAAGAGAACCTACAGTTTATGTATACGATGGAAAGTGCTCAACCAGGTGCTTATGCGAAACTAATAAGAGAGGTTAAAAGCGAATTAGAACGTATTGATACTGCCAAGTATAAAGCAGCGGCTATAAGGGCACGAGCTGAGCATTTCTTGATGGGAGAAACGCCAACTAAGCGGGCATTGGCTGATGAGAAAAGATATGCACGCAAAAAGGAAATACGCGAACTATACCACGACGGCCAAATAGTCAATAACGAGGCGGATATTAGACGCCTTATAGCTGATCATTATTCCATGATTTTTGGCTGTAAACACACAGTGGACGAACGCTTCAGGGAGGAATTCATACGACGCATACCGACACTCGACGAAGACGTTAAGACTAGAATGGAGTTGCCTATCACAGTCAACGAAATCGAATGCGCTATTGAAAAATTACCAAATGGGAAGTGGCCAGGGCCCTATGGATTTGGATCTGCCATTTATAAATTCTTCAAAGCTCAGATAGCCCAGATTTCGCACAATGTTTTTAATGATGCGTATGAAAAAAAAAAACAGGTCCCTCTATCTCTTAGGACGTCGTACATTGCTTTGATCCCTGAAACAGATGACGCTGAGACACGAAGACTTGTGAGCTCTTATCGCCCGATAAGTCTTACTAACGTCGTCTATAAGATATTCATGAAAGTGTTGGCAAAAAGGCTTCAAAGTGTAATTGCAACGCTTATCGGGTCCCATCAAACATGTGGCATTAAAGGTAGTATCGCAACAAACATACATATCGCGCGAAGTGTTTTGATTCGATGAACAAATCGCAACATACGATTTAGAACAGGGAATGTCGCAGGAGCCAACATTTCGACAAGCGGATTTCTCTTCGTCAGGGCGGCAACTGCCTTCTCCAGTGTTCGTTTATGTACGCCTTTGCACACTCTCCCCCGTCCTCAGAAAGAGAGGAGAAGAAGAGCAGCACGTGCGAACAAAAAAAGGGGGGGGAGGGGGGGAGGGGGGTGATGGGTGCAGGGGTATGTGGGTGACAGGTGTTAGCGTGACTAATATAAAGGGCAAGAGCAAAAGTTTCCAAAGAATCAGCTCCTTGTACATATCTTGCAAATGCATTGTGTGCATAGTGCCAGAACACAGGATGAAAAAAGGAACACATGCTCGGAACAGAAGTTGCTCCTATGGCATGTGCCCCCCTCTCCACCCCACACCACCTGCGCCGCACCAACAGTGCATTTCACTGAAAGTTTGTGGCTAAAAATAACTACACTGTTTAACGCCGTTGTTCTCGTCGAACTGCATGGGGGCTCCGCACCTGAAAAAGTAGACTTTCTGGGAGAAACACTGTTAGCTTGTGCATACCTTAAACTTTTGTCGTCTTTGTTAACACCCCACCGTATCTAATGGACTCAAGGATTCCCTTTGAAAGGTTTATGCCTTAGAAAAGCGTTTCCGGAAATACGAAGAGTCACCTCCCGCTGTAATAGAAACTTTAAGGACCTGTTAGTACATACATGCCAAAGTAAACCCTCAGTGCAACGCCTGCGTAATAATTGCTGCCGTCCCAGATGTAAGACTTGCAAGCATATTCAAAATGATTTTAAAGTTAAAAGTACGGGGAGTGACTATGTCCATCATGTAAAATCTAGTTTCACTTGCACTAGTTCAAACGTTATTACATGCTGGAATGTTCACTCTGTCACACGCAATACATCGGCGAAACTGGTCAACCACTTAATGTTAGATTAAACGGGCACCGCGCGGACACCGCGAGTAACCTGCCGAAGGCAGTGGCGCAGCATTTTAATATGACAGGTCATAATTTCGACTAACTGAAACTCTACATAGTTCAGGAAAACTTCCGCTCGCCGAGGGACAGAAAATACAGGGAATCATATCTCATATACAGGTTCAGAACTCTCTAGCCTACAGGCATAAACCTTTCAAAGTGAACCCTTGAGTCCATTATATACGGTGGGGGGTGAACAAAGACAAAGGTTAAGGTACTCACAAGCTAACAGTGTTTCTCCCAGGAAGTCTGCTTTCATTTGCGGAGCCCACATGCAGTTCCAAGAGAACAACGGGGTTAAACAGTGTAGTTATTTTTAGCCACAAGCTTTCAGTGAAATGCACTGTTGGTGCCGCGCAGGTGGTGTGGGGTGGAGAGGGGGCACATGCCATAGGAGGAACTTGTGTTCCGAGAGTGTGTTCCTTTTTACATCCTGCTTTCTGGCACTGTGCACACAATGCATTTGCGAGTTATGTACAAGGAGCGGATTCTTTGGAAACTTTCGCTCTTGCCCTTTACATTAGTCACGCTAACATCTGTCACCCACATACCCCTGCACCCAACCTCCCCCCCCCTTTTTTTTTGTTCGCAGGTGCTGCTCTTCTTCTCCTCTCTTTCTGAGGACGGGGGAGAGTGTGCAAAGGCGTACATAAACGAAAGCTGGAGAAGGCAGTTGCCACTCTGACGAAGACAAGTCCGCTTGTCGAAACGTTGGCTCCTGCGACATTCCCTGTTCTAAATCGCATCTTGCGATTTGTTCATCGATTCAAGCATCCATCTTCCCCTGAGGTTCTCTTCTAGCGAAGTGTTCTGGAAATTTGTGATGTAGTTGTTGATCATGTAGCAATGATTCAGTTGGACCTGGCAAAAGCATGCGATCTAGTTTACCATGATGTTCTATTTTCTGTACTTGAGCACTTGAACGTGGGGAGTGTAATTTTGAGGGTGTAAAAATGGCATATGCAAATTGTTCGACTCGAGTAATCGTCAATGGAGAGTTGAATGATACTATACCTGTACGATCTTCAGTACGCCAAGGGTGCCTATTGTCACCTTTGCTATTTGCTGCCTAGATTGAGCCTCTTTGGCAGTAATTCAAAGCGAAAATATCCGTGGGTACAGCTTGCTTTCAGCTGAGGTAAAGTTACTTGCTTACGCGGATGACATTGCTGTTTTCCTCTCTGACACAGACAGCATCATTGAGGCAACAACTGTGATTGAAAAGTTTTGCTTATACACAGGGTGTAATATAAACTGGCAGAAAAGTTGTGGGTTTTGGCACGGTAATTGGGAAAGTACGCCAGATACCTTTTCACGCTTGCGTATGTCGTGTTTACCAACAAAGTATCTTGATAGGTATCGACATGCTGATGAACATTGGGCTGAGCAAACATTGAAACTAAAAGAAAAGGCAGATGAATGGCAAGGCAGGCAGTTGTCTATGTTTTTGCGTGCTGCTGTGTGTAATGTGTTTCTGCTGTAACGTGTATGGTATGTTATGAATTTCTTATGTGCGTCCCGTTCTAGTATCCAGAAGATGCATCGTCTCTTTGCAGTTTTTGTTTGGGCATCGACTTGGGAGAAAATCAGTCGAACCAACCTGTTCATTCCTGTTAAACGCGGAGGTGTTGACCTTGTTCATTTATTTTTACGTCAGATTGTTTCTAGGTTTATGTTCCTTAGGAATGTGGAAGATCCTTTTTTACGAACAGTCATACATACCAGGCTACGGAGATCAATCCCAGATTTCATAATTTCCTCTTGTGGTGATTTGGAGCGTACTGCAACTGAATTTTTGCGGAGGTCTTACTTTCATACAGAATGTTGAAAGTGAGATTTGCTTTAGAGTACTTGAGTGACGTCACCAGAAAGAAACTTTATAAGGATCTAATTGAAGCGTTCCTCCGGACTCCTTTGTACCGTTTGCAATATCATGGATAACCAAGACAGAATATTTTGAAAAGGGTCAAGAAAATGCCAATAAGTCCAGCTGCCAAAACTTTCTTTTTCAAGCTGCATACGAATAGTCTACCTGTAAAAACATGGCTTCAGGAAAAAGGCTTATTTGTACCTTGGACAACTAACTGCCTTTTATGTAATAAACCAGAGGATATACAACATGCTTTTGTTGACTGCTGGGATGCAGTATTTTAGGGGCGAAGCTCCTCTTAGTCTAACCTTGTCAGTCGTCAGGCGTAACCCGCGTGCTGGGAGGCACGCGCTCGCCCTCGGCGTTCGCCTCGGCGCGTGCCTCTGTCTCTCTCCCGGCGCGTGCCTTGTGAGAGAGGCAGAGAGCGAAAGGCGCGCGTTGGCTATGGAAACGCTCTTTCTTAGAGGAACGCTGTAGCAGTTCGCAAAGAAGGAGAACGCGCTCTCACCCGCGAGAGGCAACGTTGGCGCAGGCAGCGTCTCCTAGCGAGTTTCTCGATTGAGAAATACCGACTGCTCGCGTTGGAGAAGCGTTCACCGGCAACCCTTATATTATATATATATATATATATATATATATATATAGGCACTGGATCTTGACTTGCAATGAAGTGCCGGTGGGAGATTTCACTTGTGCATAGTTGAACCATGAGGATTCGTAGCGTGCGCGTTAACTAAATTAATCCGGAACTCGGCACGATCTACGATGAACATCCCGAGCTTCGCCCACTCATCATCATTCACTCCGTGGATATGCTGTAATTTTTTCTAGGACGTGCTTCAGTGCACTTTAAAGAAAGAACTACCACTAGATTCTTTTGGCATAAGGTTTTTACCAGTAGAAGAGCCATGGGATATGATCATGGTCCTGGGCCTTCATGCTTTGTGGAAAACGAGATTGCAAGTGCGGCATGCAGATGTTCATGTAAAATCCTCGAGGGAAACCTTCATTGAGAGTGTTGGACAAATTAGGGAGATATATAGAGCCCAGCCTGAGCCACCACACTGGGTTACTATCCTTGATGTTTTGAAAGATATGAAAAAGCTTTAGAGATGGTCACACCAGTGCGTAAATAATGTATGCGTGTGCGCTTTTGATTGCTTCTGCATTTTGTTCAACAAGGCAATAAAGAAAAAAAGTGTTGTGGGCTTTGTGTTTTGCTGTTGTGTTATTGGCGTGTATGTGCGTTCGTGTCATGTCAGCCTGTATGTTCTATGTTCAGTGTGATGTAATTAAATGCCTGCTAATTGTAGCATGGTCGAAAAACGCAGTGGTTGTTTTTTTTCTCTACAACTCCCTCTGGGAGTACTAGCACCCCGCTTGGTGCGGTAGTAGAGCTCTCTTCAAAAGAGTGCTCGAATGCCCTTCGGAGGCGTCCTACTACTCCGTTTTGGCAAGAGTACCGGTACCCTGCAGTGGGGTTGATCTAATCTGGAAAAAAGTGTTCAGTTTGGGACACGAAAGTACTCCCCCAAAGTGAGTGCCCAGCACTCTCTTTGTTTTTAGAGTGTAAGTCGCACATGAGTTGCATACAGTGATAGTATTGTGCTGATGTGCTCCAAAGCTGTGCTAACTTTTCACGCCTTTTCCCGCAGGTTACACCCCTTCCGAAGCTTTTCCACTAAGACGGTGCAACACGAGAATAGCATATTATCAATGCAGAGCCCAGAAAATAAATGAAATAGTTCTTTTCTCTATAAACCTCTCTTCTTGTGTTATTTGTTTTGTTTAGAACACATTAATAGAAAGTACAGAGGATCCACTTAGCCCCACTTATTACTGTGTTAACAGAGTTTTCGCATATACATGAGAGGCACATTTACACAACCTACCGTTGGTTCATTTCATAGTGCCTTCGAAAATGCCTTGATAGCCCTTCGAAAATGTCAAAACACGAAAATAAAATATTTTGCAGTCCAAACAGCGCGAGACACGTAGGGTAAATACTAGAAACACCACAGTGGCCGTGAACGGTCGCGCAAGGGGTTTCCCGATGTCGGAGGGGCCGACAGCACGCCAATAAAGCGTGAATGCCCGCAACATCGGCCAATACCACCTAGCTAAATCTGACCTGTTCTGGCTGGCCAAATTTGACCCATTCTGGCTGGCCAAATTTCGCCCACGTTGGCTGGCCAAATTTCGCCCACGCTGGCTGGCCAACTTCGACCCACGGTGGCTTCGCCACAGTAGAGCCATTCTGGCTGGCCATCATCAGGCAGATGTGGGTGAAAGTAGCGCAAGCGCGATTTGCAGGTTTAGGCCCCATATCGCTGCCGACTTTGGCCGACTTCACCCCTACATCAGTCCTGTGTTGGCGTGCTGCCTGGGAACAATGTTTTATCCCGATAGTCTACTTCCAGGTGCCGATCGCCATCCAGTTCGACGAGAACAACAGCGTTAAACAGTGTAGTTACATTTTAGCAACAAGCTTTCCATGAAATGCACTGCGGGTGTGGTGCGGGGAGGGAGGGGGGACACATGAGATGGGTGGAATGCCTGTACCTAGGGTATCCGTTACCTTTGTTCATCCTGCTTTCTGTGCACAGGATCCATTTCCAAGATATGTACCACGAGCGGATTCTTTGGAAGCTTTCGTTCTTGCCGTTTATATTAGTCACGCTAGCGTCTGTCACCCAACTTCCCTTACACCCTACCCCTCCCCCCTTTTTTGTTTGTTGTTGGCAGGTGCTGCTGTCTTTCTGTGGACGGGGGAGAGCGTGCAAAGGCGTACATAAACGAAAGTTGGAGATGGCGGTCGCCTTCATGAGGAAGACAAGGCCACTTGACGAAACTTTGGCTCCTGCAACTCTTGCCCTGTACTCTAACCTCTCCTCAACCGTTCGCCTATATATGTCAACACACGACCATGCAGAGAATACAGAATCTCTATAATACTTTTTTCCTAAACCTTGATATTTTTCAAGAGTTCCTACCATTGGATTCATCTTAGATTTGTGCTGTTATAAAAATTTATCCCCCACTGTACCATTTTTTTTCTTTATGCAACCTTGATGTTCCATGATGCCTTCAGGTGAACTGTTTTTATCATAATCAATCTCTATTTTTCTTGCTGTAGCTTGTCTTGTACTGACTTTTCTTTGTTTTTCTGTTGCATTTCTTTCCCTCTGTTTTTCCTGTATGTTTTTCTGAATTTCTATGTTGTCCCTTTATTGGTGTGTAATATCGTGTTTTACCATGTAGTGAAGATACCTTGAGCTTTTCTCTTTCTTTTACATTTATTTCTACTTGCGCATGCTTTCTCTACTTCAATGTATAGCATCGCCATTCTTTTGCGCCCGCCAGCACGAAGACCTCCCGGTTGTTCCTGGGCACGTTTAAATAGATTGATTGATTGTTATTACATCGCTTGGACCGTCCGTTTAGTATTTGATCGCTGATTGACACATCCTTTTCTTTCAGTTCCCGGAAACTTCAGGCGGTTGTTTCAGGTTGTGTTGCGCCGTGAGCAGTTATCCTAGTGTACACGGTATTGATGCACAACTATTGATGGTACTATCGATAGTTGAGTTAAAAATAAAATAATCGAAAAAATAAATCTACCGAGCTCGCGCTACTGGCACAAAAAGAATACATTCTAGAAAATTTTGAATCCCGGAATATGGTACTCGGTCTTTTTCTGGACTTTTCAAAGCCCTTCGACCTCATTAATCATAAAGTTCTCCTGCAAAAGTTGGATCATTATGGTATAAGAGGCGTTGCGCACAAATTAATCACGTCATACTTGCAACACCGCACTCAATTTGTCGTAATTGAAGGCAAACATTCCGCAACAAAACCCATTAAAACAGGCGTCCCGAAGGGAAGCATCCTTGGACCATTTGTCTTTATACTTTATGTTAATGAGATAGTTCGTATTGATGAATCAGCCCATTACATTATATATGCTGATGATACCAGTTTGTTTTTTTCGGGCAGATGCAGCAGCGATCTGGGTAGTCGATTGAATATTGCACTGTCTGAAATTAACTCCTGGGCCCAAGTAAACTCCCTAAAACTAAACATAAATAAAACAAAAGCTGTTTTATTTCACCCCCGCCACACACAAGTTCAGTTTCCCATCATTTCATTAAACAACTCAGAAATTGAAATTGTCAAATGTTTTAAACCATTAGGCGTGTATTTTTCACAGAACATGGCATGGGATGATCACGTAAACCATATTATTACTAAACTATCTCCGATAATCGGCGTTATGCGCCGCCGTTGCTACTACTTCCCTGTTTTTGTTAACATGCTCATATATAACTCGTTGTTTTCCTCTTCATTGAATTATGCCTTTCTTGTATGGTCCACAACGACAACTGGAAACATTAGCAGACTTACCATCTTGCAAAAGAAAGCCTTGCGTCTAGCCTGTAAAGTCCCATATCGCTACCACACAGCAGAGTTATTTAAAAAACACCGCATAATTCAGGTTGCATCAATACATGATTACAAACTAAGTCGTTTATATAAGTTCGGTTTATTGAAAAATAATGATACGATTGCAAGAATAGCAAGGTTAGAGAAAAATTTTCCTGCTTATAATGTGCGTCAACCTGAAGAGTGGTACATACCGAAATGTAGAACAAAATGCGGAAATCAAATGTTAAAGTTTATATTGCCTGCACTTCTTAACCGCATAACTAGGGAACATCACATTGACATATCCAGCATATCACCAAAACAACTGCGATCAGTGTTTGTATGATGATGACTACCTTTTTTTATGCCTGCATTGTAATCTTTCATTTTGTTTTTCTATGCCTGTATTGTAATCTTCCCTTTTGTGTTTTTTTTTGCTTTTTAATGCACATTATGAAACACTCTTTTTTTTTGTTGTACTTAGCCGCACGTCCTCTGTGCTACCCTGCGTACCTGGGGGTCAGGGATCCTCAAGCTGTTCTCACAGCTTTTACCTGCCCTCCTCGTAACATTTCCTGTTGCGGAATAAATTTCAATTTCAATTTCAATTACTACCGAACTATCGATAGTTTAAAAACTATTGATCTCACCATCGATAGTAACATCGATAGTATTGCCAACTGTGGCAATATACGGTCTATAAGGGTAAGGAACTCAGCGGGGGAGGGGGCAGCAGATCGCTGTCGGTGCCGGGACGCGCGGGGCTGGCCAGCCGCGGCAGAAGACTCGCCGAACATTTCGGACGTTGGGACTGGTCAACGGGTTACCTCGAACCGACAGCGCAAGAGGCTGTTACCAGAAGGGGTCCCGCGTGGAGGGATGAACCCATGACGTGTGCGGCGTTTCTCGGAAGAGAGACTGGCGACGGTTAAAGCCCCTCCATGCATTTTCCGCCGCAGTAGATGCCGTGGAGGGTTTTTAGCGACGGTCAGCGCGACATTGTTCGCACGTGGGTGCGCCGCCTCCCCTCCTTTAAGAAAACGGTGCGGCGCGCTGGAAGGGGTATTTCTGGCAGGCGAGCTGCGATGCAGCGCTTGAGTTTCTCGAGGCAGGGCGTGGTCCGGGCAGAAAGTTCCAGCTGTAAATATTGTTCCCTGTATATAAGCTTTCCTTGCGTTGCTTAACTTGTAAATATTCAGTTTTCCTAAAGTCTCGCTTCAAGAACCTCCTCGTCGGACTCGTCACTTCAGTGAACGGAAGAAGAGTAAGAGCTCGAAAAATTACTCCGGTTGTATAGTTTAACATCGCTGGCATTTCTTGCCTCCTCCTAAAGTTTCGGACCATTCTATCCACCCACGGATCTAGAAAAGCAAGCGCATGAAGGTAGAAACCGCGAACGAAACCGAACGCGCCGGATGACGTACAAAAGAAGCCGGAATATCGGCGGTGAAAGGTTTAACAGTTCACCAGTAGCGGAAAGGAACCGTTATGCGTGAAAGAGAGCGGCTTCGCATTTATATGGCATTTTGTGACTCAAAATAATAGCTTCGGGCACTAATTTATTGTGGCAAGGTGTAATTGGTTTTTCTGAGTATATATTTGTTGGTGGACATATCCCGGCATTTCCAGTGCAGAAAGAATTTATTTCATTCGCCAAAATCTACTCGTAAATTAAATTAACTGAGTATTGCAGGCCATACGCTATCGCAAATATTTTGACAACATCGCAGGCCAACGACAGCACGCTTATTCACAAAGCAATCACCATCACCGACCGTTGCGCTCCCGATGGTATAACTATCGATTTTGCTAATTATATTTTATCGATGGTAATACTATATATTGCCCTATCTGTAGCAGCGGAATCGATAGTGCTATCGATAGTTGCATGTTATCATCTGGTATTTGATTTAATTTCTTCTATACTATAATTCCTTGTAATTTACCCTAGCAGGCTGCACCTTTCACTATGCCTTAGATGTCAGCCTGATTTGTCGTGACATATCTGTTTGACTGCCCTGACACGATGGCTTTGTTGAGGCCTGAAAGGTGTATTCAAATAAAAAAAAATAATTCGCGTCTTACGTGCCAATGAGACGTAATTATTCACTAAAAGAGAGCAGGTTTCGTTTCACAGGTGATGGATTTCCGTATTATTTTTAGTGCTATCTATAGGATAATGGTATGCTGCTATGCCTGAAGTTGTTATTACATCAAACAATGATGCGCTGTGCGGCGAAGCTGTGTAAGTAGTTTTCTTTTCGTTACGAAATAACCATCTTGATGTAATGCTTGACGAAGAAGGCGCGTAATAAATAAATAAATAAATAAATAAATAAATAAATAAATAAATAAATAAATAAATAAATAAATAAATAAAGCGAGCCCAACCAGCTTCATCTGTGCGGCATGCGGCCCATGTTTTCCGCCTGCGAAGTGAATAAGGAAAAACCCTTCATAAGACCGGTCGTTCAGTTGAGCTTCCTCAAAGAGAAAATCGAGCTGCCAAGGCCACTTCTGGGACGCGGTTTAATCGAGAATTCACTACACACGCATGCACTCTTGCCGGGATCGTGAAAGGCGTAAGAACGCATAAGATCGTCTGTGATAATGGAAACGACAAGGTTAGTTTTACGGACACGGATTGCCCTTGG
Source organism: Hyalomma asiaticum (assembly GCA_013339685.2). Classification (NCBI taxonomy): domain Eukaryota; kingdom Metazoa; phylum Arthropoda; class Arachnida; order Ixodida; family Ixodidae; genus Hyalomma; species Hyalomma asiaticum. The sequence goes on from CM023483.1 coordinate 150,718,606, forward strand.
CGGGTATTCAAATATCTATGCATCCATCGAAAGGCGAAGGCGCACGTTTACGACGCTCCAGGTTAGCCTACTGCGACACTCCCCTCTTTGTTGGGACACTTGAAAAAAAGGAATTTAGGTCTGTCTGTTTGTCGCATGATTCAGCCACTCGTCCAAAGTTTAAAAACTTGCCTAATGCCCAGCCATCTTGAACTGGCAGCTGCGTTTATACTTGTGAACATTTTCGACCAAAAAGTAAGTATTACGCATATTCTGAGGCGCAACATCAATACGTTTTTATTAGGTGGTGTGTTCCTTTACTAGAAAATACACAGATCATTCTAAAGACCCTAGTGTTTGTTAGGTTGCGCTAAAAATGTGACGCTATGCACGAAAGAGGCCTCTGCCGACGATTTGGTGCTGCGACCTGGCAGTTGCCCCGGGGTTCTCCACAAGCTCATGTTTCCCGACGGCGCTACCAGATGGAGCCCATATCTCACGCAGCGTATTACGGCCGGCAGAAGACTATCGTCTTTCGACGACATTTGCAGCGAAGCACGCAGATACGCGCCCAATTTTATAAACCAACACAGCCGTAGATGTGAACCAAACTGGATGGCGCATTCACGGGGGGATCGGCCAAAAGCCAGGTAGAGTTAAACGAAACGGAAGGCCCTACAAACTCTCAATAATGACAACCAAGTTAAAATAAGTCAAATAAATTGGAGACTTGCGTGAACCGCGAGCCGAATAAGCGATCATCATCTGGAAATAAGTGCGCATGCAGTTGCTTTATGAAATGCACGCCACTTGGTCACTTATGTTGCCCTCGGCCCACTGCATCAAGGCGTTGCACAGCATAGAATAAACTGGCATAGGGAAAGGGAGCGACATCCATAAATGCATGGCTCCCCACCCACAGAGCATCCTAGAGTCCTTTCTGAGCTCAAGACAGCAAAGTAGTCGCATGGTCAAGTTTACATCAAGAAAGCCTCAAGAACAGAGTAACGAACAACAATGGCTCGTTGGTTGGACTCACCATCAACAATGAATTGAGCTCAATTATGTCACTGCGCAAAAGCTGAAAAAGCTTCTGCGTGCTGTGTCTCACTAGTTGTAGGCGCTCATCTCACTACAATCCGAGACATATTGCTCCCGATGGAAATAACATTCCCGTTTGCGTGTTTCTATTTCCCCGAGGAGTCGCGCAAGCCAGAGGGAAAACGAGGAGACGCGACGAGAGAAAGGGACCGGCCGGAGTGGCGGGCGGCCGTTCCGCTGCCTTGTTTCACCCCCCGCCCGCATTCGCGTCCGTGGTTTTGTCCCGCGTCCCACACGGCAGGCTCCTACTACAGAATCGCGTTGGTGTCAGCGCCGGGCGCGCTAGCGCCCGTCGCTGACGCTCCTGGCTCTGGCAGTGGTGACACGAGCAAAATAGTGAGAGCGCCGAAGGCGCACCGCGAAGCGGCAACCTATGTTAACTGGCCCCCATTGACACGGGCAGACACGGCAGGCTCGTACTACAGAATCGCGTTGGTGTCAGCGGCGGGTGCGCTAGCGCCCGTCGCTGACGCTCCTGGCTCTGGCAGTAGTGACACGAGCGAAATAGTGAGAGCGCCAAAGGCGCACCGCGAAGCGGCAACCTATGTTAACGGGCCCCCCACTGACACGGGCAGACACGGCAGGCTCGTACTGCAGAATCGCGTTGGGGTCAGCGGCGGGCGCGCTAGCGCCCGTCGCTGACGCTCCTTGCTCTGGCAATGGTGACACGAGCAAAATAGTGAGAGCGCCGAAAGCGCACCGCGAAGCGGCAACCTATGTTAACTGGCCCCCAATTGACACGGGCAGACACGGCAGGCTCCTACTACAGAATCGCGTTGGTGTCAGCGGCAGGTGCGCTAGCGCCCGTCGCTGACGCTCCTGGCTCTGGCAGTAGTGACACAAGCGGCAACCTATGTTAACGGGCCCCCCAGTGACACGGGCAAACCCCGGCCACGCCGGCCGTGCAAACTACCACCAAAAACAGGGGTGCAAGCGAGCGGTGGAACAGCCCTCCATCAGCCTGCTCCCCTCACGTGCTCTCCTCGCGCTCCGCGTTTTCATCCTCGCATGTGCGACTACTCGGGGAATCCCAAATACGCTTCCCGTTTCGGCAGGGCACCAAGTAAGCTGACACACCCTAGTAAAATGATAACCCCTAGTACGTTTCATTTTACCATACATACATTCTTCATTTCCTAAAGTTTATTTTTACTTGGTATATCCAGGGGTCTCTCGGTAACAGTAATATCATAATTTATATATTTTGGGATAAGAGTGCCACGTCTCGGCCCGCAGCACCCAGTCCCACCCAGCTGGCCAGTTCAGGGCTGTCGCCGCGCCCAGCAGCGTCCGCCGGCGTCCAGCCGGGCTGCGGCCCAGGCTACCACTAGCGCGCGCCACGCATTGTCCGATCACATCGTCCTCGTCCTCTCTCTGCATCCCTCTGGTGGCGATTCCTACAGTATTAAAAGGTCGGTTGACGCGCCGAATTTCCGGAAGTATCCATTTTCTATTCATTGAACCAGATGTAAGAGTTTTATTCATATTTGCAGGCTTGCAATGAAGAAAGTCTTCAGAAGAGATCGCTTGAGAAAGCTATAGGGGCGAACCCTGCACCACGGGTAACACGGCAGCAATACTTGTGCCGGGACTAGTTCACCATGGGCCATGGTGTGCTCAACTCTTGGTGACCCTTGCGCCACCAAGCCAATCTTTCGGCTAGTCGGGGAAAGGCCGCCCAGGCGTGCCAAGCACTCCCATTATGAAGCGGTCGGTGCGGCTGGCATTGAAGAACGTCAGTATAATTGCAGGGCTTGGAAGGCACTGTATTCTACGGAGCTATACACAATTGGAAGCTTCTATCAGCTGGTAAGCTGAACATATCTAGTGTGGTGACCTCATTGGTAGACTTCGGTGAAAAATGCGACATTTGGCGAATTTTTGTTCGTCGTTTGGCGAAATTGACTCGAAACTCAGTGGCAACCCTCGCCTTGAATAAATTTGCCTTCTAAGGGCATGTTTTATCGTTCGTAGTTACATGGTTCAAACGAAAAAGAGGGAGAGAGGGGCAGTGAATTTCCCTGCTGTTTCAGTGTGCACTGAAAGGAGTAATGGCTACAGTTTTAACCCGAAAGTGTTTTATGCCGCGGTCACTACCGTAACGGGTACAATGTTTCAACAGCACCAACATAGGATAACGCGAGGGGTAGGGACGCCGACCCGATAACATCTAGACTACCGGTTCTGTTTACTAATATTCGTAGTGTCTTACCTAAGAAGGAGCTTCTATGCGGCCTAATAAATGACTGTGATGCAGATTTAATTGCACTGACCGAGACTTGGTTGACGAGTCAAGTTACAAACTCCGAGTTATTCAACTGTAATAAAAAGTATAATGTTTACCGTACCGACCGCGCTAAGGGAGTAGGTGGTGGCGTATTAATTGCTGTTAATGAATGTTTAGTCTGTTTTCCTGTGGCTATAACATGTGATATTGAATGTGTATGGTGCTGTGTTTCTGTCAATTATAAAAAGGTTGTGATTGGTTGTTGTTGCAGAGCACCATCATGTGCCGTGACTTTTTCTGACAGCATGTACGATTGTTTAAGTCAAATAAGTACTCGTTTCCCTGATGCACCAATTCTTCTAGTGGGAGATTTTAATTTTCCAAACATTTCATGGTCAGGCACGTGTCCTTTAATAAATCCAATTTCCGCAGAATCGAAACGTTTTGTCGACATATGCGCAGACTTTAGCCTACTCCAAGTTGTTACTTCGCCTACACGCGTAACGGACACCTCATCATCCCTGTTAGATCTCGTTTTGACGTCATCATCCGATATCATATCCCAGGTTACACACTCGCCAGGTCTGAGCGATCATGACGTCTTGCATTTTACGATTAGCCTCTCAATTTCCCTGTCCCATAACAGTCTTAAAACCATTCGTGATTACAGAAAAGCCAATTTCACCGCTATCAACCATGAACTTGGTGTTTTCCTTGATAATTTCCTGCCTAATGCCGCTGAGCGCTCGCTGGGTCGTGAGTATTCCGTATATCCACGCTGTTTCGCACAGGCTTAAGAAAGTGGGAAGTAAATATGGGGTTAATGTTGTGTTTACGGCTCCCAATAAGTTAGGAAGGGTTTGTGCTGCAGTGCATAGAAAAAATGAGCAGATGGATGGTAAGAAGCGAACGGATATCTGTCCGGTTAAGCACCTAGCCAAGAACAATTTCACCGACTGTCGCATGGGTGTAGTTTATAAGATTCCTTTTAGCTGCGGACGTTTTTATGTAGGGCAAACTGTGCGATGTATTAATCAAAGATTAATTGAACACAGAAGGTCGCTTTCAGGTGGGACGCCGTCCAATCTATCCTTGCACTGCCAGGTATGTAGCTGCATGCCCGAGTTAGACAAAACCGAGATCCTGTACAGGCATAAGAACGAAGATACGCGTTTATTGGTTGAGGCCTGGCATATCAGTATTAGTGGAACTGCATGCGTGAGTCAGCCGTCGATTAGCTTAAACAGAGAGGAGATAGAAAGCCTTAGGAGTTGTCTATCGCGAAGACCGGCACGTTTAACCGATTGACAGGTGGCGCTACCATTCCGAGCATGCGCAGATAAGCTGTGTGTCTTCTTTCTTTTTCGCCTCTGTGCTGTGCATCAGTTGTTAGTCGGCGTTCGTGTTGTTCACTGCTCTTCTTGTGTCCGTGTCCTGCACGCCTCTTCTTTTGATTATGGACTGTTACCAACTCGCTCAACTTTCTGTCCTTTTGAACTTCATTTCTAGTACCCTGAGCCCTTTTCCGTGTTCTCCTACTTATCTGCGCAATCCTGCTTCTTTAGCCTCTTTAATTGCTATATGTATGTTTCGCGCTAGAATTCTGTCGTGGTTCAAACGCAATAATATCATTCCGATGGAAATTCAGATGTTGTGCGGTTTTCTTCCTTCTACGGGACACGCGAACAGGATTTGCGCGATTATTTCAACCGAAGCATGGCGGCAAGTCAGATTTTATCGCCAATGTTTAGAAGCCAGCTGCGCCACCCGGGGAGACCGTCAAAGGAACCGCATTTGCGCCAATGGGGTGAGAGTTTCTGAGCAGCACGTGGATTTTTTGTGGAGGACGAAGCTACCGGATCTACTGCAAAGTAAGAGGAATTTTTTTTCTACTAAATCGCCGTCGGAAAAGGTAATGATTCTCGGAGACGCCGTTTTGGACGAGAACCACAAGAGAATTCTAGCATTAGGCCCTAAGTACTGTTTGCATCCTAACCTAAAAGATGTTGACGTTTTAAGCTTACCTCGATCTATAACTAAGGTTATTCCGGAAGTTGAACGGTCTCGATGTATTTCAGATTGCTTCGCCAGCATCAAGCATTCGAACGATCTCGTTAAGGCCTCTGACCCTATCCGACCGGTTGTAAATTACTGTGTGGAACATAAGCTTCGACCTGTTTTATCTGATAAGGAAGGTTGTTTTGTAATAATGCCGAATAGCACTTTTTCTGATAAAGCCTCAGCAGCTGTTGAAAAGAATTTTAGACCTGTTAAACTGAAACCTTCTGTAGTAAAACAACGAGCTGTCGATCTCCTGTTGAAACATAATCTAGATAAGGTAGCTTCCAGTGTTAAAAAGGCAAAACTGCTCACTTTAGAATTATTTTTCTCGGCGAAAACCCATAAGCCAGAAATTCCGTTTTGCTCGATTGTATCAGAGTCAGGGACTTGGCAAGTTTGTGTAGCTAGCTATTTGCAGAAGTGCTTAACATCCTTAAGTTTTTCTGACCCCTTCCGTGTACGTAATTCCCAGGCTCTAGTTCAGTTGTTAACAGAGGAAAATCCTGGCCACTGCACAGCGTTTAGCATGGATGTAGAAGATTTGTATTACTCGTTGCCGCATGAAGGTTTACTAAATTGCGTGAAAGAATGTATTCAAGAACAACGGCAGGAGTCCGGTTTCATAGATAGATGCGGAGTTTCCACAGGTACCTTTCTAGAAATTCTCTCCATGTACTTAACCTCAACATTAGTTGGACACAGGGAAGGCGTATTTGTGCAGAAATCGGGGATTTGTATAGGTTCAAAGGTAGCCCCTATTCTAAGTGATATATACTTGAGCAAGTTTGACTGCCATTTAAAAGAGGCCTTAGGGGACCGCATCATTAGGGTATTTCGGTATGCGGACGATTACTTGGTACTTTGTAGTAAGGATGACTTTGAATCCGTCGTCACTTACGTAAGCGATCAATTTAAACTTAATGGAGATGGTCTAAGGTTTACGAAAGAACTACCGGAGAGAAACGTAATACAATTTTTAGATATCTCCTTGTCATTTGAGCAGAATCACGTGTGTTGGCAGTATTCCCCTAGAGCATCTAAGCCGTTGTTAAACTTTGACTCCAAGCATTCGAAAGTAGTAAAAAACGGAATAGCCTTGTCCTGTTTAAAGTCAGCCCTATCGAAGTCGTGCGTGCACCGTTTGACCATTAGCTTTAATGCGCAGGTCGAGCGCCTCTTAGATGCAGGTTACCCTAGACTAGCCATAGCCACAGTAGCTGAGCGTCTTAAGAAGTCGATTTCGACCGGAACAAAAGCTGTAGCAGAGAGTAACATTAACAAGAAAAAGGTCGTGAGTATTCCGTATATCCACGCTGTTTCGCACAGGCTTAAGAAAGTGGGAAGTAAATATGGGGTTAATGTTGTGTTTACGGCTCCCAATAAGTTAGGAAGGGTTTGTGCTGCAGTGCATAGAAAAAATGAGCAGATGGACGGTAAGAAGCGAACGGATATCTGTCCGGTTAAGCACCTAGCCAAGAACAATTTCACCGACTGTCGCATGGGTGTAGTTTATAAGATTCCTTTTAGCTGCGGACGTTTTTATGTAGGGCAAACTGTGCGATGTATTAATCAAAGATTAATTGAACACAGAAGGTCGCTTTCAGGTGGGACGCCGTCCAATCTATCCTTGCACTGCCAGGTATGTAGCTGCATGCCCGAGTTAGACAAAACCGAGATCCTGTACAGGCATAAGAACGAAGATACGCGTTTATTGGTTGAGGCCTGGCGTATCAGTATTAGTGGAACTGCATGCGTGAGTCAGCCGTCGATTAGCTTAAACAGAGAGGAGATAGAAAGCCTTAGGAGTTGTCTATCGCGAAGACCGGCACGTTTAACCGATTGACAGGTGGCGCTACCATTCCGAGCATGCGCAGATAAGCTGTGTGTCCTCTTTCTTTTTCGCCTCTGTGCTGTGCGTCAGTTGTTAGTCGGCGTTCGTGTTGTTCACTGCTCTTCTTGTGTCCGTGTCCTGCACGCCTCTTCTTTTGATTATGGACTGTTACCAACTCGCTCAACTTTCTGTCCTTTTTAGCCTTAAGCTTAGGTCTTCTTGCGGAGTTGATGGAATAACGGCAAAGTTTCTGAAAAATACCAGCGAATATTCCTCGATCATCTTAGAAAGCATTTTTTCACAATCATACATGTCTTCATCTTTACCTCTTGACTGGAAAACAGCAAAAATTATTTCGATTCTCAAATCTGGTGACACGCATGATCCATCTAACTACAGGCCCATATCATTAACCTCGATACCATGTAAAATAATGGAGCACATCATATTTTCTAACCTTGTTACATTTCTGGAAGAAAACAACTTTTTCTCTAAGTGTCAACACGGCTTTCGCAAATTCCTTTCCTGTGAGACTCAGCTGGTGACTTTTACTAATGACTTACACGAGTATCTTGATAACGGTTTTTTTACTGATTGTATTTTTCTAGATTTTTCGAAAGCATTTGACAGGGTTCACCATGTTTTGCTTCTACATAAACTGAGCGCTTTAAAAATTGACCCTGGAGTACTTGGCTGGATTCAATCTTTCCTTTCTTTCCGTTCTCAATTTGTTGTAGCTAATGACTCCACATCTAACACGGCTCCAGTTGAATCAGGTGTTCCTCAAAGGTCTGTTCTGGGTCCTCTTTTATTTTTAATATATATGAATGATATACCAGAAAACATTTCCTCAATAATTTGCTTATTCGCGGATGACTGCGTTATATATCGCAAAATTAATGATGCCTCTGACATAGCAATCCTTCAATCCGACTTAAACAACATACATAAGTGGTGTCTCACTTGGTGCATGGAGCTCAACATTAATAAATGTAAATCGATGCGCATTTCTCGTTCTAATACAACCTGCTCTACCTATGCACTAAATTACTGCCCCCTCCAATCTGTCACAAGCTACCGTTATCTAGGCGTTCATATAGCGAACGACCTCTCTTGGAAGCAGCACATACAATACACAACATCAAAAGCTAACCGCTCATTAGGATACTTGAAAAGAAATTTTTCTCTAGCACCTACGCCGTTGAAACGACTGCTATATATAACCTACGTCCGCCCCAAACTGGAATACGCCTCATGCATTTGGGATCCGCATCAAGTCACATTAATTAACGAAATTGAATCGGTTCAAAATCGCGCTGTACGTTTCATCCTCGCTAATTATCACCGCAATGCTAGCGTTACATTAATGAAGAGTACGCTCCTTATCCCATTACTCTCTCTTCGCAGAAAGGAATCGCGCATTTCATTATTTCATAAAATCTATTACCACAACCCAATTCTTCGTTCACTCTGGATCCACCCGGCACCGTACCATTCAGCTCGCCATGATCACGTGCATAAAGTCAATGTACCTCGTCACAACACCATAGCATGTTCACAATCATTCCTTCCTAAGACCTTAATCGATTGGAATAACCTACCTGCATCATTGGTAACAATCACTGACCCCACTCGTTTTAAGAATGCACTAACAGTAAACTTGAAATCGTGAATTATTCCAACGGGTATAACTATTATTGGTGTTGATTGGCTGTTTTTGTTTTTTTAATTTCCAATGTCTGTTAATACAGTGTATTCTTTGCGTGTAATATTTACTATAATGTAGCATCATTATCTTTTCTGTAATGTGTTTACATAATCCTGTGCTTACTTTCCTGCATTTATTTCTGTTCAACTGTATTTCCGCCCCTCCCCTCTATAATGTACTAATGTACCCTGAGGGTATCACAAATAAATAAATAAATAAATAAATGTAAACAGGTACGAACAATACAAAAAAAACACTCAGAAAAGCTTCCGTTGATGCTCTGAGAAACGGACTCACTGGCCCCCGCGCTACGAAGAAAGGTGCCCGATCCACAGTGCTAATGCCGCACATGCTCGACGTAGTACGCACGCGCCTTGTCTTGCCTGGCTCAGCACGAGCGCATCCAGAAGTACATTACCTGGAACGATGCCGCCATCCATGGGAGGCAAAGTGAATCACTTCGTCTCTCCTAGCGGCCCCATTCCTGGCGGCAACATTCCAGGCGCGTTCCAAAGTTCGCCTCGATGAACGCGTGCAGAGACGCGCGCATAGCCGCGAGAGAGAGAGAGAAAAAACTTTATTCTGTCTATATACAGGGAGTAGGTGGGAGGTGGCCCGGTGCGAGTCACCCCTCACAAACACTAGGTGGGCTCCTCATTGCAGAAGCCCATTGGCGTCCAACGCGACTCGGGCTCGGTTGACCAGGGCCTTCTGGCTCGCCAGGTCGGAGCAGCCGAGCAGGGCTGCCTCCCAGTTCTCCCGGGTGGGGTTCGGTTTTGGGGTGAGGCGAGGGTTGACTGGCATGCCCACACCATGTGGAAGATGTCCGAAGACTTCTCCGCACAGTGCGGGCATTTTCCTGTACAGGCAGGATCGAGATATTTAAAAACTGCCGGGGACAGCAGTGTTTTGGTGTAAAGGCTAGTTGTAAGAGTAAACGCTCCTCCGCCTTTGTAAGGCCCTTACAGGGTTTAGGATATATTGAGTGGCCGAATCGGTAGAATTCAGCAATTTCTCGAAATGTTAAGGCCGGATTAGGTTCGAGATCCACTTCGGAAGGGTCTGAAGGCGTTACCCGGAGAGTGAGCGCGCGTGCGGCGGCGTCAGCCGTTTCATTGCCGTCGAGGCCCATGTGAGCTCGAGCCCATATGATCCTTCGGGACGCGGGGGCCCCGACGTAATTGCTGTTGTGTAAGATGCGGTACGCCAGGTGTGGGACATACCCGTGTTGAATATTTCTGCAGACCCCTCTCGAGTCTGTAATGATGACGCGCGAGTCCAGGTCTGCGGCAGCTAGCGCGATGGCGACTACCTCCGCATGTGTTATGTCCTGTGCTCTGAATGTGAGGCCATTCACTGCGACGTTTTGGTGGACGACTGCAGCCGCGTACCATCCCCCATGGTGAGGGCCGGAGGCGTCTACGTAAAAGATGCCGTGTTTGTTACCATAGTGGCGGGCCAGTGCCTCTGCCCGCGCAAGGCGCCTGCCACTGTGGTCGTCACGTGTCATGTTGTCCGGAAGAGGGCGCACGTGCAGGGCGTATCTCCAGACTTCTGGGATGCGTACGCGCTCCTCCGTCTCTGTTGCATGGTGGATGTGTAGTCGGGCTAATAGGCTGCGACCCAACGGAGTCGTTGAAAGTCTCGTGTATTGATTGGTCAAGTGTGCCTCCCCGAGCTCTGCAAATGTGTTTACCATCCCCAGGCCCATAAGGCGCTGGTGAGACGTGTTTATTGGGAGATCGAGGGCACGCTTGTACATCTTCCTGAGAATCACCTCAAGGGCGTTCTCGTCGAACTTGCGCAGGTGGAGGTAAGGAGCCGAGTAGAGGACTCGACTGGTTACGAATGCATGCGCCAGCCGCAAGGCGTCTCTGCAACGTAACCCCCCGCGCTTGTTGGAAACTCGGCGGACCATACGGCCCACATGGTCCCCCACCTTACGCAGTTTTGTCAATGTTGTATCGACTCGGCGATGGTTATGAATAAACAGACCCAGTACTCTGATCTCATCGTGTTCTGGGATGGGTCCGCTTTGCAAGGACAGTTCAATTTTGGTAGTGCACTTTGGCGAGGAGCGGATGTGCACAAATTCCGATTTGGTCGGGGAGCATTGAAGGCCGCAGCGGCGGGCGCAGGCATCCACGATCTCCGCCGCTTGCTGCAGGTTGGCTTCTGTGTCTCCTAGCGATCCGTGTTTAGCCCATATGGTAATGTCGCCGGCATAAAGCGCGTGCTGTATGCCTTCAACATTCTCCAGCTGAGCCGATAGGTTCATCATAGCCAGATTAAACAGTAAGGGTGAGAGGACTGCGCCCTGTGGGGTACCTCTCGTGCCTAATTGGTAGGGGCCGTGTTCTTCATTTTGTAGTCGGATATATGACTGTCGGTCAGAGAGGAATTGTCTAATGTATCGAAACGTGTTGTGTCCACAGTTGGTTTGGGAAAGGTGCGTCAGAACGATGTCATGTGTGACGTTGTCGAACGCTCCCTTCAAATCGAGGGCGACTACTGCCTTGTCATTAAGGGGGTATTCGACGGGATTTAGAATTTCGCGGTCTAACTGAAGCAAGACATCCTGTGCGGACCGGTGCGGGCGGAACCCGAACATGGTGTCTGCAAATACGTGTTGGTTCTCCAAAAACTCGGATAGCCGATCTCGCACCATAGTCTCCATCAGCTTTCCCGCACAAGACGTGAAAGAAATGGGGCGAAGGTTGTCCGTGTTTATGGCTTTGCCGGCTTTTGGAATGAAAGTGACCAGGGTGGTCTTCATTCGTTTGGGAGGGGTGTCCCACCAAGCCAGATTGTGTTTATGTAAGCAAGGAGTGCGTCGTAGGCCGGGTCGGGAAGATTGGCAAGTAATTTCACTGTTACTTTGTCTCTCCCCGGCGCCGTTCCTCGCTTCATTTTAGTCCGGGCCGCCTTCAGGTCATGGAGCCGGAACGGTTGATCCAGCTCCGCGTTCTCGGAACCTGCATACGAGTACGCTGGCCCTTGTGTGTCACGTCGGACACAGAGGTATTGATCGCGGAGTTTGCATGCTAATTTTGAAGTGTCTCCATCGAAGGCATGGATAGCCCGATGGCGATGTTTTTGTGTCTCGGCTCTGGTTTGGGTCGGATCAATCAAGGCGCGAAAGAGACGCCAAGTGTTCCGGCTGGACACTTGTCTAGCAGCCGTGTTGCATCGGTCCACCCAATTCGAGTCAGCGAGCCGGGCCGCGTACTCTGCCGCTCGTTGAGTGAGCTCGGCAATGCGAATTTTGAGCTTCCGATTGTGTTTTTGGCGGAGCCATCTCCGGACGAGGCTGTGCCGCGCCTCCCAGAGGTGAAGGAGGTGGTTGTCCACCCCTGGCGTAGCCTCTGAGAGTTGAACTTGAGTTTCCGTCGAACGAAGGTGGGTAACCAATTCTTGTGACCACGCGTGGTAACCTGTTTCGTGAATAGGGGCCAGATTGGTGTAGTTTTTCCGGAACTTTGTCCAGTCGGGTAGGCGGGCTTGGGCGTGGGGTCTTGCCAATGGTGTGGTTGTGACGGTTGTGTTGAGTATGCAGTGGTCACTGCCGAGGGTTTCCTCGGTGTTGGCCCAGTCTGCGTGTCTAATGTTTTTGGTGAAGGTAAGGTCCGGACACGTGTCCCGAGTCACGGAGTTACCCGCTCGCGTTGGATGTGCAGGGTCATTGTGAAGACTGAGGCCCAGCGTGGACGCAAGTTCCGCTAGCTTGCGCCCACGCTTCTCATCACGCACGTACCCCCAGAGTGTGCTGTGCGCGTTGAAATCGCCCATGATCACAAGGGGATCCCTGACCACAGCCTTCAGGGCGCGACTGAAGAGTGCTGCGAAAGAAACATTTTTAAGTTTGGGAGAACAGTAGATGTTGAGTATGTGTAATGGTGCGTCTCGTTTCTTAAGCGGAAGGAGGGTGACCATCGCATAGGAATATTCAGTATTAAGTTCCAAATCAACTTGGTTGGCTGTATAATTTTTGTGCACGAATATACAGGAAGAGGGGTCCTGCTGGAACGTGGAATAGTTTGGAAGGCTAGCGCCGCTCCCTGGCTCCTGGAGGGCAACCACCGCGGGAAGTGAAGCGAGATTTCATAGGAAAAGCCGGAGGTGAGCCCGCTTGGCGCGGGAACAGAATCCCCGGCAGTTCCATTGAGTAATTTGAATGGGGGTGGCCGAATTGTAACATGGAAAGCGTCTAACTTGAGGGTTGCCCGCCATGGTCCTTGAAGTTGAAAAGCGGTTGTAGGGACGCAGCTGCCGAGCCAGCACTCGCGGCGAGGGTGGCGTCCTCAATTCCTGTGAGCGTGCAGCTGTCATCGTCATCTACATCATTTTCTATGGCGCGACGCGAGGTTTTGGGATAGCGGCCAGACACGTCTTTAATCAGACCGCCGGGTCGTCGGACGCTACGCGACGATTGTGTGCTGGACGATGATTGTGGGGATTGTTTCGGTCATTTTAGCGATAGCAGAGGTGATTGCCGCGGAAATTTGATTTTCTAAGGCATTAAGACGGGCGTCCATGCGGGCCTCTAGACGAGCCTCAAGTGCAGCTTCCGCGCTCAGTACTGCGGTCGGGGCCGTGGGCTCACTCTCCATAGCCTCAGTTGCGGGTGAGGAGGGATTGGTAAGCTCTTGCCATTTTGATTCTAGGAGCGCTATTTTTTTAGCAACATTTCAATTTTCGCCCTCGAGAGCTGCTATCTTGGTGTGCGCGGCACTGCGTGCCGCAGGGGGGGAAGAGGGGGCAGCCCTGCCCGTACCGACCACCTGCGTTCCATGTTTTGTAGCGTTGGTCCAGGTCCTGGCCTCGCCGCGTGGTGGCGTCGACAGTTTTCCTTTGTCGCCTTGTGGTGGTGGCTGCGTCGGCGGCCGCTTGCCGTCGTTGCCGGTAGATGGTGCCGGCTTCGCGGTGTTGTTGTCGTCCCGGCTCGGTGACTCACCGGGGAGGCCAAGATGGCGACTCTTCTTTTTGGCTGCCGATTTCTTTTTTGTCCCGCCCTTCAGAGCGATCACCTTGTGTGTACGGAAATTTGCCGCACAGTCTCGCGAGTTTGTTGCATGTTCACCACCACATACCGAGCACCGCGGAACACACTCGTGAGGGGCCCGCACCCCCTCCACAAGAGGAGCTTGTTGACCGCAGAGTCCGCACGTGTTGGGCTGCGTGTTGGGACACGCATCCGCTCGATGACCAACGGACCCACACAGGCCGCAGGCTGGAATAGTCCGGTAGTAGTTTCGCACTGGTATAAGCATGTTGTCATAGTGCACAAAACGCGGTTTCACCTTCCCGGCGAAGGTGACCCGAGCTTTGTTAGAGGAGCCGAATTTCCTCACCTCGACGATGGTGCCTGCTCTCCATTGCACCTGCTCTCGAAGCGATTCAGTGGTGTCCGAGTTGCTAACGACGATGACGTCGTGGCGCACATCGCCTCCGTCTTGTCGAAGGTATCCATGGAGCGGGATCACCCCACGCTCAGTGTTGACAGAAAATTCCCCGAGAAGCCGATCCGCCGCCGCCGGGTTCGGGGTGTGGATCAACACGAGGTTTTGTTCACGAGACGGCACAACCGTGACTGACCTTGCCAACTCGGGCCCGAGGTAGGCCGTAAAGGCGGCTCCGTAGCGGTTCTCCGAGAAAGCTTGGTGCAGCGACACATGCTCGCGAGGCTTGAGCACGACCACGAAGTACGTTTGGGCCCGGTTTTGGGAGTCGGCGAGGCCTCCTGCAGCGCGCGATACAGGAGGCTGCGTCTTGCCGGCCGGTGTCCGGAGGCCGGGATGGCGTTGGACGCCGCTGTCTTTGCTTGAACGGACGCGCGACGCGCGACCGCTTCATTCAGCGATTGGTGCCGAAAAGTCGGAACTGTTGGAACTGTAGTCCAGGCCATGCCTCCGGGATCGTAACCCCGCAGGTGAGACGCGGTGGCTGCCATGTTACCTCGGGTGGCCGTTACGACGCCGTCGGAGTTCCAGGCCCCCGGGTTCCGGCGTCGCCGTTAGGCGTAACGGCGTCGCCCCCGTGGCCGGGTGAACTTCGGCCGTAAAAACTTGAGAAGTGGGCCCGCTGGGTAAAACTTGGTGTCAACGAGGTCCAGATGATTGGCTGCGTCGATGGACGTCGGGCTTGGCGGAGTGCAGATGATTGAGCCGTGGCTCCAGCCGAAAATCGACGGAGCCGATGCGCCACACGTCTTGCTCCGTCGCACGCTCGCAGCGCCTCCCCCATAGCCGCGTTCGTACAGCTTCGAGTGTATATACGCCGATAGCGCAGTGGTAGGGCAAAAGTCACCCTCCTTCGTGAGCGGCGTTTCCCGGACGACCGCTCTTCAAGCGTGATGGTGACAAGAAAACTCTTGCGTTAGGCGCCAGAGCCTGTCAATGTGGCGCAAGTAAATATGACTGACACGTTTGTCACACCGAATTTACTACATACTGTGCCCACTTATTAGGTAAACCACTTCGGTTACCGCAGAGGGTTTGCCCTTGACGTCATGGAGGCGATGTGTGAACGTGGGTTCGTCCACGTTAAACGGCGCCGTACGAGCGAAACACCGATAGCAGTGGGCAAGTTCACCTCCATGTAACCTAAACATTGAACTGCTTACGCGAAGAAACACTATCGTGTTATACTGATTCCTTTGACAGAGGGATCAACCACATTTTTTTAGAAAACGAAGACTGCGGTAACTGTCAAGCACTAAGCAAACATACCCACACCGCTGTATGTGCACATCGTCCCCCCCCCCCCGCCGGCGACACTTGGCTCCTTTTTTCTTTGTTTGCTTGTTTTTCTTAATCTGATAATCTTTTCGTAGTTTCCTTAAGTGAGAATTGTATCGTGCCACAGATTAGGGCAGTAAAAGCATTTTCAGCATCAGAGTCAGAGCACTGTAGCAAAGTGTTCTCATAAATGGATTCCAAGCCTTAGAGCATGACACCAAAAATTCCCTCCTCCGGACAAAGCAGCAAAAGGATCAGTGGTAAGTGTTGTTACGCATCAAAAAAAAAAGCCAAAAAGCAAAGGAATGAAGAGGAACAAGCGTACCGACTATTATTAATTTATGGGGTTTCGCCTGTGAAAACGACGATATGACTATGATTACAGCCTGTCGTAGTGGAGGAAGTAGTTCTGATCACTAGGCCTTCTTCAACTCGCACCTAAACGAAGCACACAGCAACAGAGGAAGAAAAAATACATGACAGCTCCACTAACGCGAAACCTGTAAATGTGCGAAGCTTATGCGGTGGTGTGCCGGTGTTTCCCACAGCAAACGTCAGTCGCTGCTAATGGGCTTGCATTACCGTGACCGCGAAATGTTGAGGCCCGTGTTTTGCGTTGTCAGTGCACGTTAAAGAACCCCAGGTGGTCAAAATTTCCGGAGCCCTCCCCCACGGCTTCTATCATAATCACAAGTGGTTTTGGCACGTTAAACCCCACATAACAACATTACCGTGACCACGACGACGACTCGCTTTTGGCACGACAACCTTACACATACACTGTCTGGGTTCACTGTCTGCATGATCGGTCCACAAATGCATGCACACTGCCTGACTGCACTCCTGCCTCCAGGACGGGCCACATAATTTTCGCAAATTAAGCAAATTAATGTTATTAATGCAATGATCAATTATCAATCAATGAATCAATCAAATCTTTATTTCAGTTTTAACATACAAACTAGGGATGGCGAGAAAAAAGCAGCGAATTCTACGCCGCTTGACTAAAGCCTGACTATTTCTATACCTTAGTTTGAATAACGTCAGTTCATTTGGGGCAATTTTTATCTATTATACACTTGTTTTTTGGCCATCGTTTGATAACTTGATTTACCGTGACGACAAGAGACGCTGAAAGCCCCATACCCTAAGGTACTTCGCCCCTAAAAGTTAGGAGGGAGCATTACGTCACGCAGCCAGCCTAGGCAAGCGAACGCTCCGTCAAGATGACGGCCAACACGTGACCTTTTGCGTCGAAATCTCGCAAGGATGGTGATCACGCCGGGATGTTTTGTACCCGGTAGCTTTTAATTGATGCGCGTTTGTTAGGCCCCTTATGACCTGTGGTTACGGTGCTAGATTGCCAACCGAAAAACTTGGGTTCAATCCCGTTTAATCCCGATTGCGGCGGTAGCATTTTCCAGAGGGAAAAGTGCCGGAGACCCAATACTGTGCGTAGTCAGTGCACGTTAAAGAACCCCAGGAAGTGGAAATTTCCGGGACACTCCCCTGCCGGCTTCTCTCCTTTCTATCTATTTCACTCCCTTTCCCCTACCTCCATGGACGCTGCACCATGCTCCTGACATGGGCTGCAGAAGCATCCTTTGCTTAACCGAACCACAATCACCATCATCGTATTTTTCGGTTTTGACCGGTAGGCTGTTCTGACTGCGTGTGTGCTCAGTATGGTATGGTATGAAAAACTTTATTAGGTCCTGAGGGATCAGTCTGTGGGGACGGATGCGGGCCGCTCCCACGTCGGGACAGAGAGGCCGAGCTCCTCTGCCACCACACGGGCCCTCTGGACAGCCCCGAGTTGGTCCGTCAGCACTTCACTGTGCAGCATACGCTGCCACCACTGTTCACCTTGAGAACCATCACCGGCCAACGCCGAGCAGCGCCAAAGCATGTGGTCTAAATCGAGTAAACCCCCACAATTGCTACAACAGACGGAAACTCCGCAGTCGGGATTAATTTTATTCATGATGACCGGGTTAGGGTACGTCCGTGTCTGCAGAAGTCTTAATGTAACCGCCTGTGGCCTGTTTAATTTACAATGTGGCAGGGGGACTGCCCTGCGCCCTAAGTAATAGTGCTTTGTGATCTCGTTGTAGGTTAACAGCTGGTCCCTGAACTAGGGAACAAGAGGCCCAGCCTCTTCAGGGAGTGCACGGCACACTAGTCCTCGTGCCTCCCTGTGCGCCACCTCGTTGAGGTTACGCGGGGCTCCCTCCACTGACCCCATGTGCGCCGGGAACCAAGTAACTGTATGTGAAGTGATATTCCTGCCCTGCAGCCGTCTGTAAGCTTGTTCCGCAACAAGTCCCCTCGAAAAAGCTTTAATCGCAGATCGTGAGTCACTAAACACTGAAACCCTCTCTGAATCAATTAGTGCTAGAGCAATAGCGACCTGCTCAGCGACCCCCGGATCCTTTGTATAAACAGAAGCGGCATTTCGAACACTCCCTTTGCCATCTACCACCACCACTGAATAGGCATCTTTCCCATTAATCCATGCCGCGTCAACAAATGCTGACTCCTCCTCCTGATCCTCTGCCTCTCGTAACAAAGCCCTAGCTCTCGCCATCCGCCTCCCGACATTGTGCACAGGGTGCACATTCCGTGGAAACGGACGCACAATAATGTTGGCCATAATGTTTACGTTCAACTCGTGTAGCCGCGTCCCATCATGTGAGTCAGCCACCAATTCTCCTATTGACTTCAAGATATACCTACCCGCTGGTGTACCTAGCAACCCTCTCTTTGTGCTGTACGCTGAGCCTCGGCAATTTTATCTAGAGTGTCATGCAAACCCAGTAGGAGCCACATATCGTTTGACGTGCTCACAGGCAGACCAACTGCTGCCTTAACGACTTTTCTGATTAAAGCATCCAGTTTAGCTTTCTCCCCCCTGTTCCAATTTAACATAGCTGCGACATACGAGAAATGACACATAACGAATGCATGAACTAACCTCATTGCGCCTTCTTCTCCTAAACCCCTATGCCTATTAGAGATTCGTCTGATAAGCCTTACGGCTTCCTCCGTCTTTTTGGTGATACGCTGGATGGTTCTATTGTTCGATCCGGTCGCTTCAATTATCAAACCCAAGACCCTGATGGCTTCAACTTCGGGTATCAGCGACCCATCCCTAGCATGGATTGTAATGCAAGGCGCAACTTCTGGTACCCTGTCCTTCGGCCTACGACCTAGCTTCCTAGATTTGAAGATCAACATCTCCGACTTTTTACTGGAGCAATTGAGACCCATAAGATCCAAACATTCTTCCATAAGCGTTATCACCGCCTGTAATCTAGCCTCAAGCTCCCCGTCACTACTACCGGCGCTCAATATAGTAATGTCGTCCGCGTAGATAGTATAGCCAATACCCTGGACAGTGTCCAGTGCATTAGCCAACTTCGACATCGCCATATTGAATAACATAGGCGAGAGTACGGATCCCTGCGGCGTACCTCGACAACACAATTTAAAGACTTCCGACTTGAGCCCCCCAAACCTGAGACATGTCCTTCTATCCATAAGGAAGGCCTTGACAAAATGAAATAGCCGCTGCCCCAGATTCAAGTCCGATTGCACCTGTGGAATGTAAGAATAATGGATATTATCGAAAGCTTTTTCGACATCAAGTCCAAGTAGTACCTTAGTATCTCTTATCCGCCGATCGAGTAGCTGATGCTTAATCCTGATCACAGCATCCTGAGTTGAGAGACCGGGCCGAAATCTTATCATAGAGTGCGGGAGGACCCCATTACCCTCAACAGAACGCGTTAGCCTATTTAAAATGACATGCTCAGCGACTTTCCCCAAACACGGTGTCAGCGAAATGGGTGTCAGGTTGTCGATCCCAACGGCCTTTCCAGGTTTGGGTATAAGAAGAGGAGTCGCAAGCTTCCACTCTTCAGGGAAAGAGCCTTCCCTCCATCGCTTGTTTATCTCCCTCGTAAGGAACGCAATAGACCCTTCGTCTAAATTGCGTAACATCTTATTCGTGATGCCATCCGGCCCTGGTGCCGACCGACCATTAAAGTCTTGCAGCGCCGCTCTTATATCACTTTCAGTAAATTCCTCATCCATAACTTTATTTTCATCCCCGCTATATTCCAAGACATTACGCGTATCCTGCGAGGTCTCTAATGGAAGGTATCTGTCAGCCAAATCCTTTAGCAACTTTTCCTCCGTGGTGTCCCGACACGATTGATGAACCAACTTGCCTATCACCGTCCTCTCATTAGATTTAGTTTTTGTCTGGTCCAGTAAATGTTTGAGCAAACTCCAGGCACCTCCCCTTTTAATGCGACCGTCAATAGAATTACACAGTTCATCCCACTGCTGTTTAGACAATACACGACAATGGTCTTCAATCTCCCGATTAACCATGGCTATACGCTTTCTAAGCCTCCTGTTCAACCTGTGACCTTTCCATCTCGTTAGCATTGACTGCTTGGCTTCCAACAAATGCACTAGGCGACTATCCATTTGCTCAGTGTCAATATCTGTCTTAACCTCCTTAGTAGTCGCCTCAATGTCACTTTTAAGTTGACTAGTCCACTGTTCCAGGGTCATCTCTCTCTCCTCATCACCGATTCTCTGCGCTCTTCGTGTCCTAAATGCATCCCAATCAACGACCCTAAATGTGCGCTCCCTTTTATTAGCCACAACTAAAGTAATCATCAGTATGTAATGGTCACTACCAAAATCAATATTAGAATTGGACCAGGGCGATTCCTGCACCCCCCGAACAAAAGTGAGATCTGGTTTAGAATTTCTACATGTCGGCGTGCCGCATCTTGTGGGATACGAAGGATCCGTAATAAGAGATAAATTTAGGTCGAGTGCGTGCTGCCATAGTCTATCCCCCTTGACAGTGCTGTATACCTACTTCCACGCATAATGAGGTGCGTTAAAGTCACCTCCAATGAGCAAAGGTGCATCTTTAGCCAGATTAGCTGCCTTGGTCAAGAGAGATTTGAAACTCTGCTTTCTGTCCCGGGGGCTACTGTACAGGTTAAGTAGGTAGACGCTCCTGTGACGTGCCCCTTGCCGACCTAAAATGATCTCCACCATATATACTCAATTCTGCAATCCGCCATGTGAAGATCATGCCTAACATATGCCAACCTCCTATTAATGAGATTTGCGAGTCCTCTGCCCTGCCCATTATCCTTAACCTCCGCTGTGAAACCCGTTAAGCTCACACTAGACGTCAGTGTTTCCTGTAACATAATAACCTGAGGTTTCGTGTCATGCGTTCGAACAAACTGCTGCAGGGGAGCCTTCTTATGATTGTACCCCCTACAATTCCACTGCCAAATACTAAATGGACTGTTCATTAGAGCCATCACGACCATATAAATTCGCTGTACTTATTTTGAGCTTAGCTCCACTCGGCGACTTACCCTGCTGGACCAGTCGCTGAGAGCACTGCCTCTCCGTAGCAGGGACCACCGTCTCGTTTAAATATACCTCAATCTTGCCTCATCTCTGAACCGTGTTCCCGCTGTTCTATCTGCTCCAATCTAGTAATGACCTTATTTACACTTTCTTGCAATGTCAACATCATTTCCTTAAGCTCCGAACCCACCTTACCCTGAGCCCGTACCTTAGAGGAGAGGGCTCAGGGTAAGGTGGGTTCGCCACTAAAATTTAGTTGCGAGTGTGCGCTTGTCTGTGTCTTACGTGTCTTCTTCGGTCCTGTCTAACCATTTGCGCCATGACTTCAAGTTCAGAGGAGAGGGCCCGTTTTTTCGGAGCCGGCGTTTCCTCGTCAGCCATATTCTCTTCTGCTACCTCCACAGACCGAGATACCTTAACCGGGTCATCATGCTTGCTACCCTGCCTTTAGCTATCGCTGTTGCCGGACGGTAAGGCACTCCTAAGTTCCGCTATCTCTTTTGTAAGCCCTTCAATGGCTGCTTTTAGGCTATGATTCTCTCTCTGCAACTGCGCTATCCTATCCTTATCCTTATTACTACTCACATGCTCCTGGCGCTGCTGACACGCCCGGCCGGTGGTGGCGAAACCATTGGCCTTGTCAGCCCAGGTAGTATGGCCTTCAGCTGCACCGCCACCTCCACCAGCTGCAGGAAAGCGCACATGCGCCCCCATAGAAACGGAGCGGCTTTTGGCCGCAGGAGTCCCAGTCGCCGGCCGCTGCCTCGACCTTGAACGGCTCCGAGAGCGCGAACGCCCCTTAGAGCGTTGGTGAGCCAGCTGCGCTGCTTCGGCTGCCTCTTGTTCCGCCGCTATCTCCGCCCTTGCTCTTTCTTGTCGCGGAACACGCACTACGTAGGGAAGCTGGTACCGTTGTCTGCATTGTTTGTCCGCCGTCAGGTGTCAGCCGCCACAAAGCTTGCAACAAGGCATGCAGTTATGATCCTTTTCAGGGCATCCTCGGCATTCTAAACAGTCGGGCAGTGGACACACATCTGCTCGATGTCCAAGCTTGCCACACACATAACATATGTCCACCTGCTTGCGGTACAGGAAACACCGGACAAGCGTTGGCCCATATCTGACAAAATTGGGCACCCTTAACCCGTCGAAAACTACGATAACCGACCGTGTATTCTTGATTCTCTTGAGAGCCATAGCCAGTGGATTGCGATCGTTAACGATGTTCCGCTAAAGTGTCGCAGGGCCATCCGTGATGTCCACGTTGCGAATGACCCCTTTACACGTAGTGTGTGGGGCCGTTTTGTATGCATTGACTTCAAAATCCTTGTCCGCCACCCTGATGGACTTGAGTCGCACATAATGTTCAGCGTTGCTCCTTTCTGGCGTACTGGCCAACAAGATATCTTGGTTAAAGTTAGGGCATATAATATCCTCCTTAGTCTCTTCAGAACTGAGGCCTGCCGCGTCGACAACAGCACTGCCCACTGTTGTAGGGCTAACTTTCACCAAATTCAGCCCACCGCGTGGGCGAATCACTATTTTGATATGTTCTTCTGGCATTCGTGGCATGCGCGACGCCTTCACAATGCGATTCTTGATTACCAAGCCTCGGCGTTCACCTGCGCCTTTTCGTTCAGGCATCTCGCTTTGTGAGCCACCATCGCCCAATCCAGGCTTCGTCGGAGCTCTGGATCTTCGGCTGGACACTGTCCGCCGTCCCAGATCTTCATTAGTCCTTTGGCAGGAGCTCTTACCCTTCGACATACATCGCTGCCATGACGGACGCGGGCGTCCCACTGCGCTAGGGCTAGCAGACGCTAGCTGTCCACCGACGTGGCATGCGCATAAAAGTAGAAAAACTCCAAATAATGGGTGGCCCACCTCAAAGTCAGGTATCCTCCGAGTCCTCTCGGCTTCACGGATACGATGAAGTCAAGCTTTCACCGCAAGGACACAAAACAACCGCGGAAACATTCGAAAAAGACAGAGCCAATATGAACGTGTCCGTTCACCTCGGTGGCGCCCCGCGTCTCCTGTGTGCTGAGTGCTCTCTCTAAATATGCTTGCTCCGTTTCGGTCGTATCCTGGAAGGCATATTTCTCGTGCCGTGGTCTTGTCGCGAGAAGAACACAATGCAAGGCTTCGCACTTGCACTGCGCTTTGGCAGAAGTAAAATGACCACTGAGCATGGTAAACATCGTGTATGTGAGCATTATATTGCGTTGCGGCCGTTCATATAAGTAAGTCGCGTCCAGAAAACGTGGAACGTAGAGTGATGTGTGCCCGAAATACCCTCGCAACCATCCAGTGCTGCTCACCGAACGGGCACGCGCAGGGCTGAGGCCGGGACAAGAGAGAAATGCTACGCGCGCTTTCCCTTAGCCCCGACGTGGCATAAAGCGCGATTGTTTGCACTGTTTCGACACCTTCGAAGCAACTCCGCGATTGCACGCCACACGGCATCACGGCGATAGTCCAGAGGGTACCGTAACCGGGAGGACTTTCCCAGGCAGCACAGATGCTCGGGCCAATATTGCTTTTCTTTTGCTGGCTCACGAAGATCCAATGAAGGGCCTGTAATGCCACTCATAAGCCGGCATTGAAAATGCCATCTAATATGGCCTCCAACAATGGCCTATAGTAACGATTGAATTTGCAATACTGGTTCTTCCAACCCGCAAAGAAGGCAAAAGCGGGCCATAGCTACCAGTCTATATATGACCATAGTTGCCAGTCTGTATTTGACTATACAATTGATAACGCCATTGTTTTGGCTGCCCCATTGTACAAATATCTCGGCATTCGCATTCCATCTGATTTATCCTGGACTACGCATATAGCAGCTATTTCTTCGAAAGCCTGTCATTCCCTCGGCTAAAGCGTGATTGTTTGCACTGTTTCGACGCCTTCGATGAAACGCCGCGATTTTACCCCACACAGCATCACGGCGATACTGCGGAGAGTACCGGAACCGGGAACACTTTGCCAGGCAGCACAGATGCTCGGGCCAATACTGCTTTTAGATCCGAAGCAGCTTATAGTCGAGGTCTATGTCCCTCCCTCCAACCGCCCTGTGGCGTCCACACCCGAAATGCGCATGCGCATCCTCCTACCCCTCCTCTCCTTGTCTCATCTCCTCCCCTCTTGGCATTCCTCATCTTCTCTCCGAACGGCGTCCGTTGACTATGGAAACGTTCTTTCTTTAATGAACGCCTGACCAGCTCGCAAGGAACGAGAACACGCCCTCGCCCGCGAGAGACAACGCTGACGCAGGCAGCGTCTGCTAGCGTCAAACCGATGCAAACGCGACACCTAGTCAAACCGATGCAAACGCGGTGTGCACCCACCATGCTGCTTCGCATCCCCTCATGGTCCCCTTTAACGGGAGATGGTGTATGTTTTGCTGGCTCACGAATGTCCAGAGAGGGCCCTGTGATGCCCTTCATACACCAGCACTGAAAATGTCATCTATTAAGGCGTCTAACAAGAGCCCATCATAACCATTCAATTTGCAATATTGGTTCTTCCTTCCTATGAAGAAGGCAGAAGTGGCCCATAGTTGTGAGCCTATATTTGACTATACTATTAATAACACCATTGTTTTGGCTATCCCAATGTGGAAATACTTAGGCGTTCACATTTCACCTGATTTATCCTGGACTACAACATATAGCAGCTATTTCATCAAAAGCCTCTCAATACCTCGGCTATCTCCAAAGAAACGTGTACAACGCTTCTTCTAATGCACGCGCCTTATCCTATCTCACTTATGTTCGCCCACATTTAGAGTATAGGTTATCCACATGGTCACGACATCAAGATTACCTTGTCCATATGTTGGAAGCCATCTAGAATAGGGCAGCGAGATTTATCTCTGGCAACTACGACTATCATTCAAGCATTACTCTAATAAAACAAGATCTTGCATTTCAGTCACTACAAGAATGCCGCGCCACTGCTCTATTATGTTTATTTCAAAGGTACACTTAAAGTAGCAGATTTCACTGTTTGCTGCTCCACTGCGCACATCTCGATGCATTCGCAACTCACGTAGTTTCATGCGCATTCATTGTCACACACAAGCATTTAACTCACCACCACTACCTAGAGCCATTTCACATTGGAATGGTTTTCCTGATAACATTGTATTCATTGCTCACCGTGAAACTGCGTGATAACCTGATTTCCGTGATAAACTGA
This sequence comes from Hyalomma asiaticum, assembly GCA_013339685.2. Classification (NCBI taxonomy): domain Eukaryota; kingdom Metazoa; phylum Arthropoda; class Arachnida; order Ixodida; family Ixodidae; genus Hyalomma; species Hyalomma asiaticum. Next base: position 150,743,865 of record CM023483.1, read on the forward strand.
TAACCTGGACATTGTATAAGGTTGTTGCACTTTTCTGTTCGTAATATTTGTCTTGTTCTTTTCTTCTCTCTGTTCTTTTTAGGGGCGAAGCCCCTTATGGCGTGGCCCGAGCGTCCCGTCGTAGGTAACCGCCTCTCGTGCATGCAAACTGCAGTTGGGTGACGATATACTAGATGGCGCTGGTCGTCATCGCCCTTTCGGTGAATATGCCGCGGTCGAGCTCGACGACTCCCCCTCTCCCGCCCCCACTCTCTCCCTTTCCCTCCCTCTCTCCCCTCCCCTCCCCTCTCTCGCCTCGCGATGCCGACGCAGGCAGCGTCTGCTAGCGAGTTTCTTGTTTCCCGTATATATGGCACTGGATTTTGACCTCCAAGGTAGTGGCTGTGTGCGATTTCTCCTGTGCGTGATTAAACAATGAAAATTCACAGCGTACATGTAAAATTAAAGTGACCTGCAAGTCACCATAAGTCTCATCGACCCTTTAGTATAAACGCGCGCGATCTCACGTCGATGATGTACTGGGCAGAATTCACGGTTTACCGATGAACCTCCACAGCTTCGCCCACTCATCATCATTCACCCCGTAGATATGCTGTGATTTTTTTTGTTATTTGCTTAGCTTTGTGTCTTTTTGTGTTGTAGATACCAATGTCCCCCTTACTCAATGCCCTCCAATGGGCCTGTAAGGAATCTTGACTAAATAAATAAACATATCATTGGTGGAGCCAGTCCACAAGGATGTGTGATTGATTTGTGGGGTTTAACGTCCCAAAAACAAGCTCTGATTATGGGAGACGTAGTAGCGGAGGTCTCCGGAAAATTTGACCACCTGGGTGCAATGATGTACAATGACATCGCACAGCACACGGGCCTCGACATTTCGCTTCCATCGAAATGCAGCCGCCGTAGCCGGGATTCGATCCAGCGACCCTCGGATCAGCAGCCGAGTATACCATAGCCACTAGACCACCGTGGCGGGGCATGAGTAAAATGCTAATTGTGTTGGCAAAAATGAGGGCTTCGTGGCGAGACATATATGTCGTGTGCTTTCGCGTAATTAGCGCCCACGCGTAATTTCTGCACTCCCAACTTTATGTAGGGTTTACGCAAACATGTTACTTGCATGCTCTCCCGTAACTTGCATGCCCTCCGTAACAACTAGGGGCACGTGGCGCAGGCTAGCGCTGTCTTGTTTCAGTATTATGTGTTCGGTAGTACAGGCTTCGCCATAGCCGGTCGATTATTGGTTCTTTACTATCGATATGTTGGCTATACCTACAAAACAATTTCAACATAGCTCTTGCCGATTAACTGAGAGCCTTATTAACTGCTGCGGAGATTTCGACGCGTGAATATGAGTCACGCTTGATACTGCAGTTCGGAGACGCCGCTGACAGCACCAGTGACGACGACTCCGAGTCGCACATCCAACTTTCTGCTAATGCTTGAGTGCAGCCTACGAATGAGTTTGGCTGTTAAAGTACAGGTTCTGTTGAGTAAGAGCTACCTTCGTTTTTGGGGTACATCTCCTAGCCGTTTCGCTAATGGGATGTATGCGAAAATTGGTATGGCACAACATAACTGCCTGACGAACCAAAATGGCAGGTCATAACATGAAAAGCATCACATGCGTGTCATGAGCGGCATGATTTACATGTCACAGTCTTGGTGCTCTCCTGGTCGCCTCGTTAATGGGATGTATACAGATTGGTATGCCGCAATATGACTGTATGGCGAACATAAATGACAGGTCATAACATGAAAATCATGACATGCATGTCATGAGCGACATGATTTACATGCCACGCGTTTCGCTAATGGGACGTATATGGAAATTGGCATGCCACAACATGACTGCATGACAAATATAAATGACAGGTCATAACACGAAAATCATGACATGCATGTCAATGAGCGGCATGATTTACATGCGACGGTCTTGGTGCTTTCCTGGCCGTTTCGCTGATGGGATGTATACGAAAATTGGTATGCCACAATATGACTGCGTGACGAACGAAATGGTCATAATATTAGAATCATGACACGCGTGTCATGACTGGCATGATTTACATGCTACGCGTTTCGTTAACGGGATGTACGCGAAAATCGGCATGCCACGAGATGACTGCATCACCAACGTAAATGATAGGTCCCAGGCAGCACAACAACATTGGACCGACCTTCGCGCAACGTTGGAAAACATTGGAACTACATTGGATTTCGGGTCCCATGCTACACTTTTGACTAGATTAGTCCAATGTTGGATACCAGTCGTATAACGTTGGAAAAATTGGGAAAGAATGGCTTTGGCCAACATTGTCCATCGTTTGTATTTTCAATATTGGTAAGCTTGTATAAACAATGGAAGCTCTAACCGTTCTTTCCAGCGTTTATTGATGGCTGTTCCATCATTTTTTGCCAGCATTCATCGTTGGATGAGGTAGCATTTCTTGCCAGCCTTCTTTATTGGATGATCCTATATTTTCCCCACCTTTTTTATTGGCTATCATGCACGCACTTACATTTGTTTTGCCGAGGCTTCTGGCTCTAGGCAAAAATCAAGAATATCCACTAAATTATGGGAGTAACAATAGCTTTATTTTGTACTTAGTATGCATGTATGTATTGCCAGCTTGTGAATGTTTTATTTGTGACACATTTTATTCGTGAGTATAAGAGACATAAGAAGGGATTGAAAAGAAAGCTCCGATAAAATCAACAAATCAATATTCACTCTACGTTTGAAGTCCATTGTATATAATCAGCGTCGAGAAAACTAAACGCATAAGCACCATAAGCAAAAAGAAGAGGCACAAGAAAACATACGCCTAAACCTATGCGACACGTTTTGGTTTACGTGTTTACGTGGAGCAGCTGAAGCTTGAAAGGTTCCTGAAATGATTCCACGAAACAGCTGAATTGTAGAAATTTAACACTTCCTCAAGTAACACAGCATAAGTGAATGTTAGGATATGGTGATATGTTTCTGCATGTAGAATCCGGAACGGAGGGTATGTGGGGACAAACCGACGACTTCGAAAGAACCGAAAACCAGGAACAAGAAATGACCGTTAAAGAGCACAGGGAAAACACGCGTTTCACGCAAGACAAAAACACAAACATGAAAGTCACACGAACCAAAACAGCTTTGCTAGAACCGATTACTTCATCTGCCGCGACGTATACAACAAAGCCCACCACGTGTGTATTTACAAATAGACAAATATAAAGAAAATACGCAGTAATACATGCTATGACAAACCCGGCACACGCCAAAATGAGGGTGCGAGCACAACAGTATACGCAATGAGTAAAATAAACGAATGGCTAAAATCGGTACGAAGCTTTCAGGAAAACCTTTAGAATGGTCGCAACACGTCGAGGCTCATCTGTTCAGTTCACTTAATATGTCCGGTCCAAAGAAGCGCAGGGCTGCCACTTTTTCACTATGCAGAAGTTTGCAGCCGCAAGTTCCGTGTCCGTAGATTACTCAGGTGTGCTGACTTTGTAAACTCGCCAGTTTCAGCAGATACAGGATGTCCGTGCGACACAACCTGTGCGTCCGAAAAACCTCTGCAGAGTGAAAGCCGCTTCGCCTGCCTCACCCCCAGCTCGCTGCCGCAAAACATGTCAAACAGGTATGCGAAGCAAAACGGATTAGTGCCGCCCACGCAGCTCCCCCCTGCCGCCCCCCCCCCCCCGCCTTGGTAGGCTTCCATGTTCGGCGGCCTCCTGTGCCCCCTGCTGGAGGTAGAAAGATAACAAAGGCTTTTCTTTACCTTCCAATGTTTTGCATATGCCGTATTTGGTCATGCATAACTTATACAGTGCTTACTCGCAAATACCACGTAACTCGTTTTTTTTTCTCCATGCATCTAGGAGTTCCAAAAGGTGCGTAAATTACATGCGAATTTCGCAAATACTTTCGGAATATCGCGTAAGGAATCTTTACGCGTGCTGATCTGAGATGCGTGAAATGAAATGTATCACAAAAACGAATGTAGCTTTCACTCAACACAACGCGTACCTTAACAGCCAAATGCATTCGTGGGCAACATTCAAGCATTAGCGGATGTGCGACTCGGAATCGTCGTCACTGGTACTGTCAGCAGCATCTCTAAACTCCAGTATCAAGAGCGACTCGTGTTCACGTGGCAAAATTATCGTGGCGGAACGGTTCTCAGTTAATCGGCTAACACTATGTTGAATTTGTTTTATAGGAATCGCCAATATGTCGCTATTAAACAATGAAAATGCGACCGGCTATGGCGAAGCCTGGGCTACCGAACACTCAGTACCGAAAAAGGACAACACTAGCCTGCGCCACGTGGCACTGGGTGTCATGGAGAGAGCATGCAAGTAATATTTTTGCGTAAACCGTACATAAAGTTGGGAGTGCAGAAATTACGCGTGGGCGCTAATTATGCGAGTACACATGGTACGTACATATATATTAACGTTGTTTCAAATGAAAAAGAGATCATTGCTTCTAATATGCCATGTACTTCCCAATGTGAACAACATAGGCACGACAGTATTTACGTCTGGACAATATTGTCTCGCAAGCAGCATTGGCTGTCCTGTATTGAAGAAACCAGACAGAATGTCTGGACAGTGTACACAGCCTACTTCTATTATTTTGGAAATATTGCAATAACAACAGATAAAGTGACCTGTTAGGCCATGCACGTGAGCTCGGAAGCCACTAACATGCTGCTGGGCATTTTGGACCATATGACGGCGTTGTAGAATGTAGTTTGCTCAACTACCAATGTACAAGTTCTAGTCTACTTCACACACACTTAGCTAGAACTTGCGCAAATAAACAATTACGTAAATTATAGAGATATTTTTTCCTGCTGCACTGAATACATACACAATGACTTTTCTGAACTCATTTGCGGCACCGAGTCGAGCTAGTGGTCCCTTCATATTGGTAAAACAGGAAAACAATCATGTGTACTTGCCACCATGTGTACCTGCCTCCCGATATATCATGTGTACTTGCAAATGTTACCAACACTGATGCTACAACTCTTGTGTGCGGACAATATTGTCCGACACAGAACATTGGAAGTCCAGCATTGGCTGTACATTGAGATTGATTGGACAATATATACAGCCTGCCGCCATTACATAACCAATATTGATAGGACTATGTAGAAACTGACCCATCATTACCATCCTTGTGCACTGGACGCACCAATAATGTATGCTGAGTGGCAACTATGGCCCACATTTGCCTTCTTTACAGGATGGAAGAACCAATATTGCAAATTGAATGGTTACGATGGGCCATTGTTGGAGGCCTTGATAGATGGAATTTTCAATGCTGGCTTATGAGTGGTATCACAGGGCCTTCATTGGACCTCCGTAAGCCAACAAAAAACAATATTGGCCCGAGCATCTGTGCTGCCTGGGGTCATAACATGAAAATCATGACATGCATGTCATGAGCAACATGATTTACATGCCACGGTCTTGGTGCTCTCTTGGCCGTTTCGTTAGTGGGACGTGTGTGTTGGAGTGAAGTGGCCGTGCGGGGCAAAGTGAAAGTGTAATGTGTGTGAAGTGCGCGCCACCGATCCCATCAACATAGAAGACGACGAGGTGGTGCGTCATTGCGCGTGGTGGCGCGAGGCCATTTGGCCAATGATGAAGCGCCACGGCAGAAGAGAAAGTACGGCCAAGGCTTCCGGAGGAGAAGCCAGGCAGACGTGGCTGAGGCGTGGTGGCAGGAAGAAGCGGACCAGGGCGCGGGAGTGGCGGCCGAGTTCCTGTGGCAAGGCCGCTGCAGGCTCCCACCTGGGCGTGTACCCGAGCGGTACAGCACCTGGCGTTGGCCAGGCTTTCTACCGGCTTCCCATCGTCTGGCGTTGGCCAGGCATCCCACCGGCTCTCCATCGTCTGGCGTTGGCCAGGCATAACCGCGTCTCCGGCTCGTTGTCCCAGCGTCGGCTGAGGAACGCCGAGAGGTTGCTGACCCCGACTCGCCCGACGCTACCTTCCCTCCGAGCGACACCTTAAGCAAGCCCGCTCCGAGTGCATCTACAGCGTCTACATCGCCTCTACTCTCGTGTGCCCACCAGAACAGTGACAGTCTTGCCTTTTGAACTATTCGTACGCACCGCTAGATATTTTCTCTCACATTCAAAGTCCTGTTAACTTTTCCTCTCCTTTTCTTGCCTCGTCTTGTCTTTATCCTTTTCTCTATTTTTTTGTGTCTTTAAATACAGCGAGTGTTGTTTGTTTTTTTTCCCTGCTCAAACGGTCTCGTCTATCCTTGCTCGATGACTGTCAAGCCATCGAGTATTGAACATACGAACCTACACGAGGGCACGTTGATTGGCTAGCCCGGTGACAACGCGTAGGAAAATTGGCATGCAACAATATGACTGCATGACGAACATAAATGACAGGTCATAACATGAAAAATATAACATGCATGTCATGGGCGGCATGATTTACATGCCAGGCGTTTTGTTAATGGGATGTATACCAAAATTGCTATGGCTCAACACTACTGCATGACGAACGTAAATGACAGGTCATAACATTACAATCATGACATGCGTGTATGAGCGGCACGGTTTACATGCCACAGTCATGGTGCTCTTGCGGCCGCTTCGTTAACTTCATATGTACGAAACACGGTATAGCGAGACAACGATGCAAATCCATTTTACGTTCCTTATGCGTGCTTCGCATTTCCTTGATTCCCACTGCACGTGGGATCTGCCAATTTTTGTAGCGTTAGCTACACTAGAGAGTAATAGCTAAGCGGCTCAGCGGGCCCAGCGAACGAGCGGAGACGCCAACTGCGCATGCGCGGCACGCTGGGACAGCCAGCGCATTTACGGAGCGAGCCGCTCGCCCGCTCATTTCGTCTCTTCAGCGGAGCGTATGCAGCGGGCCAGCGCGCGAGCGTTTTGCAAGATGGCAGCCCCCACACAAGCGGCGGCGGCATGTCGTCATGTCATGCAGCAAAAACGAAGATGTGTTTCCACATAACACCTGTGATCTACTGAAAAATTACTTTTGCGATATACTTTTCGCAGTAACTTCAATTTATTCGACAGATAAAAACCTCTGCTCGATCGACAGTAACTCCAACATTGTTCAACAGGTGGCGCAGCGGTAAGTTCCGCTGAAAGAAGCGGGGCATCGCTCAGCTATTACCGCTATTACTCTTCTCTTCATCATGCGGTCCGCTGTCCCCTCCGCTCCATCGCTGGGCCCGCTGGCCCGCTGAGCCGCTCAACTATTACTCCCTACTGGCCTAGCCAAGCCCGTTTCGCGCGCCACATCAAGAGCCGTGCTGCGCATGCGCAAGGATCAGTGATGTCACACAGCTTGCGCACCGGAGCCACGGGAGCCGGCACCTCTCGCGCACTCCGCCGCCGCCGCGCGCGACTCACCGGCGCCGGTCTGCGCATTCCAGAGGAGTGACGTCGTAGCCGTGGTAGACGCACTGGCGCCGGCGCGCGCTCGCTGTGCAGTCGCCGTCTGACACTGCGCTGGAGCCGTTGCGCTTCTGATTGGCGTTTGCCAGTGTGGTATAGCCATGGAGGAGGAGAGCGCGAATGCTGCTCAACAGCGCAAAAGAGCGGAGAAGCTTGACTCATCGGATCCCGAAGTAGTTGCCTGGCAATTAGCGGTTGAGCGTAGGAGGAATGAACAGAAGAAGGCTAAACGTGCTGCGGAGACACCGGAGCAAAGGGACGAACGTCTAGCAAAGCGGCGTCGCCAGGAGGCTGAGCGACGTGCCCGACCACCCCTACAGCAACAACAAAACGCCGTCGATGACGTCAAGACTCGCCGATCGACTGAATATACTGTGAAACTCAGCGAAAGCGCCTGTGCGACTCGGACCTTCCAGACGGACTTCGTAAACAATCCGTTTGGATGTGTGTGCGACGTGTGCGAAAGACTATGGCACATGAAAGACTTGACGCCGCTGAGTAGTGCCATGCGTGAAACGTTGAGTTTAGCGGCGGCGCCGCATTGGGCTGAAACCGTGGCGCGGGTTTGTACAACGTGCAAGAACTTTCTCGTTAAGCAGAAGATTCCACTCTTTAGCGTTACCAATGGGTATCGTTACCCGGCCATGCATGTGCCACATAATACGTATACCGCGTGAGTGTCATTAGAGCAGTAGTAAGCATGACAATCAAGCTGATCCTAGACAATCTAGACAACCAGGAAAGCTAAGAATAATCAGCTGAACCTTTGCTAACGCTACGTATATGCTGGCATAGCCGAGCTAAGCCACTGCAACATTTTTTTTATGCATGACATTTTAGCAGTGTAATAATATGTTAGGTACATCATGGACGGGCCGATCAGTGACTGCAACGATTGATAACGTGTGCACGATCATTCTGCCGGGCGATCATCGCCAGTGGCGTCGGAGTGGATACAGCTTGTCTTCTGGACAAAATAGTGATCCTAAATGCCTAAATTGACTTCTTAGGAGTGATGGCGACTGTCAAGCGTCTGACGTGAACGAGATATCTGATACAAGCCCAGCTCAACTGCAGCGCATACTTCACGCTGCACACGGCGATTGCTCAGCCACGCCGGCATCGCAACCACCAGCGCCGCCGGTGTTTCGGTTTTCAGTGTGTGATTTTATTGCGAGCACAAGTTAAAGCGTGAATACCAGTGACAAAACGCGTCGTCTTATGAGTATGTGCGCGAGTGGCTTCCATAGGGTCATACGCCGACGCCGTTTTGAAGTGGTAAGGCCTAGCGACGACATCGGCGCCGAGCCTTCGGGCGTGAGGGCGGGGGCAGAGCAATCTGCCGCTTTTTTTTTAGTCGTTTTGCATCTGTTGCCATAGTTACTCAACGACTCATCCGTACTTTATGCACCAGGAACTCCTTGTCGTTCGCGATATTAGTAGCGGCCCGTATGTTTTCGCTAACGGTGTGCGGAAAGTCATCGTTCCGCTAAGGTGGACGCGCCTTTAACATCTTCATCGCGATCGTTTCCTATCCATTCGTATCTAATGCATCACTATGATCGAAGTCACGTATGTTAACAACACACTGCGCATGTGAAGTTTTGGTTTGACAAAGCAAACGCGAAATCTTTCCTTCGACTGAGTCTTCAGTTTTCACCATTCAGTGCTCTTGGCGTCCCACCTCTGCACGTACGTGTAGAGATGGGACGTCCTTACTTGTCTTTATGGCGATCGATTCAGCGAATAAGGGTAACAGCAATTGGAAGCGACACGGGCGCACGAACTAGCGACGAGATCATGACCAGGTCCCATGTTTAAATTGTCAGCCTTTTTTTTTCTTCACCAGCGCTATATCGCGTGGTAAATTTAAGTGAAACACGGCCACAGCAAGTCCGGACATCCTTTTCCGACGCGTTCAATCGTCATCCACGCCAAGGATTCGTGAAAAACACGAGTAAACTTATAGAACGCAGCAAGCGCAGCCGTAGCATCTGTGCTCTGAGGACTACAACTAAGATGGCGGTGGCGCCGCTCCTGGAAACTCGCGCACGCGCAGATCGCGGGGTGAAATCGGTCTATTCCGTATGGAGCTAGTACATCCCGTTTTATTTCTGCCACAATAAATTCCTTACTCGCAATGCTCAACATTAACTTCTCTTGCTTACTGAAAATTCATTGCTTGCGGACAACATCGTGATTCCAATTATTTATTATTCATGGATAACTAGGTACCTCAATCCCCTATTAAGGCTTCTTGTCTGTTTATTTTCTTTTCTTCGCATAAATCACATGGTGCCCAGCGGAACAAGGCCTGCTTGATGTCGCCCACTCTACTAGTGGTGGTCTTACATGTTGCGAGGGGGCAGACGCCTCATTCATTCATTCATTCATTCATTCATTCATTCATTCATTCATTCATTCATTATTTGTTTCGTTCTGCACTAAGGACAGAAAATGGAGCGAAAACAAAAGGCTTGTAGCCTGACAAAGGCCTCTGCTCCAATACAGTGCGGCACGCAGGCCATAATATGTATTAGAAAAAGAAGAAAAGAAAGTTATGTATACAGAGTAACGTATATAATACATAAAAGTCAATCGATATATACACATATATACACAATACCGCACTTGTAATATTGAAACATGCTGAAACATTGATACATTGAAAGAATAGACTGGGTGTCATTGCTGGCCACTCCCAGATAAAGCAAAACAAGGACATATGGACGACGTATGCAACAACAACAAAAATTAAAGAAAAAACCGAACGTATGCCTAGAGATACAACAAAGCATATAGTATAATCCTGGTGTTGACACACGCTAAACGATACAGGCAAGTAGGAACACATAACAATAATCAAAAAATTTTAATGTCCGTATTAAACAGCAACCTCCTGAGAATTTTTTGGAAATGACAATTTTTATGTCTATGAGGCCGTTTATTATACTTAACAGAGTATCGATGAACAAATCGCAAGGTACGATTTAAAACAGGGAATGTCGCGGGAGCCAACGTTTCGACAAGCGGACTTGTCTTCGTCAGGGCGGCAACTGCCTTCTCCAGCGTGCGTTTATGTACGCCTTTGCACACTCTCCCCCGTCCTCAGAAAGGGAGGAGGAGAAGAGCAGCACGTGCGAACACACACACACACAAAAAAAAGAAAAAAAAGAAAAAAAGGGGGGGGGTTGGGTGCAGGGGTATTTGGATGACAGGTGTTAGCGTGACTAATATAAATGGCAAGAGCGAAAGCTTCCAACCCCCCCCCCCTTTTTTTACTTTTTTTTCTTTTTTGTGTGTGTGTGTGTGTTCGCACGTGCTGCTCTTCTCCTCCTCCCTTTCTGAGGACGGGGGAGAGTGTGCAAAGGCGTACATAAACGCACGCTGGAGAAGGCAGTTGCCGCCCTGACGAAGACAAGTCCGCTTGTCGACAAGTTGGCTCCCGCGACATTCCCTGTTTTAAATCGTACCTTGCGATTTGTTCATCGATTCAAGCATCCATCTTCCCCTGAGCTTCTCTTCTAGTTTGGACTTAACAGAGTAGGCACTTGAAATGTTTGAAGTTCTTCTTGTGCATGTACGAAAAGGATACGAACAATTCCGAGCACCCTGCAAACAATACAGTCTATTGCATTGTATATACTGGAAAAGCTTGAAATGATATATTTGATTAGCTTAAATCATAAGGTGTTTCAAAAACAACGGTTCTGTCCGCAGGTCCCTAAGAGCACAATGAAAATTTTCAGGGATTCTCAGGACCCTTTTTTAGAAAACAATCAGTTTAGAATAATTCGTTAACGTTATAGTCCCCCACACAAGCGCGCAATAAGATAGTCGAGAGTAAAAAAGAGTATAATAGAGCGTGTTTTTTAGCCACAGTGGTATTAAAGAATTCAATTTGTACAGGCATGCAATGTTCCTACTTAAATCAGCCGTTAACTTTACTATGTGCTCATTCCAACATAACTCCTCCAGGAATATATGCCCAGAAACTTGTCCTAACCTGCTCTAATACAACCGCAAACGCTATCAGAGAACGGCCTTCACAGGTTAGCCAGTCGTGAGATGTTGTCCCGCCTCAAATTTATGTAACTCATCATACATAACAAGTCTATATCGGAATCGACTCCCAACATTTCTTACAACGCTACCAGAGAAATCCGTCATAAGCACCACCAGGAATACTTTTGCGCCAACAATACATTTAGTTTTTCCTTCTCCCGCGGGCGGTTCTGGAGTGGAACACTTTAGATGAGACGGTGGTCGCCAGCCCGCTGTAGACAAAGTTGTTGAACTTGCTGGCGAGACCGTGCTATCAGCAATACGTTAGAAACGTTATCCGTGTTGTGTCCATTATTGTCCTTTTCTTCTGTACATTCGAAATTTGTCGTATAAAATAGTGGAGATTGTTGTAAACTTGATAATTTATGTGCCCGCCTTCCGCTTTCTTTATTATTGCATAGTTTTTTAATAACATAGGTCCATTACGATTATTATTTCAAATCATTATTTTTTACCCTACCTAACTATTGTAAAATTTTGTACCATAATGTCTGTAGACCTTTTAACCCACTCCTGTAAAAATCCCTGACGGGATTGACAGTATTATTAAATAAGTAAATAAAATAAATATATGGCCTTCATAGGAGATATTCATGTTGAAGTTTATTGACTTATTGACAGGGGCAAGTAACGTGTGCTTCGTCTTATCAGCGTTTAAACTTAACCTGTTTTGTCTTAGCAATAACGAGAGCTGATTTGAAAGATGGTTCACTTTCCCTTCAAGATCACCAAGAGACGCACCCTCAAAGAAAATATCGGTATCATCTGCATACATTACTAATTAAGGACAATCTGGAATACTGCAAAGGTCATTAATGTATATGATGAATAGGAGGGGACCCAAGATCGATCTCCGCGGCACTCTCTTCTTCACTTCGATGTACCCTGATGGCTCGTTTTTAATTATCACATATTGCGAGCGATTTTTTAGGTCATTCGGTAGTAGGTGAAGTGCAACACCTCGTATACTGCATGTGCTTATTTTGTATAAAAGAACTTCCTGACACACTGTGTCAAACGCGTTGTGAAGATCAATGTATAACTTTTTCTCAAAATTCTCTACTATTATATGATCTTTTATTTTGAGTAAGTCTAGTTTGGTAGATTTTTGTTTTGTAATCCATATTGGGCATCATTTATGACACTGCTTTTCTGAAAAAAATTCTGCAACCGAACGTTTATTGCGCTTTAGTACACTTTCAACAGGACTGGTAAAATGACATGGAACGATAGTTGGACATGTGCTTCGGGTTACCTCCTTTGAAAACAGGACAGACGCGAGCAATTTTCAAGCTATCTGGAAAAATAACCGCAGCAAAAGAAAGATTGACGATATGCGCAAGTGGAGCGGACAGTATATCGGCTACGTATTTTATCGGTACTGGTTTTATTTCGCCATGCCCTGCCGCACAGTTGTTCTTTTTTTAATTTTCTCAAGTTTTTCTATTTCAGTACACGTAACACGGGATAACAGAATTGTGTTAGGAATGTTATAATTATTCGACAACAGATGTAGTCCTTGGCCATCAGAGTCATCCGTGGAGTCAAAACTAGTTATAAAATACTCATTGAATGTTGTTGCTGCATCAGAACCACTGAGGACACCTGTTTCTGTCTCTGCAGTGATTATATTGCTTTGAATTTTGTGACCCAGTGATGGCAGAATTTTGTGAGCTCTTCCCAAATTTTTCTCGGGTTATTGCTTATTCTACTGAAAACAACTTCATAGTACTTGTGTCGTATCGTGATTAAGCTGATTCGAGTTTCTCGAAACGTAAATCGCAACGTGTGGGGTAAATAAAAGAAACGACATTACTACGCACCGTTTGCTAAAAATAGCACATTATTGTCCTCGAGGACACACATATGCCGGAACCTCTTCGTGATAGAAAACGACGTCGCGGAATACCGGCTGCACAACGTCTCCAGTGGTTCAGCCCGGCCACACGCAGGTGTCTCGAGCGTTGTGTGTGCACGTGTTATCTGCAAAACAACCTGGTGTAGGCGACCGAACGCTTTAAACGAACCAACATACGGTATCCGCGCGTCTTCCGCCCTTGTCGGAACGCGGCGCGAGGGCGACCAGAATGGGCGCTACGGGCGACGAGCGTTACGTGACCAGTCGCGCAATAGGCGATTTATTAAAGAAAGATGTGGTACTCCTCAGCTTCGCCTTAAGAGGCGACAGCGATGCGTGGCCCCATCCTCATCGCGCTCTCTTCCGCTTTCCATGCTCTTCAGTCACCTAGTCACGTCATGACAACACTTGGTGGAAAGTGCGAGTTTACGTGCGTCACTGCGTGGCCTCCTTCGTCGTGTGGCGCCATTTGGAATAGATGCGCCATCAAAACCAGCCGATGAAGAAGGCTTCATTAGAAAAGAGGCTTGAGCTTGTTGGTAATGTTGCATCTTGAGGCGGGTGCACGGACAGAGAAGAAGAAGATGCAGCTGTTCGTCGTCGGTGTTTCGTGTAGCGTTGCACCCACCTCCAGATGAATTAAGCAGGAACACATATGCGGGGTGTCCGAGCGAGCCTCGCGCTCTGCAGCGAAGGGCCGCATTGTTGGCATCCCACCCGAACCGAAGTTTTTATTTATTTATTCTTTTTGTCTCGGGCCTTTATTTGCATATGCCTGGAATTTTCCCCCACGGACAACGCTGATTTTCGGCTCACAACCAACGACGCTGACACCGGAATTTCTGCGAGACGAGCTCTTTAACGCTACCGAGTTTAAATTATTCAACTATCTCAGGAAGTATACGCACACACACACACGCAAACACACAGCGCACACATGTTTGATATGAATTCAGCGCGAATGCACGCTCTCGCGCGGAGGGTACGCGGGCGAGCGGTAACAAGTTCGATTCGCGTTCACAGCGGTACATGTTTCACGGCGGGCCTTCCCTTCGCCCTAGTTTTGCGTGAGTGATTAAATGGGTGAAGTGTACGATACCTTGACATTCGCAATTAAATGTGCTAGGGCCTTTCATACGGTGGGTGCCTCCGCAACAGTGCTGTTCGCAGCATTCGTCGCGGCGCGCGCAATCACACATGTTATCGCGGCTCAAAGATTTATAAAAGGCTTCGTTATCACCTATATGCGGAATCTCAACGTCCATATACACAAAAATGTTATAACGAAATTTGGCACACGGACGCAGCGCTAACTTCCAAGTTACAAAGTTTGCGCTGTGTTTGGATCCTCCTCCTTCTGCGCCTGTGTGCCAGTTTGCGCTACAACATTTGTGTGAATATTATGTACCAACAAGTCCAAATTTACACTTTGACTCAATATACGGTTCCGCAACGTGCGCGTATGCATCTATGGGGCGGGCATCTTGACAGATGACAAAAAGAACACACGCCTTCTTCGACGACGCTGCACTGGGAACCGTTGTTCTAAGGGGCGAATAAGCGTCGTAAGCGCCTACTGTCTGAGAAAGTTCATGTCGTGCTCACTATAAGTATCTAAGCTGCGATGCCGTACACAAAAAGTCTGTACTGCGAGAACGCTTGCTGCACAGCCGAAAGTGAGAGCTTCGCTGTTTCTGTCAGCCTCTTCGCTTTGGGGTACGCGACCCAGCTCGGTCGAAAGCGCTCGTCGCAGCAGCAGTGAGTCCTAATTCGTGCTCACAAACAAGCAGCAAAAAGAAAAAAAGTCTTCTGGGGAAATAAAGCTGCGCGGGTGCGGTTTAAGTGCCTCTGCTACGTACTTACATCACGGCGACAACAGTGACGGTCTCTCCAGCGGTGGCCCTCGAGGTCAATATTTCGTGACCACTTTTGCTGAGACAGGCTTTCTCTGATTACGACGGGCAGGCGGGCGCATATTCCTCAAATGTATGACTAGCCAAACTACAAAAGAATCAATTGCGCGTCGGACAACACCAATTGCGCACGGCGAATGACTGGTTGGGACCCGAGGCGCTGGCAATAATACGAATGCAGTACGTGAGACCGCAGCGCCCAATAGCGCAGGTTTCGTCACAAACTTGCAAACCTTAGCTAACATCTGCAAGAACTGTTCGTGAACTGTTGCCAGCTCTCAATGGGCTTTACCCAAAAGAACTACCGAAAGCTTTGGCACAAAACCACGCTGCGCACTTCCCTTATTCTTTTTCGTTTTTTTTTTTCTAGCTCAGTGGTGCGCACGGTAGATGAGCCGTCCCACACCGACAGCGTGTTCAAGAGTCTAGCGTGCATACTTTCGCGGATGCGAGGATTCGGCATGTTCGCAACGGGCGCACTGCAGGAAAAAGCGCTCCAAACGAGCTCACCTTCGTCGCTGCTGCGTTCCTTCGAGCGTCCAGCTGCCTTGTGATGTTCCGGCGAACGGCGACCACTTTCTCCGCGGCGGCGAGGAGGAGGTACGTGGCCGCGTTAGCCGCCACCCCTCGGCCGGAATGGCAGCCCCCGCTTATTGTCACGCTGCTGCACTTCACTGCTCACGACTGTCTTCACTCTTGTGTGACCCGTTTCCACGTAGGTGCCTGTAGCCGGGTGCTAACTATACCCTGCGTCCAAGTGCGCTAATGTACGCATGTTGGCTCAGTTGGCCTGCTCCTATCGTCACTAGTACGTGTTCTGCTGGTCACTTGAGGAGGACACAGTACTAAAACCTCGAGCGCAAATAAGGAGTCGGGGAAAAAAAAAGGAAAGGAAAGAGAGAGAGCGATAAGAAAAACACGCTCGATAAAACAGCCTTAGCAAATGGCCCGAAACAGCACTGCCATAAATTTCACGTAGGCACGTTCGCGCAGTTGTACAAAGTGGCTGCTAATATCAGGAAAGCGTATAAAAAAAAAAGGAAAGAAAGAAAACGCCGCCAAGCACTGCGTACAGATGGTTAACCAGCGAAGCTGGAACGTGCGGCCCGGGTGCTTAGCAGTGGGCTAATCACGACGATGTTTTGAAGCTTTTCTCAATTATTCCTTGCATGTCTGTGTTTGTTAATGAAGTTGCACGCGTGTTTGGGTTCAGTTTACCAGTGTTTCTTTCACACGCCGCGAACTGCGCCTCGCATGATCACGGTCATGGAGGAGTGTAATGAGCGGTTCATTGCGTTTAACTACCATCGAAATCGGACGTTATACTGACAGTGCTGCGGCAGAGGAGGGCTTTGGCCATTGTCCACGCCACGATATTGTCGCATGACACTCCTGTCACTAAATTGACAGACTCGCAGGCTGCTTACCGAGCCTTCACTCAAACGCCTGTGGCTGCACCGACACACACCATCCTTTCATCTGTCTCGCTGTCCGCATTACGCGCGTATCTGAACTCCTGGACACGCGTCTCTCCATGGTAATTAACGCGTTCATGCGGTTGCCCGAGGTCTGACCGGCCGGGCACCATCGGAAGAGTCCAACCCTGACGACGCACCGACAGAACCACCTAACCACAACGCAACGCTGGAGTACTACCGACAGAACCGTTACACATGCTCCTCCTCATACTTTTATTTATTTATTTATTTATTTTTACATACTGCAGCCCCGAAGGGCTATCGCAGGAGTGGGTTAGTAAAATACATCAAAGAGCAACATAGGAGTTGGCAAATACATAAAATACATAAAGAACATAAGAAAATTCGCTGAACATCATTGGTTAGTAATATACAATAAAAAGTCATCAAGTGATGCGGATCGAACATGCCCAGGTAGAGCATTCCACAATTCTATGGAATGAACAAAAAAACTATATTTAAACGCCACCGTACGATGAGAAAAAGTAGACATGTTTAACTCATGGTAATGTCGGGTGGTTGTTGGTCTAGCGGGTGCGATGTATTTGCTGAGTAGGGGGAATCGGGGGGAGTTTATTAAATTATAGAGAAATTTCAGGCATTCAACGTGACGACGGGAAGAGAGACTGGTAAGCTGAAGAATTGAAAGATGGGAACTAGGTGAAAAATACCGGTCATAGCGACGATAAATGAAGCGTACGGCTTTCTTCTGAACAGATTCTATTTTGTTGCTATCGGAAATTT
Organism: Hyalomma asiaticum; assembly: GCA_013339685.2. NCBI lineage: Eukaryota > Metazoa > Arthropoda > Arachnida > Ixodida > Ixodidae > Hyalomma > Hyalomma asiaticum. Next base: position 150,761,386 of record CM023483.1, read on the forward strand.
TGTGTGGGTTCCACACAACAGAACCATATTCCAATATTGGACGAACCAAAGTTTTATACGTAAAGGCCGTTTCACATGACGCAGAAACACAGCGATTTTGCTTCGGCGACTAGAGCGATCGCGATATTTTTCAAAAAAAATCGCTCTCGCTCTTGTCGCAACGGTCTGCGACGAGCGACCAACAAGTTGGAATTTCGTCGCTCTGATCGCAGCGATCCGAACGATTTCCCGTCGAAATTGCGCCGAGCAGCAGCCCCCGCGCTGTTTCGCTGTCATGGCGGTGGAGTGTGTGTTTATGATCGGAGCGATCGGGGGAGCCGTGGATTACCGAATCTGGTATGTAGTACTATTAATAGCGACACGAGAAGGAAAAAAATAAAACCTCGTACTTTGGCATTCCTCCACTTGTATGTTTTTATTGAAGCAGTGGGTAGGTGTTTTAGCTTTCTTGTGTACTACGTCGAGCTTTCGCTTCGACGTAGTACAACACACGAACGCATTTTGCTCCGTGCGCGGAGAAAGATTCCCGCTGGTTGATGTACTCGAGTTGAGACTCGACGCTATCGAATGTTTGCGACTTGCCTTGCGTACACAATCGTTCTTTTTTTTTCTCTCTCTCTCTTTTTGAGATCGCTTGTGGTTGCCGCACAGCCAAGGTATTGCAGCACGTACTTTGCGTGCACTCAAACGCGCATTGCGCGTTGTAAGTGCTATTATGAGCCTGCGATAATAATGATTGAGCACGATGCGGTCGCGAGGCATCCGATGGCGGGCTGCTTTTTTGTGCGCCAATTCCGCGAATGCCCTTGCTTTTCGTCCGCATCGAAGTGAGGCCGCCGTGGCCGGAAATCGAACTCACATTCTAGCGGCGCGATATCGGGAGCGCGACACACGAACTTACAATTAAGGTGCTTTGTCAAGAAGCCGAGACCATTGTATGTCGCCGGAACTTTCTGAACTGTTAATGCATGCAGTTTTCATGGATACGAGGCACGCTAATTAACCAGAAATACTTCGCCTTACACCGGTGCCGTAAATCGGGCACGTCTTTGTTGGACTGACTATGCGACCAGTAACTAAATTTAGATAATTTTTGGTGTATTAATGTGTGCTTTTATAACGCACTATATCAGGAATGCTAGCAGCGTCGTTGATTTACTTTCGAAGCGTTGATGCGCAACAAGTATTGTTAATAGCAGCTTTTTCTTCTTTTCTTATCTCGTGGACAACATTTCTTCCTCCACATATATTTATAGGATTTGTATATTTCCTGCACCGGTTCTCACTTTATATAGTTATAATTAATTGTAAAACCTTCATGGCATGTAACAACACTTCAAAGAAGATTACTTGTGCACGTAAATGCTTGCAGTGTACTTGTTTTCTCTTGTTTATGATGTTCACTGTAGCACATCACTTAAAAAGAAACACACACAAAAAAAGAAAAGCGCGCAAACAGCCTGCAAAGTTCTTATACAGTTCTTATATAGAAGAAAATGTGAAAGATCACAGCTAATCAAAATCATGCAGGGAAGTTGCCTTGTTGCATCCTTTTTCTGTAGGTTATAGTTTCCTCTTGGGTATGGACCAGTGTTGCACTTCAGTAGCCATTCAGGTGTGAACGTGCATATTTACATGTGAAGCCATGCCAAACTAAACAGAAACAGCTTGCCGACATATTTGAGAATGGTTTCATTATTACATAAATCCTGCTTTTACAAGTGCATAAGTTTATAGAATTATGCATTTTTCGAACATTTCTGATGAAATTGAAGCACCGTGTAAATTTTTCATGGCATTATAAAACTCATTTCTGCAAATGAAGTGTGTACATTTGCACATTATGTAGTTTAATTCTATGTAATACGTACTGCAAACAAATAAAGGTCCAACCAGGAAAGGAATTGTGAGAACAACACATGTACATTAATCTCTCTATTAAAATTCATAAAGGAAAAGCAAGTGTGCATTAATGCGTAAACATGACCCAACGAATGTACGGGACAATGCACTAGGGATGCATGGCAGAAATGGTGTGTCTTGGCAGTGCATGCTGTTTTGCAGCCATGCCTGGGAAAAAAATATACATCTTAAACAAGCGTGTTAAAAAATATGTGCACTAAATGTGCATGTTAGTCGAGGGACTCTTTAAGAGTTACATCTTTATTGAAGTCATTCCAAGGCCTAATTACCAGCCTATTAAAGTATAGGAAAAGACTGCAATATTTATAACATTTGAATGCAAATATTATGTCACACAGAAGGGTTTTGCACTGCTTGTTCTTATGGAGCTGCAAACAACAGTTTAGCAGTGATGCCTCAACTGTCACATTTGTCTTTCACAAGACTGTTGGCCTAGTTGATATAAAACAAGAAGAGAACAACAGGAAGAGTGCCACTTCCAGCTACTTTATTCAAGGCGCTAACCCAAGAATATATACAAACAGCAAGCATGCACGGTCCCTTTCCAACGTCATACCATCCAGCAATCAAGCAATCTCGTCTCTGGTGCATATAACATAACTGATGTATAGCTGGTAACCGACAATTTGTACAGGCAACAAAACATACAATGATTCTTTTTTACAACTTGCCATTTTTATATATTGTTTTAATCTGTCACTTGCCATGGTGGCTGTGCCAGTTTGCAAAAACAGAAAGTAAGCTAACGCTATATTAAGGCGAAAACCTTATATTACTACGTTTCCAGGCTGTGTTGCACAGTACAAAAAACCAGAGTGTAGGCGAGCATCGAATAGGTGGAGTGCATCTCTCACTTCACTGTAAAGTTGATTAAGTATATCTTGCTCGTGCGGTCAGCTTTGTTGCCTTCGTATTACAACAAAGTTGACCGTGTCTTGCTGCAAAATCTCATGACACATCATTGTAGGTGAAGGTGCACAAGGCTCTAGTTGCAAGCGAGGAAGACCGAGAAGGCACAGCGCTGCAGAAGAACCTTAAGCAACTCAAAATGCCATTTCTCACCACTGCTGCTGTAACAAAGCAGCTATGTGTGAAACTGCAGCAGCAGCAGCAGCCCAAGAAGCAGATCAATGGAACTTGGCATTTGCCTTTTACATTCCCTTCGAAGTCTCTAAGCACCTGGTATAACAATACAGCATAAACCGGTATGGGCTTGTTACAATGCTCAAAATTGGTGACAATGGTGCCTGAAGCAGCTGTCTGAAACTGCTATCACTCATAATGAGAAAAAGTCCATACCCCCATCTCACCTGAACGAAAACTAGCAATCCTTCAGTAATGTTTATCTCCCTCTCTGCACGCCTGTACACATTTGAACCCAGTCCAACAGGAGTAGTAGCGCCCACCCCAGACTCTGGACCTTATAAGTTGTCAGTCGTCAGCTATGGTTCCATCGACAAAGACGAGGAGAATTGGAGGGCGGGGGAGAAAATACAGAAGAGCAAGGAGATGACGACGGCAAGGAAGGAGAGGATGCAGATGACAAATGAGAAGTAAAGGAATTTGAAAAAGAAGACAGTGTAAGAGGAAGAACAAGAGGGGGGAGGAGAAGCAGGAATGGAAGAAGACCTAAAGAGAATAATAAGAGCACATGCAGGAAAGCTTACACTGTCACTGTGCTCTGTTCTTTGCAAAGGCCTGAGAGTCTTCTTACAATGCTGCCCTAACTTGTCCCAGTGGCTCGTTAAAGAAATTCTTCTGACATTGTGCAGTGGGGTTTTTCCTCTGAAAATGTGCACCTATCAGGTTCATGATACTCACCATTGGTGATTACTTCTCTATGCAAGTTACTTCAGGCAGTAAAACCTTTGCCAGGACAAAGAAATGGAAAAGACATCAAGAGAGTGCTGGCGATTGCTTACCCACAGAGGTTGTCATGCAACGTCAAAAAAGAAGCATCAGAATTCAATGTGAATGTTGTTTTTGTGCCCCTAACAAGCTCTCAAAGGTGTATTCTCTAGACAAAGTGGCTGAAGTGTGCAAGATGCACAGGAACAAGTTCAGTACTTGCCAGTCGCACAGAGCAGCTTGGTTGCAGCAGACAAGAAAACCTGGCATCCTACGAGTAAAGTGACAATGTAGGTGGAGACATGGCATGTCCTCGAGGCATGGAGAAGGCAGAGTTTGAGGAGAGGAATCTGCTAGGCTGTGGCAGCGCGTGCCATGGCCCATTCATGAAACGGTTTGGCAAGGTGGAAATTGAATTTTCTTTGCATCACGACAGATGAAACTTCTGGCAAGTGGTCATCTTTTACATGTCATCCTATGGGTGCAATGCATCAAAACTGCGATACCGTCTCATATATTGCAAATATTCTCAGTTTTCTGTCTGCAGCATCAAAAAGTAAACTCTGTGGGCATTTTGGCTGTAGTTTGTAATAAATATGTGCCATACAGCACTTGTAATGAGCTGCATGTAGTGACTCCAGTGCAGGTGACACCTGCCGCTGCAAGTCCCTCGTTTGCATGTTGTGAACAGGTATGGGCAAATGGCCTTGGGAAGAAAATGCGTGCAGGATGCTGCATAGTCTTTGTGATCTGCTGACTTTACAACACTCACGGGCTTCTCAGACTTTTAAGTGCACTTTTCGTGTTTCAACAAAGGCTTGCGCTCTCTGGGATTTCCACCAGTGCCATTTTAGGATGGGACAGAAAATGTGTTGTGCCAAACTACAATAGCAGCGCATCCAGCAAAGTGAAGCCGATTACTTTCGACGTTCCCAGTGGCTCGATGAAAGCGGAGGCATGGGCTTGTACAATACCAAGGAAAGGTTGAGAGCTCATGCCCCATAACTACGTTTGCTAGAAGCATTTCTCAAACAGTGAAATGGAGACGCAATGAAAGTGATCTTGGTGGTGACATCTCTCTCGACAAACCCAAGCGGCCTGTTTTGTTACTAGGTGTCGTGCTGTCACTATTTTTGCACTGTCTCAGCTACCTGTCTCCTGTTCTCAAAAAAAAGAGAAAAGAAATGAGCCAATTGGACCTGGCGTGAAGTGCGGAGAGCAAAGACAGACTTTGGTGGTTAATGACACAAATATGCTTGCTGCTTGCCACTTTGAGGAAAATGAGATGGTGCATCCTCTCACCTCCCTTCGCTGTAAGTCCAATGCCTTGAACAATAAGCAAAAAACGGCATATGTGTGGTGGAAAGACAAGGAACGACACTGTACCAACAGTTCTGGTAATGACCAAACCAGTCGAGCCAGAGTTACTGAATAATAATAAGTTTTGCATTCCAAAAGACATACTGTGCAAATAATTAGGTAATTGCCATGCAGGCAACACCTTTTTTCGTTTATATAACAAATAATTTGTGGCCACCAAGGTCACACAAGAAGCACATCAATTACAATGAATCGGCACTGGCTAGCCTTGACAGGTGGAACCGGCAAGCTTCTGCAGAAGGCGTGAAGTGTGTGTTTCTCTCTCTGCGCCAAGCTGACTCGCACAACAGAGGGTGTGTTGGCACCATGCCCTACAGCGTGATTTCACTGAGCTTCACTGAGCCACCCAAACAAGTACTGTTTCACCTTCTGAAGAAATGCTCTGTGCGTCGAGGCCAATGCAGCAGTTTTCTCTATAGCGGTGACCATCACACAAATGCTTCTCAATTCCAACAAGCGCATTCGATTGAGGAAATGCTACGGCAAGAAAACATTCTAAACTTCGAGAGACTCCCGAGATGGAACAGGATGGAGAGCAGTTTCTGAACCATTAGACAATGAATGCATGTCACAGAAACACAGTGAGCCCTGTTAATATTTCTGCTCGTCGACAGAATCCTTTTATTGCAGTAAAACCACGTATCTCCAAATACAGTCTGTTTGGAAATAGTACTTAAGGCCCTTATTGGCCGTTTTTTGTTTTGCAAACAATTCTGTTCTAGCAGAAAAGAGGCATAGCAGGGAAAGAGTCTACTACAGCTCTAAGTGCATGACTACGCTACTAACTTGTTATAAGACTATACATCAAAAATACCTTTCGTGCACGGCGTGGGGCAGTGCAACGTATTTTGCTTCTTTGGTCAGACTCGCAGTAACCTACTACGATTAGGAAACTAAACGACATCCGTATCTTCACAATGTAGTGATGCAACATGCAGGCTTCAACACAGGTGACTGCAGCTCCTTATAAATTTTGTGATGCTAGTTGTTACACATCCACACCACGGATTCCACGACGGACGATCCGCGATATCGATGTTCACAAAACAAACCATTCCACATCATGCAAGCACACACGCGCACGCACACACACACAGAGGCGTCATTTCTCGCGGCTTTCAAGATGCGAGTTTTCGGTTAGATGCGTGTTGCCGCGTTTGGTCACAACACAAACTAACCGTATTCCGTGCACAGACACACACATATACATCATTTGCAGATCCATAAATGTGGGCTTTGGTTAGATGCCGGCGTCGTCCGGTTCGGAGGCACTACAGTGTAGTAGACACTTGCGAGTAAGATACACGAACCATTCGTTGACAACTTGATGCTGAACACGGAGGATCATGCTTCGCGCACACGACGACTTCGAAGAATACGCGGACCCTTCCTACGCGGCTACATCCATAGCGCAAAGTTTTTCTTCACGACGCGAAGCAGCCGAAGCAGCGGCTGTGCCACCGCTATTTTCACGTCTTTACTGATATGCGGGAGCCGCTGTTGCGCACACCAAAATAATTTAGCCACTTGCAGCTGTTTTTAAATTACAATACATGCATGCTCTTCAATCCTGTAAAACAAAAGTTAATAATATTATAACGCACGGTTATTTAAACACATTTGAAGATAGCCGGTCGGTACTGTCGCGGGAAAAACTGTCGCTGCAATCGCAAGTCATATGAAACGAAACCGCCATTAAGCGACGGGAGCGAACAGAGCGATTGGAACGATTTTCGTCGCTGCAATCGCGGCATGTGAAACAGGCGTAAGGAGTCGAACGCTGAGAGGTGTGAAGTAGCGGTGAAAACAATGTCCAGTTCATATCGGGGACATTAAAATCACCCATACATATTAGATTTGGCGAATGAGAAGCTATTTCTTGAACGAATGCACTCAAGGAAACCAAAGAGTCCGCGATTAGGTTAGGTGGACGGTAAAAGATACCAACAACAAAAGTCAATTTATCAAAATAAACTTTACACCAAACTGATTCAGTTTGAGACGGAGCATCGAGCACAGAAAATTTTAAGTCGGACCGTAAGTATAAAGCAACGCCACCACCTCTTCCATTGGTGCGATCGGTTCTTATGACATTAAAGTCCGGCAACGATATCTCGGCATCAGAGATTTCGTTATGAAACCATGTTTCTGTGACGCCAATGACATGGGGAAAGTAGGATAAAGTTAGTGACAAGAAATCACGAAACTTGTTGACTAAACTTCTTGCATTGATATTTAAAATACGAAGGTTATCGGGGAAATCACGGAGGCGTCAACAAGAACTGGGAGTAGTAGCTGAACGAGATGCCATTTCACTAGTATTTTGATTACTAGACTGAGAAATCGTGTTAGACTGCGCGTCCCAGTTGTAGCGTATGTTATCAATGAACACGTGGTCATAAACAATGCGCACGACAGAACCGCTGTTGCGATGGGTTCTGGTTGCCTCCCATAGCTTTCGTCTGATAAAACGTACGTTGTTCGAGTAGTCTTCAGAAATGCGTTGGTCGGAGCCTTTGAGTTTGGAAGCGTTTTTAAGAATATGAACTTTCTCACGAAAGTCCAATAACTTCAAAATGATAGGACGGGTGCGGCCTGTGTGACGTCTGCCTCACCTGTGACACCTTTCGATTTTTGGACAATCTATGCTCAGTGTTTCCGTGAAAAATTTTGAAACGACGTTGGTCAATACTCTGTTATCATCTGGAGACTCGGAAATTCCGTGCAGAATCAAATTATTACGGCGCAGTCTATTCTCTAGATCATCGTTCTGAGCCGTGAGCGTAATCACCTTCTCATTAAGAGCACAAACTGAGCGTTTTAAATCGTCTACCATATCTTTAGGTACGTTAGACGCTGCACTGGACGACTCTAGAGCATTAATACGTGACTCAACAGCCTCGAAGCGCGAATTTACGGAAGAATGAAGTACAGCAATATCCTGTTTTATTTTGTTTTGTCCAGCAAGCAGAGTGGAAAACATGGCAGAAACGGAAGGTTCATTGTCAAAGGATGTCACAACACTATCTGCACCACACACAACGCCGGACGGTGACATTACAACAGCTCCAGTGCCAGGATTATTATTAGAAATACCACCCCTAGGCCCAGGGTTTAGCTCAACCTCTCCACTCAAGCCTAGGCAACTTACACAGTACGCAAGCTGAGCATAGATGGAAACAAATAGAGAAACAGATTGTGGGCAATAAAGCAGCAGCAAGAAACGGTTATTTGAATGGATACATCGTGCATTGTCCAAATAACATACCTGCACAATAAAGAAGCACCGCGTGAGCATTGTGCTGTCGCTGCTGCCGCCTTGCCCACTGAAGCTGTGCTGTGGCTGGGAGCCTTTTATATCCGTTGCTGATGACGTCACAAAGGTAGGCTTGGCGAAGATTTGATGACTCGATTGATATTCAGCGTGGACACTTGGGAACGGCGCAGGCGCAATGGTTGGACCTGGACGATCTTTTGGCAAAGGGACCGGAAGGGCAGACTGCATGCATGTGCGGTAATCGGCCTGTTGATTTGCGCCAGTGGACGCGTTCCAAACCGCCATGCTGTCCTGGCAATGTACCGGGGAATCCACGAGGCTGGTCAGAAACTGCACAATAAAGAAGCACCGCGTGAGCATTGTGCTGTCGCTGCTGCCGCCTTGCCCACTCTTCACAGAACAGATGCTGTCGCTTGGCGGCAACTGCAGACAAATTCATTTCTTTGCCTCTACACGCTAGATATTTTTCATCCGACTCTCTACCCCTCATACCGCCCCTCCTGTGGATCTGTCCCGACAGTATTCCACTCCAAGTGGGAATGCTATGCGACGTTCTTCCCATCCCCAACCCCACCCCTTCCCCTTGGGAGTCTGCGCTGCTAGGCTCACGCCGGTAGGAATACCAGCAGCTGGTCCAGCGGGCTCGCAGGACCGCGCAACGCAATGGAGCCCTGGACGAAGGGCCCCATACGATGACGGAGTTCTGCAAATCCACGAACAAAAGTTTATTCTCTCTCACCTCGGTTCGCCGTTGTCGGCTGCGTTCGACCTCTCCAATTAGCTCGGCGTCGTAGTTAGCAGTATCCGCCCGCCATTCACGCTTGCGTTCCGCTTCGCGATTTAGAGCGGCTTGGTAGGCTGCCGTATCCTCGGCACGCAGTTGCTGCTTGCGCTTGGCCACCCGTACCTCTTCTTGAGCCCGGACTACATCGTCTACCCTGCATGCGAACAGGAATTCCCTCAAGGTTCCACTGCCGGTGCTGCTCTTCGAAAGGTGTCTACTGTTCGGCACTTCGTATGATCCGTCGCCTACTCATGTGGAAGTTGTAAGTTGAAACTGCTGCGCTCGGGCTAGGCGGCCCGGCTGCGACCGGATGAACGACGTCAGTGGCGGTGCACAGGGTGCGTTCGGCGCGAGCGCAGGGAAACGCAGTCGGCGTTGAGAGCAGCTGTACGCGTCCCACTACGGCTTGCTTCCCTGCTTCTCTCTAGCTCGCTTCTGCTATCCTTCGTGACGGTACACTGACGGCCGGCACAGCCAATGGCGCTTTCTTGGTTACGACGCAGAGAACAACATCACTGAACCGCGCAGCCAGTGGAGAAGTCTCTGCTCACCGAAGAAGGAAGGATGTTCCTTTCGCCTAGACATATGCAGACTTCGCTGTAAAAGGACGAAAGAAAACATTCGCTGTGGGCCTCACTGTAACCGACCAGTTTGAGCATCAACGAATGAGGGAGGACAGGAGGAGGGCGACTGTTGGCGTGTTCACATGTGCTGTGCACTGTGACATGTGTACAATTTAACATGCACTAAGAATGTGCATAATGCAAGGACTTATATGTACAACTCCATCACCCCTCACCTCTTTCTCTCACACACACATATACAAACACACACACCGCCCGAGAAAGGAAATTGAAATATTGGATACACACAACTTCCTCACAAAATTTATTTATTTATTTATTTATTTATGTTACCTTACAGGGCCCAATAGGGCATTGAGTAAGGGGGACAAGTACAAAGTAAATAACCGAACTAACATCAAGAAATACAGAGAAATAAGGAATACAAATACAGGGAAATAAACAAATGAAAAAGAGAGAAAAGAAATGCACATTGTAGTTATTTAGAAATGCCTATACAGAGCAAAATGAGCACCAAAAATACATTGCAAACCATTTTAAAATTGAAGCAACAACATTCGTTGCTTAATTAAAACAGAAGCCCAAGTACACTCACAAAGGTAAAATAATGCGTGGTGGCATCGCGGAAAAAAAATAATAATGACATAAGCTACTTCAGAAAATGCTCCCACAGTTGATTGCGAAATGATTCGAAATCGACTGGAGAAAGTCTCATCCTGCCCTGAAAACCGGCTATGTTGTGGTATGAGAGCACGGAGCGTTTTTTCTTAACATATCCGGAGCAATGTACAGAAGGCATTTTGGGCCGCTATTGGCTAGGCGAGGCCACGTTGAGCCGCCTACGCATTTCCGGTAAGTATTTGTTTACACTACGCCCATGTCCAATATGGCTGCGCCAATGGTAGACACGCAGTGCCGTCTCGTTCTGTGGGGCTAGGGGGTCTGAGTTGCGGCCACTTGGATTGTTTTTAGATGCGAAGCAGCTCTTTGACTTGCCTGTGTAACGCTGTCTTGTGCGTCCGTACGGCGAGGGCAACGCGCTCCCCTCGCCGCAGGTGTTGGAGCGGTGCAAAGTAGGTCACGCCGCAGCCGCGGGTTGACGTCACGCTCCCCTCGCACTGCGTGCTGACGTCACTCTCTCCCTCGCCTGCCGCGCGCTCGCCGCAAGCTGTTCGATGAACGCTTTACTAGCTCGCAAGGAACGAGAGCGAGAGCCAACCCTGACGCAGGCAGTGTATGCCAGCGTCGAATCAATTCAAACGCGCCACCTAGTCAAACCGATGCAAACGCGGTGTGCACCCCCCGTGCTGCTTCGCATCGCCTCATGGTCCCCTTTAGCGGGAGATGGTTTAATTTTTTTTTCGCTGTTGGTTTATAAACCTACGCCAGTAAGGTGAACGCTTGCGCTAAGAGATGCCAGATGCTCTATCATCCTTTTTCGCTGGGCTCTGACCGTGCAAAAAAGACGCCGGATACACATGTGTTCTGGTTTTTCGGGGTGAGTAGCATAGCAGTGATATATGCTCGGGGCTTAACTTTTCCGTGCGGTTGGAAGGAATACACCAGATTCGACGTTATTTTTCAATGAGTACTTAAACGGCACTGCTAATGTCTGCATAACAACGCTACGCGCTCGGGGCTTTGAACGAACAGCTGGGTTTAACTTAAACGTGGAGTCTTTCTCTGAAGGCGTGCTCACAATGATTGCTGCGTCGTGTTTGACAAGCGAGAACCCTGAAATTAAAGTTTTTTTACATCATGCGTCGCAGTGCTTTTTATTCAGTTGTATGTAGTTCAAACGAACCAGGTAATGTGCTGCCTGCGATGTTTGTTCATTCATTGCCACACTCGTGTGATGTCGTCGTCATTCAGTAGTAAGAAGTGTCTTACGTAGGAGGTAGCCCATTAATGTTGGAAATGTAGCAGCAAGAACTGTTTCTAGCCTAAGTGGAATGCGCCTCTAGCTAAAAAAAAAAACTTTGAAGTATTTGAATCACTGTATCGCTTGAAAGATGGTTGTAGTCTCTCAGTCATGCACTCAGATACCAAAGTAGTGCCTTATCGCAATCCCAATATCATCATACTCTTTGATGTGATCCAGTTCGGTTCTGTGCTGCACTTACAAACTTGAATGTGTAATAGGCATGCATCAGCTTCAGTTTGCACTTGTCTTTTGACATGCACAACATGTTGTAGTATTTGCTGTTTTACCGTATGACGACTGAAACCACAAGCTCTTATTACAGTGAAGGAAAGAATTATTATTGAAACCAGCAACTAGTTGCGAAGGGACTGGCATTCAGTTTTGCCTAATCCACAGCATCTCCCCTGAAGCAATGAGATAAACTGGTTAGCATTGCTCATTTTGGAAGGAAACCGTCTTTACAGACAAGGCTGTGGTTAATAATTTCTGGCCGACAGTGTAAAATTAAAAGTTGGAAATGCTTTAACTTTAAGCTTTGACAATGATTCAGATACAATTTGCCACATCAACGCCTCGAAAAGACTGCACTAGCGCACTGAAGATCGATCACTGAAAGACACGCTCTACAGTGTTTCAGTTGTAGATCGATTTCTGAGCTTTCTTTTATTTCCGACACGGTACATCACTATGCTTTTGGCATGTTTATTATAAAAATAGGTTTCAAAGACAAAATATGCAGCTCTGCCCTCCCCCTTCCTATTATCTCCAGCACATGTGCACGTAAAAAAGTCCAGAAACCACACACAGATGCTTTTTCTGGTTGGAGAAAGTGTAGAAATAATTGCATATAAAGTTTTTATGTACATACACTTGTGGTAGCATTGCAGCTCTTGGTGCACATTAAAGCTGCATATTCCTGTAACATCCTTAAAAGTTTGTTTTTGCCTTGACCTCTTAACCATCCTTGCCTAAGATGTCCACTGTTTCATGTACGCATTATCCATCATCATCATCATCATCATCATCATCAGACTGTTTAGGTCCACTGCAGGATGAAGGCCTCTCCCAACGATTTCCACTCCACCCTATCCTGAGCGAGTTGGTTCCACTTTATGCCCGCAAACTTTTTAATTTCATCGCTCCAACTAACCTTTTGCCTGCCTCTGTTGCGTTTTCCCTCTCTTGGTATCCATTCCGTCGCTCTTACAGTCCATCTGTTATCTTTCCTCCTCATGACATGTCCTGCCCAGGTCCACTTCTTTCTTTTAATTGATATGATAATACCGGCTACTCCTGTCTGTTCTCTGATCCATTCTGCAAGTCCAGGACGCGCGGTGGAGGAGGTCCGGGCGTCTCAGCTGTAGACTGCGTCTGTCAAGGAAATCAGCAGCCGCAACGAGGTCACCGCGGCAATGTGCACCAGGTGAGCTGGGCGGCCGTCGCCGCTTCTCCTGGCGCCGGCGCCGCTGGGGAGGGACGCGCTGGTGGCCCCGCCGCCGTTGGTGCCGGTGGGAGCGAGCTCGAGCTAGCGATAGAGCGAGCGCTACAACAACGCCTAAGGCCTTTAGAAACAACGATTGCCGAGCTTAGACGCGAAAACGCGCTCCTTAGAGAAGAAAACTCCAAATTGAAAGGCGCCGCTCCGCGACCGCAACAACCGCAGCTGCAGGAACGACACGCGACGCCATCGACACCTCTATCGCCAACTCCGTCACGGCCCGAACCGGCCGGGATGGACACGGACGACGAGAGTGGTTCGGTGGAAACGGCGGACGAGCGCGAGAACCGCCCGCCTACCGGAAAAAGAATCGCTCTAGATCCCGCAAGACCCGATAACAAAAAGCGTTGCGGCCGTTACGAAAAATTAAGACAACGTGTAGACAACATCGAGAAGAACCTTGATGAACGCTTTGCAAAACAGATGGCACAGATGGATGAAATGTTCAATAACGCGATTGCTAAGCTGTCTGAGCACATGACACAAATGTTCGCCACGCAATCGACGCGCATAAACGATATAGAGGCGAGGCTCCCGCCAGCTGCGGGTCGACCGATTAGAACAATAAACAAGCCGTACGCTAGACAGCAACCGAATCAGCAGCAGCAACAAAATACGCAGGCGGATGTGGAGACGCACTCTCAGCAACAATCGAGTCACCTAGACGGCGACGGGCTGCACTAAACACGGGCATCACCATGGCGGCTAAACACGGAAAGAATCACACAGACACTAGCAAACATTACACGATCTGGCAGTGGAACTGCCGGGGCTACAAGAGGAAGCGCGGTAATCTTCAGCAATTCATACGAACCCGCGCGAAGAAACCGGACGTGATCCTTTTGCAGGAAACAAACGTTCCGGTAAAGCTAGCTGGGTACAAAGCCATAGACGCGGCCGCGACGGACAACAAGCAAAGAAAACGGGCTACAGCCCGCGCGGCGGATGGCGCGACGCCGGATGCGTCCGCGGTGGTTGCGGGGCGGCCGTCGCGTTCATCGCCGGTTGCTGCCGTGCTTGTTCGACGTAATGTCACTGTGGCACAACGCGAACTTAAGAGCGTTAAAATACCTCATGTATTCGTTGAAATACTTCCTAAGCGCGGCCGAGGGCTTTTCGTCCTTAACGTGTACAGTAAACCTGCGCTGCAGCACCGTTTTGCGGAACTACTCCGGGGGGCGCGCACGGCCGCCCGCGACGAGCCTCTACTGGTTGCGGGTGACTTTAACGCTCCCCACGGAGCCTGGGGCTACAAGCGAGAAACACCCAAAGGCAGACACCTTTGGGAAGTCTCGCAAGACTTAGCGCTTGAGCTCATTGCGAACCCCGCCAATCCTACGCGCAGAGGGAACAGCGTGAGTGTAGACACGCTACCTGACCTTGCGTTTGTGTCGAACGTTACTGCAGCACATTGGCAAAATACGCAGGAGGACTTGGGGAGCGACCACTCGCTGATAGAAATCACGATAGACACGGGCCCCCGCACTCATGTTTCTAACCCTCAGGGCAAAGGGCGCAACCTCAAACTCGTGAAGTGGGACACGTTCCGCAAGACGCGAGAAGAGGGGGGACGAGGCGACGAGCCGATTACGGACATCGAAGAATGGACCGAGGTGCTCAGAAGGGATGTAGATGCGGCAACGTGCGATGTCCCGCCCGAAGCGAACCTCGAAGTAATCGACAGCAGGCTCCTACACATGTGGGAGGCTAAACGCGCACTCCAAAAAAGGTGGAAAGGCCAAAGACACAACAGGGCGCTGCGTAAACGCATTGCGCAATTAGACAGAGATATAGAGGAACACGCGTTCCAAGTGTGTAGGGCACAGTGGGAAGACACATGCAACGGCCTCGAGAGGCTGATGAGTGGGGCTTCCGCTTGGCGCTTCTTTCGGCACCTATTAGATCCGGAGGAGACCCGGCCCGCTCAAGGCCACAAGATTCGTAGGCTAATAAGAGATTACAAAGGAGATAATTTGCTCGATGCATTACGTGACCGTTACTTTAAAGCATGCCAGCGCATTCAACATCCCGACTACGACGGAGTCACAAATGACAAATTAGACGAGGAATTTAGTGAAGCGGAAATTCGGACAGTTCTATTCGAACTAAATACCCGGTCGGCGCCCGGCCCGGACCGGGTTACTAACAAGACGCTGCGTAATTTAGACGACAAGTCAATCTCCCGACTAGTGGCCTACGTCAACGAGTGCTGGCGTGGGGGCTCCCTCCCCCAGGCGTGGAAACGGGCGCGCGTTATCATGATTCCTAAACCAGGCAAGCGAGTAACGCTCGAGAATTTAAGGCCAATTTCTCTCACGTCTTGCGTTGGCAAAGTCCTGGAACATGCAGTTCTCAATCGAGTCAGCGACTTTCTCGAAGATCATGACGCGTTCCCACACACCATGCTAGGATTCCGCCGCAATCTCTCCGCACAGGATGCACTGCTTCAGCTAAAACATCAGATTGTTGACGACAATAGCAGCTGCACCAAGGCAATCCTTGGCCTCGATATTAAAAAGGCTTTTGACAACGTAAAACATGAAGCAATATTAAACAGAGTTAACACATTAGGCCTAGGTCAGAGGACGTACAATTACATTCGAGATTTTCTTGTTGGCAGGCGCTCACGTATTGTCATCGGCGATGTGCAATCGTCGGAATTTGAGACGGGATCGACGGGTACGCCACAAGGCTCGGTTATATCACCATTACTCTTTAATTTAGTTCTACTCGGACTTCCTGAGAAATTAACGCAAGTGGAAGGGTTGCAACACAGTATCTATGCGGATGACATAACCTTGTGGGTTACCGGAGGACGTTGCGACGGTCACGTTGAAGAAACGCTGCAGGCAGGAGTACATGCTGTCGAGGACTACCTGCAAGGGACGGGCCTCGAGTGCTCAGCGACCAAGTCCGAGCTCCTGCTCTACAGACCCACAAGCCGAGGTAGAAGAACCCCACGCGACGATGAACGCGAATACTCCAAAATGCGCGTTGTATCAGCAGACGGTACCCCCATACCGCACGTAGACAAAATTAGAATCCTGGGGTTACACCTACAGGCGAACGGTCATAACGGGGAGACAGTGCGAAGACTGTGTCGTTCGGTGGATGACACAATCCGGCTCTTGCGTCGCATCACGAATAGACGCAGCGGTATGCGCGAACACTGCGCGATCCGTCTAGTGCAAGCGTACGCGATAACTCGCATAACATACGTTGCCCCGTACCTCAAATGGCTAGGCTCGGAAAAAAACAAGATCGAACGCATGATACGAAAAGCGTTCAAGAGGGCGATTGGCGTTCCAATTAACGCGGGTACCGACAAGTTTCTAGAGCTCGGCCTTCACAATACACTCGATGAATTAATCGAAGGGCACAACGTTGCGCAATACGAAAGGTTATCCAGGTCGAAGTCAGGTCGACACATCCTCATGTCCCTCGGAATTATGTATGACACTCAGCATGGAGAAAAGACAGCGGTTCCGGCCTCACTCCGAGACCGCCTAATTGTCCCGCCGCTTCCAAAGAACATGCATCCGACGCACCACGTCGGGCGGCGTAACAAACGTGCTAGCGACCTTCAAGCGAAGTTTGGAAATAGTAAAGAGGTTGTGTACGTAGACGCCGCGCAATATGGAGGAGGGAGAAGCGCACACGCGATCGCGGTTGTTGACCGCACAGGAAAATGCCTCGCGTGCGCCACTGTGACCACGAGACACACGGAGGCGGCTGAAGAAGCCGCGATTGCTCTAGCCCTCGCCGCGGTGCCAAACGCCGAGGTCGTGATCAGCGATTCGCAGGCAGCAGTCCGCGGTTTCGCCCGCGGCCGCGTCTCGTGGGAAGCGGCCCGCATACTCAAAATTTGTGATGACGGTGATTCGAAGTCGCCCTCACAGCACCAAAATTCGACGGTCTTCCTCATCTGGACCCCGGCACACACCGACGTCCCGCCCCTGGGCAACGAGGCGGCCCACGCCGTGGCTCGAGGTCTCACTCACCGAGCCGCGGCCGATTACGTGGCCGCCGCCTCCGCCCCCGAGAGCGGGCTGTCGGACCTGCTGGATCGTGACAATACAACAAACACGCAACAACAAGAATCACAGTGGTCGTGGGGTGATCGCTTGACCACATTCAGAGACCTCACCCAGCACTACAGACTCGAAAGACGCCAATTCCCGCCACCGCATGTTAAATTAAACAGGAACGAAGCTGTAACCTTACGCTTACTGCAAACGCACACCTACCCAAGCCCAGCCGTTTTACGCCATTGTTATCCAGGCTTGTACGAGACCGATGCGTGCAGAGCGTGCGGACGGAGAGCAACGCTGCGACACATGCTCTGGGAGTGTGATGGCATTACTGAAACTGCCGCCGTTCGTAACGCGCCTGTGACACAGGAAGCCACTAGCTCGCTCCTTCCCGCTGTCGCCCCGGCTGCGGGTACCGCCGGGGATCTTCTTCACCGGCGACGCCGCCGCTGGGAGGCGGCCCTCAAAAGTTCAGAGCTGGAGGAACAGCTCTGGGCCGTCCGGCAAGCCCAAGATGCCGCCCGAGTTCAAGGACTTCGAGCCGCCATCTGAGGCTAACAGCCGGCGTGTATAAATAAAGTCTACTTCTCTCTCTGCACGTTGCGCGCTCCTTAGTTTCATCTCTAGTTTTTTCGTTATCCTCCACGTTTCTGCCCCGTACGTTAGTACTGGGAGAATGCAGTGATTGAATACTTTTCGCTTTAGTGAGAGCGGTAAGTTTCCAGTCATGATTTCGTAATTCCTTCCGAATGCGCTCCAGCCCATCCTTATTCTACGGAGAATTTCTTTTTCATGGTTAGGAGTTCCTGTGATTAACTCTCCTAGGTATACGTATTCGCTTACACATTGTAAGGGTTCATTGTCGATTTTAAATTCCTGTTTCTTAGCTAGGCTATTGAGCATCACTTTGGTCTTTTGCCTATTCATTACTTGCCCAGAAACTGTTCGTTTTCATAATCATAAATGAAATATCAGCTAGACCTGTTTCATTAATCTAATTAATGCTGCCATTTCTTGTATTATTTCCTTTGATACTGCCTGTGGCTCTTGATGACATTACAAATTGTTTAGCTTTTATATGCCTGTTCGTGAGTTGAGTAAGTAGACTGTTTGTAGAATACATTGTTTTGTAAGATTATAATTTTTTGCTAAATGTTTCCTGCTGACTGGTAAGTAGTTGTGCATCACAAAAGTATGAGCTCATGGTGGAAGCTAATAAATCTGTAAAGGTGCCTGAATGAATGATTACTGCTTGAAGTTTGAGTCAACACATGGCTTCCAAAGCAGCAGCTTACAGGCAATGCAGTGCTTGTAGCGTAATTGCTGCCCAAACTGGCCAACCAACTGGTGTGAAATAGGCAAGGATGGTTAAGAGGTCGAGTAATCACTCAGTTAATCTAGTTGTAAGATCCCAAACGATGCACATTAGTGTTTTCGAGATCTATATACTTACATCTCCTAGAGTTGAAGGGCCGGCAAATAGCCTGAAGTTCCAAACTTTGTTTTGAGCAAATAAGCGGGTATATGTACGATGTGAACATGATGCCACAAGAATTTCATGAGTACGTGTTCAAATAAAGAAATAACGGGGGATAGAACAACGTTTTCATGGCCAGTTCAGCCAATTTTGGTTTTTCGCTCAACCTACCTGCTTCTCCGCAGCAAAGAGGGCTAGCTGTAGCCCGTCATCATGCCCACGCCCACCTCGGTAAATGTAACACAACATCAGCGAATCATTGCAACTCACTGGTACGCTGGATCACCGCAGGGTCAAGGCTGAGTTTCCTCGTGGTGGTTTTGACGGATTACCGACCTAGGTACGGTGTCAAGTGTCTCAATGCGACAAGTGACGCGACCTAGCGGGAAAAGTGTGGCCGAAACTGTCTTATGAAAAAAGAGCGTAGGTGTAGGTGGTCACACTGCTGTTTTCTCTATGAATGAGCGAGCTTATTGGGAATTTCTAAAAATGAGGTCGGCGCCACTGGCCCCTTAAAGAATATGCCTTGCCTATAAAAGCCCATCTATCTTTTATCATGGATAACATCCTCTATAATTGTCATATGACAAATATAAGATACACATTCAGTCTACTTCCATGCGCTTTGCATATTCTTATGTTGTTGCCTATCAGTATTTGTAGAACATCATCGGGGGAAGAGCCATAACATGTCAGCATGAGTGCAGGCTGCTGTATGAGAGACGTTTTAATGATGTTTTAATGATGTTTTAACGAGATGTTTGAAGTGTACCTTCAGTTCTCACTCAGTCAAGTATTGGTTATGAGAATTCCGTGCTGCCGTAATTCTGAAATCCTATTGGGAGCCTGTTGTCCTGAAAATTTTTCCATGCAGCAGCCATTCATTACAGAATATTTGTAGACAGTTGTGAATAACCATGTTTCTCTCTGGAGACTTTACCATGTTAAAGGTAAAGCGTTATGGTGAGCATCAATATTTTAACGAATCTCTGATATGCCATATTTGCACTGGGGCTCTGGGCCTTAAATATAAAAATAAAGCTATCAAAAAGTGTCATTTCTGAATTTTGCTACAATGGCATTCAGGACACGTTTGCAGCACCTTCTGTAAAAAATCTAGCCCTGAGAAATACACCGTCATATTTACCGAGTAAATTTTCCACAACCATGCCGCCAAAAGTCAGTTTCGCACTATTTGCAAATTTGCAAGAGGACATGGCAGAAACGGCTTTATACAGATTACTTCTCTGGAGCTTTTTAAACCATTGGCTTTTGCAGTTTGCGACATCCAGGACAATTACGTGCCTTTTTCAAGTGGCACATGGTCGTTAGTACTGCATTCTTCCAGGAAAGCTTCATCTCTTCTGGTTGTATGAAATGTTCCATGAAACATATCAACTGTTTAATAAAGTGGTTTCAGTGGTGTTCAGTTTACTTCATTTGTTACTATTCCAACACCTTGTACAATTTGTACATTAAAAAATGTTAACTGCATGTGTCAAGTTAAAACCATAAGCTTTTGTAACTCTGGAAAAGATAGAGGCAGCAAGGTGAAACAAGGTTTCTCGCACTTCTTAAATGTTCAGGAACGTACTTGCTTAATGTTTGGCTTACTTGCTTTGTAATATTTTCTGCCTGTCATCCCTAAAAACTGAAGACAGGCAAAGTTGCGCACAGTATTGTCTTCATTATTTAGGAGCTATTTTAATATATCTCATACCAGAACATTAAATCCGTGTTATTTGTCATTATCAAGAGCCTGTACCTTGCCCACTGCAGCACAAGGGCCTCTGCCATAGATTTTCAATTGTCCCAGTCCTGCGCTAAGTGCGACTAATTTATTTCTGCAAACTTCTTAATCTCATCAGCCCACCCAAGTTTCTGCCACGGTTGCCTTCTGTGGGGATCCACTCTGTTACCCTTAATCACCAACGGCCATCTTGCCTTCGCATACCATGCCTTGCCTACATCCATTTCTTCTTAATTTCGTCTAGGATGTCCTTAACACGTGTTTGTTCCCTGACCCACCCGCTCTGTTCTCGTCCCTTAAAGTTTAATGAACCAACAAACATTGAAGCCTAGAAAAGCATAGGGGAGTTATTCAAGTTCCTCATTGTGGTACTAATCCAAACTAGAAGGGAAGCTCAGGGGAAGATGGATGCTTGAATCGATGAACAGATCGCAAAATACGATTTAGAACAGGGAATGTCGCAGGAGCCAACGTTTCGACAAGTGGAACTTATCTTCGTCAGGGCGGCGACTGCCTTCTCCAGCGCTCGTTTATGTACGCCACTGCACACTCTCCCCCGTCCTCAGAAAAAGAAGAGAAGAGCTGCACGTGCGAACAATAACAAAAAAAAAAGGGGGGGGCGGCTGTTGTGGGGTGCAGGGGAAGTTGGGTGACAGGTGTTAGCGTGACTAATATACATGGCAAGAGCGAAAGCTTCCAAAGAATCCGCTCATTGTACATAACTTGGAAATACATTGTGTGCGCAGGGCTAGAAAGCAGGATGAAAAAATTGGGGTACCCTTACGCTTCGCCTTTAAGAGTTGAACGCGATAGCGAAATCTGGCCCCTAGTGTGCACTTCAACCACTCAGTGCATACTGATTAATGTGTGTAGTTACACACACACACACACGCAAGCACAGACAGACACACACGCGTGGTCATGGAACACGAATCTGTAAGATTCTTCGCGCTGAGTGGCTACGCCAGGCTCGCTTCTACAGAGGTGCTTTGCGCCTCAAACTCCAGACTGCCGAAAGCAATTTCAATGCCAAGAAGTGGCGAGAACTGTCTGCTACGATTGATCGAAAAGCGGAGTACCTGTGGCAGCACACGCTCTTCCACCTTCGTGCCATGACCCCTAAGAAGGAGAGTGCGACGAACAAACACACTCGGTGGTGTTGTGCTTCCTGAACCGGTGAGACGCGTGTTGTGCCACGGACCCAAGTTTGCCACGGAACCGACCTGTTCGCCGTATGATTTGCTCACCTACGTCAGGCAAGTGCCTCGACAGATTCCTGAGGGTGAAAGGGACAGGTGTGTGGCCGACACGTGTTGATGTGATTTCCCGTTTTAAGCCTTCTACCAAAAAACTTCCAGTTAAGAAAATCGAGGGGTTTTTCAAAGACAAATTACGTTATTGCCTTCTGATAAAGATGGAGGCTTTGCCGTTTTGCCTAACTCTTTATTTATTGAGAAAGCAACCACAGCCGTTCATTCTGTCTTCAGATCTGAGGATGCCACCTCCCTCTGAAAAGTTACATCCCAGGCAAAAAAGCTGTGCGCGACCTTGGGTTTCGAAAAACTTGCCAAAGCAGTCGATAAGTGCAGGAAGCTTAGCCATGACATGTTTTTCACGGCTAAGACACACAACGTTGATTGCCCCCTGCGGGTAATTGTAACAGAGAGAGGAACATGGTAAAAAACTGTGGCTTTATTCCTTCAAGAAAAGCTCAGCTCGCTCACCATTGATGATCCCTTTCTAATAAGGCATTCGGACAGTTTGGCTGACTTTCTCCAACAGAATGGCAGGGGCCTAAAAGCATTTTCTGTAGACATCACAGACCTGTACTACTCTTTGCCGCATGGGAAGTTGTTACAGTGTGTTGACAATGCCATTGACTCATTTGGTGCAGTATCCTTTCGGAATCTCACGGGTGTACATAACAATAGCCTCTTAGAGCTTCTGTCCTTTTATATCAAGACGACTTTCGCATCTTTTAATGATCGGACTTACATACAGCATCGGGTCATGCCTCGCCCCTATCTTAAGTGACATATACCTTGCATATCATGACCGATTGCTGATAAGCATGCTCGACCAAAGTATTGTCGTTAAAGTATGTCGTTACGTAGACGACTTTCTGGTTTTTATCAGTTGCAGTGACGCTGCCTGCGAGCACCTAACCGATGATATTGTGAAGACTTTCAAAGACTGTTTCAATCCGCTTATATTGACGCACGAGATGCCTATTGACAACAGCTAACCCTTTTTAAATTGGAACTTGATTTTTACACCTGACCATGTGTGCTGGCTATACGAATCTAGGACTGGAAAGCCTCTTTTATTCTTTGACTCTTGCCATTGTAAGTTAGTTAAGCGAAGCATTACTAATCTTTGTTTCATCAACTTCCTTAGGAAATCATGTCATCATGTCATGCAACGCAGCTTTGTAGCTCAAACTGAAATGCTTTTGCGTGCTGGGCACACAGCTCTTCTGTTATCACTTATAGCGGAAAAACTGTTAAAACAATTAAGAAAGAAGGCCACTCAGAGGCTCAGCCGGAATTAAATGAACGTAAAGGACCCGTAGTTTTACCCTAGGTGCATGGCATTTCCCAGCATCTAAAAAAGATAAGCGAGAAAGGCGGAGTGAAAGTGGTGTTTTCGGCGCCGGATAAGTTACAGCGCATGTGCAAAGCAATCAATCCCTTTAAATCACGCGGTACTGTTTGCCCAACCAAGCACAAAACGCGGTTTGGCACATGTGAAGCGGGGGCTGTTTACTCTATACCACTCCCATGTGGCGAGAGGCACATTGGCCAGACGGGGCGCTGCCTCAATGAAAGGCTGAAAGAGCACCATTACAATGTGACAGAGTGATCCAGGGACACATCCGCATTCACTGCCGCGACTTTGCATGTTCCCCTGGCTTTGATCAATGCGAAGTGCTGAAGAAGCACCCGTTACAAATCATTCGTAAGATAATTGAAGCGAACTGTATAGCAAGAGTTCGAAACACATGTATCAGTGCCCCTTCGCTGGCTTTATCTAAACTTGATGTGTCCTTTCTTAATCAAGAGAACCTTATATGAACCTTTGCTCTGTGACTTCGCGCTGATTTGTATGATCTTGGCGATTCGTTCAGTTGTTTTAGGGGCGAAGCTCCTTAAGGTTCGGGTCTGTCCGTCCGTTGTAGTAGCGCGTTACCTGCTAGGAACGCGCTACTAGGAGGGCGTGTGTGGGAGGCGCGCCCTCGGCGCGTGCCTCCCGGTGCGCGAGCTCTCTCACTCATCCATCTGCTGTCTTGTGAGAGAGAGCGACAGGAGCGCGTTGACTATGGAAACGCTCTTTCTTAGATGAACGCTCTACCAGCTCGCAAAGAAGCGCCGCGGGAGCAGCGTCGGCTGATCCAGCGAGCGAGTGGAGTGGCGCGAGCCAATGGGGCCCTGAACTAAGAGCTCCACCCTACGAGGATGATCCCTCACTTCAGTTAAATAAATGTTTTCTCTCTCTCTCTCTCGCCCGCGAGAGACAACGTTGGCGCAGGCAGCGTCTCCTAGCGAGTTTCTTGATTGAGAAATACCGACTGCTCGCGTTGGAGAACCGTTCACCGGCCACCCATATATATATATATATATATATATATATATATATATATATATATATATATATATATATATGCACTGGATCTCCACTTGCAATGAAGTGCCGGTGGGAGATTTCACTTGTGCATAGTTGAACCATGAGGATTCGTAGCGTGCGCGTTAACTAAATTAATCCGGAACTCGGCACGATCTGCGATGAACCTCCCGAGCTTCGCCCACTCATCATCATTCATTCCGTGGATATGCTGTAATTTTTTTTGTATGCTTGCGCTAGTGTACATGTTCGATGCAATTTGCAAATAAAGCTCAGCTGAAAGTTAGCGCTTTGTCCTTTTGTGTCGGTCTGCTTGGCCGTTTCTCTTGTTCCATAATTCGCTATACCAGTCCATGTAGGCTGGAGAGTATCGAACTTGTATATGAGATGATACGATTACCTGTATTTTCTGTCCTTCGGCGAGCGGAAGCTTCCCTGAAGTATGTAGATATTTAGTTCGTCGAAATTACGACCTGTGATATTAAAACGCTGCGCCACACTCTTCGGCAGGTTATTCGCGGTGTCCGCGCGGTGCCCGCTTAATCTGTCATTAATCGGTTCACCAGTTTCACCGATCTGATGCTTGTGACAGAGGGAACATTCGAACACGTAAATGACGCTTGAACTAGTGCAAGTGAAACTTGATTTTATATGATGGACATTGTCACTTCGCGTGCTTTTAACTTTAAGACGATTTTGAATATGCTTGCATGTCTTACATCTGGGACGGGAGCAAGTTATTAAGCTGGCGGTGCGCTGAGGGTTTACTTTGGCATGTACTAACAGATCCTTAAGGTTTCTGTTGCGGCGGTAGGTGACTCTTGGTATTTCCGGAAACGCTTTTCTAAGGCGATCGTTGCATGTTAGTATTGGATAGTATTTGCGGAGAATATTATTTATGTTTAGAAGCGCATTGGGGTAGCTCTTTCTTTAGTGCTGGTGTCCTATCTAGTTTACGCGCTTCATTCTATGCCTAGTTGAGAGCGTGGTGAGGGTGATGGAATGAATTTAAAGAGACGCAACCGAGGACACACTCTAACGAAACGTCCCATACAGAACAAGACGCAACACAATCGACCAACATTAGCAACAACACGCGATCCACCAAAGTTAAGCCACAGGATGCCTCTACTCAGACAGTGGACGTGAAGCCAACACCACCAACAAAACACATACAAAAAGCAGAGGTGACAGAGACACGCACTATTTTTACCGAGACCTCTACATGTGTTAGAAAACACATAGATACACAGACAGACATCGTGGCAGACCTCTCCACCAAAACTAGAAGCAGCAGGCGAAGACTACCCCTAAACTCTAGCCCCCGGAGGCCTGCTCGAAATAAACACAAATGACTAAACAGAGAACTCAACTTATATAATTACAAATCTCGTTCTTTCCTACAATGACATAAACTCTCTGCCAAGCAAAGAAACTACAGATTACACATAGCTAAATACTCTAGCTACTCCAAAGAAGATGATATTGCGGATGGTTTAAATATTAAGGTCAGGTGTGCGCTTGGTGTACTTCCTCCTAGCCTATTCAAAAAATGAAATCGCGTCATAGAAAATGCTTCAGTGCCGCTAGTAGATATCTTAAAAGAACATTGTTGCAATCAGCTTATTGTAATAACCGATAAACTGAATGATGTTAAACTAACTGGTAAAAAAATAGAAGAACTACCCAAATTTGTCGAAAGGAAAGAAATCAAAAGAATAGCCATACAAAAGCGCAAAAGCACTCACGCAACGAAGTGCGTCCAAGATAATTTTATAAGCTCAATAAAAACAGTCTGTCCCTCGGTGCAGCACCGAGAACACACTAGGAAGGTGGTAGATATGTCACAGAGCCTAAATACAGTTGAAATAGGTCTTCTAGAACGCGGTCTAACATTTTGCCCGACAAATAATGCGGTTAACGAATGCGAGCTACACAAAGACATAACAGAGTTTTCAAGGCGTCTGCGGATCAGATATTTCTTTTGTGATAAAGTAGAGGCACGAGACAAATACAGACGCGGCTCCGACCGCCAAGCACGTTCAAGTTCAAGTTTATTTGTTTTATCACGTACACAAAACGGGTTACATAATACATACAGCATCAGTAGGTCCCAAAGTAAGAAACTGTCCGGGGGACCTCCTGTAATTGGTGGGGTACATGAAAGGTAAGTAAAAGCAGCAAGAAACTACAGAGTGCGAAAAAATAAAGATGCAAATATTATATATATATATATATATATATATAGCAAAAATAGAAAAGTTACATATTTATCATCCCTTACAAAATGCCATATATGGACATATAAAGAAATGCCATATATGGCTATATCAGGAATTGGGCAATATATGGCCATATATGGCAAGTGTCGCCATATATGACAAATTCCTGATATAACCATATATGACAATTCTTATATACGAACATATCAGGAATTGGACCATATATGGTCCAATTCCTCATATATATCCATATATGGCTACGTGGACCCGTATATGGATGTGGTCAGAAATGCCCACAATATCCTAAAATAGGTGTCGTTGACAATTATGTCTGTGTGGATGACTGTATAACGTGCATTATAAGGTATGTTATGTCAATGGCATAAACTTGCGTCCGCAGTAGTCACACACATACTAGGAGCATAACAGGCACATGACCTCAATAGGCACGCGCAACACTGCAGACTAGGGGCATGAGAAAGCAGGTAATGGGAGGAAAAGAAAAGACTACGAGCGCTACAAGGTCTTGCATGTTTTACATCTGCATGATCTACACACACACACACACACACACACACACACACACACACACACACACACACACACACACTGCTAAGATCAAGGTAAGATTCCAACGAAAAGAATAAACGTCTCCCACATGTGCCTCTTTGGTAAGAAAATCGGGAAGGCCAGAGAGTTAAAAAAGATAAAAAAACATACAAGAAAACTTTATTAACAAAACATACAAGGAGAATAAGCAATACTTAACGCGCAATTAGAAGACAGAAGTTCGATGAGCCGTAAGAGTACTTGCTAACACGTGGCCTTATCTGTGGCGTGCGAGCCGATAGTCCATAGAACAAGCACCGGCTGTCGTTTCCTCGCTACGCTGATCTCTGCTGAAAGCACTGGTGGGCTCGTTCGGCGTGGGCGTGCTCTTGCAGTAAAACACTACCTTAGTAACATCACCCTTCGGCCGTCCTAGTCACACCACGACCGCGCGCGCACTTGTAAAAAATTCTGCCGCACGTTGTTCTCGTTGGCCCTGCGCGACAGTGCCCTGTCGTCACCATTGACACGTTTCATACATGAGCTGCAATGCTGCGAAGGCCACGCAAGCAGTCCGTAAAATAAAGGAGAGGTGTATCGCTCAGACTCGCAAACGAGAGACAAAAAACACAGACTCGCACATTTCGATTGTTTACCCTTCAATTACGAGCGTGTTTTGTTAAGCTGATCAGAAATGTATTATGACGTGAGGCTGCGAGCGAGGCATTTATTGTTTTTCGCTCCCGCAAGCAACGCACTACTTTTTGGTCGCGGAAATACACAGAGTAAACAGGAGCACCATCTTACAGCGCTGCACGTGCAGGCACGCACCGCGACTGCCTACCGTGACTAACCTGGTGCAAGTTTGGGTACACAAAGGGACTCGCCGTCTGCGCCCCTCAGCTGGAGGGGTGAGCGCTCTCCTGGGGACGCGTTCTTGTGCGTCGGCTGAATGGGCAGTGCGTCGCTTTTTGCAAATTACCCTTTCCCCCTGAGGCCATTCCAAAATAAAGTTGTTTCTACCTCTACCAGTTTCCCTTGACTGGCTCATGAAAGTTTCACGTACCCTCAGTAGTTAACATGCGTGACAGGCTTTATCTGTGTTTATATCTTAGTTGATATGCAGTGATCTTAGCCAGAATAAATTCGCTCTTTATAAAAACATGGCATACGCACGGAATCAGCGAGAATATTTTTCTCACACCTTCCGTGTAGATTGTGATCATGAACGCCACGCATATCGTGCTTGGAAAGACTCGCTTGCCTGCAGATTTAAGTAATACATGGCTGCTCCAGTAAGGGTTATAAATATAATGACAAGATTGGTCTATGCAGTGTGTTCCGCCAAAAATATCCACAGGAGAATGTTTCAGACAGCACTGATGCTATACGTCATTCGTAATCCCGGTCTGCAATGATAGCAAGCATTATAGAAAACATAAATGCTGTGAATTCGACACCCGAAGTGAAATGTAGTTGTTACTAAAATGAGATCATTTAGGCAGTGTTCAATATAGGGCCAATAAGATTTCTACTGAGTGCGATTCAATTAAACCTTGCTTAAATTTTGTCAATTGAATTGGTATCGACTGAGAGTCAGTTGACGCTTTCCGTTATTATGCCAATTAAAGTTCCATTGAGGGCGCTCAATAGAAATTGCGATTTAAAATGATTTTCTATAGACTGAAAAGGAACTCGATACGCAGTTAATTGAAACGCAAAGTGCATTTTGGTAAGGGTTAGCAGCGCTTGCCTCGTATAAACGGCAGCGCGGAGTCCCCGCGCTGAATGGTGGCTTTACTGTTCAAATAAAGACGTTATGTTGCCAGCACATGAGTTGTCTAAATGTCTCTTCAACAAATATGAAAGCTCTGCTTGAGTTCTGCTGCTTGATCGGTAATTCTGCTGTTAATCAAAAGCTCGTCGTGCGCATGCACATGTCTCCTTATGAGTTCCTTTAGTATATGCTGCCAATAACAAGAGAAATAAACAGAGAATATGATCGAATCTCTATTAATATTGTTGCAATATATGTTTCATGCCGTAAATTGCTCAAAAGAATGTGAACGGCCGGGCTTGCTTTTTTGTAGTTCGTGGTGCATGCACGCAGTGAACTTTCAATCTTTTTAATGTCAGTAAATGGAGGCTTCAAAGCTGCTGGGACATTTTTCTTTAATTTTGAAAGCATTGTCCTACACCTGCACAATTTCTCACCTTCGACATCTAACAATTAAACAATATCATTTGAACTTTATATATTATATTTTTCTTGTTGAAAACAATTAGCCTGCTTCTGTGCATGCATCGTGCATTAATAGAAAGTAGGACTATAAAAAAGTGGAACTGACATGCATATAGTGCGTACATGACAGGAGATGTGGTATTGATGATTGTGTGTATATAAATTTAATGGCAATAGGACCACCTGGTGCATCATGTATTCATTATGGTGTCAAACAATTTGTCTGATACGTACAGCTGTAATGTGTGTGTATGCGTGCCACGTACGTGTTTATTGGCCGATTTAGACATGCAGTTCATATATGGTACATGACTGCAGATCCCTTATATGGCTGCATTTGACCCCACTTATAGGCCGACCGCGCCATATTGGCTGCATTTGATGCCATATATGGGATGGACGTGCCATATATGGCCTTATTTGAGCGCATATATGGCAACATATGGCAACATTTGCTCATATGTGGCCACATATGATTTATATATGTGCCATATATGGCATTTTCGTAAGGGATAACAGCGTTACACAATACTAAAACGAAAAAATGCACATAATGGATACACAGGAATCAAGCGATGAAAAAAAGTATTACAAAAGAACAAAAGGTTCGTTTAAGAGGATGTTTTTAATGTTGGGTTTAAAGGAATGGCAATGAACGAGATGAAATAGAAAGAGACGGTATATGATTCCAGAGATGAACACCATAGAAACGGGCGGTAAACCTGCCATAGTTAGATGTGATTTTTGTTTATGTGGGGTTTAACGTCCCAAAACCAGTTCTGATTATGAGAGACGCCGTAGTGGAGGGCTCCGGAAATTTCGACCACCTGGGGTTCCTTCACGTGCACTGGCATCGCACAGCACACGGGCCTCAACATTTCGCCTCCATCGAAATGCAGCCGCCGCGGCCGATTCGATCCCGCGACCCTTGGATCAGCAGCCGAGTACCGTAGCCACTAGACCACCGTGGCGGGGCTAGATCTGATTTTTGGTAAGAGAAGCTTATCTGAAAACCTGCTATTATTGTTGTTGATAAGGTATGGAAAGGAATACAGTCAAATGATATTTCATGATGAATGAGACGGTATGTGATGACCGACAATCTGTGATAAAACTACTTTCGAATTGGCATGATGCCAAGGTGTTGATAGATAGGTACAGGATGGGAACGGAATGCGCTAAAGGTCATTAATTTTATCGCCTGCTTTTGAATATTTTTAAGTGGTTTGAGTTGAACGGCATATGTGTTACCCCAAGATGACAAGCAGTATGATAAATGGCTGTTAATGTAAGCATGATAAAGTGAGATGAGAACATGAGGTTGAAAAAATGCACGTGTTTTAATCATAATGCGCATACGAAATGAAACCGTTTTTATTAGCGAATTGATGTGACTGTTATACTTAAGATGCTTGTCAAGGGTAACACCCAGGAATTTAGCATTATCAGATGCCGTTATAACATAATTAATCAATGAGACCGTTATGGATGAAACAATCATAGTTTCTGGACTATGAAACACTACAAAAGTTGGTTTACTCTGATTAATTTGAAGTCGATTATTTCTACGCCACGAATGCAGTGTTAAGATCTGCATTAAGTGTGTCTTGAAGTGCGGTGAGCGATTTATGTGGTGAATAAATGGTGTGGTCATCAGCATACAACCAACATCTAGAAGAAGTAAGCGTATTAGGGAAGTCGTTTGTGAATAGGAGAAACAACAAAGGACCTAATATAGAGCCTTGGGGAACGCCATAGTTAATTAGTTTAGTCAATGACAACCGACCATTAAGATAGACCACTTGCGGCCTGTTAGACAAGTCGTTGCGAATAAGATTTGGAGGTGGGCCAGTAATACCAAAAGACTCGAGCTTAGCCAGACGTAGACACCAGATTCTTAGCAAAGCCAAGAGCTAGATCAGTACGTAAAGCTAGTCACAAGAGACATCCTGAATACAACAAGACAGAGTCGCAAACCAAAGGACCTATCCCGCGAAGAACATGATTCCCTGCAACAACTCGCGGACAGAAACGACATAATAATAAAACCAGCAGAAGAGGGTAGTAGTATAGTAATATGGCGAATAGAAAAGTACAAGAACGAGGCAATCAAGTAGCTCACTAACAATGCACATTACCGAAAATTAGATTCCGCCGCAACTGTGAAATACAGCAACAGGATACCACGCACTATAACAGACCTTTTAGCCAGCGAATTAATCACACAATCCGAGTACCGCTCTTTAATGCCTGATAATAAACCAGCAGGCCGTTTCTACCTCCTTCCTAAGATCCACAAGGTTAGCACAGATGAACTACTTACCGCTGATATACCGGGCAAACCCATAGTGTCTAACAATAACAGCCCGACGGAGTCATAATCGAAGTTTCTTAATCACCATCTATCCGACGTACCGCCCAACCTTCCGTCATTTATTCAGGATACACCTCACTTTCTGCGGATTATAGAATCTATTAACGAAATACACTTTCGGGTCAGACAATTCTGGTAACGTCACCTCCCTATACACGAATGCACCTATCACAGAAGGAATCGAAGCGCTCTCGAAGGCAATACAGAATAGCAAACGTGCACACGCCGCTGAAGTTTACGTCGCGTTACTAAAAATAGTACTTACACTTAAATACTTTGAATTTGACTCGACCAACTGCCTACAAATTTTAGCGCCAGCATGGGAACTCCTTTAGCGCCGACCTACGGCAAAATCTTCATGGGGCGACTAAAAGCACAGCTTTTGGAATCGTCGCCGCTGAAACCTCGCACCTACCTCCATTGCATAGACGATGTCTTTATTATTTGAGAACATGGTGTAAGTGCACTAAGCACATTTTTTGAGCATTTTAACAACTTCCATCCCAGCATTAAGTTTTCCATGCACCACTCTTCTAGTAAAATTGATTTCCTCGATACGACAGTATCCATCGGAAAAGGAAAACAAAGTCGACACTTTACATAAATCCAACGGATAGCCAGCAATATCTAGATTATAATAGTCATCACCGTGACAATGCAAACAGGGGATATTTATAGTACAGGCAAGGCGCATAAGAAGGATTTGTAGCAACAACGCGGATTACGTTCACCACTTAAGCAATTTAAAGGCAACTTTAGCTGAACGAAATCGCCCGCACGACGCTCTCAACAAGGCATACAATGGCGCGCGTAAACTAGATAGGGCACCAGCACTAGAAGAAAGGGCCCCTAAAGCGCAGGCCAACCAGCTTCTGGCATTCATAACGAAATAGTCCAATTCGCTTCTAAACATAATATTTTTCGCAAATACTATCAAATACTATCCAAGCAACGATCGCCTTAGAAAAGCGTTTCCGGAAATACCGAGAGCCAACTGCCGCCGCAACAGAAACCTTAAGGACCTGTTAGTACATGCCAGAGCGCACCGCCTGCTTAACAACTTGCTCCCGTCCCAGGTGTAAGACTTGCAAGCATATTCAAAATGATGTTAAAGTTAAAAGCACGGGAAGTGACTATGATCATCATGTAAAATCAAGTTTCACTTGCACTAGTTCAAACGTCATTTACGGGTTGGAATGTTCGCTTTGTCACAAGCAACACATCGGCGAAACTGTTCAACCAATTAATGTTAGATTAAACGGGCACCGCGCGGACACCGCGAATAACCTGCCGAAGGCAGTGGCGTAGCATTTCAATATGCCAGGTGGTAATTTCGACGAACTGAATATCTACATACTTCAGGGAAGCTTCCGCTCACCGAAGGACACAAAATACAGGCAATCGTATCTCATATACAAGTTCGATACTCTCCAGCCTACAGGCATAAACCTTTAAAAGGGAACTCTTGCGTCCATTACATACGGTGGGGTGTTAACGAAGCCGACAAAAGGTTAAGATACGCACAAGCTAACAATGTTTCTCCCAAAAAGTCTACTTTTTCAGGTGCGGAGCCGCCATCCAGTTCGACGAGAACGACGGCGTTAAAGAGCCCAGTTACATCTTTAGCAACAAGCTTTCGGTGAAATGCACTGCGTGTGCGACGCGGGTGGTGCGGGGTGAAGAGGGGGACACATGCCATAGGAGCAACTCCTGTTCCGACGGAACGTGTGTTTCTTTTAACGCGACAGCGTTAGACAGCTCGCTCCGCAGAAATACCGCCGTCGGTGGCGGCGTCTCGGTGAGCGAAAAATAATATCTCCGAAAATTTACAACTATGGCCCTCTAGCGGAAAACACTTCAAGCAATGTCTCGACTACTGTGGTCTCCGAGATGGCGCTCCCGCCATCTCGGAGACCATGCGACTACAGCACATCCTATAGGCGGTCTCGTCGGATGCTCTGCATCCACTTTTTTAGCATTTCATTCTCACGACACCATTAAAGAAGTGAAATACTGCAGTTGCCATTTCACCGACCATAAGGCGATGCTTCTTACGGTTGGCCGTAAGAGGTCTCCAGAAGAACAAATTGGACAGCTGCCAGATAGTTAACGCAAGAAGAACGACAGAATGTCACCATTTACGAATAAATGTGCCACGCCTATGCGCAGTTCATAATAGAGGACCATGTGACATCACTGTGCAAAATTTTCATGAAGTTGATATAAAAGTGCTGTTAAATAGATTGAAAACCTCTTGCATTACTATTGATACGCCGCGCGCGCGCGAGTGTGTCTGTGTCTGCATGTGTGTGTGTGTGTAACTACACACATTAAGTATGCACTGAGTGGTTGAAGTGCACACTAGGGGCCGGATTTCGCTATTGCGTTCAACTCTTAAAGGCGAAGCGTACGTGTCCCCCAATTTTGCACCCTGCGCACACAATGTATTTCCAAGATATGTACAAGGAGCGGATTCTTTGGAAGCTTTCGCTCTTGCCGTTTATATTAGTCACGCTAACACCTGTCACCCAACTTCACCTGCACCCTATCCCCACCCCCCCTTTTTTTGTTGTAGTTCGCACGTGCTCCTCTTCTCTTCTTTTTCTGAGGACGGGGAAGAGTGTGCAATGGCGTACATGGACGAACGCTGGAGAAGGCAGTCGCCGCCCTGGCGAAGACAAGTCCATTTGTCGAAGCGTTGGCTCCTGCGACATTCCCTGTTCTCAATCGTATTTTTCGATCTGTTCATCGATCATTGCGGTACTGTAATTTTGGAGTAAGTAGAAAGGAATTAAAGTGGACCAAAAGACAAGCCTGCCTTCGGTGGGAACCAAACCCGCGACCTTCGGATAACTCGTCTGAGGCAGTCGTCCCTCCATCCACTTCATCAGGTATTTATGTACGTGTAATCCTGGGAGTGCTGGGCAGTGCCACTTGTAGCCATGGCGACGAGTGTGGGACACTGTTTTTTGGTTCGGTTCCCACAGAAGCCAGTTTTATCTTTTCATCTACCTTAATTCGTTTCTACTTACTCAAAATTACAATAGCACAATTAGGAACTTGAATGACTTCCCCTATGCTTTCCTAGGCTTCAATATTTCTTAGTTTATTAAGTTGTTTGTAAAAATAAACGAGCTCTTGACCCCTTCCCTACCATTATTTGTAAGTTTTGCTATTTTAATGACAATGGCAATAAGTATTACTTTATTCAAGAAATCTTAAACGTGAAGTTGCCTCATAGTTTTAGGGGTGAAGCTCCTTAAGGCGTGGGTCGTGCGTCCCCGATGTATGTATGTAGTAGTAGTAGTAGTAGTAGTAGTAGTAGTAGTAGTAGTAGCAGTAGGTAGCCACCCGCGCGTGCCTGCCGGGAGGCACGCACGCGCCGAGGGCGAGAGACAACGTTGGCGCAGGCAGCGTCTCCTAGCGAGTTTCTTGATTGAGAAATACCGACTGCTCGCGTTGGAGAAGCGTTCACCGGCAACCCATATATATATATATATATATATATATATATATATATATATATATATATATATATATATATATATATATATATATATATATATATATAGGCACTGCATCTGGACTTGCAATGAAGTGCCAGTGGGAGATTTCACTTGTGCATTGTGCATAGTTGAACCGCGAGGATTCGTAGCATGCGCGAGATGTTATAAAACTAAATGGCGGTACTTGTAGTTGATGATGAAAGATGCGAGATGTTATAATAGTTTGATGACATTTACTCAAGTGTTTCACTTTTAATTGTGGGGCGAATTGCATGGAAGAGTTTCACGGTTTACCGATGATTCCTTCCGGAGCTTCGCCCCACTCATCATCATTCACCCCGTGAATATGCCGTGATTTTTATAGGGTTGGACCACAGACAGTTATTTTTTCGGCGACTCGGATTCAACTAGTATCTGAAAATTCAGGACATTTTACACTCTGTGCTTTCATAGACCCCGTGCCCTTATCGCTAAGGCTAACCTGCCATGTCTGCTAAATGGCCATGATGTTTCACTGGTGCCCAGTCAGGCTGCCTTGCCCGTTTGGCAGCCAGTATTCTCTGTCAGGAGTCTTGTCCGAAAGCACAATAACTTTACTTTGATGCAGGCCCATATGGACTTAAAAAGGCTGTCAGATAAGTGAAAACTTAACCACACATAGTAAGCCAGAAAATCTGCTGGGAAATATTTTTTCATCTTACCTGTGTGTCAAGGTTGCAGAAAGAATGTTCAGGCTATTATGCCTTCTCAGAAAAAAAAGAAAAGAAAGGTTAGCTGAATTTATAAACCACTTGACTACAAGTTTTATTCTGGAACATACAAAAGTTGCACATCCTGGTTTTACCCTGCAGGCATTCCTTGTCATAAAGAATGCACAATCCTTCGCTCTGATAAGTGCAAGTTCATCCATGAAGCTTTTTGACATGCTTAATGTTCGTCTTGCAGGCCCCTGTGCTGTGATAATGTGGGTGTGCACGACTCTACGAAGTGGTATAAAAGTATTGGTGGGTATCTTATGAATAAACAGATTCCAGTAGCACCTATTATATGTTTGTTGTTCTTTGTGTGTGTTAAGAGGATGTTGCTGTGATCCTAGTAATCTGTTAATGAGTGTATTATTGTGGACATAGACAGGAAAGTTTTTACGAGCAGAAGTTGTAGATTTTGAGTGTGCCTACAGTGACCTTGAACCCAAGCAAAGTACTTTGCTAATTCAATGGTTGGGTGTTGAAGGGCAACAATGACCAAGAAACCCTTTGATGAGTGGGCATCAAAAATGCACAGGATTGAGCAAGTTCATAGGAACTCGTGATGGAGGAACCTTGTTCACTCACTGCACGCTTGAAAGCAGGACGAAGGACATATGTCACTTTAGATGGGACCAGTGGACAACCTTCACAGCCTCAGATGTTTCTTTTAAGGGCACTATTAGTAAAGTTAATTGCGAATTTGCACATGAACCATAGACATCAGCACTGGAATATTAGGATAGGGCAATGCTTCTTGCTATTGCTGCAATGCAAGCCAGCAATTCCTAGATATGTGATGACATAAGATTATTTATTTATTTATTTATTTATTTATTTATTTATTTATTTATTTATTTATTTATTTATTTATATCAATATCCTAAAGGCCCTATTGGGCATTACATAGGGGGGACTTAATTGAATACATGCATTTCAAACAACATAACTAGAAAACAAAATACCAATAGAAAACAAAAAAAAAGAAACAGCGAGTAAATTGAATCACAGCGTCCAGTCTATTACATTCACAGACATCAGTCGAATACACACTGATGAGTACAAAACTTGTTTTTTTTAATATTGATGAAAGCACTTCTGAAAATTACATCGTAGACATTGAATATATATCGCGAAAAAAAACACGTAAATGAAACGAGAACAATTATACCCAGGTTGGCAATGTTACTCGCTATGCAAACAGCCCTGCAGCATCGAATGAAATATGGAAGGATCTGTAATTTCGGCGATATTAGGTGGAAGGGAGTTCCACTCGATTATGCATAATGACAATGGCGAGTTCTGAAACTTCTTGGTCCTGGCAAAAATGGGGGCCACTTTGTGCGCATGATCAAGGCGGGTTGATGTATGAGGGGCTGGAAAGATATGAGACTGGGCGAAGGATGAGTTGCTGTGATAAAGTGAGTGGAAGAACGATAGTCGAGTATGTCGCCTGCGCATGACAAGTGTGGTAACGATGAGTTCTGCCTTCAC
Organism: Hyalomma asiaticum; assembly: GCA_013339685.2. Lineage (NCBI taxonomy): Eukaryota > Metazoa > Arthropoda > Arachnida > Ixodida > Ixodidae > Hyalomma > Hyalomma asiaticum. The sequence continues at coordinate 150,798,616 of CM023483.1, forward strand.
TAAACAAACACTTATGTAACGGGAGTGGAATGGTGAGATAAACCTAGCAGCTTTATTCTGTACCATTTCGAGCATGTTAGTAAGACCTATTTGGCAAGGATGCACTGTAAGCAAAAGTTGCCCGATATTTGGGTTTTTACGGCTCATGAGCCTTAAAAACTCCCTTGTTTTCAATATTACTACGTCTTGTTGAGGTAAAAGGAGCATATGACATAGTTTTACTACCACCTGTTAGAAAGGTAGTAAAAGGACGTTACTGCCCTATTTTACTACATAGGGGGTTTTGTGTCACGTGATAAAAAAACCCCAGTCTAGAGTTTAAAGCCACGTGACCAAAAAGTACGTACCACGTCACGTGGTAAAAAACTCCAAACTGCCGTGGCGCAGGGTGGGGGCCGTGATGGCCCTCGAATGACTATTTAGGCCTAGCCATATTGTACGCATTTGCAAGCAACTGTTCGTCAAAAGCGTCGGTCGCGGAAGAGGGGACGCGACGTCTCGGGGCGTGAGTGTGAACGGCGTGAGTGTGATCAGCGCGTACGCGCATCGGCGCACGCGCCGACACGCGTACGCCGGCATCCGTCAACCAGAACTTGATAACGTGACAGCAGCTATGCCTAGTGACAGTCGTTTCGAAGGCCCGCCGAGTTCTGGGAAAGCACGGAAACTACGGTCGCAAACGTTCCTGACTGACCGCATCGTCAACCAGTACGACAACGACACGGCGAACTACCCCGAGTGTCACCAGTGCGGCGTGGTCTTGTGCCGAGTTCGAGCGATGCTGGCTGTCCTAGCGCCGGTCTTGGTGGACGGCGGCCAAGTGAAATCGCACTTTCGAGTATCTCTGCTCCCGCGCTTGTGCCTGTGTTTGTTGCGCCCTCAACGAGTGAAAACGTGCTTCCAATGTTATAAGTTCGAAGGGTGAGTCCTCGTTTACTGCTCAATAAATTGAGTGATGTCTGCATTTTGCGTAAGCCTAGTGTTTACCCAGCCACAGTAAACCTCGAATGAGCTTTAAAAATAACTAAAAAAGCCGAGAAAACATTGTTTAGGCAGTAAGAAATTACCCCGCGTATAGTCGCTGAGAACCTCCAGGGGGGTAAATAATCACTGCCGTTTCTACGTTCAGAAACTCGGTTAACGTGAGAGTAAATTTTTACCTTGACTGTTACGTAGTAAAGAAAAGGTAGTGCGCAAGAGGACAAGCTGTTTACTCCCGTTCCTGATTATTTTTGTTTAGGGTGTGCCATGAGATTGAAGCCTATTCTAGAGATCGCCAAATCAATGAATTGAAAGCGCGCAGTCTTGTGTCCCCATTAGTGAAATGCAAGCGTCGTTTAAGGAGGCCGAGTTTCTTGAGAGCCTTATTAGTAATATGTCTCTATGTGGTGCAGTCCAACTTAAACCCGAAGTGGGTATTACACCCAGATACTTAAATGACGTGGCTTTTTCTATTACAGAATCGTTTATTTTATAAGAGCTAGAGCATGCAAAAGTGATATTAGCAAACATTAAGTGTTTTTCTTTTTTACACGTTAATTTCCATCTGTCAATTGCTGCACCATTCCTTTAACCTGCAGAGATCAGCTTCTATTTCTGCGACATCATCTGTGCAAGTTATTTTCCTGGAAACAACACAATCCCCCGCAAAAATACGGATTGACGAACGTATATTAGATGCAATGACGTTAACACACACACACACACACACACACACACACACACACACACACACACACACACACACACACACACACATATATATATATATATATATAGTTAGGAAAGCAGATTTCCTTGAGCGCGAATAAATATTTTCAAAAGAAGAGATTCACACGATTAACAATATAACAAATGACGTTGCAGCTGGCGGACCGGCCTTCATGAGTCCCTCTGATAAAGGCCGGTCCACCGGTCGCAACGTCAGTAAAGTTATATTGTTAATCGCCTGAATCTATATATATATATATATATATATATATATATATATATATACACACACACAGTTACGGGATTAAGTGACTTCAAAGTGGGGCATGGGATCTAGGACAGGGCTAGCTGAAGACGAGGAGGTTGAGGAAGAAGAATGGCGAGGGCAGAGGCAATGGCTCTCGATTAAAGTATTTTATGTGTATTTTAGCTGTGTGTTTATCGTGTATATATATAGGCAGCATATAGGTAGCATATAGGGCCATACATATATAGGTAGCCTTAGGTAGCATATGAGAGTTTATTGGGCAGCATTCATTTTGTGGTAGCGCTGACGAACAAACAAGGACAAAAGAAGACACAAATATACGGGACGGGCGCTAGACATCAACTGGCTTTACATTTTTGAAAAAAAAACACATACAGGATGAACAAGTACACGTGATCGCCTGCGCAGATATCCATAGGCGCAGGTGCAATGCGCATTTTTGTTACCACCTTACGTTGGCAAGATTCAAGCTAAGATATTCATACTCTTTCTGAGACAAGGCGATAGAAGGAACACTTACGCACTCGTTTTTGTTAGCATCAGTCGCTACCGCCTCTATAATTTCACGTGTCATTTGGTCTTTGCCTTTTCTTAGCACACGTGTCGCTCTGAATGCCGGAGCACAACCACACCTGCGGCAATGGACCGCCAAATGCCCCCCCGCTGACTGCGCGTCAACTGCCGCACGGTGCTCAAGCAATCGGACATTGAGACAAGGCCCGGTCGGAACAATATAGCGCCTTCCGAATGAAAGCGGAATCTTGTACACAACGCCAATTTCGCATGGCACAAACGGGTCGTTGTGCTGCCTGGTGCATGCGTTGTTGCGTATGCGCCCGTTCACTGCTGGGCAAACGCGCACCAACTTCTCTGGAGCCGTGAAAACCACTGGCACTCCGCATTTCGTTGCCACCTTCTTTAGGCGGTGTGAGAAGCGGTGGAAGTACGGCAAGGCCACAGGCCTCGGGCTTAGCCTACTGGACGGCCCAGATCGGGCACGCGCTTCTTTCATCGCCTCCTTTAAGATGGACTCCGCCACTGAGCTTATGAGTTCCTTGGGGAAACCCACCCTCTCGAGGCGTTCCACTTGGTGCATCAAACTTTGGCCAACAAGGTGGTCACACGACTTCGCAAGAGCAGCCCTAAGGCAGCTGACAGCAATGCCCCTTTTAATCAGTTTCGAATGTGCTGAATCATATCTGAGGAGTTGTTTTTTTGAGCGTGGTCTATAGCTCCCGCATGCATGCGCTTCAGAGAAATTAAAACGTACATCGAGGAACTGAAGTTTACCGCCTTCTGGCAATTCATGGGTGAACTTAAGACCCTTTGAACAGGCACTAAAAACATCTAAAACAGTCCAGGTAACGCTATCTTGCTCTTGATGCTCAACCCCCCTTAATACCACCAGGTAATCGTCAACATACCTAAAAATCTTTGCTCTAAGAGCCACCTCGACATAAGATCACGTTCTACATGACGCCTTCTGGCAGTAAGAGTGCGCTACACACGCATCCAAGGCTACGAGTGGCGCTGCCTAACACTCCCATGATTCCATATACATAAATACCCAATAAGGTGGACGGAGGGACGACCGCCTTCGTAGCTCAGCGGTAGAGCATCGGACGAGATATCCGAAGGTAGTGGGTTCGGTTCCCACCGAAGGCAGGTTTCTCTTTTCGTTCTTAATTCCTTTCAACTTACCCCTAAATTACAATATCATCATCATCATCTTCAGCCTGTTTAGGTCCACTGCAGGACGAAGGCCTCTCCCAACGATTTCCACTCCACCCTATCCTGAGCGAGTTGGTTCCACTTTATGCCCGCAAACTTTTTAATTTCATCGCTCCAACTAACCTTTTGCCTGCCTCTGTTGCGTTTTCCGTCTCTTGGTATCCATTCCGTCGCTCTTAGAGTCCATCTGTTATCTTTCCTCCTCATGACATGTCTTGCCCAGGTCCACTTCTTTCTTTTAATTGACATAATAATATCGGCTACTCTTGTCTGTTCTCTGATCCATTCTGCTCGTTTTTTATCCCTTAGCGTTACCCCTATCATTTTTCTTTCCATTGAGCGTTGCGCGCTCCTTAGTTTCATCTCTAGTTTTTTCGTTATCCTCCACATTTCTGCACCGTACGTTAGTACTGGGAGAATGCAGTGATTGAATACTTTTCGCTTTAGTGAGAGCGGTAAGTTTCCAGTCATGATTTCGTAATGCCTCCCGAATGCGCTCCAGCCCATCCTTATTCTACGGAGAACCTTGTTCATGGTGAGGAGTTCCTGTTCTTAACTGCCCCAGGTATACGTATTCGCTTACACATTGTAAGGGTTCATTGTCGATTTTGAATTCCTATTCCTTACCTAGGCTATTGAGCATAACTTTGGACTTTTGCCTATTCATTTTTAACCCAATTTTAATACTTTCCCTGTTTAGGTCGTCAATCATGTTTTGTAGTTCGTCTCCATCATTGCTAAAGAGTACAATGTCGTCTGCAAATCTTAAATTGCTGAGATATTCTCCGTCTATTCGAATTCCCTTTTCTCCCCAGCCTAGACGTTTAAAGACTTCCTCTAAACATGCAGTGAACAGCTTCGGGGATATCGTATCTCCCTGTCTCACACCTCTCCCGATCGGGATTTCTCTGCTTCGCTCATGTAGGAGTAGTGTGGCTGGCAATCTTTGTATATGTTGTTTATGGTTTTCACATATACACCAGGTACCCCTTGTCGTCGTAGAGCTTCTAGAACTGCTTGTATTTCTATGGAGTCAAATGCTTTCTCGTAGTCGATAAACGCCTTATAAAGAGGTTTGTTATATTCGGCGTACTTCTCAATTACTATGTTGATAGCGTGGCTGTGGTCCATTGTCGAGTAACCTTTCCTAAAACCAGCTTGTTCTCTTGGTTGGTTAAAATCGAGGGTTTCTCTTATCCTCGTACAAATTACTTTTGTAAATAGCTTGTATATTACTGGGAGTAGGCTAATTGGTCTGTATTTCTTTAAGTCCTTTATGTCACCTTTCTTATGAATAAGGATTATATTAGCATTTTTCCAACTGCGCGGTACACTACATGTCTTGACACATTTCGTGAAGAGCGATGCAAGTTTTTCAAGTAAAATATCTCCTCCGTCTTTGATCAAGTCGGCTGTTATACCATCTTCACCGGCTGCTTTACAGCGGGACATGCCTTTGGCAGCTTTTTTGACTTCGTCAGCGGTTATACATGGAATTTCAGTGTCTTCCTCTGATTCTATTTCTTTTAAGGTTGTATGGTCTGTCTCAGAGCTGTACAGTTCAGAGTAGAAATCTTCTGCTATCTTGACTATTTCGTTAAAATTATTGATAGCGTTACCTTGTTTATCTTTTAGTGCATGAATTTTGTTTTGTCCTAAGTGCAGTTTCTTTTTGGCCGATTTAATGCTGGTGCCTTTTTCTACTGCTTTCTCTATTTCTCTCGTGTTAAAGTTTCTTACATCTCTTTGCCTGGCTTTACTGATCAACTTTGATAGTTCTGCGAATTCTATCTTATCTTTTGGCGAAGTTACTTGCATTTGTTGGCGTTTTTTTTCCAGGGACATGCGCCAACAATGAGCTACGACGACGAACAAGTGGAGCAGTTCTACGAGGATATCGAATTAGCAATAACGAAAGTACGGACACAATACACAGTAGTCATGGGGGATCTGAACGCCAAAGTAGGGACAAAACAAAGTGGAGAGCAGGCGATTGGCAACTACGGCGTCGGCGGTAGGAATGACCGTGGGGATATGCTCGTACAATTAGCCGAAAGAAACCGGCTCCGAATAATGAACACGTTTTTCAAGAAACACAAGAATAGGAAGTGGACGTGGGAAAGCCCTAATGGGGAAACAAAGAATGAAATCGACTTTATAATGTGCGAACAACCAGGCATAATTCAAGACACAGAAGTAGTGGGGAAGATAAAATGCAGCGATCACAGATTAGTAAGGGCGAAGATTGTACTTAACCTAAATAAAACAAGAACTAAATTATTTACTAGAAAAAAATGTAGTCTAGAGGTAATCAAAACGAAGAACGAAGAATTTAAAGTCTCCCCAAGCAACAAGTTCGAGGCCTTTGGCGAAAATGGTGACAATGTAGAAGAAATAAACAAAACTTTAACGAAAACAATCCTTGAAACAGCGATAGAACTCGGGGGTAAAACAGCAAAGCAAACAATATGTAAGTTGTCCCAATCTACCAAGGACTTCATAAAAAAAGGCCAACAAATTACAATATCATAATTACTAATTCGAATATCTTCCCCTATGCTTCAATGTTTTTTTGTTTCATTAACTTGTTTCTAAGAAATAAAGCGAGCCCTTGACCCCCTTTCGTTATATATATATATATATATATATATATATATATATATATATATATATATATATATATATATATATATATATATATATATATATATATATATATATATATATATGTATGTATATATATAGTTACTACTTTAATATGGAAGAAGGCATTCGCAGACCACCAACTGAGAAGCACGAGCTGCGCCCACCGGCATTTGGATGAAGACGAAATTGCTGCGGCTGCTCCCGTAGTTTCTGTGGTATTCTCTGTGGAATACAGATCTAGTTCTGCCTTGTCGCATTGTGGTCCCATGCCAGTTTATTCTGCGTCGCGACACTGGAGGAGGTGCTGGGCTTCAGCCCCTGATGCTCGGGACTCCCTTGCGGAGCGACGCTTCCGGTCCGACTGAGCAGGAAGTTCCTGCTGTGGATACCCCTGTCCACCGATACAGCCGCCGATACAGATTCCCTTGGAACTGCCCCCGTCAAGGAGCCCTCCTTCGTCTGGAGGAATGGCCACTGAAGGCGCCTCACAAGTGGCTCTTGAGCACCCGCGAATTTCCGTGACCTTCCATGGTGAATTTTATGAGGACGTTGAGGATTGGCTCGATCAGTACGAGAGTCACCCGGGCGAATCGTTGGAATCCAGACCAGAAACTATCGCACGTCTATTTCGTCCTGGCCGATAGCGCTCGCACCTGGTACGAGAACCGGGAAGGCACGCTATCTGCCTGGAATGACTTTAAGCAACAGCTGTTGGATGCGCTTGCTAACGGCAACCGTCGCGATTTGGCTCAGCAGCTCATCGAGGCGCGTATCCAGAAACCGAACGAGAGCGTTGCCATCTTTGCGGAGGATATGACCCGCCTTTTTCACCGTGCGGACCCCGAGATGCCCGAAACCACGAAAGTCCGGCATTTGATGCGAGGAGTAAGGAGCAACTCTTAGCAGGTTTCCTTCGCTACCCGCCAACAACTGTTGCGGAATTTATAAAGGAGGCTACAACGATCGAACGAGCATTTCAGCAACGGTGCCGCCTGTATGACAGACCACACAACGCGTCCATCGGCGTCTCTGCAGTGACTGCCAGCAGCGAGTGTTCCCTGCGAGAGCTCATCCGCGAGATCATTCGTGAGGAGCTTCGAAACCTTGTGACTCCGCAAGAACCTGTGACTTCAGTTGCTGAGGTGGTGAGCCATGAAATAAGGCAAGCATTTTCTTTGCCTGAACCATAACAAGACCAGCGGTCTATAAAGTACGCGTCGGCCGTCCGTCATCAACCCACAACGCCGCAGAGCTCGTCACCCGTCGCCCGTCCTTGCAATGAGACTTTCACCACGCCTTATCACGTATCGCGGCCGACACAGCAGGCGAGTGCACCCGTGGAAACGTCACCTCACTACCCTTCGCCGGCTAATACAACTTGGTCTCAGTGGACGCCCATCAGTCGACCACCTGTTCGTAAGACAGAGCTTTGGCGGACCGTCGACCGCCGTCCCATTTGCTACCACTGCGGCGAACTAGGGCACGTGTATCATTATTGCCCCTATTACGACCCTGGATACTCCTTCACAACCACCTACCCTCGTGCTCGTTTCGAGACCCGAAGTGATGCCGGCGTCCCCGCGCCAGCACAGCCGTTCGCCGTACCTTATCGCCGACCCCTCACTCCGTCACCCGCTCCCAGTTCTTCACCGAACCGTCGTCCTTACGCCGATACAGCCCGAAGCTGATCCCCGAGCCTTGTCCGGGGAAACTAACAGCAGCGGCCTTTGGGGGGAAGGTTGCTGCCCGTCGAGATGCCACAACTCCCCCGACACCGACAGCACGACCGAACGATACGACGTTGCCGACGACAGAGGAAATCCTAACCGCTGAAATAACTGTTTTTTGCATCGACGGACGCCCAGTGACGGCGCTTGGAGATACTGGAGCGGATTTCTCCATAATGTGCCAGAAACTCGCCAACTGCCTTAAGAAAGTGCAGACTACATGGACGGGGCCTCACATAAGAACTGCTGGGGGTCAGATGATGACGCCCACAGGCAAGTGCACAGCTCGAATTACAATTGGTAGCTCAGCTTTCGTTGCAAATTTTTTCATTCTGCTAGAGTGCTGTAATGACTTAATCTTGGGAATGACTTTTTACGTGAATACGGCGCTGTTATAAACATTCCCAACAGATCTGTCACGTTTTGGATGGGCCCAGGTGCAGCCGAAGCCTGTACAGACCAGTGGGGTCAGCCTTTGCGCATTTCTGATGACGGCGTAACAATCCCACCAAGATCAAGCGTCACATGCGACATACAGAAAAATTCCGACAGCATCGCCGAGAGTATTCCAGAATTGCTCTTCTGCCACGGCGTCTCTGTTGCAAGGGGCGTCGTTAACATAGACCGCCGACGCACACAAGTTCTGCTAACAAACATTAGCCCTCAGCGCCGACACCTCACGAGAGGTATGACTGTTGCTTATGTAGAAGAGTTCACTCGGGTGAGAAACTGCATGACTGTGGAAGATGGCACAACCGACTAAAGCCCCTCTACCTACGGAAAAGTACCGCCATCTCTTGAACAACGCCGCTTCCTCCTCTCCTCGCCTCCGATAGGGCGGCCGCGGTCACGTGGCAGCGCGCTCACTTTTTTTCTTGGTATTTTGTTTTCTCGCCGCTCGGCGCCTCGTTGGATGCGCCAAAGTGCCACTGCGCTGTGTGTTCGCCGATCGCAAGTGCACGACGTGCGGAGTGCACGTGTACGTCTGGCTAGTTTTGTCGCGATGCCGGGTTGCTGTGCCTTTGGCTGCCATAACCGCGACACCCAAGGGAAAAAGCTTTTTGCCATTCCGCGCGGAAAAGAAAATGAAGACCGTCGCAAAGTCTGGCTCCACAGAATCGGTCCAGCGAACTTCGAGCCGACATCGGCGCGGCTTTGTGAGGTAAGTCTTCGTGTGTTTTTACTCTTCACTGGCGTCTTGCTATGCCGTGCGACATAGGTGGTGTAGTAGTCCCTCAACGTCAAGCGAAATTTTGTGTCATTTTTCATACACTAAGACAGTCGCTTGCTCGAGCGAGTAACTTTTGTGGCTCGGAAGCGGCGATGCAACCTCGTGGCACGCGACCGCCTCTCTCTGCCGCCTGTCTGTATCGCTTGTCTCTGCCGTGGCGTAGTTTATGAGCTGCTAGATAATAACTGCAGTATCCTGCTGCGACTTTGTGTTAGCGAACTATTAGTCCTGGCGAGCGTCGGGGTGAAAGTGCGATTACGAAAGAACAACCTAGCGCACCAAATACATCTAAAGCCGCGTATTTATGTGCGACTCCTCCTTCATATAGCTTAATTTGTCCGACCACTTCTGAGTGACAGTATTTTCTTCAAATTTGGAACATAGGCGGTTCGACAATCGACAGCGGACCGCGGCTTGTCAGCAGGTGTGTCGCGCGAATTATCACTTCGCACATTAAACGCTACGGTAGTTGTAGCAGATACCTGTTTGACGTGCAGTTGATCAAATCAATAAATTTTCAGTTAAAGCGCAGCCATGCGCTTATTTTAGCCGACGCACATTCATGTTCAACACGTTCTCCGGCGCTTATGGTGTTTCGCTGTTGCGATAATGTTTCCATCAAACTCGCTTTTCGTGTTTGGGATCACTTTGAAGAAAACCAATTCGAGTCACTTATCCTCAGCAAGTTCGGTGTCAAGAAGTTCAGGACGAATGCGACACCATCGATATTCCCGCACAGGAAGCAGCCCAAACCGAGAAAGGCACCAGCTCAACGTAAGCTAACACGCTTGCAAGTGTTCATTTTATACAAATGAGTATTGTTCTCGCCTTCCATGCTCCGAAAGATTTAGTGAAAATGCGAGAATTCACGTGACGAAAATATTGTAAATTTACCAGGTTGTTTCAAAGGGCCAGTTTGTGTAGCAGCTATTTTATGTAACTATACTTCTCATGTATGCAGGTACTGGATCGTGTGCTCCTAGAAAGAAATCGTCAGCTTCCAAAGGTGGTGGCACTGTCTTTCATTCATTCAACAGCTTACATTTCATCACGCTGTTCTTTTGCGCGCACTGTTAATGGTGTTTCAAACAGACCCACGTGTTCTTGTTGCGTCTGCCAGCAGCACCAAACTCCTAGCCTTCTGTAGATGCATTGCTGAACCACAAAAATTTCACGGTAACGTAAAGACCAAGGCTACTCGCACATTAGGATACTTTCACTGGAAGTTTTCCCAAGCTCCATCTTCAATAAAAGTACTACTACATACAAGTTTCATTCGTCTACAGCTTAAGCACGCATCGTCAATATGGGACCCCGGATGTGACAACCACATACAATTAATGGAAAAGATACAGAATCGTTCAGTTCGTTTCATTCTAAAAAACTACCAAAGAGCCACAATTGTTACTAACATGAAAATTATCCTACACCTTCCGCCGCTATCACAATGCAGAAAACTATCTAATCTCCATCTTTTCCATAAAACCTACTACCACAAGTCATACTCACATTCGATATTTATTCAGCCTCCACCATCCATTTCATCTATCATTAACCATTGCCAGAAATTAAAAATTCCACACAGCAACACCGTTCGTTTTTCATATTCATTTCTCCCCAAAACGAGCAAAGATTGGAATAACCCACCTGCATCACTTCCAGGACAATTAACTGTCTCGATTTCTTCATTATTCACTTGGTGTATTTTGTCTTTGTCGTTTGTAACTCAGATTTCTTAAGTGAATATATATGTAGTATTCTGTATTTGTATAGTTTGTATCTTTTAACAAGTATTTAATATATGTGGTAATTTATGCCCCGCCTCTCTTGAATGTGCGTTTGCACCCTGAGGCTATTTTAAATAAACAAGTGAATGTTTATGCAGCTTTTTCTTTATTTTTCTCTGTTTTTTTGCCATTTGTTCTGCGGGGTAATTTTTAAGAATCTGATGTTGCCCTGCCCATACTGTGTTTCATGTTTGGTGTAAAATATCAGTGAATGTATAAGATATTGCCCTACCCATAATGTGTTTCATTTTTGGTGTAAAATATCAGTAAATGTCCTGTACCACTTTTTTGTACTTTTTCAACTCTCCCATTGCATAGAAATATGGAAATAAAAACATGTTCCAGAAAGATATGCTCGTTAGCAGGATCTTTAGTCGAGTTGCAGCCACTGAAGATGCGCGTTTGAAACGCGACACTTCTGTAGAATGAGTGGTGCGAAGCAAAACAAAAAGAGTTAAAAATACTCAGATAAAACCGAAAACATCCATCCACTCATGGATATTTTTGGTTTTATCAGAGCAGTTATTACTGCTTTTTGCTTCATATTATTGGCAGAAAACAGATGGTTTAATAACCATTCATAGAACGAACAAGGACCGTTATAACATTCTGGATGCGGACTTTATTACATGATAGGGTGCGCTGTCCTGAAAATAGAAGTACGCATTTATCCATTTCCTGCATACCTGTTTTTCATGTAAGAGCATTTCCCTGAAAAGGGGTTACCACTTCGGTTTTAAAGATGATCGCGGCTGTTCGCAAGCGCAGCCCGTTTCTTCAACAGCCTGCATGCCGCGCGTGCTTATTTTGGAATGAGCCGTTTCGCAGTTAAAAAAAACTGTATGGCGATACATATGACGAAGTGTCGAAATTTTTCATCGCATCGAGGTCACGCTGTGGAGTGTGTTCAGAGTATACATCGCTTGAAATGGGCGACACCCTCTCCAACAGCGAGCGGTAATTTCGGTAGTAGTAGTGACGTGAATGCGTTCGTCTACTTCTACATTCACAACGCACCAGCGCGGTCTTCTAGCAATTAGAAATAGTTTCCGTGCGTAAGGGCGATATTGGTCACCTACATCGGCAACACCCACGCAGGCATGCAAAACCTCACGACAACGTGTTCAAACTGCGCCGCACAGGCCAAACATCCCAGAACGGCGTACTGCGTGCACAAGTCATCGGGCAGGCAGAGGATGGCAGGACGTGCGAAACTTCATGAAGTTTTGAGTGTGTGCCTCCAAGGGCATTGTTGGCGTTGCTGCAGTTACAGACGACCGAGATAGTTTATACGCACGGGAACTATCCCTTGCCAAACGTGGCTTGACACCACAGCTGCGGTTTAAATATTTCTTGCTGATGCAATAAATAGCATGCTGTGTTTACAGAATTTCATTTCAACCTTTTCCAAGTAAACATAGTTATGGTTATCCGCGCCAGATACACAAGGAAACACTACGCTCCGAAAGAAAGCTTAAACGACGTTCGCTTTCGCTACAAATTGCGCATGGTTTGCAGCAGCTCTTCTGAGGCGATATTTCATTAGGTAAACCGGATGGTGAGCACACCCACTCCTGCTTAGAAAATCAACGCAGTAGAGTGAATCATTATATCAAACCGTACGTGAGGCACGGCCACGGCTGGACGGCGGCAGCGTCGGCGCGCGCCCAGCTCGAAAGCTAACCGAAAGCTCGTGGCGCTTTCCAGGGGGCGCCGCAGTCGCGAGCGGAGAGGAGGTGGCGGTGGGGAGAGTAGATGGCGGTACTTTTACGAAGTAGAAGGGCTTTACAACCGACCAGCCGCCGACACCCCTATCCGTCGATGTTGGCCCTAATCAGCCGCCTGCACAAAAAGAATGCCTCCTGGGGCGATATCTTATAACGGTTCCCGAAGTGGACCGGTCCACTTGGCCTCGCCTGATTGGTCACAATGGCTCTTTTGCTGACGCAAGCGCGGTTTTACCCAATCACGCGCAGGCAAGTGGACCAGTCCACTTTTGGAACCCTTATAAGATGCCGGCCCTGGAGTTCATTCACCAGTTCCACGACTGTTTCTCGTCGTCGTCGAGGGTCAGCCAAACGACGCTGACCAAACACCGCATCATCACAGAAGAAACAGCCAGGCCAATTTTACAAAACCCCTACCGTGTGGCCCCGCGGGAACGTGAGGCCATAGAAATTCAAGTACAGCAGGCGCTACAAGACGACGTTATTCAACCGTCGAAGAGTCCGTGGGCATCGCCAGTTGTATTAGTGAAAAAAAAAAGATGGCAGCTTACGTTTTTGCGTAGACTATCGGAAGCTCAATCAAATCACAAAAAAAGGACGTTTACCCGCTCCCTCATACAGACGATATCTTGGACCGACTTCCGCATGCGTGCTATTTTTCGTCAATGGATTTAAGGAGTGGATATTGGCAAATAGAAGTTGATGAGAAGAATCGAGAGAAGATAGCATTTGTAACGCCTGACGGTCTCTATGAATTTAAGGTGCTTCCTTTCGGCTTGTGCTCCGCACCTGCAACTTTTCAGCGGTTAATGGACACCGTGTTACATGTTTAGTATATTGAGACGACGTGATTGTATTTTCTGCGACATTTGACGAGCACTTGAGGCGATTACGAGCGGTTTTTCAAGCCATACGATCTGCTGGTCTCACGCTAAAGCCGGAGAAGTGCCATTTTGGTTTTGAAGAGCTTGTTTTTCTAGGCCATGTCGTCAGCAATGAAGGTGTGCGGCCTGACCCCGGAAAAATAGCAGCGGTTGCAAATTATCCGACTCCATCGGACAAAAAGGCAGTCAGACGGTTTCTAGGTCTGTGCGCCTATTACCGACGCTTCATTCGAAATTTTTCACGCCTTGCGTCGCCATTGACACGCCTCACCAGAGAAGACGTCACATTCGTCTAGGGGGATGAAGAGCAAAGAGCGTTCAACGAGGTACGGGGTCGCCTTCAAAAGCCGCCTGTCCTCGGACACTTTGACAAACACGCCCCGACAGCACTCCACACCGATTCCAGCAATGTCGGCTTGGGAGTTGTACTGGTGCAGTGGCAAGACGGTGCCGAACGCATCATTGCTTACGCAAGCAGAACCCTTTCCCGTGCGGAAGAGAATTATTCTACGACGGAGAAAGAGTGTCTTGCCGTAGTTTGGGCGGTTACGAAATTTCGTCCTTATTTGTACGGCCGCTCTTTTAATGTTGTCAGTGACCATCACTGGCTTTGTTGGCTGACGAACTTAAAAGATCCATCAGGACGACTGGCACGCTGGAGTATTAAGCTCCAACAATTCGACATGGCTATAGTCTACAAGTGGGGTAAGCGGCACACGGATGCCGATTGTCTTTCACGCGCCCCCCTCGAACCCGCGAATTCAGAGGACGAAGACGATGCCGCGTTTATTGGAGTTGTGGACACGCCTACAGCAACGCGACGACCCGGAATTGGAGCCAGTTATTAGTTTATTGGAAGGTCCCACTTCCACCGTTCCGAAGATATTTGCAGGAGGACTCTCGTCATTCCGCGTGCGTAACGATGTCCTGTACAAGGTGAACTTTTCTCCTAACGGCAACACTTACTCACTGGTCGTCCCAACGCCTCTCCGACGGGAAAGATTACAGGCATCTCATTATGAACCAACGCCCGGTCATTTTGGGACCCATCCTTGCATGAAACCGCGCTGTAAAGTGTGCGCACACATGACGACGACAAACGTGGCCACGAGTACCACTGCGAATTTCAGTCTAAAGATCAGGGGCAATATCACTTGCGACACAGCAAACGTCGTTTATTTGCTAGAATGCCCCATCTGCCATCTTCAGTACATAGGCCAAACCGAGACAGGTTTCAGGTACTGTTTTAATAACCACAAGGCACATGTACATGCCCTTCCTAATTTGCCTGTTTCAAGGCATGTCATTGACGCAGGTCACTCCTTTAGTAAATTTAAAGCCACAATACTTGAATCAGGTTTCAACTCAAATAATGAACGCGAACTCAGAGAATCACTTTTGGGGCGAAGCTCCTTAAGGCGTGGGTCGTGCGTCCCTAGTAGTAGGTAGCCACCGGCGCGTGCCTGCCGGGAGGCACGCGCTCGCCCGCGAGAGACAACGTTGGCGCAGGCAGCGTCTCCTAGCGAGTTTCTTGATTGAGAAATACCGACTGCTCGCGTTGGAGAAGCGTTCATCGGCAACCCATATATATATATATATATATATATATATATATATATATATATATATATATATATATATATATATATATATATATAGGCACTGCATCTTGACTTGCAATGAAGTCCCGGTGGGAGATTTCACTTGTGCATTGTGCATAGTTGAACCGTGAGGATTCGTAGCATGCGCGAGATGTTATAAAACTATATGGCGGTACTTGTAGTTGATGATGAAAGATGCGAGATGTTATAATAGTTTGATGATATTACTCAAGTGTTTCACATTTAATTGTGGGGCGAATTCCACGGAAGAGTTTCACGGTTTACCTATGATTCTTCCGGGTTTTGGGACGTTAAACCCCCCAATACAACATAGATGTATGCTACCACGTTGCACAATATCGTGCGTGTCTATATCTGTGAACAGTGAATTTGCACGTTAGGGGGCCCCCTATACCATGTTCTTATTAACTACAGAAAAGGCAAAGACGAAATCAAGAGAGAAAAATTTTATGATAATTCAAAGGGAAGCGCTTTACTGTTTGAAGCAATGTCCGATTGCCAGAGAAGCCGAAGTTACATAGCGAAATTCAATAAAGAAGGGGACACATGTACGTGCTGTGTGAAAGCTAGGGAAACGACAGATCATATTTTGATTGAATGTTACATACGTCCACCCAGGTGCAGCTGTGGACACTACCGTACAGATGGCCATGGGTTTCAGGGGTAACACGGGAAAGCTGAACGTGTCGGCGACAGAGATAAATAGAAGGCGCTTAGAGTATTGGTGGCGCCAATGTATGGAGCAAACAGAACCGCAAGGTAGTTCGGGTAAGATTGTCTCGGGAATGGCAGTTTGTCGGTGATCCTGACTTCACGACCAGAATCGGAGGCGTTACTCGCCAAAGGTAGCTTGTCTGCACAGTCTTTGAACATTGGTCCGAATTGTCAGGGCAACTACCAGCGCGTTAGGATCCTTTTCTAGGAATTCGTGGTGAGTGGCCTGAATCAACGGACCTTGACGATAACCTTCTTGAAGGAGCGGCGTCGAAGTACCGGGGTGTGTGCGACGTTGAAGCCAGGGGTAGACTTCGGCGGTAGTGGCGGGTCTTTGATAAAAGTGGACTCATCCGCGGTACAGACATTGCCACTTTATGGAGGGACACTGCAGGGCAAATTGGGAACTTCAGCACACTCGGCCAATGACTGCCTTAACGGCCGGGGACGTGACTGCAAGTTGTCTTGGCGCGTTTGCTGGATGGCATCACCTCTATTCGGGTCAGAGGCAGGTACCCTCCCAAGCAACGACGCGTCGTGGTGCGCACGGGTTTCGGAGGGCGCAATGGTAGTCATTATAAATGGCTGGGTAGGATAATAGGTGTAAACGTGGCCCGAGTGACGTGGTTGGACGATGGTCTGTTCTAACTCGAGTGCTGCTATCTGTGTCGAGGAACAAATCGTGGGATCGACCAGTATGTCAGGACAGGCTGTGATGCTCTCTGATGATGAGCTGCAGTTCGAAGCTACAGCCTCGAGGTGGCGCTCCTCTTGAGCTGCTTCTTCAGTAGTGCACCGGTCGGATTCGCTGGTGACAGGATTGTTGTGGCGAATCCGTCTGAAAACAGCGATAAGCCTGACGCTCCATTCCAACCAGGAGTGTTGGCTGACTCCCTCGTACCGGTGCCATTCTGCGCCCGCATCACCAATGTTGTTGATGGCCACGAGCAGTTTTTGTGGTCCAGCCAGGCATACCGGGAATCGAGAACGTTCACGGCTTCGATCCACTGATCAGCATCATCTTGGAATCCTCGGAGCTGCGGTATTTTCCAAGCGGCGGTGGAAGCAACGGAGCAGGAGAGGACCCGGAGCTCCCCGACGCCATGGAGTGGGGCGTTTGTAAGAGTATGCTGATCACACGCAAGAACTCCGCGGCACTCTCGGGGAAGCCGCTAAGTGTTCCGGCAGAGAGCGCAGGTTACGCGTTAATCAACATGGTGAGCGTGTCGCGCAGTTGCGCGATGGCACTCACGTGCTCCGCTGTGTTGTCGGGTGAGCCGCTTAGAGCACCAGGCAGATAATACGGTGCCCCTGGTGCTCCCGCTGGCGGCATCCGCGGCGAAGGGAGGGTTCGCAGCAAATTCGTGCACATGGTGGGCTGGTCGGATACCGGACCATTGCAGGGCTGGAGCCATCGAGAAGGCATGGACGCCGTCCTCAGATGGTGTACCCGTGACATGGGACGGCGGTCTGGTGGCGGATTCCATCAGCACCGAGGCTTAGCAAAACGTTTTCTTGGCCTAGTTGGTTCATGACTTCTTGGAAAAAATTGTAGCGCAAAGGAACACATGTGTCCGTGCACGGACAGACAAAGAGCGCTTAGAGCACCAGGCATAGTGCTAGCGCCGGTCCTGTGCTCTTTGTCTGTCCGTGTGTTCCTTTGCGCTACAATTTTTTCTAAGTGAGGCTTGTCCAGCATATTCCTCAGCAGTAGTCCGAGACGGCGACACTCTGGAGGAAATGCCACGTGGAGTTCAAGCTGTGTTCCGCTGATGATTTGCGACTGCGCCACTGTAATGAAGAAACAGAGACAGACACAGCGCCTTTGACAATGATGATGATGAGCCTCTTATATGGCGCTCACCCACTGAGGGGATAGGCCAAGAATTGGGCGGCAGTAGTCAGTAAATCTAGGGTTGTGTGAAGAGGGACTGAGCCAATAAGAATAAGAACAAGCAAAAAGAAAAATAAAAGAACTACAAAAAGAGAGAAAAAACAAAACAAAACTGAGCGGACCAGTAGTCAGACTAACAGATGGAATGGAAGGAACTGCAAAGAGTAATGAAACGTTTCGATATGAAGACCACGAGGATCGATTTTGGCACAAAACGGATTTGGAAGTACAATTAGAATTAGCAAGGAATTCTTTTTGTTTGATTTAAGAAGTCGAAGACTGCGGAGCAAACATCCCTGTGACAGTACCCGAATACAGTGGCCCCAAATGATAAAATTGCAGGAATTTTCATTTCTAACCCCATCTTTCGAAGTGCAGTTTCGAGGAACATTTTTCTCCGGAGAGAGCATCGGCCGCAGTCTAAAAAAAGTGGTCAATCGATTCGATTTCATTGCAAAACAGACATAGTGGGGACGTCCGTAGACTGGCTCTGTGCAAGTAAAGGTTCAGGTGCGGAATTCGACAGCGTAGTCTGGTGAATGAGACCTCTAATTGCCGGGATGCACACCGCTGTTTATTCCAGCAAAATCTCAAATGTTCGAAGTCTTTTAGTCTGTGTAGGTAGGAGTCAAGTTCACTTCGTAAACAAGCGTTTCTATACCGAAGTGCTGTCACATAAGCTGTGTCAAGTAAGAAGGACCATTTAAAGATGATGCGGCTAACCAGTCTGCATTTAGATGTAACTCGCAGTGACCTGGTACCCATAGCAGACGAATAGTTTGCAAGTTGGCGGGTATTAGAGAATGAAACATGTTGAGGAGATCTGAATTTGTTGCCGCGTGAAGAGCTGAGCATACTGAACATGAGTCGGTAATTATGACTGCTGCCGAATCATGTGAGGGAAGTTTACTAAGCGCTAATACAATAGCCAATAACTGGGCCGTAAAAATGGGAGTGTATTCTGGAAGCCTGAATGAGAAGGACCAGGCAGGAAAAGGGGAGAAAATTTCCACTCCAGCCTTTTCATTTAATACCGATGCGTCTGTTGGTATAATATGATAGGTGTCAAGGTGAGCAAGGTAATTCTCTAATTGGCTGTCTAAATATCGAAAAGATAGTTGTTTGGCATTTGGAGGGAAAATGTCATCAAACTCAATACGTGGGCGTAATCGGCCATTTATAACTGCTGCAGTATATCTGATTTGTACCTTTAGAGGCCCTAGCTCATGCTTGCACGAGTACAATCTGAGGAGTATGGAGCCTCGACCACTGCATTCCAAAAAAATGAGTTGGGTGAATTAATGAAAACTTACATTGATCGTCTCTGATGATAATTGTATATCTTCAAAAATGTTTGAACCGTAACAAGTATGAACCTACTTCGCAAGCACGGTAAACGTGCTTCCATACACAAAATATTATTTGCTACGAACTTTGGGAAGCCAAGGCACAAACGCAACTCTTCCCTCTCCGATAGTATTAAAGGCCTAATTTTATAAGCTGCGCTTCGAGAGACTAAGACGCACCCGAATTCCATGATGGGCCGCACATACATTTTGTAAACCAATGTCATAGTATTTCTTCGCAGTCTCATTCTACGGTTTCCAAGTTTACGTAATCATCCCACTGTACGTGTTCCTTTAACCGCGACATGTTCAGTGTGAGGTTTCCAATTCAGTGTACCATTATTTATGATGCCCAAGTATTTCAAAAATCTACCTGTGGAATAAACGCTTGACGATATAGCAGTGAGATGTTCACGGGCCCATTAACAGGGAAAGCAAGAAGCGCAGTTTGATCAACATTCAGCGACATGTGTATACTCTGTAGCCATATATCTAGGGAATTCAGCTACTTCTGTAGTGTCTGATATAGTGCGTGTAAATCATTATCGGCCTCGAAAAAAGCAACGTCATCCGCGTATACATATACTTGCACATCCTGCTGGAAAGGAATGAAGCTCGTGAATATATTGAACAATACCGGAGATAGGACAGCTCCTTGGTGTACACCACGTTTCTGCTTGTATTTGCGGAATGAACAGCCACGATGAAAGCAATAGAATTCTCTTTCTCTCAAAAATTCTGAAACCCAATTTGTTATGTGATGAGGAAATACATAAGGGTCCATCTGTTTTAATAAAACTGCATGCTCAACCTTGTGATATGCTTTAGACAAATCAAGAGTTACTAACGCCGAATATTGCCTTCGCTTACGAGCCAGCTGTACGCAACTCTCTAAATCAACGTGCGCGCACCATATCGAGCACCCAGACCTCAAGCCAATTTGGCAAGGACTAAGAATTGAGTTTTGGTCAATATATTTTGCTATTCGATGATTTGATGATTGATTGGTGGGGTTTAACGTCCCAAAACCAGCTCTGATTATGAGAGACGCCGTAGTGGAGGTCTCCGGAAATTTCGACCACCTGGGGTTCTTTAACGTGCACTGACATCGCACAGCACACGGGCCTCAACATTTCGCCTCCATCGAAATGCAGCCGCCGCGGCCGGGATTCGATCCCGCGACCCTCGGATCTGCAGCCGAGTACCATAGCCACTAGACCACCGCGGCGGGGCATATTTTGCTATTCGAATATTCAAAACCATTTCTATGAGCTTCACTACGTTAGAAGACAGAGAAATCGGTCTTATGTTGTCTAGAACAAATCCTAACTCCTCTTTTTTAAGTAGCGGAATCACTTTAGCGAGCCTCCATTCCGCAGGCACCCAGGCATGTTTCAAAGAGTAATTGACTAAATTTAGAATATCGCTTGGTGATATCTCCTAAACAACTTTTATCATTGCTGAAGTTACTCCGTCCGGTCCGGGCGCTGAAGAAGGCAAACTATGAATGACGTTTGTGAGTTCTTCTAAAGCAACCTCGCTGAAGTTCTCAACTCGCGTAGGGTTAGGTATGTGCTACGGCATAGTCGACATAAATCTGTCTTCCAGCCCTTTTGCAATATTTTCTAAAATATCTGACAACTCGCGTGGCGAAAGAACTACAGAATCAATATTTCGCGACGGTGGTATGATCTTTCTTGTACGTAAAAATCTAAAAAGGGCTTTTTTATTTTGAGATTGAGAATATCGTAATCCTCTTTTGCTTTATTTATTGTACGTTTAAAGTCGGCCGCCACAAATGTGTAATCGCTCTAATTGGTGGGGCATTGATTGGCAAGCAGCTTTTTCCATGCAGCTTTTCGCTTTCTATACGCCCGCGCACATTCATCGTTCCACCATGGACTAAACGATCTGCCAGTTGCTGATGTTGATGAAAAAGTGGAGTTCTTTAATGTGCGCTTTAAGACAGCACTAAGGCTCATAGCCCTAGCATCCTCCTGCAAGTATTCACGCGAAACCAAAGAGGTCCTTAATTCTTTCTGAAATTTGGAATAATTTACAAATGCGCCAATTCTTCGTTCTAAAGAGGTTACCGGCCGATTAATATCGAAAGTGATTGGAATGTGGTCACTGCTTGTAGCTGAGTTTAAGGTGGTCCACGAAGATGTGCTCAAAGCTGGACTGGAAGAAGTCAGATCTATAGCCGATCGAGATATGCCTCTAACAAATGTAGGAAAGCCCGAATTTAAACAAAGTAGATTATTATTACGAGCCCATTCCCATAAGCGTCTTTCATATAAATCAGTCCTCAAACCCCACGACACATGATGAGAATGAAAGTCCCCTGTCAGCAAAATATCTTTTCTGAAAGCAGCTAACATTACATCGAGGCACCTCGTATGTAGCACCCCTGCAGGAAAGCATACGTTGCTAAGAGAGAAAGGTGGGTAGTCCGGACGAGTTCAATCTAATACTAAAATTTCACAGTCATTAGACATGTACTGGTACGATATGCTTGCTCTATGACAAAATTTAGTTGATACAAAGAACGCGAGACCACCACCCATAGAAGGTCTGTAAAAGCAAAATAGTGTATAATTTTTTAGGAAGAACTTCTGTACAATAGAAAGCCAAGTTTCTTGAATTGCAATTATATCTGGAGGTAGTTGCGAACAAAAATATACTAAATCTGTTGCTGCTGAAATGATCGAACGGCAATACCACTGAAATATTTTCAAGGAACCTATTTTGATGGTATATCAGCAGCAGAGGCCGCTTGATCTAAAATATCATCTTTCAAAAAATCACTCTTCGATAGGTTCTCGAAAAAGTTTTTCTTAGAGAGATACATCTTGGATTTAGTGTTACGGGCAGAAATTTTATGAGACAGTGGAGACTCAGTGCGCTTTAGAGTCTTGAGCAGTTCTATGTCCATCTCTTCCGAGTTATCTGAATGAAGTTCTGGTGGATTGTGCTCCAATTTTTTAGAAGGTCCTGCACAAGGAGAACCAGATTCCTGATTTGCGGTTGAAACTTGATTGTCTTTGTTCCTTGGGATAACCGAATTTGGAAAAGCGTAGTATGTGAAGCAGTTGCATTAACGATACGGGTGAGCTCGATGGATAACATTTGTGCCAAGAACTCAAAAATATTCGTAGCAAGTCGTTCCATAGCCTGTTCTGTGGCTTTCTCTATCGCATCTGCAATAGTTTTTGATAAAGAGGCATCCATGACTGGGGAATGGCGGGCCGTAACACCTGCATAGACTTTTGTGCGCTCCTGAACTTCTGTGACAGCTTCTCTACGGGAGCAGCGCCTGCGTTCTACTACTTCAAGAATACTAAGTTCTCGCTCTTTAGCTGAACAATTAACATTAACATAGGTCACGTCTGTTGGATGTACTCGCCACGTGCGCGTAAGGGTCTCTTGCCTTACGAGCCTGCGCACTCTAAAATTGTGAAACGCGCCATTGCCATGATGTGCTTAGAATCATCTTTAATGAAGTCGTGCCATCACACTGCGAACGAGAGCTTTAACGCGCAGCTAAAACGACTGCAGGATGCGCGATACCCAAGTGCGGTAGTGACATCGGTCTCCGAGGTGTTGCTTCAAAAGTTGAAAGGCAAGCGCCAGAGGTGTAACAATGACACACAGAAGAAGAGGCCTGCAGTTGTGCCATATTGCCACAAAGTGGCTCACAATCTTAAGAATGTGGCTGCCAGGTACCAAATTCCTGTAGTGTTTTCTGCCCCCCGAAAACTGTCAATGCTGTTCTCGCGTATCGGTAAAGGAATTAATAAGCCGCAATGTGAAAAGAAACATTTCAACTTTGTAGTTTGCAGCGTAGGTGTGGTCTACAAGATTCCACTCTCTTGTGGCAAAGTGTATGTAGGTCAGTCAGGCCGCTGTGTCAATGAGCGCCTCAAAGAACATGAGCGATCCCTGCCAACCGGTAGAGGCTCCCATTTAGCTCAACATTGCAAAAAGTGTAAGTGTCAAGCCTTGTTTAGACAGACTAGTATTTTAAAGAAGAGCGGTGACACCACCGCCCGAGAATTATCAGAAGCGTTTTACATAAAGTCCTTGGGTTCCCAGTGTATTAGTGCGCCTTCCTTGACCTTGTTTAGCAATGAATTTTCTTTTTTGTAAGCGCTATCATGAGTGTGATCGGATGATGAAGTTGTGGTGGTTGCCGCGATTGGTGTTACTACGCATGTCCTTTCAGTATCTGGGTGGTATAAAGAGTGGGGTGACGCAATAAACAATATCAGTTGAGAGTAGCGCTTTGTCCTGTCCTTCCTTTGTATTGTTTTTTTTCGCTAAATAAGCACTATGGATTCACACCAACTAGCCCGACAACGCATTGTGTTGAACCGTAGTCAACAATTTACAGACAATATCAAGAAGCACTGCCCTCCACATTATAGAGGCATACGCCATATGGCTCTTTTAACTAATTTCAACTTTTTATTTCACATAATTTTCTTCAATACTTAACGACCTGACTGCGGTAAAAAATTTGGTACTGCAAATATTGACGCGTGCGGTTGTTTTGATTTAAGTAGAAAGCCGTTATCGCTTCTCAGTGACACGAGGGTTCGTTTTGATTGTTTTCGGGGAGCGCTGTTGTCACTGTCTGCTACACGCAACGCAGGCCGCGTTTATCTTGCATGCCACTTTTAGAACCGTGTAGACCATTGTTCAAACTTTGCATGCTTGACGCGCACATTTCAGTAACTTCTGCAATTCCAGAGATAATGTGATGAGTGACTATATGAAAACCTAGTGCGACCGAGCGGTGGTCGGAAGTGTAGTGCGACCGTGCGGTGGTCGAAAGCGTCGAAAGAGCACAGAACGTCCGCAGCGCCACGAAAGAGACCCGAGCGTCTAGGGAAGGAAGACGACGATGGTGGGCGGTGGCATGGCTACGTGGGCGGACGAGCGTCAAATGAGAAGGTGACAAGATAGAGCACGCGAGAAGAAGAGGAGGAACGATTTCGAACCCGGCGGAGACGAACGCAGGCTCGGGAGCTGCTGGAAGTAGCTGGAGCCTTGCTCGTGTAGTCGAGATTCGGACCCGAACACGAGAATCCCCATCGATCCAGGACGTTCCCAGACGTACTCGCTGCGCCAGGAGTTCTGGGGAACAAGGCGTTCCTGCTGAACCGTTGCTGACCCTTGGTGAACCATTGCTGGCCCTTGGTGAACCGGTCGGCAGACGGCGGAGTTGGGCGGCAAAGTTCCTGGAGGGAGTCCCGGTGAGCCCGAGCCACGGAATCGGGACCGGCGCAGTCCGGGCGCTGTCACGGCGCGTGTGCGCCCGGTGGGAAATCTCCGTGACTTCATTGAGAGGTCGCCTGCTGGCCGCTTACTGTTCTGCTCACCAGCTGCTGACTCTGGCGGCAGGGTCAAGATCGTCATCGCTCTCGTCCGCATCACTGGCCTGCCACCGCCAGCCGAAGTGCCCGCTGCCCGCATCGCCAGACGCATCGAAATAACCGGTGACTTTTCCTTATTCCTTCGAACGCTGAGCGGCATTCTTGACTTCTGATTTTTATTCCTGGATGTTTATAAAGTACTTATTTTCTTTTTAATGAGCAAACAGACAATGAAGCCAAGGAAAGCATAGGGGAAGTTACTTGTGGTATTGTAATTGTGGAGAAAGTAGAAAGGAATTAAAGTGACGAAAAGACAAGCCTGCCTTCGGTGGGACCCGAACCCACGCCCTTCGGATGTCGCGTCCGATGCTCTACCAACTGAGCTACGAAGGCGCTCGTCCCCCCGTCCACTTTATTGTGTATTTATGTAGGTATTATCCTGGGAGTGTTAGGCAGCGCCACTGATGGCCAAGGCAGCGTGTGTGGAACACACTTTCTTGCCAGGAGGCGTCACGTAGAACGTGAACTTAGTTCACGTTCTACGTGACGCCTCCTGGCGTCGTTCTACGACGTCTTCACAACGACTTCAGTTATAATCGTATCTATGGGAACACTGACGCATTTAACGCCTCGGCTTTGCCACGAGCTATTCGATTCTGGAATTCGCTTCCTAACAACACTGTCGCGCAAACAAATAAAGATAAATTTAGGGAACTCCTGGTCCTACACTTCTCATCGTAACAAATATCCACATTCATCAAATTATACATTTCGTTGTAACGTATAATGCAATTCCCCCCCCCCCCCCCCTCTTATGTGGAATGTGCCAAGTTGTGTGCTGCCATGATATTGCATTTCTTTCCTTTTTTAAGAGTATGCATTGTGCTGTTTTACCATTTGTTTCCATTTATTACACCGGTTTGTCAGCATCTTATTGTGTGCTCTTTTTGCAATCATGTATAGATTACTTTTGTTTTCTGCGTTGCTCCCCTTACTCAATGCTCCCCATGGGGCCTGTAAGGTACTTCTAAATAAATAAATAAATAAATAAATAAATAAAGTGGACGGGGGGACGAGCGCCTTCGTAGCTCAGTTGGTAGAGCATCGGACGCGACATCCGAAGGGCGTGGGTTCGGGTCCCACCGAAGGCAGGCTTGTCTTTTCGCCACTTTAATTCCTTTCTACTTTCTCCACAATTACAATACCACAAGTAACTTCCCCTATGCTTTCCTTGGCTTCATTGTCTGTTTGCTCATTAAGTTGTTTCTAACAAATAAAGAACGAGCCCTTGACCCCTTCCCTTTCGTTATTTTCTTTTTGTTTTTTTGGAAGAAGAAATTGACTTCGTCCCGTATATTCCGACTGCTTTGCTCTGAAGAGAATTTAACCACACGAACCGTATATCTCACGACAATAATACGACAACGTATTATGACGCGGGTATAAAAGCCGGCGCATTGTGCCGTATGTCAGTCTTTCCGTCGACCGACGACTGTTCACGCCGCTGTTGCTGCGAATTGTGATTGGCCTTGCTTTGCTAGGCACAAGTTCGCCCAATAAACAGTTCACCTGACATCAGCTTGAATCCTGCGTGCTTCGTCTCAGGTGCTGCGTGTGTCACAACCACGTGACATCTGGTGGAGGTGCTTCTCGGTCCATGTACCGTACGCCCCCGTCCAGCCGTGAGCCAAGACCAAGCCGCCAAGAGGACGACTCCAACCCGGTCCTTCGAGTTAGCCGCAGACAACAAGGACTCCCGCCTGAATACCTGCCACTTCCCGTTAAGGACCACAAAAGGGCTGCAACGAAACCGGCATCCACAACGACGGAAGCAAGATCTCCGGCAACCGTCGTCGTGCACCAGCCCAAAGAGCCGCCTACCTTCCGCGGATCGTCATACGAGGACCCGGAAAGCTGGCTGGACATCTACGACCGCGTCGAAGCCCTTCACAAGTGGGACCCCGAAGATAAGCTGCGCCATGTATATTTTTATTTGGAGGACGCCGCAACGACTTGGTTCGAGAACCGCGAGTCAACGCTTCGAACCTGGGACGACTTCCGCGCGGCTTTCCTGCCCAGCTTTGCAAGCGTCGTGCGGAAGGAAAGAGCGGTATCAATGCTTGAGACTCGTGTACAGCTCCCCAACGAAAACGTCACGATCTTTACGGAGGAGATGACGCGACTGTTCTGCCACGCCGACGCCGACATTCCCGAGGACAAGAAGGTGCGCCTCCTCATGCAAGGAGTTAAGCAGGAGCTTTTCGCCGGGTTAATAAGAAGCCCCCCGAAGAAGGTACAACAGACGGTACACCTCCGACGCCATCCCGCTCGCCAGTAACCCAGTGCGCGCCGAGGAAAACCGACGTTTGGCGCACCCCGGACCACCGCCCACTATGCTACCACTGCGGCGAAGCCGGGCACACCTACCGCTACTGCCAGTACCGTGAGCTGGGACTGCGTGCCTTCGACGTGAACGCGCCGCGTCCGCGCCCAGGTGAACGACCTCGCGACATCGCCGACTACATCGCCGCATCGCAGTGGCAACGACGACGACCATCTCGTTCACCTTCGCCTGGCCGCTACGTCTCCCCGGATCGCCGCCAGTACACCGGCCCCAACCGAGGCCGATCTCCAAGCCCCTATCCGGGAACTAAAGGCAGCAACCGATGGAGGTGCGGTTGCTCCACGACGCAATGCCGAAGATCCTCCGCCGCCAACGACGAAGACCACGACGCGCGAACCCTCCCGACGTAGTCACAGCACGCCGCCTGACCAGGGTCTTCACGAGAAAGCCTCGCCGCCGACGCGACATAGCCAGCGCCGGAGCAAGCCGACGCAGCCAGTGACCCGACGCCCCGACCTAACCGGAACGCAAGACGACGCACCACCAACCTCGACGCGGTTATCGACGGCCACAGCGTCACCGCCCTAGTCGATACCGGCGCCGACTACTCTGTCATCAGTGGCCTCTTCGCCGCCAAGCTGAAGAAGGTAAAGGCTGCCTGGGAAGGACCAGATATCCGAACAGCAGGGGGCCACCTTAGAACACCGACTGGAACCTGCACGGCAAGAGTCACGATTGACTGCCAGACGTATTCGGTGAGTTTTGTGGTCTTGCAGCAATGTTCGCGAGACGTCATTTTAGCCATGGATTTCCTAGACCTGCACGGCGCAGTCATCGACCTAAGATTCAGGTCAATCACGCTGTCCACGGATAATGCGACGCCGTCAGACTGCAACGTCACTTATCATGCCTTGAATGCGACTGAAGAGCATGTAACCATCCCGCCACTGTCGAGCGTCATCATTTCCGTCGGCACCAAAGCGCCTACCAACTTTCAAGGTGTCATCGAAGGCGACCAGCACTTGCTTCTAGACCGTCAGATGTGTGTTGCAAGAGGCGTTGCCAAGCTTCATAACGGCGAAGCCAAGGTAATGGTGACGAACTTCAGCAACGAATATAGGCACCAGAATAGGGGTACGACGGTAGCGCACCTTACTGAATTTGTGGAAGTAACAATTCCTTCGCTCTCACCGATTCTCACGGACCAGCAACGACGACCGCAGTGTCCGCGCCCGCCTTCGACGTCAATCAAGGCCTTTTCAGGCAGCAACGAAAGGAGCCCAAGGCCTTACTCCAGCAATACAAGCACTGCTTCTCGTCGTCATCGAGGCTTCGTCAGACCCCTCTCGCGAAACATCGCATCATAACCGACGAATATGCCCGCCCTCTCCGTCAGAGCCCCTACCAAGTTTCTGCACGGGAACGCGAGGCCATCAAGCAACAAGTCGACGAGATGCTGCGTGACGACATCATTCAGCCCTCTACGAACCCGTGGGCATCACCCATGGTGTTAGTGAGGAAGAAGGATGGAACCCTACGTTTTTGCGTCGATTATCGTCGCCTGAACAAGATCACGAAGAAAGACGTGTATCCTCTCCCACGGATAGACGATGCTTTGGATCTACTCTAGAACGCAAAGTATTTTTCGTCGATGGATCTCAAAACCGGCTACTGGGAAATTGAAGTAGATGAGAGAGACCGAGAAAAGACTGCCTTCATAACACCAGACGGCCTGTTCGAGTTTAAGGGCACGCCCTTCGGTCTTTGCTCGGCGCCTGAGACGTTCCAACGGGTTATGGACACAGTAATCGCAGGTTTGAAGTGGCATACTTGCCTCGTTTACTTGGACGACGTAGTCGTATTTCCTTCCAGCTTCGACGAACACCTCCGGCACCTTGAAGCTGTTCTTCGGGTAATCAAAGCCTCCGGACTTACCCTGAAGCCAGAGAAGTGCCGTTTCGCCTACGAGGAGCTATTTTTCCTTGGCCACGTTATCAGCAAGTGGGGAGTACGCCCTGATCCACAGAAAACAGCTGCGATCGCCGACTTTCCTGCGCGCACCGACAACAAAGCAGTACGGCGATTTCTTGGCCTCTGCGCTTATTACAGGCGCTTCTTCAAGAACTTTGCGCGGATCGCCGACCCGCTGACGTACCTCACGAAGGCCGACGTCGACTTCAAATGGGAAACGCCGCAAGTCGAGGCTTTTCAAGAACTACAGCGACGCCTACAAATGCCGCCAATACTCGCACACTTCGACGAAAAAGCCGACACCGAAATTCACACGGACGCAAGCAGCACAGGGCTCGCCGCCGTGCTCGTGCAGAGGACCGACGGACTTGAAAGGGTCATCAGTTACGCTAGCCGGTCACTTTCGATGGCAGAAGCGAATTATTCCACCACAGAAAAGGAATGCCTTGGCATCATCTGGGCTATATCAAAGTTCCGCCCCTACCTGTACGGCAGGCCTTTCAATGTCGTGAGTGACCACCACGCCTTGCGTTGGCTAGCTAACTTAAAGGATCCATCAGGGCGCCCCGCACGGTGGAGTCTCAGACTGCAAGAATTTGACATCACCGTCATCTATACAAGAGCGGACGAAAGCACTCAGACGCTGACTGCTTGTCTCGCGGTCCCGTCGACGCGCCGCCCCAGGGTGACCAGGACGACGACTCTTTCTTGGGGCCTATCAGTACCGACGACTTCGCGGAACGCCAACGAGCTGACCCAGAGCTCAAGAGCCTCATGGACTACCATGGAAGGCAAGACCGCCGACGTGCCGAAAGTATTCCGCCGAGGACTGGCTTCGTTTTTCCTGCGGAACAACGTTCTCCTGAAGAAGAACTTCTCGCCTCTCCGCGCCGACCACCTTCTCGTGGTGCCTTCAGCGTTACGTCCAGAGGTTCTCAAAGCTTTACACGACGACCCGACAGCCGGACACCTCGGTTTTTCTCGCACACTATCAGAATACAAGAGAAATACTATTGGCCTCGCCTCACTGCGGACGCCGCCCATTACGTAAAGACATGTAGTGACTCAGCGACGCAAGACGCCGACAACTAGGCCAGCCGGACTTCTGAAACCCATCGTACCACCTCGACGGCCGTTCCAGCAAATCGGCATGGACTTACTGGTGCCGCTCCCGACGTCGACTTCCGGGAAAAAAATGGATCGTCGTAGCGACTATCTCGCCCGCTATACCGAAACAAAGGCCTTGCCCAAGGGCACTGCCGCCGAGGTTTCCAAACTCTTCATCGAGAACATCGTCCTGCGTCATGGAGCCCCGGAGGTCCTCATCACCGACAGAGGTACGGCCTTTACGGCTGACCTAACTCAGGCGATCTTGAAGTACAGTCACACGAACCACCGCCGAACGACCGCCTACCACCCGCAGAGGAATGGCCTCACCGAGCGTCTAAATAAGACCATCGCCGACTTGCTGGCCATGTGCGTCGACGTCGGACACAAGATGTGGGACGCCATACTTCCGTATGTGACCTTCGCTTACAACACGGCCGTGCAAGAAACGACGCAGCTTGCTCCATACAGGCATGTCTACGGACGGAGCCCAACAACGACGCTTGACGCCATGCTACCGGTCGGTACCGACGAAAAATACCTCGACGTTGCCAGCTACCTGGAGCGCGCCGAAGAAACTCGACAGCTAGCCCGCCTGCGTGTCAAGAGCCAGCAGACGGTCGATAGGCGCCACTACAACCTTTGACGACGTCACACCGAATACCAACCCGGCGACCTCGTCTGGGTCTGGGCGCCAATACGACGACGGGGAGTGTGTGAGAAGCTCTTGCGGCGCTACTTTAGACCCTACAAGGTAGTACGACGTCGTGGTGAACTGGACTATGAGGTCGTGCCCGATGCCTTAACGCCATCCCAGCGGCGGCGCGCCCCACCTGAAGTTGTACACGTGGTGCGACTTAAACCTTATTACGCGCGCTGATTAACTGTGACGCATTGTTAATGTAATTTATTGCATGTACTCTCACTTTCATGTTCTGTCTTTTAGCATCGGGACGATGCTTTTTCAGAGGGGGGTAGTGACACGTGCGGTTGTTTTGATTTAAGTGGAAAGCCGTTATCGCTTCCCAGTAACACGCGCGCTCGTTTTGATTGTTTGCGGGGAGCACTGTTATGACTTTGTGTTACACGCAACGCAGGGCGCGTTTATCTTGCATGCCACTTCTTGCCTTTGCAGGATTAACGCCGATTGCAGGATTAATTGCAGGACTAACGCCAGTTTAATCCCACACTTACTTCGAGGCATGCGGAATGCAAGTTGCGATCAATAAATCTGATTTGGAACTCACTGAAGTGAACTCCGGAATGTTGAGATGTCCCTACTTCGCGCAAAGGGGGAGTGGGTTCTAAGCCGCAACAATTCACAAGTGCCACAACTACGCCATGACTCCGTTCGGAATGCTTCACATAATCACCCCCTCTGGGCACACACCTCAACCAGGGCTAGGTCAGCTAGTATACACCCCAGGTAAGCGATAACAGCGCCAATAGCGCCAATTTGTCCCCTGGTGTTTGGTAGGCCAAACTGTGAAACCAAAAACAATAAAGAAATTGCTGATGCTGCTATGGCAACGCTTTCGTTGATGAGAGAGGACGAAGCGCCGAGCTGCTTGTCGTCTGCTATGTGCTCGACGAGCGCGCGACCACTTGCAATTTTTTTTTCAGGTTGCGTTGCTGCTGCATATCTTGTTTTCGACAACTTTCGTTTGCTATTTTTCGGACTTTCAGCACATCCACGAAACATTTGTTTGTAAATATTTCTCGTTTCAATGCGCACGAGCCAGCAAGCCATGAAGCGTGACAGTTTTGTTTGAACAAGAAAACGGTGTAGTCAGAAAATGTGGTTTATTCACTCATTTTATTAGCAACGTATTGCAAACGATAAAACTCAATAGATGCCACAATAGCACAAAGCAGTGTATCTCGTACGATAAATATAAATGTTCGCATTCTGTATCGGTTACACAAGCATAAGAGAGGTCTTCACACAATTCATCGTATACAGAATATCGCTGCAGGGGTCACCACGTTTATTGGCTCTACACAATACAATTATCCAGAAACGACGGTTCATAGTAACATGTTAAAATATAAGACGGTGGCGCAAAATGGGACAAGGACAAAACAGGAAGAAGCGACGTATGTTTTGTCCTTGTCCCATTTTGGGCCACCGTCTTATATTTTAACTATGCACCAACTAGCCCAGCAACAAATTTTATAGTAACATGGTTGTTAATAATGAACTGATCATGCAGTTCAGATGACCTGCACGTTGAGCCCAACACTGCCAGCCCCTTTTTCTATGAAGCTTGCTAGTCGAAATAACCTTCTATATAGCAGGCTAATTTCCTATATAACTCAGCTTGTGCTAATGTACCATTACATACTGAGCAAATTATATTTACGTTACAACACTTGGCTATGTACAGTGACAACTGCGATTAACATTGTGACCACGTGATGTATGGCTTACGAGGGGCGTTCAATAAAGATTTCCCCTGACCCCCTTCCTGTGGACGGATATCAACGAAACTTTGCAGGTTTATTATTCCTTCCCTATATAGGTGCCACCCAGGGACACACACTTCTCCGATATTTTTATGCATCTGTAAATGCCTCCCTTGTAGAAGTCGACAGGTTGCTCCAAAAGCCATGTCGTGACTTCGGAAGTCGGAGTCTCATCATATGAAAAGTGCTTGCCCTTCAAATATGACTTCACTGTTCGAAAGAGATGGAAGTCCGATTCTGCGAAGTCGGGTGAATAAAGGAAATGCGGTAGAATTTCAAAGCCGCAGAAGCGTGCTTCCATCTGGACAACGTGTGAGTTGTGAACTCGGGCATCGTCTTGCAGAAGGTGGACACCTTTGGTGAGCATGCCACGTCTCTCTTTTTTTGATGGACTCTCGTAATTTCCACAGCAGTAAAGGGTAGTATGCCCCAGTAATTGTGGCACCCTTTGCTAGCAAATCCATCAAGACTACTCGTGCTGGTCCCAAAAGACTGTGAGCATCACCTGGCCCGCCGCGGGCTGGGCGCGTGCCTTCTTTGGAGGCGGTGAGTCCAAGTGCTTCCACGGCATCGACGGGACTTTAGGCTACAGATCATAGGGATGGACCCAGCTTTCATGCTGTGTAATCAGTCCGTTGAAAAAGTCCTCCTGGTTTCCACGGCACATGGTCAAGAGAGCCTGGGAGCACTCGGCACATTCGTGCTTTTGGAAAGGTGTGAGCAGCCGGAGAACCCAGGGAGTGGATACCTTACGGATATGAAGACGGTCTTGAAGAATTTTTACCACGGACCCCACACTAATCTTGATAGTTTGAGCGAGGTCTTGAACGGTTACATGGCCATTTTCCAAAATGGCGGCCTCCACATGCTGGATGGTGTGCTCATCGTTAGCGGAGTGGGGTTGCCCTCCAATCAGAGCCTTTTCTACCAAAGTCCGACCGCATTTGAATAGACGATGCCAGTTATTCCCTACATCATATGATGGGGAATCCTCCCCGCAAACCTCTTTTATCTCATCGAACGTCTCCCTTGGAATGCGGCCTTTCATGTATAGGAACTCAACTACTGCTCTCTGTTCCACTGCATTCATTACCACACCTCACACGACTTCAGCACCGGTAAAAGAAAGACCGTTATTAGTTCAGAGTTGCACATTGGCACGTGACCTATAGTGACATACGTCATTACACATGCACAGTTTCAGCACCCTCCAATAAATAGAAGTGAGTCAGGGGAAATCTTTATTGAACGCCCCTCGTACATATTGGCACGACGAAAAATAAAGTTAGTTGAAAGTTTGCGCTCGTCCGAGTCTTCTGAGTCCGTGTTTTGTGTTGCGCTTCCATAGTTTATTTACCAAGTATGAACCAACTCGCCCAGCAGCAAGTTTTATTGAACCATGTTTCTCGATACGTCGCGTAAACCCTCGTTCAAAGCTGTAGTGTTGCTAACAGGTCATCCTTACAGAATTTTACAGCAGTATATTGCAGTTATTCCTCGCAATTGTTAATTCCCATATATTCTATCACAGTTTAGGCATGAGTATCACAATCCTACAACATCAAACAACAAATGACACCCTGTAAACAGAGCTCTCCATTGAGAAAAAGAAATGCAATATAGGTAAGTGTCGATGGTTAATTATCATTGGAAACTGGGCTAGTACAGAGTCATGCGCAAAGGTATTACGCAACGCGCACCTTCGGGACATGGAAAAATGTCCACAAATGTAATTCAGATCTACAGCATTTAATGACTCAGCCTGGGCAGATAGCTCAGAACAAGCCTGCTCTGACCGATTTTCAAGACATTCCTCTAATATGCCTGAATCATATAAAGCATTTATTTTATCGGGCTCATAAGCTCAGCTTCGTGCATAATGTTGTAAGCATAGGAAAAATCTGAGCTGTACTATTAGTTTTGTAATTGCTGGAGGTAATTTGTCTTTCGAAGACGCCTTAACAAACCGGTGAAAGCGCCTGGTACACTTGCTTGTGGCACAGCGTGCTTTCTTAACCTACTAAAATATTTCTGACTTTTCTAGAAGGAGCTTCTTCCTCGTCATTTTATATTAAAATGAAATATGCGTGGCAAGAATGCCGAGTACTATTAGTACTTGTGCAACTTCACCACAACCAGTACAAGATCTCAAAATTGGTGTTCGGAGCAGTGAATTACAGTTCAACAATGTGATATATGAATGTCTGCACAAAGACAGTACCTTGCACGCTGTTTGCGCAGACATCGAATTGCGTTCAAGTGTTTTGTTTTGGCATAGTTCGCGTAGGCAGTTTCGGCGAAGTGGTCCGAACAGAGGCAGTAGCCGTCGTACAGTTGCTCCTGTGTTAGTCCCTCGACGTCTGCCCTTTTAAGTGCGAATGCACTTTATAAGCGACCCTGAATCCGCCGTCCCATAGCAACGGCGCGAGGAGCGGAGAGGAGCGTCTGTAGCAACGGCGCAGCGACGTCACACCCCACGTGACTGCGCGGTTTGCGCGGTCTGCGCGTGACCGCGGTTTGCGCGGGCGCACCGCTCTCCGCGGCGTGACGTCACGGCGCGCTGTGCAGCTGGCGTCGCTGTGCAGCTGTGTGTGTGGCGCCGGCGCGTCAGTCCGTATATAAACGTCCGCCGGCTGCCGCTCGCTCTCTTCTCGCTCGGCTCCGCGGTCGGTGAAGTCTTTCGCAGTATGGATCCATCGCAGGTTGGATCCATCGCGGTAGGAGTTTCCGACCACGATCAACGGTGGCTTCATAGACTTGGCGTTCAGTAGGAACTGTACGGTCCGCGCCGTCTTGCCGGATCCGCTCACCGTACATTTCTCGGATCACAAAGCGCTGGTACTAACCGTGAGCTACAACGATAACACCAATAGGTGCTGATCTGTAGTGACGTGTGTAGAGTGTGTGTGTGTGTGTGACGTGCTCGGCGATGTGTGCATTTATGCATCTACGAAATTGCGAGGTGTAAATAAATAATACTTCGTGTATAAATGTGTGTGTGTGTACAATGCATCATGACAACACTTTAAATTCATTAATTAAACTTTAATCATAACTTTACTCCCCCTCATAGCATCACCCCGTGCATTCGCACTTAACCATGTTCACCCTCGGGGAAATGCTTTCTTTTTGGCGTAATTTCGCCCTACGTCACAACTAGAAAATGAAACAAATACCACCATGGAAATCAATAAACAACAAGTAAAAGTGACACTAACATAGAGAGTGCGAAAAAGGGAGAAAGGAATGTGTCACAGGTTCAAAAGCAAAGCGCAGCTTGGCCTTAGCGCAGGTAACACGAACTTCACGTTACACGGAATTTTGGGGGCTTATTTCTTAAGCATTCAAATGTGGTAGAGTCGCTACAAGGAACTGGTCGTCGGAATGCTCTAAAGCCGAACCAGTTCGTCGAAGAAGCGCATTCGGCGAACATAGTTTGCACGATTTCTTCTCGAAGAAAAAGAAATTAAGAGCAAGCGCTTAGAAAACTGATACCGAAGCGAAATTTCCATCTGCGCGTCAGCTGGTATCAATCGGCTCAGGAGAAACTGACCACAAGTAGTTTTACATGCTTGCTACATTACTGAAAAATGCGCAGTGCCAAGCAAAAAACCCACTGTAAAGCACCAACAGCACCCGTTCGGTTCGCCCTGTAGCTGATTTGATAAGGATAGCCCTCGCTTCTTCGTACCGAACAAAAAGTGTACTTACCTTTCGTCCGCTGGGAAACGGAAAAATTTCGCTGCGCTGCTTTTTCCCGAATTGTCGCACCAAAAAGCACCGCAGCATGCCTTGTGTCCTTTTCCTTGTTTCGCCGACATTTTGAGCGTGTTCGTACTCACAAGCACCGAAATGTTCATCTTCAAGGGACTTTAAAGAAATTCCACACGTGCACAGTGAAAACGGCCGGAGCAGACGGACGGAGTGGCAGCGGAAGAGATAAGAGCGAAAGCGCCGCCCGTCGGCACAACGAATTCAACGTCTCGATAAATATATAGGATATTAAAAAAAGAAAATACCCGAGGACACATTTTATTTCTATATACACATAATTGCATAACTTTACTTTATTCATGCGTAGGTTGCAAAGATAAGGCCACACATGCAAACGTTGCTGAATTTTCGCTTCCTACGAAAACAATGGCGCATGCTTTATTTCCAATACCGAAACTAGTCGAAGTGTCCGGCCCGTGGCCACTTCTAGAACCGTGTCGACCATTGTTGAAACTTTGTATGCTTGACGCGCACATTTCAGTAACTTCTGGAATTCCAGAGATAATACGAGAACGTGTTATGACGCGGGTATAAAAGCCGGCGCATTACGCCGTTTGTCAGTCTCCGTCGACCGACGACTGTTCACGCCGCTGTTGCTGCGAATTGTGATTGGCCTTGCTTTGCTGGGCTCAAGTTCGCCCAATAAACAGTTCACCTGACATCAGCTTGAGTCCTGCGTGCTTCGTGTCAGGGGCTGCGTGTGTCACAACCACGTGACAATATTCATAACAATTCCCAGTATTCTTCCAGTTCTTTTTGTAATTAGCAATACAAGAAACATGAGCAAGAGTCAGCTAAAGGATGAACATGATGTTGAATGTATGCACAGGTTTGCCATGTAACGTGGTGCTCATTCAATCGCTGTGTTTATAAGTATAGCTGCTCTAACCATCTCCACCAAACTAGAAGAGAAGGTCAGGGGAGGATGGATGCTTGAATTGATGAACAAATCGGAAAGTACGATTTAGAACAGGGAATGTCGCGGGAGCCAACGTTTCGACAAGCGGACTTGTCTTCGTCAGGGCGGCCACCAAGTTTCATAGATATTTATTTGAAAAACTCGATCTCTGTTTCCATTCTTCGAATAGGCCCTTCCGCCTAATCAAAAGAACTTGTGTTCGTACCATATGAAGTCAGCGCAACATGTAAAATATTAGACGTAAAAGTGAAATTAAGTGAAAAGTTACAAAATCCAAGTTGTATGTGGCTAATCGCAAGCTAGTCGAAGTTTCTCAAGGCCAACTTTGGAAGCACTGTCCTTTTCTACTTTTTTTGCTCATGGTTGGGAGGGTGGCAGAATGGAAGAGGGTCAGAAAGACCCTGGAGGAAGAGCTGGTTTCTATAGTACGGCCGTGGGGCGGCCTTTTGTAGTAGCCTCTTGTATACTTGCCAGGATTTTTTGTTTTTACAGATTTCACATTTCATTATCCCTTAGCACCAACACAGAGTGCACCCAACAGCCAGACTTCACTGTTGTAACCAATCACGAGGCATAGGAGCACTGCTGTAAGAGGATTACTTCACCATAAAAAAAACATGCAAATATTGATGTTACAGCAGCTCATCATTGTTGCAAGCGATATATTGTAAAAAGTGGGATTGTTATTCAACGCTCAACTGTACGTTGAAAATCCCGGTTGTGAAGAAATTATAATAATAATGCAAAATGAAACGATAGTTCTTCCACGATGCCCACCAAGAGATGGTCCTCAACTAGTTTTACAGCAACATTCTTTTAAATAAATAAAGAATAGGTATGAACATTTCATTTCACTCCCTCTCTTTCTAGATTGCCATCTTCTTTGAAAGAAACGCCGCCTTTCCATAAAACAATACCTTTTCCCTTACTGTCTGGCACAGAATATTGCATGCGTGATAGGTAGTATAAATGGAGAGGTAAATGGTTAGAGCACTCAAAGCATTCTTCTCTACACCATATGCTTTAAGATTTATGCTCCTTTGGAACCTAACAAGACTTTTAATGTTGTGGCAGTCCATATTCATTTCGTATGGAAAATATGTGTGTTCAAACCGTAGTGGCAGTTCTCTTGCATGGAAGAATTTTTATGACTAATATTAAGATTTAAGTGAAAATGAAAGATATTCTAGACCCGTTTTGTGACTGTCCCCACCAGACATAGCCAGCTGGTTCATACACTTGACTGGCACCATCAGATTTTTCACCTGGGCTTTATGCACGTAGACACGCATCATTTTTGCACAGCGGGAGCATTAAAAGTTATGACCGGAAATAGGATACCCAACTAGTCCAATAAAAAAAAAAAACGTGTGCTGTACGCACTCGTTTGTGACTGCTACCTATACACAGGTACAACAGCCCTATATATTCAGGGTCAATTATCTGACTTGTGTCCACACGTTTACAAAATCAGCGCAGCTACATACGCATGTAAGAGAGGGCATGCGTGAAATTGTACTGTCATTTTGCCTAATGTGCTTTAACAGCCACTTTATAAAACATGTATTATTTAGGTACTGATATATGATCTTTTGAAGTATCTTATAGTTATTAATGATTGTTGTTTTGTTAGGATTCATTTGTATTTTACACATTTTGTGCAATTTCTTTTCTTGTATGCAAGCATACTTGTTTGCCCCTTACCCTAATCTCCAAACAAGGCTGTAAGGTATGTTGATAAAAAAATAATGACAACAAAGATACACTTTGAGTAGGTCATCTATTTTAGCAGGACGTACTGTATCAAGCTGCAAAGCAGCTTGACGCTGTACATCCTGCTAAAAAAGTTCTTGCACCGTCGCTGTGCATTGACGTCACTCAACAAAGCTCACCATGCTCTCTGTTTAAGGTAATCGATGGCTGACTTACACAAGATTAGCTTAAACAGAGCTCAAACAGAGAACAGATAGAATGTCTTAACAGTTGTCTCTTGCGTAGACCGGCACGTCTACCCATTTGACAGGTGGTGCTACCATTCCTGGGCATGCGCAGATAAGTTGTGTGTCTTCATTTTTCGCCTAGTGCTCTTCTTCAGCAGATAGCCCACGTTCGTGTTGTCCGCTCCTCTTCCCTTGTGCCTGTTTTTCGTATGTCTTTTCTTTACATAACGAATCCTTACAGTGGCGCACCGACGGGGGGGGGGGGGGGGTTCGGGTGTTGTAACCCCCCTCCCTTTAGGTCGTCCTAACCCCCCCCCCCCTTCCGTAACTGCTCCTATGTCCTAGAAGACTGCAGTGCTGATGTCTCTGCAAAACGCAGAAAACAATAATAAAAATAGTTATCATAATTCATGTTACTATTATGTGGCATTTAACTTGCTTTACGAGTACTCCAGCTGAAGCAAGGAACTGACGTATTGCGCAAGGTGCCCCACCCCTTCTAGACATAGGCAACAACTATGTAGTCGCATGCCCTTCGCGAAAATTTGAACCCCCCCCTGACAGAAATCCTGGGTGCGCTGCTTAATCCTTACCAACTCGCTCAGCTCTCCGTCCTTTTACACGACAAATGAGCTTGCCTCGAGCCATTCATGTCAACACATATGAGTGCAGCTTGCCCAGTTCAGGCAATAAGAGTGTATGCAATTTTCCGTGTCATTCACCTTCATTGCTTTCAGCTTTTATGGATGAAACGCAAGGAATACCGGACGAAGCATTGCTGTCAACTGAACCGCACATTCACGCCTTTCAGGTGTCAGAGGCCATTTGTGATGTAGGTGAAAGTGCCAAAAGCCCGTACATTGTGCATTTCCTGTTCATGTTATAGAACCACAGATGGTGAAGAATTACGGAATCTTCCACTAAAGCATGCCTCATAATCACATTGGTATTTTGGCTTCTAAAACCCCAACAATTATTATTCATATTACAATTATTATCAACAGCAGTAGCTGTCGCAGGCCATGACTGCATACATGCACGCTTAATATGGGTCCCGCATGGCTACTTTAAATTGCTACAGATCTGAATCTGTTAAAAGTTCTCAAATGCGGTTCACTTCCTTGCACAGTTAGAGCAAAAGAGGCAAACATGGTTAAAAGATTCTGCCCCGATATTGTTCGATCGCCCTCGAAATCACTTTAAAATTACAGCGTATTTGCGTTTGGTCCTCTTACACTGTATCTTATGTAATACATTACATATTAAGGAATGTAATGTAAGCGTAAAATACAGGCTCTTAAACATGAGGTGGGCAGTTGAGGCTTAGTCACAACATACACAAATGAAACCCTTGCTGGCACTGCAGCGTGAGCGCAGCTCCTACACTGGGGGACAGTGGCTTACCCGCATAACTTTTGAACACATTCGGCTACCTTGTTACAGCTCTGCTCCCAACTCAGCTTAAACGTTAAGAAAATAAAGTATATTGTTTTGGCTGCAATTAATAAGCCAACTATGTTAGGACCTTACTTATTATTTCAATCTCAACCACTCGTAAAAGTTTCTGAGTTGCAAGTTCTTGGCAGTACTTGTCCATGAGAATTTACGGTGGACCCATGATTCCAATTATTGTAAACGCCATATAGCACAGCTTATCGGCACGCTGACTGAATACCACACGTACCTTATCACATTTAAAACTTAAGCGTCACCTGTACTTTTCTATTGTTCACTCCATACTCCAATACTGTCTACTTGTTTGGGACGTAACTTCGAATACCAGTATGGAAAGCGTATCAAGGCTACAGGAAAAAGTGTATTTGTGTTATCCATAATGTTTCGGTGAATCAACCTGCTTCTGAGTATTTCCAGCAGGACTGTATATTAAATATCAGCAATCTGTATAACCCAAAATCATCTGAAAAGGCAGTCTTAGACTTCACAGGTAACCACATTTTTTTTTACGTACACCAATGCTACATCTGCCACACTGCAACATAGGCACTTCGTTCAGCCGAAAACGCAAACGAACTGCAGGAATCGATTATGACAATGGTAGGCATATTGACGGTCAGCGCGAAACACGAGGTGTCATGAGTAAAAAGGGCCCACAAACACAGGCCACTAGGCGAAACGGAGAGATCGGCGAAGTGGCGCGGGAAAGCACGCGCCGTCGACACGTCGATGCCCACAATTGGTTGTCAGCGGGCTCGCGGCACGCGACCCGAGCAGGGATCGGTGATTGAGAAGGCTGAGCTGGCATTCTCAGCGTGGCACCGGCCGACCAAGGTTGTCTTGCCAGCTACGGACTGGTGACGAGGAGACGAGGGCGTCGGGCTCCGGGGGACCGTCGATCTGGCTTACGATCGTGCACGGACTTCGGAGTGGCAGCGGCCGGACTGCAGCAGTTCCCGGCGTACCCGCAGCGCTCCACCTTCGCCGCCAGAACGGGACAACCAGCAGAAGAATCGCTGCAGAGGGCCAGGTCTTTGTTGGAGACCGAGCATCAGGAGGCCTACTAACTAGGCCTAAGCGGAGATTCGCCACGTCACATGAATAGCAAGGCGGCGGACATGGACGGACATTGCGTGAGCGGCGGCCACCACTAGTAGCATCTGTCGACGACGGCTACGAGGACACGACACACCGAGAGAGCACCGACTCTGAACCGCACCGCGTCGAATGCAATGTAAGAGCGTCCACTACAGTTTGAGCGGCGACCGCGGACTTAAACGTGAGGCGCATGGTTGAGTGTCTCCCGTTGGAACTGCGCCCAACGCGGAGGATTTGTAGTTAGGCTGTTTAGGTTGTTCGCTTAGCTTTATTTAGTTTTCTTTTGTGTGCGGGTTGATGTTTTTTCGCCCTTTTCATGTTTTGCTGTTCCCGTTCATAAAGTAGCGTCTTTGGTTTTTGTCAACGTTTTACGCCTTCGTCACTCTCTCTCAATCCATCGGAGCAAGCGCTCTCGAGATCCTCCCACACACTCGTGACACGAGGACAAAAAGAAGCAGGGACACAAACCACAGCGCCGTGGTTTGTGTCTTTTCTTCTTTTTGTCCTCGTGTTTCGCGCTGACCGTCAATATGCCTAACCAGCTCCAACTCGCACACGTGACCATCCTTCTATATGACAATGGTAATTTGCTAATCTTCTCAATGACGAACATGCACTACCCAATATTATGGAGTATCACTTAACTCCCGGAGCATTTAGAAAAAAATCAAGACAATTCTTTCTAGGGCAGTAATTTTCTTTCTTTTTTGTTGTTTGTGTCAAGTGCTATGCAATTTCAAGGATTCTATGTTTTTTTTGTGTTGATAGGTGTCATGGTTATTTATTCATTTAATTTATTGCGTTTGTTATTTTTCATTTAATATTGCTGTTACCGTAGTTTATTGAAGCAGATCAACACATAATTTTGTCATGTACAGAAAAAGAATGCGCTTGCTTGGTGTGGGCTCTCGAAAAGGGCCGCTTGATGCGTTGGAGTCTAGCACTTCGGCAATTTGATTTCTCAGTGCGGCACAAGTGTGACGAGTGACGGCCCCAATAACGCATAGGACATAGAGGAGAAGAAGAAGAGGTGCGTGTTGTGCGCGGTGGCGGCGCGCGTGGAACGGGGAGGCCGCGAAGCACGAGACAGAACAGGCCTGGAAGCTTGCTGCCAAGACGTACGTAGCTGTTCTTGGGGGCGACCGTCGCGGCTACCGGTCTGCTGCGGTTCCCGACTGTTCTCGGTTGCGGCTCCCGACTGTTCTCGGGTGCGGGCCTCTTCTTGGGGGCGACCGCAGCGGCTACCGGTCTGCTGCGGTTCCCGACTGTTCTCGGTTGCGGCTCCCGACTGTTCTCGGGTGCGGGCCTGTTCTTGGGGGCGACCGCCGCGGCTACCGGTCTGCTGCGGTTCCCGACTGTTCTCGGTTGCGGGCCTGTTCTCGGGGAGCGACCGCCGGGGCTACCGATCCGTGCGGCTCCTCACACTGCTCGGGCAGCCACCAGTGGGGCCGGTGCTTGCGGCCGCAGGCTAGGCCGTGCAGCGAACCGGCGACTCTTTGGGCTGCTGGCCGCGGCCTTCCTCGTGGCCTTGCCTACCCCCAAGACGACGCCCGCACGGCTCCTCGACGGAGACCGATTTGGCGCAACAGGGGCGGTGACATCGTGCCTACCTCGCATCGACGTCGCACAGTCATACCAGTGAACACAGTGAGTGGTACGCGTGCACACGTGTATATAAGGCGACCGATCTGGAACCAGATATAACTGTTTGTACGCCACGAACATTGAAGGACGCGATTTGTTTATTTGGTTCAGTGTGTGATTATAGTTGTTTTGTCTTTGTGTTTGCCTCATCCTCGTCTGTCTGAGTTCCTGGGCCCACGAACCCCTTACATTGGCGAGCCTGCCAGGATTGGCTTTTAACAACTGGAGCCAACGCTCAGACACCGGGGTGAGACATGGACTCGGACAACTTGGTCAGCATAGGCAAAGAGCTAGGCTTGAGGGATACAGAGCTGAGAGCATGGGTACAACAGGAACATGTAAGGCTGCGCGATGAGCGGACAGAGGAGCGGAATGCAATCAAGGAGGAAATGGCCATGAAATTACAATTGGTTGAGCAAGAGCGCGAGGCAGCACGCGAAAAAGCGGCGCAGCAACAAAAGCTGCTCGAACAGGAGCAAAAGATTCTTGAATTGAAGCTCCGACTGCAAGAAAATGCCGCTAGTCCACAGGCCGCTCATAGCCCAGCTGCTAGCAGTACGAGTGCATCCGCTGCTTCAAACGTTTGCAGCCCCCATAAATTAATACCCCCCTTTAATGACGAGAGAGATGATCTAGACGCGTACCTGCAACGCTTCGAACGCGTCGCCATCTGTCAAGAATGGCCACGGGAGAAGTGGGCACTCTCGTTAAGTCTGTGCATGACGGGGGAGGCCTTAACCGTCATTGGGC
This sequence comes from Hyalomma asiaticum, assembly GCA_013339685.2. Classification (NCBI taxonomy): domain Eukaryota; kingdom Metazoa; phylum Arthropoda; class Arachnida; order Ixodida; family Ixodidae; genus Hyalomma; species Hyalomma asiaticum. The sequence goes on from CM023483.1 coordinate 150,842,749, forward strand.
GCATGGATCCATCGCCCGCCGTAGATTACGACACGCTCAAACGGGCACTCCTGCAACGGTTCCTGTACACGGCAGAAGGGTACAGGGACAAATTTCGTGGTGCAAGACCCGAGGATAGGGAAACCGCCAAACAATACGCATCAAGGCTCGCGGGTTATTTCGACCATTGGCTGGAGCTCTCAGAGGCGGAGAAAAGCTTTAGTGGCCTGAGAGAGTTGATGATTGCGGAGCAATTTGTTAAGAGCTGCTCCTCGGCACTAAGGGTTTTCCTAAAGGAGAGAAACTGCCGAACTCTACACGAACTAGCTCAGACAGCCGACAACTTCGTTGAGGCTCAGTCGCTGATGAACCTGAGCAAAGAACGTCCAGAGAAGGAAGAGAGACCAGGCTCAGGGCTGAGAGCCGAATCGGCAAAGAAAACGTCACGGTTAGACAACCGATGTTTCCTATGCGAAAAGAAAGGACATCGGGCAGCCGAATGCTGGTCGCGCACGAGAGGAAACCCTATGGGACATGGCCGGATCGCCGACAATGTGCATCCTAACAGGGAGAAATTTAGCGCCGAGGGAGAGGACAAGAGAGAGGCATCGTGTGCGGTATCGGTCGACAACGCCGACGAAGATCCAACAGATCACGAGGGTTACGTCGTCTTACGGAACGGAGCGGAAATTCCGATCGTGAACACTACGGTGAGTCGAGGAGCCACGGCTGGTGGCGCCAGAGGAATGCCAGTTGCCAAAGGGTTCCTAGATAGACACCCAGTTACAGTGCTGCGGGATACAGGATGTAATACGGTGGTAGTGCGGCAAGCACTGGTTCCCAAGGAAAAACTGACTGGAACTTATAGCCCGGTATTCCTCCTGGATCGAACAGTGCGTTATCTGCCAGAAGCTATGCTCTTCTTGGAGACGCCGTTCTTTATTGGAGAGGTGCGGGCTAAATGCATGCAAGACCCGCTATATGACGTTGTCTTAGGAAACATCAAAGGAGCAGTGGCACTGGAGACATCGAAGATGAACATGAACAGTGCCACCAGTGTGACCTCGGAGGAACGCAACAAATTAACGTCAGCGGCCCCTCACTTCAGTCATGCTTCGGAACAACGGGTATCCGGCAGTAGCGTCGATGGCAAGATGACTGAAGAAAAACATGCGTGGGAAATAAAGCCAAAGGCCTAGAACAAAGCGGATTCACTGGCTGAGTCGCTGACACTACGAGCCGATGGCAGCAGCGGGAGGAACGAACCATCATGACAAACCTCTCCCGGTATTGAGTGCTGTCACAAGTGTAGACAGCAACACCTTGCGAAGTTATCAGAAAGAGGACGTGTCATTGAGTCGCTGTTTCAAAGCAATCGGGACAAAAGTAATCGCGAAGGGCCATGAAACAGAGTTCTTTTTGAAGGATGACATTCTGTTTCGGAAACACCGACTACCATGCCAGAAAGAGTTGCTGCAACTGGTGGTTCCCGCACGGTTACGTAACATGGTGTTAAAAATGGCACACGAAGGAATTTTGGCGGGACACCAAGGGGTGGCAAGAACTGTTAACAGGATTGTCACAGAATTTTACTGGCCAGGCGTGCAATCTCAGACAAAGCGCTTCGTAAAATCATGCGATGTGTGCCAGCGGACTGTTCCACGACATTTAGTCGGACAGGCTCCCTTAGGTACGATGCCTGTAATCGAAACGCCTTTCACAAGAGTGGGCATCGACATTGTTGGACCAGTTTCTCCCACGTCAGCAAAGCGAAACCGGTATATATTGACAATGGTTGACTTCGCCACCAGATATCCGGACGCGGTCGCCTTACCGTCTATTGATTCGAAACAAGTGGCAGAAGGACTGCTTGAAATGTTTTCACGCGTCGGAATTCCCAGGGAGATCGTCAGCGACCGCGGATCCTACTTTATGTCCGCCGTAATGCAAGAGTTCAGCCGTTTGCTATCCATGAAACAAATGCCAACTACGCCATACCATCCCATGGCAAACGGGCTGGTGGAGAGGTTGTGATGAGTGACTGGGTATGGAAACCTAGTGCGACCGTGCGGTGGTCGGAAGTGTAGTGCGACCGTGCGGTGGTCGGAAGTGTAGTGCGACCGTGCGGTGGTCGAAAGCGTCGAAAGAGCACAGAACGTCCGCAGCGCCACGAAAGAGACCCGAGCGTCTAGGGAAGGAAGACGACGATGGTGGGCGGTGGCATGGCTACGTGGGCGGACGAGCGGCCAATGAGAAGGTTACAGGACAGCGCACGCGAGAAGAAGAAGAGGAACGATTTGGAACCCGGCGGAGACGAACGCAGGTTCGGGAGCTGCTGCAAGTCGCTGGAGCCTGGGGCGTGTTGTCGAGTTTCGGACTCGAACACGAGACTCCCAACCGATCCAGGACGTTCCCGGGCGTACTCGGAGCCGCCAGGAGTTCTGGGGAACAAGGCGTTCTTGCTGAACCGTTGCTGACCCTTGGTGAACCGCTCGGCCGACGGCGGAGTAGGGCGGCAAGGTTCCTGGAGGGAGTCCCGGTGAGCCCGAGTCACGGAATCGGGACCGGCGCCGTCCGGGCGCTGTCACAGCTCGCCTGCGCTTGGCGAGAAATCTCCGTGACCTCGTTGAGAGGTCGCCTCCTGGCTGCTGACCGTTTTGCTCACCAGCTGCCGACTCTGGCTGCAGCGTCGTCTTCACCCTCGTCCGCATCACTGGCCTGCCACCGCCAACCGAAGTACCCGCTGCCCGCATCGCCAGACGCATCGAAGCAACCGGTGACTTCTTTCTTCCTTCGAACGCTGAGCGGCACTCGCGTCGTAACATTATATCGCGAACACCCTGCTAAAGCCGCGCGATTGAGTGCAAGGGTATTGTGACCTTTCCTTTCTCTTGACTTCTTATCTTTATTCCTGTTCATAAAGTATCTTATTTGTTTTCAGTTTTTTTGGAAAACAAAAAGAAATTGACTTCGTCCCGTAGATTCAGAGTGCTTTGCTCTGAAGAGCATTTAACCACACGAACCGTTTATCTCACGACAACTGGCGTCCGCGGCAGAGGACGGGGCGAAGTTTTTTTTAAGTGATCTGACAGTCACCGAGATGAGTTTGTCGGAGCTGATAGCGTTAGGCGAGCGCTTGGGTTTGCAGGGCGCGGAACTAAGAAAATGGGTAGATGAGCAGTCTGAGAGAGCTCAGGTGGAGGCTGCTAAAGCTCGCGAGGAACGTGTCGCAGAGCGCGAAGAACGGGTAGCAGAGCGCGAAGCAACAAAACAACGTTTGCAAATGGAGCAGAAGGCACTGGAGCTACGCCTTAAACTGGCTGAGGCAGGAGGGTGCAAAGATTCAGCAGGTTCGGAACGCGATGTAGAGAGAACACGTTCATCAATTGTCAACCCTCACAGCCTGATTCCCGTGTTTAACGAAACTCGGGATGACTTGGACGCTTACCTAAAGCGATTTGAGTGTGTCGCCATTGGTCAAGATTGGCCTAAAGAGAAATGGGCTACTGCCCTGAGCTGATGCCTAGATGGGGAGGCATTAAAGGTTTTTGGCCGTTTGTCGCCTGAGGAGTCGTTGGATTACGACATGGCAAAGAAGGCATTGCTCCAACGGTTTCGTTGTACGGCCGAGGGCTATCGCGAGCAATTTCGTCGTAGTAAACCCTGTGACAATGAGACGGCTAAACAGTACGCGACAAGGCTGTTTAGTTATTTTGATCGATGGGTGGAGATGGCCGAGCAGGGCAAGTCTTTTGACGCCGTGCGCGACTTAATTGTCGCAGAGCAGCTGCTGAATAACTGCCACAGCCGGCTTTCACTATTCCTTCGAGAACGAAATTGCAAGACGGTTGACCAAATATCAGAAGCGGCTGACCACTTCATGGAGGCTCAGCGGCAGAATAACCTACTCCACTTCCGGGAGAAAGAGGAAGCCCGAGAGAAAGAGGGTTGTGAACCTGGCAAATCTTTAGCCAAATGTTTCGTGTGCGGCAAGTCAGGACACAAGGCACCAGATTGCCGCGCAAGAGTTCAGCAACCGTATTGTGGGTACTGCAGGAAGGTCGGGCATGACACCCAGTCCTGTAGACGGAAAGCGCGTGGCGGAAACGAAGCAACAGCTTGTCTTTCGTCACCAGTAGAAGTTTGTGAAAACGAAAGGCCAACCTGGTACAGTGAATGTACGGGAAAAGCGTCTGTGAAACAATTGAACCCGAGTTACAACATGCCTGTCTTACCAGGAGAAGTATATGGACAGACTGTTTCGGTATTGCGTGACACGGGGAGCAACAGTCTGATTGTACGGAAGTCTTTGGTCCCTGATCAAGCCTTCATCGGTACCAGGGCAAAGCTGCTGCTCGCCGACGGAAGCACGATTCAAGTTCCAGAGGCGGAGGTGGCCATCTGTTCTCCATTCTTTTGTGGTCAAGCCGTTGTGAAGTGTTTGGAGAACCCATTGTACGACGTTATAGTCGGAAATGTACCTGGTGCACGCGACCCTATGCATCCAGATCCGAACTGGAAAAACATCAAGAAACCGACAGGAACCGAAACTGCCACGCTTGGACAGCAAAGCATTAACGCGCCTGTAAATGAAAGGAACGCAGCCGTCGTGGGTGTGAAAGCCGAGGAGGAGCCTCACAAGTGTGATTTAAATTGGCTGCAAGTAGACAGGCAGGTCCTCCAAAGAGAGCAAGAACGAGATGCAACACTCGAGGTCTGCAGGAAAAAGATCGGCCGAAGACATTCGGGCAATGGCCTAAATGCGCACTCGTTTTACATAGACAAGGGAATCTTGTACCGTTCATACCAGTTCTGCCCAGGGAAAACTGTGCAACAAGCCCTGGTCCCACGAAGTCTTCGGTCCCAAATTCTAACGCTGGCCCATGAGAATCCATTGTCTGGCCATCAGGGGATAAAAAAGACTACGGAAAGGATACTTCGTTCGTTTTACTGGCCCGGCATCCAAGCGGATATCAAGAGGTTTGTTCGGTCGTGTGACTGCTGTCAAAGGACATTCCCGAAGGGAAAACTCGGTAAAGCGCCACTAGGGCGAATGCCACTCATCGACACTCCATTCGAGCGAGTTGCCGTGGACATCATCGGTCCTCTGTCTCCTATCTCGAATAAAGGGAACAGATACATCCTGACGATGGTGGATTTCGCCACGAGATATCCTGACGCAGTACCGCTACCAGCGATTGATTCCGCTACCGTGGCTGAAGGTTTGCTCGAAATGTTTTCAAGAATTGAGTTCCCGAGAGAGATCTTGTGTGATAAGGCATCCTGTTTCACGTCTAGTTTGATGAGAGAAGTGAACGATATGTTAGCGGTGAAGCACCTCAGCTGCACTCCATACCATCCCATGTGCAATGGTATGGTGGAACGTTTTAATGGTACTTTAAAAGGAATGCTACGCAAGTTATGCCAAGAGCAACCGAAGATGTGGGATCGGTATCTTGCCCCTCTTCTGTTCGCTTACAGGGAGGTGCCGCAGACAAGTCTTGGTTTTTCCCCCTTCGAACTTATATATGGCCGACAAGCACGGGGACCATTAAGCGTGCTGAAAGAACTATGGACCAAGGAAGAGCTCAGTGAGGAACTGAAAACGACTTATGGTTATGTATTAGACCTCAGGGAACGACTTGAGCAAACACTACACCTCGCTCATCAGAATCTGACCAAGGCCCAAGCAGACCAAAAGAAATATTATGACACAAAGAGCTGTCGCCATCAATTAAAGGTTGGAGATCGTGCCCTCATATTGCTCCCTACCAAACAAAACAAACTGCTCATGCAGTGGAAGGGTCCTTACCTTGTCTCCGGAAAGAAAAACGAAGTCGACTATTGGCTGGATGTTGGTAAAACCAGAAAGCTCTTCCATATTAATATGCTGAAAAAGTACGAGGAGCGGGAACCGTTCCCCACATTTCAAGCGTCCACATTCATCGCCTTGGAGGAAGCTAAAACTGATAGCCCGTTTCCAAGCTTTAACAATGCAAGAGATCTCGGGACTGAAGGCCGACGTCAATCTAAGGACGCAAATGACCTCCAGAAAGAAGTTCACAAACTGTCGCTTACGCATTACCATGTTATTCCTAGAATTCGAGATGAAATGCATGCTGGTCGGGCCGAGACCGTCTTGAACTTCATCTCTCATGAAAAGAGGCAGTTTCACGATAAATTTGATAGTTGACCAGAGAGCGCTAGTACTTGGCATTGTCAGAGGAACAGACACAAACTAGTGCTCCTAATTGATTTCACGAGTGAAAGTCACTTTCCTTGTTTCTACGTGTGTAGTGCGTTTCAAACGACTGGAGTTTGCATTCTTGTATGTCACTCATCTGACGCAACGTTTTTTTTCCTAAAAAAAAAACTTATCATGGGGGGGGGGGGGGGGGGGGGACTCTTGTGATGAGTGACTGGGTATGGAAACCTAGTGCGACCGTGCGGTGGTCGGAAGTGTAGTGCGACCGTGCGGTGGTCGAAAGCGTCGAAAGAGCACAGAACGTCCGCAGCGCCACGAAAGAGACCCGAGCGTCTAGGGAAGGAAGACGACGATGGTGGGCGGTGGCATGGCTACGTGGGCGGACGAGCGGCCAATGAGAAAGTTACAGGACAGCGCACGCGAGAAGAAGAGGAGGAACGATTTGGAACCCGGCGGAGAGGAACGCAGGTTCGGGAGCTGCTGCAAGTCGCTGGAGCCTTGGCCGTGTTGTCGAGTTTCGGACTCGAACACGAGACTCCCAACCGATCCAGGACGTTCCCGGGCGTACTCGGAGCCGCCAGGAGTTCTGGGGAACAAGGCGTTCTTGCTGAACCGTTGCTGACCCTTGGTGAACCGCTCGGCCGACGGCGGAGTAGGGCGGCAAGGTTCCTGGAGGGAATCCCGGTGAGCCCGAGTCACGGAATCGGGACCGGCGCCGTCCGGGCGCTGTCACAGCTCGCCTGCGCTTGGCGAGAAATCTCCGTGACCTCGTTGAGAGGTCGCCTGCTGGCTGCTGACCGTTTTGCTCACCAGCTGCCGACTCTGGCTGCAGCGTCGTCTTCACCCTCGTCCGCATCACTGGCCTGCCACCGCCAACCGAAGTACCCGCTGCCCGCATCGCCAGACGCATCGAAGCAACCGGTGACTTCTTTCTTCCTTCGAACGCTGAGCGGCACTCGCGTCGTAACATTATATCGCGAACACCCTGCTAAAGCCGCGCGATTGAGTGCAAGGGTATTGTGACCTTTCCTTTCTCTTGACTTCTTATTTTTATTCCTGTTCATAAAGTATCTTATTTGTTTTTAGTTTTTTTGGAAAACAAAAAGAAATTGACTTCTTCCCGTAGATTCAGAGTGCTTTGCTCTGAAGAGCATTTAACCACACGAACCGTTTATCTCACGACAGAGGTTCAACGGAACATTGAAACGAATGTTGGGCCGCATGTGCAGAGAGTGCCCACAATGCTGGGACCGTTATCTCGGACCTGTGCTGTTCGCTTACAGAGAGCTCCCACAGAGTAGTACGGGGTTTTCGCCCTTTGAACTACTCTACGGCAGATACGTCCGGGGACCAATGACGGTAATAAAAGAGTTATGGACGAACACGCGTCTTGACCCGGACACTAAGGCGACGTACACATACATGATGGAACTTCGCCAACGACTGGAGAAGACATGTGCCATCGCAACAGAAGAACTTCAGAAAGCGCATTTGTTGCAGAAAGCATTCTACGACAAAAAAGCGAAAAGACGAGATCTCTGTCCGGGCGACAAGGTTCTTGTGCTGTCGCCGGCCGACCAGAACAAGTTAATACTGTCATTGGAAGGGCCGTTTCCTGTCGTGGAAAGGCGCAATGAACTGGACTACGCCGTTAGCCTTGGGAGCAAGGTAACGCTATTCCACATTAACATGTTAAAAAAATGTGAAGAACGAGACCCTCCTGAGCCGCCTTTGATTGCTGGAATTACAGTATCCGGGATTGAAGACGACGAAGCGGACACCGTTAGCGAAAGGGACGATGGCCACGTCACGCTTAATCAGACTCAGGATTGGCAAGACGTTGATATTGCGCCGGAACTGACAGATGAGCAGCGATCACAAGTCATCAAACTTCTGGCAGGTCACAAAGAGATTTTCTCCGACCTACCAGGAAAAACGGACGTTGTCCAGTGCCATTTCAAACTCACAACACAGACGCCCATTCAGGTCCGACAGTATCCCTTACCTTTTGCGATAAAAGATAGCGTGGAAAAGGAAATACAAGAAATGCTGTGCCTCGGGATAATTGAAAAATCGGACTCTCCATACCACGCGCCTATCGTCGTTGTTAAGAAGAAAGATGGAACAATACGGCTGTGTATTGATTTTCGCCAACTGAATAAGGCTGTGATTCCAGATTGTGAGCCGATTCCCCGCACAGATATGATGTTTGCTAAACTGACCAATTGTCAATACTTTTCGCGGTTCGATTTCACAAAGGGCTACTGGCAAGTACCCATGGCCAACGAGTCGAAGGAGCTCACAGCTTTCTCCTCCGACTCCGGGCTTTACCAGTTCAGGTTCATGCCATTTGGGATCAAGACCGCACCGGCCGTGTTTAACAGACTTATGCGTGCTGTTGTGGGAGATTTCATAAAATATATTACCACAACCCAATTCTTCGTTCACTCTGGATCCACCCGGCACCGTACCATTCAGCTCGCCATGATCACATGCATAAAGTCAATGTACCTCGTCACAACACCATAGCATGTTCACAATCATTCCTTCCTAAGACCTCAATCGATTGGAATAACCTACCTGCATCATTGGTAACAATCACTGACCCAACTCATTTTAAGAATGCACTAACAGTAAACTTGAAATCGTGAATTATTCCAACGGGTATAACTATTATTGGTATTGATTGGCTGTTTTCTTTTTGTTCTTGTTTTCTTTTTTTTGTTTTTGTTTGTTTTTTGTTTGCTTCTTGTTTTTTTATTTTTTTTATTTCCAATGTCTCTTAATACAGTGTATTTATTGCGTGTAATATTTACTATTATGTAGCATTATTATCTTTTCTGTAATGTGTTTACATAATCCTGTGCTTACTTTCCTGCATTTATTTCTCTTCAAATGTTTTCCGCCCCTCCCCTCTATAATGTACTAATGTACCCTGAGGGTATCACAAATAAATAAATAAAAAATATACCGAACGTCCTTCATTACTTCGACGACGTACTTGTTGCTACGACCACGTGGGAAGAACATGTCAACATGCTGCGGCTCTTCTTCGAACGCGTCCGCCAGGCTAAGCTCACAATAAAACCCAAGAAGAGCGAAGTGGGCTTCCCCAAAACAAGTTTCCTCGGTCATGTTGTCGGTCAAGGGACACTACAGACCATGAAAGGTACTACAGACAAGATCCAAGCGGCTACAAGGCCGCAGACAAAAAAGGAGGTACGAGCGTTCCTGGGCCTCACTGGGTATTACAGAGATTTTGTCCCCAATTACGCAGAACTGACATATCACCTGACAGAATTAACAAAGAAGGGTGCGCCGAACAAAATCGTATGGAACGAACGGCTTGAGGAAGCTTTCCAGAAGCTCAAGAACGTGTTGACAACACAACCTGTCTTACGATCACCGGATCTGCGAAAGCAATTTGTGTTGCGCACGGACGCTTCGTCACGCAGCTTGGGCGCGGTCTTACTGCAAGAACATGAAGGCTGCCTCCACCCTGTCTCGTATGCCAGTAGGAAATTGCTTCCACGAGAGGCAGCTTATTCTACGGTTGAAAGAGAATGCCTAGCGGTGGTATGGGCCATTCAAAAATACCATGTCTTTCTGTATGGCCGACCATTTGTATTGCAGTGCGACCACCAACCACTAGCATACATTCATTCAGCCAAACACCTTAACCAGCGTGTACTCCGCTGGAGCCTGTGCCTAATGGAATACGACTTTACAGTTACTTACATAAGAGGTTCAGAAAATGTAGGCGCAGACTACATGAGCCGAGCTACTACCTGATTCACCTTCTGTACAGAGGAGTCCGTGGAGGGTCATGACCATCTGTCATTTTCATATACCACTCGCTGTTGTTGTTTTTGTGTGTGTCGTTGTGCCGCCTCAACAGACTGCTCTTCCTGGCGACACAACGTTCTGGAAGCGTGGGGGAGTGTGACGAGTGACGGCCCCAATAACGCATAGGACATAGAGGAGAAGAAGAAGAGGTGCGTGTTGTGCGCGGTGGCGGCGCGCGTGGAACGGGGAGGCCGCGAAGCACGAGACAGAACAGGCCTGGAAGCTTGCTGCCAAGACGTACGTAGCTGTTCTTGGGGGCGACCGTCGCGGCTACCGGTCTGCTGCGGTTCCCGACTGTTCTCGGTTGCGGCTCCCGACTGTTCTCGGGTGCGGGCCTCTTCTTGGGGGCGACCGCCGCGGCTACCGGTCTGCTGCGGTTCCCGACTGTTCTCGGTTGCGGCTCCCGACTGTTCTCGGGTGCGGGCCTGTTCTTGGGGGCGACCGCCGCGGCTACCGGTCTGCTGCGGTTCCCGACTGTTCTCGGTTGCGGGCCTGTTCTCGGGGAGCGACCGCCGGGGCTACCGATCCGTGCGGCTCCTCACACTGCTCGGGCAGCCACCAGTGGGGCCGGTGCTTGCGGCCGCAGGCTAGGCCGTGCAGCGAACCGGCGACTCTTTGGGCTGCTGGCCGCGGCCTTCCACGTGGCCTTGCCTACTCCCAAGACGACGCCCGCACGGCTCCTCGACGGAGACCGATTTGGCGCAACAGGGGCGGTGACATCGTGCCTACCTCGCATCGACGTCGCACAGTCATACCAGTGAACACAGTGAGTGGTACGCGTGCACACGTGTATATAAGGCGACCGATCTGGAACCAGATATAAGTGTTTGTACGCCACGAACATTGAAGGACGCGATTTGTTTATTTGGTTCAGTGTGTGATTATAGTTGTTTTGTCTTTGTGTTTGCCTCATCCTCGTCTGTCTGAGTTCCTGGGCCCACGAACCCCTTACACAAGAAAGGCAAACACCATGCCAATGCCGGCTGCCTTAGCCGCACCTGCTAACAAGTGTTCGTTGTTTGTTTCATTTGTGTGCATGCAACTAGGCGCAAGTATTTTTTTCTTCATTGTCGTGTTCGACTTTCCCGTTATCTGCTCCCAGTGAATTCAAATGTCGGGCTTTCCTAAACATGGGCGCCAGGTTGCTTCTGACGTAGTTACTGACGTAGTTACTGTTCCAGCCACAATACCATCTCCGTTTCCTTCTGTCGTGGCTACCTCAACGGCTCGTGCCACCCACGTCATGCACAAGGACAATGTTACCATGCGAAACGCGTCAGTGCTGTGCTCGGACAAACCTGCCCACGTGTTGGTTACCTGTTCCCACCTTAGCCGTTCATGAAGCGTCATCCTCTTGAACGCGTTCCGGTATGGGTAGTTTTGGCTGAGCTGTAACATTCGCAGTGCTCGCCCTCCTACGTTGGGGCTTTGTGATCAGATTGCCGCATGCCGATTGCAGCACGACTTGTTGCTACTTCTTTTTCTTGCTACTACACTACTCCCCCCTCGCGGCCCGCGTCCGACTGTTCATATAGCCTTGGGAAGCTGTGCTAGAAAGTTCGGCGCGACCCACGTGACTGAAGCACACACAAAATTGGGAACCTTCTCGCCCCATTCTAGGTCCTTCTTCGCTGTGGCGGCGCCTCTTTCTCTCTCACTGCGCGAGTAGCGTCGGTATGTACTCTCCGCTTCCTCTCTCTGATCCGCGCGCGCTCTCGCCGCGATAAGAAAGGTTCCACAAAATTCTTCCCTTTTGGAGACCCGACGTGACCTTGGGCGCCTCCTCCTTGCGCGCCGCTTTTCTTGTTGTTGTTTTGGACCTTCCCTCTAGTTCGATGCCGGGTTTCTCGTCGAAATAGGCATTATTTTGTGACAACACACATAAGCAGGAAACCGATAAAAAGGTATCGCACATTTTTGTTTGTTACTGCACAACCAACCCATGGAGCAGCTCACCGGTGCAACATTTCTTGATTGCACTTGGTGCTCTCCTGGGCGTTTCGTTAACGGGACCTATAAGAAAATTGGTATGCATGACTGCATGACGAACACAAATGACAGGTCATAACATGAAAATCATGACATGCATGTCATTCGCGGTTTGATTTACATGCCACGGTGTTGGTGCCCTCCTGGCCTTTTCGTTGATGGGATACATACGAAAATTGGTATGCTACAACATGACTGCATGACGAATATAAATGACAGGTCATAACATGAAAATCATGACATGCATGTCATTCGCGGTATGATTTACATGCCACGGTGTTGGTGCCCTCCTGGCCTTTTCGTTGATGGGATGTATACGAAAATTGGTATGACACTACATCACTGCATGACGAACATAAATGACAGGTCGTAACATGAAAATTATGACATGCATGTAATGAACGGCATGATTTACGTGCCATGTTCTTGGTGCTCTTGCGGCCGTTTTGTTAACTTGATATATACCAAAAATAGTATGACAAGATATGTCTGTCGACCATGGGTGGCACGTTGTAAGAACATGAAAATTGCGACATGCATGTCACGAAGGGCATGATTTACATGGCACGCGTTTCGTTAATGGGATCTATAGAAAAATTGCTATGGCACAACACAACTGCATGACGAACGTAAATGACAGACCATAGTATTGCAATCATGGCATGCGTGACATGAGCGGCATGGTTTCCATGCCGCAGTCTTGATGCTGTAGCGGCCGTTTCGTTAACTTCATATATACCAAAATCAATATGGCGAGACAAAAGTGCAGGTCCATTTTACGTTCCTGATGCATGCTTCGCATTTGCTTGATCCCCACAGCACGTGGGATCTGCCATATTTTTCCCCCACACCTCCGTGCACTGGAAAAAACTTCCTAAGGGTATATCTAATTTTTTTATTTATTTAGGAATACTGCAGGCCTTAAAAGGCCCAAGCACGAGGGGAAAAATACAAACAAAAAGTACAAAGTGTGCAGGTATCCAAAATTCTGTACAAGGAGGATCTATACAAGGAGAAGCTATCAAACGAATAAACAAGCACTGAAAAATGTGATACCAGCAAAAAATTCACAGCATATCCACGGAGTGAATGATGATGAGTGGGCGAAGCTCCGAAGGTTCATCGTAGATCATGCCGAGTTCCGGATTAATTTAGTTAAACGAATCCTTGTGGTTCAACTACACACAAGTGAAATCTCCCACCGGCACTTCATTGCAAGTCAAGATCCAGTGCCTATATTGTGAGCAAAACATTCATCGGTCATCTTCACCTGTACATAATCATCATCACCGTGAGCGTCATCTTCGTTCTGCTCGAGGCTCGGCCATATAAAGGCTACGAGACAACAGCTGTGCTCCTGCCTTACAAAGTGGTGGAAGGTGCTTTCGATCCCTTAGTCCTCTACGTCGACGCGGTCCCCTGGAGCTACGTTTGGGTCGCCGTTTGCTCCGGCTGTCCACTGCCATGAGTAACGAACAGCAGCCTGGCCCCTCGGGCATCAACGCCCCTGCGCACCTGGCCGCTCCCCCATGGACCATCACCGCCCGGCAGCGTGAACCCACCATCTTCTCTGGTCTCCCGCGTGACGACGTAGAAGAGTGGCTCGAGGATTACGAGAGGGTGAGCGCGTACAACCACTGGGACGACCCTCAGAAACTTCGTCACGTCGGCTTCTATGTGTCCGACGTCACTAAAACCTGGTTTTTTAACCACCAGAGGAGCTTCGCCGAAATGGTCTGATTTCTGCCAACAAGTTCGCAGAATTTTCGGAATTCCCAACATCCATTCTGAAGTACCCAAGCGAAAGCTCGACGGGCGCGTGCAACATCCAGGAGAGACGTACACTTCGTACATCGAAGACGTCCTCGCCTTGTGCCGCCGCGTGGACTCGGCCATGAAGGAATCGGATCGCGTCCGGCATATTCTGAAAGGGATAGGACACGTTGCGTTCAACGCCTTGGCGATTAAGAACCCCAGCACCGTGGACGATATCATCACATGTCGGCATCTGGATGAACTCCAAGCCATTCGGTCACAGCCCGCCGCCTGTGACACCCAACCTTCTACGGATGTTGATTTGCGCACGTTGATTCGCACTTTGATCCGCGAAGAGCTACAAGCGCAAGGACTCTCTTGTTCGCCCGCTCCGCAACCGTCGTCCCCCCCTAATGCTCTGCGCGACATCATCAAAGAGGAGTTGTCCGCTATGGCTTGCACTGTGGCCTCCGATCCCCCGACGCTGCCACCTCCGCCACCTCCGCCACCCCCGCCCGCCACTTATGCACAAATGGCGGCCATGCAACCGGCGTTTGCGCTGCGCGCGCCGCCTGTTCCTGTGCAGAGCAACATAGCGGCATTTGCACTCACTGCGCCAGTCCCAGCCTTTTACACACCCTGGCGCTCGTCCCGGCCAGTATGTTACTACTGCGGCATTCGAGGGCACATCTCCAGGTTTTGTCGCAAACGCCAACAGGACGAACGCCGCGGCTACGATGTCTACGAGAGGGACGGGGCGTTCTCTCCAAGTCAATACCACCGCCGCCCGTCGACGCGTTCTTTCTCACCACCTTCTCCACCCGACGCTCCTCAGAGTTACTGTCCAGGGCGCCGACGCTCTCCTTCTCCTCTTCGGCGCTCAACATCGCCCCTGCGACCAGTCACCCACGCTTCTGCCTACCCTTCGGAAAACTAGGTGCTGCGGTTTTTGGAGGGAAAACTGCATCGCTCGGACAACGCATAACACCTCCAGAGTGCCCGGCCAATTCTTTATTAGTGTATGCTGAAGGTGTGCCCATACAAGCTTTAGGCGACACAGGAGCAGCTGTTTCTGTCATTCGCTCTGACTTGTGTTCTCGTCTACGCAAGGTTACTACACCTTATAGTGGAGCCTCTTTACGTAGTGCAAATAATGTTTCAATTCGACCGTCGGCACAGTGCACCGTCCGAGTTTTTATAGATGGGATCCGCCATCACATTCATTTCGTCGTGCTACGTTCCTGCGCCTATATGCTCATTTTAGGGTGGGACTTTCTTTCAGACGCTGCCGCCTTCATCTCTTGCCGACAACGTCTTGTGCACATGCGGGACACTCATGATGTCGACACAGAAGTCCAGTCCCGCCACCGTCTTCGAACCGTAACTGATTGCGTAGTGCCACCTGGCCACGAGCAGCTCCTGATGGTTGCTTCTGACGTAATCGACAGCGGTGACGTTGTCGTAGCTCCGTCAGCATATTACCTATCGAAAGGGATTGCAATAGCCTCCAGTCTTGTTCGATTCATCAACGGCACGGCTCTTCTCGCTGTACTTAACGTTACCAATGAACCAATTTTGCTACCTAAAGATGCTGTTGTGGTTTCCGGTGCCGACACGCAGCCTGTTTCTGTGATTACCGTGAGATCCGCTGCGGCGCCACAACGCCTAGCTGCAGACAGTGCTCCTGCCTCTACCCTTGCTAGCGCAATCAGTACGGACCTGACTCCGCCGCAGAGAGATGAATTGCTCGCCTTGTTGTCGAAACATAAGTCTTCCTTCGATGTAGACTTCGATGTAGACAGGCACGTCGCCGACATGCTCAAGCGAAATGTCATTCGGCCCTCCTCAAGCCCGTGGTCATCACTTGTCGTCCTCGTGCAGAAAAAAGATGGCTCAGTGCGCTTTTGTGTCGAAAAGACGTGTACCCCTTACCCCGCATTGATGATGCGTTAGATTCATTGCAAGGAGCGGAATATTTTTCCAGTCTTGACCTACGCTCCGGTTACTGGCAAATCCCCATGCATGAGGCCGACAAGGAAAAGACTGCCTTTGCCACACCTGATGGACTTGACGAATTTAATGTTATGCCTTTCGGCCTCTGCAATGCCCCCGCAACCTTTGAGCGAATGATGGACACTGTGCTGCGAGGCCTCAAGTGGAAGACTTGTCTATGTTACTTTGACGACATAGTCATATTTTCTTCAACATTCGCACAACACTTACAGCGCCTAGACGAAGTTCTCACGTGTCTTTTTGCAGCCGGTCTTCAGCTCAACACCAAGAAGTGCCACTTTGCGAGCAAAACTATTAAAGTACTGGGCCACCTTGTCAGCAAAGACGGCGTTCGGCCTGACCCCGATAACATTACCGCCGTCCTCCGATTTCCGAGGCCTCAGCGCCTCAAAGAGCTGCGCAGCTTTCTTGGCCTCGCATCGTACTTCCGCCGCTTCATCCGAGACTTCGCTACCATTGCGGCCCCGCTTCACCGTCTACTCCCTTCGGGAACTCCGTATGTATGGTGCGACGACTGCCAAACGGCTTTTGACACTTTGAAGCGTGCCCTCACGTCGGAACCGGTCCTTTGTCATTTTGACAACACCGCACCCACTCTACTCCATACTGACGCCAGTGGCCATGGAATCGGCGCGGTTCTGTTACAGCGACAGAGACTTTCTGAAGAACGTGTGGTCGCATACGCAAGTCGGACACTGACTTCGGTAGAAAAAAACTACACGATAACCGAACAGGAATCTCTTGCCGTTGTTCGGGCCACACAGAAATTTCGACCTCATCTCCACGGCCGCCGCTTCACGGTCGTCACCAACCACCATGCCTTGTGCTGGCTGTCGACGTTAAAGAATCTATCCGGACGTCTAGGTCGCTGGATACTACGTCTTCAAGAATATGACTTCGACGTCACGTATACAAATCCGGCAAGAAGCATAATGATGCGGATGCCCTCAGTCGTTGCCCGCTACCGTCCCCTTCCGACATTCCCTGCCTACCACGCACCGTGAGCAAGCCTGCGGACGAATCATCCGCAGTCCTGTCGCTCGCCGCACTCGATGAGCGTCCTCCTTTCCACCCCGACACGTCCGCGGCACACCAACGCAACGACGCTTACTGCCACTCAGTTATGGAACGCCTCCATGGCTCATCTCGTCCTCCTAATTCTCGGACCCGTCGGCACTTAAAGAACTTCAAGATCGCAAACTCAAACCTCTACCGTCACGTCTTCCACCCCGAAGGACAGCGTTGGGTGCCGGTCGCCCCTCGATCACTCAGGGCACAAGTATTGCAGACGTTTCACGACGATCCGACGGCTGCTGATCTCGCCTTTCATAAAACTTACGACCGCATCTGCACTCGTTTTGCCTGGCCTGGCCTTGCCACTTCCGTCGCAAAATACATCGCTTCTTGTTCGTTGTGTCAGCGCCGCAAACGACCTACTTTACCACCTGCTGGGCTGCTGCAACCTCTTCCATGTCCCGACACTCCATTTGCAGTGATTGGGATCGACCTCTACGGACCGTTGCCAACATAAGCTGGCGGAAAGAGATGGATAGCCACGGCCGTAGACCACTTGACAAGGTACGCCGAAACGGCGGCGCTACGTTCTGGATCCGCGGAAGAGATCGCTAATTTCTTCTTGGAAGCTATCTTCTTGCGGCATGGCACTCCGCGCGTGCTCTTGAGTGACCGCGGCAAGGCTTTCCTGTCGAAGCTGCTTGAGGACTTCCTCCTCACTTGTAACACTATCCATAAGACGACTTCCAGCTATCATCCGCAGACTAACGGCCTCACAGAACGCTTTCATCGTACCCTCTCCGATATGATATCTATGTAAATCAATGCTGATCACACCAACTGGGACTCCGTACTGCCATTCGTGACATTCGCATATAATACTGCTCTCCAACGCACTACTGGTTACTCGCCCTTCTTTCTGGTTTACGGCCGGCAGCCAGCATCTTTCCTCGACGCCTCTTTTTTTGATGTCCCCGACAACTCGTCGCCATTGTTGAGCGAGCAGTTTTTGTCTCGCGTTGCTACGTGTCGCCGCCGTGCTCGCCTCAATACCGAGGCAAGTCAACAGGAACGCAAGGCTCGCTACGACGCATCTCACCGCGTCGATTCGTTCCATCCCGGAGACGAAGTGTTGTTGTGGACCCCAACCCGAGTTCCCGGTCTGTGCGAAAAATTTCAGTCGCGTTTTATCGGACCTTACATTGTGGTCGAGCAAACATCACCGGTGAACTATCGCGTCACTCCCGCTGTCATGCCTTCTGACGGCCGCTGCCGTGGTGCGGAGGTTGTGCATGTGTCCCGTTTGAAACCTTTTATACGACGTACTTCCCCGCCATAGACAGCAGCCAGGTTGGCCGCTTTCACGCGAGCAAAACATTCATCGGTCATCTTCTTCACCTGTACATAATCATCATCACCGTGAGCGTCATCTTCGTTCTGCTGAGGCTCGGCCATATAAAGGCTACGAGACAACAGCTGTGCTCCTGCCTTACAATATATATATATATATATATATATATATATATATATATATATATATATATATATATATATATACTATACCGCGTCGTCAAAGTTAAGCTTTATGATTTCTTTAAAATTAGGCGCTCGAAGGCACGTGAGAACCACTTGTGCAAATAAGTTAAGCGGCCAGGGGGACAGAAAGTTAGATGATAATTATCGCTGTCAGCAGCCCAATTAACTAAAATTTAATAATTACCTTTTTACTGGCTGCGGTAAGTTGGCATGTTTATATTGAAAAAATATAGGCAGTGGTGTTTGTACATAGTTTCAGTTGGAAGATTTTTTCTAGCACGCCTGTGCTCCGAGATATCCGGCTCCAAAGCTACTTCTCTTTCGCATGATTACGCATGCAAGAGGGTGAGGGTCCGCGCGAAGCTCCTCCCTAAAGTGACGCATCTGTTGTGTGCGCTGTTTGGTGTGTGAAGAGGGTGGAAGCGTAGGCATAGGTGATAACAGTTACCCTTGCCCTCTCGGCCGTCGAAATCGAAAATAGAAGAACCCTTGCAACCAGTGTTGTAACACGCAACTGCAGAGCCTCTAACGATAGTGGCAGATACCATGCCGAGATAATGGTGCGAGCGGAGAATCTGGATGCCAGTGCGCGTGCGTAATAATGACTTAGAGAAGCGTGCGTGGTCGTTGCCTGGGCTACGCGAATAGCGTGACTGCTGATGTCTGAGTACTGTAACTTTTATTGAAATCAAGAGCAACAACTACACCAATAATAACTGAAACAGTTTTATCCTTGCTAACGCATATTTCCTGCTGCTACATAAGCTTATTTCGGTCATGCACAAATCTCATCGAAACTCTTCACCTCTCAAGACGTCAATGCCCCAAAAAGTGTTCAAACTGCCTGCCTTCGGCAGCAACGCAAAGCATGAACCGCTCTCGCGTCGACTCGATGACTCGGCGCACTACTTCTGCAGGAATACTCGCACAGGCAGATGTTATTCTGTCCTTCGTGTCATTAACATCGCTGGGCTCTGTTACGTAAACTCGATCTTTAACGTAGCCCCAAAGGAAAAAGTCGAGCGGAGAAAGGTCAGGAGATCTTGGTGGCCAAAACATCGCTCCTGCGCGCCCAATCCTCTGTTGTGGAAAACGTCTGTCCAACCAGTTCTTCGCCCTGGTAGAAAAATGTGGCGGTGCTCCATCGTGCTGAAACCATACTTGGCGCAGGTCATTCAGGGAAAGACTGCAGACAAGGTCATCAATGACAACACCTAATATTTCTTCTGTGTACATCTTTTCGTTCAAGTTGTCCTCAAAAAAGTGAGGTCCGATGATCCTGTCCCCGAGTATGCCGCACCACACATTCACACTCCAGCGAACTTGATGCTTGTGCTGCCTCAGCCAGTGTGGGTTTTCTTGTGCCCAATAATGGGCGTTGTGAAGATTAACACTTCCATTTCAGCAAAACCGAGCTTCATCAGTCCAAATTATTCTGTGCAAAAAGTCATTTTCTTGATCAGTTTTGATGAGGCCCCAATTGCAGAAGTCAACTCGCCTTTCAAAGTCCGCCTCATTTAGGTCCTGATGAAGGTAAACGTGATATGGATGGAACTTGGGCTTTCTTAGAACATTTGTGACTGTTCCGACGCTGCGACCGCACTTATCGGCAATCTGTCGGATGCTGAGCTCTAGCATCGAGGTTACGCACGCGACAACGTCGATTTCAAAGTCTTCATCGACGATTGCCATCGTGGTCCGTCTTGGAAGGTGGACAGAGCCTGTTGTGCAAAAGCGTCGAAATAGGTTTGTGAAAGTGGGCCTTGTTGGAAGGGGACGATGTGGGTAGCGAGACGCGTAAAGCTCCATTGCTAACAAAGCGTTGCCATTCATTTCAGCCATTGCAAGCACCACGTCTACTTTTTCTTTGGTAGAATACCTCACGCCAGAAGCAGCCATATTAGCTCGAAAGGACTGCACGTGGATTTCCTTGGTAGACCTTCAATGCAGAGACGCTGTGCTACCGGAGGCACCCTAGTACAGGACGGTCAAGCTAACGTGTTCACAAGAAGATCCGTGTGATCTAAAGTCACGAAAAAAACGTCGCGAAAAATGGTCTCCTGTTATCGCGTTCATCAGGATCACGCGTAAGGCTCATGGCGCACCGCGCTGTCACATTCTGATTTCGCCGGCCGAGAGGGCAAGGGTAACTGTTATCACGTATGCCTACGCTTCCACCCTCTTCACACACTAAACAGCGCACACAACAGATGCGTCACTTTAGGGAGGAGCTCTGCGGGGACCCTCACCCTCTTGCATGCGTAATCATGCGAAAGACAAGTAAACTTTGGAGCCGGATATCTCGGAGCACAGGCGTGCTAGAAAAAATCTTCCAACTGAAACTGTGTACAAACACCACTGCCTACATTTTTTCAATATAAACATGCCAACTTACCGCAGCCAGTAAAAAGTTAATTATTTAATTTTAGTTAATTGGGCTGCTGACAGCGATAATTATCATCTAACTTTCTGTCCCCCTGGCCGCTTAACTTATTTGAGCAAGTGGTTCTCACGTGCCTTCAAGCGCTTAATTTTAAAAAAATCATAACGCTTAACTTTTAACACCCGGTATATATATATATATATATATATATATATATATATATATATATATATTGCTGCATCGACTAGTTTGCTCCGGGAGCTGCATCGGCTAGTTTTCCCGGGGGAGGCGTTCAGACGGCGACGTAGGGCGGCGGAATTGGGGCGAGCGAGAGTGGCGGCGAGACAGCGGCGAGCGGGGCTGGTGACCATGCGGTGATGGTGAGCGACGGTACGGCGTGGAAGGGACGTCGTTACCGGTGTTCTGAGGAGGCTCGCGGTAGGGCTGAAATCGGCCATGGTCCGAATCGGGGCGGCGGTTGGATCCATACGGCTGGCGCCAGTACCACCGGCTGTTACAATAACGGGCCACGTGTCCAATGCGACGGCATTGGAAGCATATGGGGCGGTCATCAGCGGTCCTCCACTCGGCTGGATTGCGAGTACGGAATGGCGGCCTTTCACCCTGCGCGTACGGACAAGGAGGACGGCGGTCAATCGGCCGGTAAGGAACTGCGGCACACACAGCGTCTAGGCCAGCATTGGAGAGCTCCTGATGCACGATAGCTTGAACTAGTGGCACCATCTGGGAACTGTGGTCACAAGTACGGGCGCACGTTGGAGCAGGAGACACAGCGTCAAGTTCACGTCGGACGATTGTCTTGACGTGTTCGGCGGTGAGTGGCGCGGTGAGCGGCGCCGACGGCTCAGGTACATCTGCGCACGACCATGTTGCTGCCGTGTTCGGAAGTCGAGCGAATTGATGGGCAATACGTCGACTTTTGGCGGCTTCAAAGCGCTTGCACTCCTGGATGATGGCATCGATCGTGTCGCAGTCTTTGCAGACTAGCAGATTGAAGGCGTCATCTGCTATGCCTTTTAACACATGACCCACTTTCTCAGACTCCGCCATGCCGTCGTCGGCTTTGCGACAAAGGGCGAGCACGTCTTGTATATAAGTCAGGTATGGCTCTGCCGACGTTTGTGCTCGGGATGCCAACTCCTTCTTTGCCGATGCCTTTCTGCCTGCGGACTTGCCAAACAGGGCACGCATCTTTTCTTTGCATACATCCCAGCTCCCAATTTCGTCTTCGTTATTCTCAAACCACACCTTCGCTGTCCCCTTGAGGTAAAATAAGATATTCGCCAACATGATAGTCGCGTCCCAATGATTGTTCCTACTTGCACGCTCGTACATGGGCAGCCAGTCTTCAATGTCGACATCGTCAGTACCGCAGAATGTGCCTGGGTCTTTCAGCTGAGCAAGGACGACCGTTGTTCTTGCAGCCGCGTCGGTGGGCGCCGGTTCCTCTTCCGCCATTGTGCAGAAAGCCAAGCGTCGGCCGCTGCGAAGCTCCGTTGCACCGTATGGGCTACCCGGCACTTCCACCAAAAATGCCACGGGGATAAGAATAACCAGAGGAGTGTAGAAATTATATTTACACAATATATACAAGGCAAGAGCAGCAGACAAGATGGCAGAGCATCAGCACGAGCGCTGCTCTGATCGTCATCTTCATCTTCTTGGTGCATTCCTCCAGGCTCGGCAGGATGCGCCGCTAACTGCGCGGAATAGCGCGTAACAATATATATATATATATGGGTTGCCGGTGGGCGGTTCTCCAGCGCGAGCAGTCGGTATTTTTCAGTCAAGAAACTCGCTAGAAGACGCTGCCTGCGTCAAGCTTGTCTCTCGCGGGTGAGGGCGCGTTCTCCTTCTTTGCGAGCTGGTAGAGCGGTCATCGAAGTAAGAGCGTTTCCATAGTCAACGCGCGCCTTTCGCTCTGTCACAAAATAGTTCCTATTTCGAAGTAAAACCGGGCGTCGAAAGCCCAAAATAACACAAGGAAAAGCGGCGCTCGGAGGAGGCACTCAAAGTCACGCCGCATCTACAAAAAGGGAGAATATTGTGGAGGCTTTCTTATCGCGGCGAGCGCGCGCGCGGGACAGACGTAAGGAGAGAGGGGAGGCGGAGAGTACACACCGGCGCTCCTCGCGCAGTAAGAGAGAGAAAGAGGCGCCGCCCCAACGAAGAAGGTTCGAGAATGGTCGAGAAGGTTCTCAACTGTGCGTGTGCTTTGAGTCACGTGGCCGTGCGGAACATTCTAGCAACGCTTCCCAGGGTTATAAAAGCAGTCGGACACGGGCCGCAGTAGAAGAGCAGAGAATAGAGTAGAAGAGTTGCAAGTAAAAAGAAGCGAGAAGTCGTGCGTGACTCATCGCCAGCTGACAAGCCACCTGCAAGCTTCGAACTGAGAAGACGCCGAGTGTCTTGGTGAATAGGACTCTTTTGTGTTTTGTTTTTTGTTGCAGTGCATGAGCTTGTTCGTGTTGGTTGGCCTGTGTAACTTTGCGACCCATCTGTGTTTGAGTTTGTAAGAGCCGTGTTCGTGTACGTTTTGTGTGACGGCCTATTTGTTGAGAATATATTGTTTTGTTTCATCACCCTTGGCTCCTACTCGGTCTTTGAACCACGTCAACTTTTTCTTTGGTAGAATACCTCACGCCAGAAGCAGCCATATTAGCTCGAAAGGACTGCACGTGGATTTCCTTGGTAGACCTTCAATGCAGAGACGCTGTGCTACCGGAGGCACCCTAGTACAGGACGGTCAAGCTAACGTGTTCACAAGATGTCTCCGTGTGATCTAAAGTCACGAAAAAAACGTCGCGAAAAATGGTCTCCTGTTATCGCGTTCATCAGGATCACGCGTAAGGTTCATTGCGCACCGCGCTGTCACATTCTGATTTCGCCGGCCGAGAGGGCAAGGGTAACTGTTATCACGTATGCCTACGCTTCCACCCTCTTCACACAGCAAACAGCGCACACAACAGATGCGTCACTTTAGGGAGGAGCTCTGCGCGGACCCTCACCCTCTTGCATGCGTAATCATGCGAAAGACAAGTAAACTTTGGAGCCGGATATCTCGGAGCACAGGCGTGCTAGAAAAAATCTTCCAATTGAAACTGTGTACAAACACCACTGCCTACATTTTTTCAATATAAACATGCCAACTTACCGCAGCCAGTAAAAAGTTAATTATTTAATTTTAGTTAATTGGGCTGCTGACAGCGATAATTATCATCTAACTTTCTGTCCCCCTGGCCGCTTAACTTATTTGCGCAAGTGGTTCTCACGTGCCTTCAAACGCTTAATTTTAAAAAAATCATAACGCTTAACTTGGAACACCCGGTATATATATATATATATATATATATATATATATATATATATATATATATATATATATATATATATATGGGTTGCCGGTGGGCGGTTCTCCAGCGCGAGCAGTCGGTATTTTTCAGTCAAGAAACTCGCTAGAAGACGCTGCCTGCGTCAAGCTTGTCTCTCGCGGGTGAGGGCGCGTTCTCCTTCTTTGCGAGCTGGTAGAGCGGTCATCGAAGTAAGAGCGTTTCCATAGTCAACGCGCGCCTTTCGCTGTGTCACAAAATAGTGCCTATTTCGAAGTAAAACCGGGCGTCGAAAGCCCAAAATAACACAAAGAAAAGCGGCGCTCGGAGGAGGCACTCAAAGTCACGCCGCATCTACAAAAAGGGAGAATATTGTGGAGGCTTTCTTATCGCGGCGAGCGCGCGCGCGGTACAGACGTAAGGAGAGAGGGGAGGCGGGGAGTACACACCGGCGCTCCTCGCGCAGTAAGAGAGAGAAAGAGGCGCCGCCCCAACGAAGAAGGTTCGAGAATGGTCGAGAAGGTTCTCAACTGTGCGTGTGCTTTGAGTCACGTGGCCCTGCGGAACATTCTAGCAACGCTTCCCAGGGCTATAAAAGCAGTCGGACACGGGCCGCAGTAGAAGAGCAGAGAAGAGAGTAGAAGAGTTGCAAGTAAAAAGAAGAAGCAAGAAGTCGTGCGTGACTCATCGCCAGCTGACAAGCCACCTGCAAGCTTCGAACTGAGAAGACGCCGAGTGTCTTGGTGAATAGGACTCTTTTGTGTTTTGTTTTTTGTTGCAGTGCATGAGCTTGTTCGTGTTGGTTGGCCTTGTGTAACTTTGCGACCCATCTGTGTTTGAGTTTGTAAGAGCCGTGTTCGTGTACGTTTTGTGTGACGGCCTATTTGTTGAGAATATACTTGTTTTGTTTCATCACCCTTGGCTCCTACTCGGTCTTTGAACCACTGCTGCCATTTGGCTAGTGTGCTGAAGGGGTCCAAAAATCTTATTCAAGCTTTCGTGGGATCTTTTTCGGGGAACCTAAGCCTTGGTTCTTGGAATTATTTCCGGCGATCGCGTCCCGTTTGGTGACACGCTCCTCCTGTCTTTCTCTCTCTCTCTCACAAGACAGCAGATGGAAGAGTTACAGAGCTCGCGTGCCGGGAGGCACGCGCCGAGGGCGCGCCTCCACCCGCGCCCTCCTAGTAGAGCGCACCTAGTAGATAACGCGCTACTACAACAGACGGACAGACCCAAACCTTAAGGTGCTTCGCCCCTAAAAGAATATAAAATATGAAAAGATAAAAAAATACATAACTATCTAGTCAATGTACAAAGGTGCCAGCAAAACAATAATGGTGTACTGTATAGACCTTTCCATCCGCACTCTAGCATCGGCAAGCAGGAACCTGTTTTTGTCGTCTGCTAGCGCGCGGGAGGGAGCTTTCCGTGCTACGCCCCCCTTCGTTGGGCTGTTTGTTGCGCCGAGCCGCCCATACGTTTTGCCGTGCTTGCACGGTGCGCGCGCTGTTTTTCGCTCACTAGAGCGATTTAAAATATCCTTTAATAACAGTCTATCGACAGGGCATCACTGCATTGTTTACGGTTGCACGCACAACCAGAAGAAAAGAAACGCTGCACGTAAACAGCTCTGCAGCGAGCACAACGTTGTGCAGGAGGAGTGCGACTGCGAACTCACTGACGTACTCGTGCCAAAACGCCGCAGCCGCTCGTGTTCCCACGCGGTCTAACGCTGAAGTCGCCGACACCCCCTTAGCCCTAGTCAGTGCCGTTCTTAGCATATGGTAAGAATGTCCCAGATTTCTTCCTTCATTCTCTCCCGACTCGATTTGCTTCAACCATGAGTGCTAAACGCGTTTCACGGTACTACCAAAGCAAGGGGTTTTAGTACGGACATAGCCTTTTTCTATTCTTTTGTTCTCATTTTTTGGTCGCTCTTGTGCTTGCTGCTGTATGCCTCCGGCCTGTGCAGTACAAACCAGATGGGTATGTTTTGTTGAACGCAAACGTGCTTCGGCACGTTATGTGACGCGGACGCTTCCTTCAAAAGAAAAAAAAAGTGGATGGCTCGACGGAAGTCGATAATGAAATAGGCTGCGAAAACGGAGCCGAATGATTGCTTCTTGACCATGAGTGCCATAAATGGGAAACCCGATTAGAACAAAAAAAAAAAATCCAGGTTTCACGCGCCATGGGAGCCAATGTTATGCCAAGATGCCAGCAATGTAATTCTAAGTATTAGCGAACGTTATTCATTAGAGAGAAAGTGAGCACGCAATAGCCTACCGTTGAAGGAACTCTAGCCAAGAGTAGCTATCTAGCGCTGGTTTTAATTGAGTAAATGCCGCACATATGACATGCCACAACATTTGTACGATATTATGCACAGAGATATACGTGTGGCATTTACTGACTGACTATCACACCTTGTTAAAGTTTACTTGGTGTATTATCAGTGTCCGAACGCCGTTGCACTACTTATTGAGTTTTGTCGTTATGTTGAGTAATGATCATATCGAGCCACGATCTAGTCGTGTCATGAACATGATTATAAAATGTCACATCCCTCGAGCTATACCTTTAGTTTGACATCCATTTCAACCCCCTTAAAGCTTTCATGTTGAGGCATAATCACGTTGTGCCATGACCATGCCGCGTCATGAAAAGGACTATAACTCATGTCACATCTCCTCCTGTGCCTTTCGTTTTAGAACCGGTATCGAACCCGCTTTTGCATAATGATGCTCATGTCATTTCATGTAAGCGATGTCATGAAAATGATTATATCTTACATCGCATTCCTCGAGGTTTACTTTTCCTCTGACACCCATCTTCACCCCCTTCCGTTAATTTTCGCGCTGCCATGCTCATGTCATATCACGTATTTCATGTCATGAAAAGGACTAACTCGTATCGCCTCTCTCTATCTATATCTTTCGTTTTTCAATTCAATTCTTTATTCATCATTAGTACAGAAGGAGGTCCCGGAGTTACAAAACTGTCAGGGGGACCTCCTATTAGTCATTTGTCAATATCAATAAATTTCATAAGATGGCAGAAAGCAGTTAATGAGTAGAAGAAAAAAAGAAAACAAAAATAATAAAACAGGGCATATAGGAAAAAAGAACAATAATGGAAAGAACCAACACAAGGTAAGTGTTTACAAGAAACGTAAATACGAACAAACAGTACAAAACTCATAAGCGATAAAAATTGCAATCAACGTAACTTATATAAACATGAGGGTTTATCAAAGAACACGGTGTACAATTGACATATAAATAAATGAAACATGCTTGCAACTGATTTTAATGACATGAAATCTTAAATTTCTAGAAACAAGAAACTAAAAAATTAGAGAAAGAAGTTCAACACAAGTCGGTGATACATATTATAGAAGTGGTATTATAACGAAACGAATGAAATGGTTTACGTTTAGGTATATAATCACAATGAATCGATAGCGAGCAATGTTGTTAGTAGGTGTGTCTTCATGTGTTTTTTGAATATTATTGTTGTGCGGCATGTTTTAATATCTAATGGCAATGTATTCCAGTGTTGAATGGCAGTGAATAAAGCTGTGAATTTCCCATAATTAGTGTTTATTCGGGGAAGTAAAATGTTGCTGTTAGATGAAAATCTAGTGTTGTTACTATTAGTTAGAGTAGATGCATGAAATGTGTCGATAGCGATTTCATAGTTAAGTGTGCGATATATTAGTAAAACCAGTTTGAGCTGAACCATGTAGCGTAGTGGTAGTATGCTTAATGAAGTGTAATTTAGTACCGAATGAGACATGTAGCTAGAAAAACTTATGATCCGCAAGGCCTGATTCTGTAAATGTTGTAGATGAGTTAAATGCGTGGTATATGTGTTTCCCCAGACGGAAATGCAGTATTGAAGGTGGCAATGTATAAATGCGTAATAAAGTGAAGTTCTGATATGCTGTGCGAAAAACGAGCGTGTTAAAATTAGTACTCTGATGCCAAAAGCGATCTTTTTTGAGATCATTTCAGCATGCAGGTTAAACTTAAGATGACGATCAAGCTTGACCCCAAGAAAGATGACTTCGTGTGCAGGTGAAAGAACATGATCATTAAGGATGAGTGGGGGTGCAGATGGGATGACACGTTTATTTGTATGAAAAAGCATGAACTGGGTTTTAGACGCATTGATACGAAGTTTGTTATTTTTGCACCAAACAGATAAGTTGCTCAGGTCAGCGTTGAGTCGGGTTATTATGGTATTCATGCAATCGCTAGAAGTAAATATAGTGGTGTCGTCAGCATATAAAATGGATGAGGTGCTAGTTAGGAAGATCGTTAATGCTGGAAGATCGTTAATGCAGCTGGGAAGATCGTTAATGTATACGAGAAATAAGAGGGGACCTAGAAGCGAGCCTTGTGGGACACCCATTATGACTGATTTAACATGTGATAGTGAACCTTCGAAACTTACAATCTGCGTTCTGTTAGTTAAATAGCTGCGTATGAGTGAAAGTGCTGGGCCTCGAATGCCCACAGCTTCTAGCTTATGAGATAGGATGTCATGAGAGATGGTGTCAAATGCCTTGCTAAAGTATACAAATACTGAGCCGACAATATGGCCGTTGTCAAGGCGCTGTCAAGGCGTTGTATGGCGTTTGGCACCGATCTTGACCCCTTCTCGTTAATTTTTGCTTCGTTATGCTCATGTCATATCATGTATTTCATGTCATGAACGTGACTAACTCACGTCTCTGGACCTGTATCTTTCATTTGACACCCATCTTGATCTCCTTCCTTTACATTTGTTTTTGCAGAGTCATGCTCATGACATGAGCACATCGTGTCGTGTGATGAACGTGACTATGACCAATATTACATTCTTCGACATGCACCTTTTGTTTTACGCCCATATTGATCCCCTTCCAGTGGTCTTATGTTTGCATAGTCATGCTCATGTCATGGCATGATCTGAGCACATCATGTCATGTCATGAACGTGACTATGACCAATATTACATTCTTCGACATGCACCTTTTGTTTGACACCCATATCGATCCACTTCCAATAGTAATTTGTTTGCAGAGTCATGCTCATATCATAGCATGATCTGAGCACATCATGTCCTGTCATGAACGTAACTACGAAGAATATTACATTCTTCTACATGCACTTTTTGTTTGACACCCGTATCGATCCCCTTCCAATAGTATTATGTTTCCAGAGTCATGCTCATATCATAGCATGACATGAGAACATCATGTCATGTCATGAACGTGACTATGACCAATATCACATCCTTCTAGATTCGCCTTTCGTTTGACACCCATCTCGACCGCCTTCTTACAGTTTCAAGCTTTTCCTTGTATTATGTGTCGTTAATAACATGCTTTACAAAATCAGGTCATTCTTTAATCGTGATTTGGTAATTATCACGGTGCACTCTCACTATCGTAACCAGTCTAACCTAACTTGTGTGACTTACAAAGATTAGTTAGCGATTTTCAATCGTTGATTTCTGGACATGCTCACTTTCATAGTTGTAGTCATGAGCATGACTTAAAGCCTGGTTATCATGTCCTCGTTAAATTAAGGGTTCCTTCGATATATCGCGTTACGTGATTAGTCATTTATTTCTCAAGGCATCGTTTCTTGTGGTAATTTTCCATAATTTTGGAACTACCCTCTTGTAAGGTGACTGAAAAAAGAAGGTTACTCTAATTGAGATATTAAGGCTCTCGCCTTAATGAGTGGCACCATTGTTAGCAAAAGCAACAGTATTTTTATTATGACACGAGTAATCTTACAACAGTAACTCAAACAAAGAAGAGGCGACAATGTTCCCGGTTTCTCAGTTTTACTGCTACCGACCGGCCCCGCCGATCCCGCCTTTGCCCGCGCAATAACACGCGAAACAATGCCGATGGCAAATTTCCTGCTAATCAGTCAGATCCCACATGCTCACAAATGAACCTACCTAACGATTCCTCGATGTTTACAAAGATCGAAAGCGAGATCTTGCTGAAACACACACAACGAATGCACGCACCCGCACGGAGAGCCCGGCGAACAAACAGCCCAAGATGGCGCCACCGCTAGACGTCGCTAGCGGCACTTCATGGCGGCGCCCAGGAGGGCTCTATTGGAAAGGTCTATTGAAACAGGAAGGGCTAGATTTAAGATGTAATGGATGCGATAGAGTTGGTGTTGCTGAGTGTACTAAGAGGCAGGCTGTTCCAGTCGGCTACTGTTCGAGGGGAAAAGGAATACTTAAATATGTTGGTTCTGGAATTGTAAGGTGTTAATGTAGCAGAATGACGATGTCTTGTTCAGCGAACACTATCCAAGTTCTAAACGTTTTTTCATTCTAATCTCCAGTGAGCTATAAACTACCTGTCTGCTTGCTTTTTGCTAATACCGTATTTCGTTTCGTTTCATTTCTTGATGAAATTGTGGCTGCATTCAAGGTGATTGCTTCGCTTGTATGTGTTACCACTTTTCTATGCTGCACCCACCGCACTGTAACTAGCTCATACTTACAGCTCATATTTCCATATTTGTATGTAAATTTACATATATCTTGCCAGGTAACTTTCTTTTCCAGGTTGCCCCCCCCCCCTGCAATGATGCCCTCGTGGCGCTGCAAGTACTCGTATAAATAAAGCAAGTAAATAAATTATTACAAAGCGCTGCCTCGTAAAGCAGTTTTGTCGTATCATGCCATGTGTCACGCGACAAGCGACGTGCGCCGTCCCGACAGCAACCTGACTTGGCTCTTCGATATACCTGATGGCACGATCACTCGGCCAGATCCCCAAGCGTTTACAATGGATTCTACGAAGATCGCTCCTCTAACTTACGCTGTCGCTGTACTGCGATACCGCGCAATCCTGGTGCATTTGGTTCAGCTGTGTTAGATTTCGTTTAGATTTTCGTGTGTATAGTGGGTTCGAAAGTACAAAATGATGCTTTTAACTCATTTTCGTTTTTGAACACCCCTTCCGCTGCCCTTTACGGAATCCCAGGTGATCGATATTTCCGGAGCTTCCCGCGTTTCTTGCGTATCTCTACCAGTCCTCCGCGGAACCTGAGCCGTGCTCCCAACATGGGCTGCAGAAAACGTCGTCCTTTCATTAACCGAACCACAATTAATCGACGGCATTAGCACCTCACCATCACTCGTGTCGATCTTTTCTTTCCTACCCTCGCCAATATGCCCTTCATCATGCAGCCACGTGGTTCCAACGGTTCCAACCTTCCAGCTACTCAGTGCGTTCGCTGCCGCCAGCCTGCGCCTGCGAACCTTCGCATCGACTCAGAGGAGTGTTTTGTGACCCAACGACCACGGCAACCGTGTGTTTTTTTAGATGCGGAGCATCTCTTGCTCGCGGGTATGTCACGCATCAACCGGCGTCCGCACTCACACTACGCATGCGCGACTCTCCTCTCCCTTCCCTCTCTCCAACAGCTTCTGCAATAAATAAAGCGGGTAGAGAGCGCGCGCGCGCTTCGCTTCAGTAGCATGTCCTTCTCCGATGAAAGAAGTTGGTGGTGTTATGTCATGGAAGCCACAGTTCCGTCAGCGAGTGGGTTGACGCGAGTACGCATCAGCATCAACCCAAACTCTGACAGCGGTCACGCGATGCGTGGTAACGAACCAAGTTAAGAACGTAATAACACGCAAGGTTCACCGCAAAGGTAACACCGAAAACACTGTAAACCTGCAAACACCGCCGTTAAATGCCCCGCTCAAACTCCCAGCGATGCTTCGCATCACCCCATGGTCCCCTTCGGGGAGATGGTGTACTGTTTCATCGTTGGACATGTGTTCTGTTCTCAATGTGAACGGTGGCGTGAGAAAAGCTGTCTTGCCAAAATCTATGTTATGCACTTGTACACGAAGAAGGTTCAACTTCAAGAGGACAGACACTTTGAAAAGGACAGTTCAGTTTCATTGCGAAGAGTTGGGACACTCGAGCACGGTTGATGTAGTTTTCATTTCGCGCTTGTCCTTATTTTCGATGACCTCGCCTGCATATGGCGCGTTTCGCCGCTAAAGGTGCATCCAGAGGAAGGACGGAAACCGGATGTGCCGGGCCGGACGGCGCGTCACGTGACCGCACATCGCCGGATGGATGGATATTAGGAGCGTCCCCTTTATAACGGTGCGGTAGCCGAGCCACCAAGCTCTAGCTGTATTTCTTTTTCCTCTACAAACATTTCTTTTCCCGAATCACACATATTTTCACAACTAATCCACAGCACGTACATGTATCCCCTTCTTTATTGAATTTCGCTCTGTAACTTCGGGTTCTCAGGTAACCGGACCTTGCTTCAAACACTAAAGCGCTTCCCTTTGAATTATCGTAAAATATTTCTCACTTGATTTCGTCTTTCCCTTTTCTAGTTGTTGAATGCCGGCTTCTTCATTCCTGCTATCCAATCCGACGTCTCCGCCGCTCTGACCATGCTCTTAATGCTATTTTTCGTCCATCCGTTTCGTTACTGGCTGTATATACTTACTAGTAAGCCTCCTAGTTCTCTTCCTCAATTGCGAGTCAAAGTTCTTCCTATACAAATACCTGAATACTTTCGCTGCCCATCTACTTTCTTTCATATTCCTTAATCTCTGTTCGTACCTAATTTTACTCTGAGCTTCGCTTCCCTCAAAGTCAGACCATCCCATATCCCCCTTAACAGCGTCACTTATCTTCCCGTGGGCGCCCAATGCGAGACGTCCGACCGTCCTCTGATTCACGTCCAGCCCTGATGGTACTTCTGATCTCATGCACACCACTGAGTGCTGGCACCATTACACTTTTCCACAAACCGCGAATTACCTCGTACCTGTTGTAACCCCACAGCGATTTATGCTTCATTGTTGCGGAGTTCCTCTTTCCTTTAACTATCATAGCTTTTTCTTGTACTTCTCTGTATCTATTCCCATCATTTATCCATATCCCGAGGTACTTGTACTCTCGTACTCTGGGTATCTCCTCGCCCTGTATTGATATGGTCTGATCGTTGCTGTCATTGAATATCATCCAACCGCAGTTTGTCACACTGAACTTTAGTCCTAAATTTTCACTTTCCCGACCACATATATTAACCAGGCCCTGCAAATATGTTCGACTGTATGCGAATAGCAAAATATCGTCTGCATAAAACAACCCGGGGAGCTTTCGTTCTACCACTATACTTGCCTTTCTGTGTGACAGCTTAAAAGCAATATTGCTCTTCCCCAATGCTTTCTCCATTCTCCTCATGTAAAGCATGAATAATAGTGGGGACAACGGGCATCCCTGCCTCAACCCCTTACCTATATCGACGACCTCCATTCTATCATTACTCGCCATACCTTCCCATTCCACACATATTGTATTTTCACTGTATATTTCCTTAGAGAGCTCTATACAGTACTCCACTATACCAGCCTCTTTCATTCTGTCCCATAAAATATTCTGATTTACATTCTCGTACGCACCCTTAATATCCAAAAATGCCAAATGTAAAGGTCTGTTTTCTTTTCCGGCTCTTTCTAAACACTGCGTAAGCGCAGAAAGGTTATCATCTAATCTGTCGACTCGAAATCCATTTTGGAGTTCGCCAAATGTGCCATTATTCTCTGTCCATATATACATTTTTAATTTAATTGTCTGCATCGCCAACGCGTAGATTACTGATGTAATGGTCAGTGTCTAAATGACCGAATGTTATTTTTCTCTCCCTTGCCCTTATAAAAGAGCTTCATCCTACTTTGACGCCAACTGTCCGGTATTCGCCTCTCCTGTAAGCCTTTTTGAATTGCTTTTAACAGGGCTTCTTTGCTGTTTCTTCCAAGCTCATTTATTACAATAATCCTAACCCCATCTAATCCTGTGACTGCGTTTGGGAATCTTTTCCTCCGCTTCTTCCAATTGAAATTTTCCAGAACTAGTTCTTCCACTTGGTCTTCCTTGCTACGGTTACAAGTCGTAAATGGGGGCTCGTCATTCTTCTTAATGGAATCGGCTGTTCCGTTTCGAATATAAGTGCGTCCTACCCCTCCAGTTTCTTTCCTTCTTAATCCACAATATGCCGTTGTATATGTAAAGTTTTCTTACCGAGCGATTTCAGGTGGTTCCAGTAAAGCCTAGATGCGCCCTTCTTTTCGCGAATGTCCGATATCCACCGTTCACTTTGGCCTGTAATCTTGGCTTCAACTAAACGATGTACCAGGGCTTTTTTCTCGAGATATGTTTCCCATTTTTGCTTGACTTCATCTTGTGGCCTCTGCTCCTTTATTGCCTGCCTATGTATTCGATATGCTTCCCGTCGATTCTCAATTGCGTCCCGACTTTCCCTGTTCCACCATCGTTTTGACTTTCGCTTTCCCCTCCAGCAACTCTTTTGTTTCTCTTTCGTAATTTCAGTCCTTATTAGATTAAGAAGCTCATTATAATCCCACACTTTGCCTTTTGTTCAGCTCACTATGTCCTCGAATGTTGCTACTACGTTCCTAATTTGTTTTTCACTTAGACAAGAGCTGCCTGACTTTAATTCGATGCTCTCTTTATGATCTACACGGCCCATTCGCAAAGTTATGCGTTTACGGTCACTTCCCAAGCTGCTACTCCCTTCCTCATCTATGCTTATTTCTCTCAACTTGTGAATTCCTTCTGCCATGAGGTAGTATCGATCGTTGACTGCCTGCTTCCGACCTCCCATGTCACCTGCCCATCGTACTTCGGACTCATGTTAACTATATCGAGACTATGTTGTTCGCAGAGCTCTACCATCAACTTCGTGTTATAATCTGCATATCCGTCGAGGTCATGCACATGAGCATTCATATCTCCTAAGAGGATTATTTCGGCCCCGTTACCAAATTTCTGAATATCCTTGCTTATGCAATTCACTAACTCCTGATTTTTCTTTTTGCAATTATTTCCAGTCCACATCCAACATATATAGTTTTCTTCCCGCTTACCGTTCCAGATACCCAGAGGTGCTCTTCACATGTCGAAGTAACCCTACACCAATTAGCTTCCCGCTGAAGTAGCATACCGATTCCCCCCCGTTTCTTACTGATTTTGTCTTGTTGCACCCTCGAGGATCGTGCACACTACAATTTGCACCAGGGACACTTCCCGAACTCAACTGCTCCCTTTGTTAACCTCTTCTCAATTTCTAGGGTCCTTTCGTTCAACACGTTGTTCAGCCCGCCAGCTATCGCAACCAAACTACGCCCCTGATATCTACGAGTCAGCTCTTCCCTTGCTTGTTGCATTACTGTCCCCAACATTTTTCCTGGAAACGTCCCTATAGCTACTATTCGGTCTCCTTTTAGCCTCTCCTGAATCGTTTCCGAGCATTGAGCCAGGTTGGAGTCCCCCGCTATCATTACATTCTCCAGCTGCGCTGCTGCCTTGGTCTGTTCTGGACATTTGGACTGACTTTCAAGGTGAGGTTCGCGTGGTCTTTTGTCCGCTCGCTCTTTCACCAGAGCTTCCCTGTAGGCAGACCCCCGCTTTTGTGCTCCTTTTGTCGACTTTTCTTGTGGGGTCAAGGACGTTCCCTCCCTATGATAGTCACCTGACTCTTATTCTGCGTGGTAACCTTTTGTCAGCGGCTCCTCGGTTGCTCTGAGCCTTTCGCCCATCTCCTTTCTCATTTGGCGTTCCGCCTCTAAAGCGCCCTCGAGCCCGCCTACCCGCTTTAAGAGAGCGGCCTGAGTTTCCTCCATTTGCTGGAATTTCGCCATAATAGCACACTGGCTACATGACACTTCTACTTCGCCTGCCCCATCAACTCCGCAAACATCTACTTTGACTCCCAGGCCACGCTTTGTACACTTCACCGTTTTTTCCACCATGATTAGCGCGATGAACGGTCACACCTTCGTCAAAAATTAGGCCTCCCAAAAATTTACCACGCACACCTCATGAGGTTATTAGTGGCGCACCCCTACACTGTCCTAGGCTTCAAACGTATATTTTACTTATTCATCCAGTACACCGCACGAAAACTTCACGCATACTATAAATCAGTAGGCTGCAAGCGTACCGCAAACTAAATGTCCCGATGTATCCTCAATGCACAAAGGCACTTCTCCCACCTTGTGCAACGACAGCGTCTCAAATAAAATTAGATATAAAAGTGGCCCAAAATTGGCACTAGTAAGTCTCTTCAGTTTACTTCCCCCTACCGATGTTCTTATCACCCAATACCTCCTTGTCCAACTCGCACAAGCAACAGCTCCAGTAAAGGCCGACCACTTGGCCTTGACAAAAAAAGGTAGACCTGTGCTCGGGGAAATGTCGGACACAAAGAAAGGCGCAACAAGATAAAGCCTACTTTCCTCTCTTACCTTGTCTAAAAATGTAAAAAAACTCAAGCAAAAAAACACAATATCCCATAAACCCTGACAATCAAACGGTAGCAACTGAAAATACCTATAACGTGGTATCAAAAAGGAAAACCCGTACGCGGGTAAAATACTGGACAAAAAGAAAAGCACAAGAAAAGGATACTTTCCTCCACTATCCAATGTAAGAATGCAAGGAAAAATCATGCAGAAACACTCATCGACTGGCGTCTTCCGGGAGCTCTCGCTACGCACGTCCTTCCGCTGTGACTACCGACTACCGATCCTTCCGACTACCCACTCGCTGCGTCCGCGCCTCGCCCGCGATCCGCGGACACGGATAATGTCCAACCGTGTTTCACATCCATATTCTGGCGGGGGACAGCTGCAGCCTTAGCGTGTCAACACAGAGTGACGGCAACCAGTACACTTCTCCCCCTCTCTGCGCTGCCGTCGTTAGCTTGCCGGGGGAGACGAAACTCTCATGCCATTGAGAGCTAGTGGGGAGGCTGTGCTGCAGAGTAGACCGGTTCTCCGTCTCTCGTCTGCTATTGCTTCGTCTGCCGTTTGGATGCACCTGATGCTGGGCTAGAGTACAGTGTACTAGAATACTTTGAGTGGCGCGACCGCCGACCGGAGAGGGGCCCTCTCCGCATGGAACGCAGCGGCGGCGCTCCAGTTGGTAGACCTTGGCCGCTCCGGCCCGCCTCGCGGGCGTCTGCTTTCCGGCGCGCTCACCAAAATGTTCGCAAAAGTGGCGAGTTTATATGAAAGAAGTAGGCTTACTTCGGTGGTCGCCTACGAGCTTTAAATCCGGCCAGATGAGCATACAAGTCGTAGGGAATGGGAAGGACATCTCCCCGGACGAGTGCACCGAAGAATTTGGATGGCAAGAAGCAGTCTCTAAGCGGATTTTAGCCAAGAAGTGTGGTGGCGGGGACCCGGCGGGTGCTAGACCTAGCTCTAGGCCTAATTCCCATGTGCTCGGAAATAACTTGAAGAATCGAGTAGTGAAGGCATCGCGTATGCCTTACGTGCCTAAAGAACATTTTAAAATTATTTTAAGACCAAGAGGAGGGATCAATATTGGAATGGAAAAATCGGCCCAAACAAAGTGAGCAACGCCATTGTAACGGCATCAGGGCTAGCGCCCGAGCAGATTGCATCACGCATAATATGTCCCAATGTAAGCCAAAATATCATGATTGTCAGTACTCCCGACAGGGTTAATGCTGGAAAATACGTTAGAATCAAGTCCATTGAATTGGGAGGACTTCGTCATGAAGTTAATGCCTACGAAGCAGCGCCATATGGCACGTGCAAAGGAGTGATCAAGAACATAGATATCTCGGACGGACCGGCGCAATTCGGAAGAAACATCGTTAACTCAGACAACAGACTAGCAATGGATGCTAAAAAATCACAAAACACAGCCACAGTTATCATAGCGTTTGACGGCTTCAAGGTGCCCGATTACGTCATGTATGGACCCACGCTGATCCAGTGCTATCAAGAAACAGACAGACATATGCTACACATGTGGCCGAGTTGGACATAGATCAGACGTTTGTCCATCATCAGATGCGAAAGTCTGCAGGGGTGGCGGAACAGCTAATCCTACCGACGAACATCAGTGCCAGCCTAGATGTCAGTTGTGCGGGGGCTCACATCCCACAGCTGAAAAAGTTTGCAGACAACGGTTTACTACACCATACATCGTAAGAAGAAGAAGAAGAAATTTGAGAACATTCTACCACGCTTCGACTCAGGACAACAGTATAGAGACTCGAGCCAAAGAAGTGCCGGGTGCATCGATGACTCAGGACAACATACCCAACCAGCGCAAGTCCAGGTCCCGATCCCGGTCGAGATCTAGAGGCAAGACTAAAAGCCGCTCTAGATCGACGCCAAGGACTGCTCCCGATTGAGGACGCGGTTCGTGGGCTGATAAAGCAAGCGTGAGTGCTTCAGTGACCGGGGAGAGCCAGGGGAAAAAACGGCAGGAAGCTGACGTGGTCCGAGAGAGAGGCTGACTCGGTGAGTGCCATGCAGTGTGACCCTCTCCCAGAGCATAATGAAGAGATTCAGCAAGTTAGGTTATAAAATGCACAGCTTAGAGAAATTAACCACAAAGTGATGAAGGAATTCACAGAAATTAAGAGGTTATTAAGTGAGACCAAACAAAACAACAGTGGGGTTCATAATCACAGAGATATGCCAACTCCTGTAGCGGTAACTGAAGGGCCCTTATCAGCTAAACGTAGGGCAGTTGAAAGCAAGTTAAAGAACACTGAAACACAGGTAGAAGATATCAGACTCTTGTTACACTAACTGAAAGCATGAAAATAATGATGGAAAACGTCACTCAGCTTACGGCAAATGTTAATCAAATATAAAGCGCGCTCAACGATCCCAATGAAAGACTTAAATCATTTGGTAAATGAATCAGAACATTAGAAGTAATGATTATATCCGCAGGGGAAGGAATACAGAACGGCACGCACTTTCTGGGAGCTGCTCTCTTGCCCCAACGGGGTCAATTTACTGTGTGAAAATGGCTAACCATCAAAGAGAATTCCAAATTTGGCAGCGGATTTGCGCGGAATACAACAACAAGCGTCCCGTACTCCAGCAATACTTCAGAACCGCACAAAACAAACCGGATATTATGGCACTACAGGAGGCGGGGTCCGGTTATGTTACACTCACTGGATACAAAGCGGTTGAGTGCCAAACATACGGTAGAGGATTGTATGTCTTAATCAACGAACAACTCGCACACATAGACACGACCTTAAAATCAGAGACAAAAGTTTAGAATACCTTATGATTGAGCTAGTATTACCGACGTCATATAAAGGCCAAAGACCTAACAGCCTCTTAATCCTAAACCTCTACAGCAGCCCGCGAAAACGTCATTAGCAGTTTAAGAATATCCTCGACAAAGCTCAGCAACTGGCGGAGAATAAGCAGCTGATAGTATGTCGCGATTTTAATGCAGCCCGTACTGCATGGGGTTATGTCAGATGCGACAGGAAAGGAAGAGATCTTTTGGAACATGTAGAAGAATTAGATCTCACAGTTATCACGGACAAAAGATACCAGACCAGGTCGGGTAATTCGGTGTGCAGGGATACCACACCAGATTTAACTCTGACAAAGAACATACAAGGAGCCAAGTGGCTCGACACTGGGCCGAATTTCGGAAGTGATCACTATATTATAGAAGTAACACTAGATGTGAACAAATGTAAATCTAGGGAATTAGACGTGGTGGACTGTGATGTCTTCAGGAAACTTCGTTTAGAGAGGGCCGATCAAATGAAGACCAAGCCAAACCTCAAAGACTGGTGCGATGAAATTAAGCTTGACATAATAAAGGCCACCAGGAAAATTAACACTGACGCCCATATCGAAGCTATGGATATCAAGTTGGCTCACTTAATTGAGGCCAAACAAGCCATCTTTCTTAGATGGTGCTCGCAGAGGCTCAAACGCAGGCTTCGCAAAACGATTGAGAAAATCAACAAGCAGACTGAGAAGCACTGCGCTACCCTCTGCAGGCAACAATGCAATAAATTCTGCGAGTCCATTGATGGGCAGTTACGTAACGGAAAGGCATGGAAGGCGGTTAAGCACCTGTTGTACGAAGGTCACACAAAGGTCGCACAGAGACACCATATCGCTAGAGCCATTCACACGGCACTTAAAGGCCATGAACCTGAAACAATTTTGCAACAATTAGTTGACAAGTATCTTCCCATCGGCTCAGCACAGGACCCAGTTACTGCAGATGGGATAGCCTATAAAGGGACTGAATGTCCTGAGCTGAGCAAACCTTTAGGTACCGCAGAAGTCATAAGAGCCCTGGGAGAACTTAACCGGAAATCGGCACCGGGTCCTGATGGAATAACTAATAAATCTGTGAGAAATCTAGATGCGCCATCAATACAGGTGCTGACAGAATATATAAATGAAGTATGGACAACTGGAAAAGCACCTGATGAATGGAAATTATCTCAAGTCATTCTCATACCTAAACCGGGGAAAACCCCTAATTTAGAGAACTTCAGACCAACATCTCTCACCTCATGTGTTGGCACAGTGGCAGAACATGCCATACTCAATAGATTAAAAGACTATCTGGAGGATAATGAAATATATACCAATAACATGATAGGATTTATATCAGCATTAACCACTCAGGATGCTATGAAACGGATTAAACACGACAATCTAGAAGGTTATTCTAAAGATCTCAAAGCCATACTCGGCTTAGACATAGAAAAAGCATTTGACAACATTAAACACAGCTTTGTACTCAAGACAGGAGAGAATTTTGAACTTGGTACCAACATGTTCAACTACATTAAATCATTTCTGGAATCTCGCAGGGTAGATTGAGGGTAGAAGACATGAGCTCGGATTTTATTACACTCGGAGATCGAGGGACCCCGCAGGGCACGGTCATATCGCCAGTCCTTTTCAATCTGTGCATGATCGGACTATCAAGAAAGTTAAAGGAAGTGGAAGGGATTGACCATACTATATATGCCGACGATCATACTATATGGTGCTCTAGCGGTAGTGAAGGACAAATCCAGGATTAACTAAACGAGGTAATTAAAGCAGTCGAAGATTACCTCAAACCAACCGGCCTCAGATGCCCCGCCCATAAGTCAGAGTTGCTGGTATACAGACGGCAGCGTGGAGGGAGACCCAAAGGTTGGCGGCCATTAGAAGAGTGTGACCTACAATTATTCCCATCTACAGGAGCTAATGTAGCCGGAGTTAACAAAGTCAGAGTCTTGGGGTTCTTCATTGACTCCAACGGAGCTAACAAGTCGGCGTTAGAGAGGATTTTGACGAAAACTCAAAATGCATATAGCATGGTAAGAAGACTCTCCAATAAGCACCGAGGCATGAAGGAGGACATTCTTATTAAACTAATTCACTCCTTCGTTCTATGCCGTATTACATACATGGCTGCCATGTACAACTGCATGCTTCAGCAAACGAAGAGAATAGACAATATGATAAAGAGAGTTACTGAGAACGCACTAGGACTCAGTGTACGAACCAGCGCTAATTTGCTTCTACAACTGGGAGTCCACAATACATTCATGGAGATTGTCGACGAGGCCCAAGAGACGTCACAAGATTTTAGACTATCTACCACTAGAACAGGGCAATATATTCTTGGTAAAATCAAAATGAACCCCATTATAGAGCAAGACACAGATGTTAAAGGGTTCCTGAAGCACCCCTCGCGCTTCGTTTTGAAAACGGCTGGTGTGTATTGAAGGCTACTCAGAAATACATATTCGAAAGAATTTTCCGAAAATATGCGATAGGGGCAAAGATATTGCGACCGGAACATCTCCCTTTCACGCTGCGTCTCAGCTCGGCGGAGCCGCCTGTTTATGGCTGTGGTGGGCGGCGCCAGAGGAGGTGTCCTGCCCACCGCCTTACGTCACCCGGATTCAATGTTTTGTTGTTATCCTTCCGCCCTACTTGGAGGGGCTGCCCAGTGGTGTTGGCAACTCACATTTCCCGTCGCCTGCTCGGTGCGCGCCCCGACTGCGCGCGATCTTTCTACATCCTACTGCATTGTTTCTGAGCCTCGATCCGCTGTTTATTTGCCTTCATCACATGGGCGCGAGCACGGGAACACGCGCGCTTGCGTCCTCCGTGCGCTACTTACTTTCGATCTTGCTCGTATGTCAGCACCGGGCAAAACAGTGAGCGATGAATCCTGCGCTGGGAGCTCGGATCGAACGTGTGACTGAAGCGATTGGCTTCGCCCCTTACGGCGACACACCAAGAAAAGGCAAAACTCGAGCACCGGATGACCCAGAACTCCCAGGACCTTCGTGAC
Organism: Hyalomma asiaticum; assembly: GCA_013339685.2. Lineage (NCBI taxonomy): Eukaryota > Metazoa > Arthropoda > Arachnida > Ixodida > Ixodidae > Hyalomma > Hyalomma asiaticum. The sequence continues at coordinate 150,885,027 of CM023483.1, forward strand.
GTGGCGGCGATGATGTGAATTGGTACGTGAAAGCTTACAGCACTGCACATTTCCTTTACCGCGCATCAATATTTGTTCACAGCTCCCATGTACGACTAATTTTTTCGCGTGAATTGCCGCATTTGTAATAACTGCCACGAACGTTCAGTTACAATCATGTCCGCTTCTCTAGACCACACTCAGAAAGCCAGCACCTATCGCAATAGAGCCCCATCTTGACTGAAATCTGCGTTGTCCGACGATCCAGATTGGTTTGGGTGATTTCTTCCGCACTGGCCCAAAGGAGCATTTCGATTTGTCTATTATGCTGTTAGAATTGCAAATATAAACCTTTTATTTTTTAAAACTGCATTCTTCCGTGTGCGATAGTGATTCAAGCTTTTCTCTAATTGGCTGTAACATACGCCTGCAACTATGATAACAAGCCTCCGATGGCGACCAACAGGCATGCCTTCTATGCGGGTCGAGCCAAATCGCAACAAAGGGTTATCCTTTCATAGACATCTAGAGGGGGCTCGATCGCAACCTGCTTTTATGCATTTCGGCTAAAATTCATCGCGTGCTAGCTGCAGGAAGACTCGTCTGAGATCTCTATACTTTCTTAATTGTACGCCGCAGCAGCGCTGAACGGCAGTGTTGTGTGACTGTGATAACTTAAAATGAACCAAGCATTGTCGGAGCGTTTTTCCAAAGTGATGCCTACAGCTGATCAGGGCAGCCATGTCATTCTAGGCTCCAAACTGTGTACTAGCTGATTCGCGCAGCCACTTCACAAAACTGGTAGATAGCGGGGACCGTAACAGGATAAAAAGCGAGCTTGCTAAACGGCTTGCCTTCAAGAAATATCTTCCTGCGTGATTATGCATGCAGGTATACCTGTGGGCACTCCGTGGCAACCGAAAATGCGCTGGAGAACGTATCCTGTCGGGATATCTCCAACGCGACTGCATAACCCGCCACTCTCACTTTGCGAGTGTGTGCTTAAACCTGGCCGTCTTGGAAGCACTATACTCATGAAGTAATTACGGCTTGTGCATGCAGTTGGCTTTCAACACTCACTGTTGAAGTGCTAAGGAGCCTCTCCTTGGGTGTTTTTTTATACTTTCTGATTTTGTGTAGCACTGTGCTGGTGTGAAGAATGAGACTAATGACATGACCAAGTGCAGTTCGGTTTATTTCCCTCAATTCCATCAGGGCCTAAAAAGTGTTCCGAGAGACAGGCACAAGTAGTATAGAAATTGCACCTTCAAAGAATGTCAGCAGCTAGGTTACAATATCAGTTTAAAGGTTTATTTATTTATTAAATGATGGTACACAGCAACATTCTTGGCCCTTGCATCAGGGGCTTCGAAACGCATGAAAGAACAATGGGACACCAACAAGTAGTAGTGAACAAATATTGAATGAATGAAACCAAAATGTTGTACACACACATAATTCACTCATGGGAATGTCATTCTAAGGGTTTCAGAAAGCTAGAGGACTGGAAAGAGGCCTTAGGAAGAAAGTTACAGTCAGAAATGGTCCATGGGAAAACTGCGTTTGAAAGTTGCAGTTCTAGCAAAAATTTGTTTAAACTTCATGGCTTCCAGTGTGCTGTGTCCATCTAATGGAAAGGCAGTATTTGGTTTGTTCAAGAAAGACTAAATAATAGACTTTATAAAAGGCACTGTGCGTGGTGAATGTGCACACACATCACATCTTCCTGTCCCTATCACCATTCTTTGCCCCCTCTTCTCGCCTTTTTCATTTTCTACCTGTGCAGATTTTCTACCTGAGCAGGCCAGGGTGCACTAAGGCCAACCTCTGTGCCTTCCGATAAATTATCTCTTTCCCTCTGAGCAGACTGAAATAATTATGAATATTGAGCTGCATTCAGCATGCAGTCTCAGAAACACATTGTGTTTTGCCCGCCCCTAAACTTTTCACTGTATCAGTTTTGAGTATAAGGTTACATATGCCAGCTGTAGTGATTCGCATAATAGGAAAATGTGATGATGAAGAATTAGTGGAAAAAGAGTGAGTGCATCCATCATCAGAAATCAATGCAGATTTAAAGTGGTCATTAAATGCTTTGGTAACACTGAGATTATCTAAGCATGATTTATAAAAAAACAAAACAAATGAAGAAAGACAGCTCCGACTTGGTGGACTGACGGTTTTCCAGAACTTTGATGGCTTGTTTTTATGAATGATAGCAAAGGATTATTGAATTAAGCATTGGGTTGTTCACGCAGGTGCCTGATACGACAAATTGACAAATTACGTATGTGTATAATCTGACGCACGTACCAAGGATCCTTGGGAGGGCACTTTACACAGTTGGTTCGAATGTGATAAGTATACAATGATTAACGATTGCATAAAGATATAAAAACACGTCAACATTGTAATAGTTTGCACGGCTCGAAAACTCAAAGGTGGATACAAACATCTCAGCTATGGAGTTTCAGATAAGCAAGCAGTGTGCTCAATGCTTAAGACATTTAAGGAAACTGCTGGGTAGGAAGTAAAATTCTGTGCCTCGTGTTTCATTATATAGTTTTACTGCCTCACATTCCCATTTTCGGTTTCATGCCAAAGCGAAATAACTTGTCTGAAAAGCACTGGCTACTGTGGTGCATTGAATAATGCTATGCAAATGACAATGATAGAAATTCCTCACTTTGTGTCATGTTATTTGTTTGCAGGTGACAAACTGGAGCCTAACATTACGGTGGAGTGTTGTTCACCGTGTTTGTGTCATTCACACTGCTGGGTGATGTTAATTATTGTACTATGGCCTGTGATTCATCCTACAAAGCTCTCATCAAAGGAACGCTGGCTGCTTGTGTCTACCTCAGGAATGACAGATGGAAGCTCTGCAGCGTCTGTGTCTTCCTCTGCGTCTGGCAGTGGTGTTGAACCGCGTGCTGGCTGAAACCTCCACGCTGGTGATGGGGCACCCACTGCTTCACACTGACTTGATGCGTCCAGATGTGCACATGTGTCAGTTTCCACACCTGCTTCTTTACATTCGTAGGCACTGAGGATGGCCTTTGAGGCTGAAAAATTTCCCACATAATGTTTTGAAAAACTACAGAGCATCTATTTTTGCTATGTTGAACAAAGAATTGGCCATCAGATTAACAACACACTTTCACATTGTTGGTTGTGTTTTGCTGTTTACACCACTGTTTTTCACTTATTTTGGTAACTGAAGTGTTTAGACAGGTGGTACTGGCCTTGTGCTAGGAGTGCACTGGCCTTTGTGCCACTCAGAACAGCTAAAGCTTGTGGCTGTTCGATTTAAAAACTAGCAAATTTGAACTTTGCCGTGCTAAAGGCTGTCTCATCCAAAAGTTGTAGCTTGCTCAAGTGATGTTTTTGCATGGTGTCACTGCCTCGTTATATGGGGTCTCTGTTGCAACTGTCTTTTTTATGATGGCTGTCTGAGTGCCATCATTGCGCACAGCAGTAGGACAGGTGTATCTACAGATCAGAACCTGCAAAGTTACGCACTTTTAACTGTGAGCTGCATAGAGATTTAAGTCATTTTTAGCCCAGGACCACAGAAAACTTGAGGGCGTCTGGTGCTTACATGACATGACACTTCCGTGCCAGCTGCAGATGAATGCACTTTGCTGGATCCAGTGCCATGCTGAGACTGTGAGTCAAGTGTTTTAGGTAGAAGGGCATTATAGTTTCTGTGCACCTACTCACCCCCTGTGAACCTCCAGCCTGTGTGTCGCAAGATGGGGCTGTTCTGGTGAACTAGCGATTATGTTCTTCGTGCACTGGATCCCTGGGATATGAATATATGTACCACTATCATATATTAGTCCACTGATCGTGCTAATTGAATGTCACTCCACGTTGCCATAAATGCCTAAATGTGAAATAGTGCTTGTGTGTTTAGGATGGCAATCTGCTACACTCAGGTATTCGCCTCCAACGACTGATTTTTTAATTACAACATGAAAATTTAGAGACAAAGTGAACGTGTATGTGTAGACCGGGTTTTCAACTGCTCCCTGTTCCCGGAAATCTTGACACTCTGTATGTACGCTACATGCACATGCACACACCTGCAGTTGTGCTTACTGACCAACACATCTGTATTGGACCACCCAGAGCATGTTTAGCATGATATGAAGCAGTACAACAGACTGTGAACTAGTCTAAGCATATTGTTTGACATTTTATAGCTCCCTGTGCTGAACTGAATGGCAACACTACGTGTGTTACATCATACAGCTTCTATGGCCTGCCATGTAATCCAGCTGGCTGATTAATGCAATAGTAGAATTTTCAAATTATTGAATCATTAAAAACATTATGCAACACGTAAAGAAAAAGTTTGAGTTCATTCACTGAAAAATAAAGCATGCAGTAGTGTAGACTGCAGTCAGCTTAATTGAAATCATGTCATTGGCCACAATAGCGTGGTACAGTTTTACTTCTGTTTTCTTAATGAAAGCACTTGACAAAAATAAAGCACTGAATTCAATGTGCTTTTTTGTCACTTTCTTTGAGAATGCATATTTGGTACTTGCTGTCAATTTATGCTTGTTGTGCTCGCACTCACCAGCATTGACCTTTTCACAGAGCTGCAACATTTTCTAAGGTTTACTCTGCTCATATTGCTCATTAACAAATCAAACATTTGTACGATTATGCGAATAGTATTGCGCCTTATATAAATGAACCTGAAGCAGAATTTGGCTTTCTGCCTCACTGAACGATTGGTAAGCTCTGAAAACGAATACCTAGAAGAGTCAGTTCCACTGAGCTACTTTTACGTACGGTGTTGTGTTGTAAGCATAAATACATACATGCTACAGATTTGAATGCTAATTACACCACCCATGCAACAAAATTTGTATCCCCGACTGCGTAAAATATTATATACAGTATTTCCTCCTGCGCTTAACTGGCGAGTGTTCCATCGCACTGCTAAAAAAGTTAGCAACAAATAAAGAACGTTAAGTGTGCACTTTTCACTTGCCTGTATGCCAGGAAGAAACAACGTAGGCAGGGCATTTGGCTGCAGATGAAAACGTGTCCAACTGATTCCTTCACCCTGCGCCAGTTCGGGATCGTGAAGGGAGGCACCACGGCGAAGTGTCTGCCGCAAAAGTGTAGGTTCTTTCGCTTCTCCGTGGGTGGAAGGCCAATACGCTCGCTGCAGCCATGCACACCGCAAGGCGTCATCGCGAGGCAGCGTATATCAGAACTTCATGCCTTTCCTGTCGCTGACTTTGCAGCCGATGGCAGCGCAGGGCACCGTTTGTTGTTTGCTCGTTACTCCCTGGGTTAGGTGTGCGCGCAGTGCGCGCTCGCTTGATGACGCCGACTGCGGTGCAGAGTTTCACATTCGCCAGATTGAGCCCATCCGCAAAAACCGACAGCCAGCTTCGGCACAGCTCTTTAAGCGCGGCCGAAACTGAAGAGTGGATCCCACAGAAGCAGCTGAAAAACCACTGCAGTGGCTGCGCGACAGCTCCCGTCCGTGAAAGTCGACAGCACAGGTGCATCTTATCACGCAAGCTGAATCTCTCAGCGGCAACCAAAGGTTGATTGGTTAGGTCAGATAACCCGTTCCCTTAAACGTTGAACGTCGCTTCCGCTGCATCTGATCGTGGGAAACGGGCTGTACGTGCTACCTTCGAGTGAAAGTTCGCGATGGTGCCGCGGCGTTACAAAGGGCGCGGCGTCAAAAAGGAACCGCAACTTCGACAACCTAGGTGCATTAGCGCGTTCTAGTAGTACATACACGAACGTTATTTTTCTTTGTTATTGACGAAACTTACGGGCTTCAAACAAACGTAGCACCAACTCCGCAGTGCCAAAAAGACACGCGAGCGCGCCGAGTAGTGCAGACGACAGTTTTCTTTCACCGGAAATGCGTCATTCATATCAAAACTTTAAATGAAGTTGACAGATTTGTTGTTTACTTCGTCTTGTTTATTTACTTGCAAAAGATATTATACACAGCGACAGCATAATCAAGTTCATTTGATTCGAACTTGTTTCAAACATCGCTCTTAATTTATGCCGGCTACCAGCCAATAGCAGCAATCTGCTCCATTTCGTTATAGAGCATATTAAAAAAGAGTGAGAACCGGCCTTTTTTTTTGAAGCGAGAGCTCCTGGGTACGGGACAACTTTGTGCTTGCCCTGTTAACTCTTAATTTTTTGCCACGTACGTAAACGGAAAAACAAAACAAATCGCTGGTTATAAGTCGCGGTTGCATGATGTGTAATGAGTAATGAAATCTACAATTTCCTATGCCGGAATGGACGTGCAAAGAAAAAATGGAAATATATAGGCATCAGGGAGGTAGCAGTCACACAGATACATACACATACAGCGGCACACCCACGCAAACATACACCCCAGGAAAGACACGCAAACTATCTATTGTGGCGGGGAAGGCATATTATCGCGCACATTCCTTATAGGAAGTGGATTCAGAGTGTTAACTTTGTCCGGATTTCTTTGGCCAGCTAAAAGATTTGTGTAAAGGTTAGTAGTGTACGGCTTGTCTGAAGGCAGGGAGTAATCAAGGAGTAATTTATATTCCTTGTTGCGCTTGCAATGTTAATTTCACCATGACTCTACCTATCGAGCTATCTATCTATCTATTTTCTCCGTCCGTTTCTTACGAGTTGCTATTATCGGAGACCGTCGGTTGGTTATGTCCAGCGTCGTATGCATGGGTTTCCTGTCTGTGCGGAATACTATGAGAATATGAGAATATGTAGTCGTGCTAGTAGCTAACACATTTTGCTATCTGTTAAGAAAACGGTTTGTTTAGCTGCTCACCGAATTATCGTCGGCGCGTTGGGCTGGGCGCGGTTGTATTCCTGGGCTAGCTCACACGTGCATCATATAGCTCGTTTGCAACTCTGCTTGCTTTTTGCAGTCCGTCCGATTTATAGAAGGCGCATTCTTAGGAGGGTGAATTCCCCTCTCAGTTTTCCTGTGCTGGCCTGTGCTTTGTGTGCCAGCGGGGGGAGCGGGGGGATTTTTTTTTTTTTTTTTGCCAAGTATGGTGATACGCGTGGGTTCAGGGAAGAAAGCAATCTGCTGGAATGCAGGACGTCATGGTTATTAAAATTGCTCTGACAGGTAGCTGGGCGCGCGTGGAAAATCGTGTTTTAGCGAGCGGTTTTAACTGCGCCGCTGTATGTTTTCGCGCACCGCATTGCGCGCGTAGCGCGAACGTTGTAGAAGTTGGGGTAAAAGAAATTATTGCGACCTTCCACGTGGGTAAAACATAAGTATTTTCTTAATTTTTGCCACGTACGTAAACGGAAAAACAAAACAAATCGCTGGTTATAAGTCGCGGTTGCATGATGTGTAATGAGTAATGAAATCTACAATTTCCTATGCCGGAATGGACGTGCAAAGAAAAAATGGAAATATGGAAATGGAGAATAACGAAAAGTAGAGATGAAACTGAGGAGCACGCAACGTGCAATGGAAAGAAAAATGATAGGGGTAACGCTAAGAGATAAAAAACGAGCGGAGTGGATCAGAGAACAGACAGGAGTAGCCGATATTATCTTATCAATTAAAAGAAAGAAGTGGACCTGGGCAGGACATGTCATGAGGAGGAAGGATAATAGGTGGACAGTAAGAGCGACGGAATGGATACCACGAGAGGGAAAACGCAACAGAGGTAGGCAAAAGGTTAGATGGAGCGATGAAATTAAAAAGTTTGCGGGCATAAAGTGGAACCAACTCGCTCAGGATAGGGTGGATTGGAAATCGTTGGGAGAGGCCTTCGTCCTGCAGTGGACCTAAACAGGCTGATGATGATGATGATGATGATGTTAACTCTACACTTCACGCACGACTGTAGAATTTGGGTGAGCTGTTTATTGCAGCCTACACTGTTGATAGAACGTGTTTTTTCGAGAAGGCCGAGGAGTGCTTCAGGACTCCTTTAAAGTACCATGCGACATTGCAAGCAATGTTATTGTACAAGCACTACCGAGAAATATGCATCCTGTCCACAACATCAACAGGAGATTGGCTCGAGCTAAGAATCTCATTAACACAATGGAGAAAGGAGGGGCGACTGCATGCTTCGTTGACTCTGCCCAGTTCGAACGAGGCGACGCTTTTGCAGCAGTCGTAGTTGATCACAAGGGGCATACAGTCAGCGGAGCTGCTCTCTACACCCGTAAAGCTGAAGTTTGCAGAACAAGTTGCCATAGCACTAGCGATTGCAGACGCCAGGTTCACTGAAATTTACAGCGATTCTAAAAGCGCAATTAGAACTTTCAGTAGAGGAAGAATAGCCCGGCAAGCGGCCAGGGTAGTCATAGAAATCAATGTACAAGAAGTAAAGTATGTTTATTGGTTTCCAGTTCATCTGGGCAATATCGAAGGGTGCCCCATCAATCCAAATGAGTCGGGCAACAGCGCTGCCCGCGAACTCACTGACCGGGGTGCTTTTACAAATGGCATCGACTGTGCTGGATTTGAGAATACACTCAGAGATACTCCCGTGACACACAACGAAATTACAAAGCAATATTACATGAGTACGAGGCTGTTCCCTCCTCCATACATCAAACTTAACAGGGCACAAGCAGTGACACCTAGACAACTACAAACACGTTCATATTTCTCACCTGTACACTACAAGGAATGGTATAACATTGAAGACATGAATACTATATGTTAAGCCTGCACGGAAGACGATGGCGCATTAGAACATATGCTCTGGGAGTGTGCGTCGCTTGGCCCTGGCATTACTCGTGACAGGTTTTCTAGCATGATCAAGTCGCAAGACCACAAGCAACAAGTCCTAGCTGTCCAGTACACCCACGATAGGGCCAGGAGGCTTGACCTCCCGGTTCCAACGTGGGAGTAGTTAGGCGGGCTTTTTAGCCATGTACAGGATATTAAATAAAGTTTATTCCTCCTCATATGAAAGGAACGTAAAAACGACCATTTCATCACACTTGAACTGCATTACCATCCCGATGACAATCAATTCGAGCCGGGAGAGCGCCTGGCAGGCATAGATCGGTTTATCTTGTTTTTATAATGAAGCGCGAATGCATCACTTGAGCTGCGATGCGCGACATGCAGCCTCATCAACTTTTAACTAGGCGATCGAGGTCTTTTCATGATGCTTGCCTGCTTAGTTCCAAGGTTCCTGCTCAAAACGCAATATTACCTATGAACACGGCGAGCGTGCGAGCATTGCAATCACTGTATCAAATATAGTTTTAAATCAGCCCGCAGTTCTACCGAATGCTATTGGTGCTCATTTTTGGTATGGGCATTTTTACTCAAGCACAAAGAAGGGTTTACCTATCGCCGACTTGTGAAAAGTAAGACATTGTTTTGCTGCGTGTCCACATCACCCTTTCGGACGTGACGTACCTCATATAAACATGCAGTACCAAGAATAATTATTCGTACTGTTACTTTCGTTTCCTACAAACATAGGTAAACTGAAGAAACCATAAACTCATTCCGATAGCTCAGAAATCTTATAATGTTGAGTAATGAAAAGAGTGTAATGTGACAGTGTTACATTTAGGTACTAATATTCAAGTGTGGTGAAGAAACCTTAAAGAATTAAGGTATTCTACGAAAAATGAGGTCCGTTCTGTGCACAGTCGTGAGAGATAAGCTATTCCATTCAGAGATGATGCGAGGGAAAAACAGATATTCCGAAGAACTCGTTTTGGTGCTACAATGGATGAAAGCTTTAGTATGGTAATGTCTCCTCAGCTGCGACCGCAGTGGTAAAGCATACGGCTCAGGGAAAAACATTTTAGTCTGGATTTTCAGGCACAGTCACAATCTTCATACATTGTGCACTTTAATTAGGTCTGAAAGGTCAGTTCCGCTACTAGTTAGAAAATAAGTAGCGAAAGGCGTTGCGCTTTGAATCTTCTCCAGTCTTTGTACTACGATTTATGTGGGAGTCCCAAACTGCGCATGCATGTCCAGGTCCTGGTCTGAAAAACGATATGTATTCTGACAAATTATATTTTGCAAATGTTTCTTTTAGTTGTTGCCTAATGGAACCAAGGTTACGGACTGATGACACTCTGGTGAGAATAGTGTGACCTTTCCAAATGAGAGTGAGTAATGCGACGCCTAGATACTTGCATTCAAATATATCAGGGAGCGATTGCGATTGAAAAGCGTAAGGAAAAAAGAGCTTGAATCGCGTTTTTTTTAAATGCGAAGCATTTCTTAGCCAACTTCGGCGAGTTTGAGTATCTATCTATCTATCTATCTATCTATCTATCTATCTATCTATCTATCTATCTATCTATCTATCTATCTATCTATCTATCTATCTAGCCGCCTACGATTTAGTGCTCTCCTGGCCGTTTCGCTAATGGGATGTTCACGAAAATTGGTATGCCACATTTACATGCCACGATCTTAGTGCTCTCCTGGCCGTTTCGCTAATGGGATGTATGCTAAAATTGGTATGCCACAACGTGACCGCGTGACGAACATCAATGACAGGTCATAACATGAAAAGCATGACATGCATGTCATGAGCGGCATGCTTTACATGTCATGGCCTTGGTGCTCTCTTGGTCGTTTGGTTAATGGGACGTATACGAAAATTCGTATGCCACAACAAGACTGCATGACGAACATAAGTGACAGATCATAACATGAAAAGCATGTCATGCATGCCATGAGCGGCATGACTTGCATGCCACGTTCTTGGTGCTCTCCTGGCCGTTTCGTTAATGGGATGTATACAAAAATTGGTACGCCTCAATATGACTGCATGGCGAACATAAATGACAGGTCATAACATGAATACCATGACGTGCATGTCATGAGCGACATCATTTACATGCCACGACTATCGTTAGTGGGACGTATACGGAAATTGGCATGCCACAGCATGACTGCATGACAATCAGAAATGACAGGTCGCAACACGAAAATCATGACCTGCATGTCATGAGTGACATGATTTACATGCGATGGTCTTGGTTCTCTCCTGACCGTTTCATTAATGGTATGGTTACGAAAACTGGTATGCCACAACATGACTGCATGACGAATATGACTGACAGGTGACAACATGAAAATCATGACGCGCTTTTCATGAGCGACATGATTTACATGCCACGCGTTTCGTTAACGGGATGTATAAGAAAATTGGCAGTGCCACAACATGACTGCATCACGAACGTAAAGGACAGGTCATAACATGAAAATCGTGACATGCATGTCATGAGCGGCATGATCTACATGCCGCTCGTTTCGTTAATGGGATGTATACCAAAATTGCTGTGACACAACAAGACTGCATGACGAACGTAAATGACAGGTCATAACGTTAGAATCATGACATGCGCGTATGAGCGGCACGGTTTACATGCCACAGTCATGGTGCTCTTGCGGCAGTTTCGTTAACTTAATATGTACCAAACTCGGTATAGCGAGACAACAATGCAAATCCATATGCAAATCCTGGCACTGGAACGCTAACGGTTTCCGATGCCGAAAAGCAGTCCTCCAACAACACCTGAGATCGCTAGAACCGATGGCCCGTCCGGACGTGATAGCAATCCAAGAAACTCACGCCGAAGACACGCCGACGCTGCCAGGGTACCGGGCACACGCCTGCCCCCCGTCCACCCGCACCTGCGGGAAGGGCGCGACGCAGGGTGTGTGCACGTTCATCAGTAAAGGCATCGCCCACGTGAAACATCAGCAGTTCCTGGGCAACAGGGACACCGCCATAGAGCTGTGCGTTACCGAGCTTGCGATCAGCGGCAAAGGGCGCGGAGCCCGAGACGGCAAGAGGAAGACGACAACCACCGTCTTCCTCGCTAACACTTACAGCAATCCCAGACATGGAAAGCAGAAGTTTAAGACTCTCTTCCATAAAGTAAAGGACGCCACGATCCAAGCACAACGGGACCTGGCCAAGCGAGGAAACGCCGCGGCGATAGTATGCGGCGACTTCAACGCCCAACATAGAGAACTCGGCTACACGACCACCACGTCCAAGGGAAGAGACCTTCTCGAAGAGGCCACTGAAGCCGAATTCACGTTACTGACCAATCCGGCCCACCCGTCTAGGATCGGAACATCGGCTGCCCGGGATACGAACCCAGATCTCGCCTTTGCGATGTTGCCTGACGGTGGCACCGCGAGGTGGAAGAACACGGGAATCAACCTGGGCAGCGATCACTTCATAATCGAAATCGAACTGCCGCTGGCTCATCTCAACGGCAATCCGAACCGAAGCAAATCAACGACACACAAGCTTGTCGACTGGAGCAAGTTCCGCAACACCGAACTTGGCAACATAGACAATATCGACGACTGGTCGGCGAAGCTGCTGGCCGCAACCGAAAGGGCCACCGAAGAGATCGAGGCCCCCCAAGACATCGAAACCATGGACCCGAGATTGGCCCACCTCCTCGAGACAAGGCGCTCGCTCCAGAAGCGTTGGCGGCGGCAACGTCACAACAGGAAACTACGAAAGAAGATCGCCGAACTAGGCCGAGAAATCGAGCGATACAGCAGGCAGCTCTGTTCGCAACAGTGGTTTGCACTCTGCAGCCAGGCTGACGGGCAACTGCACCGCGGCGGCACCTGGAAACTCCTCAGGCAACTGATGGATGAGACCAAGACCTGCGAATACCAACGTACGTGCATGGCCCAAATACTACACACCACAGCTCGCCAACTGGGAGAAGAGGAGATGTATAAGCGCCTTAACGAGCGCTACCTCCCCATCACCAGTAACGAAGATCACCCGGACTACGCTGGCCAGCCGAACCCCCACCTCGACCGAGACGTAGAGGCATGGGAAGTGAGGCAGGCCGCGCAGGACCTGAACTGTCGGTCGGCAGCCGGACCCGACAAAGTTACTAACAAAGCACTACGCAACCTGAGCGACGCAGCCATCACATCGCTGACACGTTACTACAACGACTGCTGGCGCGACGGTAAGCTGCCCAATGCCTGGAAGACAGCGAAGACTATCCTGCTGCCAAAGCCAAACAAGCCACCGGGGATAGAGGGCCTGCGTCCCATCTCGCTTACGTCTTGCGTGGGCAAGATGCTGGAACACGTCCTCAACACCCGGTGGAACCGCTACCTGGAGGCGCACAACGTCTACCCGGACTCAATGCTCGGCTTTCGGGCCAAGCTGGGAACGCAAGACGCCATGCTCCTGATCCAACGAGCAGTCCTCGACCCCCCGGGCGGGATTCCGAAGAACGACAACCGAGCGATCTTGGGCTTGGACCTGCAGAGTGCGTTCGACAACGTTCGGCACTCCGCGATCCTGGCTCAGGTGTCCCGCCTGGGGCTAGGTGTAAGATCATATAACTACATCAGAGCCTTCCTCTCCCGCCGCACGGCCCAATTGGAGGTGGGAGGCACGAAGCTCGAAGAAAGAGAGCTGGGCAGTGTCGGGACCCCTCAGGGCTCGGTGATCTCCCCGTTCCTGTTCAACATAGTCATGATCGAGGTGGCCAGGCGTCTGGAGGCGCTGGGCCCGGGGATCCGACACTGCCTCTACGCCGACGACGTAACCATCTCGGGCCACGGGTGGGAGCGACGGAGACATCGAGGCGGGCCTGCAGGCAGCGGTAGAAGCCGTGGAGTCCGCGCTCTCGGGCACGGGCCTGCGGTGTTCGCCGCAAAAGTCACAGCTGCTCATCTTGCCGCCACCTGGAAGACACAGGAAAAAGGCGAGTCAGGAAGCGGTCGAGAACATCGTCGTGCGCACGAGCGACGGTGTGCCGATCCCGCATGTTCCGGGGCTACGGGTCCTGGGGATGTTCGTGGATGGCACCCAGACCAACGCCACGGCGGTCAAGAACATCACAACCAAGATGGGCGTTGCAGCACGCCTGATCAAACGAGTCTCGTCCCGATACCGGGGCATGAACGAGAGGGGGCTCCTGCGCCTGCTGCAGGCTTTCGTCGTAAGCCATGCAGCATATGCGGGGGCCTTCCACCGCTGGACGTGTGCGGAGCGAGCCAAGATCGACGCCGCCATCCGGAAAGCCTACACGGGGGCCCTGGGTCTCCTGCCGGGCACGAAGACCACGGCCTTGCTGTCTCTGGGAGCACACAACACGCTCTCTGAGATTAGCGAGGCCCAAAGGGCATCACAGCTGAGCCGCCTAAGCAGCACGGCAGCGGGCAGAGGACTACTAGACCGGGTGGGATTACTACCTCCAGGCGAACGTGTGGATACAGGACCGTACGGCGAACTGGAAGAGCAAGTCCCCCTGAGCGACGAGACGGCGAGGAAGATTATCGTCTACCCGCTGCCCAAGAACACCGACCCAGAGAGAGACGAGGGCAGGCGAGCGGCACGAGCGGTGGCGCTGGCCCGTCAGCACCAACGAGACGAGAGTGCAGTCTACGTGGACGCCGCAAGGTATCCGAGGAGACGCAACGCCTTTGCAGCGGTGGTGGTCCGAGCTACTACCGGAGAACTGCTAACAGCAAGTACCGTGCGCGCCCGAACAGCCGGCCAGGCGGAGGAGGTGGCGATTGCTTTGGCCATGGGCCTACCGGGTACACGCACGGTGCTAAGCGACTCGAAGTCGGCGATCAAGAACTTCGCCCGAGGCACGGTCTGGCAGGGCACGGAGCGGCTAGTGAGGTCCGTCGAGGCCACGCGGGCCGCCCGAGGTGCCGCTGCGGGACCGACCATTGCTCTCAAGTGGTTCCCGGCCCACATGGGTCGGCAACTAGCACCCGACATCAAAAACCGCAACGAAGAGGCGGACGCCGCGACCCGTGGTCTCATCACGTGCCGGACCGCGGCAGTCCGTCCCTCCGAGACCAGCGGAGAAGACCGAAAAGAGGACTTCGAGCCCCTCACCGACTACGGTGGGATCCTGGCGGCTTACAGAGAAGTCAGGAGAGCCTTCCCGCCCCCGCACCGGGAACTCCCGCGTGCGGAGGCAGTAAGGTTCCGACAGTTAGTGCGTGCTGACACCGGCTCTGGACCGGCACGTGTGCCCCGACATGTTCGTGGACGCAAAGTGCAGTGTGTGCGAACGTGAACTAGCTACTCTCCGCCACATCATGTGGGGAGGGTGTAACAGTGCTATGGACAGTGGGAACGGGCAGTGCCAGGACGCCACGCATCCCGCAGAGGTGAGAGCGTGGATACGCTCCGAAGACCTGAAGACGCAACGAAGGGCCATCCAGCGGCTCTGAGATTATCGGACCCTAATAGCCGTAATCTTAAGATAGGGAACATCCGCACCCTGCGAGGCCGGGGACTTCCCACACGCCGGATGTGTAAATAAATGTTATTTCTCTCTCTTCGCATTTCCTTGATTCCCACTGCACGTGGGATCTGTTTTTTTTTCTTATAAACACTGGTTTATCTCTATTCAGCTACTTGCCGTAATGAGAGCACCAGGGAGAAATGTATCTATTCCTCATAGCTGTTGATTTCGTTAAGATGGACGCAATAGTCAGCTAAAAATTCGATCTCATATGGTGCCCTAATCAGCTATAACTTCCATCAATATATCGTTAATACGTATTAAAAATAAGAGCGGATTCCGAACGCTAGTCCAAAGTACTCAGAAGTAAGGAGTAGCTCACGAGAACAATCACTATAATGGTGTCAGTGCGAACGCATGTAGGGTACGTAAAAGGTAATCTATTAAGAAGAAAGTAGGTAGACAGGTTTAGAGCCCATGGATTAGTATTATACCTGTGGAACCAGTTAAACTGCTCTCTTAAAATATAAAGAAATGACTCGACTTCGCCTGACATAACGAGAGCAATTACGTCAGCAAAGCCATACAAAAAGAGAAATTACTGAGGTATTTAAGTTGGGTCATATTCCAGAAATCTTTACGAAAGATATGGCTGTGATATAAACATAACTATCGGTAACGAACTAGCTAAATAATTGTGAGACGTACGTATTCAATAATTTTACAGGATGAGAATAAAGAGCTGGACACATGCTCCGATTTTCCATGCGATCCGACGTCGGACGTCGCACGGTCCGGCGTCCGGCATCCGACGCTTCAACACACACAGGGCGCCGAGCGATCAGAGAGTAGGCCCCGCCCACATCCTGCGCGTTGGCATACACGCTCGTAAAACATTGCATACCTCTCGCTAAGTACAAAATAAACAGTTTTGTACAGCCCTACTTGGTTGCTTAACAGCACCGAAAAGCACCGCCGATAAAACTATGCCTTCGCGAGCGACAAACACAACACGACAGCCCACCGTCAACGACGACTACGAGGGTAGGCCTAGCTGCCGACGACGTAGCCATCGTCGTTCGCATTTAACCGCCAGCTCGCCACGAAGCGCTCATTTTTGCCAACACAATTAACATTTGTACTCATACGTCGTATATCAACACATATAATTAGTTTTCCCGAAATAGATGCGGAGGGCAATGATAAAAACAAAGCGAGCCGCTTCGGCGAAACATCCCCTGCCGATGTTTGTTTACGTTTGCGTCGCGGCCCCTTCCGATCTCGAGTGCTTATAGGAAATGGGCGCTGCTTTGCAGATTGGTTCATTTTAGGCGTAACATTACTCAGTGAGAGTTAATTTCGTGTCACAAACGAATCATAAGCAATATCGTAGACGCGATTCCATCGACACCGGCAAATGTCCTCGGTCGCCTCGGCGGGTCAAGACAGATCGGCGCGTAAGCTCCGCCCTCACGAAGCTCGTCCGCGTACACGCTCGTAAGACATCGTATCCTCGTCGGTAAAATCAACATTTTTGTACAGCCTGGCTTGGTCATGCAACACAGAAAAACACTGCCGATGACTTCGCGAGGGACTAGCACATCACAACAACCCACCGTCAGTGACGACTACGAACGAGGGTAGGCCTAGGTGCCGACCCTCGGAGTAGTCGTCGTTCGCTGTCAACCGCGAGCTCGTCAGAACTTGCTCATTTTTACCTATACGATTATCATTTGCACTCATATGTCGCGCGTTAACACATGTGATTAGTTTTCTCGAAACGTCGTTGTGAATGAAGTGTTATGGCGTAAACGAACCGAGCCGCTTCGGTGAGGTGGCCCTTGCCGAGATGTTTGTTTACCTTTCCACGCCGGTTGCTTTCGATCTCTCCGCTGGTTTGGAAAGTGGCGTTGCGTTGCAGATTGATTCTCAGTACGCATAACACTACCTAATAAGCTTTTGTTTCGAGCCAGAAACAAGTCATAATCAATATTTTCCACGAGATTCCGGCGATACCGGCAAAAGCCACGGTAACCTCGGCCGGTCGATCGGAGCGGAGCAGTGGGCGGCCAGCAGCACGACATCACGCTTCTCCCGCGCTGCCATTGGCTGCTGCCGTCCGACTTTTCTGTCCGGCGACGAGAAAATCTGCGCGGTTTGACGCGCGCCGGACGGCCGGAGCAGGGAACTGGTGCTGCAAAAACACCCTCGGTACACCGGTACGACTGCCGGATCGCATTGCCGGACCATGTGTCGCATGTAAAATCATATGCAAAATCGGACCATGCGTCCAGCCCTTAAGGATGTTGGTAATACCGGGCAGTAACTTGTAGCAGTTCACTATTTCACTTCAGCCAAATGGGAACCTGTACTCAGCATAAAACATAGCTAGAAGGTCTTGCCGTATTCTTCATTGGCCTGCTGGAGCAGATTGAAACTAATGTTGCTCATTTCGAGCTCTGTTCCCGTACTCGCCACATCTTTATGAATAACATCGGGAACGACGGAAATCCCTGCCACCACTCTTACGACAACGTTTTCCTTGTTTTTTTTTCTTATTCTTCTTATTTTGTGCAGGCTGCGTTTTTGCGATGTTATCCCCATCCGAAAATGTGTGTCGTCGTCACCTATGCCAGACTTTTGCAATATATCCCACAAAGTAATTCACTGCCTCACACCGCATTTCCCTGCACGCCAATAATGTATAACAAAGTTCTGATTAAAAACTGCTTTCTTTTCAATAAAATTAACGCCTCCACCGCGCCCCGTGAGAGGGGATCGCGCAAAGAAGCTCCGAACGCGATCAGATGCTTACAAGGCGGTAAAGGGCAGCGAATGGATCTTTCTTTATTTCATTTATAGTGAATTCCACTGGCGGATCTGGAGCAAGTTTTCTTGCTCCGCGGCCGAGAATTTGAATTCCACTGGCGGATCCCGAGCAAGTTCGCATGTTCCACTGGGCGATTTGGGGCAACTTGCTCCGCGACGGAGCACTCCGCGTTGATCCTTCTCGTAGAGCCGGATTATGCCGGAGCTCCAGCTATACGGTGTCGTCATTTCCGGATCAGCCGAGCACGGCGATTTTTTTTCATGGTTTTTTTTTGGGTGCTGCCTGATAACCATGGGCGTTTGTTTACATATTTTGGAATGGCATCGTTCGACCGTACAGGGGACTGCTCCTCGCTCTGAGCAACAGCAATAGTTCTACGTCGGAAAGCAGCAGCAGCAGCAACGAAAAAAGTCGTACGCGCTGTACGAAACGGAGCTGTTTCCAGAGTCCCCGTGCAAACGCCCCAAAATGCTCGGCTACGTCGAAGAAGTAGTACACGCATACTCGGAGAAGGAGGTGTGCATACTTTTGTGCGAGGTCTAACGTAGTCCAACGCAAGGCTGGCAACGTGGGCAACCAGACGCATGCGACCACTTCCGCTGTAATCCCCGCCGGAGCGAGTTTATTTTTCGCTCGCCGATGGGGATCGGATCGCTCCGCGACAGATTTTGTTGCTCCCTCGTGGATTCGGCACACCGCTCCAGATCCACCAGTGGAAATCACTATAAGTTAGATGTATCTGTGAAAACGCCGGCCAGCGTGACTGTGGTGCCATACACATGTTTATACAAATGTATTGCAATGTGCATGGCACAGCACGCACGCGCACATGAAAAAAAAAATTACAGCATATCCGCGGAGTGAATGATGATGAGTGGGCGAAGCTCGGGAGGTTCATCGTAGATCGTGCCAAGTTCCGGATTAATTTAGTTAACGCGCACGCTACGAATCCTCATGGTTCAACTATGCGCAAGTGAAATTTCCCACCGGCACTTTATTTATTTATTTATTTATTTATTTATTTACCCTCAGGGTCAACAGACATTACAGAGCGGAGTGGTAAAAATACAATAACGAAACAAGTTTGTAAGTACAAAGAGGCAATACAATGTTCCTGGTTATACAACAATAGATTATCATAAACAAAAAAAAGGAAAATGGGAAATAGCAAAATGGCATACAGGAAAATAGTAAATGGAAGGATACATTCTTGTAAAAAAAATAAATAAAAAATAAAAATAGAAGTAAGGACAACGTTTCTAAGTATACAATAATCGCTGCTACAATTCAATACAACAGGTAACAGTGAAATCTTATTTATAGTGTTACAAGATAGCAGAGGGGCGTACTCTGAAGTGTTGCAAGGAAGGTAGCAGAGGGGCTCACTCTGTACGCAGGACACGGGAAAAAGGAAACGAAGTGTTCGGGCAAGACTCGGGCCTGCCATTAGTGTTCTTTGGTACTTGCCTTTGTATATATTGTAAATATAAGTATCCCCGTAACATTTGTGGTGGAGGTGCTGGGTACGCCTGCCCTGCGTTTCCTCGCTCAACCAACACGGAACTTCGGAGCGGTCGCCGTCTCGCTTCCTCGGCGATGGCTGATGGGGCGGCGCCGCAGCCACAGGCTCCTGTGATTCTTCTGCCCCCACGAGATCCAGGAACCTTCTCAGGCACGGACGATGACAAAGTGGACGTGGAAGATTGGGTGGCCATGTACGAGCGCGTCAGCGATTACCACAGGTGGGACCCTACAATGAAGCTGGCCAACGTCATATTTTATTTGAAGGGAACTGCGCGCATATGATACGACACACACGAAGAAGAACGGACCAGTTGGGACATTTGCAAAACGAAGCTCTGCGAGTTGTTCGGCAGGCCATTTGGTCGTCAGCAGGCGGCCAGGAAGGAGCTTGGTTCCCACGTGCAGACTTCGACCGAGTCCTACGTGTGTTATATTCAAGACATGCTGGGCCTCTGTCGGAAGGTTGATCCTAATATGACGGAATCTGACAAGATTTCGCACATACTAAAGGGAATAGCCGACGACGCGTTCAATCTATTGATTTTCAAGGACTGCACTACGGTCGAAGGCACTGTCAAAGAATGCAAGAGGTTTGAGCAAGCAAAGAATCGTCGCATCACCCACCAGTTCGTTCGGCTGCCCAATACCGCTGCTACTTCATCGTGCGAAGACCCTCCGATAATCCCACAAACTGCGTCGCCGCAGAATGTCACCCGCCTTATCCGTCGTGAACTGGAAGCTATGGCCCCTGCTGCCGTACCTTCGGACATGCCGCAAGCAAACCTGCCCACCGTGTCCCTCATCCAAGCAGTCGTTCGACAGGAGTTCGCGAACCTTGGCCTCACTTCCGTTTGTTCTCTTCGTGCGCCCGAGAGCACCTATGCCGCTGTGAACCAAAACCAAGGCTACGCCCGACGCTACCGAAACCCTGATGAATGGAGGACGGCGGATAATCGGCCCATATGTTTCAACTGCTCTAGCGCCGGACACATTGCACGTTACTGCCAAAACCGCTGGAATTCTCGCTGGAACTCTGGATCATGGCGTCGTCCCGAAGGCCCTGCTCGTCGATTCTCTCCTCGACCTGATTCCCCGACATCTGACGCGAACCGTCCTAGCACGAGGTTCAGCCGTTCACCATCACCTCAAGGCCGTCGACCACTATCGCCGCAGGCACGTCGATCTTCGTCCCCTGCACGACCTGCACCCTACGCTTCGGAAAACTAGACCATGCAGCGCCCGGAGGTGACGCTGCATCAAAGACCATGCATCAAAATCCTCTATTGACGATTCCTACGTGCCGCAACCTTTTGGACATTCAAGTCGACGACGTTACCGTTTCAGCCCTGATAGACACTGGCGCATAGATTTCTGTTATGAGCGCACACTCTAAGCCGCAAAGGACGAAAACCGGAGTAACCGCTGCAGTTAGTCCTCGCGACCAGCGGTTAGTCTGGGGAGAGAGTAACTGAAAACGATGCGTGCCGTGCGCAAATCTCATGGTCGAAATGTTTCGTCCTTATTTTCAAAGGGACTAACTGAAGGATGAACGGGGGCATTTCGTCTCTCTACGCGTCGCTGTTAGTCCCTCTGGCATATGCTTCGGCATATGCAATTGTTTTTTCATCCACCGCCGGTGGCTAAGTGGTCGTGGCCTGCTGCAGCGAAGCACGAGGTCGTGGTTGCGATGGTCTGTCGAAACCGCTACATTCCATGTGGTCGTGGAGTTGCGGGGGCAGAGAGAGAACAACTTTAATAAAGTAAAGGAACCCCAGTACTGCCCCACGGAAATCGAACGTTTGTGCAATGTGTCCTCGAGCACATCAAGGGGGCCCTGGTGGTTAGAATTAATACGGAGACCTCCGCTACATTCAGAAGAACTGGACACTGCGAATTCGACACAGGACAATAGACAAAAAAAAACACACTGAAGCAGACAGTCGAACGGCCGAATCCGTACTATCCAATATTTAGTACTATGAACCAATTAGCGTCGAGCTATGAATTTCGTTGATATATGCTGCATCGTATATTGGTCGAGAGAGGAGGTGAATTTGTGCAACTAAGATAAAAACACAGATAAAGCCTGTCACGCTTATAAACTACTGAGGGCACGTAAAACTTTCATGTACCAGTCAAGGGAAGCTGGTAGAGGTAGAAACAACTTTATTTTGGAGGGAGCAGGGGAAATTTGCAAAAAGCACAAACAAGAACGCGTCCGTAGGAGAGCGCTCACCCCTCCGGCTGAGGGGCGCAGACGGCGAGCCCCTTTGTGTACCGAAACTTGCATCAAGTTAGTCACGGTAGGCAGTCGCGCTGCGTGCCTGCACGTGCAGCGCTGTAAAAGATGGTGCTTGTGTTTACTCTGTATTTCCGCGACCAAAAAGTAGTCCGTTGCTTGCGGGAGCGAAAAACAATAAATGCCTCGGTCGCAGCCTCACGTCATAATATAGTTCTGATCAGCTTAACAAAACACGCTCGTAATTGCAGGGGAAACAATCGAAACGCGCGAGTCTGTGTTTTGTGTAGCTCGTTTGTGTGTCGGAGCGATACACCTCTCCTTTTCTTTACGGACTGCTTGCGTAGCCTTCCCAGCGTTGCAGTCAGTGGTGGCGACAGGACACTGTCAACATGCGGCAGAATTTTTGAGAAGTGTGCGCGCGCGGTCGTGGTGTATTCAGGGTGGCCGAAGGGTGATGCTACTAAGATGGTGTTTTCTGCAAGCACACGGACACGCCGAACGAGCCCAACAGTTTTCAGCAGAGATCAGCGTAGCGAGGAATCGACAGCCCGTTGATTTTTCTATGGATTATCGGCTCGCACGCCACGGATAAGACCACGTGTTAGCAAGTACTCTTACGGCTCACCGGACTTCCTATCTCTTCTAATCGCGCGTTAAGTATTGCTCATTCTCCTTGTATGTTTTGTTAATAGGGTTTTCTTGCGTGGTTTTTTTTTCTTCAACCCTCTGGCCCTTTCGATTTTCTTACCAAAGAGGCACACGTGGGAGACGTTTATTCTTTTCGTTGGAATCTTACCTTGATCTTAGCGGTGTGTGTGTGTAGATCGTGCAGATGTAAAACATGCAGGACGTTGTAGCGCTCGTAGTCTTTTCTTTTCCTCCCATTGCATGCTTTCTCATGCCCCTAGTCTGCAGTGTTGTGCGTACCTATTGAGGTCATGTGCTTGTTATGCTCGTAGTCTGTGGGTGCCTACTGCAGAGGCAAGTTTATGAATATGAATCCGCAGCTGATACACGCAGGCTACTTTTTTTTACAATAGACCTTTTTCAAGCACCGCAGCGCCACCCGTGGGCGCGCAAGTGCTTCTGGGAAATGTGTGTACATCCAGCCGCCCAGCAGAGCGAAGCCCAGCCTTTCCAAGCGCGTCTTTCGCTCCGAGTAAGTGAGTGACATGGGAGCGAGGCTAAACGCATTTTTTGCGTGCTTTCTTTTGTAAGCAGGCGCATAGCTGCACGGGACAATGAAAAAGGAGGGGAGCAAGGGGGTCATTCGCGGGGGTCGGACTGGTCGTACGGGGTGTGCGCTGGCATGTCTCGTCAACGTAGTTTCCCGGTGTCTCGGCAGTGTACGTGCGTTTGCGAGTGACCATGTGCTTTACCTCCACTCCGCGTGTGCGGAGAACACCGAGATGTGGACGCTGTATTCCTGTGTAGGTGTTTGTGTCGGCATTCCAGTGTGGTCCTACGCAGGCAACTGCAAAATAGCGATGGGTTTGCGACGACAAAGTAGACCAACAGGCAGTGTGTGCTAAACGAACGAACTGTGCGCAGTGCGTGAACGAAGTCTGTTGCGGATATCTCTTTCTAGGTACTGTAATTCATTGTTTTCTAATTAAACAGGTATGGTTTTCCATTTACCGCGTGGGTTTTTCCGGCTCATTTTGGTACTCCTTCGTGCTTGGTGCGTGTACTTTTCTTCTGTCCCGCTGGGCTCTGTTCCCGCTACTCGCTACTGTCGCTTGGTTCCCTTTTCAATAAAACTTCACTTTAGTACAACCACGTTTTGTTGACAGTGGTCCTTGATGTATGCTAGCTCCGCCGACGTGCCATGTCCAGCTGTGTCGGTCCAGCTGTGTCGGCGCACATGCGATCGCGTACACTTTCCTTCGATGCTCTGTAATCTTAACTGCTGCACGAAGAGAAGATTTGCGAGCGCCTAGATGTTCACACGGACTGCTGTGTGTGTGAACATGTGTGTGATCTCGTTTTTCTGAAATGTCACTTTGTAGTTGTCATCGTTTGGAAGCACATGGCAAGTTAGGCCATCATCAGTAAAGCAACTCAAGTATTCATTTGTGATTGTATTACAAAAGACATTTGAATTATAAAACATGTCAATACAATAACAAACGTGTTGCCCACACCTTGCTGCAGAAGTAGGGCGGCAGACCATTTGTGTTTATTTAATAAATTATGTTCAAACCCTTCCTTTTTTGTTGTCATTTTCACCAATTGCTGCATGCAGCCAGAGGCATAGGCCGATGGAGACGAAAAGCCATGTGATATTAAACGATGAATTATTTCCCTCAGTGGAGGCACAATTCATCCCTGAAAACCAGGTTTTGCCAGTTTAAACTGTTCGACCGACAGGATGAACAGTTGCTCTGTGGGAAAGGGGGAGCATCTGCAGGGATGAACATTTAGTCTGGTGGGAGCATGTGTAATGAAGGAAGTTTTAGTCCTATGGGATGAACATTTAGTCTGGTCGGAGCATGTGTGAAGAGGAACAGTTAGCCCTATGGGATGAACTCAGTCTGGGGGGAGCATCTGCTTGGATGAACATTTAGTCCTTTGAGGGAGCAAGTGTGAGGAGTAACCATTAGTCTCCTGAGGAGTAACTGCTAAGGGATGAACAATTCGTCCCTTCGCAGTTAGTCCCCGAGGGACGAATCGTTGGTCCTTTAGGGAGTAATGGTTGTGGCAATGTATTTACCCCCCAAAAGGACGAACCACAGACCCCTTTTCGTCCTTTGCGGCTTAGAGTGCAGCTCTCCGCCGTCAATTGCGCAAAGTTCTTACTCCCGCTATTCAGTGCACGGTTCGGGTCGCGGATGGGAGCACGTCACCTGTTCTTGGCATGTGCACTTCTCGCGTGTGTATCGCAGGCCATCAGACCACTGTTTTGTTTGCCGTGCTTGCACAGTGCCCACACGACGTAATCCTCGGCCTCGATTTTCTTTCGACGCATTCGGCCCTTATCGACTGCTCAACCGGCCTTATTCAGCTTGAACTCCCTCTTGATACGGACGTTGGTTCGGACAAGCCCAATCGCTTATGTTCTACAGAGTTCATGCACCTACCGCCGCAAGCAGCAACTTACATCCAGCTGACTTATATATTGTAAATATAAGTATCCCCGTAACAATATAAATGTATAAGATGAAAACTACCACCAGGTATTCAAAGAATTGGTTAATACAGCCACAAATGTGTCACGATCTGAAATTGTTACAAACGATGCGGGAAGGCAATTCCAATCACGTGATGTGCGTGTTACGTATGATTGTCGAAATGACTCAGTTTGAGACGATGGGATGCCAACCTTATGAGCGTGATCCAAACGACGAGAAACATAATGCGGCGGAAGGATTAGCAAATCGCGTAAGTATGAGTGGTGATAAATTTTGTGAAAAAGGGTTAAGCGGAGCATTGTACGACGAGAAGCAAGTGAAGGTAATTTAAGGTTAGATTTCATTAGTGTGATGCTCGCGTTTCGATCGTAATTAGCAGTTATGAAGCGAACAGAGTTATTTTGTACCATTTCTAATGAATGCACCGAATTATTGTGATACGGATCCCAAACCGATGCGGCATATTCAAGCTTAGTACGAACTAGTGTTTTATACAGCATTAGTTTGACAGAAGAAGGCGATTTTATGAAGTTACGACGAAGATATCCGAGCATGCGATTAGCGTTACAAACAACATAGTTAATATGAGTATTCCATGTCAGGTTGTTACTGACATGGACTCCGAGGTACTTGTATGAGGTGACACTGTCTAATTGTGTGTTATGTAGGTTATAAGCAGGTAAAGTGGTGATCTTCCTTGACACGCGCATAAATTTACATTTTTTACTGTTTAATTCCATGAGCCATGTGTTACGCCAGTTAAGGACAGCAGAAATCTCAGATTGAAGAAGAGCCACGTCGTTAGGTCCAGTTATTTCACGAAAAATTACGCAATCATCGGCAAACAGATGAACAGATGAGGTGACGCAAGATGGCAGATCATTAATATAGATTAGAAAAAGAAGCGGACCAAGAACGGAGCCCTGTGGCACACCAGAATGTACAGCACATTCCTCGGAATTAGTTCCATTAGCCGAGACAAATTGTGAGCTGTTAGTAAGGAAACTTTCAATCCAGGATACAAGGCAAGGGTCAAGTTTAAGTAGTCGTAATTTATAAATGAGCAGTTCGTGGCACACTTTGCCAAAGCTTTAGAAAAGTCGAGAAAAATGCAGTCGGCTAAGGAGCTGTTGTCAAGAATGGTGTTTAGTTTATGTACGAAAAGTGTTAATTGAGTTTCGCAAGAGTATGATTTGCGAAATCCATGTTGCGATTGAGTGAAAAATGAGTGTGACTCTAAGAAATTGGCAAGGTGAGAAGCCAAAATGTGTTCTAATATTTTACATGGTATAGTGAGAGAAATGGGTCTGTAGTTTAAAGGATAATGCTTATTACCTGATTCGTAGATTGGAACTACCTTCCCGACTTTCCACTCAGATGGGAGAACACCGTCGTTGAGAGACTGTTGAAAAATTTTGGTTAGTATTATGGATGAATAACAGACAGTACTTTGGAGAAATTTTACATTTATTTGATCGCTACCCTGTGCCGAGGATGGTTTCAGTGACTTAATAATGCTTGCGACACCATCGTAACTGAAAATGACAGGAAACATATAATCGTGGTCGTATGGTTGCACATGGGGAGCGTTGGTGGTGGTGGGTAAAGAAAAATTTTTTTGAGAAGACATCATTAAGTATGTTGGAGCATTGGTCGGTCGGTACAGCGTTACCGCTAAGATCGTTAAGTACTAATACATCACTCTCTTGAGGGTTGATCACACGCCAAAATTTTTTAGGGTTAGTCTTCAACATCGTAGGTAAGGTGTTGCCTAGAAAACGATCTTTGGCAACCTTTTAGGGCCTGTGCGTATTCATCAGCGCTCTGCTTGTAAGTTGACCAACGAGCCCTGCTATTACTAAGTTTAGCCGATTTGAAGAGACGCTTCTTTTTGTTAAACAAGTGTTTAAGCTGGTGATTAAACCACGGTTTTTTTTAGGTTGGAGGAAATCGCGTAAGCAGGGATGTACTTATCTGTTAATTCCACAACCTTAGCAAGAAAGATACTCCAGATCGACTGAACGTTGCGATAGTCGAAATCACTCAGGAAATCATCAAGAAATACAGCAAGTTCATTGTTGATGGTAAGAAAGTCGGCCTTGTTGTAATTTCTTAATGTCTTAATCGTTTTAACCGCTTTAGGTTGCTCAAGACAAACTTTAAACGAGAGAAGGCTATGATCACTTATTCCAGTCAGGCATGTTACATCAGAAACAAGATCGGGTTGCGTGGTCAATACAAGATCGAGTGTATTTGAAACAAATGGTGTTATCCTTGTTGGTTCTTTAATCAACTGCGCAAGAGAAAATGTACTGCACAGCTCTAAGAAGTCTTGCGCCATATATGAGTATGGGTACACTGTGACGGGTTCATATTTCCATAAGAGATTAGGCATATTGAAATCACCAAGTAGGAAAATTGGCAGTGTTGTGTAACGGGAATAAACACTTAATTGCATCATGCAAATCACCCACGAACGTTGTAGTAAAACTTGGGGGACGGTAACAAACCCCCAAAATTATCTTTTTGGTGGGCTAGTGTTACGACTGCCCATACAATGCCTATATATATATATATATATATATATATATATATATATATATATATATGGGTTGCCGATGAACGCTTCTCCAATGCGAGCAGTCGGTATTTCTGAATCAAGAAATTCGCTAGGAGATGCTGCCTGCGCCAACGTTGTCTCTCGCGGGTGAGGGCGCGTTCTCCTTCTTTGCGAGCTGGTACAGCGTTCCTCTAAGAGCGTTTCCATAGCCAACGTGCGTCTTTCGCTCTCTCTCTGTCTCTCTCCCTCACACAAGACAGCAGAGGCACGCGCCGGGAGGCACGCGCCAAGAGAGAGAGGGGGGCAGGCGCCGGGAGGCACGCGGGTTACGCCTGATGATGATGATGATGATGATGATGATGATCGTGGTTCGGTTAGGAAAGGACGCTAATTTCTGCAACCCACGTAGGGAGCACGGCTAAGCGTCCGTGGGGGTAAGGGAAAGGGAGTGAAAGAGATAGAGAGGAGAGAAAGGCCGTAGTGGAGGGCTCCGGAAATTTTGACCACCTGGGGTTCTTTAACGTGCACTGACATCGCACAGTACACGGGGATCTGGCATTTTCGCCTCCATCGAAAATGCGACCGCTGCGGCCGGGATCGAACCCGCGTATTTTGGGTGGCAGCCGAGTACCGTAACGACTACACCACCGACGCCTGACGCCTGACGCGTGACAAGGTTAGACTAAGAGGCAGAGTTCTTTGATCATACCAGTTACCAAACTCCCCATAGGCCCCATGTATCAAAATCCGGACACGCCGAGTGCCAAAACGGCGGAGGTTAGCAGATTGTCGCGCCATCTGTCGACACAGAAACTGACTACTAAATGGCAGGTTAGTGCGTTTTGTGTTACGGGGCACAGAAAGCTCCGCCGCGTCAATGAAGCGAGCCTTATGCAAACGACGTTGCGCACACAGAAAATCCGTGAGTTCGCCGTGATTCTGGCGTCCCTGGCGTCTTCTGCAGAACAAGAAGATTCACTGACCTTGTGCCGTCGCTTCTGCTTCTCCATGAACACTGAGGGTTCACGAAGTGTTTTGTCCGTGCCAAGAACCTCTATGGTCCGTGCTAACTGCTCTCACGAAAGAAGCAGGGAATCGTCTGTTCGGCTGCCGAGGCCGCTGGTGAAAGAACAAGAAAGCTTTTCGAACAGCGGATGATTTTCGGTGAATAATTATTCTTTATTTTTCGTCTTTAAATGTCGATGTGTCATTGGGAATCCAGCACCAAGATCGCACCAGTGGAATTCAGTTGACATGACTACTGCGTCGATGTGTCAACACAGCAGCAGAAGGCCTTTAATGCAGAGCGTGTCGTCTGCAAGCGAAAAAGCGTATGGTGCAAGTCGACGATCCGAGTGCAGTCGAATAGACCTTTTTCAAGCACCGCAGCGCCACCCGTGGGCGCGCAAGTGCTTCTGGGAAATGTGTGTACATCCAGCCGCCCAGCAGAGCGAAGCCCAGCCTTTCCAAGCGCGTCTTTCGCTCCGAGTAAGTGAGTGACATGGGAGCGAGGCTAAACGCATTTTTTGCGTGCTTTCTTTTGTAAGCAGGCGCATAGCTGCACGGGACAATGAAAAAGGAGGGGAGCAAGGGGGTCATTCGCGGGGGTCGGACTGGCCGTACGGGGTGTGCGCTGGCATGTCTCGTCAACGTAGTTTCCCGGTGTCTCGGCAGTGTACGTGCGTTTGCGAGTGACCATGTGCTTTATCTCCACTCCGCGTGTGCGGAGAACACCGAGGTGTGGACGCTGTATTCCTGTGTACGTGTTTGTGTCGGCATTGCAGTGTGGTCCTACGCAGGCAACTGCAAAATAGCGATGTGTTTGCGACGACGAAGTAGACCAACGGGCAGTGTGTGCTAAACGAACGAACTGTGCGCAGTGTGTGAACGAAGTCTGTTGCGGATATCTCTTTCTAGGTACTGTAATTCACTGTTTTATAATTAAACGGGTATGGTTTTCCATTTACCGCGTGGTTATTCCGGCTCATTTTGGTACCCCTTCGTGCTTGGTGCGTGTACTTTTAAATGCGGAGCATTTCTGTCCCGCTGGGCTCTGTTCCCGCTACTCGCTGCTGTCGGTTGATTCCCTTTTCAATAAAGCTTCACTTTAGTAAAACCACATTTTGTTGACAGTGGTCCTTGATGTATGCTAGCTCCGCCGACGTGCCATGTCCAGCTGTGTCGGTGAAATAGCGCACATGCGATCGCGTACACTTTCCTTCGATGCTCTGTAATCTTAACTGCTGCACGAAGAAGAGATTTGCGAGCGCCTAGATGTTCACACGGACTGCTGTGTGTGTGAACATGTGTGTGATCTCGTTTTTCTGAAATGTTATGCGTTGACTATCCTGTTGCGTGAACATTTTTGTTGCAGTACTGAGACTGAGTGTGTGAATTTTAGTTTTTGTGTTTATTTGTCGAGTTTTGTGATTGTTGACATTACGATCACAGCTGTCATGTAAGTGACAAATGTCATTGCTGCAGCTCACGCGATGCAGTTGATCACTTATTCTGAAGATACTGCCCTGAAAATGTTCGAGAGCAAAGCAGAGTACAGCCACGTTGAGCGTGCGCCTGTTTTGTGTACGTGTACATCGTTTTCGGACGCGCAAATGTCAATGTTACGCACGTTTCACGATGAGGATGAACAGGCTACGTCGACAGACTGCATTCACCAAACTCGGATTCGATTCTTATCGCGTCGTAGCTTTGATCCCACAGCTGCCACTGCGTCGGGCGCTTGCTTAAACCGAGCTTGCCTCCGCCGATGTACACACATTTCCCATACTGCACTACGCGCTCGCAGTGGCTTCTGGGATAGCTTGAAAAAGGTCTATTGCAATGTAAGGCGTCTCTATCTCTCGCTGCTTTCTTCTGCCCGTCTTTAGCCGCGTGATAACAGAGCGATTAGCAACTGTTACGGTGCTCCAACGTTTGTGGCCGCCATTTTCATGCAATAAACATCGCCTCCGAGATCCGGTGAGTGTAGCGTTTTCAGTTACGGCTCCCAGATGGGGTGACAGTCTGCTAACCTCCGCCGATTTGGCCGTCGGCTTGTCCAGATTTCGGAACGCAGTTTGGCAACTGGTATGATTGAAGAACTCTGACTAAGAGGAGCTTCGCCCCTAAAATAGAAAGAGCACCACAGCTCGGGCCATGCTGGCCGTGCCCGCCGCGCGCCGGCTGCCCCAATGATTAGGCACGCCAGCGCCACCGCTACTTTCCACGCGAGAGGGGACACCGGTTTGCACGGCGCGACCTGAGCGGGCGCGCCTAGTGCGTTCCATGCGGAGGGGGCCCCTCTCCGGCCGGCGGTCGCGCCACTCAAAGTGTTCTAGTACACTCTAGCTGGTCAGTCCGAGGTTTACCCGTCCGTGTCGGCGAGAAATCCAGTTTCCGTCCTTCGTCTGGATGCACCTTAGGCGTGTATATATGGTGTCGTGTACTAAATTCTATGTCCTTTAATTTCGGAAACATCTTCACGTCCATCCTTTTAGGGTATCATTTCATTTGAAAAGTACTTGTACTGTGCCATTGCGTGCTGCACTTTGGGAGAGCTCTGTGAAGTTTCGATGCTGTCTTTTGAGTATATAGTGCAACCCGCACGCCCATATGTGACGTATGAAGGTTTCACTGAATCCTGTGCCAGGGCAAGAATTAAAATTGAATTCCTTTTTTTTATTCAGGTACTGAATGAATAAATCTCCTCTGTTTTCCCCAACACCGTACCATAGAGTGACATGACCTCTGTGTGTCTCTACACGGGAGCAGCCAGGAGGAGCCACATAGCTGCCGAGCACAACAGCGCCGAGCTTTTCCTGTCTCTATTGTAGCACCTTCGTAGCGCATTATAATTCCTTGTACTAATGATGTCATTACAGCAATCATTCCACACCAAATGCAGCTGGAAATGCGGACTCTCATCTTTTAAATGCGAAGCATTTCTTAGCGAACTTTGGCGAGTTTGAGCGTATCTATCTATCTATCTATCTATCTATCTATCTATCTATCTATCTATCTATCTATCTATCTATCTATCTATCTATCTATCTAGCCGCCTACAATTTTGTGCTCTCCTGGCCGTTTCGCTAATCGGATGTTTACGAAAATTGGTATGCCACGTCATGACTACATGACGAACATAAATCACAGGTCATAACGCGAAAATCCTGATACGCATGTCATGAGCGGCATGATTTACATGCCACCATCTTAGGGCTCTCCTGGCCGTTTCGCTAATGGAATGTATGCGAAAATTGGTATGGCACAACATGACTGCCTGACGAACCTAAATGGCAGGTCATAACATGAAAATCATGACATGCGAGTCATGAGCGGCATGAATTACATGTCACAGTCTTGGTGCTCTCCTGGTCGTCTCGTTAATGGGATGCATACAAAAATCGGTATGCCACACTATGACTCCATGGCGAACATAAATGAGAGGTCATAACATGAAAATCATGACATGCATGTCATGAGCGACATGATTTACATGCCACGGTCTTGGTGCTCTCTTGGCCGTTTCGTTCGTGGGATGTGTAGGAAAATTGGTATGCAACAATATGACTGCATGACGAACATAAATGACAGATCATAACATGAAAAGCATAACATGCATGTCATGGGCGGCATGATTTACATGCCAGGCGTTTCGTTAATGGGATGTATACCAAAATTGCTATGGCACAACAAGACAGCATGACGAACGTAAATGACAGGTCATAACATTAGAATCATGACACGCGTGTCATGACCGGCATGATTTACATGCCATGGTCCTGACGCTATACTGCCGTTTCGTTATATGGGATGTATGGGCTCCGTCTACTGACCAGAGGGCGCTACGTAGGTCTCGTCGGACGGCTCAGTCGCGCACGGCGGAAACCGAGGCGACAGCGACGCGCGCGTTTCTTCGCTGCTTTCCGGGCGTGCTGCGAACCACACGAACTCTCGCGGCGTCGCCCTTTGGAACAGTTTCTGCAGGTTTGGAGCGCGCGTCTCAAAGGAAATAAAACGAAAGAAGGTGGGACGGGCGGTCGCTGCTGCTATAGAGTTGGAGACGCGCATCGCGTTCGCGTATTTCCCTGTCACAGTCTGCCCAATTTCGCTTCTTCTCTCCTCCAGGCAGTGCATTCTGGCGCACATGGAAAACTCGACTGCACGGAGCCTATACGAAAATTGGTTTGGCACAACATTACTGCATGACGATCATAAATGACAGGTCATAACATGAAAATCGTGATATGCATGTCATGAGCGGCATGATCTACATGCCACTCGTTTCCTTAAAGGGATGTATACCAAAACTGCTATGGCACAACACGACTGCATGACGAACGTAAATGACAAGTCATAACGTTAGAATCATGACATCGGTGTATGAGCGGCATGGTTTACATGCCACAGTCGTGGTGCTCTTGCGGCCGTTTCGTGAACTTCATATGTACCAAACTCGGTATAGCGAGACAACAATGCAAATCCATTTTACGTTCCTGATGCATGCTTCGCATTTCCTTGATTCCCACTGCACGTGGGATCTGCCATTTTAGGGGCGAAGCTCCTTAGGGTGTGGGTCTGTCCCTCCTCTGTATGTATGTATGTAGCCACCTCTAGTTTAGTTTATGAATGGCTCAATAGATGGCGTTGTGTGTCCAGGCTGCGACCTGGACAAACGCATGATCATCATCATCATCATCATCAGCTACCTCTTTCTGAAGCCATGCACTACGCCACGAAGCGCACATGGAAACATGCACCACGATGACACTAAATACCCAACATTAACGAAAGACTGCCCGTTTCTAACGATGATGTTGATGATGATGATGATGCGTTTGTGCTAGCGCGTTACGGCGCGTGTAAGAAGATGGTGTAAGACGCTGTGGCCTCTCCGCCTTATACTCTTTCAGTAGTCATGTGATGCGTCGGCAAACGCGGTGCGCGTTCCGGCCTGTGTAAGGGGCTGCGTAAGGACGCTGCGGCCTCTCCCCCTTACCAGAATGTACTGCACGTTTCTAACGCGTTTGTGCTAGCGTCCCCTTAAACGCGAGATCCCAGCGTCGGATACAGTGTTTCTCATGTCTTTACATGATGATCGACTGGGCGAATTACACGGAAGATTCACGGTTTACCGATGATTCACTCCGGAGCTTCGCGCACTCATCATCATTCACCCCGTGGATATGCTGTGATTTTTTTTGTGATCATGTTTGTAGTTTTAGGCAAACATTCAAAGATGAGGAACATTTAAGCTAGCTTTAGAACAAACGTCCGAGGGGACGTGGAAATGGATTTTCATCTAATGGTGTGCACTAAAGGCAGCTCTATGAAAGCAGTTTCACGTTTTTCTGTACTACCATTCCTACGTAATTTCCCAAAATTATTATTTTGCCCGTTTTGCGTCTGAGTGAACGGAACATGTCTTACTCAGTGAAAAAAGAATGTTTCTGCGTTCCACTAGTGCGGGACTCGCAATGACGCCTGAAGCCTGCTGCGCTTTTCCTGACACACTTGTGTTTACTCAGTCAAGACGAATTTAGATGGGCTTCGCTCAGAAATGAGCAGAGTTATAAGGATATTTATTTGTCCCTTTGAGCATTCTGCCAAAAAAAAATTCACCGATTGTCGGGTGGGTGTTCCTTATAAGATTTCATTTAACTGCGGGTGATTCTATGTTGGGAAAACAGCGCGCTGTATTAACCAGAGATTAATTGAACATAGGAGGTCATTATCCGGTGGACCTCCGCTTAATCTATCGTTCAACTGGCCCCGCCATGGTGGTTTAGTGGTTATGGCACTAGGCTGCTGATCCGAAGGTCCGTGCGATCGAATCCCGGCCGCGGCCGCTGCAGTTAGATGGAGGCGAAATGTTGAGGCCCGTGTGCTGTATCGGTGTCGGTGCACGTTAAAAAAACCAGGTGGTCGGAATTTTCGGAGACCTCCACTACGGCGTCTTCACAATCTGAGCTGGTTTTTGGGACGTTAAATCCCACTAATTAAATAAATCACTCCTTACACTTCCTCGACTGTAACTGCACGCCCGAGCTAGGCGAATGCGCGATTCTATAGAGGCGTAATAATGAACGATCGCGTTTAATGGTCGAGGCCTGGTATATGAATAATAGTGGAATCGCTTGCGTAACTAAACAGAGAAAAGATAGAACGTCTTAACATTTGTCTCTTGAGTGGACCGACACGTACAACCGTTTGACAGCTGACGCTCCCACTCCTACCATGCGCAGATGAGTTTTGTGTCGTCTTTCTTGTTCAGTGTCATGCTTCAGTTGACAGTCGGCGTTCGTGCTGTCGACTCCCGTTTCCTTGTGTCCATGTTTTTCACGCCTGTTCTTTACATAATGCCTTCACAGATGTCGAAATATTTGCTTTACTTAGTGTTTCGAGATTGCATTATACCATATTTTTAGTTTCTACCACTTAATTTTTTGAAGTGGGATGAAACTGGGCTTTTCGTGTAATGAATTCGCTGTGGTAAGATTGATCAGAACTGTTCTGGCGTATTACAGTTCTCGTACTTGTCCAGCAGTGGATTTATTGGTAACATTTTGAGCACCCTGTTCTAGCAGCGAGGTTTGCGTTGCTGCTGTGACGAGTCGGAGACCGGAAAGGCGTCGAACTTGGAAGGGGAAGAAGTGTGTGCTATGTGCGGTAGCGCCGGTCAAACGGAAACAATAGGACGTTTTCTAATGGAATGTCGTATATCATAGAGTTTCTTACTATAAAACTAGAGGGTCATCTGGCGCTGCGATCGTTCAACCACCATGGGAATTATGGGAAGTACAGGCTTCGGATTGGTTCGCGTTGGCTTGCGAACTGTGCACAAGACATTTACTTCTGCAGTTTTGGTTTTGTTTCCCGCGTACCTTGCCGCGAGGTTGTTCGAGGCATGCAACGCTCTCAGGGGAAACAAAAGCTAGAAAGATAACCAGCCTCGACTACAGCCACGGCTAGTACTACGCGAAAAACCAGCGTCGCATTGCCACATGACGTGATTCCGCCAGCCGGTTTTGTTTGCTCGCCACTCGGAATTTTTTCGCTACTGGTCTGGTGCACTCTCGATAGAAAGCCTGCGCTAAAAGCGAGCCTTTTAACGTGGGTGTTCAAGCCGCGTTCATGTACTTTCTTGCCGTGGTGCGGCGGTGTAATGGAAAGGGTGGTCAGATCATACAGACGTTTGCCTCGGTAAATTCGATCCACCCACCGGTGAACAGAATTCGATTTAAATGTAAACACACACTTACTTGGGATATGAAGGGCTGCTGCATCCAAGCTGCAGCATAGCGGACACGCGCAAATCACCACAAGCGGCGCGCGCGCTTCACTCAGCAAGCAATCGGTAACGAAAAAGAAAACAACCTATCAGGAGGCATCCAGCTGCCGTCTGTGCCATTGAAACAGTCACCTGTATCGGTAATCTTCAGAAACCTTGATAAAAGACCAAATGCGTGCACTTCTCGACAGTGTCTGCGAGAGACGCTCGCGGTTCCCGAGCTCGGACGGCGCAGACGCCGGAGCAGACGATACGTTTAGTCTGTCTCTTAGAAGCTCAACATTTCTCACCCAGTCAGTCTCAGGGGTATGAGCATTGTGTTGCTGCTTGTGGCCGGGCATATACGGGACGTGGAAAGGCGGGGTATCCCTATCGCCGTGTCCCGGCCTCAGACATTGTGGAATGTGGTTCGGGTTTGTGAGAAGGCGCAAAGCCACGTGGCGGACATGCTAGGCAGGTGGCGATCACTGTGGAAGTTCATTGTTCAGCCGGGAACGGGCTAGCTGGTAATTGGAAACCGGTTTCACGGGTGTTAGGCAGCATGTCCAGGAATGTCCGCAGTAGCCACATGGTTAGGTTGGCGCTCTCCCCCACGGCGTGGTGGGCAGCAAGCGTACCCACTGTATTGTTCACGGTTTTCTTTTGTGCGGCGTCGGAGTGTCGATCGCCGTTCGTGATTGGCTGTCGAGGATGCAGGGGCGGAGCAACCGTTGTATATAAGATGGCTCCTCTTCCCTGGCAGGGGGAGCGGAGGTTCAGGCTTCAGCCTGGACAGACGCTTTTTGGCGCAGTGGAATAAAACGTTCTCTTCATCGGCCTGCGACTCTCACTTCGTGCTGCCAGCGTGTACTCGGGTCACCGAGGGGCGCCGAATACGGACCCTCATTATTTTAACTGGCGCAGTCGACTCCAGGTTCGGACAGCCCGCAGCGAAGGAGATGTTTGCAGCTCGGTGGAGGTGAGCTGGCGTCGTCGTCACCACTGCGCCGACTTTGAAGAGTTCGGGCGCCATCACAAGAACGGCACGAGAAGTGCCCAACGTCCAGCTTCTGAACGAGTGAAGGTGCTGGAATACCTCGTGGGCGAGAAGGAAGCTGCCTGAAGACGCCTGTAGCGGAGTCCTCGGGAGCACGGTCGAGCAAGGACGAGGCAAGGGACGGCTGCAAGCGGCGGACGTGTGGGCAGCGCTTCGGTGAGGGAGCCACGGCGAAAAGGCAGCGGCAGAAAGCCTTGGCACCGTGAATGAGGCGGCGGTCGTGAATCACCGAAAAGGAACTTTGTCGCCGCGCGACGACAGTGCTGCTGTGCGGTTAGGTGATCCTGGACACTTGCGAGACGAGGCTTCGACGAGGACTGCAAGCCAAGGAGCCAGAGGTGCAACCGGCAACGAGCGTCGCTGGAGACGGTGAGACCCATTTCCTGCTTTTCTTTGGTTCTCGAGTGAATGCAGTTGCGTTCCGGCACTCTCTGGGAGCGTGGATATATGGATAGTGTTTAGGGCTCGTATGCTCATGTGAGCAGTAAAGATGGGTCGTGCAGATGAGCTGAAGCTCGAAATTGAAGCTCTTAAGCTTCAGCTCGAGGTAGAAAAGCTGACGACTGCGCGATTTCTGCAGAATGCAGTACAAGCACCGAGCGAAACGAGCGGGTTAGGCAGGTACGCCAAAGATTTAAAGGCCGTTCTTGTCCCCATGCCCGCTGATGACACCATGGTCCCCGCATGGTTTAAAATGGCTGACATGCTGCTAAAGATGCTGGGAGTACCAGAGGAAATGCAAGGCACTCTCATACTGCCTTTCCTCACCGAGAAGGTCAGGACGTCATTGAGTGGCACTTGTTCCTATGAGGAACTTAAGGAAAAGGTGCTCAAGGAGTTAAAACTGACCCCGACGGAGTACCGCAGGTGCTTCCCAGAAATAAAGAAGGAAGTGCGAGAACATAGCTGCGATCGTACGAAGCTCACGGGCTCGTTTGGCAAGGCGATAACAGCCGATGTTAAGCACGTTCCTCTCAGCCTGCCGTGTCCGTCGGGGAATACTCAGCCTGTATCGTTGCCCTGTGCCGTGACTCCAGAATTGACCACTAGCGCCGAGGTGCTGCTGACTCCGGGCGGTTATGATAGTCATTATCTCGCCATGTCGCGGTCAGAGCATAACACCGAAGGCAGTGTCTGCGGCTTAGTGGAGAGGTCAGCAGAGCAAGAGGTAATCCTTGCAAATGGGGTAGATACCGCCACTCCTTTTTGTGACGAGGACATAGCGCGGGACGCGGTCGGTGAAGAACCGAACAAAGGAGGAGAGGACAACATGTGGTTGGGGGCGAGCTTAGAGCCGACACATGAAAGTGACAAAGAGGTAGGCCTTGAGATGTTGGTACAGGTAGAAGCTAACCTGGATCTAGGCTACGGAGAGCAGGCCAGCGCAGCTGCTGCCGGAGGCCAGGCGCATGTGTGTAGCCTAGGGGAAGATACTGCAAGCACTTTTGCAAAAGAGCGAAGGCATGGCGAATCAATGGCAGGGGCACATAATGCGTTCGACATCGCACTTGAGGCAATCGCGTCGAGGCCGGCCTTAGCAGCGCCATTTCCGTGGTCAGGGCAAGCGATCAGCCATTACCCTTCTCGGGAGAGGGACGGAGACCAGCACCGTCTTGCTGTTCTCAGTAAGGGTCACGCGCCCACGAGGGCGAAAGATTCTGCAGCCGAACGAGGTTCGTTTGCGGCAGTGTGGACAAAGGAGACCTTTGGCAGGTGGATCTTCGGCATAAAGGTCAGGATTAAGACTGACCACGACCCCCTTTCCTGGCCCGCTCAGCTTCTCTCAGTGCATCCCCCACATGTTAGGCAAGCAAATGGCATATGTATTGATTGTTCGTGTTAACAGGGCAGCGGATGCTCTTTCACGCCTCTGTTAGTAACTGTAGAGGCTTATGCATGTTTTTATTTACTGTTTTTTTTTCGTACTCCTTAGGTTGTTCTTGTTGTTTTGAAATGTTCTAAGTAATATTATGTTGCCCGCTAGTTTGAGTCAATGTTTTCATGGGCCCGTGTGTACATATCGTATTCTTTGTATATGTTATTTCCTTTGATTTCGGCGAGGAGTCTTTTCAAATGTACCTCGAGAGAGACCGTCTTTTCTCTTTTTTTTTTTGTTGTTTGTGTGCCATTTGCTCCCTTGAGAGTGCTTGGAGAACCAGAGGGGGCTCGAAATGTGTCTCACATGATAGGACAATATTGTGCTGCGGATGTGAAATGTTCAAGTGCAGTTCTTGTCTGCATGTGTCCGCGCGTCGCGATAGGGGGTATTGCTGGACAAGGTTGCAGGTTCCGAAGGGCGTGTGTAATTTTTTTCTTTGTGTTGTGTATGTTTTTTTTAGTATTATTAATGGGTGAACAGAATGTGTTATTTTTTTTATCGTGTTACATAGACATCGAGTGTCCAGTAACCCTCTTGAGGGGGGAGGAGTCAGTCTCAGGGGTATGAGCATTGTGTTGCTGCTTGTGGCCGGGCATATACGGGACGTGGAAAGCGCGGGGTATCCCTATCGCCGTGTCCCGGCCTCAGACATTGTGGAATGTGGTTCGGGTTTGTGAGAAGGCGCAAAGCCACGTGGCGGACATGCTAGGCAGGTGGCGATCACTGTGGAAGTTCATTGTTCAGCCGGGAACGGGCTAGCTGGTAATTGGAAACCGGTTTCACGGGTGTTAGGCAGCATGTCCAGGAATGTCCGCAGTAGCCACATGGTTAGGTTGGCGCTCTCCCCCACGGCGTGGTGGGCAGCAAGCGTACCCACTGTATTGTTCACGGTTTTCTTTTGTGCGGCGTCGGAGTGTCGATCGCCGTTCGTGATTGGCTGTCGAGGATGCAGGGGCGGAGCAACCGTTGTATATAAGATGGCTCCTCTTCCCTGGCAGGGGGAGCGGAGGTTCAGGCTTCAGCCTGGACAGACGCTTTTTGGCGCAGTGGAATAAAACGTTCTCTTCATCGGCCTGCGACTCTCACTTCGTGCTGCCAGCGTGTACTCGGGTCACCGAGGGGCGCCGAATACGGACCCTCTTTATTTTAACTCACCCCATATAACATTTTTTTATTTCCATCAATGCATGCTGCGTATTTTTCAGAGGGAAGCATACGTGTTTCTTTTACACTTATGCAAAAACATAATTAATTACTTTGTGGCACCGCATCTAGAGCACAATCGTCGAATGATGCATACCCCGATGGCAAAATTTGTGTTTGCTTTCCTTCAACTTCGTATTTATGAAAACTTCGTGTATCACTTGTTAAATGCGGGAGACAAAAGCAGATATTAATAGCAAGTATTTTCCTTCCATTTTGTTTAAAGCACAGAAAACAATCGCCGCGAGTCTCAAGAACGAAATGCATCCGAAGCAGATACGAAGCCTGTACGACCCATAATCCGCATGGGGGTTGAAGCGCCGCTGAACGAGTCTCCATAGACACTAGCGCCAGATTTCTCTCTAGTGCGTAAGTAAGAAGCTCCATGTCGTATATATAAGCACCAAAGAAAAAGATTTTTGGAAATACCCATTCGAAACCTTGGATTGGAGTTTGACGTAACCACATTACCCTCCCTGGGGGCGTGGGCACTCGGTCGCTGTAATAAAGCTGTATGTGATGCCGTATTTAAATTTTTATCCGAAACAAAGACGTTTCCCTGCTAATTTATTTGTTTATCTCTACACAAAATGTCACTTTCTTTTGTTGTAAGTCATAACTGACTATGAAAACACAACGCGACTCTTTTGAGACAGCTACCTCGTAAGGAAATCAATATAACCATTCTCTTTTCATTCCTTTACAAAATTTCAGGCTAGATTCCCCTTCTTATTCATCTCTTTTTGTTTTCTTTTTCTCCTTTCGATTTCCCCATATCCTTCTCCTGCCGCAAGAATCATGGCCGATCCCCCGTAGTGGGTTGCGGCAGACTTCAAGCTAAAAACAACAACATCAACAAAACAATCTCTTTCAACTTCTCACACCTTGGCCACTCCCCCAGTGTGGGTATGTGCCAGAATTGAGGGCAACAACAACAAAAGAAATCGAGGAAGCGCGAGACAGGACATGAAGCTCGCAGCGTCCTGTTTTCGAGGCGCGGCCGCTGCCGGTCCGTTGCGGTTCTCGTCTGTTCTTGCGTACGAGTCCTGCTCACGGGGACCGACCGTCACGGCTACCGGTCCGCTGCGGCTCCTCCAGGGTCTTCGGCAGGCTCGGGCGGCTATTAGCGGAGCCTGTACTCGTGACCACTTGCTAGGCCTTGCAGCGAACCGCGACTATTGGGTCCGCTGGTCACCGCCATCCACGTGGCCTGCACCTCCAGGACAACGCCTGTCCGCCCCGTCGACGGAGTCGGAGATGGCGCTGCAGCCATGGCGGCACGTAGCGACACCGTACCGGCGTCGCACGGCCACAAGGCAGTGATGTTCCGTGCAGGGAATTTTCCCCTTTTCAAGGGATTCTTGACCGTCATTTTAGACGAATGGGAAAAAGGGAATCTTCGCAATATTGTAGGGAATTTCGGGTGTGGAGACATATGCTTATAATGTTCGAAACACTGCTGTTACGAAGAACTCTCAGTTTCTCCATTCGTTTCCGGTGCACGTAGCACGTAGTCATAGATTTTAAGATGCGTTCCTCTTACACGGAGTGTCTTTTTGTTCACTGTGGACGTTAGGCTCGAAATCCATATATGCGCTATGTATTTACAGCGCATGAGCTCCGAGATTGTTAGTCGCCATCGTGGCACACCCTAGTGGAAGCCATTGTTCTTTCTCCAAAAATGCCAGCTTTTTGTGCGACAGGCCGAAAGTTCTCAATAACAAAACCAATTATTAATAATAAATTTTTCATCATACACCGGCTGTATATGCAAAAACGAGTGTGTACGGAATTTCTTCCGCATCGCATACGCCTTGAAGTCAGCTCGAATAAAAAGAGAACGATAGCAAGAGCTCCAAAGACGTCAGACACGCATATATGCATATATATGTGTGCAGGCAAATATGTGGGGATTTTTAGCGATGCATGTGGGGAAAAGTGTGCGAACCCGGGAATTTTCATGCCTCGGAAAGGGAATTCTTCGGCGCAGGACGGGACATCAATGTCACACGGGGGAACAGCGTGAGTGGTGCGCGTGCGTACGTGAGCGTAGCGCGGTAAATCTGAGACGGGAAAGAATGGTGTGTACGCCGCGAAAAATTTACATGTGAAGGGCGCGACCCTAGTGCTCTTAAATGCGAAGCATTTCTTAGCGAACTTCGACGACTTTGAGCGTATCTATCTATCTATCTATCTATCTATCTATCTATCTATCTATCTATCTATCTATCTATCTATCTAGCCGCCTACGATTTCGTGCTCTCCTGGCCGTTTCCCTAATGGATGTTTACGAAAATTGGTATGCAAGAACATGACTACATGAAGAACATAAATGACAGGTCGTAACGTGAAAATCATGACATGCATGTCATGAGTGGCATGATTTACATGTCACGGTCTTGGTACTCTCCTGGTCGTTTCGTTAATGGGATGTATACAAAACTTGGTATGCCACGATATGACTGCATGGCGAATATAAATGCAGACCATAACATGAATATCGTGACATGCATGACATGAGCGACATGATTTACATGCCAAGCGTTTCGTTAATGGGACGTATACGGAAATTGGCATGCCACAACATTACTGCATCACAAACATATATGGCAGGTCATAACATGAAAATCGTGGGATTCATGTCATGAGTGACATGATTTACATGCGACGGTCTTGGTGCATTCCTGGCTGTCTCGTTAATGGCATGTCTACGAAAATTGGTATGCAACAACATGTCTCGATGATGACCATAAAAATGATGGGTCATAACATGAAAAGCATGACATGCATGTCATGGGCGGCATGATTTACATGCCACGCATTTCGTTAATGGGATGTATACCAAAATTGCTATGGCACAACACGACAGCATGACGAACGTAAATGACAGGTCATAACATGAAAATCATAGCATGCATGTCATGATTTTCATGTTACATGTCGTGAGCGGCATGATTTACATGCCGCGGTCGTGGCGCTATACTGCCGTTTCGTTAATGGGATGTATACGAAAATTGGTTTGACACAACATGACTGCATGACGATCATAAATGACAGGTCATAACATGAAAATCCTGACATTGATATCATGAGCGGATGATCTACATGCCACTTGTTTCATTAATGGGATGTTCAAGAATTTTTGGCAAAAGTACTGCAACCAGAATATACCATCAGAGTCCACACTTCGCAAGCAGTATCTGGTACGAGGACACGTTAGCAAAAATCAGACGAGAACTCGGTGAATCATACATATGGATTTCAGTGGACGAGACAACAGATGCGACCGGACGATTACTTGGACATTTTGTAGTTGGAAAGCTGGATGCAGAATAGAAAACAACACCTTTCTTGGTATGCTCGAAACAACTAGAAAAAACGAGCGGTGATACCATCGCCTACTTTGTGAACTCGTCCTTGAGGGTACTGTACCCCTCCGGATCCCACGGCGACCGAGTAC
Source organism: Hyalomma asiaticum (assembly GCA_013339685.2). Classification (NCBI taxonomy): domain Eukaryota; kingdom Metazoa; phylum Arthropoda; class Arachnida; order Ixodida; family Ixodidae; genus Hyalomma; species Hyalomma asiaticum. Next base: position 150,928,389 of record CM023483.1, read on the forward strand.
TGCTGCTCTACACAGATGCAGCAGCTTATATGCGCAAGGCTGCTGCACTTCTCAAGGTCTTTTATCCAGAATTATTGCATGTCACTTGTCTTGCCCATGGGCTTCATCGGGTCTGTGAAGAGCTGAGAAAGTCGTTCACTTCTGTTAACGAACTAATAGCCGCAGGCAAGGCAGTGTTCCTTAAAGCGCCTTCGCGCGTTCGTGCCTTTAAAGAGCAGTTGCCGGATGTGCCTCTTCCACCGGAGACCGTTGTTACCCGCTGGGGAACTTGGCTGAAGGCAGTGGACTACTACAACAAACACTTCGCTGGTGTTAAGGCTGTTATTGACAGCTTTTCAGTGGACGAAAGCATCGCCGTGAGAAGAGCCCAGACTGTTCTACACCACGATACACTTGAATATGACTTGGCCTATTTGTGTGCTCATTTTACTTTCCTTACAGAAAGCATACAGAAACTTGAAAGTTCGGGCGCCGCTCTGACTTAGAGTGTTGAGCTAATTTTGGACGTGCAGGAAAGGTTCGCCACCGTCCCCAATGGGCCTGTTGCTGACAGGGTCACCTCGAAGCTTAAAGCTGTCTTGGACAAGAATCCCGGATTTTATGTGCTGAAACAAGTGTCTAATGTTCTAAGCGGTGCCGATTCGAAGATTCCAGTTGAAATTAGAGCATCGAAAGTGCCAGACTACAAGTACGCTCCACTAACTTCAGTGGACGTCGAGCGTTCTTTTTCCGCGTACAAACAAATACTGACTGAAAGAAGGCACAATTTCAAGCCCGAAAACCTTGAGATGGTGCTGGTTTGCCACTGCTTTCATAGCCTTTATCACAGTGTCCAGTCACCGTAGCTCTTACCTAAATCTGTTCAAATGGTTATTGTTCACCTAATTCTTTTCATGAAAAAATATAATTAACTTTCCCAAATCACAGGATTTGCCTGCTGTGTTTGTTAGAAGGAAGATTTGTCCTGAAACACGCTGCTGAAGTAATTATGAATTGTGCCTATATAAGCCTAAACGATAGTTTTAACGCCTATATATGCCTAAATGACAGTATTTACACTGTAAGAAAAAATTAGCCGAGATGGGAGCTTTTACCAGCGTGTCAACCAAAAAAACTCTCATGCCCCTACCATTTACTCCGTCATAGCGGAGTGAATTCGGCACATGACATCATTTTACCACCATTGCTAAGTGACGGAGTATAAAAACGACATGACCTTATTATACTACCCACACGGAGTTTCAGTTCACGTGGTCCCAACCTCCACATGGGAGTTTTTAACAGCCATCTTCGGTTGCGACGCTCTTGCGGCGGTGTGATGTGTGTGTGTATGCGCGCTCACGCGTCTGTTTAGTGCTTCCGTGTGATGCTCCAGTGCATTGGTTGATTCGACGAATCGTGGGTGGGAGTTGTACCTGTGCGTGCTAACACGTGTGCTTAGTGCATCCAAGTGAAGCACCACTTCGTTTTTTTAAACTAGTCTTGAGTGCGCAGTGAGTTTGAAACGGCCGATCAGTGTTCTGTGTAAACGTGTCAAGGCTCTTTCCACTGGTGACCGCTCTGCTCCTCCAGCCAGAAGCCGAATGCCACACATGGACCAGACCACCTCAGTGATGCGCGAATCGGAAATATTTTGTTATGAAGTGGCTGGGGCACCACCACCCAGCGAGTGTTGACGTGGTTTTAGGCTCCCGAAATTATCAAGATTGTATGCGGACAAACCAGGATTATCGGAGAGCAAACGTCAAGACTATCGACCGGAAGGAGAAAGGACCAAAAGCATACCAAATTTACCCAGGTAGATCGAACATTAATAAAACTATGCAAGAAATTGTCCCGGACCACGCCTAGGCTTAGCTGGCTTCAGCAAAAGCTCCTAGATGGGTACCCGCAAGAGCTCCGCGATGGATGTAAACACATACTCCCATAGCTACCCGCAAAAGCTCCTCGATGGATGTAGATATAGCTCCGGTCAAGCGGAGTAAATTTTTTGCTCCGCATGACCGGAGTATATTAAACTCTTATCGGGGAATGCGATAGAGGACAGGTCCATTTACTCCCATCTCGGCTAATTTTTGTTTACAGTGTAGGGCCTATTATAGGCGCCTAAAACTTTGTTTTTTCGTGCCTGAACTTCCGGTCTCTAGTTATGACTTACAACAAAAGAAAGTGACATTTTGTGTAGAGATAAACAAATAAATTAGCAGGGAAGCGTCTTTGTTTCGGATAAAATGTTAAATACGGCGTCACATGCAGCTTTATTACAGCGACCGGGTGCCCACGCCCCTAGGGATCAGGGTAATGTTACGACAAACTCCAATCCAAGGTTTGTAATGGGTATTTCCAAAAATCTTTTTCTTTGGTGCTTATATATACGACATTCCATTAGACAACGTTCTATTGTTTCCGGTTGACCGGCGCTACCGCACATAGCACACACGTCTTCCCCTTCAAAGTTCGACGCCTTTCCGGTCTCCGACTCGTCACAGCAGCAACGCAAACCTCGCTGCCAGAACAGGTGCTCAAAATATTACCAATAGATCCACTGCTGGACAAGTACGAGAAATCTAATACGCCAGAACAGTTCTGATCAATCTTACCACAGCGAATTCATTACACGAAAAGCCCAGTTTCATCCCACTTCAAAAAATTAAGTCGTAGAAAGTAAAAATACGGTATAATGCAAGCTCGAAACACTAAGTAAAGCAAATATTTCGACATCTGTGAAGGCATCGTGTAAAGAACAGGCGTGAAAAACATGGACACAAGGAAACGGGGGTGGACAGCACGAACGCCGACTGTCAACTCATCTGCGCATGGTAAATTTTCCAGGAAAGGAAAAGGTAGAGAAGTTGATCTCGTTGCGATGAACTTGTCCTCAGTTTCCACTTTCTCCTCCTTCCTGCTTCTTTTCTTCCTTTTGGAGCCGAGCGTCTCCAGCTAGCATTGCTGTTGTGATGAAGGATGGGCGGAAGCCTTCTTGCTACCTGTCCGCCATTGCGTTGTCGACTTGAACGATGGATACCAGCCTTCCACACAAAGACAACGTGACTTTATATACCAGACAGTACATACACTTCACAAGCAGTGCTTCCCGACCTCGGTTGGTAGGACCTAGGTGGAGCCATCGGTTGGTAGGACCTAGGTGGGACCGTCGCTCCAATTCGGCAGAGCCGACCAGTGCATAGCACCTCTCCTGTGACCTCAACCGCCGCCCGGACTCGTACCAGATGTCCTCTCTAGTACTATCCGCGCCCGAGCCCCGGTTGGGAGGACCTTGGTGGAATGATCGCTTCCATTCGGCAGAGCCGACCCCAGTGCATAGCACTGCTCCTGCGAGCGCAACCACCACCCGGACTCGTGCTAGATGTCCTCTCTAGCACTATCCACTCCGTCCTCGCCAACCTTCTGGCTACCTTCCAACCTTCTACTCAACTTCAGTCGTGCAACCTCCGCCTCCAACCTTTTCTTGCCAGGGAAGAGGGGCCCTTACCAACTCGCTCAACTTTCTGTCCTTTTGAGCCACCTTATATACTCTAGTGGCTCCGCCCCTGAATCCCCCACAGCCAAACACAAACGCCGAACTTCAGGCGCCTCACTAACAAAATACAATCCGTGAACAATAAGGTTTAAAGTCCCAAAACGTCCGGCATGCAGTAGGCTTGAAGCCCCTTCCTCGATTGTGCTTTCGCACAGAGATGCTCCGCGGGGAGGGGGGGGGGGGGGAAGGGCGCCAAACCAGCTGTATGATACATACCCACAATGGTCGCCTCCTTCCCCGCACGTTCACCTCGTGGCTGTGCGTCTTTTCCGGCGCCTACTTGACCACCTCGGCATACCCTATTCTCTGTCTCATTCCGACGACCTTTACATGCATTATAGGAGTGGGAGCGCCAACTGTCAAACGGTTATACGTGTCGGTCCACTTAAGAGACAAATGTTAAGACGTTCTATCTCTTCTCTGTTTAGTCACGCAAGCGATTCCACTATTATTCATATACCAGGCCTCGACCATTAAACGCGATCGTTCATTATTACGCCTGTATAGAATCGCGCATTCGTATAGCTTGGGCGTGCAGTTACAGTCGCGGCAGTATAAGGATTGATTTATTTAATTAGTGGGGTTTAACGTCCCAAAAATCAGCTCTGATTGCGAGAGACACCGTAGTGGAGGTCTCCAAAAATTTCGACCACCTGGTTTTTTTTAACGTGCACCGACACCATACAGCACACGGGCCTCAACATTTCACCTCCATCTAACTGCAGCGGCCGCGGCCGGGATTCGATCGCGCGACCTTCGGATCAGCAGCCTAGTGCCATAACCACTAAACCACCATGGCGGGGCCAGTGGAACGACAGATTAAACGGAGGTCCACCGGATAATGACCTCCTATGTTCAATTAATCTCTGATTAACACAACGCGCTGTTTTCCCAACATAGAATCACCCGCAGTTAAATGGAATCTTATAAAGAACACCACCCCGACAGTCGGTCAAATTTTTTTTGGCAGAATGCTTAAAGGGACGAATCAATATCCTTATAACTGCTCATTTCTGAGCGAAGCCCATCTAAATTCGTCTTGACTGAGTAAACACAAGTGTGTCAGGAAAAGCGCAGCAGGCTTCAGGCGTCATTGCGAGTCCCGCACTAGTGGAACGCAGAAACATTCTTTTTTCCCTGAGTAAGACATCTTGCGTTCACTCAGACACAAAACGGGCAAAATACTAATTTTGGTAAATTACGTACGAATGGTAGTACTGAAAAACGTGAAACTGCTTCCATAGAGCTGCCTTTAGTGCACACCATTAGATGAAAATCCATTTCCACGTCACCTCGGACGTTTGTTCTAAAGCTAGCTTAAATGTTCCTCATCTTTGAATGTTTGCCTAAAACTACAAACATCATAAGAAAAAGATGAGAGTCCGCATTTCCAGCTGCATTTGGTGTGGAATGATCGCTGTAATGAAATCATTAGTACAAGGAATTATAATGCGTTACGAAGATGATACCATAGAGACAGGAAAAGCTCGGCGCTGTTGTGCTCGGCAGCTATGTGGCTCCTCCTGGCTGCTCCCGTGTACAGACACACAGAGATCGTGTCACTCTAGGGTACGGTGTTGGGGAAAACAGAGGAGATTTATTCATTCAGTACCTGAATAAAAAAAAGGAATTCAATTTTGATTCTTCCCCTGGCGCAGGATTCACTGAAATCTTCATACGTAACATATGGGCGTGCGGGTTGCATTATATACTCAAAAGACAGCATCGAAACTTCACAGAGCGCTCCCAAAGTGCAGCACGCAATGGCACAGTACAAGTACTTTTCAAATGAAATGCTACCCTAAAAGGATGGACGTGAAGATGTTTCCGAAATTCAAGGACATAAAATTTAGTACACGACACCATATATACACGCCTAAGGTGCATCCAGACGAAGGACGGAAACTGGATTTCTCGCCGACACGGACGGGTACACCTCGGACTGACAAGCTAGAGTGTACTAGAACACTTTGAGTGGCGCGACCGCCGGCCGGAGAGGGGCCCCCTCCGCATGGAACGCACTCAAATCCAGCACCGTCGATGCCATTTGTAAAAGCACCCCGGTCAGTGAGCTCGCGGGCAGCGCTGTTGGCCGACTCATTTGGATTGATGGGGCACCCTTCGATATTGCCCAGATAAGCTGGTAACCAATAAACATACTTTACTACTTGTACATTGATTTCTTTGACTACCCTGGCCGCTTGCGGGGCTATTCTTCCTCTACTGAAAGTTCTAATTGCGCTTTTAGAATCGCTGTAAATTTCAGTGAACCTGGCGTCTGCAATCGCTAGTGCTATGGCAACTTTCTGTAAACTTCAGCTTTACGGGTATAGAGAGCAGCTCCGCTGACTGTATGCCCCTTGTGATCAACTACGACCGCTGCAAAAGCGTCGCCTCGTTCGAACTGGGCAGAGTGGCAATGAGATTCTTAACTCGAGCCAATCTCCTGTTGATGTTGTGCACAGGATGCATATTTCTCGGTAGTGCTTGTACAATAACATTGCTTGCAATGTCGCATGGTACTTTAACATCTGTGTCTTGCACTATAATGGGGTTGACTTTGATTTTATCAAGAATATATCGCCCTGTTCTAGTGGTAGATAGTCTTAAATTTTGTGACGTCTCTTGGGCCTCGTCGACAATCTCCACCAATGTATTGCGGACTCCCAGTTGTAGAAGCAAATTAGTGCTGGTTCGTATACTAAGTCCTAGTGCGTTCTCAGTAACTCTCTTTATCATATTGTCTATTCTCTTAGTTTGCTGAAGCAGGCAGTTGTACATGGCAGCCATGTATGTAATACGGCATAGAACGAAGGAGTGAATTAGTTTAATAAGAATGTCCTCCTTCATGCTTCGGTGCTTATCGGAGAGTCTTCTTACCATGCTATATGCATTTTGAGTTTTCGTCAAAATCCTCTCTAACGCCGACTTGTTAGCTCCGTTGGAGTCAATGAAGAACCCCAAGACTCTGACTTTGTTACCTCTGGGTACATTAGCTCCTGTAGATGGGAATAATTGTAGGTCACAACTTCTAATGGCCGCCAACCTTTGGGTCTCCCTCCACGCTCCCGTCTGTATAACAGCAACTCTGACTTATGGGGGGAGCATCTGAGGCCGGTTGGTTTGAGGGAATCTTCGACTGCTTTAATTACCTCGTTTAGTTAATCCTTCACTACCGCTAGAGCACCATATAGTTTGATCGTCGGCATATATAGTATGGTCAATCCCTTCCACTTCCTTTAACTTTCTTGATAGTCCGATCATGCACAGATTGAAAAGGACTGGCGTTATGACCGTGCCCTGCGGGGTCCCTCGATCTCCGAGTGTAATAACATCCGAGCTCATGTCTTCTACCCTCAATCTACCCTGCGAGATTCCAGAAATGATTTAATGTAGTTGAACATGTTGGTACCAAGTTCAAAATTCTCTCCTGTCTTGAGTACAAAGCTGTGTTTAATGTTGTCTAATGCTTTTTCTATATCTAAGCCGAGTATGGCTTTGAGATCTTTAGAATAACCTTCTAGGTTGTCGTGTTTAATCTGTTTCATAGCATCCTGAGTGGTTAATGCTGATATAAATCCTATCATGTTATTGGTATATATTTCATTATCCTCCAGATAGTCTTTTAGTCTATTGAGTATGGCGCGTTCTGCCACTTTGCCAACACATGAGGTGAGAGATGTTGGTCTTAAGTTCTCTAAATTGGGGGTTTTCCACGGTTTAGGTATGAGAATGACTTGAAATAATTTCCATTCATCAGGTACTTTTCCAGTTGTCCATACTTCATTTATATATTCTGTCAGCACCTGTATTGACGGCGCATCTAGATTTCTCGCAGATTTATTAGTTATTCCATCAGGACCCGGTGCCGATTTCCGGTTAAGTTCTCCCAGGACTCTTATGACTCCTGCGGTACTAAAAGGTTTGTTCAGCTCAGGACATTCAGTCCCTTTATAGGCTATCCCATCTGCAGTAACTGGGTCCTGTGCTGAGCCGATGGGAAGATACTTGTCAACTAATTGTTGCAAAATTGTTTCAGGTTCATGGCCTTTAAGTGCCGTGTGAATGGCTCTAGCGATATGGTGTCTCTGTGCGACCTTTGTGTGACCTTCGTACAACAGGTGCTTAACCGCCTTCCATGCCTTTCCGTTACGTAACTGCCCATCAATGGACTCGCAGAATTTATTCCATTGTTGCCTGCAGAGGGTAGCGCAGTGCTGCTCTGTCTGCTTGTTGATTTTCGCAATCGTTTTGCAAAGCCTGCGGTTGAGCCTCTGCGAGCGCCATCTAAGAAAGATGGCTTGTTTGGCCTCAATTAAGTGAGTCAACTTGGAATCCATAGCTTCGATATGGGCGTCAGTGTTAATTTTCCTGGTGGCCTTTATTATGTCACGCTTAATTTTATCGCACCAGTCTTTGAGGTTTGGCTTGGTCTTCATTTGATTGGCCCTCTCTAAACAAAGTTTCCTGAAGACATCCCAATCCACCACCTCAAATTCCCTATATTTACTTTTGTTCACATCTAGTGTCACTTCTATAATATAGTGATCACTTCCGAAATTTTGCCCAGTACTGAGCCACTTGGCTGCTTGTATATTCTTAGAGTTAAATCTGGTGTGGTATCTCTGCACACCGAATTACCCGACCTGGTCATGTATCTTTTGTCCGTGGTAATTGTGAGATCTAATTCTTCTACGTGTTCCAAAAGATCTCTTCCTTTCCTGTCGCATCTGACATAACCCCATGCGGTACGGGCTGCATGAAAATCTCCACATACTAGCCAGTGACGTAGGCAGGCATGGGCCGACCGGGCTGAAGCCCCCCCCTCCCCCGAAATTTTTCCGCCCGGTGCCCCACTGCCTGTCTATGCTGGCCCATCACATATACGAACAAAGGTGTCCACTCGGCGAAGGTGCGGCTGCGGGCATTCGCGTCTCTGCCTTGGGCTTAAAAACGAAGAACGTGGCTCGTTCAACTTGCAAAGGAAGTTGTCACTCTATGGCGGGGAAAGTTGTAGCTTGTCTGCAGGGAACGGTGCTGGCAAACGAGGGGCATATATCATTTATCGGCAAAGGGTGCTGCGATAAGAAATTGAAGGGGGAGCTTGCAGTCTTTGCAGCACAGCGCCGCAGCAGGCAGAGGCTTCTGCAATGTGTTGACAATTAGCTCTCTGCGGTGATGGAAGAATATGGCGAGTCTTCGTACCCGGAAACATGCGTGGTTTTGCTGCGGGTGAAACGTTCGTGGACTATAGTCACAAAGCTAGCGAACCAAGCACAAAGTAAAGTATGCCGCTGTTCCCTGTGCAACGCTTTCTGCGCCGCCCGACCCTGCTTCCCCTCTTATTCCTGTTTATGTGGGGCGCTGACGCTTTTCGTACGTTGTACGCGTGGAGAATGTGGCGCACAGTGAATGCGTCTTTTTTTCTTTTTGAGCAGTGCCCCTACATGGGTGGCCCGATAGAGCTTCGCTTTCGTCATTTTTCTTGACGACTCACACATGGTAGCAATGTGCGCTCACGGCGTTTCCCCTTGGGAGGACGATGCCGCAGAGATGAAATTTCAACCAACCTTCCGAGTGGACAGCACCGCTTTGCAGTGTTATCCACAAGCAAGTAAGCTACGGAATAACGAGTCGACAAAAAGACCGCGCTGCGGTTCATCGCCGAGCGTGCACAAGGGTCAACAACTCCGCTACAAGCAGGCGGTCGTCGCGACATTCATTCAAGAAGGGGTGACCATATTCGTATCGTCGCTTTCGCGGCAATATGTCTCAAGGACAGCAGCAGCTCTCCGTCTTCTGGGGAAGCTTATCTTCGCAGCGCCAACAAATGAGCGAGACCTCGAATGCTAATTCCTTTTTTTCAACTGATTTGTACCTTATATCCTCTGACAATACAGTGGCTTTTTGACGTGCCGAAGAGATATGGATTATATGTGAATTCTCTGATAATGTTTGAATAGACCCTTGCTATTGCTCCGATGAGGTCATACGATGCCTTTTTAATTACAGCAAGCCAGGAAATTAACTTGAAATCATTTCATTTCTTGAATACAATATACAGCGTTGCCGAAATAACTACCGAAACATAACAGCCGAAATAACTACAGTCACCGAGACGATCGATCGATCAATCAGTCTTGACACAATCCATGAGCGGCCAATGGGAAAGTAAAATGAGAAAAAATCTCATTATATCAATTCATTTTTCGGCTACAGTATCTGGTAGAACAACTCGAATAGAGAGGGCTACATTTTCAAGCAAAAGAGCAAAAGAGCTCAAGAAAACGGGGACAAAAACAAAACACGTACAAAGGACAGGCATTCCAAGCGTGCAAAACAAACTTGCCCACATCGAGCCTCTGCTCACTCACGTAAATAAATATACCAGGGCGCTTTATTTCGAAGAAACTAGTGTTTAGATGCATGAAACAGGAAAATTCCGCGCAACTGTTAATTCAATTACAAGTTAAAGCACCGAGAAAGTCCTGGAATTATTCGCCATTGGCATTGTTGCAATTGAGGGTTGTATGCACTAACATTCTTTGCTGGCCTGGTGTACGGAATCGGGGACGAAAATATGGCACGTCTTTAACATGCAACTCACTGAACGGGATATTACTTCTCTTTTAGGCAGAAGGAAACTGACTATTCTTGGACCTCGTTTACTAACGGAGCGAAATAAGTTATTTACATCAGCCCCCATGTTTTTCAACAGCGACCTAAGTGACAGCGAAATAAGAAAGTAAAAACGTACAAAGCTCGATGAAGGTCATAGGAAAAATATTGTTGCGCGTATTACCAGGCGTATAGGCGAGCGTGTAAGAACCATAAGAAAGCTTTCTTTTACAAACTTCTTTTTAACCTTGATGTGTCTAAATCGAGCGCTAGGCATGTAATATTGTCAACTCAGTGTAGCAAGCGATCTCGTAAGGTTAAAACATATGACGTTTCAGTTTGCAAAACCAGTGAGATACGGCTAGTAGTAGTTGATAATCTAGTATTTGTCGATGCTAGTGCTGCATCAAGTGAGCACATTTGTGAACTTCGCAAGTTAGAAGCTTACGGCGAACGTAATTGATACAGGAAATATTGGACCTAATACCGATCCTTGTGCCATTGTGACTCCCTGAGGCGCGTCGGCGGGCCGAGACACGGGTGAGACACAATCCTATTTTTCGGCTGCCGCTGTGGTCAGAGAATCGCTGGGGCTTTCGTTACCCGCGAGTTATGCGGAAACCTCGCTTTGACAGCAGAGCTGACGTTTGCGCGGCGGCCCCAGATGAGAGTGTGCATTAGTCAGCGACCTTGAAGAAACAGAATGTCGACGCCAAAGCGAACCCAGCGCGCTCATAAGTGCTTGAACAAAGCCATCGGAGCGTCCCCGGTATGTTTCGATCACCGTGCAATGCAGTAAGCAGAACTGCTTGTCGGACGCGCACATCTGACCGGCCACAAAGGAGCGACTGCCGACAGGCGCGTCTTTTCACCAGGCACTTCCAGCCTGAGGGCGCCTAGACGGTGCCAAACTGCTCGCACCTGGAGTGTTTCGGAATGGAAGCGATGGTAGCTAACGCTCGTTACGATAATCTGTACATAAGTGTCACCGGTTAGGCTGTCCGACGTCCTGTCCGAATGTCGAGTTTTGTGTATTTTTATATTTTGCTTTTTATATTTTTGGAGAGGAGCTGGTACTGCGTTACACTGTGGAGGCGTGTCCCAAACAATGGTCGCATGGCGGGTTGGACTGGTGCCATGCAGTACCTGCGGTAAGGCCAAGCTGCGCTTTGCTTTGGAACCTGTGACACATTCTTTTCTCCCTTTTTCGTACTCTCTATATTAGTGTCGCTTTTACGTGTTGGTTATTGATTTCCACGGTGGTATTTGTTTCATTTTCTAGGTGTGACGTAGGGCGAAATTGTGCCAAAAGGGCAGACCTCGAGGAACTCACACAGGAGCAACTGTACGACGGCTACAGCCTCTGTTCGGACCACATCGCCGAAAGTGCCTACGCGAACCCTGCCAAAACGAAACACTTTAGCGCATTTCGTTGTCTGCGCAAACAGCGTGCAAGGTATTGTCTTTGTTTAACAAAACTTGATACTGGGCTAGATGGTGCAAGTTCATTGTCACGGTAATATAGGCGCAGGAACAACATTCACATAGACACGAGGAGACAGGACAAGCGCTCACTTTCATCTACCTTTATTTTTGGCTACGCCGACAATATATACACGTACCACACGTATGCTCCATCAGTCAAGCACATCGCCACCGTCATCCGACATCACATATCATTACACACATCCGTCTAGATATTTTATCTCTCCTTTTCTAAGATTAACAGATGTATCGCTAATGCATTCTTTACCCTTCTTGAAAATAAAATATGCTTCTAACAGTTCACGTGCCGTCTGTTCCCTTCCCCTACCAAGAATTTTCCTAGCTCACATTGTTGCGCTATAATTCACTGCTGCGTACACGAATTTTGAGATCTCGTACTTGATGTGGTGAAGTTGCACAAGTACTTTCATACTTTCATTTTAATATCAAAGGAGGAGGAAGAGGCTCCTTCTAGAAAAGTCAAATGTTTTAGTAAGTCAAGAAAGCACGCTGTGCCACATGCAAGTGTACCAGCAAAGTTGAGGCGCTTTCACTGGTTTGTGAACGCGTCCTGGAAACTCAAATGACAAATTACCTCCAGCTAATTACAAAAGTGATAGTACAGCTCAGATTTGTCCTATGCTTCCAACATTATACAGTACAGCTCAGATTTGTCCTATGCTTCCAACATTATGCAGAACAGCTCAGATTTGTCCTATGCTTCCAACATTATGCAGTACAGCTCAGATTTGTCCTATGCTTCCAACATTATGCAGTACAGCTCAGATTTGTCCTATGCTTCCAACAATATGCAGTACAGCTCAGATTTGTCCTATGCTTCCAACATTATGCAGTACAGCTCAGATTTGTCCTATGCTTCCAACATTATGCACGAAGCTGAGCTTATTAGCTCTATAAAATAAATGCTTTATATGATTCAGGTATATTAAAGGAATGTCTTAATAACCGGTCGGAGTACGCTTGTTCTGAGCTATCTACCCAGACTGATTCATTAAATGCTGTAGATGTGAATTACTTTTGTAAACATTTTTCCATGTCCCGAAGGTGGGCGTTCCGTAATACCTTTGCGCATGACTCTGTACTAGCCCAGTTTCCAATGATAATTAACCATCGACACTTACCTATAGTGCATTTTTTTCTCAATGGAAAGCTCTGTCTACAGGGTGTCATTTGTTGTTTGATGTTGTAGGATTGTGATACTCATGCCTAAACTGTGATAGAATATATGGGCATTACGAATTGCGAGTAATAACTGCAATGTACTGGTGTAAAATTCTGTAATGATGCCCTGTTAGCAATGCTACAGCTTTGAACGAGGGTTTACGCGACGTATCGAGAAACATAGCCAAGGGTTATAACGTAAGTATAATTCGCTCAGTATGTAATGGTACATTAGCACAAGCTGAGTTATATAGGAAGTTAGCTTGCTATAGAAGGTTATTTCGACTAGCAAACTTCATAGAAAAAGGGGCTGGTAGTGTTGGGCTAAACGTGCAGGTCATCTGCACTGCATGATGAGTTCATTATTCATAAACGTGTTACTATGAACCGTCGTTTCTGGAGAATTGTGTACCGCCAATAAACCTGGTGACCCCTACAGCGATATTCTGTATACGATGAATTGTGTGAAGACTTCTCTTATGCTTGTGTAACCGATACAGAATTCGAACACTTGTATTTGTCTACGAGATACACTGCTCTGTACTATTGTGACATCTATTGAGTTTTATCGTTTGCAATGCGTTGCTAATAAAATGAGTGAATAAACCACATTTTCTGATTGCACCGTTTTCTTGCTCAAACAAAACTGTGACGCTTCAAGGCTTGCTGGCTCGTGCGCATCGAAACGAGAAATGTTTACAAACAAATGTTTCGTGGATGTGCTGAAAGTCCGAAAAATAGCAAACGAAAGTTGTCGAAAACAAGATATGCAGCAGCAACGCAGCCTGAAAAAAAGAAGCAAGTGGTCGCGCGCTCGTCGAGCGCATAGCAGACGACAAGCAGCTCGGCGCTCCCTCCTCTCTCATAAACGAAAGCGTTGCCATAGCAGCATCAGCAATTTTTTTTATTGTTTTTTGGTTTCACAGTTTGGCCTACCAAACACCAGGGGACAAACTGGCGCTAGTGGTGCTATTATCGCTTACCTGGGGGGTATACTAGCTGACCTAGCCCTGGTTGAGGTGTGTGCCCAGAGGGGGTGATTACGTGAAGCATTCCGAACGGAGTCATGGCGTAGTTGTGGCACTTGTGAATTGTTGCGGCTTAGAACCCACTCCCCCTTTGCGCGAAGTAGGGACATCTCAACATTCCGGAGTTCACTTCAGTGAGTTCCAAATCAGATTTATTGATCGCAACTTGCATTCCGCATGCCTCGAAGTAAGTGTGGGATTAAACTGGCGTTAGTCCCAGCAGCACCAATGGAGTTTTAATTTATCTGGCTAGAAGTGTGAAGTGGCAAACGGCATAGAAAGCTTTTTCAATATTAAGAGATATATTACCACGTTTTTCAGCTTAATAAATGTGTCAGTAATTATTCTTCAAAGGGTCAGGAAGGTAGTGTTTGTGAGTTTAGTGGAGACAAAGCCATGTTTCGGGAGGCCTACAATGTTAATGAGGACGGCATTTTTCTGTAACGCAATTGACTTAATTCTTTTAAAAAAGAAGTGGTAATATGTTCACGACAGATAGATCTGGAGCGGCTTAGAATCACAATCGCAGGCGAATCTCTGTTCTTCCTGCAAATGTATCGAAAGTTTGGTAAAGGAAGCGCCTGTATAATGTAGCGAACAGGTAAGTTTCAGTGAGGAAACCATAAATACGAAATATATGCTAAAATGTCCTGTATGTCTACTAGCATGTTAAGTTGGAGAGGGTCTTCCGGAGTTAATAAGGACAACGCCACGATCAATTTATAAAGGGTTTCAAAAATGTGTTTGTTATGGCGTCATTTTCCGCTTACCTACCTCAGGTATGCTGCCCGCTGTTCCCGGCTCCACCTGCTATCACGAATTCTTTACAGCATTTCATGCGTATGTGTACATCGATCATTATACTTTATTTTGAAATTATCATAAAGGTAGTAGCGTGCGCAAGTGACGAATCTTCGCAGTGGCGGGGAAATAAATGTCTTTCTACTAGATTTCATCGATACATTGCCGTCTGTAAGAGTTTTGAATGCGCGAGAGTGTCGTTATTTCGGGACTCAGTTGACATGAGAACTGAAGGCTGAAGTAGGTCGCAGATGCTGAACGAATCTATGCTCATCGGGCAACGGTCCACGCAAATGCGTCACGTGCATATTTTCGTTCCGAAAAATATATATATATCATCATCATCCTCATCATAATCATCATCATCATCATCAGCCTGTTTAGGTCCACTGCAGGACGAAGCCCTCTCCCAACGATTTCCAATCCACCCTATCCTGAGCGAGCTGGTTCCACTTTATGCCCGCAAACTTTTTAATTTCATCGCTCCATCTAACCTTTTGCCTACCTCTGTTGCGTTTTCCCTCTCGTGGTATCCCTTCCGTCGCTCTTACAGTCCATCTGTTATCTTTCCTCCTCATGACATGTCCCTCCCAGGTCCACTTCATTCTTTTAATTGATAAGATAATATCGGCTACTCCTGTGTGTTCTCTGATCCATTCCGCTCGTTTTTTATCTCTTAGCGTTACCCCTATCATTTTTCTTTCCATTGCACGTTGCGCGCTCCTTAGTTTCATCTCTAGTTTTTTCGTTATTATCCATGTTTCTGCACCGTACGTTAGTACTGGGAGAATGCAGTGATTGAATACTTTTCGCTTTAATGAGAGCGGTAAGTTTCCGGTCATGATTTCGTAATGCCTTCCGAATGCCCTCCGGCCCAGCCTTATTCTACGGAAAATTTCTTTTTCCTGGGTAGGAGTTTCTGTTATTAACTGTCCCAGGTATACACATTCGTTTACACATTGTAAGGGTTCATTGTTGATTTTAAATTCCTGTTCCTTAGCTAAGCTATTGAGCATAACTTTGGTCTTTTGCCTATTCATTTTAATCCAATTTTAATGCTTTCCCTGTTTAGGTCATCAATCATGTTTTGTAATTCGTCACCATCATTGCTAAAGAGCACAATGTCATCTGCATATCTTAAATTGTTTAGATATTCTCCGTCTATTCGAATGCCCTTTTCTTCCCAGTCTAGACGTTTAAAGACTTCCTCTAAACACGCAGTGAATAGCATCGGGGATATTGCATCTCCCTGTCTCACACCTCTCCTGATCGGGAGAGAGAGAGAGAGAGAGAGCTCTTTATTGAAAGGCAGAGAATTTAGCCGGCGTTGAAATATCGCTGACATGCTACTCTGCGTGGGGAGGGAGTTTGGGGAGAGAAAGACGACTAGAAAGAAGTACAAGATAGAGTGAAAAAGAAAAGAGAAAGAAAAATCGGGCTTTGTGTCTTTGACTGTGATGCCTAATTGCGTCCAAAGATATTCAACGTTTGCACCAACCCGCAGTGATGTGATAGGATGCGTTGCATGATGAGTGAGTGATGGTGACGACGGAGATTAAAGTCTATCGAGTTGACCTATACTATTTAAGTATGTAAATAAAAAGTCCATCGCACGTCTCTGTTGTGTGGGGCAAGCTAGAGGGCCTAAAACACATTGAGGTGATAAAGGGAGCTGCGTAATTGACTGCATGCAATGTTCATAGAGCGCACGCTCATCATTGTACGCTCGGCACTCAAACAAAATATGCTCTAGGGTTTCAGTAGAGCCACAGTTGCTGCAGTATGGGCTTGTCTCCTGATGGAAGCGGTACCGTAGATCGTTGGAATATGCAATGTTTAGCCGTAGTCGATGATACAATGTTTCCTGATGCCGAGGGATGTTGGAGTGTAATTTTGATTTGAGATCTGGGTCGACTGAGTATAAGAAAGGGTGATGATGTGTCGGTAACTTCCATAGCCGGTTTCTTTCTTCGTAGGCGAATCGTTTAGCCATTTGGGAAGCATCAGATTTGGTGAAATAGATTCGTTTATAGTTTTGATATCGCAGACCGTTACGTGCTGCTTCGTCGGCTTTTTCGTTGGGCAGAATTTCTCTGCTTCTCTCATGTAGGAGTAGTGTGACTGTGCAATCTTTGTATATGTTGTTTATGGTTTTCACGTATACGCCAGGTACCCGTTGTCGACGTAGAGCTTCTAGAACTGCTTGTATTTCTATGGAGTCAAATGCTTTCTCGCATATAACGCCATATAAGAGGTTTGTTATATTCCGCGTACTTCTCAATTACTAGGTTGATAGCGTGGCTGTGGTCCATTGTCGAGTAACCTTTCCTAAAACCAGCTTGCTCTCTCGGTTGGTCAAAGTCGAGTGTTTCTCTTATCCTCGTAGAAATTACCTTTGTAAATAGCTTGTATATAACTGGGAGTAGGCTGATTGGACTGTAATTCTTTAAGTCCTTTATGTCACCTTTCTTGTGGATAAGGATTATACTGGCATTTTTCCAGCTGCGCGGTACGCTACATGTCTTGATACATTTCGTGAAGAGCGATGCAAGTTTTTCAAGTACAATATCTCCTCCGTCTTTGATCAAGTCGGCTGCTATACCATCGTCACCAGCTGCTTTACCGCGGGACATGCCTTTGGCAGCTTTTTTTTACTTCGTCAGCGGTTATACATGGAATTTCGGTGTCTTCCTCTGATTCTATTTCTATTAAGGTTGTATGGTCTGTCTGAGAACTGTGCAGTTCAGAGTAGAAATCTTCTGCTACCTTTACTATTTCATTGAAACTGTTGATAACGTTACCTTGTTTATCTTTTAGCGCATGCATTTTCTTTTGCCCTAAGTGCAGTTTCTCTTTGACCGATTTAATGCTGGTGCCTTTTTCTACTGCTTTCTCTATTTCTCTCATGTTAAAGTTTCTTACATCTCTTTGCCTGGCTTTACTGATCAATTTTGATAGTTCTGCCAATTCTATCTTATCTTTTGATGAAGTTACTTTCATTTGCTGGCGTTTTTTTATTAAGTCCTTGGTAGATTGGGACAGCTTACTTTTTGCTTGCTTTGTTGTTTTACCCCAGACTTCTATCGCAGTTTCAAGGATTGCTTTCGTTATGGTTTTGTTTATTTGTTCTAAATCGTCACCGTTTTCGTCTAAGGCCTCGAACTTGTTGCTTAGGGCGACTTTAAATTCGTCGTCCTTCGCGCTGATTACCTCTACATTACAATTTTTTCTAGTAAATAATTTAGTTCTTGTTTTCTTTAAGTTAAGTACAATCTTTGCCCTTACTAGTCTGTGATCGCTGCATTTTATCTTCCCCACTACTTCTGTGTCTTGAATTATACCTGGTTGTTCGCACATTACAAAGTCAATTTCATTCTTTGTTTCCCCGTTAGGGCTTTTCCACGTCCACTTCCTATTCTTGTGTTTCTTGAAGAACGTGTTCATTATTCGAAGCTGGTTCCTTTCGGCAAATTGTACTAGCATTTCCCCACGGTTATTCCTACGGCCGACGCCGTAGTTGCCTATCGCCTGCTCTCCACTTTGTTTCGTTCCTACTTTTGCGTTGAAATCCCCCATGACTACTGTGTATTGCGTCCGTACTTTATTGCTAATTCGATATCCTTCCTCATAGAATTATATATATATATATATATATATATAGACGTTAGACTGTCGATGATGGATCGTAACGAGGCGTCTCGTTGCTGTTCGCTGCGGATGTCGCCCAAAGCACCAATGGAGAGTACGCAAGTGTCTGAGTCAGGGTCAACGACGTCGGGAGCATCAACTGGGTGACGTGATAAACAGTCTGCATCTTGGTGCAGGCGTCCCGACTTGCACAGTAAACGAGTATTCCTGGAGTCGAAGTGCCCATCGAGCGAGACGGCCAGTCGGGTCCTTGAGTGACGAGAGCCAGCAAAGGGCGTGGTGGTCGGTAACGACGGTAAATGTGCGACCATACAAATAAGGTCTAAATTTCGTCACTGCCCACACCAAAGCCAGGCATTCACGCTCAGTTATTCAGAACTTCTGTTCCGAGGTCGAAAGAAGACGGCTGGCACAGGCGATTACTCTGTCCTTACCGTGCTGTGTTTGGCCAAGGACAGCGCCTATTCCGTGGCCACTAGCATCAGTTCGAATTCTGTGGGCGACGAGGGATCGAAATGGGCCAGTATTGGTGGCGTAATGAGCAAATGAATGAGGGCAGAAAAAGAGTCTGCCTGCTCTAGGCCCCATACGAAGGGAACGTCCTTTTTCAAAAGATCAGTAAGCGGTCGGGCTATGCCCGCGAAGTTTCGAACAAAGCGACGGAAGTATGAACATAGCCCCACAAAACTTCGGACGTCCTTGGTTGAGCACCGCATAGGAAATTCCCTCACAGCCCGCACCTTATCGGGATCCGGTTGAACACCCGCAGGACTCACAAGGTGTCCAAGTATAGTGAGCTGGCGCCGTCCGAAACGACACTTGGCGGAGTTGAGCTGGAGACCGGCTCTGCGAAAGACATCAAGAACGGCCGACAGACGTCGGAGGTGGCTGTCAGACGTAGGTGAGTAGACGATCACGTCGTCTAGGTAACACAAGCAGATGGACCACTTATATCCTCGAAGCAAGGAGTCCATCATGCGTTCGAAAGTTGCTGAGGCGTTACAAAGTCCAAACGGCATGACCTTGAACTGGTAAAGACCATCGGGCGTGACAAATGCAGTTTTCTCGCGGTCCATGGGGTCGACAGAGATTTGCCAGTAGCCGGACCGAAGGTCCATGGATGAAAAGTATTGGGCTCCGTGAAGGCAATCGAGGGCGTCATCGATGCGAGGTAAAGGATAGACGTCTTTATGGGTCACTTTGTTTAAACTGCGATAATCGACGCAGAAGCGCCATGTGCCATCCTTCTTTTTAACAAGGAAAACCGGGGAGCCCCACAGACTAGATGAAGGCTCTATGACGTCTTTAGCAAGCATTTTATCGACTTCACCCTGCATGACTTGACGTTCTTCTTCAGAGACGCGGTAAGGACGTCGGCGTACAGGATGTGCGTCACCAGTGTGGATGCGGTGAGCTGCAACAGATGTTTGGCCTAGGGAGCGGCCATCAATGTCAAAGATGTCACGATAGGACACAAGCACGCGATGGAGAGCAGTAGCTTGCGTTGGGGTGAGATCAGGAGCGATCATCTTGGAAATGCCGTCGACTGGCGAAGGAGCGACGGGGTTGTCATCCGGGGAAGGTAACATAACATCAGCATCCAAAATCGCAACCTCGCAATTCTCCAGCGCAGAGATGGTGGCCAACGCTATGCCTTGCGGAATAACTTGGGTCAGCAGACTCACGTTGTGTATGGGAACAATCGCTTGGTTGTTAGTCACGGAAACAATGGTGTGCGCAAAGGCGATGTCGCAGTCCAACAGTGCGTCCACAATAGGCGACAAGAGGTAGTCACCATCGGTCACGTCGCGTGAGGAAGTCAAACTGACGTATTTAACGGCTTGAGGCGGCAAACGGACGTGATGGAGAGAGCACAGACGCGGAGGTAGGTCGGCCGGAAGGTCAGAAAGCTGTGGCAACTCAAGTTGAAGAGCGCCGGTTGAACAATCAATGAGCGCAGAGTGAGCAGACAGAAAATCCAAGCCGAGGATCAGATCATGGGGGCACTGCTCTAGTACGGCAAATTCTACGGAAGTAGGACGACCAGCAATACAAACACGGGCGGTGCACATCCCAAGAACGGCAGGAGTACCTCCATCAGCGACCTGAGTGTGCGGGAAGAGGCAGGCGTAAGCACTTTATGCAAGCGGCGGCGAAGGTTGGCACTCATTACGGAAATTTGCGCCCCAGTACCTATAAGGGCAGAAACAGTCACACCATCCACAACAACTTCTAACAAGCTTCGGTTAGTCGGCAGCGTGAAGAGAGGATTTGCGGAGGAAGTCGTCAATGCAGCGTCACTTCCCGGCGCTGCACTGTTTAGTTTTCCGGATAAGCGGTAGCGAGGTTAAACGGGGACGACGGTCGGCGACCCTGCGGCGATCGAGACGACTGGCGACGGCCTGGGGGCGAGCGTGACCGGTGACCACGTGGCGACGGTGAGCGGCTATTTAGGCTTCTGTAGGAATCGGGATTAGACGGCTGGGCAGGAGGCGCAGAGCGGTAGCCGGCCTGTCGATAGTCGTCCTGTCGGTAGTAAGGAGCGTACAAAGCCCGAGGCGGCGAGGACCAGCGGGTGTTGCATTAACGGGCTACATGGCCGGTACGACGACAACGGAAGCAAATTGGTCGGTTGTCAATGGTTCGCCACATGGCAGGGTCGCGATACTGTGTAGGAAACCGCTGCCCGTAATAGGACGACTGCTGACGCCACGATGTCGGCTGTGGACTAGCTACGGCGCACACAGAATGGATGCCTACGTTGGCCAGTTCCTGCCGGACAATGGCTTGAACGATTGGAGCGGTGATAGCCGCCGAAGCGCCAGAACGGGCATAAGCTGCAGCAGGGGCCGTCCCTTCAAGTTCACGGCGCACAATCTGAGTCACCTGGTCCAATGAAACTGAAGCTTGCGGTTGTGTCCTAGTGCATTCTTCGCTGGAGGAAGTTGCAGCCGTATTGGGAAGCCTGGCGAACACGGTGTTAATGCGCCGACTTTTAGCCTGCTCAAAGCGTCGACACCCTTTGATGACGGCGTGTACGGTCGAGTAGTTCTTACATATTAAAAGGTGGAAGGCGTCGTCTGAAATCCCCTTTAGAATGTGGCCAACTTTATCGGTCTCCAGCATCTCGGCGTCGGCTTTACGACACAGTGCTAACACGTCTTCTATGTACGAGATGTAAGACTCCGTAGACGTTTGCGCACGAGACGCGAGAGCTTTCATCGCTGCTAACCTACGCCCGACGGGCTTCCCGAACAAGTCTAGCATGTTTTCTTTACAGATGTCCCAGCTTCCGAGTTCGGCTTGGTGGTTCTCAAACCACACTTTCGCAGTTCCTTTCATGTAGAAAATAAGATTGGCCAGCATGAGAGTAGGGCCCCATCGGTTGAGCGTACTCACGCGTTCGTAATCTGCCATCCAGTCCTCGACGTCCACTTCATCCGAACCACCAGAACCGCTGAACGTGCCCGGATCCCGAGGATGCGTAAGTGCGAGCGTTGAAGCCGCGGGGGCGGACTCAGGCGCTGTTTCTTCCGCCATGGTAGAGGGACTCTCCAAACGACGACCGCTGCGAAGTTCCGTTGCGAAGCGTGTCATACCCCGCACCTTCCACCAAATGTGACGGAGACGCAAGAGTGATGGAATGATTATTTACAGTGTTGGCGGAACCGACAAAATGGCTGAAGGCACACACACGCGCAAGCGTCAAGAACACTCGTCGTCGTTCTCACTTCGTATGGTTCCACACTTGTCCTCGCGGCACCGCTTCGTAACAATATATATATATATATATATATATATATATATATATATATATATATATATATATATATATATATATCTAGACACACAGTGAGGCTCCGACTCCGTCCATCCTGTCCGTCGAAAATTCCTAGCACCCCCGAAAAAATTTCTGGCTACGCCACTGCCTGAAGGCACCCACCAAACTTACTGAGCAATCGAATATTATTGTTCCTTTCCTCAGAAGGGCAAACCGTGATGTTGTATTGAAAAAAGCAAGGAAGGCGAGATTTTCTGTAGCAGCCATTGGGTGGGTACACAGAACAGACCCAAGTGTTTGTATATGAGCATTCGTGCTCAAGCCTTAAGCAGCTTTTAAAACTCAACCATTTCACGTAAGAACAATGAGCGATGGCGCTTTTCTAGTGTGAAAAGTGGGAAAACCATTGTTAGAAAAGCTGCATCATCGCGTGCAGTGCGCATCTGCCCTGCGCACGACCTCGATAAAATGAACTAGGCAGTGCCTGGTGCATTTAAATGAGCTATTCACTCTTCCAGTAAACATGTGTGCTGATTATTTCACTCCTCGCGATGGCACAGCTTTACGTGTCAAGCATAATAACAACTCGTCGTTTATTACAGCGAAAGCTGTTTATCGCGAGGAGAAACGAAAAACCGCTCGTCCGTGGACCGCGCGCGGTCTCCATTGGCTGCGCCTTCCAGTGACGTCGTTCTCCGCGCCGTACCAAAGCGCGCGTGCCATTGGCTGGCCCGTGAGTGACGTCGTCCATCCCGTCGCAGCCTTGGCGCCGAGCACGCGCGCATCAGCTTCGACTGAGAGCTTCCACATGGGTAAGCCACGGATGTTAGCTCGCGATGTCAAACGCTTGCAACGACGGCGCGCCGAAGATGCAGCGTTGCGGGCAGAAGAGCGTTGACGTGATGATTGCGGGAGCGCGTTCGCGGGGCGTACGCCCGCTTTCAGCGAGAGTTTCTCCAGCGGCACTTTGGCTTCGGCTGCGACGTCTGTGTTATGTTGAACCCACTGCTAAACACCGGGGCCGCACATTTCAGCTTCGCTGGTTAACCATTTGTACGGAGTGCTAGGGCTGTAATTTTTTTCATATGAACGCTCAATCAGCAAGAAATGAAGAAGAGCTGATCCTTGTCCTTTTTCCTACGCTCACTTTCAGCCAGATATATTTAGGGTTACGGGAACATGGTACCGAGATAGCGCAGATGTTACCAAGTAGCCCCGGCTATGCAAGCTTTTTCTTGAACAGCAATAAGAAATAGGAGGCAACGTTATGTTCATGGCCAAAAATGAAGTTAAGTTTCGCCTCGCTGGTTCTTATTCTCGTGTCACAAGTGATAGTGAAGTGTTGAGTGTCCGCTTTTCCGATTTCATTGTCTCTGTTTTATACCGGCCATTAAACGGGTATATGCGCAATTTATTTTCATTTCTTGATGACTTCTTGGAGTGGGTTAACGGCAGTAATTGCAGACACATTCTTGCAGGTGACCTAAACATAGATTTAATCAAGGTTTCATCACAGCAACAAGAGCTGTGCTGGCTTTTAGAAATAACCGGGTTCCAAAATACTATAACCCTTTCTACCCGTATTCAAAGGGCCACTGCTACTTTACTCGATGTACTTATTACTGACATGGAGGACAAACACCTATTTCTGGCGTAATTATAGAGTGCGTAATAATATAGAGTGGCGTAATTATTATTGTGATGTGCCACTTATGCAAAGCTCAATTCAATTCACTCAGGATTTATTGTGTCCTTCAAAATAGGACTTCAGGACTCCCAATATATCTCTCTGGCTGTCATTTGGTTCTTTCTGAAATTGGAGCATTTGTTGCTGCATAGCCACCCTTTGCTGGGACAAGCTTGCGCAACGCTCCTCGGCCTGCTTCTGCAGTTCCAGGATCTCCTGCAGAGCTATAGATGGCCTCTTGCGCTTCCTATTGGTGCCAGGGCATTTTGGTACTGAGCTGTCAGAGCTCCCGGCAGCAGGAGTGCCATTTTCATCCTGAAGGTTGTGCTAGAGTCCTCTGCACCGGCAGCAAATTCACCGGGCATGTCATTAAATTCTGCCAGCACATAGGCACCTTCTGGTGTTTCATTAACATCTAGCACCTGTGTGTGACAAGAAAAAGAAAAACAAGTGTGTTTATCAAAATGTACTGACACAAATATCCAAACAAGAGAAGCTTTCTTTCATAACACCTACTTTTGCCATGAAATGGTCACCCTTGCTATACGCAGAGACGAGATTGTATGTAAACATGATTTCTTCATGTACACTAGGGACTTGCACATTTAGCGAATGTGTGAATTATGGGTGCGGTAGTTTACTGTAGACTTTATTGTGCTGAAGCATATTTCTGTGTCTCTGATTATGTGCAGATGCTTTAAATATGTAAGAAAATGCTCTCTTGCAGTGAACTCAAAACAGAAAAGTGCTGCACTTGTAAAAAAAGCAGGTATGGAGCACATTCCATACTAAATGGATTCATTTGCTCCAGATGGCAGAGGGCAATTACATTCATTTCATTTATTACCACATGGCCATTATAAAAATGTAACTGAGCCCTAACCTAAGAAACTTCAAATGTGCTATAAGATGCCTTGCCTACAGTTTTTTTTTCTCATGAAATGTGAAAAGCGGCCATTGTCCTTGTGTCAACACAAACGATCCTAATGATCACATGACATCAAAGCGTGCTTGTCTCATTCACTTGATATATACCAAAACTTTCATGTCTGCATAGGAATGTGTGACTTAACATGACTGATAGGACATGATATCAATGACTCGACATGCTTGTTGTTGAAGTCGCAGTATGTGACACATGATGGAATGCTATCCTTTACACTACAAGCCGTGTCACATTCTTCACAGCCACATACCTCCAAAGAGTGTGATTTCATTCCTGCATCAGCTCTCATGATTGTACGCTGCATGACCTTCGTGAAAGTATTATACTCCACAGTAATATTTTGTGAGATTTCGCAGTGTGTGTGTTTGTCTTGATCTTTGATAGTGCAATTTTGATTAACATGTGCTGACATTCCTACTACCATTTTCTGTAGCAACTTATCTCTGTAATATACTTCACCCTTTGAAGCAGTTTAAATAAACATATGTGCTGCCATGTTCAACAATGTTTGAAGGACCAGTTGTGGCACATCACATTATGCACAATGTTGTGGCATAAGGGAATGGCGGAAGGGCTGAAAAGGGAAGCATGCTGTCCGCAGAAAAGCGCGTTTTCAGGTATGGCTATAAAATGCACTATAATACACTAGTTCACTTCCATATGCAAATAAAGTACTGAGATTATAGACGAAAGTATGTGGTGCAAGGAGCCGTACTTGTCCTTGTCGGGTTCAGTATATACACTGACAGAAAAGTATTCTCTTGTGTATCCGGGACAGAACAATATTCATTTACTGCCTTTGAGGTACCGTAAGCAAGTGCTACATGGAGGTCTAACTGCGAAAATAGATTACATATATTCAATATGTCCAACATGGAACAATTGGGCAACAGTAATTCATTGTACTTATTGCAAACTTTAATTTTCCTAAAGGGAACATTTAAGCGCCCCTTATGGGCACTAAAAAGCCACATTTGTAATGCCTATAAAATTCACCCACTGCTCTTCTTTCTGTGTTTGCGCTAACTGGCACACACCACATATTCACTGCCACTGTGACCCATCCGCACTCATGCTTGTGCGCATTCAATTGCACAATCATTCACTTATATATTGAGCTTTGAGAGTGCTAATGAATCTGTATGCCAACCTGCCCTATGCGTAGAGATTTCATTATTGAAAGTGGCAGTTACCTCCACGCTCTCTTCCACGAGGCTGCTGTCGTTGACTGGGAGGGTGCCCAAGAAGGAGTGAAGCAGCCAATAATACGGCCACTCCACCCCTTTTGAGCCCGTTGTGGTGCCGCAACGTCTCAGCTTCCTAAAAGAACTTTCCTTTCGTGCATGAAATGACACACAGCATGAAAATGCACCTGTAGCACAATAAACCACCTTATTAAAATATAAAATTATGTTCAATATAGTTAACAAAGTTAACAAAATGTGACACGGGCCGGCTCCGCATTAAGAAATCACAAAACCTTGCTCAATTGCAACTGGCCACAGAAAGTGCGTAAATGATGGCAGGCATTGCAACATAGTAGCAGATTAGGCGTTTTCAGAATGTACACAATTACTGCTGCAATTAAGCTCGGTGGGGTGGGAACTTATTGCATACGCTAATGACTGCTGCATAGTATCTCTTGCTGTGGTAGGTGGACAGGAGGTGGAATAAAAATACATGACACAAGAACACAGGCAAAAGTCGGAATACGCGCTTTGTGTTAGTGCGTGCGCTTATGTGCCCCTTTGCTTTTCTGTTTTGCGCAGCCAAAGACACTGTTTACGACAATCGTACGGACTCCGTGGCGCGCCATTCAGCAGCACTCGGACAGGTGTACTCACACCGGCAGCTGTTGGCTGTGGCACCGAGGGAAAAGTGGGCACATCACAGCGTAGCGTGGCGAGAACGCAGACGCTCGCTTTCTAAACAAGGCAAATGCCTTTTTGCCTACCCTAAATTTATACGGGAGAAACGCTTTCACGTAAGGTTAGGCTTACGTGTGCCAGTTGCAGCAGCAACAGCGCGAACCTTATCAGCAAACACGCTACCGCTACACAAACCACAACGTGATTAGTGAAAAATTTTTGTACTTACCGATAGTGCTTGTTAAGATTTTCAAGCTTCTGGCGCACCTGCTTTGGTGCAAACGGCACTGCGCCTGCAGGCAGGCGCGCGTTCAAGTCGGGCGTCGAAGGCCGCCTTCGACCGCCGTCGTGGGTGCCGCCATTTTGTCAGTTAGATGCCCCAACTGAGATGGCCAACCTCAGCTCGGAGCAACCATGGTTAGGGGCTCGCCGTCCAGCTGTAACTAACTATGGTTTGTGGGAACTGAAGTTCGTCGGAACTGAGGTTAGCGTGCCCGTGTAACTAGGGTATAAGGCGTACTTTTTGCCACAATTCCGTCGATTGCGCAGACAGCATTTGGAAATCGCAATGAAGTCTCGCAGCGATTTATTCGTCAAGTCCTTCGTAGACAACAACCTTGATCCCGTCAGGACTTAAGCCTCACCCTCCACAAGGCTTCTCTATTTCACTTATGCCCGCAGTATACTCGATTACGGGTGTATTTGTTGGGATCCGCACACAGTTGACCTGACTGAGCAGCTCGAAAAGGTGCAAAACAAGACGGCAAGGTTTCTACTGAACAATTATAGTAGAAAATTAGGCGTGATAGACAGTAAACGCAAATTATCGTGGCAGCGACTACAAGACCGGTGGAAAAACCTGAGATTGAAATTTTTTCACGCTATTTATCATTCTGAAACCGGCATTGATCGAGAAACATATCTCAAGTTGCCTACCTATGTGTAGTCGAGACGTGATCATCCACTGAAGATGCGCGAGTATCATTTGAAGGGTGACGTTTTCAAGTATTCTTTTTTTTTGCACGAGCCATAAGAAAATGGAATGTTTTATCGCCTGACTTTAAACACTGTAAACAAAAATTAGCCGAGATGGGAGTAACCCTGTCCTCTAGTGCACTCCCCGATAAGAGGTCCCATTTCAGTTTGTAACTACGGGACCTCCTTCTGTATATACTTACCATGTATTTTTCTCCTTCCTTGACGTCAAATAAAATAATTCTGAATTCTGAAGAGTCTTGTTGTAGCGTGACGTCACATATCACTGTTCAAAAGGACAGAAAGTTGAGCGAGTTGGTAACAGTCCATAATCAAAAGAAGAGGCGTGCAGGACACGGACACAAGGAGAGCAGTGAACAACACGAACGCCGACTAACAACTGAAGCACAGCACAGAGGCGAAAAAGAAAGAAGACACACAGCTTATCTGCGCATGCTCGGAATGGTAGCGCCACCTGTCAATCGGTTACACGTGCCGGTCTTCGCGATAGACAACTCCTAAGGCTTTCTATCTCCTCTCTGTTTAAGCTAATCGACGGCTGACTCACGCATGCACTTCCACTAATACTGATATGCCAGGCTTCAACCAATAAACGCGTATCTTCGTTCTTATGCCTGTACAGGATCTCGGTTTTGTCTAACTCGGACATGCAGCCACAGGCCATCGGAAAAGGTACTGATTCTCGGAGACGCCGTTTTGGACGAGAACCACAAGAAAATTCTAGCATTGGGCCCTAAGTACTGTTTTCATCCTAACCTAAAAGTTGTTGACGTTTTTAGCTTACCTCGATCGATAACTAAGGTTATTCCGGAAGTTGAACGGTCTCGATGTATTTCAGATTGCTTCGCCAGCATCAAACATTCGAACGATCTCGTTAAGGTCTCTGACCCTATCCGACCGGTTGTAAATTACTGTGTGGAACACAAGCTTCGACCTGTTTTATCTGATAAGGAAGGTTGTTTTCTAATAATGCCGAATAGCACTTTTTCTGAAAAAGCCTCAGTAGCTGTTGAAAAGAATTTTAGACCTGTGAAACTGAAACCTTCTGTAGTAAAACAACGAGCTATCGATCTCCTGTTGAAACATAATCTAGATAAGGTAGCTTCCAGTGTTAAAAAGGCAAAACTGCTCACTTTAGAATTATTTTTCTCGGCAACAACCCATAAGCCAGAAATTCCGTTTCGCTCGATTGTATCAGAGTCAGGGACTTGGCAAGTTTGAGTAGCTAGCTACTTGCAGAAGTGCTTAACATCCTTAAGTTTTTCTGACCCCTTCCGTGTACGTAATTCTCAGGCTCTAGTTCAGTTGTTAACAGAGGAAAATCCTGGCCACTGCACAGCGTTTAGCATGGATGTAGAAGATTTGTATTACTCGTTGCCGCATGAAGGTTTACTAAATTGCGTGAAAGAATGTATTCAAGAACAAGGGCAGGAGTCCGGTTTCATAGATAGATGCGGAGTTTCCACAGGTACCTTTCTAGAAATTCTCTCCATGTACTTAACGTCAACATTAGTTGGATACAGGGAAGGCGTGTTTGTGCAGAAGTCAGGGATTTGTATAGGTTCAAAGGTAGCCCCTATTCTAAGTGATCTATACTTGAGCAAGTTTGACTGCCGTTTAAAAGAGGCCTTAGGGGACCGCATCATTAGGGTATTTCGGTATGCGGACGATTACTTGGTACTTTGTAGTAAGGATGATTTTGAATCCGTCGTCACCTATGTAAGCGATCAATTTAAACTTAATGGGGGTGGTCTAAGGTTTACGAAAGAACTACCGGAGAGAAACGTAATACAATTTTTAGATATCTCGTTGTCATTTGAGCAGAATCACGTGTGTTGGCAGTATTCCCCTAGAGCATCTAAGCCGTTGTTAAACTTTGACTCCAAGCATTCGAAAGTAGTAAAAAACGGAATAGCCTTGTCCTGTTTAAAGTCAGCCCTATCGAAGTCGTGCGTGCACCGTTTGACCATTAGCTTTAATGCGCAGGTCGAGCGCCTCTTAGATGCAGGCTACCCTAGACTAGCCATAGCCACAGTAGCTGAGCGTCTTAAGAAGTCGATTTCGACCGGAACAAAAGCTGTAGCAGAGAGTAACATTAACAAGAAAAAGGTCGTGAGTATTCCGTATATCCACGCAGTTTCGCACAGGCTTAAGAAAGTGGGAAGTAAATATGGGGTTAATGTTGTGTTTACGGCTCCCAATAAGTTAGGAAGGGTTTGTGCTGCAGTGCATAGAAGAAATGAGCAGATGGAAGGTAAGAAGCGAACGGATATCTGTCCGGTTAAGCACCTAGCCAAGAACAATTTCAGCGACTGTCGCATGGGTGTAGTTTATAAGATTCCTTTTAGCTGCGGACGTTTTTATGTAGGGCAAACTGCGCGTTGTATTAATCAAAGATTAATTGAACACAGAAGGTCGCTATCAGGTGGGACGCCGTCCAATCTATCCTTGCACTGCCAGGCCTGTGGCTGCATGCCCGAGTTAGACAAAACCGAGATCCTGTACAGGCATAAGAACGAAGATACGCGTTTATTGGTTGAAGCCTGGCATATCAGTATTAGTGGAAGTGCATGCGTGAGTCACCCGTCGATTAGCTTAAACAGAGAGGAGATAGAAAGCCTTAGGAGTTGTCTATCGCGAAGATCGGCACGTGTAACCGATTGACAGGTGGCGCTACCATTCCGAGCATGCGCAGATAAGCTGTGTGTCTTCTTTCTTTTTCGCCTCTGTGCTGTGCTTCAGTTGTTAGTCGGCGTTCGTGTTGTTCACTGCTCTCCTTGTGTTCGTGTACTGCACGCCTCTTCTTTTGATTATGGACATATCACTGCGCACTCAGTGCGCGCATTGCTGTGCAACCGTTCACGTGGTTCTGCGCTTATATATATATATATGGTGCGCCTTCTAATAAATATTCAGTTGCTTCTTGGTAAGCTGTCTGCGGCTCACGTTACTACACTGGCGACGAGGATGGGATCCGCCCCCTTGTACTTGTAGTACTGCGAACGATCGGCGGTCGAGAGCCACGGACCAGAAAACAACGGCAGTCATGGCCTGCGGCGGTTGAACGCGGCGGCACTACCTTCGGCACGAGGCAACGCGGTCGTCGGGGGAAAACAACCCGATAAGTATACTGCACTTACTGAACAATGGCGCGACTAGGCAAGTTAGACGAGTTCGACGAGAAGGATCAGAATTTTGAGTCCTATCTGGAGCGTTTTGAGCACTTCGTTACCGCAAATGACATCAAAGAGGAAAAGAAGCTTGCAGTATTCCTGAGCGTGATAGGGCCACGAACGTACGAGGTTCTCAAAAGTCTGGTAGTACCCGCTGTTCCTGGGGACAAGTCCTTTGAAGAGGTCACAGTGCTGTTGAAGACACACTATAGCCCACAGTGCTCGGTCATTGCCGAACGTTGCAAATTTAACAAGCGAGCACAAGAAGAACAGGAAAGCGTCGAGGACTTCATAGTGGCCTTAAAGCATTTAGCAAGGAAGTGCGATTTTGGTCAGTTTCTGCAAGACGCGCTGCGAGACAGGATAGTGGCAGGCATAAGACGCGAGGAAACGCAACTCGCTCTATTTGCTGAAGAAGATTTAACCTTCGAAAAGGCGTGCAAGATAGCCCTGGACAGAGAGCAGGCTGCGCGACAGACAGCGTTACTTCATGCAGAAGGCAAGGAAGCGGCTTTGCATGCCATAGCAATCAGAGGAAAAGGAAGCGACAAGAAATGGAAGCTTCGGAAGTTCAAGGAAGCCAAGCGAGTTTGCGAAAGATGTGGCAAGGCGCATACGGCTAGTGTTTGCTGGTATAAGAACGTCCGGTGTCACAGCTGTTCTCAAATCGGCCATCTACAGAAGATGTGTCCAAGTAATCGCAGAGAACTCAAGACTGCAAACGTCGTGGACTACTCTGATAGTGACTCTGAAATAGATGTTTACCATGTCGTCAATACCGTGCGTTCTGGTTATGAAGTGCAACTAAACGTAGAAGGGCAAGACCTCTGCATGCAGATTGATACGGGGGCAGCTGTAACACTCATTCCTGAAAGTGTGAGGCTGAACGCATTTCCTCATGTGAAGTGCGAGCCATCGCGAGTCACTCTAAAGACTTACACTGGGGAACCTGTTCCAGTAAAAGGGCAATGCAACGTTTCCGTTACGATGGGAAAGCAGTCTTTGCGACTACCCGCTATTATAGTCAAGGATCACGGCAAGCAGCTGCCATTGCTGATGGGGCGAAGTTGGCTTGAAAGGCTCGGGCTCGACTGGAAAGGTGTGTTTGCTATGAATGTAAGCGACTCTCGCAAGGTAGAGGCGGTAAAAAAATGTTCCCGGGGGTGTTTTCCAAGCAACCCGGAAAAGTGAAAAACTATCAAGCAAGGATAGTTCCAAGCCAGAATTATACGCCTATTTTTGGCAAGGCCAGAAACGTCCCATTTGCGCTTCGAGATAAAGTGGAAGGCGAGCTAGAAAGGCTAGAGAAAAGTGGTGTAATACGCCCTGTAAATCGGAGCGACTGGGCCACGCCAGTAGTCGTAATTCAAAAGAAAGATGGTTCACTGAGGTTGTGCGGGGACTACAAAGTCACCATTAATCCCGTGTTAAAGACCGACCACTACCCATTGCCTAGACCGGAAGATTTGTTCTCTGCAATAGCTGGCGGCAAAATGTTTTGTGTGTTGGATCTTTCAGCCGCGTATCAGCAGATTCCGCTCACTGCCGAGTCCCGACCACTACTAACCATTAATACGCACAGGGGGCTGTTCGAGTTCCAGCGCTTACCATTTGGGGTAGCCAGCGCGCCAGCTATTTTTCAGTCCTTCATGGATGAGGTGCTCAAAGGCATAGCGCACGTGGGATGTTACATAGACGACGTCATTGTGTCGGGAAAAGACGTCGCCGACTGTCAAAAGACATTGGAACTAGTCCTGCAGCGACTTAGTGACTACGACGTGACACTGGGAAAGTGTCACGTCGGAAAGGAAAAGTGGAAGAGGAAAAGTGTCGTTTTTTTCAGAGCACTGTGACTTATCTCGGTCGCACTGTGTGCGCTGAAGGTATCTATCCTACAGAAGAAAAGATAAAGGCGATCACAGAAACGCCCGAGCCCACATGCCAAACAGAGTTAAAGGCTTATCTAGGCATGCTAACCTTTTATGCGAAGTTCTTAAGTAACCTTGCCTGCGTGGCAGAGCCATTGTACCGTCTGTTGCGCAAGGGCGAAAAGTGGTCGTGGACACGGGAGTGTAGCGAAGCTTTTGCTTCGACGAAACTGTTACTTGTCAAGAGCAATGTGCTCACTTTTTACGATGTGGCGAAACCAATTGCTATGACATGTGATGCTTCGTCGTATGGATTGGGTGCTGTCATTTTTCATGAGACCGCAGACGGACACGAAAGGCCAGTGGCATTTGCATCTAGAACACTTACAGCAGCGGAGAAAAACTATGCTCAGTGCGAGCGCGAAGCATTAGCACTGATGTTTGGGTTAAAAAAATTCCACCGCTACTTGTATGGGCGAGAGTTCACTCTTTATACGGATCATCAGCCACTACTCGGAATATTAGGCCACGACAAGCCTGTGCCTGCTCTGGCTGCAGCGCGAATGCAAAGATGGGCAATTACTCTGGCAGCGTACCAATATAAACTAAAATACCGAAAGGGAAGAAATGTTCAAGTGGCTGACGCCCTGTCTCGACTTCCTCGGCCTATTGTGGCGGCTGACGAACCTTCCGAGTGTCTCTTGCTATTTGACAGCATGCCCCTCAAAGCGGATGACGTGGCGCGGGCCACACGACGTGATCCCACTTTGTCTCGTGTGACGCACTTCATTCTAAATGGATGGCCTTCAGAGTGTTCTGAAGTACTTAGACCATTTTATTCCCGGCGCGACGAGCTATCAGTAGAGCAAGAATGCATAACTTGGGGATCAAGGGTGATAATACCTGATAAGCTCCAGCTACACAGGTCTTGCAGCTATTGCACGAGGACCACCCGGGATCTAGTCGCATGAAAGCGTTAGCAAGAAGCTTTGTGTGGTGGCCTGGCCTCGACCGTTCGGTTGAGAGCTACGTTCGACAATGTCAAGTGTGTCAGGCCGTCCAAAAAGCTGCTTCACCGGTCCCTTTGCAACCATGGAATTATCCCACAAGGCCCTGGCAACGCGTTCACGTAGACTATGCTGTAAAGGGCTCTCAGGCGTTCTTGATTCTCGTCGACGCATTCTCTAAATGGATCGAGGTCTCGCCTATGTCATCCACTACGGCTAACAAAACCATTGAGAAGCTACGTAGTGTGTTTGCCGCGTATGGTCTGCCAGAGGTACTGGTGAGTGATAACGGACCGCAATTCATTTCCGAAGAGTTCGCGGCATTCTTGAGTGTAAACGGTGTAAGGCATGTCAAGACACCTCCGTATCACGCGGATTCTAACGGAGCGGCCGAGCGTTTAGTGCAGACTACCAAACAAGCCCTGTCAAAGCATGTTTTGCAGGAAAAAGCTAGCCACCAGAAACACTCATTCCGGGAATGTTTGGACAGCTATCTAATGAGTTACAGGAATACTCCCCACAGTACTACTGGCCAGACCCCGGCAGAATTATTTTTGAAAAGACAGCCACGGGTAAAGCTGTCATTGCTAAAACCAGATTTCCAGCTCTCGATGCAGGAGCAGCAGCATCGTACCAAAGTGCAAAATGACATGTCGCGGGGTGTTTCTCGATGTTTTGCTGAGGGGGACTCAGTGTGGGTGAAGACTGTGCGAGGTGAAACAGTGTCGTGGGAAGACGGTGGCGTGACGCAAGTTATCAGTCCCGTAACCTATCTGGTGAAAGTGTCTCAGGCGGTGCGATTTACGCATGCCGACCACATCAGAGCCCGTCACGGAGGCCAGGATTGTTCAGGCTGTCCGCAACCACAACCTGCTCAACCGCAGCCACAACCTGCACAACCGGCTCCAACGGCATCCCAAGACACCACTCTTCCGACGGTTCCGATGGCGTGTGGGCCAGTCGCCGTGTCGCCTCTCGCAAATCCCCGCGCGACCGACTCTGCGACGTCTCTCCTTCCGGCAACTGCATCGGCCACGGCCGGCACCGCTGCCCCCGGCTCTCCGGACCAGCCCGGTGCCGAAGATACGCCACGAGCAGCCGAACTTCCAACTCTGCGTCGGAGTGCACGTGTACGACATGCCCCGAACAGATACCAACCCAGTGACTTTCGGAAATAATTCTGAGGGGGAAGGAGTGTTGTAGCGTGACGTCACATATCACTGCGCACTCAGTGCGCGCATTGCTGTGCAACCGTTCACGTGGTTCTGCGCCTATATATATATGGTGCGCCTTCTAATAAATGTTCAGTTGCTTCTTGGTAAGCTGTCTGCGGCTCACGGTTACTACAAGTCTAATATGCTCCGGTCATGCGGAGTAAAAGGTTTACTCCGCTTGACCGGAGCTTTTGGGTGGATCTGTTGGGAGTAATATTTACATCCATCGAGGAGCTTTTGCGGGTAGCTACGGGAGCATATGTTTACAGCCATTGCGGAGCTATTACGGGTAGCTACATGGGAGTCAATTTTTACGAAGAACAAGCGTACAACAAATTTTTAGAAAGAATTACAAACATATACAAACGCCATTGCGAGAAAAACAAATTCGTTTGAATAAAAGAACCCGCAAACAATGGATGACCCCTGACCTGGTAAATAAAATTAAACATAAAAATGAACTCTACCATAAGTTTATTGTAACTGGGAACTTTACCATTCTAAAAGAATATAACGTGTACAGAAATCTTTTAAATACGAAAATTAGAAAAAGCAGACCTTCAACGACTACCTAGTGAATAATGCATACGATGTGACGTCTAATGAGTTTATTCAATTTCTTGCTGATCCAAATTCATCGTCTGTGTTTTTAAAGCCTGTTTCAGAACAAGATCTTTCTTCAGTATTTTCGCAACTTAAAGGAGTCCTGAAGCACCTCTCGGACTTCGCGAAAAAACACGTTCTATCGACAGTGTAGGCTGCAATAAACAGCTCACCCACATTCTACAGCCGTGCGCGAAGCGTAGAGTTAACAGGGCAAGCACAAAGTTGTCCCCTACACAGAAGCTCTCATTGTCACGGTAATATAGGCACAGGAACAACATTCACATTGACACTGTTAGAAGCATATTTTATTTTCAAGAAGGGTAAAGAATGCATTAGCGATACATCTGTTAATCTTAGAAAAGGAGAGATAAAATATCTAGACGGATGTGTGTAACGATATGTGATGTCGGATGACGGTGGCGATGTGCTTGACTGATGGAGCATACGTGTGGTACGTGTATATATTTGTCGGCGTAGCCAAAAATAAAGGTTGATGAAAGTGAGCGCTTGTCCTGTCTTCTCGTGTCAATGTGAATGTTGTTCCTGCGCCTATATTACCGTGACAGAAGCTCTCGCTTAAAAAAAAAGGCCGGTTCTCACTCTTTTTTAATATGCTTTATGACGAAATGGAGCAGATCGCTGCTATTGGCTGGTAGCCGGCATAAATTAAGAGCGATGTTTGAAACACGTTTGACTCAAATGAACTTGATTATGCTCTCGCTGTGTATAATACCTTTTGCAAGTAAATAAACAAGATGAAGTAAACAACAAATCTATCAACTTCCTTTAAAGTTTTGATGTGAATGACGCCTGTGGCACTGTGGAGTTGGTAGTTCGTTTGTTTCAATCCTGTAAGTTTCGTCAATAATAAATAAAAATAACGTTCGCCTATGTACCACAAGCACGCGCTCATGTACCTAGGTTGTTGAAGTTGCGGTTCCTTTTTGACGCCGCGCCTTTTGTAATGATGATGAGTGGGCGAAGCTCCGGATGTTCATCGTAGAGCGTGCCGAGTTCCGGAATAATTTAGTTAAAGGGGTCCTGAAGCACCCCTCGGACATCGCGAAAAAACACGTTCTATCGACAGTGTAGGCTGCAATAAACAGCTCACCCACATTCTACAGCCGTGCGCGAAGCGTAGAGTTAACAGGGCAAGCACAAAGTTGTCCCTTACCCAGGAGCTCTCGCTTCAAAAAAAATTACAGCATATCCACGGAGTGAATGATGATGAGTGGGCGAAGCTCGGGAGGTTCATCGTAGATCGTGCCGAGTTCCGGATTAATTTCGTTAACGCGCATGCTACGAATCCTCATGGTTCAACTATGCACAAGTGAAATCTCCCACCGGCACTTCATTGCAAGTCAAGATCCAGTGCCTACATATATATATATATATATATATATATATATATATATATATATATATATATATATATATATATATATATGGGTTGCCGGTGAACGCTTCTCCAACGCGAGCAGTCGGTATTTCTCAATCAAGAAACTCGCTAGGAGACGCTGCCTGCGCCAACGTTGTCTCTCGCGGGTGAGGGCGCGTTCTCCTTCTTTGCGAGCTGGTAGCGTTCCTCTAAGAAATCACGCACAGGAGAAATCTCACCAGGCACTACCTTGGAGGTAAACAATGGCTGCTACTGGGAATGAGAGACAGCAGAAGTCTGCTTTTAACAATTTTACTTCTACTAACGTTTCCTACTGGAACATGCCAATGGCTGCTAATGGGGAATGAGAGACAGAAGAATTCGGCTTTTAGTTAACGCGCACGCTGCGAATTTTTTTTATTGTTCAACAACGCACAGGAGAAATCTCCCACCGCACCACCTTGGAGGTCAAAGCGTAAGACTGGTTACGCACTACGACTACGACTACGACGAGGGACGAACGGGTGCCGCTTTAAGGAGCTTCGCCCCTAAAAGGCCGGTTCTCACTCTTTTTTTAATATGCTCTATGACGAAATGGAGCAGATTGCTGCTATTGGCTGGTAGCCGGCATAAATTAAGAGCGATGTTTGAAACACGTTTGAATCAAATGAACTTGATTATGCTCTCGCTGTGTATAATACCTTTTGCAAGTAAATAAACAAGATGAAGTAAACAACAAATCTGTAAACTTCGTTTAATGTTTTGATATGAATGACGCATTTCCGGTGGAAGAAAACTGTCGGTTGCACTACTCGGCGCGCTCGCGTGTCTTTTTGGCACTGCGGAGTTGGTGCTGCGTTTGTTTGAAGCCCGTAAGTTTCGTCAGTAACAAAGAAAAATAACGTTCGTGTATGTACTACTAGAACGCGCTAATGCACCTAGGTTGTCGAAGTTGCGGTTCCTTTTTGACGCCGCGCCCTTTGTAACGCCGCGGCACCATCGCGAACTTTTACTCGAAGGTAGCACGTACAGCCCGTTTCCCACGATCAGATGCAGCGGAAGCGACGTTCAACGTTTAAGGAAACGGTTTTCTGTCCTAACCAATTAACCTTTGGTTGCCGCAGGGAGATTCAGCTTGCGTGATAAGATGCACCAGTGCTGTGGACTTTCACCGACGGGATATATCCTGTCGGAGTTGGCGCACAGCCACTGCAGTGGTTTTTCGGCTGCTTCTGTGCGATCCACTCTTCAGTTTCGGCCGCGCTTACACAGCTGTGCCGGAGCTGGCTGTCGGTTTTTGCGGATGGGCTCAATCTGGCGAATGCGAAACTCTGCACCGCAGTCGGCGTCACCAAGCGAGCGCACACTGCGCGCACACCTAACCCAGGGAGTAACGAGCAAAGAACAAACGGTGCCCTGCGCTGCCGTCGGCTGCAAAGTCAGCGACAGGAAAGGCACGAAGTCCTGATATACGCTGCCTCCCTATGACGCCTTGCGGTGTGCATGGCTGCAGCGAGCGTATTGGCCTTCCACCCACGGAGAAGCGAAAGAACCTACACTTTTGCCGCAGACACTTCGCCGTGGTGCCTCCCTTCACGATCCCGAACTGGCGCAGGGTGAAGGAGTCACTTGGACACGTTTTCATCTGCAGCCAAATGCCCTGCCTACGTTCTTTCTTCCTGGCATACAGGCAAGTGAAAAGTGCACACTTAACGTTCTTTATTTGTTGCTAACTTTTGTAGTAGTTCGATGGAACACTCGCCATTAAGCGCAAGAGAAAATACTGTATATAATATTTTACGTAGTCGGGGATACAAATTTTGTTGCATGGATGGTGTAATCAGCATTCAAATCTGTAGCATGTATGTATTTACGCTTACAACACAACACCGTACGTAGCAGTAGCTGAGTAGAAATGACTCTTCCAGGTATTCGTTTTCAGAGCTTACCAATCATTCAGTGAGGCAGAAAGCCAAATTCTGCTTCAGTTTCATTTATATAAGGCGCAATACTATTCGCATAAACGTACCAATGTTTGATTTGTTATGACAATAGAGCCGAGTAATCTTAGCAATGTTTGTTGCAGCTCTGTGAAAGGTCATGCTGGTGCTGCAGCAAGGCATCTTAAGTGTAGCACTCTGCAATACTGCTTTTTTAAACAGTGCAACAAGAAATTTGCGCATTCAATGCTTTATTTTAGGGCCAGCTCCTCTGGTCTAACTTGTCCGAGCGTCGGCGTCAGTCGTACTGGCGGCCGGAGCACTCTCCGCCCTCGGTCGTGTACTCGCGCGTGCCCCCAGCGTGCCTCTTTCCCTTAGTTCCATATGCTCTTGAAGGAAGTAGCGAAAGGCCTCTTAGTGGAAACACTCGTTCTAGCTGATCCATTCGCAAAGCATGAGATTATTTTCACCTCGCAAAATACTATCGGTGAAAATACATGAACAAGGCTGAATTGGTTTTGAGATAAAAGCAACAGAACCTCTGTGTATGCAAGTGGTGGCTTTTGAGAAATTCATTTGCTACGGAGTGTCTGAAGCACAAGTGTAATAACAACGAAAGGGAAGGGGTCAAGGGCTTGTTCTTTGTTTGTTAGAAACAACTTAATGAGCAGACAATGAAGCCTAGGAAAGCATAGGGGAAGCTACTTGTGGTATTGTAATTGTGGAGAAAGTAGAAAGGAATTAAAGTGGACAAAAAGACAAACCTGCCTTCGGTGGCAACCGAACCCATGACCTTCAGATGTCGCGTCTGATGCTCTACCAAGTGAGCTACGAAGGCGGTCTTCCCCACGTCCACTTTATTGTGTATTTATGTACGTATTATCCTGGGAGTGTTAGGCAGCGCCACTCGTGGCCACGGCTGCGTGTGTGGAACACACTTTCTTGCCAGGAGGCGTCACGAAGAACGTGAACTTAGATGAGATGGCTGCTGCCCAAGATTGTGGGTTCGGTTCCCACCGAAGGCAGGTTTGTCTTTTCGTCCACTTTAATTCCTTTCTACTTTCTCCTCAACTACAATACCACAATTAACTTCCCCTATGCTTTCCTAGGCTTCATTGTCTGTTTGCTCATTAGGTGTAATAACAGTGTGAAATAACCTCACTTTAAGAAAGGGAAGCACTACAGTGGAACCCCGTTCATACGTTTTTCAGCGGACCGGGGGGAAAACGTAACAGCTGGGAAAACGCAAGAGTGAGGAAAGCTCCGAAAATGAATGAAAACAGGGCCGCTTTGACTTCAAACAATTTATTTGAGCAAGGTGAGCCATCTACATCGCCGACCGATAATTCGGACAGTCGCGCGGTACCACCAGTGCCCCCATAGACTTAATTTGCTAAGACGACCGATATTTCGGACGGTTTCTAGCTCTAAATTCGATAACTCGGACTCCTTTCGCGGCTGTCGATCGCAGTGAGTGGGCCGCCCCGACGAGAGAAAGTATGGCCTCAGAGATCGCAATAAATACTGTGATCATTGAGGCTTAGTTGCAGCATGACGCACCAGTTTTGGAGGCAAGTCGCTCCGTCACTGCGATCACCACATGCTGTTCCAGCACCCCGCGCGTGGTTTGCGATTGCGAGTACGGCTGGTCGTTTGGTCGCGTTGGGTCCGCGATCGCTCGATGGCGCTTCCACGTTCCGTCTTTTTCAATGCTTGTTTACCATATTTACCCGCATAATTGCGCCCTCGCATAATATTCGCACCCCTCATATTTAGCCAGCTTTACAAAAAAAAAAAAAATTCCTCGCATATTTTGCGCTCGCCGTCCGGCCCGAACCAGCTCGGCGGTGCGCGCACTGACAGACTTTGCACAGCCGCGCCCATCGCTGCGCAGGCGAGCGCAGTCATACGCAAAAGGGGCTGCGAGTGCGATGTCCGTTTTTCCGATTCTTTTCTCCGGAAGCCCCCGGAGCCCAAAGTTACTTCTTACCCAGCGGTTTTCTTAAATGTCTTGAGCATTGAGCACACTGCTTGCTTGTCTGATAACTCCACAGCCGAGATGTTTGGATCCAGCTTTGAGTTTTCGAGCAGTGCCAACTATTACAATGTTGACGTGATCTTAAACCATTTTTATGCAATTGTTAATCATTGTATACTGATCGCATTCGAACCAAGTGTGTAAAGTGCCATCCCAAAAATCCTTGATACATGCGTCAGATTATACACTTTCGTAATTTGTCACTTTGTCGTATCAGGCACCTGCGTGAACAACCCAATCCTTAATTCAATAATCCTTTGTTGTCATTCATAAAAACAA
Organism: Hyalomma asiaticum; assembly: GCA_013339685.2. NCBI lineage: Eukaryota > Metazoa > Arthropoda > Arachnida > Ixodida > Ixodidae > Hyalomma > Hyalomma asiaticum. The sequence goes on from CM023483.1 coordinate 150,969,473, forward strand.
GCCATCAAAGTTCTGGAAAGCCGTCAGTCCACCAAGTCAGAGCTGTTTTTCTTCATTTTATTTTTTTTTTGATAAATCATGCTTAGAGAATCTCAGTGTTACCAAAGCATTTAATGACCTCTTTAAATCTGCGTTGATTTCTGATGATGGATGCACTCACTCATTTTCCACTAATTCTTCATCATCACATTTTCCTATTATGCTAATCACTACAGCTGGCATATGTAACCTCATACTCAAAACTGATACAGTGAAAAGTTTAGGGGTGGACAAAACACAATGTGTTTCTGAGGCAGCTCAATATTCATAATTTTTTCAGTCTGCTTAGAGGGAAAGAGATAATTTATTGGAAGGCACAGGGATTGGGCTTAGTGCACTCTGGCCTGCTCAGGTAGAAAATCTGCACAGGTAGAAAATGAAAAGGGCAGAAGAGGGGGCAAAGAATGATGATAGGCACAGGAGGATGTGATGTGTGTGCACATTCACCACACACAGTGCCTTCAGGGCCTTTTATAAAGTCTATTATTTAGTCTGCTATTCTTGAACAAACCAAGTACTGCCTTTTCATTACATGGACACAGCACACTGGAAGCCATCAAGTCTTCCTTCTCCAGAACCTCAATCGCAGTTGATCACATCGCTGGAAAGGGACTTTCTCAGAAGGTGCGCTCGCTATTCAACCACGTACTTGCATAATCGACAAACTTGGCAAAACAGCTTCCTTGCGACCACGCACGAAGTTCCGCGTCCGTCGTGGCTGTCGCTGGCCAGAGGCGACTGCGACGCTCCACCCGCCGCCGACCGCGTGCTGTGCAACGCCCTAACATGTTAAGTTTGTCCACTCGATGACCGTCAACGATGATAAACGCACAGTAACGAACGTAATATTAGTAAACACTCTCGAAACACGTGGACGAAACGCATCACACGCGCCGCAGCCAGCCACCGAGGTAGCACAAAGCCGACTATAAGACGTCTGTGTCAGGGCTTGTTTAAGCCAAGTGGATGTCTACAAGCCAACTTAAAAAGCCAAGTTGTAGCCGTAGAACTTTACAAGCCCTCTTGAAGCCAAGCTAATGCTCCCTCAGTATCGTCTAGAAGAAGTCTTGGCAAGCCCTTCATTTGACTTTGTGTAGACTTTCAAATCGAGGCTTTTTTTTTGCTTTCCCAGAAATATGCAGCTAATTTAACAAAACAATTTCACATAATGTGCATACTGTCCACAAATGCAGGCTGCCGGCAGAAGTGAACTTTTCATGGACGTTGATGTGCTGCAGGCTATTTAAGAAATATGCACAAATATATATACAGCCAATTTTTTAGAGCACTGTAGTGAGGTGCCTCTTACATAGGGATCATATTAGTAGAAAAAGACCAAAGCACAGCAAAAGTAGGAAATACAAAATTTATTTTTCAAACTACAGTGATCAGAAATGTCCGCATGGCTAAATCCTTGCTTTGTCAAGATAGTTTTTTGAATGTATTCATTTATTTTATTTACTGTAGATACTGCAATCCCACATGAGGGATTATAGCAGGGTGGGAAGTACAATCATAAATATTCCTAGGTAAACAAGAACAAAAATACGGAAGCAAAGTACAGTTCTTGGAATTACAAGAGAGGGAACAACTGATATACAAAATTCACGAATACATGATCAACTATGGCGACGAAATACAATTCAAAATGTACAGGATAATAAATATTCCCGAAACAGAGTCAGATACGCAAGGATTGGAAAAAAAGGTATATATATATATATATATATATATATATATATATATATATATATATATATATATATATATATATATATATATATATATATATACAGAAAGGCTGACTCGGCAACTGAATGTGGATGATGAGGAATACGTCAGCTGGTGACAGTCCCAGCGGCTTCCGAATGCTGAATAACTGCACCAGTAAAAAGATAACATGCAGGCTCATGCGACAAAAGAACACTAGACAGACTAATTGCTATACAGTGACACTTGGTAATGAGCATAATGTGCCAAAAAACTATTTGTCAGTGGTTGTACCAAGGCTGTGTACACAATTGCATAATTAAGTTAGGTGCAATAATTTAAATACCTAGTTAATCATATAGGTGAGCATTTCTTTATAAAATAATCAAGAAAAGAACTCAGCACAACATGCCTACTACCTCTTAGGTGCTCGATGTCTGCCTTCTTCACCAGCCATCTGATAACTGGCGAATAACATGGTTGTTGCCTTTTCCCACGTAAGACCACTTCAGTTCCGCTGCAGTACTGATTGACCTGGTAAGACAATGCAAATAGCACACATCAGCTAGTATTATGACATTTTTCGAGCCATTACCTAATATTGACAGCTGCACAATTAATATTGTTAAAAAAGTATACCTTTACATGCAAAGTGCAAGCACAAGCAGGTATAAACCAAAGAGAAAAACCACTCCAGTCCGATCAACGACTAGGCTCATACACTCCCATTTCTTTCTCTTGTGTGCACCACCTTGCATAGCAGCATTGTTTCCAGGGTAGGCTCAGCTCGTCAAGCAAGCTAATGGTTGTTGATATAGCCAATAAACACTACATTTTTCACAAGTCATTTATGAATAATACTGCAATATAGAGGACAGTTCATGCAAGAGAAGAGTGCCACTCACTGCAGCTGTACGTAATATTATTCCTTCTATAAATAGAATCTCTCCACAGAAATATTTATTCTACAATACTGCATGTTTTTTTTACAGTAATAGTCCCTGCACTGATAAGTTCCCACAGCTACCCTGTAAACGTACCTTCAGTTATGCTGCAGACGTGCCAGTCCCTGTGGCTACTCTTCTGCCGCTGGCCTAGTGCGCTGAAGTTTGCTCTGAAGCAGTCTGTGAGAATGACGCACAGATGGCCTGTTGTTAGGCTCTTTATATTATGGGCCACAATATGTGAGTCACTGTATCAGCAGAAAAAAAAGCACAAGAGGCACCTGAAGCTGACAGTACTGAACAGAAAAAATGTCAACAGGGCGCTCAAAAATACAACAGAGATAAGGACAGAGTGTAGGCTACTATCTGCCATGAATCACAGGAAGCCACCACATATAGGCAAACTGATCAACACCCGCATTTGCAAGAAATATGGACACTAATTTTGCCATCACTAACAAAAAGTGCACACACCGCATGTTTATTTGTAAAAGTTTTTTTTTCTACAGGGGAAAGTATACAGGAAAGCTAACCTTGATGCCACATGAAAACAACAGACAAAAGAGCATGCCATCACTAAAAAAACAAAATCAATGGCAATGTTAACTCGGCCTTTGCGAATCAATGCAAAAGAGCACACGAAAATAAAATGAGAACACAAACCTAAACCTTATGGAGCGCTGTTGAGAAAAGGAACTTCCCTGTCTCAAAGTGCAATAAAAAATGTGCTGAAGCACTTGTGATAATGTTGCCTGGTGAACCAAATTCTATCGTGCACTTTAGTCATGACCTCGATTTCATCAAACTCCAGTGTTCGCTTTGACACTGGCAAACATTATTACTCCTTACAGCCACTGTTCTCACATGCCATCATTAATACAACACACCTTTTGCAACAGCATACTTGCAACAAGCACGAATTTTGGGTATTTAGCTCTTCAGTGCTCACCAGATTTCGATCAAACCTTTCTCATCAGGCAACATTATGACACACAGCGGTGCCAATTCACACAATTCCGCTTTGTTTTCACATTTCATTTGATGCTCCTTTTCATTTGGAAGCAGCATCAAGTGTCTATGTACTCAGTCAAGAGCGATTTGTATACAGCCACACATAGCTGGGGATACATGACAAAATAATGACAGTGAACGGCACAGCAGTTCGCGTTTATGCAGTATCAGCATCTGCGGTTCCAGGTGTAACAACCTCACCTTCTGTCTTCGCAGAAAACTATTCCTTTAACCTACATTTGATTATCAAATTTGCACTACATTATTTTTGTATTTTTTATTAGTACTTCTCTCCCACACAAATCTCTTTTTCGGTTCATGGCCAATCCCCCAGAGTGGGTTGCGCCGAAGTACCCAAGGCCCAACCAACCAACCGACCTTACAATGAACACATGAGGCTGACGGCGATGAATCATCTTGCATAAAGAAAATTAACCTGAACTTAAAGCATATTACGTTTGCGGCGTGTTCACAAATCTAGATGCGAAGCGAGGAAACCGTGAACCACAGAAATGCACTAGTAAGCACGCAAGGCCTTTCAGCGCCTATGCGCAATGCACTTATTTATTTATTACGTACTGTCTCCGGCTTATAGGCTTTGGGCATATAGAGGGGTAGGAATGCTACACAAAACAAGCTCGGCGCTTCAGCAGTGAAATCGTGTAACAAAAGACAATGGAAAGCACATGTGTGAATGCGTACACACAACGTGCAAAGAAAAAAAAACAGAGTAAGGATCACTGCACCCAACAAACACATCAGATGCCCGAATGCATAATATATACAGGGAATTTGTGCATCTGATGCTCATACAGCGTAAGCCAAAATTTGTTTGTTATTTAATACGTCCGTGCAGACTGGACACAACTCTGTTGAAATTACACAAAAGCACTTGAAAAGAGGTAAATTTTTGATAACTTACCCAAATGAGGCTCTCCTTCAACGCTGACGGACCGATGTCAGCATGACACGAAGTTCTAATCCCGGGGATGCACGTATGAAGAAAGGCGAAATCAAATCGAGCGACCACAGACATTACACGGCGTTCCACACAGAAAGCGTGGCCATTGTGGCGACTGCCAAGCCACAAGAGCGTACGGACCTTTAAGCAGATTGCCACGCCATGCAAGACTATTCTTAAAAATACATTAAACAAAGCAACTTATTTCACAATATTCGCGCTTTAATAGGTTAAATTTATTATTATTATATTAATAAAGTCTAATTTTTTTTAAATACCAAACTATACGGCGTGGCTCAAACAACTTCCGGTTACGCGCGCGAGATTTGAATTGGCGGAATAACAGTGCGGGTCTGCGAAAAGGAGTCTGCGCAGATGCCTTATATTGCGCAGACGCCTCACAGCTTTCGATAAAAAATTGTCATATTCGAACTTTCTACATTTCAAATTATATGAAGTAGTCAAAGGGATATTATTGATTGTCGTCCGACAGGTGTTGCCGAAGAAACCTATGCAGGTATGTCGGAAAAAAAGTGCAGTCGCTTGCAAGTTATGTGTGTAACACTTCGAGACACTTTCTTAATAATGTGAATACCGGCACGTCTCCGGTGGGTCTCGCAGCTGACGTCTTCATGATGTTTAAGAGAAGCTCTGCACTAAACGTCTAATTCATAGCTCGACTTAGCCCTAAGGGACAGAAAGTTGAGCGAGTTGGTAACAGTCCATAGTCAAAAGAAGAGGCGTGCAAGACACGGACACAAGGAGAGCAGTGAGCAACACGAACGCCGACTAACAACTCATGCACAGCACAGAGGCGAAAAAGAAGACACACAGCTTATCTGCGCATGCTCGGAAGGGTAGCGCCACCTGTCAAACGGTTACACGTGCCGGTCTTCGCGATAGATCTCCTCTCTGTTTAAGCTAATCGACGGCTGACTCGCGCACGCACTTCCACTAATACTGATATGCCAGGCCTCAACCAATAAACGCGTATCTTCGTTCTTATGCCTGTACAGGATCTCGGTTTCGTCTAACTCGGGCATGCAGCTACAGACCTGGCAGTACAAAGATAGATTGGACGGCGTCCCACCTGATAGCGACCTTCTGTGTTCAATTAATCTTTGATTAATACAGCGCGAAGTTTGCCTTACATAAAAACGTCCGCAGCTAAAAGGAATCTTATAAACCACACCGCGACAGTCGGTGAAATTGTTCTTGGCGAAGTGCTTAACCGGACAGATATCCGTTCGCTTCTTACCTTCCATCTGCTCATTTCTTCTATCCACGGCAGCACAAACCCTTCCTAACTTATTGGGAGCCGTAAACACAACATTAACCCCATATTTACTTCCCACTTTCTCAAGCCTGTGCGAAACTGCGTGGATATACGAAATACTCACGACCTTTTTCTTGTTAATGTTACTCTCTGCTACAGCTTTCGTTCCGGTCGAAATCGACTTCTTAAGACGCTCAGCTACTGTGGCTATGGCTAGTCTAGGGTAACCTGCATCTAAGAGGCGCTCGACCTGCGCATTAAAGCTAATGGTCAAACGGTGCACGCACGACTTCGATAGGGCTGACTTTAAACAGGACAAGGCTATTCCGTTTTTTACTGCTTTCGAATGCTTGGAGTGAAAGTTTAACAACGGCTTAGATGCTCTAGGGGAATACTGCCAACACACGTGATTCTGCTCAAATGACAACGAGATATCTAAAAATTGTATTACATTTCTCTCTGGTAGTTCTTTCGTAAACCTTAGACCATCTCCATTAAGTTTAAATTGATCACTTACATAGGTGACGACGGATTCAAAATCATCCTTACTACACAATACCAAGTAATCGTCCGCATACCGAAATACCCTGATGATGTGGTCCCCTAAGGCCTCTTTTAAACGGCAGTCAAACTTGCTCAAGTTTAGATCACTTAGAATAGGGGCGACCTTTGAACCTATACAAATCCCTGATTTCTGCACAAGCACGCCTTCTCTGTATCCAACTAATGTTGACGTTAAATACATGTAAAGAATTCCTAGAAAGGTGCCTGTGGACACTCCGCCTCTATCAATGAAACCGGACTCTTGCCCTTGTTCTTGAATACATTCTTTCACGCAATTTAATAAACCTTCATGCGGCTACGAGTAATACAAATCTTCTACATCCATGGTAAACGCTGTGCAGTCGCCAGGATTTTCCTCTGTTAACAGTTGAACTAGAGCCTGAGAATTACGTCCACGGAAGGGGTCAGAAAAACTTAAGGATGTTAAGCACTTCTGCAAATAGCTAGCTACACAAACTTGCCAAGTCCCTGACTCTGATAAAATCGAGCGAAACGGAATTTCTGGCTTATGGGTATTCGCCGAGAAAAATAATTCTAAAGTGAGCAATTTTGCCTTTTTAACACTGGAAGCTACCTTATCTAGATTATGTTTCAACAGGAGATTAGCTTAAACAGAGAGGAGATAGAATGCCTTAGTAGTTGTCTATCGCGAAGACCGGCACGTGTAACCGTTTGACAGGTGGCGCTACCATTCCGAGCATGCGCAGATAAGCTGTGTGTCTTCTTTCTTTTTCGCCTCTGTGCTGTGCATCAGTTGTTAGTCGGCGTTCGTGTTGTTCACTGCTCTCCTTGTGTCCGTGTCTTGCACGCCTCTTCTTTGACTATGGACTTAGCCCTAGCTGTGTCAAGCTGAGTCAAGCCGAGTCAAGAACTCTTGTAGCCGACTTTTGCTACCTGGGCAGTAGAACAAGACCTGTTGCAACGGCTCGCTCCCAGTGAGAAAACTTCATATGGGGCGGTAGTGTTGTGTTATGATACGGTCTTTTTAAAAAAGTGTAACTTTGACCTTTGTACGAGGTGAAACGCCGTGCTTGCAACACTTAATGGTTCTTTGTGCCTAGGCTTGAAAATGTATGTTTATTTTTAGTGAAATGAGAGAGAGTAGATCTACATAATTTCCAAGCTCGCGTCGCAAGCGACGGTTATCTCTGAGTCCTTAGTACGGATCTCAAAGGCTATGCTTTTATACACTACAAGCGCCTCATTGCTACAGCTGATGGCCGAAGAGCAGCAGACTTACTTTGTGGTAACAGCGGGACGCATTCTTGCGCCTTAAAAGGGCAGGTAGGGGGGCCGTGGAAGTTTCGGCAACGTGCTTTAGTGCGCGGATGTAGATAAGGAAGAAGATGCTCATTCTCCCAGTTTGTCTGCTGAGCCAGCGCTGCTACAGCGAGCAGAGGTGGGGGCATCGTGGAAGTTCCTCCTCGCATCTCCTTCCCCCACCCCTCTTTACCGTCCTGAGTTTGTTTATAGGAAAGGGGGGGGGGGGGGAAGGCGGCGCATTACTTAGACATGGCAAACTTCGTCTTCATTAAGGTCCCCTTTCCTACTAATGCAATAAATTTATATAGAGTCCAGACAGTCTGCGCGTTATGCAACGCAACCAAATAAAGCTAGTTATTTGCGGCAACGCTTTTGTCATGCATTTATTATCGTCGAATATAAACATATAATACTTCTATGCGAACATCCATATGCCGAGTTAACAGTTTCTGCTTGTTCTCGAGTAGCTATATTCACTACGCGTAATACTTCGTTCTAGTGCTAGTATTATTTCATTCTGAATTTGTGTACACATTCACTAACGAAACATATGCAGGAAATTAACCGCCGCAAGTGCACCTCGTTCATTGAAATGGTAGTTAGCCCAGAAAATTTATTTCGCAAAACTTTCCCACGTGCAGGTATAGGAAGAGTCCACACACACACACACACACACACACACACGCACGCACGCACACACTCGCCCGCGCGAGGTTATCTTTAGTATCTCTTACAGGTGTCAGTTTACTCTCACGATGACTCCTCTTACAGGAGTCGCGAGCCGTACGGAGTCAACTGACCCCCTCAGAAAAGTTTGACCCTCATTGGTGGGTTCCTGCGACAGGTTAAGAAAGTGAGCGTGCACTGACCCTTTTGACTGTTATTTTTCTTAGAGCGCCCATTCTTCCCAAACTACTTAATAAATATGTGAAAGCCCGTGTTGACCCCTATAAGTGTACACTGCCTAAACTACGTGAGCTACATATTGTTACGAGCCTCCTCAGACCACTGGCAACGACGTCCCCTCCACGCCGTACCGTCGCTCACCATCGCCGCATGGTCACCAGTCCCGCTCGCCGCTGTCTCGTCGCCAATCTCGCTCGCCCCAATTCCGCCGCCCTACGTCGCCGTCTGAACGCCTCCCTCGGGAAAACTAGCCGATGCAGCTCCCGGAGGTGATGCTGCATCTACGACTAGCCTGCCAAATCCTCTGACTACGCTGCAGACCAAACGGAACCTGATAGACGTTAAACTGGATGACGTAGATTTTGTTGCTCTAGTGGACACAGGGGCTCAAATATCAGTGATGAATTCGGAGCTCCGTCGCCGCCTTAAGAAGGTCCTAACGCCACCCACAGTGCCACTCATTCGTGTCGCCGATGGCGGAACGTTTCCGGTGCTAGGGATGTGCTCGGCTCGAATAAGTGTTGCTGACCGGTCCACAAGCGTACTACTTGCTGTGCTCGAGAAGTGCTCTCATGAACTTATTCTCGGTATGAATTTTCTGTCGGCCCATTCTGCCCTTATTGACTGTCGAACAGGCTCGCTTCAGCTTGACCTTCCGTATTACCATGACGTCCCTAATACACGCCAACCGCGCTTGTGCTCAGTGGATTACGCTCGCCTACCTCCTCAAGCTGTTACATATGTGGACTTGCGGTCTTTTTCCCCCATCCCCGATGGCGATTACATCTTGACTCCGATCACCGAGGTCTTATTGGCGAGGAACGTCGCTCTTCCTCACACTCTTATTAGAATGACGGGTCATCGAACATCGCTACCTATATTGAACTTCAGCTGGTGCACGCAACTTATCCCAGCCGGTATGACTCTAGCCAACATCTCTCCTGTCGATAACTGCGCCGTTTCTACATTCGTCACCGACGCTTCTGTACCCTTGGCCCCTTCCTCTTCCTCCCACGTCGACAGTGACATTGACAAGATGATCGCACCTGACCTCCTGCCACAACAGATAGCAGATATGCGGTGCATATTAAAGTCCTACCGCGACATATTTGACTTTGACGACCGTCCTTTGGGGCAGACAACAATGGTCGCTCATAAGATCGATACCGGAGACGCCAGCCCCATCCGACGACGACCTTACCGCGTATCCCACGCCGAGCGAAACGTAATACAACGTGAGGTGGACAAGATGCTCACCAAGGACGTCATCGAACCGCCGTGCAGTCCATGGGCATCGCCGGTCGTTCTTGTCAAGAAGAAAGATGGAAGCTTGCGATTCTGCGTGGACTACCGTCTCTTGAACAAAGTAACACGCAAAGACGTCTATCCTCTGCCGCGGATTGACGACGCCCTCGACTGTCTACACGGATCTGCCTACTTCTCCTCTATTGACCTGAGGTCAGGATACTGGCAGATTTCCGTCGATGATAAAGACCGCGAAAAGACCGCATTTGTTACGCCCGACGAACTTTACCAGTTTAAGGTAATGTCGTTTGGGCTCTGTAATGCCCCGGCCACATTTGAAAGGATGATCGAATCACTCCTTCGTGGATACAAATGGTCGACGTGGCTGTGTTATCTCGCCGACATTTGAAAGCCACCTCAGCCGCCTGTCGGCAGTTCTCCAAGTTTTCAGGCAAGCAGGCCTTCAGCTCAACTCTGCCAAATGTCGTTTTGGCCGCCGCGAAATCACTGTGCTTGGCCACCTTGTGAGTGCCGAAGGCGTGCAGCCTGACCCCGACAAAGTTCGCGTTGTCAAAGACTTCCCTCTGCCTCGTTCCACTAAAGACGTACGGAGCTTTGTCGGCCTTTGCTCCTATTTTCGACGTTTCGTCAAGAATTTTGCCGACATTGCCCGTCCCCTTACGGAACTTCTAAAAAAGGAAACGTCCTTTTCTTGGGGTCCTGCCCAAGCCGATGCGTTTCGCACGCTGATAACTTTACTTACGTCACCGCCCATCTTGGCCCACTTTGACCCCTCAGCTCCCACTGAACTTCGCACCGACGCCAGTGGACATGGAATCGGCGCTGTTCTCGCCCAGCATCAACAAGGACGAAACCGCGTTATCGCCTATGCCAGTCGCCTTCTTTCCCCTTCGGAGTGCAAATTCTCTATCACTGAACGCGAGTGCCTCGCGCTAGTCTGGGCTGTCGGCAAGTTTCGGCCCTATTTGTTCGGTCGCACGTTTTCGGTCATCACAGACCACCACGCGCTTTGCTGGTTGTCCTCCCTCAAAGATCCGACTGGCCGACTGGGTCGCTGGGCACTGAAGCTGCAAGAATACAGCTTCGAGGTCAGTTACAAGTCTGGCAGACTGCACCAGGATGCGGACTGCCTATCCCGCCATCCTGTGGACCCTCCCGACTTGTCAGCACACGATTCGGACGTCTGTGTCTTCGCACTCTCCACTTTACCGACATACGCAGCGAACAGCTCAGCGATGCCAATCTGCGGTCCATTATCCACCGTCTGCGTTCTCGTTCCTCTGACCCATCTCTACAATTGTTCGTGCTCCATGATGGCATCTTGTACAGACGAAACACCACCTCCGATGGCCCCGAGCTTCTACTTGTTATCCCTGAAACACTCCGTTCGACTGTTCTTGAACAGCCTCATGACGCCCCAACTGCTGGACATCTTGGAGCAACTCGCACGTACGATCGCGTGCGGCGTAGATTCTTCTGGCCAGGCCTCCACCGTTCTGTACGCCGATACGTTTCTGCTTGTGAGTCCTGCCAGCGCCACAAGCATCCGTCCACGTCGCCAGCTGGTCCTCTTCAGCCGATAGATATTCCAGCTGTCCCGTTCTACCGCGTCGGGCTTGATCTCATCGGACCATTTCCAACATCTTTGAATGGGAACAAGTGGATAGCAGTAGCTACCGACTACGCGACGCGATACGCCATCACGCGAGCGCTACCGACAAGCTGTGCCACTGACGTTGCGGAATTTCTCCTTTACGACGTTATTCTCCACCATGGCGCTCCTCGACAACTGCTGACCGACCGCGGACGCTCATTTCTGTCCGAAGTCGTCGACGACATTCTTCGTTCGTGTTCCATACGTCACAAACTGACCACTGCATATCACCCGCAAACCAATGGCCTTACTGAGCGCCTTAACCGTACACTGACCACAATGCTCTCCATGTACGTTTCTGCAGACCACCGTGATTGGGACAGCACCTTGCCATATGCAACATTTGCATATGACTCGTCTCGTCACGACACCGCTAGCTTCTCCCCCTTTTATCTCTTGTTTCGCCGCCATCCCACATTGCCTTTCGAGACTCTCCTACCAGCACCTGTGCGCCCTCTTACAGACTACGCCCACGATGCAGCATCTCGGGCTGCAACGGCTCGCCAGATTGCAAGGGGTCGCCTTCAAGCTTCCCAACTATCCCAGAAGGCTCGGTACGACAGCAACCACAGAGTCCTCCATTACTCTCCAGGCTCACTGGTCCTCCTAAGGACACCTTGCCGCCACGTTGGCTTGTCATCCAAGCATCTTTCGCGTTACTCCGGGCCTTACAAGGTCTTGCGCCAGATCACTGACGTCACGTACTAGATCGCTCCGGTGCACAGCCGCTCTTCTGCCGTGCCTTCCACAGATATCGTGCACGTCTCCCGGCTTAAACCTTATATTGTCGGACACGATCATACCGCTGCTTAAGCGCCGAGACGGCGCTCTCGACGGCGGGGGTTCTATGTTACGCGCTATTCCGCGCAGTTAGCGGCGCATCCTGCCGAACCTGGAGGAATGCACCAAGAAGATGAAGACGACGATCAGAGCAACGCTCGTGCTGATGCTCTGCCATCTTGTCTGCTGCTCCCTCCTTGTATATATTGTGTAAATATAATTTCTGGTTATTCTTATCCCCGTGGCAATATGTTTGGAATCTAAGTTGCGTGACTGCTATGTATGTCTTTCTTTGTTTTTCTTTGGCTAAATTGTGCTATGCTTTTCTTTTTGTTAATACATGCCACTGCTGTATGTACTACACAAAGGTAGCTGCGGGCTCTTGTCAAGCTGCCTCTACAAATAGCAGCGTTTACCCGCAGCTTTCCTGTCAGTGCACTAATGAAAATAAAGATTATTATTATTGTTATCCATGTACCAGTTTTGCTGAAGCCTAGGCTTGGTCCGGGACAATTCCTTGTATAACTTTATTAATATTTGGTCTACCTGGGTAGATTTGGCATCCTTTTGGTCCTTTCTCCTTCCGGTCGATAGTCTTGACGTTTGCATTCGGATAATCCTGGTTTGTCCACATAAAATCTTGATAATCTCGGAATCCTAAAACCACGTCAACACTCGCTGGGTGGTGGTGCCCCAGCCACTTCATAACAAAATATTTCTGATTCGCCCATCATTGGGGTCATCTGGTCGATGCGCGGCATTCGGCTTCTGGCTGGAGGAGCAGAGCAGTCACCAGTGGAAAGAGCCTTGACACGTTTACACAGAACACTGATCGACTGTTTCAAACTCACTGCGCACTCGTGACTCGTTATTTCAGAAATATCCACAGCATCTCCACGGAGTGAGTGATGATGAGTGGGCGAAGCTCGGGATGTTCATCGTAGATCGTACCGAGTTCCGGATTAATTGAGTTAACGCGCACGCTACGAATCCTTATGGTTCAACTACGCACAAGTGAAATCTCCCACCGGCACTTCATTGCAAGTCAAGATCCAGTGCCTATATATATATATATATAGGTGGCCGGTAAACGGTTCTCCAGCGCGAGCAGTCGGTATTTTTCAATCAAGAAACTCGCTAGAAGACGCTGCCTGCGCCAACGTTCTCTTGCGGGTGAGGGCGCGTTCTCCATCTTTGCGAGCTGGTACAGCGTTCATCGAAGAGAGGCCGTTTCCATAGTCAACGTGCGCCTTTCGCTCTCTCTCTCTCTCTGTCTCTCTCTCTCTGTCTCTCACAAGACAATAGACGGAAGAGTGAGAGAGCTCGCACGCTGGGAGGCACGCGCCGAGGGCGAGCGCGAGCCTCCCGGCGGCGCGAGGTGGCTACATGCATACTACTACTACAGAGGAGGGAACGACCCACACCCTAAGGAACTTCGCCCCTAAAAGGACGACCGCCGCGGTGGTGCAGTGGTCAGGGTACTCGGCTGCCACCCAAAAAACGCGGGTTCGATCCCGGCCGCGGCGGTCGCATTTTCGATGGAGGCGAAAATGCCAGAGGCCCGTGTACTGTGCGTTGGCAGTGCACGTTAATGAACCCCAGGTGGTCTAAATTTCCGGAGCCCTCCACTACGGCCTTTCTCTCCTATCTCTTTCACGCCCTTTTCCCTACCCCCACGGACGCTTAGCCGTGCTCCCTACATGGGCTGCAGAAATTAGCGTCCCTTCCTAACCGAACCACAATCAATCAATCAGTCCCCTAAAAGGAAGTGGTGCTTCACTCGGACGCACTAAACACACATGCGAGCATGCACAGATACAACTCCCACCGACGATTCGTCGAACCAACCAATGGACTGGAGCATCACACGGAAGCACTAAACCAACGCGCGAGCGCGCGCGCGCATACACACACGCATCACACCGCCGCAAGCGAGTCGCTGCGGAAGATGGTTGTTGAAAACTCCCATGGTGAGGTTGTGACCACGTGGCCTGAAACTCTGCGGGTAGTATAATAAGGTCATGTCGTTTTTATACTTTGTCACTTAGCAATGGCGGTAAATTCACGACATGTGCCGTATTCACTCCGCTATGACGGAGTAAATGGTTAGGGCATGAGAGTTTTTGCGGTTGACACTCTGGTGAAAGCTCCCATCTCGGCTAATTTTTGCTTACGGGGTACGAATATTTTGGACAAATATGGACAAATATTCATTTTTGGACAAAATAATAGCCTGCTGTAATGCCAAGTGGGGCGATGCAGGTATGTCAAATAAATAAATAAATAAATAAATAAATAAATAAATAAATAATCTTGGAAATTCTACGGGCATGTCCGCACGGAGGTCTCGGTTGAACCAAAAAGTGTCCGGACTTGAGAGAGAGAGAGAGAAAAGAGGAGAAAGGCAGGGAGGTTAACCAGATATTAGACTCCGGTTTGTCCGGACTTGAGGCGGCACAAGCAGCCTATTGAGGCAGTAAGCCAGGAATCGGGAATGGCACTTTGAAAAGGCGATAAGGTTGACGTAGGTGTCGGCTTGTTCCTTGCTCTTGTAACGTAGAAAAGAGCCGGATGTAGAAGAAATGTACTGAAGTAAGCATGTTGTTGGGCTAGTTGCTTCATTTGAGCAAACAAATTTTAACTGCTCGGAGAAGGGGGGGGGGGGGGGACACAAAGACGTAGAAACGCACGGGCACACATTGAGCGCCGGCTTCTATCTGTACTTATTTCTTGAAGAAAGAACATTTAAACAGAACGGCAAGGAGCATGTCATGTGGCCGGTCATATATGGGTCAAACCGGCTGTTGCCTCACTGAACGTGCTCAGGAGCACCAGCGATCCTTGGGTACCGGCACGGGCAGTAGTCTCGCCCTACACTGCAAAAACAGCGACTGCATTAGTTGTTTTCTTCAGCTAGCGAAAATTCCTTTCAAAGGCAAGAACTAGAACTGAAAGAGAGATTATCGAGGCTTCAAGGGAGGGAGATATTTGTGTTGGTTCATCATCATTATCATTACCAAGAAGAGAAGTACATCATCTTAGATGGGCACATCAGGATCATTCCGGGCTCGTGTAGGATTATCTGTGCGACTACTCCTTCCCGCTCTGTTTAAATGTCCTTTCTTCAAGAAATAAAGACAGTTGGAAGCAGTGGCGCACCGACGGGGGGGTTTCGGGTGTTGTAAACCCCCCCCCCCCCCCCCCCGAGGCCGACCTAACCGCCTCCCCGTCTGTAACTGCTCCTATGTCCTAGAAGAATGTGGCGCTAATGTCTCTGCAAAACGCCGAAAACAATAAAAATAATCATCATCATTCATGTTACTATTATTTGGCATTTTATTTGCTTTACGATTCCTTCAGCTAAAGCAAGGAATTGACGTATTGCACAAGGTGCGCAAGTCGCATGCCCTTCGTGAAAATTTGAACCCCCCCCCCCCCCCTGACAGAAATCCTGTGTGCGCTACTGGTTGGAAGTCTGCGCTCTGTGTGTGTGTGTGCGCGCTTCTATGTTTTCGTGGCGTCTTCTTCGAGCAGTTAAAGCTTGTTTGCCTTGCTGTATTCCCGACACGGACAGCTCTCATTGGGCGTTAAAACACACGACTGCAGCATTTCAGCAGTACAGAACATAGTGTAAAAACCACATAAGGCAGTTAGACAATTGCGTCAGTTACCTGATCGTGATATATCGCAAAATGTTTGACTAAAGGTAGGCTCGCTGACAGTGACCCGGTACAACCAGAGCCACCTTCAAAGAGAAGGAAGGGCGTGGAGACAAGGACCGCAGCGGAAACAAAGCCGCGTCTTACATTATGGCTATTGCTCTGGGAAATATATTATTAATTATTGCCTAATAATGTCCATATTGCCACTTTTGTTATCAAAAAATGCCCGTCATCGAGGTTCTGCAGAGCGCTGACTCGAACAACAGACATTTCCTGCTTTTCTCTCTGACAAATTTCTGTTAACGGAGACTAACAGACATTTGTCCTACTGCCGAAATTTCCCGTCGAAGTGCCTGTAATTTTACATATATTTTTTCAGAGTTTAAAGCAATGCAGAGGAAGGCCGCGAGAAACAATGGAACAATTCATTAACCAACAACGCGCCCTTCACTCACGCCACAGAGGCGGCGTGGCACCAAGACGGAGGCATAGCAGCGAGACAGCAGAGTCCTGGGCGGACGAGCAACGACAAAGAACCAGGTAGGCGCGGTAGTTTTCGGCATCCAGGGCAGCCCGCGGCTGCCGCTTATGAAGCGTACAAGTGGGGCACGCGCATCGCCATTGCGCATTTTGTGCGCTATCAGCACATAGCCGGTGCCCTTGACTTCCACACAGGAGGCCAACTTAATTGCGTACTTTTCTTCAGAACTGGCACTTACCCATTCACACCGTGCAGAATTTCTGTATACCCAGACCACAAGAGGTCTTCTGTCAGTGGAAAGCTGCGACAGAAATTGCATGGTATGTCTACGTATTCAGGTGTAAGAAAGTTTGCAAAATGAACGATGCAGGACATCCACGGGGTGTGTGCATGAAAGCCTACAGGATGCAGGTAGGTCACTGCCGAAGAAGGGTGACAGAAAGTGTACGGGTTCTCCCTTAAAAGCAATGTTCAGAGTTTCGGCTCACCTCCGACGTCGGTTTTCCCTTGGAAGAAATGGTCAAACTCTATTCTTTTAAGGCAATTGAAAACTGATGTCAGAGGTGAACCGAAAGTCTTCCGCTGTAATAAGAGTGCCACACGGTGCTCGCGCAACTAAGAATCAATGACAAAATTTTGAGGTACGTACGTGGATGTCCGATTTTTCCCACTCGACATTTACTGGTGGCCTCTCTACTTGTGCCATACTGCATGCGTAAAAAAAATTAGTTATCGTAACAAAAAGTTTGAAATGTAGCGCAAGGTGGTAATCGATTGCTCTAGGGTATTCTTTATTACATTTCTGAGGTTGCAGAAGTCATTTTAATGCGTTACTTTCCTCGAGTAACGCGTACAAGACAGCGTTTAACCAAATGACAAATACTCGCTGCTGCCAAAGTAGCGCCGCTGACGCGCGAGAAGAGGTCCTGAAAAGCACGGAAAAAGAATGACGACCGCGAGAGCTGATCGCGGTCAATGATAGGGCTTTTAGAGGCCAGACGCGCACGCTCCGCCGGAGGCAAATAAGGAAGAGAAATAACAGTAAGCGCATATATCCGGTTCCAGCCGCTGGACGGCACACTTCCGGGATCACGGCGCCGGAACTAGACTGAGTGCGGAAGTAGAATTCCATTATACGCCCCACGACATCCTGACGCGGGAAATAAAGAGAAAAAAAATACTCGGAAAACAAAGGCCGCTTCCGCATGTTGCCCCGCAAGCCGCCCGTTACGTAAGCGGTCAGCACGCAACAAAAATAGAGGCCACCTGCTGCAACTTCTGTAATCGACTACACCAAGTTCACAGACGACGCGTGCGCTCTGGAATCGTGCGCTGCTTTCCATTCCTTTGTCCGGCGTATCTCGAGCGTAGCAAAATGGCAGCTAACATAGCATGGTATTTATTGTGCCAACGTGATAGGAGGGGGCACTCGGGGGATGAGTTGCGATATACTCGTGGTTTACTGCGAAGGAGCTATGAAACGGAAAAGGCCTGTGGTTTCAACGTATCGCAGCGCAAAGTCACACGGACGACGTAAAACAACACGCACAGCACTGAACTTATAAGTCGCTTTGTGTCCCTGCGCGCGCAGGTATATAGATATATGCGCGTTTCGTCAGGGAAAAAGGACTAAACCAGTAGATCAAGATTGCACAATGACGTCCCCAGGATTCCGGCTCACGCGCCGTCCGCGCCCCCTTCGCCCGTTTGCGGCGACGCGCCGCGTCACTCTATGGGAGCGGAGGACAAAACAGTTATAACTCCTCTCCCTTTCCTATTTTCTAATTGCTCTCCCTGTTTCAAGTGGCAAACGTAAAAACCGTCATCCTGCCGGAGTTACAGCTTCGTAGTAGCAGTATTCGCGGTTCCACGCGCATTTATAGATAAAAGCATTGGGTCTATGGGAGCCCTTTCAAATGTTGGTCACTTTTTCGCCTTTCAATCGCTACTGTGACGTTATTTTTTAAAATATCCAATTTCTCTCCGGGATTTAAGTAAATATCTTAGCTTTAAGATGGTCTGAAGCGTGTTGCAGTCACAAGGTAAAAAAAAGTTCCACGCTCATATTTATGACCGTGGACCAAGAAAAGAAACTGGTGGCGCCCTCTCGGCAGGGTAGCGCGCACGGTGCGGTGTCGCGGGAGAATTGAAATGGGCACCGTTGGTTCCGCAAGAATCTTTATTCATTTGTGCTGTCATGATTCCGTGAAACAATAGTTAGATACTTTGCGACATTGTTCCTTGGGGCGGTATGGTGCAGCGATCAGCGTAATATTTGTTAGTAAGGGACAAGATATTCAGTGTGTGTTTGTATATAGCCTATTTCTACAGAGGGTGCTTCAGCTAAATTCCGGCACTCTTTTAAAAAAATCTACGTGCATGTTAAGAGAATGAAACGAACTTAGTATTATTCAATCTCGTCTTGACCACCTCAAACTACTTTTAATATGACCTCAGGTAATTAGTTCTCCTCAATTACATAGCCAACTTTTAAACGGTGGCTTTATAAGCTATCTGTCCCATAGGGAAGTTGTAAAGCATGTTCTACAGTGTCGATATGATGTATTTCCATGCTGTAAGGGGAATACCTTTAATTATTTTGGGATTATGAGAAGGTACGCAAGGTTTAAAAAGTACCACGTGACCAGGCGCTTGTGCACCTAGTCACGTGGTACATTTGCAGCGTCATACTTGCTGAGAACGAACCACCGACGATGACTGCGCTGCATTGACACAAGAAAAGATTACATGCGGTGGCCCCACGTTTAGCCCTTTCTGCCTGCTCATGCACGCCGTCTCCATGCATCATCGATAGTTCATTCTCGGAGCATTTGGGAGAGCTGATTTTGCTGCGAGAGGGCGCTAGTCACGTGCTATATTTTCAGATTGTGCGCACTATCTTGCAGGTAAGAAAAATTAAAACTATTTCACTTATCATCATCGAAATACATTATTTGGGACCTAATCAACATGCTTTACAACTTCACCGTCGTACATATTGCGTTCTAAGCAACCGTTTACGAGTTGCCTAAGTAACTAATAATAAATAATTACCTGAGGTAATTAAAAATTAGCCCAAGTTTGTCAGAACAAAAGTGAATAACACTAAGCTTGTTACATCCCGTAACGCGCACGTGGAACTTTTTTTTAATGGTGGCGCAAGTTGGTTATTTTACCGAATAACTTAGCGAACTTTAAAATCTGCCTTAGCAAAACGTTTTCTTGGGCTAGTTGGTTCATGACTTCTTTAAAAATTGTAGCGCAAAGGAACACACGGACAAACAAAGAGCACAGGACGGGCGCTAACTTCCAACTGTGTTTATTGAAGAAACGTACATACGTACACTTATACAAGTCACAAGGGGCGGCAAGGGCATGACACTCGCGTTAATCAGGAAACTACGAGGAATATCATATCTTGAAGCAATGTGCCATGAAATCGTATCTGGACACATTGCATGCTCCATGACTTTTCAGTTTTCACGCCAGTCCATTTGATTACAAAAGTGACGCTGCAGGAGGAAGGAAACAAGACCAAAGGAAGCAATAAGCGTTGCTAGCAGAAACTTTGTAGGATTAGGTCGCACAGAGCGAACGCCAACGGTTCTGCATAACACACACACACTGGAGGACAGTCAACAATACTTAGAGGGCCAATGGGCTGCGTCACATACAATAAAAACCGGCAAAACCACAACAACACTTAAAGGCCAATGGGGTGCGTCACAAAACAAGAAAAACCATACCACGACTTCCACGAATTATTTGCAACAATATAATACTTGATCTTTAAATCAATAGTACATTCAGTTACATATTTTTCTCTCAGTCCCAAATCAAAACTCTTAGATACATATTTGCTTTTTTCACTTGAATGTAGATACTTCTGGGGTTGTAATCTATATAATGTATAATGCTGTATTCTATATAATGTCTTTTTATGCAGTGTATATGTCTTATATTTTGTTTCTGGATGACAATCGCGTTATCATGTTTGTTTTCTACACAGTGCAATAATTTAGTTTTCGATCTGTGGTTCGTATATGTATTAAAATCACAACTACAATGTGTACGCCCTGTCATGGCGCACTGCCCGTGAGGTGCCATATCGCCATGTTTACCGCGGTGCTGCTACCGCTCCGACTTTTTACTGTATATTTATTTTCTGCTTTCTTTTTTGCATGGGGCTGTGAACTAGTCAAGCTGTCTAACACAGCTTTTTTTCACAGTCCTTTCTTTCTGTACGACAGAATGGAAAATAAACTTTTACTTTGACGGTGAAAAAAAAAATACTTAAAGGCCAAAGGGGTGCGTCACAAAACACAAAAGCCAGCCAAAAAACGGTAACAGGTCTTAAACGTACAAGAAGGCGTCAATAAAACGGGAAAAGTAAAAACAATAGGTAAAAAGATAAAAAGGTAAAAAAAAGACAGATGCACTTCCCCAATGGGGTGAAAATTTTTTATACGTGTCCATCCAGGAAGGTCACTTCACTGTTCAAGAGTGTTAATGAAGGCGTGCTAATGCAGTTGTCACCGGCCTTTAAAATGTAGTAGGCGTCAACTATCTCTCTTTCCGTCCTATCTGGTGCCCGCTTCTTTTCGAAACTAGTGCGCGCAAACTCGGGTGTGCACCCGCATCTTTTGCAATGCTCGGCCAGGTGCCCTCCAGAGTTGTTCTTAACATTCAACGCATGCTCTCTGGCTCTATCATTGAAACACCGACCTGTTTGCCCTATGTAAACTTTATCGCAGCTGAGCGGGATTTTATGAACGGCTTTTGTTTCACATTCGGTGAAAGTAGTGTAGTGTTTCTTATCACAATTCTTGCTCTTTCTTTTTGAAGTCATGGGGCATACCTTTGAAAGTTTGCATGGAGCCGTGAACACAACATTGACATTGTATTTTGAGAGTACCTTCTTCAAATTGTGCGAGATACGGTGTACGTACGGTATTGCTACCGTGGGTCGCCTCTCACGCTCATTGGGCTCCTTGCTTCCGATACCTTTAAGCTTCTTTAGTAGGGACTCGCACACACTAGAGACCAATAAGGCAGGGAACTTGGAAGCGTGGAGGCAAACGGTCCTGGAAACACCAAATGTAAGCTAGTTTTCAACAGCAAATTGACCGCCGTTCAGTGTTTGATGTGATCCTTCGACTGCAAAAATGAGGCTTCTTTCGCAAAGTACCACAAACACAGAGGGTTCTACTAGTTGTACGCGTCCGTCTCTCGTCCCCTTCAAACCGCATTCCAACCGGGCAGGCACCGCGGCCGCCATCCCCCCCCCCCCCCCCTTTCCTCCCATGTTTACTAAAAAGTGGCAATCGAATGAGTTTCGACACATCCCTGGTCGTCATGGTGGTGCAGTGGTTACGGGTGAAAAGTAAGCAAAAGGACAGAAAGTTGAGCGAGTTGGTAACAGTCCATAATCAAAAGAAGAGGCGTGCAGGACACGGACACAAGGAGAGCAGTGAACAACACGAACGCCGACTAACAACTGATGCACAGCACAGAGGCGAAAAAGAAAGAAGACACACAGCTTATCTGCGCATGCTCGGAATGGTAGCGCCACCTGTCAATCGGTCACAATTGCGTGAAAGAATGTATTCAAGAACAAGGGCAGGAGTCCGGTTTCATAGATAGATGCGGAGTTTCCACAGGTACCTTTCTAGAAATTCTTTCCATGTACTTAACGTCAACATTAGTTGGATACAGGGAAGGCGTGTTTGTGCAGAAATCAGGGATTTGTATAGGTTCAAAGGTAGCCCCTATTCTAAGTGATCTATACCTGAGCAAGTTTGACTGCCGTTTAAAATAGGCCTTAGGGGACCGCATCATTAGGGTATTTCGGTATGCGGACGATTACTTGGTACTTTGTAGTAAGGATGATTTTGAATCCGTCGTCACCTATGTAAGCGATCAATTTAAACTTAATGGAGATGGTCTAAGGTTTACGAAAGAACTACCGGAGAGAAACGTAATACAATTTTTAGATATCTCGTTGTCATTTGAGCAGAATCACGTGTGTTGGCAGTATTCTCCTAGAGCATCTAAGCCGTTGTTAAACTTTGACTCCAAGCATTCGAAAGTAGTAAAAAACGGAATAGCCTTGTCCTGTTTAAAGTCAGCCCGATCGAAGTCGTGCGTGCACCGTTTGACCATTAGCTTTAATGCGCAGGTCGAGCGCCTCTTAGATGCAGGTTACCCTAGACTAGCCATAGCCACAGTAGCTGAGCGTCTTAAGAAGTCCATTTCAACCGGAACGAAAGCTGTAGCAGAGAGTAACATTAACAAGAAAAAGGTCGTGAGTATTTCGTATATCCACGCAGTTTCGCACAGGCTTAAGAAAGTAGGAAATAAATATGGGGTTAATGTTGTGTTTACGGCTCCCAATAAGTTAGGAAGGGTTTGTGCTGCAGTGCATAGAAGAAATGAGCAGATGGAAGGTAAGAAGCGAACGGATATCTGTCCGGTTAAGCACCTAGCCAAGAACAACTTCACCGACTGTCGCATGGGTGTAGTTTATAAGATTCCCTTTAGCTGCGGACGTTTTTATGTAGGGCAAACTGCGCGTTGTATTAATCAAAGATTAATTGAACATAGAAGGTCGCTATCAGGTGGAGCACCGTCTAATCTATCTTTGCACTGCCAGGTCTGTAGCTGCACGCCCGAGTTAGACGAAACCGAGATCCTGTACAGACATAAGAATAAAGACACGCGTTTATTGGTTGAGGCCTGGCATGTCAGTATTAGTGGAAGTGCATGCGTGAGTCAGCCGTCGATTAGCTGAAACAGAGAGGAGATAGAAAGCCTTAGGAGTTGTCTATCGCGAAGACCGGCACGTGTAACCGATTGACAGGTGGCGCTACCATTCCGAGCATGCGTAGATAAGCTGTGTGTCCTCTTTCTTTTTCGCCTCTGTGCTGTGCATCAGTTGTTAGTCGGCGTTCGTGTTGTTCACTGCTCTCCTTGTGTCCGTGTCCTGCACGCCTCTTCTTTTGATTATGAAAAGTAAACAGTTCTACAACGTTCATTGTCTGAATAGGTTTGGTGAGTGAAGAGAACTGCGTGATATCTCCAACCAATTTTATGTAAGGTGTCCAACGTTTCCACATATCCAACGTTTCAAAGCCCGCACGGCTCCTTCACCTGACGAGAGTTCCGATGTGGGCTTGTTGGTGGTTCATTTGAAAAGGTTTGATGTATCGCAAAACAACACACGGACACGAGAAGGCACATATGGACACCACACAGCTCAACTAGCAACAACATGTTTATTTTCAAAATCAGCCCGCTTATAAACCGTAATCGCCAAGCAGATAGTTCAGCACGTGGAATCACTCAGATATATGCGCGACAGTGTCATTCTACCAAAAACGAAATCATAACAGATAACACCGTGTATCACCGCTTACGCAGGAAACCCAGCTCCTTAGGTGACAATGCTATCGAAGGCTTGCTAATGCACAAATCACCAAGTGCATCGATAAGTTCCGCTTCCACGTTTAGACGCGTGGTCTCATCCTTATGTCGACCAACAATGACAGTGTTATGGAACAAAGGGCGGCAACCACATGCATGAACGTGAAGAGCGAGAAACCCTTCAAGCGGCAGCTTATTCGACTTGTAATTGCGCTCTTTCAATCGCTCATTCACGCACCTGCTAGTTTGGCCGACGTATTGTTTCCCACACGAGAACGGAACACGATAAATAACACACGTCTTGCACTCAACGAATTTGTTTGTATGCTTTTTTGTGCAGACAACTTTCTGCCTTCTAGATGGATTTGTCATTGTACACAATTTCCCGAGTTTATCAGGCACAGAAAATACCACCCTAATATTGTCACGCATAGCTACCTTCTTGAGATTATGTGACAGCTGGTGAACATATGGAATTACGGCCGTGCATCTCGTTTCTGCCGTTCTGTGATCATGAGCATTTGCCTGGCGTGCACGTCCGCGAATTCTTTTCAGCTCTTTTTCTACAACAGAAACTAAAACATGGTCTGGATATCCAGATTCTTGCAGTCGTGCGATCTGATTATGGAAGCTTTGCTTTGTTAAGTGGGCACATGACTTGTTCAATGCATTGCCGAGGCATGTAGTCGCAATACCTCTCTTGGTTAGTTTGGAATAATTCGAATGAAATGGGAGTAAGGCTTTTTGAGCACCTGGGTCATAGCAGCAGCATAGCCGGTTGTCAAAAGAAATGAGTCTTAAATCTAAAAACCTAATAATACCATCACTCGGCCACTCAACTGTCACTTCAAGCGGCTTAAAGGGTCCCTGAAACGTTTTTTTCGACATTGCGTCACTGATGAGGCAACACAATTCTTAAATCATTCACGCCATAAATAAAGCGAAGTACCATGCGCTAAGGCAGCTATGAGCTTATTTCTGTCGCCTTCCTCCTTACCACTGCTGTTCCTCCTCAACTCGATCAGCTGCGGAGTGTGCGCTAGCGACGACAGCGCCTCCCGCGGCAGCCGCTCTGCCGAGCCTCCCGTAGCGGCATAGCGCCCCGATATCCTCACTGAGGTCGCCCACCTCGGCAGTGCTAACCTCTGTAATAGAGCGCCGGCGACTCGTGTGTATGCCGCCAGATGCCGCGACGATACCGTTGGCTGAAACGAAGGAGTACGTTGTAGAAGCACGTTGTTCGCAGCTAGGTTTTGAAAATTACGTGCACGTCACATGTTAGGGGGCCAATCAGCGGTCTCGCATTCCATCGCTCGATGGGCGGGGGCGTTTGAAAACGCATTTCGCCGAGCCGCTGCGATCTTTCGCGATGCACGTGTTCAAAGCCTTACTGTAAATTACACACTTTACGTAGAGCGCTGAAATCTGTCATGTAATGATCCTAATGACTCACTCTACCGGATCAGCATGTTTTCACAAAATCGTCAAAACCGTTTCAGGGCCCCTTTAAGGCCAACGCGAAACACATCCAACACCTTGGTACTCGCACTTTCGAAATTTTCCTGCGAGCTGTCGATAAAAATAATAAAATCATCAACATAACGAAAAACTTTCTTTGCCTTTGTTCCTTCGAGACGACAAGCCACGTTTTTGTCAAGTTCCGCTAGAAAAAGGTTGCTTAAGACAGGCGCTATACATGACCCGATAGAGATACCCTTTTCTTTTGCAAAAGAATATCATTGTTCCATTTGATGAACGTCGATGTAAGATAAAATTTCAGCAAAGTAATAAAACCATCAGCAGACACCCGACTCAACAGAAAACTTGACTACCGCAAATTAGTCAATGCTTCACTTTGTATCGAATTCATACACGTTAGAAGTCTAACCCATAAAGTTGCCAGCTGTAACTTCCATTCCGAAACATACGCGCACTGATAGAGAACAATAAGGTCTTTAAAATCTTAACACTGAAGGTGACACTTGCCCTAGACGACACGCTTACTACGACCGACCAAACGGGGAAACAACACTAAGCACTGCCTGGCTTGCTCCTGTGAACGCACTCAAGGATCACTCCAAAGAACAAACGAAAGGATTTTACGAAACACCCAGGAGATATCTTTGACAGCTAGTACAAAAAAATACACAGAATCGCATTAGAAAAGAAAAAAACTGTCCTAAAAGCTTATACGGAAATAGAAAAGAAACGCCGTCTCGCACAACGCCTGCCGTTATCAGAAGTACGATATTGATAAAAGGAAACACCAAAAGAAGCCAGAGTTTGAACATAATCAAATCAATTATATTTTTTAATTTTGCGTACGTGTGTTCCAATTACAGCATAATATTGCCAGTGGAGGCAGCAGTGGTTACTAACCCGACTACTCCTCTCAGTAGTGCCGAGGAACTCTCGTATGCGTCTAATGTGTTAAAATGTCAGAAAAATTCAGTAAAGCTGTAGAAGCTCCCATCAGTACCTTTTTACCTACCTTTCTGTAAGGTGTGTAGAACAAGAGCGGCGAACGCGATCGTCGATAAAAATTCATCAGAGGTTAAACGTGTCGACTGTTATACTGCACATTTTTCTGTCGTCACTGATGCTCGCGTACAGTCTGGAATCTACTCAAACACAGGCGTCGGACATGCAAAGTTAGGAGAGTGGTCATCATTTGTGAAGCAGCACGCATGCAACATCGCACGCGGCTGGTGCCGAGCGGTAACGCCCGTCACAACAATGTTAAAGTTGGTTATCCCCGTGAAGCAACAGGAATGTGCGTGTCAATATTGCCTTAATGTTACCTGTAGAGTTATATGTGACGGATTCAAACTTCGTGGCATGTGCATCAGTATACGTAAATACAAAAATAGGTTTCGGGATCAGATTTCCCGGTTAGTGTGCGCATTGTGGGGTGTCAGTTGTGAGGTTTTCACAAACACAGGAGCGCCATCAGCATTGTAATTTTTGGGTATGCGCTTCAAAAGACGTGTTGGCGCGAATACCTGAGTGTCAGTAATTGGCGAATGGCCGCACCGTCTATATACGTGCAAATGGACATCTGGGACGCATATCGAGCCGCAGCAGCGGCCATAGGCGCATTGGTATATTTTGTTTATGCGCCATGTAACTTCACATTACCTGCGCTTTTTTGTTTCTAGGAAAGGAGGCGGTGGAGATGATTGCAGTAACCAACTACAAGTGAACTTCATTTTCCCTTATCTGACGTTCCAGCGCTAACTTCAGGCTACGTCCGAAGCTATAGGTTATCATTAGATCCCCAACGATGCCATACTACTATATATAGTTACAGCGGAGCTACGCGGTCACCTACTGGTGACCTCACACCGCCCGTCTATGTTTTGGGGGCATAATGAACCGGTTATGAACTGAAGCACCTGGACTTAGGATCTATCTGCCTGCTAAATGCGATCTTGCTGGATCCATTTACAGCGGAGCCACTTTTATATACAGCCACTTTTATGGCCCGAAGACGCGTAATGAGCATGTTAAGTTATTAATTGTTGGGAATTATTACTGAGTCTAGTTAAAAATTTAAGTTCAACTTGATCTTTTCGATTATACAGAAACATCGACTAAAACTTATTTACACCATTTCCACCTATTTCCACAAGGGTGGTGATTTTTCTTTCTGGGCTTTTATCTTTGTACGAGGAATGCCCGTGTGTGCACACGTGATCTTACCACCGTTAATAGTGACGAAGCTGAGCAACATGTCAAGTTATTCATACCGTGGCCTATGAGTCGTATGTACATTCGAACTCTTCCATATGGTAATTTTGGAAAGCGAACGAAATGCGAGTTTCCACCTTTACCCCATCCCCATAGCGTCAACAAGGGGTTCAGTCGTGTTAACTTCACGTGACTGTCGTGTAATGTGGAACTATTTAAAAAATGCATTAATCGACTAGTTCTTGAAGTTTAGTTTCAGGGCTAGCTAGATTACGGTTGGGCGAGCGATCGTGTTTGCATGGCCGGTATGCGGGCAGCTGCACCTTTTGTCGTTTCCTTAGTTTTCGCGCGCTCAAGTAGACATTAATTCAGGCTACGTATATGGGGAATGAGTCTGTGAGAAATTGTTCTGACAAGTTTTCAGCCTTTGATGGTCATTTAACGCAGGATGCCGCGAAAATCCCGGCGTCATGTATTTACGGCAAGCTCATTCTGTTTGCAAACTGCGCACATGTTCCACTCCTGGCCCAGCAAGAGCACCCTTCGGGGATACTATGAACTTTTTCTCCAGAGTTGTGTTTTTGTAGGAAAGGAGGGGGACTCGGGCTTTGTTTACGCCTTCGCATCGTCTACCGCTTGTACGTACGGTCGTGCGTGGGCGGGCAGTGGCTGGTTCCCGGCAGTTCCTTTTCTTTTTGTCCGTTTCTTTTCTCTCCTCTTTTTTTCATTCTTTTTTATTTACTCAGCAGCATGATTTACAGGCGTCGACTAGCGTTTTTGTTATCAGAAAGGAATGGGAGAGGCGGGAACGAAGGTGAGAAGGAACGAGACTTGCTGAGACCGTCGGCTCTGGTGAATGGCTAGGCTGAGTACGCAGGCTACGCATTGCAGGGATTATGATATAGGAGCGGCTGCGCGCCGCGGTCCGTTTTGTTACCATACTGAGCAGTGAAGATGGCCGGAGTTTGTGCCACCTGCGAGGCAGATAGCGGCGCCCAGTCTCACGCAGTGCGCGCCCGTGCTGACGCCCGCGGTGAGCCGCGATCGGGTGTGAGCTTTTTTTATTTTTTCGTGTCTACTGAACGCGCTGTCGTTGTAAAATTCACCCTCTATTGGGCAAAACTAAATTGCATATGATCTGTTGAAGAAATACTGTGCGATAGTCAAAGGGCACGTCTTTGCCGTTTTTGTTGATTCGCCGAGCAGACCGATCGTTGCTGGACTTGTCGGGCCCGCTTCTTGCGGTCATATAGCCGAGCTTGAGTATCGATGTCCAGTTCGTTTTGCAACGTTCGCCAGATATGAAGGGTTCGGATATTCCCTGGAGCTTCCAGAGGGTACGAAGTTTTTCCCGCGAATACTGCTCCTCCTCGTCAAGAGCAGAACGGTACAACTTGAAGAATACGCAGACGCGAACTCTCCGCGCCTGGTCATGCGCGTTGCATATTTCCTCCGACAAGAGTTTCCTTTTGCTGTAGTTGGTAGCGCAATGATGAAAAGTGCACACTGGCTTTCTGCTGGCCTTATGTTGTCTCGCACCACGATAGAAGAGCAAAAAGAAAGGCCAGGTTAGCCTGGAAAATGCATAAATTGTTCGACAGCTCCACACATCCAATCGTCAGCGCGCGCGCAAGGCGGAAATGCATTAAAGGTGCTCCAGTTGCTTAGTGGGGCTTAGTCATGAAAGCAGCTTAGAAATGATTGCGCATTAGTGAAGCATACCCATTCACGCTGAACAATTCTTTTTTTCAAACGGTGGGTTTTTCAGCGCAGGACCCAAGTTCGTTCGAATATATATTCCCTGACAGTTTGCTTTTCTGACGTAAACAAATATTAAAAAAGCAGCCCATTTCACCACACCTTTACAGTGCCTCTTTTTACGTTTAAAATCGGTCATCTGCAGGCCCATTATCTCTGTGCAGACATTCGCTGAATATTTTGGTATGACACGTAATGGAATGTCGTTATTGAGTTATAAAGAAAACAGGAAAACATAATACTACTAGTGGCACGCCTTTAATTGTCAATTAGTTTTCAAACTGCAGTTTTGTGCGACCTCACGGCTCATTGATACATCGGACGGCAGCAAAGGCAAAGATATACATGGAAAAAACACCGCGAACACAAGGACAATGAAAAATGCCGCCGCATCTTCCCACGGGGGGAACTCGAGTAAATGCGTCGCAGAGTGGTGGGAGTATCGCGTGAATGTTGCGTAATTGGGTATGGTATGGGAATGCTTAATTGTTATTTCGTATTTATTGAATGAAGGAGAAGCGAAAGCAAGGAGTGTAAAGTTAAAGTGTGTCTTTATTGGTTGGTGCCGTCGTTGTATTGGACGGCACCAAGTTGGGCGCTTGCGTCCACGAGCAGCGTCCGGGGCTGCGTCTCGTTCACGACGTTTGCATGCCGCTTCTCGCTCACGTACCTGGGGTCTTAAAGCTCGCTGCTCACGTTTCGCCGCTGCTTCTCGTGCACGAAGTTCGTAATCCGCAGCTCGGCGTTGCCGTTTCGCAGAAGCGTCGCGCTGCCCGAGTGATGGATTGAATTCCGAACGCGCGCTCCGCCGCTTATATACACACCGCCCGCGTACGAGAGAGAAGAGTACGGGGGAGAGATCCGTACCCCCCCTGCGCATGCTCGGCTTGCTGAACGCCCGGTGGGCCGGCACGAGACGAGCCGAACATGCGCAGTGGGGGTGTGGACGGCGCCGCCGAAGCGCGACATCGTGCGACTAAGAAATGCAAGTTGGGAATTGTTAGTTGGGAATTCGCAAGATAATTCAAGGGATTTTGCGAATTCCCAACTAACAGAAGGGCACGCATTTGGGCTGGTTGGTTCATGATTGCAAGAAGAGGAAAACAGCGCCGGACACAGGACAAGGATCGTGGCGGCACGCTTATGCAGGACGATTGTTGCAATAAACACATATGGTTGTTAGTCAGCGCCCGTGTTTGTGCTCTTCCTTGTCCTGTGTCCGGCGCTGTTTTCGTCTTCTCCCAACTAACTATTAGATTTCTGGATCTGCGTATCAAATGGTGCTCCGAGTACGTCTGTTGGTGTTTTGAACCGCGCAGTAAGAAACCTATCTTGTCTTTCCATAGCGCCCATTCGAAGCTAATAAAAAGAGTGATCGCTAAGCTTTGCTTGTCCAACGCGCTTAGGAAGTCCTGCGTTCATTGTAAAAGTGACAGTTTTCGTGCGCAGGTTACCAGACTGGTAGGAGCAGGTTATCCTCGTCACGTGCTGGCGTCAGTCGCACAAAAGATGATAAAGGAAATAAGCCTGTCTGGGTCTGACGATCGCGTGAGTGTTGATAAATCCAAACAAGAGAAACTTCGTAGGTGCACTGTAATTCCCTACATTCATAAGTTCTCTCACAACTTGAAGCGAATCGGCCAGCGCGTTAATGTTAGAGTCCCCTTGAGCGCGCCTAATAAGCTCTCAGCCTTCTGCAATCGCTTCAACAAAACCCCCCAAACCAGTCTTCTCCTGTGGCAAGAAACATGCTCCGCCATTTCTCCCTTGCATTGGGCGTGTGGTGTACCGATATATCCTTGTCTTGTGGGAAGTTTTACGTAGGACAAACGGGCAGATGCCTGAATGACAGGCTTCGCGAAAATAATAACGTCACCAGCACCGTTAGAGGCCACCTTGGCAATCATTGTAAGCATTGTAGTTGTAGCCCCCTATATAAGAGGTGTGAAATTCTAGCAAAAAGCCCCTCCCAGTTGACGCGGGAAATTATAGAAGCACATATGATCGCTTCGTTGGAAGATAACTGTGTAAGCACACGATCTGTCGCTCTCTTAGACAAAGGAATTGCATATCTTTCCGCTGACAAGCCTTAGATCACCGTTTTTATAATGTACAGTCGTGAGCAAAAGTTTGGAGACCAATGGGTGCCACAAACAGCTATTTTTCTTTGCTGTCCGAGTAAGTTGGCTTAAATCAGGTGGTTCAGCCTAGGTGCACTTGTTCGACCGATGTAATGCAGTGGTGCAATTCCATGTTGTAGAGCTGTGCTACTCGGAATTTAAAGTTTTTTCTGGTGCCATGGTATCCAAACTTTTGCTCGTGACTGTACATGCAGCATGTGTGGTGATGACATTTGCTCATTCTTTCATGTGTTTGTTTTTATCATCAGATGACCTTTGAATCTTCCTGTGTGTTTATCATTGTATAACACCTGTGACGAGGCTCATCATATATGTACGTTTTCGCCGAAATAAAATCAGTTGACAGTCAGCGCTCCGTGGTATGGTGCATGTTCCTTTTTTCATCGTCCTTGTGTTCGCGCTGTTTTTTTCCATGATGCTTGACCAACCAGCCTGCAAATCCATCCTAAAAGATATACATTCCTGTACCAACATAAATTGCATATCTCGGCAAACTATGACCATATTGTCACGTGGCTGTGACACACGCAGAACTTGAGACGAAGCACGCAGGACTCAAGCTGATGTCAGGTGAACTGTTTATGGGCGAACTTGTCCCCAGCAAAACAAGGTCAATCACAATTCGCAGCAACAGCGGCATGAACAGTCGTCGGTCGACGGAAAGACTGACAAACGGCGTAATGCATCGGCTTTTATACCCGCGTCATAACACGTTCTCGCATTATCTCTGGATTCCAGAAGTTACTGAAATGTGCGCTTCAAGCATGCAAAGTTTCAACAATGGTCGACACGGTTCCAAAGTGGCATGCAAGATAAACGCGGCCTGCGTTGCGTGTAACAGAAAGTGATAACAGCGCTCCCCACAAACAATCAAAACGAGCGCGCGTGTCACTGGGAAGGGATAATGGCTTCCCACTTAAATCAAAACAACCACACGTGTCACTACCCCCCTCTGAAAAAGCATCGTCCCGATGCTAAAAGACAGAACATCAAAGTGAGAGTACATGCAATAAATTACATTAACAATGCGTCACAGTTAATCAGCGCGCGTAATAACGTTTAAGTCGCACCACGCGTACAACTTCAGGTCGGGCGCGCCGCCGCTGGGATGGCCTTAAGCCATCGGGCACGACCTCATAGTCCAGTTCACCACGACGTTGTACTACCTTGTAGGGTCCAAAGTAGCGCCGCAAGAGCTTCTCACACAATCCCCGTCGTCGTATGGGCGTCCAGACCCAGACAAGGTCGCCGGGTTAGTATTCGGTGTGGCGTCGTCGAAGGTTGTAGTGGCACCTATCGACCGTCTACGCAGGCGGGCTAGCTGTCGAGTTTCTTCGGCGCGCTCCACGTAGCTGGCAACGTCGAGGTCTTTTTCGTCGGTACCGACCGGTAGCATGGCGTCAAGCGTCGTTGTTGGGCTCCGTCCGTAGACATGCCTGTATGGAGCAAGCTGCGTCGTTTCTTGCAAGGCCGTGTTGTACGCGAAGGTCACATACGGAAGTATGGCGTCCCACGTCTTGTGTCCGACGTCGACGCACATGGCCAGCAAGTCGGCGATGGTCTTATTTAGACGCTCGGTGAGGCCATTCCTCTGCGGGTGGTAGGCGGTCGTTCGGCGGTGGTTCGTGTGACTGTACTTCAAGATCGCCTGAGTTAGGTCAGCCGTAAAGGCCGTACCTCTGTCGGTGATGAGGACCTCCGGGGCTCCCTGACGCAGGACGATGTTCTCGATGAAGAACTTGGCGACCTCGGCGGCAGTGCCCTTGGGCAAGGCATTTGTTTCGGCATAGCGGGTGAGGTAGTCAGTCGCTACGACGATCCATTTATTGCCGGAAGTCGACGTCGGGAACAGCCCCAGTAAGTTCATGCCGATTTGCTGGAACGGCCGTCGAGGTGGTTCGATGGGTTGCAGAAGTCCTGATGGCCTAGTTGTCGGCGTCTTGCGTTCCTGACAGTTTCTACATGTCTTTACGTAATGGGCGACGTCGGCAGTGACGCGAGGCCAATAGTACTTCTCTTGTATTCTTGATAGTGTGCGAGAAAAACCGAAGTGTCCGGCTGTCGGGTCGTCGTGTAAAGCTTCCAGAACCTCTGGACGTAACGCTGAAGGCACCACGAGGAGGTGGTCGGCGCGGAGCGGCGAGAAGTTCTTCTTGAGGAGAACGTTGCTCCGCAGGAAAAACGAAGCCAGTCCTCGGCAGAATACTTTCGGCACGTCGGCGGTCTTGCCTTCCAGGTAGTCCATGAGGCTCTTGAGCTCTGGCTCAGCTCGTTCGTGTTCCGCGATGTCGTCGGTACTTATGGGTCCCAAGACAGAGTCGTAGTCCTGGTCACCCTGGGTCGGCGGATCGACGGGGGCGCGAGCCAAGCAGTCGGCGTCGGAGTGCTTCATCGGCTCTTGTAGACGACGGTAATGTCAAATTCTTGCATTCTGAGACTCCACCGTGCGAGGCGCCCTTATTGATCTTTCAAGTTAGCTAGCCAATTTCAATGGCCTGCAGAACAGGTAGGGGCCGAACTTTCATGTAGCCCAGATGATGGCAAGGCATTCCTTTTCTGTGGTGGAATAATTCGCTTCTGCCTTCGAAAGTGACCGGCTAGCGTAACTGATGACCCTTTCAAGTCGGTCGGTCCTCTGCACGAGAACGGCACCGAGCCCTGTGCTGCTTGCGTCCGTGTGAATTTCGGTGTCGGCTTTTTCGTCGAAGTGTGCGAGTATTGGCGGCATTTGCAGGCGTCGCTTTAGTTCTTGAAATGCCTCGACTTGCGGCGTTTCCCGTTTGAAGTCGACGTCGGCCTTCGTGAGGTACGTCAGCGGCTCGCCGATCCGCGAACAGTTCTTGACGAAGCGCCTGTAATAAGCGCAGAGGCCAAGAAATCGGCGTACTGCTTTCTTGTCGGTGGGCGCAGGAAAGTCGGCGATCGCAGCTGTTTTCTGTGGATCAGGGCGTACTCCCGACTTGCTGATAATGTGGCCAAGCAACAATAGCTCCTCGTAGCGAAGCGGCACTTTTCTTGCTTCAGGGAAAGTCCGGAGGCTTTGATTACCCGAAGAACAGCTTCAAGGCGCCGGAGGTGTTCATCGAAGCTGGAAGCAAATACGAATACGTCGTGCAAGTAGACGAGGCAAGTCTGCCACTTCAAACCTGCGAGTACTGTGTCCATAACCCGTTGGAACGTCGCAGGCGCCGAGCAAAGACCAAAGGGCATGACTTTCATCTCGAACAGGCCGTCTGGTGTTATGAGGGCAGTCTTCTCTCGGTCTCTCTCGTCTACTTCGATTTGCTTCGTCAGACTTTTCATTTCAAGAATTCAAGCATTCAGCATTTCAAGAGTCTTCTCGATGGTCGTCGCCTCGGAGAGGAACTCTTGTACCGTCTTCGGGGGGTTTCTTATTAACCCGGTTTTGTGGTCCATCGACGAAAAATACTTTGCGTTGTAGAGTCGATCCAAAGCATCGCCTATTCGTGGGAGAGGATACACGTCTTTCTTCGTAATCTTGTTCAGGCGACGATAACCGACGCAAAAACGTAGGGTTCCATCCTTCTTCCTCACTAACACCATGTGATGCCCATGAGCTCGTAGACGGCTGAACGATGTCGTCACGCGGCATTTCGTCGACTTGTTGCTTGATGGCCTCGCGTTCTCGTGCAGAAACTCGGTAGGGGCTGTGACGTAGAGGACGCATATTCGTCGGTTATGATGCGATGTTTCGCGAGAGGGTTCTGACGAAGCCTCGATGACGACGAGAAGCAGTGCTTGTATTGCTGGAGTAAGGCCTTGGGCTCCTTTCATTGCTGCCTGAAAAGGCCTTGATTGACGTCGAAGGCAGGCGCGGACACTGCGGTCGTCGTTGCCGGTGCGTGAGAATCAATGAGGGCGAAGGCATTGCTTACTTCCCCAAATTCAGTTAGGTGCGTTACCGTCGTACCCCCCTTCCCCTCGTGCAGGGTAGCATACCGGTTGTCCTACACTGGTTAACCTCCCTGCCTTTCCCTCTCTATTTTTTCCTTCCTTCCTCTTCAGGTGCCTATATTCGTTGCTGAAGTTCGTCACCATTACCTTGGCTTCGCCGTTATGAGGCTTGGCTATGCCTCTTGCGACGCACATCTGACGGTCTAGGAGCAAGTTCTGGTCGCCTTCGATGACACCTTGAAAGTTGGTAGGCGCTTTGGTGCCGCCGGAAATGATGACGCTCGACAGTGGCGGGACGGTTACCTGCTCTTCTGTTACATTCAAGGCATAATAAGCGACGGTGCAGTCTGACGGCGTCGCATTGTCCGTGGACAGCGTGATTGGCCTGGATCTTAGGTCGATGACTGCGCCGTGCTGGTCTAGGAAATCCATACCTAAAATGACTTCTCGCGAATGTTGCTGCAAGACCACAAAACTCACCGAATACGTCTGGCTGTCAATCGTGACTATGCCGTGCATGTTCCAGTCGGTGTTATAAGGCGACATGAGCCGATCGTATTGGCGGGTGCGCATTTCAAGAGTCTTCTCGATGGTCGTCGCCTCGGAGAGGAACTCTTGTACCGTCTTCGGGGGGTTTCTTATTAACCCGGAGAAAAGCTGCTGCTTAATTTCTCGCATGAGGAGGCGAACCTTCTTCTCCTCGGACATGTCGGCGTGGCGGAACAGTCGCGTCATCTCCTCCGTAAAGATCGTGACGTTTTCGTTGGGGAGCTGCACACGAGTCTCAAGCAGTGATACGGCTCTTTCCTTCCGCACGACAATTGCAAAGTGGGCAGGAAAGCCGTGCGGAAGTCGTCCCAGGTTCGAAGCGTTGACTCGCGGTTCTCGAACCAAGTCCTTACGGCGTAAAAAAAATCACTGCATATCCACGGGGCAGTCATGGGCACGTTACCAGTAAAAAGTAACAGTGTTACAGTTACAGTTACCGAAGCCAGAAAAGTAACTATGTCACAGTTACAGTTACTCACCTTCCAAAAGTAACTTGTTACAGTTACAGTTACTGCTAAAAAGTAACGTCGTTACTTTTCCGTTACTATACAAGATTAATATACCGCAAACGAAATTATGTGTAGTTCTTTCAACGGAAACGTATAAAGGCGTGCTGTTAGTCGAAGTTACTCGTAGGAAAGCGCCAGATAAAGGAATGGAATGGGGCTCACTCAAAAGCCCAACACCAGCAATCGTTGCGTACGCCTCATTTACTTCAAGAACTTTTTTTATTGATTGTCGGGAATTTATTTACAGAAAAAAAAGGCACATCCCACGTGCAGTGGGAATCAACGAAATGCGAAGCATGCATCAGAAACGTAACATGGAACTGCATTGTTTTCTCGCTATACCGATTTTGGTACATACATATGAAGTTAACGAAACGGCCACAAGAGCACCAAGACTGTGGTATGTAAACCATGCCGCTTATGACACGCATGTCATGATTGTAATGTTATGGCCTGTCATTTACGTTTGTCATGCAGTCGTGCAACGTGCCATAGCAATTTTGGTGTACATCCGATTAATGAAACGCGTGGTATGTAAATCATGCCGCTCATTACGTGCATGTCACGATTTTCATGTTCTTAGGACGTGTCACCTATGGTCGTTATACATTGTTGTCTCGCCATAACAATTTTGGTATGTATCAAGTTAACGAAGCGGCCGCAAGAGCACCAAGACCGTGGCACGTAAATCATGCCGCTTATGATATGCATATTATGATTCTTATGTTATGACCTGTCATTTACATTCGTCATGCAGTCATGTTGTGCCATACAAATTTTAGCATACATCCCATTAACGAAAAGGCCAGGAGAGCACCAAGACCGTGGCACGTATATCATGCCGCTCATAAAATGCACGTCATTATTTTCATGTTATGACCTGTCATTTATGTTCGTCATGCAGTCACGTTGTTGCACAACAATTTTCGTATACATCCCATTAACAAAACGGCCAGGAGAGCGCAATGTTATAGGCGGCTAGATAGATGGATACGCTTAAAGTCGCCGAAGTTCGCCAAGAAATGCTTCGCATTTAATACGTTGCGACAGCCTGGTGCCGAGAAGGACTGCTGCACACTCGTGAATGGAATGGGAGCTCATCCTAAGACGCGAGAAAGAGGCCAGGCCCCTTCGAGCCATTGCTGCCGGCACTTTGGAAAGTGCTTTTTGGAAGTACCTCCGCTTTGAGAACAGAACGTGTGCTAGGCATTGAAAAGCGTTTATTTCTAGGTGGTTTCCGCGCGGGTGGCCATGAAGAAATGGATGGCCACGTAAAAAAGAAAAAATAGGGATGCTGCATCGGCCTCTGGACAACAATGACATTTGTCACCTAGGCCGACCATACTGCGGTGTTGCGCACCTTTCTCTGCATGGGGGCGGGGATAAGAACCCTTCCCCGCCTTTTTTGTCGCCGACTGGCGGAGCTTTTCTTGCCTTCATAGGAAAAAGTTCTTCATTTCCGCCCTGGGAACGCACATCAAAAAAAAAAAAGCAAAGAGATGTACGTGTCCTGCACAGCATCGCGATACAAACGATACATCGTAAAAACATTCCACTAGTGAGATACATTTTGCAAATTTACCTAGATACAGAGGTACACATAGTCATAAATATTTAAGAGAAACATCGGGATAGTCTTGTATCGCGATACTGCCGAGCCCTGCTTTTAAGAAGTGTTGGTGCTGGATATTTTTTTAAAGGAAGTAACTGTAACGGTACTTACAGTTACAGTTACCGGGTAAAAAGTAACAGTGTTACAGTTACAAGTTCCTCTAAATTAAAAGTAACTAGTTACAGTTATAAGTTACTGAAAAAAGTAGCTAGTTACCGGTAACGCGTTACTAGTAACTAGTTACTGCCCAAGACTGCCACGGGGTGAATGATGATGAGTGGGCGAAGCTCCGGAGGGAATCATCGGTAAACCGTGAACCTTTCGTGTAATTCGCCCAGTCGAACATCATGTAAAGACGTCTTACGCAGTCCCTTACGCAGGCCGGAATGCGCACCGCGTTTGCCGACGTCATCACATGACTGCTGAGAGAGTATAAGGCGGAGAGGCCACAGCGTCTTACACCAGGTTCGATCCCGGCCGCGGCGGTCGCATTTTCGATGGAGGCGAAAATGCCAGAGGCCCGTGTACTGTGCGTTGTCAGTGCACGTTAAAGAACCCCAGGTGGTCTAAATTTCCGGAGCCCTCCACTACGGCCTTTCTCTCTATCTCTTTCACTCCCTTTCCCCCACCCCCACGGACGCTTAGCCGTGCTCCCTACATGGGCTGCAGAAATTAGCGTCCTTTCCGAAACAGAATCAATCAATCAATCAATCAATCAATCAATCTTACACGAGCGTAACGCGCTAGCACAAACGCGTTAGAAACGCGCAGTCTTTCGTTAAAGGGACACTGAACCACTTTTTAAAAAAAAACGAGATTATGGTGTCATGATACGTAATTTCGTGCGGCGAACTCGAAAATCAAGTCGTAAATTTGCATAAACCAACGCAAATAACTTTATTTTGCCGAAAACAAGCAGCAGGCGCCGCGGCCGCCATCGCGAGTCTCGCCGCCGCTGTGATTGGTCGAAGCTCCATGACATCATCGTCAGGAAGGTGAGGACAGCAGAGTGCGCTCGCCGGCAGGCAATGCCGTGTTTATCTGTTGAAATCGGGTAGTTGCTGTTAGTATGGCGAACTGTGAAAGTCGGAACGAGTTCTCTGTACATCCGTACATGTTCGAGCCGGTCGCCACTGTAAAGGCGACGACTGAAGCGGCACAGGAAAGCGAGTCCCAACCAGCCACCTTCACCCGCGTCGGAAACATAGACTGATACTTATAAGATGCATGTCAGTGCTTAATTTCACTGTAGTAAACTGTTACAAATGATACGTTCATCCGTGGATATCAAATTTGATAAGAAACAGCAGCATCGGCACTCGCTTTTAGCCGCGTATTGGCACGGTCCGCGCTATACGCGCGGGCATCGTGCAGAAACATCAGCTGTTCGTGGATTTCACAGCTCAGAGTGCAGCGTTGTTAATGCAGTCAGTATCGTACTTCGCAGCGGCCAAGGCGCACGCGATGAGTCAGTATGCTACCGCGATGAAAAAAAAAAAAAAGCCAGACGAGTGCCGCTCTCGCCGCAGTGGTGACATGTGCTCTGAACTGCGCTGAAAATTTGCGCAAGGATAGTTTGGCTCATATATTGCAGTTCTGTTTTTTATAATACCGTCGCTTTTTCTAAATTCTGCCCAGTACTATAGTGATGGAAGCATGCGACTGTCGTGTAGTAGCTGATTTCCATGCTGCGTGCTGATATCTGTGTACACGTGTTTTCGCCATAGGTGCTCATGCGCGCACTGCGTGCAAATGAGGAAAGAGGAGGACTGCTGCTGCTGCCTCGAAATTCGGCAGATTCGCGACCGCCAGAAACATCCGAGGTGCATCACAACAACAAAAAAATGTAAGAAATTTAAAATTCACGAAGGCAAGTCGTGGTGGCGGCGAGGGCCACTTCAGATGCGGAAACACAGAAGAAACCGCGTCGCTGTTCAGTCGCACACTCTTGATTGTCAATAGGTAGATTTAGTATTGCGGAAAATTTTTGCGTTAGCGTATGCGAGTCACGCTCGCTAAATTTTTGCGGAGTGCTATTCGATAGCGTTCCATAGCTCTTTAGTATAGCGCGAGACGACGACGCGCCGCACAACTCAAGGCACGCAAACCTTCGCTGCGCCATCTAAATGCGAATAGTAAGCGTCAAAACCGTCGGCCGTTGTTAGTAACTTAAAAAGCAACACAAGCGCAAAAAGAATTATTAAAAAGAACATCGTGCAATAATAATTGCACAAGTGTTGCTGTAGTCTGACGAGGCGGAGTTTCGCTTTCGTTGTGCATGTGTAATGTGGTCAAACTAGAATTCACAGCGAAAAGATCGTTGTCTTCTCGAAGCGAAAACCAGCAACACGATTTATTGTGAATCAGCTAGTCCCACAACGCAGCAAAACGACACGACAGATGCGAAACGGGCAGCCGTCAGATGTAGGGAGCCGCCATGTTCTTCGCGCTAAACAAACTTAGCGAGCGTTTTGCGTCTCCGCTAAATTCGGAAAATAGCGAGCGATCGCTAAACGCAAAGCTGGAATAGCGTGCGTACGCATGCGCAGTCTGACCCCGCTAAATTTTAGCGTTTAGCGGGGCGCAACTTAAGCTGCACTAAAACTCTCTAATCCCAGCGACTGCATGGGAGCCGGGTTTCGTACGTAGTCGCTGTCACGAAAGTGCTTGGAGCACAGCACGCTTGATCTCGTAGGTTTGAAGTCTTTTCTTTTAACTGCAGCGGACCATTTTGCAGCCATCTTCTGATCCCGAGGAAACTTGGGAAAAGCGACCTCATCGCGACTGTAAGTGCTGCGGCAGCTATATGCCGCGAAGTAACTCGGCATCGCGAGTCCACTTCAACCTTGCACAAACGCAAGTAGTGAATGTCGGATGGCGAAAATCTTCAATCAGAAGAGAACGGTGCAATGGCAAGAAATCCCTACGAACCGGCAGAACTGATGCTTCGCTAGGCAGCAGATCGCTGTAGAAACAAGCTGAGCTGACTGAGCGACGCAGGCGGCCCGGCGGCTCGACCCTGACGATGACGTCACCTCCCCACGTGTCTATCTCTCCCAAGCCCCGCCCCTGCGCGCGCGCGCGCCGAGGGGGGCGTTCCCTCGGTCAAAGTTTGCTCGCTTATAGCGCCGTTGTTTAATCGAACATCGCGAAAAAAACCTCCGTAGGCATGTTGTAAGAGGTCGCGGATACCGAATTCGCAATAAATTCGCGAATTCAAAACCTGTTCAGTGTCCCTTTAATGCTGGGTATTTACTGTCATCGTGGTGCATGTGTCCATGTGCGCTTCGTGGCGCAGTGGCTAGCGCCGCGCGTTCGTAAGCGGGGGGTCCCTGTTTCGATTCCGCGCTTCGGACACAACGTTCGGAATTTT
Source organism: Hyalomma asiaticum (assembly GCA_013339685.2). Lineage (NCBI taxonomy): Eukaryota > Metazoa > Arthropoda > Arachnida > Ixodida > Ixodidae > Hyalomma > Hyalomma asiaticum. The sequence continues at coordinate 151,010,959 of CM023483.1, forward strand.
TTTCTCATCGTCCATGGTCCACCAAGCGCGATCCGACACGTACGGCGACGATCCAGGAGAATGAGAGGAGCGCTCCCCGCGCAGCATCCAATCGGAGAGCAGCTGCACCGCCAACGCCATCAAGCGTATCTTCACCCAACCGACATATTGTAAGCATGTCTATCGTTCAGCGGCCTCTCGGAAACGAGATGAGAAACGGAGAAGACGACGCAGAATGCGTACAGCGCCATCTAGTGTATCGTCACCCAACTGCAGTTTGCATGCATCTCTATGGGACACCGCCATCTATTGTATGCTAAGGGAGACGCTACTGGCTGCGCAGGATGCATCGACAACCGAGAACTGCCCAGGTGATGCCATAAGGAGCTTCGCCCCTAAATAATATACATGGCGCAGCTTATCTTCGGGGTCCCACTTGTTAAGGGCTGCGACGCGGTCGTAGATGTCATGCCAGCTTTCCGGGTCCTCGTATGACGATCCGCGGAAGGTAGGTGGCTCTTTGGGCTGGTGGACGACCACGGTTGCCGGAGATCTTGCTTCCGCCATCGTGGATGCCGGTTTCGTTGCAGCCCTTGTTTTCTTGTCCTTGTCGGGAAGCGACGTATTCGGGCTGGAGTCCTTGTTGTCTGCGGCTAACTCGAAGGACCGGGTTGGGGTCGTCCTCTTGGCGCCTTGGGCTTGGCTCACGGCTGGGCGGGGGCGTACGGTACATGGGCCGAGAGGCACCTCCACCAGATTCACGTGGTTGTGACACACGCAGCCCCTGACACGAAGCACGCAGGACTCAAGCTCATGTCAGGTAAACTGTTTATTGGGCGAACTTGTGCCCAGCAAAACAAGGTTAATCACAATTCGCAGCAACAGCGGCGTGAACAGTCGTCGGTCGACGGAAAGACTGTACAACGGCGCAATGCATCGGCTTTTATATCCGCGGCATAACACGTTCTCGCATTATCTCTAGAATTCCAGAAGTTACTGAAACGTGCGCGCGTCAAGCATGCAAAGTTTCAACAATGGTCGACACGGTTCTAGAAGTGGCATGCAAGATAAACGCGGCCTGCGTTGCGTGTAACAGAAAGTGATAACAGTGCTCCCCGCAAACAATCAAAAGGAGCGCGCGTGTCACTGGGACGGGATAACGGCTTTCCACTTAAATCAAAACAACCGCACGTGTCAGTATAGGTTAGCAATTAATCAAATAGCATTGGATTACCGATTTATAGGGACACCTTAAGTTCTCTTTCTTGCTTTCTGGCTGCTACATTTGCTTACCTGCTGTTTCTAAGTGAATATTAAACCTAGACAGACACAAACGAGACTGTTCGCTAACGAGGTAATTTAGGATCATATACTTTTAACTTGAACCAAGTAATACATGGCTGAATTATATTACATACAATATTGCGAAAATAGAAATTGCAATTTGCCACTCAGGAAAAAAAATCGTTGTAGTCCAGGAATTTCTGTTCCCGGAAGGGGTCACTGCCTGGTGCTAACGTGGACTTTAACGTGATGCAATTCACCTTCATATGTTGAAAACAATAATAATCGCCGGGTTTTCATGCGCCCAAACCCCGATGCGATTATGAGCCATGCCGTAGTTGAGCTGTTTGTAAATTTCGACCAGACGACGTTCATTGACGTAGACTGATTTCACGCACTAAGCGTGCCTCTAGCATTAAGCGGGCCTCTAGCATTTCGTTTCCATGGAAAAGCGTTAGCGGCACAGCACACTTTACCACTGCGGCAGCCAAATGTAACTAACAAATCTCGCATGTGTTTCTATGTCATTAGCTTTTAATACACGAAGACCTTTCTAATGTTGACAAAACATCTACAGAGCATAGATAAAAAGAACTAAAATTCAACAAATGGCTCGTGATTCAAATTTACGTAATCGCTAAAAACGATGGTCCATAAGATGGACTTGCCGAGCGATAAACAAGTGGTTGCAGGCCGTAGCGCAGAAATAATTTGGGAAACGTCCTTTCCTTAAAGCCTGCCATTGCCCCGCCACGGTGGTCTAGTGGCTACGGTACTCGGCTGCTGATCCGACGGTCGCGGGATCGAATCCCGACCACGGCGGCTGCATTTCGATGGAGGCGAAATGTTGAGGCCCGTGTGCTGTGCGATGTCAGTGCACGTTAAAGAACCCCAGGTGGTCAAAATTTCCGGAGACCTCCACTACGGCGTCTCTCATAATCAGAACTGGTTTTGGGACGTTAAACCCCACAAATCAATCAATCAATTAAAGCCTGCCATTGCACAAAGCGCAGTTCTATATTCGTTCCAATTTTAGTATATGACAAAAATTCCACTGAGGTGAAAGAGAGAAGCCCTAGCTTGCAGGGTTGTGCACGACCGGTCTGGAATAAGTGGCGCTGCTGCAGGAATACAGACACAAACGTCTGAAAAGAAACCAACTCCGCTATCACCGTGCCATCGAGAAAGAATGGGCGCAGCACAGCAGGCCAGCCTCGCCCCCACCCTCTCCCTCCCTACCCATTCTTCACCACCCACCATCACGCGCCTCAACGGGGAGAAAGGGGTGGACGGCGAAAACCGTTCGGGTGCATGACACGACAAGTCAGTGGTGGGAGGGGGGAAAGCGAGAAGAAGGGGTCGGGTTCAAAGTCATGCGGCACGTGGTGGACGTTTTCGGAACTAAACCCGCATGGACCGGAATCCTGGCCTCGAATCAGTTTTGTAAATCAAAGTATGAACATGTAGTCCGCACAGAGCAAATGTTTAGACAGCAGTGCACTGATTAAGCCGTGAAAAAGAAACACGGGTGTTTAGGGCAAAAATCAATGGCACATAAAATATGAGGAGCCCATCTCACGCACTGAGGGAGATACTGAAATACCAGTAAACAAAATTCAGTCAATGACTGATTTCACTATACAGATAAGCGAAGAGAGGCTTCAATGCAGTCTATGAAAGTATGCACAAAATAGGTGATAAAAATCGGGGGGGGGGGGTGTGAATTAACACAACAGTTGATAAAATATTAAGTATTTTCTTCATTCTCTGACGAAGGTCGTGCCATGGCCGAAGCGTTCGGAATAAAAGTATTGCTTTTTCGTGTGTGTACCCGCTTCTTTTCTTATACGTGCTGGACCCACTGAATTTTCTCTTTTTATATTCGCTGCTATGGGTTCCGGAAAAGACACGACGGAGAGCACCACATGCAAGTTCCCCAAGTGCGGCGTCCACCGTGTTATTGGGCCATTCCCAAACTGAACACCTTTGCCAGTATTTTGACCCGCTCGTAGATAGGACACTGGCGTTCGTCTCTCAAAGCGGTGCCATGATCAACGACGTGTATTCATTGCTGGACTTTGTCCCGCAATCAGTTGAAACCATTATATTTCATGTAGGCACGAATGATTTGACATTGTGCTCAGGACGCATTGCTTTTGAAGGGTACAAGAATATGATCGGTTTGATCGCCAGCGCTCGTCCAGATATCAGGCGGATATACGCAAGCCTGATTTTGCCGAGATCCAATAATCGTCGTCAATAATCGTCGTCCAGAAATCAGGTAATAGAGAATCACCACTAAACTACCGCCCAATTTCCATAACAAGCATCCCTTGCACACTCATGGAACATGTCATATTCTCCCACACAATGGATTTTCTTGACTCTCATAACTTTTTTCACTCGTCACAGCATGGTTTTCGAAAAGGATTCTCATGTGAAACACAATTAGCCATCTTCGTTCATGACTTACACTTAAATCTCGATATTAATACACAGACTGATGCAATTTTCCTCGATTTCGCTAAGGCATTTGACAAGGTAGCTCATCAACGACTACTGCTAAAACTTTCACATCTTAACCTTCATCCTAACGTGCTAAACTGGATCAAACAGTTTTTGACCAACCGGTCTCAGTTTGTGCAAATAAACAACTCCTCTTCTAACCAACTTCCAGTAACATCAGGTGTTCCGCAAGGTTCTGTGCTAGGTCCCCTTCTTTTCTTAATATACATTAATGATCTACCCCTCTGTGTCTCTAGTAATATTCGCATATTTGCTGACGACTGTGTTGTTTACTGCCCTATATCTAACAGAAATGACCAAAATTTACTCCAAACTGACCTAAACAATATTCAAAATTGGTGTGATAAATGGCTAATGCTACTAAACCCTTATAAGTGCAAGGCTATGTCCATAACCCGCCGTCGCAATCCGTTTCTCACATCGTATATAATAAATAACGAACCCATCGAATCAGTCAAGTCCTTCAAATACCTAGGCATAACTATAACTAATGAACTTGATTGGTGTTTACATATCAGCAACATCGTAGCATCTGCTAACAAAAAGCTAGGGTTCTTTAAACGTCATTTACTAAAAGCTCCTCCTCACGTAAGACATTTAGCATACACATCTTTAATCAGGCCTAAACTTGAATACGCTTCTCCCATCTGGTGCCCGCATGAGAATTACCTCATCAACGCCCTTGAATCCGTTCAGAATCGCGCTGCTAGGTTCATTCATTCAGCATATTCATACGGCATCAGCATATCGTCATTAAAATCAGCCTCCAATCTACCACCTCTTTCACGTCGACGTCGCATTTTCAGCTTATCATTATTTCACAAATTCTTTTACAGTTCTCTTGCCATCGCACCAGCACGCGTATCACATCGCACAGGTCATTGTTTAAATTCTGCTCGCCACAATGTGCGCACTGTCACATTTTCGTCTTCTTTTTCCCTCGTGTGGTTGTAGACTGGAACGGCCTCCCCTACGACATCGCTGCCATCACCTGTCCATCTGCTTTCGCGGAACAAGTGTCTGCATTTGTTTTATTGTAATGTCTTATTTTTTGTAAACCCACCCCTTATGTAATACCCCCTGTCGGGGTCTTTAAGGAATAAAGAACGAATGAATGAATGAATGAACCTGCCCTTGGTGCGTCACTGCAACAAGGAAGCAGGAGACTTCAACCACCTACTTCGTAGTTTTTGCCGAAGATCCAGACTGGTGTTTCATTTGTGGCACCATTTTGACAGAATACCTCGGAACCGTGTTCTAGCCGCCCACGGACTTCGCCCAAGTTTGGAGGGTGTGTCTCTGCCAGCATGCCATATTAGACAACTGTGCTTCCGCAAGCCGAAAGACATGGCGTCGTGTATGTGGACTGACTACGCTCCCCAGGTGTCACGTAGAACACCCGCTGCCACTAGTCCTACCGGTAGAGCACCTTCTACCGTGTTATAGCCCCGAAAGAATGTCGCCACTGCAGCGGTCCCGAGCAGCCTAACAAGCTTGAAGCCACCATCAGACCATATTACACTGACTGACCTGCGACGACTTGCTGTGCCGTGCGAACCAGCTCCCGCACCAACCAACCGAAAGACCCCGACGCCTCAACCGAGGTACAGTCTACGAGGACACCGCAGTGCTCCTTCCAATAGAAAGAACTGACTAGAAGCCACTAATTTCGGTAAAAGTGGTTATATTAGTGCTTCTCAACATTTTATGAAAATTCAAAAGGTTATTGAAACGCGTACTCGCTGTGAAATGCACGCTTCGACGACGACATTGTACGTTGCCGCCTCAACTGCACCTAAAGGGCTACGCCTTTTCCTAAAACCTGCCAAATTTGATAAGTCGAATGCACATTGCCAACTACGCGGATGGTATCCTCCTGATACGGGGAGGCCGCGAAGTACCGGTCCCGCTTCCTCCTACCGTTCCGAAGCTGCTGTTCAACACTTCGACACCTCGACTCATGCCTCCCGAACCTTCAATAGCCGTCGCTCTCCTTCTCCCCGTCGGCGTTCTCTCTCACCCTTTATCCGCCGCCCTGAAGCTATCCAGGAGGAAAACTAAAGGGTGCAGTTCCGGAGGCAAGAACTGCGATCTCCACGAACTCCTCAAGACCTCATTTGTTTCCTGCGAACGTCATTGAAGCTTATGCCGAAGATGTCGCCGTTCACGCACTTGTTGATACTGGTGCAGCAATATAAGTGATTTCCTACCTGCTGCGCCTTAAAGTTCGGAAAGTCGCGACGCCGTTTACTGCCATTTCATTACGTACAGCCAGCGCCGAGTTGATCGAACCCCTGGGAAAGTGCACTGTGCGTGTTGTTATAAGCGGCACTTTATACCACGTTGAGTTCATTGTTCTGCCCCGCTGCTCGCACGCCATGATTTTAGGATGGGACTTCCTGTCATCTCATCGTGCAGTTATTGATTGTGCCCGCGCTGAACTTGCGCTCTTTCCATTCGACAGCAACATTTTTGAAGATTCTGATCAGCCTTCGTCGTGTGTTCGTGTGTTCGTTGCCTCCGATACCGAGATTCCTCCACACTCTACCGCCCTTGTGCCCGTTTCCTGTGTCGCACTTTCAGACTTGACGGTTCTTTTCACACCATCTTAGCTTGCTAGTCGCCGCCATCTCTTCTTACTTCCCCATGCTCTTCTTTCGATTCGACACGGGTCCAGCGCACTTTTTGTCTCCAATCTGTTCCTCTTGTCCTACAACTTTGCTCCACGATGAATGCCTTGGTTATGCTGACCAATTGGAATAATGCTTCCTCTACGATGTGCCTGACGACGCGGCTGCTCTGCAAGTCGACGCTATCGGACTTCCAGTTTGCTCTCCTAAGCCGTCATGTGCTGGAATTTTTTCTCAGGGCATTGACCCCAACCTCGCCCCCAGCCAGCACGCCCAGATCGTCGATCTCCTCAACCGCTTTCAGGCGTCCTTCGACGTACAACAAGCTAACTTAGGCCGTACTTCTACTGTCGTCCATCACATCGACACTGGCAACCATGCGCCCTTGCGCCAAAGACGATACCGTGTCTCCGCAACAGAGTGCCACGTCATCGACGAGCATGTTGCAGACATGCTTAAACGCGGCGTGATCGAACCTTCGCATAGTCCCTGGGCCTCTCCAGTCTTCCTGGCGACAACAAGCTTTCGACCTGGTCTGAAGAATGCGACGTCGCATTCACAACGCTTCGTCGTCTCTTGACTACTCCGCCAATCCTGCGCCATGTCGACTCCAGCGAGCCGACACAAATACACACAGACGCTAGCGGCGTCGATCGTGGCGCCGTTCTCGCTCAAAGAAAGGATGGCTTTGGTGAGTACGTCGTCGCCTTCGCCAGTCGTGCGCTCACGAATGCTGAAACGAATTATTCCGTAACAGAAATAGAATGCCTGGCTATCATTTGGGCTATGACCAAATTCCGTCCTTACCTCTATGCCGCCCATTCGACGTAATAACTGACCACCATTCGCTGTGCTGGCTGTCGTCTTTAAAGGAGCCTTCCGGTCGTCTTGCTCGATGGGCGCTTCGACTGCAGGAGTACGACATTCGAGTTGTGAACCGTTCCGGCCGCAAACACACCGACGCGGATGCCCTGTAGCGATCTCCACTCCCAAACGAGAATAACCCTCCGCCGACCCCGTTATCCGAGTGCTCACTAGCTGCCACGGATAAACTTCTGGAGCAGAAGAAAGACCCATGGATTGTCTCCATGCTGAATTTCTTGGCAACCCCATCGATACCTACCGCCGATCGCGCGTTATATGTACGTCGCCAAGCTCATCACTTCGCTGTTCGCGACGGGCTACTGTATCGTCGTAACTACCTTCCGGACGGCCGGAAGCGGTTACTTGTCATCCCTTGGCACCTCCGTTCGGATATTTGTGCGGCATTTCACGACGACCCACAGTGTGCGCATGCAGGCGTACGCGCGCTTACGACTTCGATAGTACTGGCGCGGGATGTATCGATTCGTCCGTCGTTATGTACGCTCCTGCCTCGCTTGCCAACGCCGCAAGCATGCTCCTAGTCGTCCAACCGCCCCCTTGCAACCCTTGCCTTGCCCAGCACGTGCTTTTGATCGTGTAGGCATCGGTATTTACGGTCCTCTCCCGACATCATCGGACGGCAACCGCTGGGTAATCGTGGCGATCGACCATCTGACACGCTACGCAGAAACACCAGCTTCGCCCAGCGCTTCTTCACGTGACGTCGCCTGGTTCCTCCTGCGCCACGTCATCCTTCGCCATGGAGCTCCCAGAGAATTACTGAGTGACAGAGGCCGTGTCTTCCTCTCTGACGTCATCGAATCTCTTCTCAAAGAATGCCGGATAATACACCGTACCACTACTGCATATCACCCGCAGACTAATGGGATGACAGAGCACTTTAATCGCACTCTGGGTGATATGCTGGCCATGTACGTCCCATCTGACCAAAGCAACTGGGACCAAGTTTTACCATTTCTGACGTACGCTTATAATACAGCCACACAGACCACCACAAGATTTTCGCCCTTCTTTCTTCTTTATGGACGCGAGCGTTTCTGCACAATGGATACCATTTTTCCATACCGACCCGACACCACGGAAACCACTACCCTCTCTGAAGCTGCCGCACACGCCGAAGAGTGTTTCAAGCTATGTCGTATATTTACGTCGGAAGATCAGCAGCGCCAGAAGTACCATCGCGATACTTCCGCAGCTCCTGTATCCTGTGCTCCTGGCTCACTAGTGTGGCTCTGGGTTCCAGCAACGAGCCCTGGACAGTCACCAAAACTAGCCTCAAAGTACCAGGGCCCCTATCGCTTGATCCAGCAAACTTCTCCGGTTAACTATATCGTAGAGCCCCTCGACCTACCCTCGGATAAGCGCCGTCGGGGGCGCGAAATCGTGCACGTTGAGCGTCTGAAGCCCTACTACGATCCACCTGTGCTGTCTTATCCGTAGGTCGCCGGGACGCGTATTTCCTTAACATATCGGGAGCAATGCACAGGACGCGTTATGCGCCGCCATTGGCCGCACGCGAGGGCCACGTCGTGGAGCCGCCGCTACGCATTTCCGGCAAATGTTTGTTCACAGCAGTCGCACATGTCCAATATGGCTGTGCGACTGTGCGGCTGTGCGGCTGTGGACATGTCCACATGTCCAATATGGAAAAGAAAGAAAGACGTCGGATGCGGGATGCGGGCGCATGTGTGCTTTTTTGTTTTGGTTTTTTCTCTTTCGGGGTGAAGTAGAAATATCAAGGGGCTACGAGCTCGGCGCTCGGGGAACTATTATTACTAACACAACTGCTCCGAAGGAGCCGTAATGTTCTTTTAAAGACGCAATCGCGTTGGTCTCAGCGGCGGGCGCGCTAGCGCCCGTCGCTGACGCGCCTGGCTGTGGCAGTAGTGACACGAGCAAAATAGTGAGAGCGCCGAAGGCGCACCGCGAAGCGGCAACGTATGTCAACGGGCCCTCCAGTGACACGGGCGAACCACGGACACGCTTAAAATAGCTATAACAGGAAATGCGCCGGCAGCGATAAAATGCCGGCAGCCTTCCCGTGCAGGCTACTCTCTGCCGGTATGTGCGACTGTAAACAAACATTTACCGGAAATGCGTAGTCGGGCTCACGTGGCCTCGCGTGCGGCCAATAGCGGCGCAGAACGCGTCCTGTGCATTGCTCCGGATATGTTAAGGAAATACGCCGCCGCGGGACGGCTTCCTTTTCTGCGGGGGAGATAACTGTACTGTAAATGAAGGGGCAGGGGACATATAGCTTAAACAGAAAAGAACGACGAGTTAGAAAGGCCTGATCTTCCATGGAAATCTAAATGGTGTCCATCAAGGCAATCTGAGGTAATTCTCAGCAGATATCGATGTCGCAGATATGTCGTGTCCCCCCGCTAAATCTTTACGCACACAGGGCTGGTTTGGTTTTGTCGCCCCTCTGCCATTTCTGTCGTGAAATTGAAAGTATTGATCATTATTTGTTAGTTTGCTGCCGGTACAAATGCCCCCGAAAAAGACTTCTAGAAATTCCGATCAGTACGTTGGGACTAAATTTAACAACTGAAGTTGCTCTTTCTTTTGGTGCCTCAGGTCTGGGATATTGCCACAGGGATGTATTCAATGCTGTGTGCAATTACATACAAATAACAAATCGCATACGATTTTGACAATTTCTGTTAAAAAAAAAGTCAATTGTAAAGACAGTCTACTCTTCTCGTGAGTACTGCAAAATGTACTTAAGATATTCTCCTGTACATGTTTTGGTGACTCATCCGTCAGGTTTGAATGGTTAACATGCACAATTCCACTAACTAAATTCCCTCTAAAACATCCTTTTTTTCTCTCTCTCTATCGGTTCCTTCCAATAATTTAAAATCAAAACGTAATCACCTCTTGGCCAATCCCCCCTGGTGGGTAAGTGCCGTAGTTCTTCAGGAGCATCATCATTGTGATGAGTGAAGTAGAAGACGACGATGATGTGGCGCGAAACGAAGCTTCGTTGGCGTCAGCTGTGCGCACCTGAGCTCAACGAATCAGCTGTTGCCACGTCTGGGTGTTCAATGATGTGGTGCGCCCTGAGTGGGCCACGTATCAGCCGTACGTGGGGAATTGCTTGGTGGCCGGAGGGAAGCCGAGGCACGGGCAGACGGAAGCCAGCAGGTCGAAGCATCGGACGCCGACGATCCAGGTCCCAGCCAGGGAACGCGGCCGTCCGTCGTGCTGCCGCCCGACCACCAGCCGAGGCGGCGTTCCAGCCAGCGCGTCGAGTACTGCAGCTCGGCGCGTGGCCTGGCCTGCTGTGCTGTTCCTTGCCGCGGGCATTGCGGACCGCGGCTGAGGTAAGCTGTCAGCGCAGCGGCGTTCGTGGCCTGGCTAATGGTCACGGTTGCGCCGAGCATCGAGACTCGAGCGCAAGCTGTCGCTGGGCGGGCTGACCAATCCTGCATCTAGAACCACGTCTTGGATGCAGAGCTTCGGCGTCGCGACAACGCTACGAAGAACCGTCACCACCTCCGCGCTCAACATCGAACGCCGACCCGCTCCATACCATCACCGCCGCCCGCTACGAAACCCTGCACATCGGATGGTTCGGCGTCCCGTCCGTACTGTGCACTGTGAGGTATTTGTACTCTAACTGTCGACCGTCCGCTACTTGTCTTGTAATGTTTTCTTGTGTTTTGCGGCCGTTTTTCTTGTTCGATAAATGTAAGTGCTACGTTTCTCCCGTGCCCTTTTTTGTCTTCGCACGACACGCACGACAATCGTGACGAACAGTCCGCTCTTTCATACATTACAATCATGATCATCATCATCATCTTTATCATCAGCCTGGTCTTCGGTGCTCGACCAGCTGTTCTACCTCTCGCTGCTCTGCTGCGCTCGAACACACGTCCAAAACGCTTCGTGACATAACAAATATCGTTTCTAAACATTATGAATCTTCCGCGAGAGCACTTGCTAACAAGGAAAAACAGCTAAGTGTCACTCATGTCCTCAGTAATCACGAAATCGACGAGCTTCACATGCACAGGTAAAAAAATCTACGCGAAACTGACTGTATCAAGAAAAAAAAAACTGGCCCTACCCGACCAAATCGCCAGACCTACTTCTTAAATAGAGTTTACTCTCTCTCTCTCTTTCGTGATAACATTCCCGTCGCTTTTTATTCCGAACCGTGTGAGAATCCTTCTGGCCTTCAGGCGGAAAAGCCTACCACGAAACTAATAAATATAGTTAACTTATCAAGTTACCAATTAACCCATGAGGAATCCAGGGTTTTGTCGCCAAGACTAAACTTTTGTCCCGCAACCGGAGTCTACGAGTTTCAACTTATTACCGACTTTGAAAACTTCGAAAGAAACATGCGATTGCGCGACTTCAACCACCCATCATGTGAAAAAATAAGTTCCGCGATACCTACTGGTAAACACTGGACTCCGTCTACCCAAAGGGAGAAATGCCTCCATCTGTACATACGAGCTGTACAGCACGATATACTTAAAGCGTACAAAACGCGATGTTCGTTCCACCATAATCACAGCGTTAAAGAGGCTAAGGTCGTTGAAACTTTGGCAAGCCGCAAAGCCATAATCATTAAGCCGGCAGATAAAGGCGGTGCAGTTGTGGTAATGGAACCGGTAGCTACATAGATGAAGTCCAAGGGCAACTTGACATCACCACACAGGCGCCTCGACAATGACCCAACGGAACAGTTCAAATGCATTCTCAGCGATGTGGTGGCAAACCTTGTAAAAGAAGACAAAATCGCTCAGTCTGCATTACACACGTTAATCCCACTAAGCCCGGTCGCTGGCAGGTTCTACATCCCGCCTGAAATTCACAAAGAAAATAATGCCGGTGGACCGATTGTGTTTCTAATAGGTACAGTGACCGAAAACCTCTCACGCTATTTTGATAGCCTCATTGGTTCCATTCCCCCAACGCTTTCCTCCTACATTAAGGACACTAACCACTTTTTAAATGATATCGCTGATTTAGACGTTCCTGATGGGTCCTTTCTTGTCATACTTGATGTTTCCTCATTATATACTAATATTCCCCATCGTGACGGTATCCGTGCTGTTCTACATGCGTACAACGAGTCTGATATTGATCAAGCAATTGACTCCTCCACACTTGGCACGCTCCTGAAGTTAGTTCTTCAACTAAATAACTTCGAATTCAACAGCCAACACTATGTTTCGATAAAGTAGAGGCAGGAGACACAAATACTGACAAGGGTTCCGACCGCCAAGCACGTGGACACCGGATTCTGAGCAATGCCAAGAGCTAGTTCAGCACATAAAACTAGTCACAAGAGACATCCTAAATCAAGGACAAAGTCGCAAACCGAAGAACCTATCCCGCGAAGAACACTATTCCTTGAAACAACTCGCGGACAGAAACGACATCGTAATAAAACCAACAGACAAGGATGGTAGTATAGTAATATGGCGAATAGAAAAGTACAAGAACGAGGCAATCAAGCAGGTCACTGTCATGTGCGCGCTAAAATATGGGCGAGTGCTCGGTGCCCTAGAGGAGCTGGCAAAAAGACGCCGACGATGACGACGACGAAGTGGGAGCACGCGCAAGATGCGCGAGCGCGAGCGTGGTGGAACGAAAGAAGAGGAGCGAACAGGACAGACGGACTTCTGCGTTCGACACAGTCGGGTGCCGAGTGTCGAGGCTCTCTGCCAGCGGTCCACGAGCTCCGGGCTTCACGTGGCCGCCTGTGGGTCCTGCCCACCACATCACCTGCTGCAAGGCTGTTTGGGATCCAGGAATATTCAACCAAGCATTCGCTCTTTCGTCTCCTCGGCGCTCCACTCCACGCTCGACGCCAGGCAACGCTACCTCGGCTCCTTCCCGTCGCCCGCCCCGCCAGACGATGAGCCTGTGCCGGCAGAGACTCGTGTTCTCTTATTAGGAACGCTAGGTTTTGTCTCCTCTTTTTCTGTTTATCCGCTCTCTTAAGTGTACGTGTGTGTGTGCAGTGCGCGTCTTCTTCTTTCTATATAAATTGTCATCTGGAACGCACAAAGAGCCTCGTCTCATCGATGGGAACGCCCGCGTTCCCAGCTTAAATACATCTCCCTTCGAACCTATCATGACAGTCACTAACAATGCACATTATCGAAAATTACACTCCGACCCAACTGTGGAATACAGCAACAGGACACGATGTTAGCTAACAGATCTTTTAGCCAGCGAATTAATCACACAATCTGAGTACCGCTTCGTAATGCCTGATAATAAACAAGCAGGCCGTTTCTACCACCTTCCTAAGATGCATAAGGTTAGCACAGATGAACTACATACCCCTGAAATACCGGGCAGACCCATAGTGTCTAACAACAACCCTTGACGGAGTCATTATCGAAGTTTTTTAATCACCATCTATCTGACATGCCGCCCAACCTTCCGTCCTTTATTCAGGATACACCTCACTTTCTGCGGATTACAGAGTCTATTAACGAAATACAAACACTTTCGGATCAGGCAATTCTGGTAACGCTAGATGTCACCTCCCTATACACGAATATACCTATCACAGAAGGAATCGAAGCGCTCTTGAAGGCAGTACAGAATAGCAAACGTGCACACGCCGCTGAAGTTAACATCGCGTTACAAAAATAGTACTTACACTTACTTTCTTTCAATTTGACTCGACCAATTACCTACAAATTTTTGGCACCAGCATGGGAACTCCTTTTGCGCCGACCTACGCCAGTATCTTCATGGGGCAACTAGAAACACAGCTTTTGGAATCGTCGCCGCTAAAACCTCGCACCTACTTTACATAGACGATGTCTTTATTATTTGGGAACATGGTGTAAGTGCACTAAGCACATTTTTTGAGCATTTTAACAACTTTCATACCAGCATTAAGTTTTCCATGCACCACTCTTCTAGTAAAATTAATTTTCTCGACACGACAGTATCCATCGAAAAAGGAAAACTAAAGACGACACCTTACAGAAAGCCAACCGACAATACCTAGATTATAATAGTCATCACCCGCGACACTGCAAACGGGGGATATTTATAGGACAGGCGAGGCACATAAGAAGGATTTGTAGCAATGACAAGGATTACGTTCAGCACTTAAGCAATTTACAATCAACCTTAGCTGAACGAAATCACCCGCACGACGCTCTCAACAAGGCATACAATGACGCGCTTAAACTAGATAGGACACAAGCACTAGAAAAGAGAACCCCTAAAGCGCAGGCCAACCAGCCGCTAGCATTCATAACGAAATACTACAATGCGGTTCCAAACATAAATAATATTCTTCTGAAATACTATCCAATACTAACAAGCAACGATCGCCTTAGAAAAGCGTTTCCGGAAATACCAAGAGTCACCTACCGCCGTAATAGAAACTTTAAGGACCTGTTAGTACATGCCAAAGTAGACCCTCAGCGCACCGCCTGCGTAATAACTTGCTTCCGTCCCAGATGTAAGACTTGCAAGCATATTCAAAATGATCTCAAAGTCAAAAGCATGGGAAGTGACTATGTCAAGCAAGTAAAATCAAGTTTCACTTGCACTAGTTCAAACGTTATTTACGTGTTGGAATGTTCACTCTGTCACACGCAAGACATCGGCGAAACTGGTCAACCAATTAGAGTTAGATTAAACGGACACCGCGCGGACACAGCGAATAACCTGCCGAAGGCAGTGGCGCAGCATTGCACGATCCCCACTTTTGTGTGATCCCCACATCACAGTCATTACAGAAGCATGGTTACATGATGGTATTCATGACGATAAAGTTGTTCCACCCGGGTATAATATATACAGACGTGACAGAAGCACTAGGGGTGGTGGTCTTGCCGTTATAACAAAGGATTCCATTAATGTGTATCTTGAGGAGCGAATTGAGGCACATGAAAGTTTACTTTTGAAAGTTTCGTCACATGGTATTTTGTTTTTCCTTTGTGCTGTTTATCGTGCTCCTGATGCCCCGGATTCCTTTATGTCAAGCCTTTTGATTATCTACTCAAAGTAAGCGGAAGAGACATAATTTTAACAGGAGGCTTTAAATTACCAAACTTTAACTGGAACTCTTTTGCTTACGGTGTTTCACCCTCTTGCGATTCAATATGAGACCTTATGTTCACCCATGACTTAGAACAGCAAGTAAAAAACCCAACTCGGGATAGTACAATATTAGACTTCTTATTTACTTCTGAAAGATTTAATGAAGCAACTGTGACAGTGGAATCTGGTATATCAGACAATAGATTACTATCGTTCTCGTGCTCTGTTTCCCGTTACCATAATAGTGGTCCTCCCAAGAACGCCTTCATAAGGGATTTTGGGAAGGCAGATGATGTTGCTGTCATTGATTACCTGGACAGGCAACTGGACACTAACTTAGAAAATGTTGAGATATCATGGCAGCGGTTCTGTGTGGTAATCAAATACTGTATTGAAACTTACATCCCTCTTCAGAAAATTCGCAGGGAGTGCGCAAACCCGTGGATTAATCGTGAGATAATCCATTTGAAGCGTAGGATTAAAAGACTTAGGAAAAAGCATAAAACCCATTTACCTGAGTTTGTTGAACTTAAAGAAAAGCTATCAACGAATTTGAATGCAGCCAGCTGGGCAACAATTTTTTAATAATCGGCTCGCTGAGTTCGTTAAATCTGAACCTAAAAAATTAAGTGAAAGAAATGAAGAAATTGACAAAATAAAAGTGAATAATGACCTTATAACAGAACTTAGGGCTATCTGTGGTACCTTTAATAATTATTTTCAGTCGGTTTTTTCTGAGTCCGATGGGGTGGGCCTGCTGGGAGCTTTACTGACTCGGAGTGTGATTTAATAATAACGTGTGAGGGTGTAATGATCATGCTGCTTAATTTGAGCAATAAAAAAAGTCACAGTTTCGCCGCAAGCGCGAAGCAATGAATTCGATAGCAAGAAACTATAATACTGTACGAAGTGAGGCTCGCAGCTTCAGGAGCAATATTAATTGTAGCAAACATGCGCTTGCTAAGTGAGCGTCTCCCGTGGGCAGCGCTTGCTGGTACGAAGGGCTCTATACGTTGTGTGTCACAAAGCTACACCTACAAAGCTAGGGGAAGCCGCTAAATGAACAAACGGAAGATGAGCGCGAAATATTGAGTGAAGCACGTACGAAACGAACGCGCAGATGTACACCGAACGAGTGCGAATAAGCTGTCACAATGGATACTCTCAGTTTGAACAGCGCTCCTGTTGCAAAGGCGGCTGCCTGTTGCGCTCCTCGCGCCATCTCGCTGGTACTGAAGAAACGCTATAAGCGCCTGCCGTCTCTGAGTCCTACCAGCGGTAAAGGGTGTGTATATAAGGCTCGCCGTTAGCTCCTTGAAGCGTCTGCTTTTTTTGGCGTAGTGGTTAGCGCCACGCACTGCGGAGTGAGAGGTTCCTGGTTCGATTCCGCGCATCGGAAGCATTTATCCGAGTTATTTTTCTTTGTGACTTTTATATATATTGTAGCGAAGAAGAGTGGCGCACCCTATGGACGCACTATCATCACCGTCTCACCGACGAAGAGGGGCTCGCGCTCTCGATGTCTGACGCTCGCCTAAGACGATCGCCTTTCCTGCTTCGGCACTAAACCGCCTTACAATATATCTACATCCTTATACATATATGGTTCATGACGGCGGCGACAGGGCCGGCACAAACCAGCCGAGACTGTCCATATAATTTCTATCGCAATAAAATCTGTAGGGAATGATTGAATTCCCAATGCTTTTCTTAGACGTTACGCTGAGCAGTTATCACAGCCATTAGCTAACCTCTTCAGCCAGTCTATTACTATTGGTAAGGTTCCCACTGATTGGCTTAAAGCAAGGGTTGTTCCTACACACAAAAAAGGGGACCGGTTACTGGTTTCGAACTACAGACCAGTTTCTATTTCCTGTTCCTGCTGTAAACTGCTTGAACATGTGGCAGCTAAATATATGAACAATTTTTTAGCAAACAAGAAATCCTCACATGCCATCAACATGGTTTCCGTAAAGGATCATCCACGATTACTCAGCTCATCATAATTGTTCATGATTTTCCATGCGTTTTGGATCTAGCAGGACAAGTCGATGTACTGTTCTTAGATTTCAGCAAGACATTTGATAAGGGGCCTCATGGGAAGTTGTTGTACAAACTGCAGCAAATAGGGCTACCAAGGTTTATTATCCAGTGGATTGCTGCTTACCTCTCTAATCGTGTGCAGTTTGTTGCAATAAAAAAACTCCGAGTCAGCTGTGCTCCATGTCAGCTCTGGTGTTCCCCAAGGAAGTGTCCACTATTATTTCTAATCTGTGTGAATGACTTGGTCGATGTTGTGCCCCAGGATGTAGGCATTAGATTATTTGCAGACGACTGTATTTTCTTCAAAAATATATCCTCTACAGCCGATCAAAACGTTTTGCAGACAGCGCTATTGGCAATAGATGATTGCTGTAGTAGGTGGGATATGGTGCTGAATTCTGATAAAACTGCTTTGCTGCGCATTACGAGGAAGAAACAGCCCGTCATCTTCCCCTACATTCTTCAAGACTCTCCAGCCTTACTTGGACACCACACATAACAGATATTTGCACAAAAGCGATCCGTAAATTATGGTTTTTAAAAAGAAAATTAAAACATGCTCCCTCAAGCGTAAAGCTTTTGGCATATAAAACTCAGTTTATCTAAGCCCGCATATGCTGCAGTCATATGGGATCCTTTTACAAAAAAGGACATTATGCTTCTTGAAAAAGTGCAACGTAATGCAATCAGATTGATTTTTAATAAGTATAGAAGACTCAACTGACCTAGTACATTTAAGTTAATGCAGTTACACAAGATTCCTTTGGTAGAAACAAGAAGTTGAGCCGTTTAACGTTTTCACATAAGAATATGTCAGGAAAAATTACAATAAATATACCATGTTGTGTTTAACCAGCTACTGCTAGGACAACCCGTCGTAAACATAACCGATCATTGGCGCCCATATTTGCACGAAATAATGCTTACAAACATAGTTACTTTCCCAGAACAGTCACAGATTGGAATTCACTGCCTCAGGAGATTCTTAACACCGAAAATTTTGCTACGTCACTGGAAAAGTACCTTGTTGGTGTCTAGCGTTCCAATATGTTGTAATGCTGTTGTTTCACAGACGTGATGCCTCTTTTAGCGCACTAATGTTTGTCTTATTTACTGATTTATTTTACATCACTGGAAAATTATTTTGTTGGTGGCTAGCGTTCCCATATATTGTAATCTTGTTTATTTTTCACAGATGTGACGCCTCTTTTAGTGTACTGATGATTGTGTTCTTTTGTATGCAACAAAGGCATGTATTCTTATTTTTTTGCTGTATCAATTCACTTGATGTTTTCTTTTGCCACTCCTGCTTGGACCAGAATGTTGGTCTGCAGTATGTTTAAATAAATAAATAAATAAATAAATAAATAAATAAATAAATAAATAAAAATTTAATACGACAGGTCATAATTTCGAAGCACTGAAACTCTACATACTTCAGGAAAACTTCCGCTCGCCGAGGGACAGAAAATACAGGGAATCGTATCTCATATACAGGTTCAGTACTCTCCAGCCTACGGGCATCAACCTTTCAAAGGGAACCCTTGAGTCCATTAGATACGGTGGGGGGTTAACAAAGACGACAAAAGGTTAAGGTATGCACATTCTAACAAAGTTTGTCCCAGAAAGCCTACTTTCAGGTGCCCAGCCGCCATCCAGTTCGACGAGAACAACGGCGTTGTACAGTGTAGTTACATATTTAACCACAAGCTTTCGGTGAAATGTACTGTTGGTGCAGCGCAGGTGGTGTGGGGTGGAGAGAGGTACACATGGCATAGGAGCAACTTCTGTTCCGAGCGGGTTCTTTTTTCATCCTGCTTTCTAGCACTGCGCACACAATGCATTTGCAAGATATGTACAAGGAGCAGAATCTTTGGAAGCTTTCCCTCTTGCCATTTATATTAGCCACGCTAACACCTGTCATCCAACTATCCCTGCACCCAACCCCCACTTTTTTTGTTATTGTTCGCACGTGCTGCTCTTGTTCTCCTCTATTTCTGAGGACGGGGGAGAGTGTGCAAGAGCGTACATAAACGAACGCTGGAGAAGGCAGTTGGCGCCCTGACGAAGACACGTCCGCTTGTCGAAACGCTGGCTCTTGCGACATTCCCTGTTCTAAATCGTATTTTGCTATTTGTTCATATGTTCAAGTTAGTGCACTTCTATGGGCACTAGAATTGGGCGCAATTACGGAAATATTTTTATGGACCTCCTAGAATATGAGTTTCTCGCACGCCGCGATGTCAAGCCTTTCTACTACAAACGTTTTATTGATATCTTTTTATTCTAGCACCACGGTGAAACCGAGCTTTTTCTTTCACCAAAGATTTTAATTATGCCCATCAAAGCATATTGTTCTCGCACTCGTACTCGACCATCAGTGTTAACTTTCTTGACGTCACCGTAACACTGTGCAACCGAAAACTGACGACCAGACTATAGGAAGCCAACCGATAGACACCAGTTCATCCATTTCCCAAGTGGCCACAAAAGACACTGCGAAACTAGCATTCCATATAGTCAGGCCATTAGATTTAAACGCATCTGCTCACCAACAGTGAATTCGCTCGTAACTGTGAAGACCTTCCATCCGTACTAACCAAAGATACCCGTCGGAAATAAATGACGACGCCCTCAAGAACGCGGAGAACATTGACCGTACAGAGTTAATTAAAGTGACAAACAATCAGCGCCATTCTCACGAAAAAATGTTAACCTTGTCCTTACGCAATCGGCATTTGTTCCGAATGTGACAAGCATTTTAAAGAAACACCATAACATTGTGACTCAGAGTGAACCGCCTTAAGGATATTTTTTCGTACCCGCGAAGGATCGATCACCGCCGATCCCGCAACCTGCATGATACCCTAACATCCTCCAATATAACCAGTCGATCTATATACGGTGGCTGTCGCCCTTGCAGTAAATCCCCGCTGCTAGGTCTTCCCGCACGCGACAAGTTCGCAACGCGCATCTAGCTCCGGCGAAATGGGACGGAAGTGGGACAGGACCTGAAGGGTGCGAAAAACTTGGGTACGAAGTCACCTCTAAATGATTTGATGGGGCTCGGAAAGCTGAGGTCATGAGGTACGTAGACATGATGGGCAAGGCTTGCTTGTTGGGTCAGCTCAGCGAGAATGTGTGCCCGCTCTTTTGAGAAATCTCGGCTACAGTTGCCATTTGTCCGAATAAGAGGTTCTCGGGCTGTTATTAGCAGCCTCATTTTTTGGGATTCAAAGTGGTAGTCGCCACACATACGAGATCAATATGTCTGTCGAAATTTATGCTGCACATTATCAATATATGCCATGCATAAGGGTTATGCGACTGAAGGCGAAATTGGGAACAGCTGTTTGCAATCTCTAATGTTTGTAGCACTGGTCTGGCTGATGGCTAAGGATGTAGAAGCTTACTCTGCTTCCTCCGGGGTACAGGGGGATCTAAGAAGTGCTTAAGCTGGCCACTTGATGGACGACAAGATACAGCTACCGAACAGTCTATACCACACACGGACCGAGAGCACGTCCTCCAACGTGCCTTATAACTTATGGAGAGCTACTGCTGACGCGACGATGCAGGGCTGGTGGTATTCTGGGTGGATGTTCTTAGGGAGGGCACCGATCATAAGCGTACGATGCTCATGGCGTGAGGGAGTGAGATTGACACTGTAGCATGTGCGGGTATACAAATTCCGAGTGACTCCAGTATGTGCCCTTCTGTTTCCATAGCACCCAGGCAAAATTACCGGAACTGTCGAAATACGCCTATGAGGCCAAGTATAGTGTTCAGGATTCCTAATTTTTAGAACCACTTCATGCTAGTATTCTTAAGGAGGTTAAACGCCGCTTTGGTAGCCAGCGGGATAATGTGTCGGTCTTAACTTTTTCTGTGCGGAAGAGGTTCCGGTAAGGGGCGCCACAGAGAATGCGACTAGGCATAAAGACATGTAGCACCTTGAAGGTGTCTTTTTTTAGACCTGCACGTGAGTGGGAGAATCTTCTACGACGTATCACACAGCAAGAGGACTGTCTTCATTTCATATTAGCTTTAAGGTGCCCAAAGACACGAAGCAAGAGCAAGTACACAGGACAGAGATTCTCCGCCCTCTGTACTTGCTTGTGCTTCGTGTCTTTCGGCACTTTAAAGCTAATATGAATGCATACCAACTAACCAAGCAAAAAGTTTTGTTATGACTGTTTAATGCTTTCAAGGTTATGTTGTCTTTCCCCGTGTCCTGTAGGGACAGGCCAGGAATGCGGAGGGTGGGTATTTATGGTATGACAGTGTTACGTAGATAAATCATGAAGGGGGTGATAGGGATGTGCTGCAGCCGGAGTATGAGGAGTATGATGCTGAAATCACTACATGTTGATAGGCCCTGAATCAGAAGGGTGTAGTACGAGTCCAACCCCCTTTTCTTGGTGCTCATGTAGCCCCTATCCACATGTGCGAATTAAAGCACAGAGAGCTCTGTGCAAATGGAGCCAGCTTAAATTACAGCGATCGATTCTGAGACTAGGCGCCTCGGAAGGGGATAGCAGTTTAGGATGAAGAGGGTATGGGACTTCTGAGTTCATGGAATGAAGCCTAGGGTGAGCTAGCAGAGAGTTTGCTGCACGACAAGTGTACAGCATAGATCGCTGAACGTACCTAGCAACGCTAGGGTTTGGAGTGGTGTCAGATAGCACCAGAAATTATCCTGGTGCCAATACATTTCTGCCAGCATCGTAGAGTGAAATTATATCAGGGGGTGCGGAGGAAGCAGAGTAGCTTCTGCAGAGGGTTTTGTTTGCAATGAAACCTTCTGCAGGTCCCTTGTAGAATGTGCAATAAGAGATTATTGGCTGTCAGATGGCACCACTGAAAGGTAGGGGAGCAAAGGATGGGAGTAGTTGTGATAATGCCAAGTACAGCAAGTGAAGACCCTTCAGCAATTATTTGATGAAGCTTTTGCATAAGGGCTGTGGTTACTTGACTGATAGTCATTTTTGCAAGCTTAGCAATGCCGCCTTCAATGTGATTTTGAGTCTGCGTAGCCATTCTGCAAAATCTTTGAATTTGGATTTCGTGTCTGGAGTGTTCTACGGCCGGCATTATTTTTGACAAGGGACTCTGGAATGTTGGGTGTGATAGAGGGGATGAAATACCAGAAGGCTAGAGGAGTGGGTAAAGATATAGAGTTGATGGTTGCCCTTAGCTGGCCTACCCCTTCCCACAAGGATGCTACCTCTTCTTTGCTCAGTGACGTTTGGGGTGCACTTGTGGCACCCCAAACGTCACTGAGTCACCAAACGTCACTGAGGCACCCCAAACGTCACTGTGGCACCCCAAACGTCCAGGCTCGCTGGTGATCTTGACGGGGCCCAGGGGTGGAATGTCCTTGACTGTGGGCACTGGTGGCCTTGGCTTCAGGCATGCCGGTTGTGGAGGTTGGTGTGGTCTAGTTTTGCACGAGCCTGTGCCATTAAGATGATGCCCACGACAGAGTGCACGTTGGCACGCAAAGGGCCCCATTGCATGCTATGATTCTCAGCACATCGCCAATAACAATCCAGTTTTTGGGAGAGGGCACACATAGTACAGCTGGTTTCTGGAAATTAGTACAGGCATGACGGCTGCCCTTCCACTTGGTGCATCACTGTACCACAGGCATGTATTTTATGGTTGGGGGGCACAGGACCAGAGGTGAACGTTATCAGGATAGAACCTGCTTACCCCATGGATTGGGATGCTATGATTTTGGCTTCGGGGTTGCAACACCATAGGTCGCTTATGAATTCCTCTGGCGCCTCATTTAGAACGGCCTTCATTTAGAAGCACGCCTCATTTAGGCGGGCTTCTAAATGAAGGCCGTTGATCCATGACGTCACCAAGTCACGTGACCTAGAACCGAGGGACAGAATCTTCTGGGGATTTTTCACGCTAGCACGCGGCGCCGCAGCGCCGGTACGGCGAGTTAGAGGCATCGAGGTCATCGTGGTTCGAATGGCACCAGCCGCGTGATATTCTGCGTGGTTCGGTTGTTGAATGGCTCAACGGTACCCTTCAATGATCGACGGATCTCTTGTTGGTTGTGCCAGAGTGAATGAACGTTCATGGTATCGCTTCTATCAATTACTGGTTCCTCTGCCCCGCTATATTCTTCCAAGGACTCACCAAAGCGCTCAACGGACCTAGTAGGATGTGACAAGAAACCTAACCAACGGAACAGCTACCACCTTTTGATGTTTCCGATGATCTGCACTGGTAACTGGGCTAGTCGGCACGGGTTCATTATAGCACAGCATGCCATTAAGCATAGCATGCCAACATGCACACTTTGTGGTGTTACTGGCACAGGCTCGTGCAAAACTGGGCCACACCAACCTTCACAACCAACATCGCTGAAACCAAGGCCACCAGTGGCCTTGGTTTCAGCCTACGTCTCTGTGGGGACTACCGGTTCACCGTGAACTTGGTGACAAAAACATCTTCATACCCCCTGCCAACACCACAGGTTTTCAGCACGCTACGGGGAGGGAAACTATTCAGCACCGTGGACCTCACGCAGGCATATCAACAGCTGAAGGTGAGCGACAAAACTTCTGAGGTGCTCACGCTTAATACAACAAGAGGACTGTACAGGGTAAAGCGACTCCCCTTCTGGATAGCGGCAGCCCCATCCATATTTCAAAGGTACATGGAATCGCCGCTTCAAGGAATTCCTGGCGTGTGCGTCTACTTAGGCGACGTAATCATCATTGGCGTAACCAGCGAGGAACACGCTACTCGCTTTGAACTGGTACATTTTTTTTATTCGAAAGGCTGCCCTTTGGCATAAAATGTACAAAGTAACACGTGAGGCTCATCACACATAAACAAACAAGTTGCACTCATGCATAAAATTTAACAAGGATCGGTGGCATGGTCCATTTATCCACCCTTGTAAGTCCGGAGGGCGACCGGGACGGTGACCGGTTGCTCTCAGATGACGAAGGCGTGCTTGCTCCAGACCCGCGCACGACCAGAGCAAGTGTGTCACGTCCACTGCATTTATAGGAGCGTCACAAAAGGGGCATGTGGTTCCATACGCTGCGCGGTAGTGTTGCGGCCAGTGGGTGGTCACTGCCGGCGTAAGAGCAACCCCGACTCGAAGTCTCCGAAGCGCCACCTCCTCTAAGCGAGTAAGCCCACCAGGGAGGTCAGAACCACACGGTGGTATAAGTGCTCGTGTGGTGCGTCGGAGACATTCCTTTTGGCGTAGCAGTTTTCCGCAGTTATCTTCGGGGAATTGCGGCAGCGGGTAAATTATGGCAGGCGAGCGACTGGCAGCTGGCAAGTGCAAAACCTACGCTTGAGCATCGGTAAGTGCTGCTTCGCGGTTCCTGAAGTGAAATTCTTAGGTCATTTGATCGATGCCGAAGGCATTCACCCCACCAGCGACAGGGTACGCGCCATCACGGAGGCACGCGCGCCAACCAACAAACAAGAGCTCCAATCATTCCTGGGTCTCCTAACGTTCTATAACCGTTTCCTAGAACACCGAGCAACGGTGGCCAACGACCTCTACAACCTGTTGAAAAACGACGTCCCCTGGACTTGGTCGCCACGCCATCAGGAAGCATTTGAAGCCCTTAAAGGGCCACTAAACAGGCTCCTACTTTTTTTCAAAGCCGCCCAAACAAGCTAACTCAATCATAGAGAAGCTTGCGGCGATCACATTCTGCGAATATGACAGCGCTGCGCGCCACACAGACGCCGTATTTCAAAAAACAATTCGCGCGCTTCTTTCCGGCGACTGACCAGTCGCGCTCGCATCCTAGGTGTCGTCATGTCGTACCGCGAACAACTTTGCGTAGTCGTATCTCGTTGATTGGTCGAAACGTCTATTGTCAGATCCCCTGGCCATCCCACCGGCGTGAGCGCAGGAGCAACCCAACGTTTCTAGAACCGGAGCAACCGGTTCCGTAGCGCAAGCGTCAATGACGTCAAATGATCACGTCAGGTCACGTGTCAAAAGTGGGCGGAGTCTAGACGGCGCCCCGCCCCTACCCTCTCCTCAGCAGAGAAGGGTGGGGAGGCCGACCGAGAAAACGAAACCGGCGCAAGCGGTCACTTAAACCCGTGTAACTTCTCTATTATTGCACCTATTCGCAAAATTCTTGCGGGAGCATGTTCACACCGCACAGGAGCGCAGTTATATCTTTAAAACAAATTTTGGACCTCGGGGTTGTTTAGGGGCCCTTTAAAGAGCTGCTCCGTGCAAGTGTGGTGCTAAGGCTCTACGACGAGACAAAGCCATTGCTTCTACATGGGACGCTTCGCCCTACGGCGTCGGTGCAGTGCTTTCACAAATTGACGATCAAGGTAGAGAAGCAGTGATCGCCTTCGCTTCCCGCACGCTATCACCTGCGGAACGCAATTATTCTCAGCTTGATCATGAGGGACTCGCCGTCGTCTATGGTGCCACACATTTTCATCAGCACATCGCCGGCAGACATGTGACAGTTCGGACTGATCACAGACCACTTCTGGGTATCCTGGGGCCCCAAAAGCTGATCCCTCAGACACTCTCGCCTCGTATGATCCGATGGTGCATTAAGACCTCAGCATATGACTACGACATTGTGTACCGTCCCGGAAACAAGCACCAAAACGCCGACGCACTAAGCCGCTTACCCCTCAGCGAAGTCATTGAGGACCCGCCTCATGTTGGCTGCGTGCTCATGTTCGAAGCACTACCAAGGCCCCCCACTAACAGCAGACGAAGTCGCAACGGCCACGCAAGATGACCCGACAGTGTCCAAGCTGTACGAAGCCCTACAGGAGGGTAGCGTTCAAAAGCTCAAAGATGACAATTTCAACGCTTTTTGTAAGAGAGCAACGGAATTGAGCTGTCATCATGGTTGCATCACACTAGGATCACGAGTTGTCATTCCTGGCCCGCTTCGACAACAAGCCACGGCTCTCATTCATGCCGGACACCGAGGTGTCGTAGCAATGAAGAAGTGCGCCCGCAGCTACATGTGGTGGCCGGGAATCGACAAGGATATCGAGACACTAGGGGCAGAGTGCACAGCCTGCCAAGCCAATCAACGCGCTCCCCCACGAGCTCCAGTACCGGACTGGGACAGACCGAGCACACCTTGGCACACTGCGCACCTCGACTTTGCAGGCCCAATTGACGGGTCCACATTCCTAGTAATTGTGGATGCTTACAGCAAGTGGGTTGAAGTTCGCCAGATGAACAAAACAACCTCGACGGCTGTCATCGAGGTACTGCGCTCGTTGGTCTCAACCTTCAGATTGCCCCGCAAGGTGGTCTCGCACAACGGGACAGCATTCGTGTCCGCAGAAATAAATTCTACCGCGACAACGGCACCACAGCGGTAACATCTGCCCCTTACCACCCAGCCACAAACGGACAGCCCGAACCCTACGGGGTAGGACTAAAACGAACTCTTTCAAGAGACTCTACAGGGTCCTTGAAGCGCCGCATTGCGCGCTTTCTATCCAAACAACACGCGACAGTGCACAATGCGACGGGCCAGACACCAGCAAAGCTCATGTTTTCTCGTGAGCAGCGAACGCATATCTCGGCCGTTCTGCCGGAGCCACCTTCAAACGTCAACCGAGATAACAAAGACGCCCCGCGTTGCCGGAAACTGCACAAAGGACAAGCGGTGCTCGCCCGCCAGTTTCAACAGAAGTCTCAGTGGGTCCCGGCCATCGTTAAAGAACGTATCGGCCTGAGATCTTGGCTCGTTGAAGTGAACGGGACTGTTTGTCGCCGACACATCAATCAGCTACGCCACGTGCACGCACACTATCCGCCCTGTGGACGCGCTGAAGGCAGCCAAGCCGCTGACAAAAGAACTGGACGCCAGTGAACAACGGACACTTCCCGCTCACCCAGCAGCTTCCGTGGAGAAAACCAGCAGCGGCGCCCCAGCCCATACGGCGCCCGCCCAACGAAAGTCAACGAGACAGCGACGCCCTCCAGACCGCTACCAGGCACAAAACTAGGGGGGAAGGAATTGCCATGTCTCCAACCACGAACACCCACTTCACGGCAAGCTGCAAGGACGCGCAGACCGATCGCCCGACTCCCCCTCTCGCTTTTGGCGGACTCCCTTCGCCTGCTTCTTGCGCCTCTCTCCCCAGTCTGGCTCCGACGACGAGAGTCGACCGTGTGCGCTCGGACAACACAGACCGCTCACGCTGGCTGGAAAAAGGTGCTTACGGCTCAAGCAATAAACAAGTTTGTCTTCTCATGTATGCCTTTTATTCCGGCTACCGTGGACGTAACAAAATCCATGGGGAAAGCAGCTTCCATCCTGATAACGTTCACCTCTGGTCCTATGCCGCGCAACCATAAAATACATGTCTGTGGTACAGTGACGCACCAAGTACAAGGGCAGCCGTCGTGCCTGTACTAATTTCCAAACACCAGCTCACAGGTACGATGTGTGCCTTCTCCAAGAACTGGATTGTTATTGGCAATGTGGTGAGAAGCGTAGCATGTAATGGGGCCCTTTGCGTGCTAACGTGCACTCTGTCGTGGGGATCATCTTACTGGCACAGGCTCGTGCAAAACTAGGCCACACCAACCTCCACTACCGGCATCCCTGAAACCAAGGCCACCAGTGCCCACAGTCAAGGACATTCCACCCCTGGGCCCCGTCAAGATCACCAGCGAGCCTGGACCAAAGCCACAAGTGCACCCCAATCACTGAGCAAAGAAGAGGTAGCATCCTTGTGGGAAGGGGTAAGCCTGCTAAGGGCAACCATCAACTCTATATCTTTACCCACCCCTCCAGCCTTCTGATATTTCATCCCCTCTATCGCACCCAACATTCCAGAGCCTCTCGTCAAAAGTAATGCCGGCCGTAGAACACTCCAGACACGAAATCCAAATTCAAAGATTTTGCAGAATGGCTACGCAGACTCAAAAGCAAATTGAAGCCGGCATTGCTAAGCTTGCAAAAATGACTATCAGTCAAGTAACCACAGCCCTTATGCAAAAGCTTCCTCAAATAATTGCTGAAGGGTCTTCACTTGCTGTACTTGGCATTATCACAGCTACTCCCATCCTTTGCTCCCCTACCTTTCAGTGGTGCCATCTGACAGCCAATAATCTCTTATTGCACATTCTACAAGGGACCTGCAGAAGGTTTCATTGCAAACAAAACCCTCTGCAGAAGCTACTCTGCTTCCTCCGCACCCCCTGATATAATTTCACTCTACGATGCTGGCAGAAATGTATTGGCACCAGGATAAGCTCTGGTGATATCGACACCACTCCAAACCCTAGCGTTGCTAGGTACGTTCAGCGATCTATGCTGTACACTTGTCGTGCAGCAAACTCTCTGCTAGCTCACCCTAGGCTTCATTCCATGAACTCAGGAGTCCCATACCCTCTTCATCCTAAACTGCTATCCCCTTCGAGGCGCCTAGTCTCAGAATCGATCGCTGTAATTTAAGCTGGCTCCATTTGCACAGAGCTCTCTGTGCTTTAATTCGCACATGTGGTAGGGGCTACATGAGCACCAGTAAAAGAGGGTCCGACTTGTACAACACCCTTGTGATTCAGGGCCTATCAACATGTAGTGGTTTCAGCATCATACTCCTCATACTCCGGCTGCAGCACATCCCTACCACCCCCTTCATGATTTATCTGCATAACTCTGTCATACCATAAATCATCACTCTGCATTCTTGGCGTGTGCCTACAGGACATGGGGGAAAACAAGATAACCCTGAAAGCATTAAACAGTCATAACAGAACTTTTTTGATGGACTAGTTGGTATGCATTTGTATTAGCTGTAAGGCGCTCAAAGATACGAACCGCAAGCAAGTACAGAGGGCAGAGCACCTCTGTCCAGTGTACCCGCTTGTGCTTCGCGTCTTACTGCGTCAAACGTCGTAGAAGATTCTCACACACACGTGCAGGTCTAAAGAAAAGACAGCCTCAAAGTGCTACATGCCTTTGTGCCTAGTCGCATTCTCTATGGCTCTCCTTACCGGAACCTCTTCTGCACAGAAAAAGTTAAGACCAACACAATAACCCGCATGGCTACCAAAGCGGCAATTGACCTCCTGAAGAATACTAGTAGGATCGATTAAATTTTTAATCGATTAATCGTTAATCATTCGTCTATTTAGCCTTTCATCGATTAATTGCTTTCGCTGCGACGTTTTATTCGATCAATCGATTAATCGACATTTTTTATTGATGCTTGAAAAATGATGCCTTGTTGTTTGAGAGGTGGTGCTTGTGTTTGATATCGATACAAGTATTTATCCGCCGCGCTGAAGTTTGCTTGTGCCCACTAGGGGCTGCGTGAAAATTCGCACTTTCGCCCACTGAACACAGGGAGCCCGTCGTCATTGGATGTTGTCAAGGGTCCAAGATTCCGTGCGTGGCCATGATCTACGGACAATTCGGCAGCAGGTCGTATTTCACCGATGTCTGCCTACTAGAGCGAACCGAAATCGAAGGCACTTTTGGCGACCTCACTGGTTGGAAAGTCGCACCGGAAACATGCAGCGTCGCCGAGGGTGAGGAAATTCCGAGAAAGGTAAGGACGAAAGGAAAGTTAAAGACGCTAGCTCTTGTAGGGACGCAAACATTTCTTGGTTTGTCCGTTATGTATTGTGGAAGCCCTCGGTAATGCTATAACCATAAACTGATGTGATCTCTTCCTTGAGGTCACTCATCCGAGATTGCACAGCAACATATTCGTCGCAAACAGGCCATCAGTGCAGGCATCTACGGGAAATAGACTGACACGAGTTTTTCCTCCCGGCTAGAATAAATGGCAGCTGTGCCAGTATACTGCAAAGGTTTCACCTGGTCGCCAACTTAACTCGGCGCTACTTAATCGCGTGTACAGCTCTCACGGTGAACGCTGTCTAATGTATCGGAGATTAGAACACATAGTATTTCGCTACTGTCCTCCATTCGTGCCACAATCGTAGACGGCGGCCTCTAGGCTGGCTGACATGGGAGTACAAGCAATAGATGAAAGCAGTATTTCACCCGAAATACGCGACCATACAGAATTACCAAATGCTATGCAAGGTCATTTTTCAATAGAAGTGGACTGGATGCTAGACCTTCGGTATACCAATGCCCAAATTTGCGGATTATGAAAAGCGACTATTAGACTTAAATGCAGCTAAAGTGCTTCTTTCCATTATGCGACTATTAGACCTTTTTCATAATCTTCGAGTTCGTCTGCCTGCACAGCATATTCGCCCAACTAATGGCGGCCCCTGTCACGTTTCTAGTGGAGGCGAGGTCCCAGTTACACGTGCTGGGGTTTGACTACTATGAGTGTTTATGTCAAGAGAGCTGAGTCGACATTTTCGGCGTCATAGCACGCTGTTTTGTAAAGTGAATAGCTGCCATAAGCTGGGCTAACTGCATTGCAGGGAAGCTAGCATTACTGCTATGAAAGGGTATATAGGCGTTAAGGCGGACAGTTGGGCTAGGTGGCATCAAGCGTAATGAAATATGATTACTAGCCTCCATGTCCCCTTTCCGCAAGCAGTCATGCCTTATTGCGTATACGCAGATCACTCATTCTTATCCCGATCATCATGCTCCATCGCTCTTTTCCCCTTTTGCGTTGTCCCCAAAGCAGAGTAGAAGGCCGGGGCGTACTAGATCAGGCCACCCTCTCTACCTTTCAATAGATTATCTCTGTTTCTTTCATTGGTGACAAATAATCTTGAATTCGCTAATGTGTAAAATACAACGGCAATAAGAACTGAACCAGTCAAGAAATAAGCAGCGCATATTACAATGTGGCACCTACACAAGACGCAAGTAAAATGTGGGGGTTAAAAAAACAATGTAGGCGACGGAGATCGGGTCGAGTTCATTTCTAGCTGTATGGTATATGGCCGCCTGCGGCACCGGGCTCCTACTTGCGTAGAAATATGCGCTCGACATCTGCGTCTCGGCGTCGCGCGCCTCGCAGTCATGCGCTCCGGCCAAGAGGCGGTGCTCGGGGGGATGCCCGGGGGGGGGGGGGTGCCGTAATCGATTAATCGGAGAGATTTAATTGATCAATTCGATTAATTTAAAGTGGGAAATCGATGACGATTAATCGATTAACCGTGTATATTTAATCGAATAATCAATTAATCGTTCATCGATTTTACCATCCCTATATACTAGCATGAAGTGGCTCTAAAAAATTAGGAGAAGAATGAGGAATCCTGAACATTATACATGGCCTCATAGGTGTATTCGACAGTTGCGGTAATTTTGCCTGGGTGCTATGGAAACAGGAGGGCACATACTGGACTCACTCGGAGTTTGTATACCCGCACATGCTGCAGAGTCAATCTCACTCCCTCGTGCCATATACATGGCACGCTCATGATCAATGCCCTCCCTAAGAACATTCACCCAGAATACCATCAACTCTGCTGCGTCACGCCAGCAGTAGCTCTCCGTGAGGAATATGGCACATAGAAGGACATGCTCTGGGCCCATGTGTGGTAGAGACCGTTCAGTAGCTGTGTCTTACCAGCCATCAAATGTCCAACTTAAGCATTTCTTAGATCCCCGTGTCCCCCGGAGGAAGCAGAGTAAGCTTCTATATCCCCAGACCAGTGCCACATACATGATTAGAGATTGCAAAGGAGTTGTTGCCAATTTTGCCTTCAGTGGCATAACCCTCATGCATGGTATATATTGCGAATGCGCACCATAAATTTTGACAGATATTGAACTCGTTTGGGCGGGGACTTTCAATCCTGAAAATGAGGCTACTAATAACAGCCCGAGGATGTCTTATACGAACAATTGGCAACCGTAGCCGAGATTTCTCAAAAGGCGGGCCCACGTTTTTGCTCAGCTGACCTAACAAGCACGCCTCGCCCATCATGTCTACGTACCTCACGACCTCAGCTTTCCCAGTCCCATCAAACCATTTGGAGGTGAATTCATACCCAAACTTCTCCCACCCTTCAGGTGCTGTACCACTTCCGTCCCATTTCTCCGGAGTGCAGTCTTTGGAGATCACCCGCCGCCTTTAAACTACGTGCTGTCTGGATGCCAAGCCTATTGTTGCCAGCAAGAACAGCCTACCACCAGAAGTGGGGAGAAATGGGAGGCCCTTCTTGCATTACAGGAACCGGACATACAACTTCGCTGTATCAACCACAGTGCCATGGCCCTGTGCTGTCTAGACACTTGTGTAAAGTGAGGGTTGCGCGGAGGCTCACGTCCTTTCAAACTCACTTGTTCAATAGCTTTTTGCCTCCATTCATTTGCATGCTGGGTCGCCCAGGTTTGTTCGTCGAAGGCGGAGCTCCGCGGAGCCTCACACAGCCTCGATGAGAGGGTCGTGGTGTTAGTGTGTGTGTATACTGTGCCGGGCACTCCCACAGCATATGCGGAAGCGTAACCTGGGCGACCGAGCATGCCCGCGAGGCGACGTCGAGGCAAGCCCTTCACGTCCCCTCGTGGGAGCCTAAGCCCGGCCACCTAAACCTGCTGGTTTTCAAAATAAAGTTCATTCTTCCTGCTCCATTCATTTGCAAGACAGCGTGCTGCAACAGTGCGTTCTGGATTTGGCGAACTTATAAAGTAGTTTAACGGTCAACCCTGACAGCATAAAATCCACGTTCCATGGTTCGCATCTTGAGAATGTCTTGGCCTACACAACTGAAATATGCAAGTGGAACCAGCGTTTAAGCAAAAGGCAAAGCAGTGTATGGGCAGGCTGTCTGCCATCACTTATCTGTGTATGCTGTTAGGATTGAAACGGCGCAATGGCACATAAAACGAACTCCAAGCAAGATACTTGCTTGTGAAGCCTGGCCTCCGAGCCAGCGTGTTTGAACGAGGTCATCGCACATGGCGATTGTGCATGCGTACTGTGTATGTGCGGGGTAGACGTGAGCCCTTCTCTCCTGCTTCAGAAGCTCGCCCAACCCCGCTGCCGACGACCCGCAAGGCACCAGTGCGTCTGCTAAACCAATGACAGGTCCCAACAAGCGAGCATCGTGATGAACACTGGGGACGTTCCACGAAAGGGTATAAAAGGGGAGAGAGAACGCGCCGCCGAGTAAGTCGCTCTCAGCAACCCCTTCGCTCCAGTACGTTGCTGTGCGCACATTTCTAATGCACCTCTGAGCGCCTCGCTCACCCGCAGCATTGTATTAAACGTTCGTTGTCTGTTATCTATGTCGCTTCGTCTTCACAGCTGGCCCGCCTTGATGGTAAACCTGGTTCGAGCTCCATGCAGTGTCGTTAAAGGTTTGCCACACCACGCTACCGTAACAATGCCTTTATATGCCTTGTGCATGCGCAAGGGTGGAGGTGCTGTGATCTGCTGCTCTAATCCAACTGTATAGTTATCCAGTCCCCTTATTTAGAGCCTTGCCTTCATCAAATGAACAGGTCACGTTATGTGAGGCACAGTGAGGCAGTTACAATAAGCTTCCCTTGCCATGTTGAAGGATTTGTAGACTGCAAGTATAGTGTACAAATTTTGTTCCATGTGTAAGAACACATGCGCAGATGCGGGTTTTTGCATTCAACAGACTGCACATGTCCAAAATTACTTAGCAGAGTAAGGAACACTGTATGTGGATTATCAAAACCAGTAGCCGTTCAGTTATCATTTTATTTCTGCACAGAAAATTGAGTAACATTCAGCTTCTTTCAACGGTTGTTTAGATGTGACTATATTGTAGCGAAACGTCGGGGCCGTTAATTTTAGACGCATCGGAAGGTCAGGAAGACGAAGAGGCGTGGGAGCCACTCCGCGCAGGCAAGCGATGAGGAGTCGACACAGTGAATTGGGAGAGCACTCATTGGGGGGTTTATTTAGCTAAGACATCTTGAATTTAGAAAACACACAGGGCAAAAATTATACAACATAGAAAATGGTATCATACCCCGTCGGCCTGCCGAACTGGTCGCCGGTGGTTTCGAGCGTCATGGTCCCCTAGTCCGCTCTCTAAAAAAAGGCCAGTGTCGCCGCTTAAATAGCACTTTTTCAGCATCCACGGCGATGCAGACTGCTCGAACCACCACTGTTGCCCACCAATAGGAAAGCGGCTTATACGGACCACTCAGGCAGGTCGAAGGTAACAATTCTCCACGAGCTTTTACGATCGCGTGCATCCGGCCTCGCCACAAAACTAATACAAACAACGCTTTCCAGAAACTGGCCGCGGCGCGCACACATGCTCTTCATTTTCGGTGCCCCGTCTCCCGGAAGGCTCCCTGCGGTGCGCGGGCTCGTTTACCCGAGCACCCCTTCTACAAAAGCAGTCGGAAAAGAAAAAAGAACAAGAAAACATTCTACGCGATGTGGTCTTCGCGACACCTCCCCCCTACGAAAAAGAGTGACCCACTCGTTTTACTTGCTACCCAGGAAAAAAGAAGTACGAAAAAAAAACGATTTTACATACAACAATTATGTGAGGTACTCGTTTCAGAAAAGTTATACATCTAAAAGGTGGAACACTTAGAACACCAAATGGAAAATCGCGAGACTGAAAAATCACTAGGGTTATACATCTGTCTAAAAGGTGGAAAGCTTAAAACAACAAATTGAAATCCGCGAGACACAAAATTCACTAATGTTCACTCGCTGGCACTGTAATACAAGTCAGTATCAGTATCGTAAGCGGCGACATTTCGTTGTCCGTTGTTGCCGTTTGACAATGTCTTCCAATCGCTGTAAAGTTCAGTTTCAGAGTCAGAGCTCTCGCGCTGCCGCACTGCATCACTGGTCCCTGACTCATGCACACCATGATGCAAACGAAGTTCTCGGTCCACTCGCGAACCACACTCACGCACATCACCATTGACGTCGCACTCGCGCACAACACTGGGGTGTAATTCGTGGACATCACTCCCGGCACTGCGCTCGCGCACTTCACTTTGATGGAATTCGCGGTCATCACTGCACTCGCGCACATCACCAATTGGATCTCGCACCTCGTGATCGGCACCGGACTCATCGTCTGCGTCGTCGGCATCGTAGCTGCGCTTGTTCTTTTCTTGCTGGCGCCTTTCTCGTTCATTCACTAATTTTCGAGCCTGCCGCGGCCGGCGAGCCACTTTCATCGCATCCAGGGTGTAGTCGAATCCATGTTGTGCGCCCGACCCGATATCTACCGGTAGCGTCTGCTGAAACGGTCGACCTACAGGCGGGATTGGTTGGAGGAAACCGGCCGGTTTCCCCGGCGGTTGCTTTCTCGTCTGGCAGTCAGGGCAGGAGAGAACGTACTTGCTGACGTATGAGAACATCTTCGGCCAGAAATATCGGTAACGAAACTTCTCCCATGTACGCTTGACACCCAAGTGGCCTGCCGTACAGTCGTCATGGCAGTGCCTCAATATCTCAGACCTGAAGCACCTGGGGACAACGAGAGCCGCGCGATCTTTCTCAAAGCCTTTCGCCCTCCGATACAGTACACCGTCGATTAACCGAAAACTCCTTGCCGTTCTTTTGGTTTTCCTGACAACGGGCGCACTCGGGTCTTCGACGTGCTGTACAATGGCTCTAATCCATGGGTCTGCCCTCTGCTTTTTTCCAACATCCGCCTGATCCAAAACCAGCAACGGTAAAAGGTTTTCTTCGCTTACTGGTGCAGGGTCGTGAGGAAGGCGGGAAAGCGTGTCGGCATTTCCGTTCTTGAGATCAGGGCGGTGTCGCAACGTTATTGTACCATTGGCTCGTGTAGGGACTGCGTGAAGCTGTCTTTCGGACAAAGTGCCGATGGGACGGCCGGGCTGGCCCCTTAAACCCGGCCGTTCTCGTTTCCCGAAGGGTTATGCTGCCCGTCCTGATTGCCAAGAGAATCCGCATGATCATTTCTGTCGTCCCGGAACCGCTGCCAGCACTGTAGTGCTTCGTGGCCGATGCGGCTGCAAATCTGGCATCGGGGACGCCCGTCGTTGGCACGGGACGTTCTCGGTGGCCAAGGCACTGGGGGGCGACGCATCTCGTCTTCGATGTTTTTTATCCGGTCCGACAGTAAGGCGATGGAGTCTGCAATCGCCCTCCAGTTTCCCTCGCGGTCGCCAGCCTCCCGCGGGCAACGCAGTTCTGATGCGGCGCAGGTGGCGATACACGTAGGAGGAGGCTGTACTGCCGCGGCGGCGGATGCCATCCCTACCGGAGGCGCGATGTTTTGCATCCACGACTGTAATCCGGAAGGAGAGTGGGTGTCAATCGGACGTGACCAAGAAGCAGGGCTCATCAAAGCTGCGTAATTTATGCGCTGTAAGATCTGGAGGAATGCGGCGCAGGTTTCCTGGTTTGCGATGATCATTTTTTCCTGTACATCCGGACGCAGACCGCGCATAAGGTGCCGCAAACAGTCATCTTCTGACATAGACGGGTTGACCCTTGCACAAAGTTGTACGACGTCATAGTAGTAGTGCTCTGGAGTTTCGGACGGCAGCTGTGTCCGGTTTTCTAGTCGCAAATGGGCGATCTCGACTGAGTGACGACTCGTAAATGACGTTTTCAATAACGTCGCCCATTGTTCCCATGAATTAGGGGCACCCGTGAGAATTTGAGTGGTGTGCCATTTCTTTGCATCACCGTCTAGAGCCAAATATAAAAATTTAACTTTCGTGGCTTGGTCCCAGTTGTTGAGCGACGCGACATGTTCGTAGCAAAGTAGCCACTCAGAAACGGATTCCTCTGGCGCGCCTCTAAAGACTGGCGGTCCGACGAAAGGTTTTGCTTGGGGGGTAGCCATAGCAGAGAGAAAAGAAGGGGGTTTCGTCATAGTGGAGCAGTCCGAGTAGCTTCCTGATGCTTGTTGACTCGGGGCATAGCTTTAGAGCGGGAATATCGCTACCGAGCAACCTCCACCACTTTGTAGCGAAACGTCGGGGCCGTTAATTTTAGACGCATCGGAAGGTCAGGAAGACGAAGAGGCATGGGAGCCACTCCGAGCAGGCAAGCGATGAGGAGTCGACACAGTGAATTGGGAGAGCACTCATTGGGGGGTTTATTTAGCTAAGACATCTTGAATTTAGAAAACACACAGGGCAAAAATTATACAACATAGAAAATGGTATCATACCCCGTCGGCCTGCCGAACTGGTCGCCTGTGGTTTCGAGCGTCATGGTCCCCTAGTCCGCTCTCTAAAAAAAGGCCAGTGTCGCCGCTTAAATAGCACTTTTTCAGCATCCACGGCGACGCGGACGGCTCGAACCACCACTGTTGCCCACCAATAGGAAAGCGGCTTATACGGACCACTCAGGCAGGTCGAAGGTAACGATTCTCCACGAGCTTTTACGATCGCGTGCATCCGGCCTCGCCACAAAACTAATACAAACAACGCTTTCCGGAAACTGGCCGCGGCGCGCACACATGCTCTTCATTTTCAGTGCCCCGTCTCCCGGAAGGCTCCCTGTGGTGTGCGGGCTCGTTTACCCGAGCACCCCTTCTACAAAAGCAGTCGGAAAAGAAAAAAGAACAAGAAAACATTCTACGCGACGCGGTCTTCGCGACAATATGCTTAATTAATATTACAGAGTTGCTCTGTAGAACAGCTGAAACAACAAAAAAGGCACTCACTTGTCGGTGATTTTGTCATTTCGGTTTATATTGTTAAGGTAAGTGATATTTTTTACTTATTTATCAGGAGCTCAGAAAGAAAAGTGGTCTAGGATGGCAAGGCTAAAGGCAGAATGCCTGCGTGACATACCCCTTATACAAAGGATGATCATGCAGAATAGATTGTAGCTTCTTATACAACGCCTTGATAAAAGCAATTTGAACAAAAGCATAAATGTATACCAGCAGAATAAGAAACTGTCTTCAAAATAATTACACATAATACAAACAAGACGTATAATGTAGAACCTGGCATTCAAGGTCTGTATCACGAATAGAAAGGCAAGGTGCTCTTGTAGCCTTTTTTGAAACAGTTCAGTGACCGAGAGACTTGGTGATCACATTTGGATGTGAATTCAAGCAGCATGAGATTAAACACTGCAAGTAATTTTGGGCTATAGGTGGTCCTGCAAAACGGAAACTCTAAGATGGAAATTGTACTGAGTGGAACTTGAAAGGCAGTTCTGATAAAAACACTGAGCATCTTTCACAACTGCATCTTTTGAAATTAGCTGTGTAAGATGCAGTTAACTTTTAAAAGGCTGCCTGAAAAGGCAAGACTGTGTGGTATGATTGTGGTGCCCTAGATATTTAATGTAACCGACCACTTGCTTTCATAAACTTAGAAGACGATTAAGATGGGACTGGCATGTGTTACCTCATGACAGCAAGCAAGTTTACCTGTAAGAGTCAGCACATGCTTTCCATTCTCAAATTGTAATATTCGTGCCACAGCAAAGCCACAGAGCAAGAAAACCAGTTATGGAAATTATGCTACAATTGCTCCTATCTGCTGCATTTCATTATTAGAGCTGCAACATCCATACTGCAAACCAAGTGCACAGGAGGGCTTTTGTTGGAAGCAATTATTGAATTCTCAACTGAGGGCCATTTGGTCAGTTCAAGATAGCAGTCATGTGAAAACAGCCATTTTGTGTCCTGCCTTTCTAAAAAATAAATGGTCATCAAGCTAATCAGCTTGAGTACACACCTGCACATTATGCAGGTTGAAGTTCTGTAGATGCTGCTGTGTACAACTGTGTGTTTGGGCACTTTCATATTTTTCTCTCAGCTCTGTATCCACAGCTATTACATATGGCTTCCAAAAGTTCCATCTCTGCATTCACGTAGGTGGCATGCCTTTTTTGGGAGCAGAGATTTGCGGCGCCCATTGTCATGGCCACCACATTTTGTACTTTGTGGCAACATGTTTAGTAAAGGTTCAAAGAATCAACCAACACCTTGTACTGCACTTGCCATTATGTATTGGTTGAACAGAAATCCTTGCAATTCAGTTTTACCACACAGCATGCGCGA
The DNA here is from genome assembly GCA_013339685.2 of Hyalomma asiaticum. Lineage (NCBI taxonomy): Eukaryota > Metazoa > Arthropoda > Arachnida > Ixodida > Ixodidae > Hyalomma > Hyalomma asiaticum. Next base: position 151,050,259 of record CM023483.1, read on the forward strand.
CTTCAAGGACCCCTCACCAGGTCTGGCTATTTCGAGCTGACAAAAGCGCTGTGTACATTATGTGCTCAATATCATGCCTGACAAGAACTGCATTGCTATGTACCACAGAAGGTGATTGAATTTCAAACTGAGTGTCGCTTCCTCTCTTCTCGTTTGCGTCATGCCCTAACAGTAGAGGATGATGCTCCGCACTGCCACGGGTCGCCGCGTGACCACAGAACACCCCTGCATCACTAGAAACCATGTTGGCAGCCTGAACCATGAACTACCCAATCGGGAAGCGGCAGTCCTCGGAGCGGAAAAACAGCTTCGTCCTCTCCGCCTTCTTTTTTTTTGTCTTTTTGTTCTTTAACCCTAGAGAATCGGTATGTGGTGAGGGCTTCGTACTGGTGGTGACCCTCGCCTCCTGAAAACCTGGCTTCGTACGGTTGAAACATTTGTGTCTCTGCTAATAATAGACCAATTTTGAAATATTCTTGTGCTTGAACATTCCCTACGGGGCGCTTAATAAGCGCTAGTGTATAACCAAAATTTGCCATGTGGCCTGGTGAGGAGACCTATAAGTGGTGGTCACACAGGTGACTGAAGAGCTATCAAAAATCGTTCAGCTAGACAAATTCCAAATTTCTTGCAGCACGCTTCTGCTTGTTAGCCATTTCCTTAAGCAACTCGAAGATAGCTTCTTCCTACTCTACATGTATCTGAAAACAAGCAACGGCGCTTTGCTTGTGGCCTATCGAGAAAACTTGTAAGGTATTAACCTTGATGACGAGATGACGTGCTTTTTCACTCACCATCACTTGCGAGGTAAGACTGAGAATGACTACATTTTTGTTCTAATGAGAATGTCCACCAGCAGTGCTGGCTTCCACTGTCTGTCAGTGCGAGTTGCAAGATGGATTTACAAAAAGAATCACATGTACAGTAAGTAGTTCACCGCTGGTGCTTTCAGCTTCAAGTTGATGCCTCAGTCTTCCTTTGTGGCAGCCAGTTTATTGATATAGATAAATATGTTGCATTATACTGCGTCTGAAAACACAGCATTTTATGAACTAAACTATTTGATTAGGTTAAAGTTTAACATTTTTTTTCTGCAATCAAAGTGCTTTGTATTTTAACCAATTTGAAATAGCAATTTCTCTGCTAATAATTCGAAGCCACATTTTTTGGTCTAGTCAGAATGGCAGCTATTAAAATTGGTGCATTTCATGTCTTTTCTAGGGGAGTGGTTTTGATGTCATTGTTTGCCAATTGTCAGGAAGCATTATGGATCTGTCCTCATTGTACAACAGCCTCTTACGCCGAACCAGAAATAACTCACTCTAGTCAACATTCATATCTTTTTTCTACATCTGTAAAAAGAGCAAAGAAAGTTTTTATCCCAATGCTAAAAGTAAGGCATAAAGACGTTGACACAAGAGAACACAAGCGGACAACATGAATGCCAACTATCAGCTGAAGGAGAGCACTCAGTGAAAGAAACTCGATACTTAGAGCACTTGGCTGCCGATCCTTTCTACATCATAGCTTTGCGCTGGGGGCACTGAACTAATTTATTGCAGTGCTTAGTGCAAGTCGAACAGTGTTTGAGGTGTCGATTCAGTTAGGTCCTTGTGTGATCACCCAGTGCGCCCCAGTAGCCCAAAGTGCACTGGCCACCACGTGCTCCGGGTACCGTATTTCATTTGCTAAGAGCTACATCTACAACTGCTCCATATTAGATGTAAAACATTTGTTCATCCTGCTAAATTTAATTTCCTTGCAAAGCTACACATTACCACCCATATGACACGTGAAGGCATTTAAGTCCTCGCAGCACTATTTTAAGTTATCCCATAATGCGTGCGTGCGATCTAGTGGAATGTCACGAATGCAGGGATTTATACACTCCCCTCCATTTGAATCCTCACACCCCCCCCCCCCCCCCCAACCCGAAAATTCTTCCGTTAAATCGAAATTCTAAATTAACCCTTGAATCACTGTCCGCCATAAATACTTTATTTCGCATTTTCAGAAAAAGCAGCAGGCCAATGGATCATTGTGAAAATGCAGGAACCTTATTTCTGTCCGATACTTTGTGATCACTGCAGCAATGCTCTCTCGTGCTGCAGATGAGATGGGTCTTTTTCTTCTGCCCTTTCTGGAGCTTTCTCTCTGGAGTAATGATGATCTCTCTGCCAAGTGGGAAAGCTCCTTGTTAATATGGCACTTCTGCAGGATAAGGAGGGTGTACGGAAATCGTAACTGGGCAACCATAATTGCTTTAGAAAACATTGCGTATTTAATCACAAAAAGCACCGGTGCTGCTGTGCAGTAAATGTAAAGCTCAATAAATGTAAAATTCTACCATTATTTAGACCTTTTCACTGCAGAAGACACCTACTGGTCTCTGAATGCCGAAGCAATGCCTGAGGCATGCGAGAACATCAGGGCAATGATTACGTTCACTGTACAGGCCACCACATCAACATGATTCTAGCAGTTACAACTGATTGGTGCGCCCATCAAGGTTACATTTCTTGAAGGGACAAAATCTAAATGACATCACAATGGTCATTGTAACATGGTTTCAGAGTGTAAAGGAAGTAACATGTTTGCACGCTCAAGGAAACCCTTGACAGGGGACAGCCCTTTTGTGTGGAAAGGTGTGTACGCGGGGGTGCTTGTGTACATGTATAACGAGAGGGAAATTGATCAAGGGTTTGTTTGTTTGATACAATGTAATGAATCCCATTCGCAGTGAGGCCAAGGAACGCATAGGGTAAATTATATGTAGTTTTTGGCTGTAGTGTAGTAATTGCACATAAATGAAAGAAGTTTTGCTTCTCTCTTTAACTACAAGGCTGTTGCACTCCGGAGGACTCCGCAACCGCTTTCAACATATTGCAACGCAGGCTATAACGCCGATCAACGGACATAGAATTTGTTATCACGGCGCTTCCGTGAATGCGAGCTAGGTTGCTACGCAACCTTTTGCGCACTTTTTGGTTCCTCTCTCTATCTGTCTCTCTGAGCCAACCACCTTCTGCGGTAGACGGGGGAAGGAAAAGACAGATAAAGATGCGCACTCTCAAAAATACGCACGATGGCAGGACGAACACGGCAGAATCAGGGATGATCCTGGTATTTGGAATCAGCAAAACTGCTGAATCGCGGACATGTTGAAATTCACCGCATCACAATTTGCGAGAGGGCGCAGCAGGAATCTGTTCTTAAACACATCGGCGACCCGGCAACCCAGACGACTTCGCCATGATTTTGTAATTAGACCAAGGGATCCCAAGTTCTAATTCTCGAGTGCAAATGTTTTTAAATGCGAAGCATTTCTTAACGAACCTCGGCGACTTTGAGCGTATCTATCTATATATCTATCTAGCCGCCTACGATATTGTGCTCTCATGGCCGTTTGGATAATGCGATGTTTACGAAAATTAGTATACCACAACAGTTCATGAACATAAATGACAGGTCAAAACATGAAAATCATGACATGCATGTCATGAGCGCCATGATTTACATGCCACGGTCTTGGTGCTCCGCTGGCCGTTTCGCTAATGGGATGCATGCGAAAATTGGTATGGCACAACATGACTGTCAGATGAACATAAATGGCAGGTCATTACATGAAAATCTTCATATGCATGTCATGAGCGGCATGATTTACATGCCACGGTCTTAGTGCTCTACTGGCCGTTTCGTTAACGGGATGTATACAAAAATTGGTATGCCACAACATTACATAACGATATCGAACATAAATGAGAGACCATAACATGAGAAGCATGATATGCATGTCATGAGCGGCATGATTTACATGCCACGGTCTTGGTACTCTCCTGTCAGTTTCGTTCATGGGATGTGTACGAAAATTGGTGTGCCATAACATGACTGCATGACGAACATAAATGACGGGTCATAACATGAAAATCATGACATGAATGTCATGAGCGGCATGATTTACATGCCATGGTCTTGGTGCTCTCCTGGCCATTTCGTTAATGGGATGTTTACGAAAACTGGTATGCCACAACATGACTCCATGACGAAAATAAATGACAGGTTATAATATGAAAAGCATGACATGCATGTCATGGGCGGCATGATTTACATGCCACGCGTTTCGTTAATGGGATGTATACCAAAATTGCTATGGCACAACACGACTGCACGACTATCATAAAAGACAGGTCATAACATGAAAATCATGACATGCGTGTCATGAGCGGCATGATTTACATGCCACGGTCCTGGCGCTATACTGCCGTTTCGTTAATGGGATGCATACTAAAATTGGTATGGCACAACAAGACTGCATGACGATCATAAATGACAGGTCATAACATGAAAATCCTGACATGCATATTATGAGCGGCATTATTTACATGCCACGCGTTTTGTTAATGGGATGTATGCCAAAATTGCTATGGCACAACGCGACTGCATGACGAACGTAAATGACAGGTCATAACGTTAGAATCATGACATGCGTGTATGAGCGGCATGGTTTACATGCCACCGGCCGTTTGACGCCGTTTCGTTAACTTCATATGTACCAAACTCTGTATATAGCGAGACAACAATGCAAATTCATTTTACGTTGCTGATGCGTGCTTCGCATTTCCTTGATTCCCAATGCACGTGGGATCTGCCATTTTTTTCTGTATCTTTTCTCTTTTCTCCACGCTCCTGAGGTGTCTTCTTTCGTTTCCCCTGCTTCGCTTTAACAATTATACCCTCGCCTGACTTAACCACACACTGCAACACCTCTGAAAGACCCCTCCCCCGACGTATCATTTGGACAAATGATGCATAGTGGCTCTCAACACAACCATCGCTCATGTGCCTAACTCACCTGAGCACCAGAAGAGGAACTGGCCTCTCTAGTGCAAAACCATGGCCAACACCTCCCAAGTGAACGAACCAACCAAACCCAGGACTTACGATGACATCAACGGAGTTTCTGGTCGCGGATGCGACCACGCGGGTATGGGAACAGAAGACTCAAAAGGCTCTGGACTCGGACAGGCTGTCATCGGAAATAAACGTAGAGATTCTTAACACGCGAACTCTTTCAAATGAAACCGGACTAGGTTAACTACTAGAAGATTTAAGGGGTATTAATTGGGGTATCACTGGCCTTAGCAAGGTTAAGCAACCAGGAGAAGGATACTTACCGCTTAATGAAGGGCATGTTCTCTGCTACGGAGGACTGCCAGAGGAGCACGAGTACGGCATGGTTTCCTTATACACAAAGACATGGCGGGTAACATTGAAGAATTCTACAGCATCAATGAAAAAGTAGGAAGTGTCGTGATAAAATCAAATAGGCCTGAATGTGCCATGATTCGGCGACACCTGGAAACGTGAACCGGTCTGCAGGTGCAATGCCAAGTGTCTATTTTAGCGGACTCCGGCACCTGGTTCAACACTAGCATGACCCCCCTCGGCTTGAAGAACCGGAAAAAGAGAAAGTGAGAGAGGAAGGAAGAGAGAAGAAAGAAGGCCTTATAAGCACTGCTGCTGTCTGGTGCCCTCCAGTCACCCCTGAAGAAGGGTCCGAGTGGGACCCGAAACGTCCGGTTTTTTCATCTTTAGAAGTAAATTTTACTTTTAAATGATTATAATTTGGTTGGTGTCCCCTGTTTTCACCTTTAACCAAATTGGCGTACGTGTCATGTAGTTTGTTCAAATTTAGAGCGTGTTCTCCCAATCGGTCATTCACGCAGCGACCAGTTTCGCCGACGTAGAACATCCCACATGACATGGGGATGCAATAGACCACTCCAGTGGAACATTTTACTAACGGCGTTTGATGGTTCTTCTGGCATCCACCTTTATATGCGTTGCAAATACGTGGGCGCAATTTTCCCAGCTTGTTTGGGGCAGAGAAACGAATAGGCACACCGTGCCTGTTTGCCACCTCCTTGAGATTGTGGGAAAGCTTATGAATATAAGGTTCAACCTCAGGCCTAGGGGCCTTCCGGTGAACCTCGGCCGTGGTGCTTCCCGTTCCACGCTTGAATTTTTGAAGGAATGATTCAGAATGAAGGAGTGGTTCAGTGATTCTGAATCACTCCTGCGGATGAGGTTAGGAAAGCAATTCAGAGCATGTCCCGCGGGAAAGCGGCTAGAGAAGACGGTGTAACCGCCGATGTGATCAACGATGGAGGAGACCTCCTAACTAGAAAGCTTACGACACTATACACACTATGCCTCAGAAATTGAAGTGTAGCAGTCAGCTGGAAAAATGCAAACATTCTACTATTACGTAAGAACGGAGATGTAAAAGACTTGAGGAACTACAGGTCGATCAGTCTACCCTCAGCACCGTACAAAATATTCACAAAGGTTATCTCAAACAGAATAAGGGCCACACTTGAATTAAATCAACCAGGAGAGCAAGCAGGGTTCAAAACGAATACTCCACCATAGACCACTTTTAGATGATCAATCAAGTAATCGAGAAATCCGCTGAATATAATGAACCCCTCTACATGGCTTTCGACTCTGTAGAGCTACCAGCAGTTCTGGCTGCATAGCGCCTTCAAAGAATATGTGATAGCTACCTAAACACAATAGCCATCATCTACCAAGATTCTACAGCCACCCTACTCCTCCTTAGGAAAAGCAGGAAAATCCCAATACAGAACGGTGTCAGACAAGGAGATAAAATTTCTCCAGTGCTATTTACTGCATGTTTGGAAGAAATCTTCGAGAGATTAGACTGGGAGGAGACAGGGCTAAGGATTAACGGCGAATATCTGAGTAACTTACGATTTGCAGACGACATAGTACTCTTCAGGAATCATACCGACGAAATGCAAAAGATGATTGAAGACTTAAGCAGAGGAAGCGCTAAGATAGGATTAAGGATGGACACGCAGAATCCGAAAACAATGCTAAGTGGCACGGCGAAAAAACGTGTCTTCACGATCGAAAACCAGACATCACAAATCGTAGAAGAATACCTATATCTAGGACAGCTACTGACAGAAGCACCCACCCATATAAAAGAAATCCACCGTAGAATAAACATGGGATGGCGCGCATACGGGCGACATTCCCCACTCATGAATGGAAATCTACCACTATCGCTCAAGCGGAAACTATATAACTACTGCATCTTGCCAGTACAGACTTACGGGGCAGAAACTTGGAGAATCACAAAGAAGCTAGAGAGGAATTTACCAACCACACAGCAGATGATGGAACGAAAAATGATAGGTGTTACTCTAAGAGATAGGAAGACAGCCGAGTGGGTCGGAGAACGGACGGGGGTCGCTAACGTCACGAACGATACTAAGAAGAAAAAAAATCACAGCATATCCACGGGGTGAATGATGATGAGTAGGCGAAGCTCCGGAGGGAATCATCGGTAAACCGTGAATCTTTCGTGTAAATCGCCCAGTCGATCATCATGTAAAGGCGTGAGAAACACTGTATTCGTACTCCTGCGCCATAACTTATCATTTTGCCAAGTAGGGAAGTACCCACTACGCCATAATTACCAGTGCCTCCGTAATGGGTTCAAAGCTACAAAGCACGCAGCTCTGTGTTCTTTCAAATGATGCCTCGACCTCGTTATACAATCCATTTTCGCGTCGTGTAGCGGTGTATTACTATTTTTCAACGTACCATTACGTTTGTTAATGCGATTCCGCGGGAGACATTATACCTGTTTAGGTCTTTTAGCGATAATTTTTCAACCACAGGCGTAGCTCAGTGGTAGAACGCTCCGACTGCCACGCCGAGAGCCTGGATTCGAATCCAGGCAGAGGACACAACTTTCGGAATTTTTTTTTCATAGAAGTAGACGTGGCTACTTACATCACCAACGAACACCATGGGATGTACAGACCCACGCCCTAAGGTGCTTCGCCCCTAAAAATGGACATGGGCAGGGCAGATGATGAGAAGTATAGATAATCGATGGACAGTTAGAACGACGGAATGGATATCAAGAGAGGATAAGCGCAGCTGTGGGCGGCAGCGAGTAAGATGGGGGGACGAAATTAAGAAATTCGCATGCATTAAATGGAATCAGCTCGCGCAAGGCAGGCAGGATGACGAGGATTGGGAGAGGCCTTCTTCCTGCAGTGGACATAAGATAGGCTGATGATTATGATGAAAAACGAAAGGAATTGCCTGAGGTGGAGGAAAAAACATACATGCAGGGACTTAACCTCTGACCTGTGCATAATGTGCCCAATGCTCTACCAAATGGGCTACAATGGCGGGAATTCCCTCGTCCCCTATATTGGGGTATTTCTGTACATTTATTCGTGTGTGTGTAACCACTTATAGCCATGGTGGTAAGTGTGGAACACTTTTTTGCCAAAAGGTATCACGTAGCACATTACCTCAACATGGGCTGGCTGCTGATGAATTTCGTCCACTTTAATTCCTTTACATTTATGTTATATTTTCTACAGTACAGGCAAAAACTACAAATAGTTTCCCCTATGCCTTCCTTCGCCTCCCTGTCTGTTGGATTAATGAGGTTGTACATATGCTGACATGCTCTTTTGCAAAGCCAAGAAGATAAGTTACCTACTATCTCAGCTACAAATTCATCACATTAATTTCTAACATTACCCTTTTGTGGTAAATGGGATGAGACTGCCTACAAGATATGCGAGGATTTTAAAACACTCATTTAAAATATGAAGGGAGGAAGAGTAAAGTTCTGAACTGCAGTATGCTTTGTCAAACCTGCAGGTGCAGCTTTCATGTAGGTTGGATGCCTCTAATCATTGTGTAGGCAACGAAGTGCAACTGCGCTGTAAATGCATCACATAGTCTACCAGAATTTCTGAAATTTCTAATTGAAAGGAACAGACACTTTTCCACACGTAAGCAACCTGTAAAAGTGGTTTCATAACAGCATAGGCTTACTAGATTAATTGTGAAACAGCCCTTGCGTGAGACTCGCACACTGCCGTGAAGGTACACTCAATGTCAAAGTATGCAAATTACCTGCACCCCAAGTGAACATCTTTTTGTCCTAGAGTGGGTTATATGAGCTTACATTGGTTACGCCATACCGTGAAACACCTCTTGCAGGGGATATGCACACTACTGTGAAGCCACACTTAATGATGGTGTATGTATATTATTACCTATACAGACTTTTTTGTTTTAAGGCGGGTTATATGAGCTTATACTGGCTAAGTAGGGTTAATATGAAATGTCACATGTTTTTATAACTTAAGTTCACTACTACACAAACCTTAGTGTGATACACCCTGATTCACTTAGAACAAAAAAAATCCTGCAGATCCCACGCATTGTGGGAATCGATGTTGTGTGAAGCACTAAGCGAGTAAAATGCCTAAGGAGGAATCCTTTGGCGTTCAGCCAAGTGTTAAGAGTAGGATCTTTGTGCAAAGCACATGGGTATGCTTAACCAGGAACGTCGAGAACACCATGGCAACTGGATGGTAGCTCATGGAACGAAGTAATATTGGCACTCACATTAGTCCAAGGTACACATGGATGTATGAACGAATGCACAGCATGGTGCTAGGGGCCTAATCAGGGGGCTCATAACGTCGGCTTTCGTCTCCCGCACCACGACAATCATGTATTGTCAAAAAATTAATAAATAATAGAATCACGTGCTATCATGGGCAGCAATCGTTGAAGTATCTCTTAGGAGCGTTGCAGAAAAGCATACCGAATGGTGGCTGCAGAACATGTGTATTGCTACGATAGTGCTTATCAAACATCAAAGAGCAATTCACATTACAGAAGCACCATCTTTACAACGCTGGTGCAATAGGTTTATTTACTCTATATGATGTGTGCGAGGAGCCGCTGAAGCCTAGTGGTAGCGTGCTTGCTTGGCACCTTGGGGACCAGTGTTCAATACCCCCTTACTACTTCGTAAGTTTCATGTGTGTGTGTGCACTTGCTCTGTCTACAATTCAATCACAAGAGAGGAAAAATAGTGTTTCTTGTAAGAGCACAGATCTCTAAGCCGGCCACTTGGTGCCAACTGTCGACAGAAAACTGTGGGCTGATCCTAGAGGCAGCGCACCATGCGAGGTGCAGAACGCTTCAATGACACTTGAAGTAGCACGTTCGATCCCCGCAGCCACAGTATTTCATATGTAAATTAAGTTGGTCCTTGATTGAGATTGGCTCTATAATGAATTCAAACCGCTGTGGTGCATACCCACATACCGCAGGCTGAGGGCTACCGCTGTGAGCTACAGGTGGTTGCAGTATTGTTAATCGTGACATACGTGACGACTATATCATGTTAGTGATGTAAAGATGAACAAATCGCAGAATACGATTTAGAACAGGGAATGTCGCAGGACCCTGCGACATTCCCTGTTCTGAATCGTATTTTGCGATTTGTTCATTGATTCAAGCACCCATCTACCCCTGATCTTCTGTTCTAGTGGTGGTGTAAAGGTAAGCCATTCATATTTGTCATACATTTATACCCCACCTCCCAAATGTTGGGGTACACCAGGGGAACGAGACGGTCAGGAGAGCACTCAGACATGGGTGCTTTGTACTCAAAAGCGGTGCTTCCACAAACCTAGTCTCACATTTCTAGTTTTGTGCATTCCTGTGCTAGCTCTTAAAAGCAGCGCATTCCACTGGATGTAGAGCAGCTAGTGTGTGTTGCTGCTTGTCACCTGTGTAGAATGAAGCACTTTTTGTTACTGTACACAATGCTGCCAGTCAATGTACAGAAGATTATTAATAAATAAGAACCCAAGACGTGTTATAAATTATTCTCTGGGATTACTTTTAATGTTTTAAGTACACCACTAAACAGTTCTCTTCTATAAATTTAAACTATTAAATAGGGGTGTGCAAATATTTGAAACTTTTAATAGCGTTTGCAATTCGATTTGCACTTAACTTTTACTATTACTTTACCTCTAACTTTTACTTTTCTACTTTACTTAACTTACTTAACTTTTCTAATAGTTCGAATAGTGAGTTGGCAAAGAAGTTGAGAGAGAGTTAATCTTGTAACAAGTGGCCCATTCCCGCATGTAGTGCGCTTCGCCTCATAACACCCTTGTACCGTGGCAAAACTAACACTCATTTACAGGCGGCGAAGCTAACACCCAAGCAATGCGGCGAAGCTAACACTCGCGTATTGCGGCGAAGTTACCTCAGCTTTCTGTTGCACAGTTCACTGTTCAACTTTTCTTCAGGACTTTGGAATGACACTGTAGGAATACACTAGTCATGCAACAATTTTTCTGGTCGTGTTTCACAGTACATTTCTCCATAATTAGGTGCGCTACTATTCCAAAATATTGAAAAAAAAATTTCGATTCGCACTTGATAAATATTCGAATTCGCTAGCTGTTATGTTGGGAGCGACGGAGCTCCTTGGCAGAGAGACCGTACAGCGTGGTGGCTGGTAGAAAACTGGTTTATTTGCTTTTTACAAAAGAGAACGAGAGGAAGTGGGGTCGAGAGTACGAAAGGAATTCGGCAGTGCAGGCACCACAGGAGTCCTTTGTCGCGTCGGGCTTCGCGAGCGTTCGGAGAACCCACAGGCTAGGCACAGCAGTTGGAGCGGCCGTGCGTCGCTAGGTGTGCGCGTACACGTCATCCCTTACCCCTCAGAAGGGGTCACCATATCGATCGGGTGGACGCCGATCACGCTTAGGTCTCGGCGCACTGTGGTGTTGTGGAGATCCTCGGTCTTGGTCACCGCAAGGTTGCGTCGCACAACTGTCCAACCTGGCCTCAGCTTGTCCATGTTCGGAGCTGGACGTTGTGGACAGATCACGCGGCGGCGATGTTTCCGCTGGCAGCGCGATCACGTACGGAGCCGGCACTGTGCATGGCTGTTCATTGTCTGCTGGTCCGTTCGCTTGATCGCTCAGCGGCGAACCTTCCGCACCTGGCTTAATGTGGTCTAGGTGCCGACGAACCGTTCCGCTTCCTGACTTTATCAGCCAAGATCGATGTCCGAGCCTCTTCAATACGGTTCCTGCAATCCAGGCAGGTCCCCCTGCGAAATTGCGGAAGAAGACCGACTGTCCGATGGCTACTTTTCTTGGCGAGTTAATAACGCTGTGGTCAGTGGTCGCCCTCTCAGCTGGTCGTGGCTGAGTGCGTGTCAGCGCCGTTGTGAGCTCGCGACAGAACATAAGTGCGGCTGGTGTTCTCCCCGTCGTTACTGAAACAGTGGTATGCTGTTTAAGCAGAAAACGAGCTAGCCTGCAAGCAAATGTGCCGGACTGATCCTTGGCTAGAGCCTGTTTTGTTTCGAGGACCATTCTTTCCGCTTGCCCATTCGTGGCCGGATGATAGGACGCACTTGTGACGTGCGTTACCCGATTTTTCTTCAGGAAATCTTCCATTTCTGCAGAAACAAAGGACGGGCCGTTATCAGTCACCAACCTTTCGGGAATGCCGAAAGTTGCGAACAGATTCCGCAGTTCCTCAATTAATGTTGGTGACTGTATGTTTCGCATGTAGCGCACTTCGAGCCACTTGCTGTATGCGTCGACTACAATTAGTAGCATCTTTCCCTCCACGGGGCCAGCGAAGTCGGCGTGAATTGTGTGCCATGGTGTGGTCGCGCGTTTCCAGTCAGGAGGTGGTGCCTTATTCGGCGCTTTCTGGTGCTGGCAGCAAGTTGTACAACCTTTCACGGCTCGCTCTATGTCGTTGTCGACACCGGGCCACCAGAAATAGCCTCTGGCGCATGCTTTCATAGCTACCACGCCCCTGTGACCTTCATGTGCCAATTCGAGCACATCTTTTCTTGCTTTCTCCGGAACGACCAGTCTGGTACCCCGTATAACGCAGCCCTCCTGTAGCGAAAGCTCATTCCCAAGCTTTGTGAACGCCGAAAATTCCTGCTTAGGCAACCTGCGCAGTTCTCCACTTGAGACAGCTCTCATCACGCGGGACAACAGTGGGTCAATCCGGGTCATTTCAGCCAGCTGTTGCGGTGACAGCTCGAGGCGTGGCGCGGACGCAAGCATAATCACATCTCCTGGGGAGCATGGCTCATCCACCTGCGCGGGCAGTGGCAGCCTGCTGAGCGCGTCGGCATTTTGGTGAAGACGTCCAGGCCTGTACACCAAATCGTAATCGTACGTGGCCAATTTCAGACACCATCTGGTCATCCTAGGTGACAATATCTGAGTGATCTCCTTCTTTTCTCCCATGATGCCTAGGAGCGGTTGGTGATCCGTCATCACGGTCACGTGCCGGCCAGCGACATATTGGTGAAAGTGGCTCACGCCGTAAACTACCGCGAGACCCTCTTTGTCGAGCTGGGAGTAGTTTTTTTCAGCGCTTCCCAAAGTTCGCGACGCGAATGCGATGGGGGCCTCTCGACCGGAGACGTCCTTTTGTGCGAGAACCACGCCGATGCCGTACGGCGACGCATCGACTGACAAAATTAGGGGCTTCTTCTCATCATAATGAGCCAGCACTGTCGAAGATTTCATCATCTTCTTAAGCGCCCCAAAAGCAGCCTGGTGCTTTTGCTCCCACTTCCATGGCGTGTTTTTCTCGAGAAGCTTATACAACTCTGCAGCTACCGTCGCTCTGTTTTCCAAAAAACGATCGTAAAAAGCGAGAAGCCCTAAGAAAGCCTGCAGAGAGGTTTTGTCAGTCGGCTTGGGTGCCTCGAGGATTGCCTTAACCTTTTCTTCGGTTGTGTGCACACCCTGAGCATCGATCTTATGCCCGAGGAACTCGACCGAGCTTATGACGAAGCGGCATTTTTCCTGTTTGAGGCGTAGGCCTTTCTCGCTTAGCCTGGAGAGGACTTCATCTAGACGTTGCGCATGCTCCTTAACGCTGTTCCCGCTGACAATAATGTCGTCAAGGTACACACTCACCCCCTGAATTCCGGCCAGTGTCGTCTCCATCATACGCTGGAAGATGGCTGGCGCGGCGGAAATTCCGAAAGGGAGCCGTTTCACCTTGAACAGTCCTTTGGTGGTGTTGACTGTGAGCAATTCGGCCGTTTCGTCGTCCACCCTCAGCTGCTGATACGCCTGGTAGAGGTCCAGCGTCGAAAACGTCGTCCCGCCACGCAACTTCGCGAATACCTCCGCGGTTGTCGGTAGTGGGTATGCCGTCTTTTTGACCACAGTGTTAACAGTGCTCCTGTAGTCTCCACAAACGCGAAATGTTGTTGTTGTTGTTATGTGGGGTTTAACGTCCCAAAACCAGTTCTGATTATGAGAGACGCCGTAGTGGAGGGCTCCGGAAATTTCGACCACTTCCATCCCTTTTGCGCACCCACACTAAAGGCGTGGCCATTTCGGCGTGTTGCGTAGGCTCCAAGATGCCCTGTTTTTGCAGGCGGTCGAGCTCTTCCTCCATAGGCTCTTGGTAAGCTAAGGGCACTGGGCGTGCCTTGCAGAACCTGGCTGTGGCGCCTTCTTCCAAGTCCAAGTGAACCAATGGTCCCACGTAGCCGTCGATGTCTTCTTTGAAAACATCAGGATGGCGTGCGAGAACATCTTGGATTTCTTGCCTTGGGTCGGCAACCTAGTTTATTCCGTGCACACGGATGTTCAGAGCCGAAAACCAGTCGCGTCCTAGCAAATTGCAGCCAGTCCCTTTCATTATCAGCAGGGGCAGCACATAGTCCTTTAATTTGAAGCGCACACGAACTTGTGACGAACCGAGTGTGCGAAGTTCCTCCCCTGACCAAGTGCGTAAGTCTAGGGGTTCTCTCAAAAGCTTTGGGGCGTTCGATGGCCACGTTTGGTGGTAGGTAGCCTCACTAATGAGAGAACATGCGGCCCCCGTGTCAACTTCGAATTTCAGGGGCCTTCCTTCGACTTTTACGTCAACGAGGAACTTGGGGCAGGGTTGTCGCCCACTCACGGCATGTAGATCGTAGCACCTATCGCTGGGCACAGGGTCGTAGCTCGCAGATTGGGCGTTAACCGTGCGCGTTTCTTGCCTAGTATTGAGGTTGCCCTCTTTGATTTTCCTCTTTTTGGTGAGGCATGGCGTTCTCAATATGTCCCTTTTTAGCACAAAAACGGCACTGCGCTGTCCTGAATTTGCAGGTGTCAGCCTCATGCCAGCCGTCGCATCGGTAGCAGCGTCGTTGCTGAGGCGAAGTTTTGCCTTCTTTTTTGGAATGCGAAGTCTTGTGTACTTCACCGGAGTTCGTCGCTCCCTTAAGCCCTCGTTGTTGCTTCGACGCACTTTCGGACGACAGCGCCAAGTCCAACGAGCGTTGAAAACTCAAATCTTTCTCCGCTGTTGTGATCGTGGATTCTCCACAAGGTCCCCGCGGCTGATGCAGCTGCAGCGCGGCCTCACCGGCGCCATCAGTCCGACCTGCCTAATGGGTTCGGGGTGATCACCGAGGTGATTCCATCGGCTGATGCTGCCCCAGCAGGGGGCCGCAGCTGCGGCGCGGCCTCGCCGGCGCCTTCAGGCCGACCTACCCGCCAGCGCCACCCTTTGTTTCCCTGGGTTGGGGCGCCTCGGCCTGCCGTGGAAGACTCCCGCGGCGCTGCTGGACATTGTCCGTCCCCATTAGCCCTCTTGATGACCTTGGGGCAGCCAGCGTCGCGGGAAGCGGAAAGGAGGCGACGACGTGCAGCCGGCCAGAGCGGTTGACCACACGTGCAGTCAAGGAGGTGCAGTTCGGAGAGGCATTGATTGGTTAACCAGCGTCAGATTACTGCGGGCCTCCTTCCCCTCCTCCTGCCTGTCTTCAACCTATGGCAGGGGAGGCAAGTTTCCGTCGGAGGCCACGGAGCCCATCGAGAGGAGACGACGACTCGGATCCCGAGAGCGAACATCCTCCAATCTCTTGTACCTTTTCTGTAAATAACCTGTATATTTTTGTAATATAACATGTAAAAACCAGTTGGTCTTTTTCTTCGCCCGAGGGTCCTGAACGTCGACCCCACTCCGGACTCCACCGCCTTCGTGGTGGCATAGGCAACCCACGGCAATCGACCCCCAGTCGCAACAGTGGCTGGCAGCGGCGTGATGATCTGCGCGGCGGCTCGACTCCGGCTTGGTGAGTGCGCGACCTTTTCGCCTTGAGTGTTGCCAGGCTTAACTTAGAATTGTTCTCCCTGGTAGCGAGCGTGTTTGAAGCCTGTTCGAGAAGAACCTTGCTTCGGAACGATTGTCCTTGAGAAACTTGTCGGCAAATAGGGTAGCCATGACTTGGAGGAAGCTGCGCAGAAAGGACCTAGACGCGATATGTGGGGAGATTGGGATTCATTGTGGGAAGCACCTAAGGAAGGCGGAGGTCATCGAAGCAATTGAGGCAACCGGCAGAGATGACGAGGAGATCACGGAAGTGTGGGAAGATATTCAGGACCAAAGAAAACGCGATGCAGAAAAGGAAAGACAGGAAAAGGTATTGCAAAAGCAAAGGGTTCAAATTCGAAATTTGGAATGGAAGATTCAATTTTTGAAAGCGGATCGTGTAAGGGCAAGAATTGGCAAATTTAAAGATGGTGATAATGTAGAGTGTTTTCTCGCCTCTTACGAGCAGATATGCGAGGAAATTGGACTCAATCGGGACCGCTGGTCATACCCCTTGATAGCTTTATTGCCCGTTCGCTTGACAGCTAGATGTGTTAGGTGGCCTTTCCGATGAAGAGTTTAAAGATTATGACACCGCAAAGGCAGCATTGTTCAAGCGTTGTGGTGTTTTCGTAAGAAAAAGGGAAAGCGAGAGGAACCTGCACGGCGGTATTTGTCCTGAGAAGGGGGAACGTAACGTACCGAAAAGCGCACCGTGCAAGGTTCTTGTAGCGGAAGAAGCTGTTTCTGAGGGGAATTCAGCTAGCAAAATGCAGAGCAGGGAAGTAGTAGCAAACGGTGCGGTTGCTGAAAAGTCGAGGAGCGCGGAAAAGAGTGGGGTACCTCGCGAAGTAGAGCGCACCGAAAAGCTAGAAAACGGAAGCCCGGCTGCTTTGATAGGTGACCATAGCACGGTACCGACGCATCGAGGGCACGGCAGCACTGTTGGGGAGGGCCTGGCTAAAGCCGTTTTGAGTAAAAGCACAGGGAAGGCCCAACAGTTCGAGCCCGTGGAAGGCGATGTTATCGGTGGGCTAATGTCAAGTGCCATTCCGCAGGGCGCTCCTTGTGGGGACGAGATTCGTGGCAGCAGCCCTGATGAGGTTAATGAGAAGCTGGCGGCCACGTTCGTGCCTTCACACTTGAACGGCCCTCCGGAACAGCAGAGGGTTGAGGCTGAGCATAGCGAAGATTCGTTGCGTAGTACGGTCGGGGAGGGCATGGCTAAAGAGGTTATAGAGAGCACAGGGAAGGCCCGACAGTGCGAGCGCGTCGAAATCAGTGAAATGATGTGTGTCGCGAATGCTAGCCCGGCCGAGAGTGAAAGTAGCAGCGCTTTAAGAGAGCGAGAAGCTTTAGCTGCAAAAGATGCCGAAATGGCTGTAGAGACCGTTGAAGGTCAGTGTGAGCGCGACGCGATACTGTGCCAAACAGGAGAGGTAGCTAAGCAGAGCGAGGATGTTTGGGCACAGCTATACATTGATGAGGTCGCGGCGGTGAGTCCTGCGAGCGATGTCGAAGGTAACATCGAAATGTATTACAGGAACACCAGATTAAAGTTAACAGAGTGCACTGAGGCACCAGATAGTGAAGACAATGCAGCTGCAGAAAGCTCCCAAGAATGCGAGCGTCAGGATTTAGCAGCGCACTGCACAGTTAGGAAGCACGTGAAGCTGTCCGCCAGTCTTGCGACGAAAGAGAAAGATGATGTAGCAGGCAATCATTTAGACTGTGGAGGCCAGACGGACAGTTCAAACGACCTTTTTCTAGAGAAGGGTGTGCAAGCGAAACACTCAAAAAGAAGGAAGAAAAAGCGTCACAAAGAGAAAAGTAGGACTAAGGTCGCCGGACGCACTAAGACGAGCGGGATTGACCGCCGTATTCTAGAACCAAACTTAACTTATCGCGATAAGGTTACTTTTGTAAGGAGAACTTCAACTTAAGTTTAAGAAAAGGTAAAGGGGCTTTCCGAAACCCACCTTACAAGATCTTAAGGCGACCTTATGAAAGGCGCTCTTGTCCGAGTAAGTGAGTGGCATGGGAGCGAGGCTAAGCGTATTTTTTGTGTGTTTTCTTTTGTAAGCAGGCGCACAGCTGCACGGGACAATGAAAAAGGAGGGGAGCAAGGGGTGTAGAGGGGGGTCATTCGGCGGGGTTGGACTGGTCGGACGGGGTGTGCGCTGGCATGTCTCGTCAGCACAGTTTCCCGGAGTCTCGGCAGTGTACGTGCTTTTGCGAGTGACCATGTGCTTGTATCTCCACTCCGCGTGTGCGTAGAACACCGAGGTGTGGACGCTGTATTCTTGTGTACGTGTTTGTGTCGGCACTGCAGTGTGGTCCTACTCAGGCAACTGCAAAATAGCGATGTGTTTGCGACGACGAAGTGGCCCAACGGGCAGTGTGTTCTAAACGAACGAACTGTGCGCAGTGCGTGAACGAAGTCTGTTGCGGATGTCTCTTTCTAGGTACTATAATTCATTGTTTTCTAATTAAACGTGTATGGTCTTCCATTTACCGCATGGATTATTCCGGCTCACTTTGGTACCCCTTCGTGCTTGGTGCGTGTGCTTTTCTTCTGTCCCGCTGGGCTTTTCAATAAAACTTCACTTTAGTAAAACCACATTTTGTTTACACTGACCCCTGATGTATGCTAGCTCCGCCGACGTGCCATGTCCAGCTGTTTCGGTGAAATAGGGCACATTCGATCGCGTACACTTTCCTTCGATGCTCTGCTGCAACAGCCGTTATCCATAAGTGACTTGTTGCGCCTTGTTTACAAAACGAAGAGTCTCGCTGAAGCGGTTGTAGCCTTGTTGGATACGGAGCCACCAACGTACCTCCGCGACCGTCGGTGTCCTTTCGCATGGATGGTATGAAGCTTCAGCACGGTACTTGTGGAGCGGAAGCGGCACAAGTACCCATGCTTGTCGCAAATCTCCATGGGATTTAGGCGATCACTGATTGCATGCCACGACATTCTCACTTACGCATATGCTGCCCGCAGCTCGATAATTCATGCCGATCCATATTTTAAACCAATTCCGCAACGTTGTCATCCATGCATGCCATTTTGTTTGCTTACAAGTGAGCGTCAAGGTAGGTCGGGGGCTACCTTAAGGAAGCCTTACTTACGGCGGCGATAAGTGCAAGAAAAGTTCAGATGTAAGTATAAGGTTGGTTCTTGAAATGCGTTAAGGGTCACTTTAAGGTTACGGGCTACTTAAGTCACAAGCATAAGGATAAGTTTGGTTTCAGAATACGGCGGTGAATGCCCCAAACGGGGGAAGAAAGTGGTTACATCGTTAGGTCTGTCACGCGTATTGAGCTCGCACCGAAAGTTTCAGGTGCGCCGAAAGAAAGGGTGCGGAAGCGCGCGTTTCGGACGAAAACGGTCCACAGTTGCCCCCCATAGCTTTCTTCGCGGTGCGTTAGGAGCGTCGCGGGAGTGCAGGGTCGTGAAGCTTCGTGTGATCGCTGAACCAACAGACAAAGAGCCAGCAAAGAATTTTGTGGGGTTCCGCGACAAAGCGAACAGGAGTCAGGCGGTCTGTACTCCCCGCGCATTGAGAAGAGCTTTCAGCGCACGTCCACCGCGAGTACGTCTGAAAGTGTCGCAAGCCTTTTGAAAAGAATTTGCCCTTTTGTTTAAGGATTAGTGGATCCAACCCTTTTGTTTGGTTGGTTATTTCCTTTTTCCTTTAAGTTAGGCATTTTCTTTTGAGTGTGTTTGTGTCCACTACTGAAGTTCGTCTGAGAGTTATTTCGAGTTTATTTTGGTTTTTATGTCAGCTTAAGGATGTAGTGGCTTGATTTCATTTGCACGTAACGTACAAGTTTGTATTTCGTTGTTTTGTGGACTAGAGTTTTTGCAACTGTACCTTAGCGTGTAGCAGTTGAGTTAGAGCAAGGCATTTCATGAAGGCTTAGTGGCGCGTGTATGTGAGTCATTGGAATGCTGGCATATATCGCCGAGTTCTAGTTTTGTGAATGACGCCGCGGTACTCTAGAAGAGTACGAGAGCTAAAGCATTAGATCATTTTTTTAATGCTCCGTCGTTCATACCTGGAATAGTGATTGATGCATTTTGCCAATTTTGAGGTCCGCTACGAAAGTGGGCGCAAGAGTGGAAATTAGGATGCCTTCAGCAGAGGCTGATGAGAGTTCCCTTTTCGGAGTAAAATGGTCAATACCCTTTTCTTTAAATTTTGTTCGTTTTATTTTGGGGATGTGCATTTTAATGTCGGCATGGTGTCAGTGCAGTATACCTTTCATCTGTATTATACGAACCAGAGAATGATGAGGGCTTTGATTGGTATTTTGCTTCCCGCAATCTTCTCTCATTCGTTGTTTGCCCAGAGCCGAAATGATTTGCACCTTCCTTAGGATAAGGCTGAAATCAAAATTCACGAAAAGGTTAGTTACGCTGCCATTATAAATTTGTTTAGGGCCGTTCATGCAGCGCTCTATGGTGTGGTTGCGCTTCTGCCGACGGGAGCTGAAGTTAAGATCGGAGATGGGAGAGTTAGATAACCTGGCATATCTCGGAGGAGGTTGTGTGCTTGCCTTGTCGCTGCTCGGTTGCTGTGCGGGTTTAATCGCTAATGTCAGTCCCGAGCCTTCGACCTGCAGGGACCTCCCTACCGATGGCCCTCGTTATCACGGACCTGCTGATCCCATTTCGGGGCAACCCCGGCCATACTACGCTGCCAGGCCTCTTCATGGGGCACCGATGAGCTGCACCCCTCGCGAGTCCTTCTGCCGGCGGTGGACGGGCTGTTGTGATCGTGGATTCTCCACAAGGTCCCCGCGGCTGATGCAGCTGCAGCGCGGCCTCACCGGCGCCATCAGTCCGACCTGCCTAATGGGTTCGGGGTGATCACCGAGGTGATTCCATCGGCTGATGCTGCCCCAGCAGGGGGGCGCAGCTGCGGCGCGGCCTCGCCGGCGCCTTCAGGCCGACCTGCCCGCCAGCGCCACCCTTTGTTTCCCTGGGTTGGGGCGCCTCGGCCTGCCGTGGAAGACTCCCGCGGCGCTGCTGGACATTGTCCGTCCCCATTAGCCCTCTTGATGACCTTGGGGCAGCCAGCGTCGCGGGAAGCGGAAAGGAGGCGACGACGTGCAGCCGGCCAGAGCGGTTGACCACACGTGCAGTCAAGGAGGTGCAGTTCGGAGAGGCATTGATTGGTTAACCAGCGTCAGATTACTGCGGGCCTCCTTCCCCTCCTCCTGCCTGTCTTCAACCTATGGCAGGGGAGGCAAGTTTCCGTCGGAGGCCACGGAGCCCATCGAGAGGAGACGACGACTCGGATCCCGAGAGCGAACATCCTCCAATCTCTTGTACCTTTTCTGTAAATAACCTGTATATTTTTGTAATATAACATGTAAAAACCAGTTGGTCTTTTTCTTCGCCCGAGGGTCCTGAACGTCGACCCCACTCCGGACTCCACCGCCTTCATGGTGGCCTAGGCATCCCACGGCAATCGGCCCCCAGTCGCAACACCGCGAACAATCGCTGTTGGAGGTGCTCGTCGCGGATGCCGCACACAAATCTGTCGCGAAGCATAACGTCTTGGAGCAGCATGGTGGGGTTCGGTTGAACGGCTGCGTGGCCTTCCGCCGGTAGTGTCGATGTTGCAGACGTTGTCGTTGGCACTCCGAAGTTACAGTCAGCTGACAAGCTTCTGAGGGCTGCGACGTAGTTGCTGATTGACTCTCCCGGCAGCTGGTCGCGTCTCTGGAAGATGTACCGGCTGTACAGCTCAGACGGTCGCGGGTCGAAGTGCTTCTGAAGGAGTGTAACCATATCGGTATAGCTGACTTCTCCAGGAGTCTTCGGCGCGACTAGCGCGCAGGCAGTCTCGAAGGTGTCGGCTCCGCATAGCGTCAGAAGGAGCGCGCGCTTCTTTTCTTCGTTGGAGACGTCGTTCGCTATGAAGTAGAAGGTCAGGCGCTGGATCCACGATGACCAGTTCTTGCCGTTAAAAGGCTCGATGGCACCGTGCATTCCTCCAGTAGCCATGGGCGTAACCTCGAGAACTATGCGCTTACAAAATCAACATCTCGTCGCCAGTGTTATGTTGGGAGCGACGGAGCTCCTTGGCAGAGAGACCGTACAGCGTGGTGGCTGGTAGGAAACTGGTTTATTTGCTTTTTACAAAAGAGAACGAGAGGAAGTGGGGTCGAGAGTACGAAAGGAATTCGGCAGTTCAGGCACCACAGGAGTCCTTTGTCGCGTCGGGCTTCGCGAGCGTTCGGAGAACCCACAGGCTAGGCACAGCAGTTGGAGCGGCCGTGCGTCGCTAGGTGTGCGCGTACACGACACTAGCCACTCAAAATTTTGCTATTCACACAGCTCTGCTATTATGCTTCATTCTACAGGCACCTGATAACTATTTGAATTACTTACTTCAAAATTACTGAAACCCACTTACTATTAGCTATAAAGGAGTACTGACGCCAATTTTCGAAGCTGAGTTTACTCCACCATACAACTCTCCTATATGCGTAGACATCTCTGAGCAAGTGTTAAGCTCAGGAAATGCTGATAAGATATTTTACATTTGACGTCAAAGTCAATTTTCACATAGCGTGCCTACTGACATCGACTCTAGTGTGACAACAGGCTACAGAACAAATTTTGGTGACTTCACGCAGCTATAGTGTACTAGAATATGTCCTAGTGGCGCGAGCAAGGAGGAGCGACAATGGGCCGGCCGAAGCAAACTCTAGGAGCTGTTGCCGATGGCGCTGCTGCGCCTTTGTCTAGAAAAGTTCTTAAATTTTTTTATGAGGCTGGTGGCGCACATGTCACCGCCCCGTTACCAAGCGGACGCTCATAGCGTCCATCCATCCATCCATCCTAGCTGCCAGTGCCAGCGGTCGGGCCGGTTCTGACACGCTTCACAGCCGTTTGCTTCGTGAGCATCCCCAGCGGACCAACGTTCAAAGTGGTAGTTCCTGTACAGAAACGGTGGATGACATTTAACGCGATAGCGTAAGAGAGCTCGTCCCGCAGACATACCACCGTCAGTGTCGGCGTCTCCACGCGTCTCTTGTGAGCGAAAAATCGTCCGTGAGCGAAAAATAACAGATCCAAAAATGGACAACTATGTCACCCTAGCGGAAGACATATCAAGCAATGTCTCTACTACCATGGCCTCCGAGAGGGCAAGCGCGCCCGCCATTTCGGAGGCCATGCGACTACAGCAGAGCCTATATACTGTCTCGTCGGATGCTCTGCATCCACTCTTTTAGCATTTCATTCTCACGACACCATTAAAGAAGTGAAGTACTGCAGTTGCCATTTCACCGACCATAAGGCGATGCTTGTTGCGGTTGGCCGGAAGATGTCTCCAGAAAAACAAATCGAACAGCTGCCAGATAGTTAGCGCACGAAGGACGACAGAATGTGACCATTTACGAATAAAAGTGTCACGCCTACGCGCAGTTCATAATACAGTGGCTCATGTGGATCATGTGGCTACATCACTGTAAAAAGTTTTCATGTAGCTGATATAAAAGTGCCGTTGAATAGATCGAAAACCTCTGCCATTACTATACATGCCTTGCACCTACGTCACGACCAGGCGCTGCGGGATACCGTTTCGCCATCGTGGAGGACCAGCCGCGGCAGTGAACGTGCGGACGCGTACGCGTTTCTGTACTCGCTCTCGTTAGCCGCGGTATTTGTGTTCCCAAATCGCAGGAAAGCAATGAAGAGACGAGTGTGAAAGAACACAAACCTTTTTCACGTGCCAAAAGACGTACACAGTCAATGCGGCCGCACGAAGACGCTAAAAGCCCGAGGCAGCGCGGTTTGTGGCTGACACGTATGAAGCGCGCCGATCGCGACACCGAACACGCTGATACATCCAAGTGTGCAAGAGAGCCTACAAATGTTTTGCGAGCAGAGTCATGCGCCTGTTCCTGCCTTGAGCATCATCCGTCGGCTCCCGCCGTAACCGATCGCGAACGAGCGTAGCGATAATGTCCTGGCTCGCGCGTCTCAAGCCACGCGCGACGCACTTTTGCCGAGGCCGGCGGTGTTGAGCCAGCTGGGCTACCGTGGAAGTATTCTAAAAACAACCTTCAACGAGTCAGGGGATTAACCCAGCTGTTCGCGCCGCCGAAACGGAAGCTCATCGTACTTCAAAGCGCGATCGAGCTTCTATTAACAGTGTGACGTACTCGGTGGAAGTGCTTCGTCGACGCAGCAAGCTATATTTGCTGGTAGAGATATACAATTCTTTTGCTTAGCATATCGCATCATTAACACACATGCCCCGCCACGGTGGTCTAGTGGCTATGGTACTCGGCTGCTGATCCGAGGGTCGCGGGATCGAATCCCGGCTGCGGCGGCTGCATTTCGATGGAGGCGAAATGTTGAGGCCCGTGTGCTGTGCGATGTCAGTGCACGTTAAAGAACCCCAGGTGGTCAAAATTTCCGGAGCCCTCCACTACGGCGTCTCTCATAATCAAAGCTGGTTTTGGGACGTTAAACCCCACATAACAACAACAACAACAACAACAACGCGCGCACGGCTGCGCTCACATATCGCATTATGAAGTATGGCATTCGTCAAGAATTTTTTTTTTATGACTGAAATTTGGGGACACGTCGAAAAGAACAGCACAAACTGCATTCGTAGACATTCCATGTAAGATCTTGGAGGACACATATCGATGTGACACGACGTCTCTACACCGATGCAGCGCAGATCAGGAACAGCGCTCTGAAAGGACGGCGCCTCCTGAAAGGCGAGGCTGGTGCAGCGGCAGTCGCGGAGTCGATCGGTACTGCGTGCGTGCCAGTCGTTGCCGGAAGATAAAGATGAAAGCCGTACGGAGAAAAACGAAGTAGTTGACAA
This sequence comes from Hyalomma asiaticum, assembly GCA_013339685.2. Lineage (NCBI taxonomy): Eukaryota > Metazoa > Arthropoda > Arachnida > Ixodida > Ixodidae > Hyalomma > Hyalomma asiaticum. The sequence goes on from CM023483.1 coordinate 151,075,146, forward strand.
TGTGCCCGCGCGTCACTTCAAGTACACAGTGTTGGTGCCCGTCGGCGTCCGACAGATCCGTGTAGGGATCGACATCGTCGCACGTTCGCGCATTTGCTCACATGAACATCGTGCCCATACGATTAACTCAGGCTGATAATCTTTCCGCAAGAGACGGGGGCGACATTGCGCCTAGAAAGTTAGAGAAAACGAACCAAAACGCTGTCGAATCATCGAATGTGTGAACGGCGCTGCAGGGAACGAACCAAGAAGTGGTCCCCATGGTCCTCCAGCATGCCCGTCGCGCCGACAGCGGGGCAGTCGTGACGTAACGTGCAAGCTATGTATAGATACGTCGCGCGTGCGCGTGTGTCTGTGTCTGTGTGCGTGTGTGTGTGTAACAACACACATAAGTATCCACTGAGTGGTTGAAGTGCACACTAGGGGCCGGATTTCGCTATGGCGTTCAACTCTTAAAGGCGAAGCTTAATGGTCCCCCAATTTTTTAAAAACGTGAAAACGTCATGACCTACGATTCCAAAAAAAAAAAAAAAGAAAGAAAACAACAGACTCACGTTGCTTCGCTCTCAGTCATCTGGCTGCCATTCTCAGCCAACACCACAGCAATTTGTTGTTTCTGTGAATTTCTGTGAATTGTTGATTCTGTGAAACCGCACTTGCGCCAATTGGTTGAAAGTTTCCGAGCAGCACGCGGAGTTTTTGTGGCGGACTAAGCTACCGGATCTACTGCAAAGTAAGAGGAATTCTTTTTCTACTAAATCGCCGTCGGAAAAGGTAATGATTCTCGGAGACGCCGTTTTGGACGAGAAACACAAGAAAATTCTAGCATTAGGCCCTAAGCACTGTTTTCATCCTAACCTAAAAGAAGTTGACGTTTTAAGCTTACCTCGATCTATAACTAAGGTTATTCCGGAAGTTGAACGGTCTCGTTGTATTTCAGATTGCTTCGCCAGCATCAAGCATTCGAACGATCCCGTTAAGGCCTCTGACCCTATCCGACCGGTGGTAAATTACTGTGTAGAACATAAGCTTCGACCTGTTTTATCCGATAAGGAAGGTTGTTTTGTAATAATGCCGAATAGCACTTTTTCAGATAAAGCCTCAGCAGCTATTGAAAAGAATTTTAGACCTGTGAAACTGAAACCTTCTGTAGTAAAACAACGAGCTGTCGATCTCCTGTTGAAACATAATCTAGATAAGGTAGCTTCCAGTGTTAAAAAGGCTAAATTGCTCACCTTAGAATTATTTTTCTCGGCGAAAACCCATAAGCCAGAAATTCCTTTTCGCTCGATTGTATCAGAGTCAGGGACTTGGCAAGTTTGTGTAGCTAGCTATTTGCAGAAGTGCTTAACATCCTTAAGTTTTCCTGACCCCTTCCGTGTACGTAATTCTCAGGCTCTAGTTCAGTTGTTAACAGAGGAAAATCCTGGCCACTGCACAGCGTTTAGCATGGATGTAGAGGATCTGTATTACTCGTTGCCCCATAAAGGTTTATCAAATTGCGTGAAAGAATGTATTCAAGAACAAGGGCAAGAGTCCGGTTTCATAGATAGATGCGGAGTTTCCACAGGTACCTTTCTAGAAATTCTTTCCATGTACTTAACGTCAACGATAGTTGGATACAGAGAAGGCGTGTTTGTGCAAAAATCAGGAATTTGTATAGGTTCAAAGGTCGCCCCTATTCTAAGTGATCTGTACTTGAGCAAGTTTGACTGCCGTTTAAAAGAGACGTTAGGGGACCGCATCATCAGGGTATTTCGGTATGCGGACGATTACCTGGTACTTTCTAGTAAGAATGATTTTGAATCAGTCGTCACCTATGTAAGCGATCAATTTAAACTTAATGGAGATGGTCTAAGGTTCACGAAAGAACTACCGGAGAGAAACGTAATACAGTTTTTAGATATCTCGTTGTCATTTGAGCAGAATCACGTGTGTTGGCAGTATTCCCCTAGAGCATCTAAGCCGTTGTTAAACTTTGACTCCAAGCATTCCAAAGTAGTAAAAAACGGAATAGCCTTGTCCTGTTTAAAGTCAGCCCTATCAAAGTCGTGCGTGCACCGTTTGACCATTAGCTTTAATGCGCAGGTCGAGCGCCTTTTAGATGCAGGTTACCCTAGACTAGCCATAGCCACAGTAGCAGAACGTCTTAAGAAGTCGATTTCGACCGGAACTAAAGCTGTAGCAGAGAGTAACATTAACAAGAAAAAGGTCGTGAGTATTCCGTATATCCACGCAGTTTCGCACAGGCTTAAGAAAGTAGGAAGTAAATATGGGGTTAATGTTGTGTTTACGGCTCCCAATAAGTTAGGAAGGGTTTGTGCTGCCGTGCATAGAAGAAATGAGCAGATGGAAGGTAAGAAGCGAACAGATATCTGTCCGGTTAAGCACTTAGCCAAGAACAATTTCACCGACTGTCGCATGGGTGGTGTATAAGATTCCTTTTAGCTGCGGACGTTCTTATGTAGGACAAACCGCGCGTTGTATTAATCAAAGATTAATTGAACACAGAAGGTCGCTATCAGGTGGGACGCCGTCCAATCTATCCTTGCACTGCCAGGTCTGTAGCTGCATGCCCGAGTTAGACAAAGCCGAGATCCTGTACAGGCATAGGAACGAAGATACGCGTTTATTGGTTGAGGCCTGGCATATTAGTATTAGTGGAAGTGCATGCGTGAGTCAACCGTCGATTATCTTAAACAGAGAGGAGATAGAATGTCTTAGCAGTTGTCTATCGCGTAGAACGGCACGTGTAACAGTATGACAGGTGGCGCTACCATTCCGAGCATGCGCAGATAAGCAGTGTGTCTTCTTTTTCGCCTCTGTGCTGTGCTTCAGTTGTTAGTCGGCGTTCGTGGTGTTCACTGCTCTTCTTGTGTCCGTGTCCTGCACGCCTCTTCTTTTGATTATGGAATGACAATGGTGGCTTGCTGTATCCTGCTCCCCCCTGTACCACTTTATGCTCAACTTGGAGAATGAATTTATAACTTGTTTTAGTGTTCTTGAATTTCATGCAGACAGTATATTAGATGTGCTGGATGTTGTCAGAGCAAGGCAGCAGCAACAACTTGGCTGCCCTGAACACTTCGAATCCATGGGTGCCGAATTAGCAGTGTTCTACATGCAGGCTACTTTTTTTTCGCAAAGGGCGCGAATAAGAGCAATGAAAGAAGGTGCCAGGCATCAAAGTGTATTAAGCTAAGTCGGTGCACTTAAATTTCGATGCTACCCGATTTTATGTGTTTTAACCGTGGCGGCTGCTTGTACTATGACTATTTTCATTCTATGAAAAAGGGGTGTTTTAATGCTTCTGTGCCATTTTCTCTGTTAGCAAATAAAAGGAAACATTAATATAGATCATACCTCGTGAGTTGAAGATGCCGCTGATTCTGATTAGGCGCTGAATGTCGGCAACGAGGCCAGGATTCCGGTCCATGCGGGTTTAGTTCCGAAAAGCTCCACCACGTGCCGCATGACTTTAAACCCTCCTCCTTCTTCTCGCTTTCCCCCTCCCACAGCTTGCTTGTCGAGTTCTGTAGCCGAACGGTTTTCGCCGTTCACCCTTTCTCCCCGTTTAGGGCCTATACTCGGAAGTGACTATTCCGACCGGGTCGCAATAGAGGGCACCCTATTCTGACCGGGTCGTAATAGAGAAACCACTATTTTCACTTAATAACGTTTGCTGTCGGGCTAGTTGGTGCATAGCTGAACTTGAAGTCATGGCGCAAAAGGTTAGACAGGACCGAAGAAGACACGTAAGACACAGACAAGCGCACTTGTCTGTGCGCTTGTCTGTGTCTTACGTGTCTTCTTCGGTCCTGTCTAACCTTTTGCGCCATGACTTCAAGTTCACTATTTTCACCCAACTTAGGTTGGCTTGGTTGCGGATTGCGGCTTTTTCTAGAAATTTTAGAAAGGCGAGCCAGGCAACCTACGACGCTTTTGCTTGTGTTCTTTCGAACGAAGACGTCGTCGACTTCGTTTTGCGTGGTTTTGCATGTGTACACTGCCATGTACTGCTTCTGTGTGATCGCCTCTACAAATTCTTTACGTATCCTGTGATGAAGCAGCTTTGTGGTGGTTGCGTTGTGGCCGCGTATATAGGTGTTCTCTGAGGCAACCTGCGTTGCTCACGTCGCGTTTTTTGATCGCCTGTACATTTTTTTACGTATTTTGTGATGGAGCAGGGCTGTTTGTGGCGTGTGTGTGGTGGTCTCGGATTTCTCACCGTGTTTGTTTGAGTAGTGAATCGTTCTATGGTGTTTATTTGGGACTGCTACTGAGCTTCGCCTGGACTAGCGGTTACTACGGTCTCGTCATTTGTGCTCCTTTATGAACCTTGATCATTTCTTGATATGTGGATGATATGCGCGTGCGTGCGCCGTGTGAATACGTGGTAATCCGCTCGCCCTTATGAAAAAATTTAATGTCATTCTGTAGAGAGTCTGATGAGTTTACGCATCAGGATCACAAAAGTCTCTAATGACTGTCTGATGAATTTCCTTATGTATTCCTGATGTTAGTCTAGTACGAATTGGCCACCGCTTTTCTATAGAGCTCCTGACGCAGAGTTTTTGATGCGCTTCTAATGAATGAGTTTCTGATGCGCTTCTGACGAATGAGTTTCTTACGTGCTCTTGATGAGCTATTCTGATGTATACCTGATGTCAGTCTAGTACATATTGGCCACCGCTTTTCTATAGAGCTCCTGACGAATGAGTTTGTAATGCGCTCCTGGCGCATGAGTTTCTGATGCGCTCCTGGCGCATGAGTTTCTGATGCACTCCTAACGCACAAGATTCCGGTGAGCTCCTGACGCACTGTTATGATGCACTCCTGATTACAGGTTATTACATATTGACCACTGTTCTATAGAGCTCCTAATGCTCAAGATTCTGGTGAGCTCCATGCATTCCTGATGCCTGTGTTGTGGCTGTTACCTGATGTCATGGAAGTGAATGTCCGTACGATCGGTTCAACATGAAGACATTAATAACTTACACTCTTCACATTCATGCAAAGGCATGCTCACTGCTCAGGTAGATGAATCCTTTTTCTTTTCGTTTTGTGGTTTACTGCAGTCCTAACGCATATGAAATGATGGAGGCATTTCGAAACAAGCACTGCAGTGACAACTAATCTATATTTAACAGGGCAATGAAAGGGGCTATCTCAGTGATTTCTACATTTGATATGAATGCACTCTCCTACACTCACAAATAAAAATAAGACGTGAAGAGAGATTCACAGAAGAAAGCAATTTTCTATTTGATTTCTTGACACAGCAATGACGAAGGGCCAGTCTTGTTCCACCGATTGTATGGGTAAAGCTGCAGCTAGTGCACAACCTGCAAGAAAATGTGTGAAAATTAAGCACAGCATTGAAGCATAGCAGCACCAATACTAGTTTTCTATACTGCTTAGTGCAACAAGTGAGCAGGTGCTGAAGTGTAACACATGCGAAAAACATTTTACAGTTGATGCCATTTTACAATGTAATGATATATTTTTTATCAGCTGCACTAATAATCAATCTGCATTCAATATTCAACTACCTAATCTTATTTCTGTGCAGGACAAACAGCAGTAGTACTTTGCCTTCACAAGAAGTTTAAAAAACCAGCACAGTAGTGGAAACAGGCCAACACGTTCTGTATACTCATACAATATGTGCTGGCCTATTTCTGCAAGCATTTAGGATATTCACATCATGCAGCTTTTTTTCAAAATACAAGGCCTAAGTGATGCTGCTGCATGGAAGCTGTCCGAACCAGTATGCTTGAATGCTGATAGTTTTCGTTTACAAACCACAGAAGAATCTAAACTTTGGTGTGAGATACTGCTACATCCTTGAAATCACGAAAGGGTACCACCCCCCCCCCTTACACTGAAAGGGTACTCCATACAAGCACGTAAATTACAACAGAACAGTACTAAATTTGCAACTAGTTTAACCAGAAATCACACATTGTTTAAAGTTTCACATGTCATATATATGCGTCACAAGAAAATTGCAAAAAGCCCAAAAAGAAAAAAAAAATCTGCAGACATATAGTTCCACATATACACTGGCTACTTCTGATTTGAGACAAAAAAAAAGAGAAAAAAGAACTTGCTTTCATGACCAATTATGCAAAATGTTATCAGTAAACTGATCTAGTGCATGAATTGCCTTTAAAATATGAAGCTGTGTTTATACAAAGGGCAGCACAGATCAGACAGGCAATTGTTAAAATCCAAGTGATGCAACACCAGAAGAATTCAAAAGTGCATACACAAGTAGTTTAGCTGTGCAGTGGAAGAAACATATCTGCGAAGCCCTGTTACAGGGCTTCGCAGATACGTTTCTAAAATAAAGACAGCTTTATAATGAACAAGGACAGGAAAACTGTAGAGGCGTTTCATGTAAGCAGGTGACAAACTTGCTTGTATGCCGTCAACTGCTGCCAAACAAAGTAAGCACAATTATCTCTCCCTCTCTTTTTTTTTCATAGTGGAATATATGCACTAACTCTTCTTCGTAACCTCCTGTTGGTAGTTAGCACTGTTCCTGTCTTCCATGAGCTTTCCTTCAACCAATTTGTGCATTGCTTCAGAGGAAGTAGATAATACTTACACGCTTCATTCTGCTAGCAGGTTCTCGCTACCACATGGTGGTTGTAAACACATTTGAAAATGGGGGAATCCCCTATGTGCGAGCATATGGGTTGCACAACTTTTCATTGAGGTTTTTAATACTTCACGAAACTTCCCAGATAAATATCAACAATAAAACTGCTAATTCTACATTGTATAGGTGCTCCAAAGTTATTGAAATACCTTACATACAATGCTAAAGCCCTGCTGAGGTAGATGATATAAAATCTCACTGTTTAAAATGCGGAACTAATCAGAATTACATGTGCTAACAAAAGGTTTAAGCACATCCTGTGATAAATGGGTAGCACAAGCTCAAAGGCGAAGTAGAACACCAATACTAAGTGGACTGTCACATGTCTCCCCTGCCTAAGAATTTCTCAAGGGCACAATAGCTTTCTCAATAGGTGCGAAATGTAAGAACTATCAACTTGCACTGAATAAAACAAATGCCTACCACTTAAGAGGACTTGTACGGGCTTGCAAGAACATATCCATCGCCTACAGCATGCTCTCCTCTCCTTGAGCGCCTTAAGCAGCACCATCGTCATCACTGCGTGCGTACATAACCAACAACACAAAAACGTTAATGAATTTTCAGAAAAGCAGAGTCCAGCAGGCACATGTAGCACACAACAAACACGGTGTGTTTTGGCAATAAAGGCCCTGAAATAATAAGCACACAGTGCTTTAAGAACAGATATTAATCGATTTAAGAAAGCTTGCTGATACGGATCCACACTGAAAAAACACCACTTATGAAACATGTACACAGAAAGCAAGAGCGACGGGCGAGCACAGTCTGTGCATGAGTTTAGTTAGCACTGTTCTTTGAAGTATTAGTGAAGTAACAGCTTCTTGCAGCTTATTGTAGAAATGCCACTGCAGACCAAATTTGCACACATGTGCTTCACAAATAAAAGGTCATAAATGTAAATTGCCAAACGGATTTCTCATGTGGAGATGATTACACTAGCACTTGTAGCAAAATTTTTTTTTAAAAAGATTGATTGGTGAGGATTATGTGTTCCATGTATATCTGACAGTCAAACTATGCAAAAAATAGTGTACTGCATAATGAATGTTAGCCTTTCAAGAAAGTAATCCTTGCTGCCCTAGAGCCAATCCACATGCACATAATGCACGCTCAAAGCATTGCTACTCTTTTATTCTTTTTTTTTTCTGTATTGTGTTAACACTTCACAAAAACACGAACCCTGTTCTCCAACCTTCAGCAAACACAGTTGACATAAAAATGTAAACCCTTTTCCAACTGACAACCTCATAAAAATATTAAAGCTGTGTTTTTACCAACTTTACTGAACGCCACATCTTAGTTGCACATCGTGCAAATAAAAGCGCACTTTTGGTATCATGCTGTTTAAAAGAAGTGAATGAAAAAAATAAGAGAACCGTAAAGCACAAGTGAGCTTCTTTAACCCACGTAAATGTTGCAAGCCGTAACACCGTGCAGCGAGATTAAAACTCCTGTCAATTTCTGGAACAAACAGTTACACGCAGCGAGGTAGTCGGAGGCGCAACTAAGATGAGACGTAAGCCACAAACCAACACTGAATGCGCGATGACACCACAGTGTTTTTCTACCGTGCTCCACTCCACTGTAGTTTCTTTGCACGTTGGTTCATTTTACTGAACTTGCGGAACTTTTGTTTAATCCCCAGTGTGAAAAAGCTACGCGATGACCGAAGGGTACTAGTCGTCACGTGGAAGACCCCTTTTCATAGCGACAACGCATTGTATCAAGAAGCTTCGGGCGATCGTAATGTACCTAGTACAGCCAAGGAATAACAAAGCCATGACCTGAACGTTGTCGGAGCACAGGCACGCGTAACGCAACGATTCTTGATCACCATCTTCTGGCTGCAATCAGCGGACATGGTAACCGCGCCATATAATTTTTTAGGTACTCGGAAAGCAAAGCCCAGCACAAACATACCTGCGATGCACAGCCCTTCATTCCTGCTTTACCACGCTGTCCGGGCTGTCTTAGTTGTTTCCTGCACAACAAAAGTCAAAACGCAATGAAAATGCTGGTTACATAATTCAGCGGCTGTCTTAGGCTTACCGAAGCTGGGCATCCGCTGTGCACTCTTCAGCTTTGAGGTCAACAATGTAGACATTCGGCGACAGTCTCGTCAAACGTCGGAGGCTCGGGCAAGTGTACTACCGCAGTCACTGCTGCGACGCGCATTGCGTGATGATGAACACTCACCAACGAATCGCACAATCAACTTGAATAACACATACACCATTGTGGTAAAAACACAGCACTGAGCGCGGTGACAAAGATGTTGTCCGGCCGTTGTGGCTGCCGTAGACGACGACGATGCAGCGTCCGCCGATGACTACATACCCTACAACGTTCCGGCACACGGCATATATGCTCTCGGCGGCTAACAACAATGATAAAAGCACAATAAGCGCGCATATTAGCGATAAACATCGTAAAAACACAAGCACCGAACGAGCACGCTGCTCCCACTCGCTGCGCCAACAGCACTGTTCCAACCGCTGCCTTACGTTGAAACGTAAAACTACATAGGTGGCGGTAGTGTAGTGTTATTATAAAGAAAAGATTTGTTTTTAAACCAAGATGTATTCGCAATACTGCACGCAAGTATGGGACATTTGCATTCTTTTCCCGCTGTTTGCATACAGTTCACAAGATATGCATTTTTCAGTTTGAGAAATAAGCGAGTGACAACAGAGTGCCAACTTGGGACATCTTGTACTATAGCTAAAACAACACAAACACTAAAAAAATTTCGTCATGTCGTCTTTTTTTTCTGTGTGTGCGTTTAACTGTTTTTATCTTCAGCACTTAGCGATTTCGAAACACTCCCCTAAGGCAGCACCTATCTCCGAGTCCTATGTCTGATACGTCATTGCCAATCTTGAAGGCAATGCGTTTTGTACTCCAAGCGTCAAATTCTTTCACAGCGCCATGGCGGATGAACGAAGGGTTTGATTACTTTCCCCGTGACTTGGTAGGTGGGTTGTATAGGTTCATAGAGGAATAAGACGTGTATTCTGCAACCCATACGGCAGCACGGTTAAGCGTCTTGGGGAAATAAAGGGGGTGAAAGGCGTGTAATGCTGCGCCAGAGAAGAAGGGGGTGGGGCTGCAAGAGAGTTATGCTGTGGTGGAGAAGGGTGCGTCTGTGAGGGGGAACGGGTCGTACACGTGCTCGCTTGCCTCTCCCCTTAAAAGAGTGATGGTGAGGAAGGAGAAGGAAGGAGTGTGGGGCGGGGAGTGGGGGGAGAGAGAGAGGGTGTAGGTCGCATGACTTTGTAACCCCTTTGAAGAGATCTGTTTCATTCTAGACATACGGAAGAAAGGATCACCGTGGGATTCAGCATCATGATTTGTAACTAATGGCCAGCTGTTCTTGCATATCCGACTATTAAAACTCGCTATATGGGTCAGATATGGGACTGTCCTAAATTTGTACTTTGCCCTCAACATCGCCTTTCGTGTGATCGCGACTGCGACTTGCTTAGTGAATGTGCCCTGCCTCGAAATTTAATTAATTTCCAACACGATTTAGAAGCGCGTTGGAATTTTTTAACATTACGGCGGGATCTTTTTATGATTGGCCGGAACGTGTTTTGTCGTTAGGCGGTGGAGTTCAAATCCTTGAATACTTCTGTCAATTGAAGTCATTGTGTGCGCGGTCATTTGAGTGCCTAATGTATACGTGATGCTAAAACACATTAGTCATTGCTACTCATATTTCCTATGCTTAACATACATGTCAATTGCCTGTACATGCAAATTGTCATCAATTTTAGATTTCTTACTATAACACGATTCAAAAGTGTTATGGAATAGGTGCTCTTTAGCGTTTAGGACAACCGAAAGATAAAAGTTGAATGTTTAGACGTGTAATATAAACTAACACTGCGGCATATTATTAGAACTCTTCACATTTCATTTTTGCTTATGTGTTTTGACATTAGAAAGAACAGCTGAAACTCTGACTACTTCGGTCATTTGAGATTTACATGTGCATTGTCATTTGAGTGTCTAATGCATGCGTAATGCTAAAACGCATTAGTCCTTGCATTTTTAAATATTATTAGAACTCTTCACATTTCATTTTTGTTATGTGTTTTGACATTAGGAAGAGTAGTTGAAACTCTGACTGCTTTGGTCATTTGAGATTTACATGTCCATTGTCTTTTGAGTGTCTAATGCGTGCCTAATGCTAAAACGCATTAGTCCTTGCATTTTTAAATATTATTAGAACTCTTCACATTTCACTTTTGTTATGTGTTTTGACATTAGGAAGAGTAGTTGAAACTCTGACTACTTCGGTCATTTGAGATTTTCATGTGCATTGTCATTTGAGTGTCTAATGCATGCGTAATGCTAAAACTCATTAGTCCTTGCATTTCTAATGTCAGTCTAATGTCACATAAGGAATGCATTAGGTTAACATCAGAAACTCAATTTTCGTTTTCATAAGGGCGTATACCAATTTTATTGTACGCGTTTCAAGCAAAGTATGATTCCGCTTTGCACGAGCGTTCGACAACCAGCCTCTGGACTGTTTTGCGCGTATTCGTCGAAGAATGCGTTGCCAGCGATGCCGCTGTTCGTTCCCGATCAAGCAATGAAGGGGTCACTCGATGTAATTTCGATCGCGATCGACCACGTGTCCCCGTGTTTCTTGACCGCGATGGGCTTATTCGCGCAAACCGCGGATAAGTTCGATCCCGATCGAAAGTGCCTGTCACACTGTACATTCAAGCCTAACAAAGCTGCAAGATCGAAAGCTTTGCATGAAAGATTGTTCGACATCGTCCCCGACACGTGCATTTTTGTTTCGGCATGAAACAACTGACATCTACAGTTTTAGTGCCTGGCTGCACGATTCATATGTATGTTCCAGGTACAGAAAAATCAGACTCAGTCACCGAAATCCTAAGTTTGTGTAACCTGGAGTTACTAGAAATTAGGCGACAAAGAAACAGCCTAAAATTATTGTTTCAGATTCTCAAGGATCATATTAGTATTGATAAAATCGTGTACATACGGGCACCTGCAATACTTAGCAAGAGAATAAATCAGAATGCAGCCATCAGACCTTATGCCATGCACACAAACGTCTTTCTGTATTCGTTTTTTCCTGATGGTATGGAAAGATGGAATGGATTGCCTGAACATATTGCTGAGTGCAATGATATAAAGGCACTTGAAAGTTCTCTTGATAGTTATGTTCCATGAAATTCGTTAATTTGTCTGTTTATGTTCCTTGTATCTTGTCATGCCACTTGGATGATTTTGATGTATGCTTTCATGTATACTAGAGTGTTCCTTATGTATCAGTTCTTATTGATGTATTCCCTCCCTGTAATGACCCACAAATGTCGTTAACAGTATGTTTAAATCAATAAATAAGAGTTTAATGCCACTGTTATGTGGCCAATTTCAATGGCGACCAGGTTTCTTTATGGAATTTCTTGCTCATGATTCGCTCCTTTACGTTAGCTGTGAAAAGAAATCAATCACTGCCGTGTAGTAAATGAGTTAATGTGCCTGTGCTGCTTCACTCTGTCCATAGAAGCTCATGAGATACTAAATTGTGTGATTCAGCTGCAGTCGAAAAAATGCATTTCTTTGTATGATACCTGTCAGATTTGAAGTGGGATTTGACATTCTTGCAGGTCGTGAAGTAAACCCATGTTTATACCATTTTTTTCTCCGTGACTGACTTAGTTGATTCACGGGACACAGTGATAGTCATTGTGCTGCTTTATCCATGTTGTGCAGTACAGACCAAAGAAGCACTTTCGTTGGCATAGTAAAAGTGCAATGAAACAAGACGAGGTGTAACGAATAAACGCAAAATAATACACTGACTCACAGAATCCCAGATTTAGTAACGTTTCGTACCCATGGTGTATGATTTTTCGTTTCTTCGGTATGAACTTTCCCAGCGGAATGGCTGCCATCGAATTTTGCATATCTCCTGTTGTAAAGAGGACTCTGGCAAGAAACGCAGCAAGAATGGCAACATTTTTCTCCCTTGAACACAAGAATGATTGCCTCAACAGAGAGCAAGATAAACAGAGACCAAGGTGAGAAACTACTTTGCATTCATGCTTTCTCATATGTATAATTACTTCTTTTGTTACAAATAATTTCTCCTGTAATATCTTAGTGTCTCTATGCTGAGCAAACTGCTGTTACAAAACAATGGCAAAACAACTGGCATTTATGTGGTGTGACCGAGCAGGTCTCTTGTGGTCTTGCCTGTTTGATAAAAAGACACTGTACCCTGAGTCAAGCTGGGACTTCATTTACTGCATCACATTTAATAGATGTTGTAATTAGTAGGCTGCATTTAGATAGGGTGGACCAGGTAGTAGCTTCTTATGAGGAAATTGAAGGCCACTATTAAGTAAGAATCGAGTGAAAATGATGGGCACATGTGTCTGTTGGAATTCCTCTGATTCATCTGTGGCATCATTTGATTTTCTCCTAAATAAGCCCTATTCAATAGCACACCTGCAGTGTGTGCTACTAGGCACGTTTAGAACAACTGCACACGAGGTGCAGATTTCATTTCAAAAACAAGTACTAGAACAGGGATCAATATCTGGTAAGTATCCTTTGTTTGATTGAAAGAAAATTAAACATACATATCTAGCTAAAAAGCAGCTTAAATGCATGTCATGTCGAGGAAAACCCTTTCTGAGAGCAACAAGAGATGAAGTAGCAGGCTATTAAGCAAAATGCCTTGGCATTTCCTTGGGTGTTATTAGACATGATGCTGATTATGTCGCACATTGCTCAGATGAAAGATGGGTTAAAGCTTTCAGTGACGGGCATTAATGATGAAGATTCTAGAAAAGCCACCTGTGTGTTTCAACCTGATGCTAGTGAAGGTAAAGGCATGGATAAAGAGCATTTATGGGCTCAAGTCATGCACTGGCTATCTTTGTCGAAAAAACGGCAGGCTGTCCGATGTGCCCTGACCAGACTAGGCCTTTCAAAGAATAAAATGCCTTGGGAGCCTGGCTTAACAGCACTGATCTGGTCGGAATGCTCTACTAAGCAACACTGACCAAAGTTTATATACGTTGTTTCGGAATTCCTATTCCTTGAGCATACAATGGAATACTGACAGACCACGATATAATTAGGAGACACACCGTAGCTTCGGAAACTTTGACGATCTGGTGTTTCTGATGCTTTCAAAAGGCACCTAATGTCATGGAGGCGCGTTTCTTCCATGCAAGTATGCATTGGCCGCATGACTCAAAACTGAGTACGCGTGGTTTAATGTGCCAGGTTTCATGTGCCAGTGATTGTGCTATGTGGTCTTTTGAGTTAATTGATTGAACCTCGATGTCAAGTGAATTTTTCTCTCCTACACGCGTTGTCCCAGATATCTCGATCGTGACGCCGTCTTTTCAGATCTGCGGGGGACTTTTATCACTGGCGACATCATTTTTGTGATGTTTTTACCCCTGAATTCACAAGTTCTACTTTTCCAATCCGCGCAAGGAATCTTGTGCCGCGCCAGCGAAACGCTGCCGATCGGAGCGGATCTTTCACATTCATAACAAGGCAGCTGAGCTTTGCGCGATCAGCACTTGATTTTAAAGAGACGAGGTGGCTTGCTTACACCTCAAATGTACGGGACAGCATCACGCTTTCGAAATGATGTTGAAGTAATCACGGCTTTAATCGCACGAAGTAGCACGTATGCACTACAATTAAAAGCTAGGAGTCGCAGGAAACACGACAATCATAAGATTTTGTTGTGAGCTTGTGTTAACCCTATCCAATGCTTGACGAGCTTGCATGGCTGCGCCCTTATTCTAGTGCGCGCGGACGCCGTATGCCGCGAATTGCTGCACCCTGCAGCAATTCGCGGCATACGGCGTCTGCAGGGGTCCGTGAAAGGGCGCACCCAGAGCTCCTCCTGCGAGTTGCATTTAACAGCTCGTCCCATGCAATCGGCGTTCATAAGTGATTGCATGAAGGACGAAGAGTTGGGCGTGTTGTGATAACAGCACAAGCAACGAGGACGAGATATGTGTGTGTGTGTGCGTCCTTTGATCATACTTGTTGCTAGTGCTGTTATTACGTGCACTTGATTGCGAGATCAGAACTGGAGGGGCACGATGAACAACTTCGAAATTCGGGTTTTCTCCCGCATGCTAAAAAAAAGGCCTAGCTGGAACCCACAGCACCTAGCCGCCTAACTTCGAGTCAGGAACAAATGTTCCTGCGCCTACGCTGCGAAAAGCAAATATTTAGGTCGAGTTCTTCTTCAACCATAGAGAGTAGCCGCATCTACAGTTGCAAGCGTATGCATGTTGAAGACGCGATTGCTGTACTCATCAAACACTATCGACAAACGCGCGCAATGTCTACTCCAAGCAACTTCTCTCAGTACACGATCGCGCCAACAGCGGTCAACTCACGGCGCCAAAATAAGGATATCGCGCCGCTATGCTTCCTATCTGAGGGCCTGATGTCCTCGACCGCGGACAGCACGATATTGTACGCCAAGATCGCTACCGTCACAACCACGAAGGTTGAAACATGACAGTCGCTCTAGCTATTTTCCTTGGACTTTCTTTATAAGAATAATGGCTACGCTCCACTGGCATATCTGCTCGAGCTATCTACATCTTGCAGAAAATGCACAAAAACAGGACACGCCTCTGAGACATATGGACACGCCTCTGTGTCCTTCTTTTCTGTGTCTGTGTCTTTCGTGAGCGCTAAAAAAGTTTAAATATGGATATAGATCTACATTTAATGTACCATCATGGCATCCATGCATATATGTTCCTCTGGGAGGCAAGACCGAAACTCGCACCTACAAGGTGAAGAACATCAGTGTGGACTAAGACGAAGTCGTACACTCTTAATCTGGTTCCATATAAGTTCCAGTTAAAACGGTGATCCACATATTTTTATCTGGGTCCGAGCTCTGAATAAGTGGAACAAGACATATAAGTGGATCTTATGTGGAACGTTCGTTCTGTTTCCTTTATGTTTATCGTTCTTATCTGGAACTCGGTAAAGGGGGGGATGAAATGTTGCATGATCCAGCTACCGTTCCACTTATGTCCCAGTAAAATTTCTAGAGAGTGCTCTTGTATATTTTTTGCTTGTGTCTTGTTCCACATAAATGATGCGCTGCAGTGAAGTGTGCATTGCACCACATATAAATTTGGCACTCTTTGCGCGAAGTTGCCCTTGACCCATACACACATGGCATATGAAATAGCGGAAAGTTAGGCTGTATGTGTGAAGCTAGTTGAGAGCAAAGGATATGTCTTAGCTAAAAGCAGAACTTGCAGGAACCTCTTGTCAGGTTGTCTGCGGCGCTCAAAGTTCAAACGGCATTTGTGAACCTGGTCTTCCTCTCACTAATTTCAGACACGCAGTACACCAAAGCGTTGCCCTTTCATGCGTGTCTCAGTTTGCGCTGTTTCAATGACGAATGTTCATCAGCTAGCTCGAATCTCCATTTTACTTCAGTGCGTCTAAAATCATCAAACACTGGAATTCTAGAAGGTCTGGCGTCTTTTGGTGTCAACTCTGCTGTTATGAACGAAGCCCATAACTGCCTCGGCTAAAGAATTTCTGGTGGACATCGCGCTTTTCTAGACGCCTCTGTTACGAAATGCTTGTTGAGCCTATCACGTGCTGTGCATTTGACTAACAAGTAGCACCACAGAAACAAAGGGTTTGGTTCAACGTTCAGCCATTCGCTCGCTGTGGTCTAGTAGGGACAGAGTTTTCAACGCTTAAGCAATAAGTCAATGACCATAGCCGTCAGGTATAATGGACACTTGGGTCAGGTTACGGCATATTGCCCATGTTTATATATACGCATGCAAGTGTGCTTGCATTTTTCTGCTCCTGGTGGCTTGTTGAATTCCACAAGCAAACAAAAATATCAGTTTGCAGGGGAAGGTTGACTCTATACGATTCAGAAATGCGGAACGAAATTGAACTTAGAGAAGCTAAAATACTTCGCAGTATATGCAGTAAACTGTGTGTATTAATACTGATATCATAGTACTTTTATAAATTATGCACTTCAATAAAGGAAAAATTCGCAGTTTAAACATCGATTTTTTCGTGGTAACCGCATCTCACCGAATGACCCTTCCGTCTCCTGCTGCTCCATTGTTTATTGTTTTCCTGCAATTCTAGTGCTTATGAGGAAAAAAAAACTGCTTTGAAACGGGCCGTTGCATTACTTTCTAACAAACTTTGCCACACCTCCCCCTGGCTATACACGAGTAATTTGTCATGTGTTTATCAAAGCGCGTCGCATTATCTTTCCTTTTGGTAATGACCAGGCTTGCTGTGGTCAAGGAAACGCAACAAATGGAGTAGCGTACATTTCGCGCGTATTGTAAACAGCAACGCTATAAAGCTTTCTTCAAAAATCATGTACGGTTACTGCGCGCGCTCATGGCCAGCGGCGCGAAACAACTTTAGTAGAAATTAACGCGTTAATCGGTGTGCTAAATATATATATTATATATATAAACACTGCGCCCTGTGGTAGCACGGCGCGCTGTCATTTCAGGAGAGAAGAAAGAAAAACGCGGCGACGGCCGCGCGGTTTTCACGCGCTCTTCCGCGGGCTCGCCACTGGCCAAATCGCCCTTCCAATCGCTACCTCCAGATGCGCATGCGCGATGTCAGGCGAGCTCTCACGGCTCTCCTCGCCGGCTCGCGACACGAAGTACAGTGGGGCCGCAACCGCTACGACGCCAAAGCACGAAAGCGGGACTGCGCAAACACTTGTTACGATCGCAGCGCCTCCACCTCCCAGCGTTCGCTCCGCTAGTTGTGAACGTTCTGCTTCACCCACGCCACCAGTGTCAGACACAGTGCAGTTGCGCGTGCCGTGGCTAATGTGAACTACTAGAAGTGAAGGTAGTGTGCTGTCGGCCAGTGGCGCGAACCGTTACGGCGAAGCGGAGTGACGAAGTTTCCAGGAGGCGCAAACAAAGGTGAGTGCTGCATATTTATGCGCTCGGCTGTTGTTCAGTGAGACTAAAAACGCCACTGTGGTAGGGTAGGATACCGCTACGTTGCCTTATGTATTCAATTGAATTCGGGCACGCCTGCCAAACTCGCTCCCCGAAGGCAGTTGCTGCTTACGTAGCCCGATTGCTTGAGTACCACCCCGGCGGATTTGTTTATAGCGCGCATAACAGAGCAATCTGAATGACGACAGTTTTTCCTCCAGACTTTGGATCACGAGACAACGGGCGTAAAGGCATATCGAATTAATATGCTTACTTCGTAATTTACGCTGTCGTAAGTTCTGCGCGGAAATTTTTTGTCGTAGCGCTCAACTTCACTTTGTTTTGACGAAACGTAATCGGTAAACGGTAATTCGCGTCAATTTTCGTGCTCAATGGCCGGAATCCGCTCGACATTCATGACTCCGACCACGTTACTGGTTCGCGTGTTAGTTTCCGAGTAATCTGTATGCCCCATTACAGTATGTTGCTTAGTATGATAATGACCGACCTCTTCTTGGTCATCGGCTGTCTTAAGGCCATCACATTTGTTCGTGTCTCAAGCCGAGATTTCTTTCTGTGCAAGGTCTTTATGCTGCGGCAGTATGATCGTGACATTAACTGCTTTGTTTTAAGGGAGTCTGGGCATGGGACAATTGTCACAAAGTAGAGGTTTCTTCTCCCATGGCCTGTCTTTTGGTATGCAGGTATCAGTTCTGTCCGCTGTTCGTCTCGCTTCTACACCCAGCTGCCGCATTGAGAACGTTATATACAATGTAATCACTAGCAAACCTTTTCTGTCATTTGTTAGGATATGCTCAGACCTCAATGATGTAATGTGAAAGCAAAAGCACGCTTGTCCCTTTTCCTGTCCTCAGTACCACCACAATTTTAGATATTTAAATAAATTTTAGATTTTAAATAAGTATAATTTTACACCTATCTAGGAAAAAATGTATTCTAGACCTAACACACACCCTTGCTCTGCTATCTTTGCATCCCACAAGACCATACATCCACTCAACTTCACCCCTATCTTTGCCCATACTAACAAGTTTCGATACTCTCTTGCTCTTTTTTTTTTCCTCTCACGATAACAGATTGGAACAACCTGTCGCCTCATATTTTTGATTCTGGAAGCTCAAATCCATGGAAAATTATTGGGAACTGCGATTATGATCTTGTACTTTACTGTGTTATATACCTATCTGTTATTTTGCCATGCCTGTATTGTCTTTGCACGTGTACGTTTTTTCTGTAACTGCTCCACTTCTGCTTGGTTCATTTCCTGGCCTGCAGTGTTTTCTGAATAAATAAACAAATCAGTTTTAGGTTTTGTAGTGCTTTGTGTGCGAATAAAAGCATAAATGATTTTGGTTATTTTTTATATTGGGGGCTAGTGGGCGAACACTGACTTACAAGCAATGGAACAAGAAATTCATGCCGCAGCTGTCCTCATATTTGAACCCGTTCTTGAATGGACATGATTTGCCTCTCAAAACAAGGCACCACATGAACACCCAATTAAGAGATGAAATTATTACATTCTTGCAGGAAGTACGCACCATCAGTTTTGGAACTTCATTGTCTTTGTTTTGGTATTGTTGGATTACAAATCACTTGTCAAACAACTTTTCAGTGAAAACAACTTGATCAACAGTCTGAATACAGCAATCAGAAGGTGGCAGTACAAAGCTTCTGCTAGCACATTGGCGGATACTTTCCTGGAAATGCTGTTTGATGCAAGAGGCCCTGGCAAAAAAACAGATCTTGATTTCGGTTGGGTAAGTTAGTACTTTAATCTTTGCACACCTCGGGTCATAGGAGTGTTCATAGTAAATACTAACCTAAAATGCATTGTGCACATTGGTATTTTGACTGCTCTGTGAGAACTACCATGTCTAGCATTAGTTTAATGTTCAGCCTGTTTTGGATTGGGCAGGTGGTTAAAAATGACCAATATCTTACATTTTTGCTATGTTTACCTTTTGAGGCTTCCTACTGCAATATGGCATTGTGAAGGTGTCCTACGTGGTTGCTGCCGTAACATTGTGGCAGTAACTGAAGGTTAAAATTTTCTGCTTTTTCCTCCACTCATTATTTGAGAGGTGCTGCCATTTCTCTGGGCCTCACAGGAACTGATTTTAATGTGGTTGAGCTCTCACCTCAGTTTCTTTAGCTCCGAGTGCACAAGGTGCTCCCGTGGCCTGTAAGCGTGACCAGTATTGTTTGCTCCATCGGATATGTTAGGCTGTTCGCATGCCGCACAGTTTGCTACAGACAATAGCGTGCTTTCTGTAACTTTTGTTTCACTGTGCAGGGAAGATCCTGACTGATTGCTTTTAACTTTCTCCGGTCCATGTTTACTGCAGCCTATATAACACAGTAATTCATGTGGTACCTGTTTTCACATGGTTCTTGCTTGAAGATACATTGGCATTAGTGTTCATAAAAAAAGCATGTGGTTGTACGAACATGAAATTTAATTAATTTTTAATTGGATTCCACTGACCAAATAAGCCCCTGGTACGATGGTTTTTAAAAATTAGTGAATTTGTGCTTGAAACAGGCTTTAAAAGAAATCAAAATAGGTAATAAAATCAAAATTAGTATTTTGCTACCCTGAGAGTGTCAATTATGTTGTATAACATAGTCGCGAACCATATGGAGACAGCTTTCACACCTTTTTAAATAGATGTTCACCAACGCCCTGTAAACTGGTTGATTTAGTTTGTCAGGGTGGCATACTAATGTGGTCTGCTGTTGAAAGAAGTGGTATAAATCTATGGTACCCCCAAATACAGGCGAAGCTCATAAGCGACACTAGTTTTATATTAATATTGGATGGGTAAATAAGGTTTAATTCAACCTTTCAGATACATCTGCCAGACCATAGAATGTGATGCAACATTAAAATCTTCATCGAAAATGCATGTAATAGGCATGTAGTTATGATCTGTGAAAATCTTATGCAGCAGCCTAATCCACCAGCAGTCCTGGCTTGGCTCACTCATGCCACCACGCAGGGTATATACCTAGAGGATAAGATCTGAGATGGACACACCTTTGTTACATAAATTTTGCTCCGCAGCACAAAATTTATCACATCCTGTGACTTGAACAGTAATGTTTATACGTGGCAGCAGCATTAAAAAACACATTCTGAATATATTTGTTACAGATTTTGTTATGTTAAATGTAATAGCATATTTATAACCATTCCATATTGAGCACTCGATTCCCGCATTATCTGGAGAGGCCACTACCATGCGAGGCATATACCGCCATGTATTTCAATGTTGACTCATGTTATTTCAGAAAGCATTCATGTGGTCTTTGAGTGGAACGAGGAAAACGCGGCTGCTTCTGATGGGAAAAGTATTGGAGAAGCCTGCAGAAAGTGACCATGCTTCCAACAACCCAGTCCCAAATCCTGACGCACTTCTTCAACTGAAGGTGAGAATTTCATTTTTCAAAGACGTTTAATCATTGGGAACTACTAGATGTTAGCAGGTATTTAGTGTTGTGCTGGCTGTCAGTCCAAGCATTTATGCCATTGGCCACAGCTGTGGCAAGCAAGGAATGTTAGGAATGCCTGTGCTGCAACTTAGTTTGGAAGCTGCACTTGTGTAATATATTTTGAGATTCTCGAATGAAAATGCGTTATTGGCTCACTGCCATTATTTCCTGGGTTGTACCCCGGTGTCATTTCCTTAGCTCTAGCTTCCAGACAGGAGGATTTTCTATTTCTTTTGTTGATGAGCTACTTGCCATCTCTTCACCTATGCTATCAATTTTCATTTATGTGCATACATTTTCTGCGATCAGGTAGACGCATTTAGCCATTTTAAGTGTTAACGTCAGGGGTTTTTCCATGGATATTACTATGTGTGGTTGTCGCAATATCAGTGCACAATAAAGAACACCAGGTGATCAAAATTTAATTATAAGAGCCTTCCACTATGGCACTTCTTATAATTGCAGCTGGTTTTGGGATGTAAAACCCCAGAAATCAAAAGATGTCATCTAAGTCAAGATCAATATCAGAGTGTCGGAACGGAACGAAAAACGAAAACGAAAAACGAAAAAAACGATATTTATTATTTCGTTCCGGAGGAAAAACGAAATATTTTTTATAGTTTTTCGGTTCACGGGAAGACTTTACGATCCGGAACAACTGAGGTCATGCAACGTGAGCAATGATGCATAACTCAGGGTTCAACGTCAGCACACATCTCGGGCAGGTATTTCAAAGGAAAGATGCGTTGAAATAATGCAGGAAACAAGAAAGTGGCAGCCATAGCTGTTTGTATTAAATTCAAGCGGAGTTTCGCGTGCCTCTCACACAGGCCGTCGTGGAGAGGGCGTTGTCGTCGCTTATGTGTTGAAATTTTGAGACGAGCGCAAAGAGCGGCAACCGGACCTGTACATGTTAGCACAAGTGGCCCTTGGTGTGCCAGCCACACAAGTCAGCGTTGAGAGGGCATTTTCGGCAATCAAGTTCGTTTTGTCAGAGCAGCGGTCTCGCTTATCGTCGAGTACACTTGATGACCTGCTGCATCTGAAATCGTGTGCCCCCCCTTGACGAAAATTCGGGATTCAAACTTGAGGAAAAATGAATACGAAGTTTATGTTGTGTCCTTGCTTCGAAACTTTTTGCGACTTCCCTCATACTCACACCGTGGCTTTGGGACGTAAAACCCCAACAATAATTTTTATGTATTAGTTCAGTATCTTTTGCTGTTTTTAAAAGGTACTTTTAATATTAAGTATTTTGTTCGTTCTTATTATTGAAAAAGAAAACGTTATGAACCGTTACGCAACGTTTATTTTTCGTTCCGGAACGGAAATGGAACGGAACTTTTTCGGAACATTTCGTTCCGACACCCTGATCAATATAGAGTCAACTCCACTGCTTGAGTAGTTGTGCAAAGGTGATATTTTCTCTCATCGTATCGTTCAGTAGAATTAAAGTATTTGAAGCTATTATAGGGCCTGTTTTTGTTTCACTGGGCCATCAAGTGTCAATCAATGTTCATTTCTTTCAGCTTGCCTTTGAAGCAGAAATAAGTTTTAAAGACACAGTGGAGGCTGTGGAGGCCAAGCTATGCAAAATGCAAAAGATTTTGGACTGGGGAAATCTCATGGAACTGGAAGAATTTCTTCGACCCAAGAAGGCTGATGCTGAAGCTTTTACTACAGTAAGATGGCACTTTCTTATGTCTTGAATCAAAAGGGACCGATTGAAAAACAACTTCGGGGCTGTAGTTCCCTAGACAAAATACCTAAAAAAGTATGGAAAGGTGAATTTTAGATCAGACTTTTTAAACCATGTTTCACCTGTAATTTATGTTAAGCATCATAACAGTACTGGACAGCAGATAATGGAGTAAAGAGGACATTTATTTGTAGTTGGTATGTGCATGAAGTATGAAGTGTGCAACAATTAATATATTGTTTGGTTGGTAACTAAAGATCCCTCAAGGCTGGAAAAGCCGATTTATGCTCAGGTCATTCAAACAGAAAAGGGTATTGCTTTTTCCAGAAATAAAGCAGTGATTCTGTTCACACTAAGTAATTTTAGATGCAGCATGCTCATAAATTTTTTGTGAACACTGGCACCTTTTGCAGGTTTGAAAGAAAGGAAACCAAGATATCATAGTGAAATAAATTAGCTTTATAAAATGGGTATGGTCATGAATGCAATTGAAAGCCATTGTGCATGGAAAATTTTCTGCTTCTCTTTTCTTTAAAGGCACAAGAACTTGGCAATAGGTCTCCACCAGACCCATGCATTTCAAAAAAGACTGGCAACTTCAAAATTGCCTGCAAGGAAAACATTGTGGCTTTACCACCTGCATCATCACCTGACAAGGCAGCCATCCTCCTGTTCACTGTATATTTCATTTTAAATCTGTCATACCCATACACTTTTCTACAGATTTTGGGACTTGTGCAGAGAGTTTTTCAGAAGGGTGAGCCATTTGACAGTGGCTTCATGTCATTTAAGGTAAAGTCTGTAGAAAAACCTCAAGCGGTCAGGCCTGGTATTGACGTGCTAAATGTTTGGTAGGCAGAAGCAGAGTGTCAGCTGCAACACTGAACTCATGCCTTTTATGATTTTGTATCACAAAGGCAAAGTACTGGCTGTAGGATTCAAGGCAGGCTTTCTTTTTCTTTCTTTTTCTTTATGATATCTCACCTGTATTTTTCAGGTCAGAGTTGTTTGGGTATTTAGAGATCTCTCTTGTTTTTCAGGGTTTCATACCTTTATATTTCATTGTTACCTTGTTGACTTTTAAAAATGTGTAACATGATTCCAGATATTTTTGGGGCAGGATTTGTAAACATTTACACTAGCTTTCTTGGTAGTGTTTGGGATGACTTATCCCAAACTACACAATGCTAGGACAAGTAACCTGCCTGGAGTGGGAGGCTTTTTCAGAGGCTTATATTGTTTTTGGTCATGATTATCTTTATATTATACTTACATCTGTGATCTGCCAACTGTATTGTTTCTAGTGCTGATGTTTTTGTTGCGATATTTGCCAGATGCTTTTGGCAAGTTTTTGTGTGCAAAGGTTTCATTCTTTATATTGGGCTTGCACTGTCTCTTGCCTTTAATGACTCATCCACTACATATTCTTCATTGGTCTTGTTTTAATTCAACTCTGTAAGCCCATTGTTTTATGCCTTTTTCGTATAATTCTTAGAGTACTGAATTCTTTTGGAACGGGGATGTGTAAACTCGGTAAATGGCAGATGGGTACTTGCGCATTTTAGTTACCTTATTTCCTGTGATAAGCCAGCCTATTTTATAGCCTTGTTTAAGGCTTCTTTTTTTCGCAGGTTACGTGCAAGTTTATGTGTATGTGGTGCACTTATGTCTCGGGCCATTTTTCTTTTTGCTTTTTGGTATTTTTTCCATGTTGACTAGTCATTTTCAATGAAATTTCAGATGAACATGTCTTCAGTGTATGCAATATTGCCACTCAATAAAGTTTACTCATCTTGAAAAGCAGTGTAATAATTTGTTTCATAGGTGTTTTAATTTTGTTTGTTTTACATGCAGCTAAAGGCCAGAACATGGTCTGGCAGGTGAAGCCAAGCTTTCTACTGCCATTCCAGGTACATCGAACCTGCTTTTATGCAGAACTTTGCTCTAATAGGCAACTGTGGGGAACTGTCAGGGACTGCACTGCTGCTAAAATTTCTGCTTTCCAATTGTTAGTATCACCGCAGGCCACATGCCAAGCCAGCTTGGCATATGACCTCAGTTTGTACTGACAGGGGAAAGCAAAAATATTGCAGAAGTGGGAACCCATAGGACAGTTTCCTAACTGTCTATTAGAACATTGTTTTATATAAAAAGCAGGTCTGAAAGTATCTGGAACGGCGTACCGGATATAGCCATTACTGTTTTATGTGGATCACCGTTCCAGTAACTGAAATGACCCTTTTATTTGGAACAGGGTTCCATATACTCTTATGTGGAACGACGATCCACATAATTGTGAGGTAAAAATAAGTGGTGCACTGTTCCATCTACTTTTTAAAGTATGTGGAACGTGGTTCCAAATATATAAGCGGAACTTTTTTGCAAAAAAGTTCCAGCTACTAAGTGGATCTTATGTGGATCCAGATTAAGAGTGTACTTTTTACGCGTGCCCCCTTTCAGAAGTATTCTTGTTGACCTTGCCATGGAAACTTCTCTTCCACAAGGACGTACGTGACATTGTGGGATCGCATATGCCGTTTGCTCTCGCTGAACTGTGCAGCTCATTATGGCTTTGGCTGTCCATAACTTGCCTCATGCACATGGATGAATTATACAGGCAATTAAGTTTTCGAAAGGGAGCTTCTATTTCATTGCTGCGAGCCTGACATGGGAGTCAAGGTGTTAAAGTAATTTATTCAGGGAAGACCACCCAAGGTCTTGAGGCACCTTGATGACTATACTTCTGTATCATAGGGAGGACATGCATTGTTTAAACTTCCACTGAGTTCACTGTAGGTTATAGAAGAGACGGTCCCTTTCAGTGCGTACAAATCCAACTCACTAAGATAGATGCCTCGACTGTGAGTCAGTTCATCCTACATCCCACAAACACTCAGTGGTTAGTTCTTTAGTCCAGTGAGCCATCTGCACATGTTCTAATGCAAGGAACCTGCAGGGAAGCCCAGAACCATTGAAAAAGGACCTAACGAGGAACAGGTGCCCCAAGCATTTTATTAAAAGGGTGACCCAGTTCTTGATGACAGGCACGGTCAAGCCATGGGTGCTTATCAGAATTTGGTGTGGGCTAGTTTGTTCATAGTCTTGAAAAAAAAAACACATGAGTGTTTTTTTTTTACGTGCGCCCGCCCAATACCCCGGCCTTCCGGTAACACAAAGCAAGTCTGTTGTCAAATTAGGTTTGCAGAGCTCCTTTCTTGTCAATGCAGGCCCGAAAAAGGTGCCGCACAACCTTTAGTGAAGAATATCGGCTGTCTTCTCACGTTAGCGATGAAATCAGCGCGATGCTGCACACAGTAGTACTCTTCCCGACAATACAGCCAGCACGCGCTGTCGTAGCAGACGACGCGGTTCAAGGCTGCACGTATCGGGCGTCTGCGCCTGCGCGACCAGCCGCTGCTGGCCGACTCCAGCGCTCGCCGCATAATGGCCGCATCGCGATGCCACGCGCTCCGAGATTTCCCCTAAGTGTGAAACAGACTGTACAAGTACACTTGCACCCCAGGCCTCATAAAGACATAGAGAAAAGCAAGGCATAAACACTAGTTTATTTTCAGAGAAGGCAAGAACATTGCATTGTAGTTCGAGGCTGACAGTTATTGTGTAATTCATTCACAATATATATGAAGAAAAGCAGGTTTTCTTCAGTGGATGAATTACAAGAGTTATTGTTCCACAAACTGTTTCAGCAAGAGAGGAAGAGCATAGATGCACTATTGATTTTTACAACATGGTAAAGCAATAACAGAATAACGAACATTGAAGACGGGCTGGTGACAGTCCGCTTTGTAGCTGGTCTTTGGTCTTCAGGCATGCCATGCATCCTTTCCTTACATCTATACTGTACCAATAATCTAATGCTGTACAAGGTACTTCAACATGAAAGGCTTTAAGAAATATGAATATAGCAAACAAGAAGTAGGAAGTGGGTACATCAGTGTTAAAAGAAGTACAGGTGGTTTTGGAACCTGATTACCCGGTTAACAACAGCTGGGCTTTGAGAAATAATTGCAAGTGCCAATTCGTTCAGTCAAGTGTCCTTAAATACACCAGGAACCCTCAGTAGAGGAAGGACGGCAATACAGTTGAACCCCGCTATAAGAGACATGTACAGGAAAGCAGTTTGTGTCTCTTATATGAGAGGTCTCTTATAAGCAGTGTACAACGTTTTCATTTCATATGCGGCATCGATCGCTTTCCCATTGTAGCCATCCTGCGTCGAGTTGTCGTCGCTTACCGTGGGATGGCGCAACGTCCCACCCTATTGTTTTCAATGGGGCTGGGGTGGTGGGGCGTCAGGTGGTAGTGTGTGCATGCGCACCACGACCTCCTCTATAAACTTACGACCTGCTCATGCCGATGCTCTCCGTGTCGCCACATTTTCTTTTACTTGTTTAGTTTTTTTTTTAGTTCTCCAAACCGCCGCTGCACGCCGTGGCGCCACAACTTACCCCCATCGCTTCGCTCGCTGCCGGCTGTCTCCCGTGTGTTCTGCTGGGCACGTGCGATAGGCGTTCGTATTTATTCGAGTGTAATAGCATGTACTACCCAGTCTTATCACCCGTCAGTCACTAAGAGCATTACGGTACGATAGCAGTAACAACCATCCCCACAATGGTGTACTGCTGCGTGCCTTTTTGCAAGTCGAGCGGGCGGCGGTCAACTGGGATATCGTTTCACGAGTTTCCGTTACCCAGATTCGGCACGAGTGGTTGAAGAAGATCTCTCGACAGGCACAAGGTAAGCTATCGAAAAATCCGTATTCCGTACACTGCAAGAACTTTTAAATGCCTGATGGGAGGCAATGTAGAACTTGCTTTTGCGTGTGACGTTCCGTGACATCACCATATGCATCTCCAAAGGCGCGTGTGCCGTCGGCTATAATCGCGAACGCCGCTTGTGGGCGACAATTGTGATCACAGCCTGTTAGACACGTGTCCTTCGTTGTGCTTTGGCCTGACTAAGCCGCATTAGCCCGTGCACGCGGCCGTGGTGCAAATTTAGCTGTCGTGGACGCCGCCAGCCGCCAGTAAATCGGAATAGTATGTGCTAGTGATTGTGCAAGTGTACCTACTGGAGACTCTTGTGTCATTCGGCGGGGCCCCTCCGTGAAAAGCAGATTTTATACCTTGATTGCATACCATCTGACATTTGTCGTGAAAAATTATACGCATATTTGCAGGCCCAGGGAAACAGCCATGGGTGCCGAGTGACTGCAGAAAGGTCTGCAGTTTGCATTTCAAGCAAGATGATTACAGGGAAGGCTTGAAGATGCGGAAGTTGAAACCGGATGCCATACCGTCAATATTCCCCAGCTATCCAGCCTACATGCAAGGACCGCTTCCTAAAGAGCGGAAGGTTGTGAAGAGGGGTGCTGGCCCAGGGCTGTCGCCAATGAAGCTTCATGTAGAAGCCAAGAAATATAGGTAAGTTTCTTGTATAATCTAAACAGATTATACAAGCCACACACATTTATTCTACTACTTTTCACACAGGTCTTTAGCCAGTATACATTATTACAAATGAGGTTCTTAATGTTCCAGGCCAGACATTCTGAACACTCCATCTGAGAGGATTGGTGAGGTGACAGACGAAGCTGTAGCCGGCAGCAGTGTCTCAGACCAGGAGGCCGAGATGATGGTGGATCAGGAACCATCATTCCAAAGTTCGGAAAGTTTCATGAAGGGCACACCAATAGATGTTTCTCTTGGTGAGCTTCCTTCCTTGCCCAGAGTGTCACCTGTCCATGGCTGTTCTGTGCAGTGCCAGACAGTGTCAAAAGCGAGCAGGCCATGTGGCATTCAAACAAGACTTTCATTTTCACGAATAACAAATCTTCTGAGGAAAGTAAAGAACATCACACGGAAATGTCAAAGGCTCCAGAAGAAGCAGAGTCAGCTGCTAGGGGAGTTGTCCGTCCTGAAGCAGGAGGCAAGAAAGACAGCAGCTTTGATAAAGACCACAAACATCACACTCCTCCAGGTGTGTATTAATCTCGTTCTGAACATGCTTGTAAAGAAATTGTCCGGTCACCTGCTTTATACCCATGTATTTTGTACTTGCAGCAAAAGGTGGAGGAGGACAATGAAAAAGCTCTGTTCCTTCAGGAGCAACTTGCCTTTCTAAGCAAAAACAAAGGGCGATGGCGCGAGGAAACTGTACGCAAATGTGTTCTGTGGCATGCTAAGTCACCAGCTGGCTATCGCCTTCTCCGGGAGACAGGCGTCTTGACATTGCCAAGTCGCTGTATTCTCAAGCGCTACATTGGAGCATGCTCTGGAAAGGTTGTGTCATCTCTTATAAAGCAGCGCCTTCATGCGGAAGTGAAACTGCATTCTAAGGAGGTACTCTCTTTACTTTTTTGTTTGAGGGTAAGTTATTGAGCCCATGTTCATGATTCTTGCAGGCACGCTACGGGTCACTTGTGATGGATGAACTGTCCCTTAAGCAAGCCGCAGTCTAACAGAAACAGGGTGATGCTGTACATGGTTTAGTAGACCTTGGGGGTGCTGAAGTTGAATACGGCTTGGAGGAGCAACTAGCGGCTCATTCGCTATGCTTCATCTTCGTAGGACTGTCAACCCACTACAGGTATGCTATGTGTTGGCTAATCCCATGCATGCCCTGTGGACCTGTGCAGATCTTTTCTTTGTCAGTCCTTTAAATGAATATCATGTCCTTCACCTGACACCACACGCTTTTACAATTGCAGGCTCCCTGTAGGATACTATTTTACAAAAGGGTTGACAGGAGAGCAGCTTGAGCTCCTTTGCTTGAATGTAATGAGCGCAGTTGAAGAAGCTGGATTTAAAGTCACTAGGTTAGTTGCTGACAACCACAGCACTAACTGTAAGTTTTTTGCCAGCTTGTCTGGAGGCCACATACGCCCCATTGTCACGTGAGTAATTGCTAAGCCACATTTTTGCTTAAAGTTGCATCTCTTTCATTCTGCATAAGTGTATCATAACCAGAAAATGTGCTGCAGCAAATATGTCCTGTTAACATCTTCCCAGACTGTGCTAGCAACGCTCGCTGATTCTTTCCAGGCACCCTCTCGATCCAGATAGGCCATTGTACTTGTCTTTTGACTATTGCCATGTCCTCAAGAACATTAGGAACCAGTTCCTGGACACTCGAAGAATCTTCAGAATGATGGAGTGCGGATCGTCCCAGACTACTTGAGGTAAAATATAGGACATTTTTCCTTGCCTTAGAAATTTATGTTGAACATTTCGTTTTGTTACAGGAACTTGCACGACATACAAGAGAAGCA
The DNA here is from genome assembly GCA_013339685.2 of Hyalomma asiaticum. NCBI lineage: Eukaryota > Metazoa > Arthropoda > Arachnida > Ixodida > Ixodidae > Hyalomma > Hyalomma asiaticum. The sequence continues at coordinate 151,105,331 of CM023483.1, forward strand.
GGCAGGTGCTTTCAAGCTGGTAAGGTGCTTGACAAAGAAGCACCTTTGGCCTAGCAATTTCGAAAAGATGTCTGTTTCCAGGGCTGTTGCCATCTTCTGTCCTCAGGTAAAGCATACAGCACCACTTCAATTTAGAAACAATATGCAGGGAAAAGATGTTAGTCACCCCTACAATTTGACAGTGTAACCCACTCAGTCAAGTATAATGAAATTTCTTTCTAGGTAACAACTGTGCTCAGGTTTCTGCAGAAGCATGGGCGGCAGCTTGGTTTCCATGGGTTTGAGGACTGCCTTCCCATCATCGAATTCATGGAACTGATTCACAAATGGTTCACCCTGCATAATATTAAGAGCACCTCATTGTTCTGGAGGACCAGGGATGCCTTAAAATGCCCTTCCATGGTCCAGACGATGAAAGGTATGAATTAACTATATCTAATTTCCATTTATCTGACATTTTTGTGACTTCCCTATTGAAAATATTGCCAGTATGTGGAATGGTGGAATCCACCATCCATCATCATGGTGGATTATGGTGATGGCACGGTGGCATGGTGGAAGCCAGGACATGGTGGATAGTGTACCATGATGTAAGCTGGGACATGATGGATAGTGTACCATGATGGATGCTGGAACATGATGGAACATAGTGGATGGGCATGATGGTAGGAATGCGGCACGAGACAGTATATGAATATATTTAAGATGTGTATTGATGGCAAAATAGTGAACAATGCTGTAGATATTTTGAAGACATATGTGTAGTACACAACAATAGTTCTGGAGCTGCTGAGCACAGTTCAGGGGTTTGATGGTAGCCTTTAAAGCATGCACTTTTCCTAATGAGGGTTGAATAATGCTAGTATGCAGTGTGCAAGGGCATTATATCAACCTTAGGATCAAATTTATCTACCAACTTCTCACTAGTATGTTGAAATGCAGTCAAGTTTTATTCATTGCATATTGTGTTGGCAGCTGTCAGCTTTTTTCGCTTGCCTTGGCGGCCAGCCTCCGTAAAATAGCTGCGCAGGTGCTTCCGGACCGCAGCAAGCCTGCTTTCTGCCGGTGGTGATGGTGGAGGTTGTGGATGGCTGCTGGTATACTTCTCCAGGCAGTCTATGAAACAGTGCAAAAATGCCATTGTTTAGGCTTTGAAATCAACATTGACATGTGAATGAACATAAGTACTTGCAGCAACACACCAACAATTTAATTCGGACAATGTGCACAGCTCACAACGTATTTAACATCTAGTTATTTCAGACAGATGCTGGCCTTGCTATACTGCACTAAACGTACAGTTTAAGAAGGCAACACTACATTTAAATTCACTTCATGTTGCCAATTTCTAAAGACGCTGTAACCATGCAGTTCTTTTGTGATAAAAAATACTGATGAGTCTGTATAATTTTAGTTGATGTGAAGATAAAAGGTTATTTAAGACTAAAAATAGGTCCGAATTAAGCAAACAGTGATAGTGTCACAACGACAATAAGCAGACATCTTATTTGAAAAATGAACAAACACTGTTCTCATTTTTCACAAAAAAAGTGTACAAGCTGGAATACTCGTCATCTTGTAACTGAATTATTTCACGATGAGGCGGTGATGCAAGTGCCATTTCTTCATCCAGGACAGTTCTGCAAGGTACTACATATAAGCATATATATGTGTGTCTGCCTGGGGCCTGGCAATAATCTTCCAAAAACCACAACGTAGCCAGCGATTCGATCTAGCATGTGGAGTGCAGTAAAAATTCTCTTCATTCTTGACAGCTTCAACGTTTCTGACAGTGTGCATATCACACAAAAGCAAGAGAAAGCTAACTAGTGAGTGCTTCATCTTCTGTGCATTAAACCATGGTCAGTATGAACACTATCTTAGATGATGTTAACGCAGCTCTGAAGGCACACAAGCAGCTTATGAACACCAAGGGAAAGCAAAACAATGGTTCACGGCAGAGTGTAGCCAGGCAAGTGTTTTTATGTTTAACAACCCACCAAAATTTTCATTGTGCCCCCTCTTGACCCCTTTCCAGGTACACTTACCCACTGCATTATAACCCCCCCCCCCCAACCCTTGAAAAATATAGCTGGCTGTACAAGTAGACTACCACAACTACTGAGCAAATCAAATCTTGGCAGCTAAGAATGCAATCTCGGACGGCAACCAAACAGTTAAAAAATAGTGCACCAAGAAAAACAGAACTGCCGGGCCTGCTGGCGCAGAACTAACCAGAGCAAGTATTGACACAAGCGTCAAGTGTCAATGGAACACATGCAGCCTACACACACTGATTAAAAATTACCAAGAGCTGCATGCACTGCAAATGAACCCTGGCTCAACTACAATGCGCTCATATCAATGACAAATGTAAGCTCTGAAGGTGTGTAAGGGCCACTGTGTCATATGCGATGTTGCAATTAGGCACGAAGCACTGCTTTTCCTACCATTACTGAAGTTTCTGCTGGCAAGGGCCATGCTCTCTGTTCCACATTGTTTTGTAAGACATTTAGCCACTTCTGCCCTTTTGTGATGTTCATGGATAATACTAATTAATGTAGCAGCCAAGTACATCTGAATTGCCACTATATATATATATATATTCAAAAGAAGAGATTCACACGATTAACAAAGCAATATAGCTTTTCTCACGCTGCGACCGGTGGACCGGCCTTCATCAGAGTAAAAAGGTGTTGCAGAGCACCTTCCTTTTAAGGGTACAGGAAGGGAAGAGAGTGCGGCTACAAAGGCGTATATCTGTACAGGGAATGGCTATGAAGTCTTCCTGGATAGAACATGTGATCGGCTGCGGCGAGTAACGAAGCGACAGCGTAGCCTCTCAATTAACAGCAAAGCGGCACACTTACAACGCCGAGCGATTCTACTACCTTTAAGGCAGTATAATCCTTCGAACTTCCTCAGTTTTGTCCTTTTTAATAGCAGCTAACACATTTTTATACCTGCATAATGACTTTGGATCGCAGTTGTTTGCAGCCCTAAAATGGCAGTTAATGCACAAACGCTTGCATACATCAGCGATAACCACAGCAATAGGCACGTTTCGCGAGTCATGTAGTTACACGTACAAAAAGCAAGACGATCGTCTTCGTGGCGACAATTTTATGCACCCTTTCATGGAATGTTCACGCACGATAGCGCGGGCGGACCAGCACTTCGCAATTGTTACGACTAAGCTCTGCACAGACATCGTGCACACGCCAGTTTAACGCTACTGGCACCGCACTGCACCACGCTACTCGATTTCCTTTGCTGTAAAGAGTGCACGCAACAATGATAGGGCACAAAGCGCAGCATTCACAGCCACCTACCTTAGTTAAGAAACATGCTGATTCCAGTTTGCGTCGTCTGACGGCCTTGAGGCCCTGTGCCGAGCCGCGTCGTTCGTCCGTAGATCGAGAAGCGATGTGCCGACCCTCGATGTGTGTGAACGAGAACGCATTTCCTAGGAACACACATCACGGAACGTAGAAAGCACTCCGGCACTGCTTCTCACTGATCCGCGTACACACTGACAGACGGTGTCGCGACGACTCACGTCCCTCGGCGAATGGATGTCAACAAAGGATCTCCGAGGTGTCGACGCTGCCGGCTGCTGCTTTCTCAGTCTATCGCACACCGCACCTCACACTGGCTCAAGAAGGTCCACTGGAGCTAATGAGCACAACGCTAAACATACACCGAGATGCAGCGCTACCAGAAATCGTCCGTACGAAAAGAAATATCGCCACCGCGTTGTACACGACAGCCGCAGCGCGCCGCCGTGTTTGGAAGAAAAAAGAACAGCAATAGCGCGATGGTGGCGACACCACGGGTTGCGGTTTCGGTTTCAGAATTTCAGACCAATTCTCATGTTTTCAGTGTAAGGAAATACAGAAACAAGTGCTCTAAGGCTAAAAGCTGCAAACACAATGTAGTATTTATTTTACATACCATCCTGCAATTGGAATTTGCTGTAAGCTCTGCAGATTCCGTAACTTATGCGAGCTTGCATTTCGCGACGTTTTCCTCGGCCTCGGTCCAACGTGTTCCGCACCACTTCATGTTGCATGTGTAACGCCAGATTGCATGCGCAACAGTACACAGTTGCCCTGTAGCGCATATTCTGTGCATTATCAGCTGCAGCCAAAATGATGTTATTTAGCAATTAATACTGTTGAGCCGTATGTGTGGCGGTCGTACAAATATTGATTGCAACAAGCGAAAAACAAAAAGTAAAAACAAGAGGAGGACAGCGTAGTAGGCATGGTACACAGTGCAGGAAAAAACAACAAAAACGAGGGCAGATACAACGAAACAAAGCAAGGTCTCTCTCCTCGTTTTTCGTTTTCTTTTATTCCTGCGCGTGCACCATGCCGACTACCTGTATCACCAACTCTGAGACACAGGGCGGTGAGAGAATGACACACAAGGCGCTCAACAACCAGTGGTTTTATTATTGCTGGATATATAAACAAATGCTTTGCATATAAGACCAACCAACACAGTATGCATGCACACAGGCTATGTTTTGTAGTTCTGCTGCGTTGCATCTTGCATGCGCACAGGCTATGTTTTGTAGTTTTTCTGCACAGATATTGCATTTTCCTGCGGCAGTAAACCATTGGTTATAATTGTTAGTTCAGCACCTTAATCGCACATCTTGTTCACTCACCGTCCCTTCTCTAGCGCTGTTTGTTAGAACATGATAAGTACCATCCCGCACGTAACTAAGAGTAGCCGTCGTGCAGTACATCCCTGCAGCATTTACCAGCATACTTCCAGTGACCAGTGATATGTGTATAAACGGGGCGCGCACTTCCAGGACAGCTGCTGCCGTCCTCCTATGCAGCACGAGTGCTGGCGCGTGTTCTCAACATAGAATGTTGCACATATGCGCTTACCATTACCCTTAGTAAGGGCACACGTTCGCGAAGAGGGAAAGCTCAGCTCGATCGGAATAATGCTGTTTCAGGTGCAATAGGCGTAGAATCTACAACGGCAGTGACGAACAGGCCGGTGCACGCAATTCAAAGAACCGAGTCCCGCATTTCTCGGGCACTCTAAACGTATTCGTTCTAAACATTTTACTGCCAATGACTACTACCATCCCAGGTATGCTAACGCAGCCACCTTCTCCCACAACCACCACGCTCGCCATCACTGCAACACCATGCTTCCACCACGCCACCATTTTGCTGTACACAGCCACCAAGTGGGCCACCATGGCACCTTCATTCCTCCACCATGCCACCATCTCGCTGTCCACAACCACTAAGCTTGCCATCATGGCACCTCCGTGACTCCACCACGCCACCGTCTTCCAGCAAGCAGTACAGCATGACACGTTCGCCATCACCACCGTCAGCCACCATTTCCACCAAATGCATCCACTATTCACCACCATGAGCCATCTTTGCCATCACGCTTTCCAGCATATCCGTCATTATTTCCACCATATCCACTAATATTTCCATCTTAACCACCACGAATTCCAGCATCCACCAAGAGAGAGTTTTCAATAGGGTTGAACGGCTGCATTCTGTTTTAAATGCAGTTTTGTATGCAAGTAGATCTCTCTGATAAAGTATAAACCAAATGCCTTTATCATTTATGTATATGCTAAGTGCCAGTTTATAACCGACCTCATTATGCATAATTTTACCATGCAGGCTCACTTGGCTTGAAAATGAGTTCCTCACATATTTTGAGTCGTGGAAAGAAAATACGACCCACAACCTGGAGTTCTTGTCGGAAGAAACATATGAGGCTCTCAGGATAACGACATCAACTGTGCTCTGCACCAGACATCTGCTTGGGCAAGGATGTCACTTTGTTTTAACTGGCAAATTCTCCAGCGACGACGTTGAGTCGCTACTTTTAACTATCCGGCAGCTCAATGGATCAAATGATCAAACTGATGCCTATGCAGCATTGTCATCACTGCAGAAGAATTTAGTAACGGGCTGCATTCATTCCTCCCCAAGTGGCAATGTGGGCAGCGTCATAGGCTCTATTGGTGAGGCTACAAAACTTGCCCCTGAACCAGCATCTGTTGCAACACCCGAGAAGGACATCAAGAAGCTTCTTCTTCCTCATCTGACAGCGTTGGAGCGCTTCCCATGTGTGTTTGCATCATTTTATTACTTAACAATATATGCATCACCCACACGGCTTTTAGGAATGAAAGGTGCATGTTTTAAAGATCGAAAAGTGGATCTGGAGGTTTCTATGGTTGTATGGACACTTGCTGTACAGCTACATCACAGTGAGAAGCCTTGCATTGCAGTTGTAACTCTGTTATCGTTATAATGCTTGTTCAGTGAACTTAGCTGGCACTGTCTGACACATTTAGAAATTGCTTCACTTTGCCTATGTGATGGCACTGATAGTGTGGAGGCAAGTGTTTTTGGTATCAATTATAGATGTTACTGCTGAATCACACATTTGAACTTTATTGTTCTTGTTTTACCTTTTTTTTTCATTTTTCCAGGTCCTCCTACTCAATGTTTGCGTGCAAGCACCTTGGCACTCATTGCTGGCTTTCTTGTGAGAGCTGTGCAGGATAACGTCTCATGTCAAGGCTGCCTGATGAGGCTACAGTCGCCAAAATCAACATCTACAACAACTGCTCTGATCGCAGGACTTGACAGAGGAGGACTTTCTTGTCCCTCTTTGCCATTTGTTGGATTTGTGAGCCTGCTTGAGAGTACTGCATCTAGAGCGGCCACAGTCCTTGTGAAAGGGCCAAAGCCATTGCTGACCTTTTCAAACACAGTGCTCCCTGCACTTCTGAAGAATCCCTTGTTCGAATGCAGCATGAACGACAGTCTGTCGCACAAAGCAGCTCTTTTGAACGTCATTTTACGGAAGTTCATGAGGCCTTTTTTGGCAAACATTACACAAAATTTAACTGAGGCGCATGCAAAACGGAAACACCTCAACAAGAAGCCATTGTCACGAAAAGTTTTGAAAGTTTAAAGTTTTTTTTTACAAGTATACATGTGTAGTGAACCCATGCAAATCTTGACTGATGATAATCTTTTGAATGCTGATATAAGTGTGAGAGTTTGTTCTTGCTGCGAAGGCGCGTTAATTTGTGCATTGCATCAGATATTATCTGTGTGCTAGGTAGTTTGTGCTTCTGTGTACTCCTTTAGGTCCTGGACATTTTGTTGGACATTTTCTTTGTCAATTAGGTAGTGTTTTTTTTAGGGGCGAAGCTCCTTAAGGCGTGGGTCGTGCGTCCCCGATGTATGTAGTAGTAGTAGTAGTAGTAGTAGTCGTCGTAGTAGGTAGCCACCGGCGCGTGCCTGCCGGAGGGCACGCACGCGCCGAGGGCGAGCGCGTGGCTCCCCAGCAAACTCGACACTGCCCCGGCAAACGCGAGAGACAACGTTGGCGCAGGCAGCGTCTCCTAGCGAGTTTCTTGATTGAGAAATACCGACTGCTCGCATTGGAGAAGCGTTCACCGGCAAAACCCATATATATATATATATATATATATATATATATATATATATATATATGCACTGGATCTTGACTTGCAATGAAGTGCCGGTGGGAGATTTCACTTGTGCATAATCAAAAGAAGAGGCGTGCAGGACACGGACACAAGAAGAGCAGTGAACAACAGTGAACAAAAAGAGGCCTTAGGGGACCGCATCATTAGGGTATTTCGGTATGCGGACGATTACTTGGTACTTTGTAGTAAGGATGACTTTGAATCCGTCGTCACCTACGTAAGAGATCAATTTAAACTTAATGGAGATGGTCTAAGGTTTACGAAAGAACTACCGGAGAGAAACGTAATACAATTTTTAGATATCTCCTTGTCATTTGAGCAGAATCACGTGTGTTGGCAGTATTCCCCTAGAGCATCTAAGCCGTTGTTAAACTTTGACTCCAAGCATTCGAAAGTAGTAAAATACGGAATAGCCTTGTCCTCTTTAAAGTCAGCCCTATCGAAGCCGTGCGTGCACCGTTTGACCATTAGCTTTAATGCGCAGGTCGAGCGCCTCTTAGATGCAGGTTACCCTAGACTAGCCATAGCCACAGTAGCTGAGCGTCTTAAGAAGTCGATTGCGACCGGAACAAAAGCTGTAGCAGAGAGTAACATTAACAAGAAAAAGGTCGTGAGTATTCCGTATATCCACGCTGTTTCGCACAGGCTTAAGAAAGTGGGAAGTAAATATGGGGTTAATGTTGTGTTTACGGCTCCCAATAAGTTAGGAAGGGTTTGTGCTGCAGTGCATAGAAAAAATGAGCAGATGGACGGTAAGAAGCGAACGGATATCTGTCCGGTTAAGCACCTAGCCAAGAACAATTTCACCGACTGTCGCATGGGTGTAGTTTATAAGATTCCTTTTAGCTGCGGACGTTTTTATGTAGGGCAAACTGCGCGATGTATTAATCAAAGATTAATTGAACACAGAAGGTCGCTATCAGGTGGGACGCCGTCCAATCTATCCTTGCACTGCCAGGTATGTAGCTGCATGCCCGAGTTAGACAAAACCGAGATCCTGTACAGGCATAAGAACGAAGATACGCGTTTATTGGTTGAGGCCTGGCATATCAGTATTAGTGGAACTGCATGCGTGAGTCAGCCGTCGATTAGCTTAAACAGAGAGGAGATAGAAAGCCTTAGGAGTTGTCTATCGCGAAGACCGGCACGTTTAACCGATTGACAGGTGGCGCTACCATTCCGAGCATGCGCAGATAAGCTGTGTGTCTTCTTCCTTTTTCGCCTCTGTGCTGTGCATCAGTTGTTAGTCGGCGTTCGTGTTGTTCACTGCTCTTCTTGTGTCCGTGTCCTGCACGCCTCTTCTTTTGATTATGGACTGTTACCAACTCGCTCAACTTTCTGTCCTTTTGAACTTCACTTGTGCATTGTGCATAGTTGAACCGTGAGGATTCGTAGCATGCGCGTTAACTAAATTAATCCGGGACTCGGCACGATCTACGATGCACATCCCGAGCTTCGCCCACTCATCATCATTCACTCCGTGGATATGCTGTAATTTTTTTTATGTGTATATGATTCTTCAAAATCAGTGCGTGCAAGTTTGGACAGTAATCTTATCTACAACTGCTGTTGTTGTAATGTACCATTTCTTCAGGCAATAAAACACTCATTTCAGTTGTGAGTTTGCTTCTTATTTCAATTTCTTGCATTTGTAAAGTGCAAAGATTTTGCAAGAAAATTCCAGTGTTCATATATCTTAAGCACTGATCATGGAACTTGTGCAGATTTGCAGCAGTCATAAGGGACTTGCCCAGTGAGCATTTTATGTGAGGGTGAACAAATGAGATGAAATGAAATTTCGTTCTTAAAGGTGAAAACAGGGGGACACCAACCAAATTCTAATCTTTTAAAAGTAGAAATTTACTTCTAAACATGAAAAAACCCGTCGTCCCAACCAGACAGATCTCTGTCAAATGTTCACCTTTAAATTTCGTTCTTGAATCTTGTGCCACAGGCTACTTGGGTATCATTACATTACTCGCCATATGCGTCACGGGAATAATGTCAACGAAACAATTGGAAAATAATGACCTTCATCAGGAATTGTACAAGCTAATAACGTGATGGGCGATATAAAAACTCGTGGAGCAGAATAGCGATGGTTCAATGCCGTTTATATGGCAGGCAGACCGCTAGCTAGAATGCATGGTGCAGTAGTGCGCGCAGACGCTGTTTGTCTCGTACCGCTCTTATTGGGAGCCAAGAGACAATGCACCAGTAGTGAAGTGTGGTCGCAAGGAAGCTTTACCGATGCTGGAACAGCGGCCGCAATTGCAACAAACTGCGCTAACAAACACTTTGAAAATGTAGGCGCGAATATTCGCTTTAAAAGGTTGCCGTAAGCCGCCGGTTTTATCGCGTGCTTCTGTCGTAGCAAGTTGGCTAGACCCAAACGCAGCACAACCATTCCTTCCTATCGCGAAGTCCTACATGTGCGACTGCGTATAAGTCGTTTGTACCATATGTTATTTCGCGCTGCGAAAACTCCGGTTTCTGGTTTCGGAATTGCACTGTCTCGCCTACGAACGAATTGTTTCTGCAAACGCTAGACAGTGATGGCGGGCGGTGCCACTGCATGAGATAAGTAAGGAAATAAGTATCGCATTATCCATGTCGCGTTCTGCATATTACTTTTGTTGCTTACGCATTCGTGGACCTCAGTTAAAATCAGAAAGAAATGCAAAGAGCGCTCGCTCAGAGGTTGATGTCCTCCCGTAGCCAATATTCCGGAACCCTCTACTACGGTGCTTTCATATCCAGAGTATTGCTTCGAGACGTCAAAAACGTGAATCAGCCGTTCGACACTCTATAAAGTTGAAAAACAAAAACAACAACTTGCACACAACAGTGCACCACCGCCGTCGAGCGTCGTCTGCTATGGGGGTAAGTTGTGGCGGCACCTAGCGGCACCTTCGATCCCTACATGGCGGTTTTCTGGCCCACGCGCCTCCATAGGGGCGGCGTCGGTGAGCAGGTCGTAAGTTTATAGAGGAGGTCGCGATGCGCACATGTGTGTTGCAAGCAGCAACCGCAAGGATCGCCAGCTGCCACCCTCAGAAGGAGGGAGAGGGTTGGGCAGGAGGTTTTCGGCTAACGTGGCAGGCATCTTTCTAGAGTAGGCGTTGGCTTGACAAAGAGCGTAGGGCTGATTTCTACGTTCACGTCACGCTTAAAGGGTCCCTGAAACGTTTTTTTGACATTGCGTCACTGATTAGGCAACACAATTGTGAAATCACTCACACCATAAATAAAGCGAAGGACGATGCGCTAAGGCAGCTATGGGCTTATTTCTGTCGCCTCCCTCCTTACCACTGCTGTTCCTCCTCAACTCGATCTGCTGCGGAGTGCGCGCTAGCGACGACAGCGCCTCCCGCGTCAGCTGCTCTGCCGAGTCTTCCGTAGTGACATAGCGCCCCGATATCCTCACTGAGGTCGCCCGCCTCGGCAGTGCTATACTCTGTAATAGAGCGCCGGGGACTCGTGTGTACGCCACCATATGCCGTGACGATACCGTTGGCTGAAATGAAGGAGTACGTTGTAGAAGCACGTTGTTCGCAGCTAGGTTTTGAAAGTGTGACTGGTTCGGGGCCAATCAGCGACCTACCATTCGTAGTTCGATTGGCGGGGGCATTTTGGCGAGCCGCTGCGACCTTTTGCGATACGCGTGTTCAAAACCTTATTATAAATTCCACACTTTACGCACAGCGCTGAAATCTGTCCTGTAATGGTCCTAATGACCCGCTCTACCGGCTCACCATCAGCGACCTCCCATTCGTAGTTCGATTGGCGGGGGCATTTTGGCGAGCCGCTGCGACCTTTTACGATACGCGTGTTCAAAACCTTATTATAAATTCCACACTTTACGCACAGCGCTGAAATCTGTCCTGTAATGGTCCTAATGACCCGCTCTACCGGCTCACCATGTTTGCACAAAATCGTCAAAACCATTTCAGGGTCCCTTTAAGAGAGCATTCGCTGTGCACTTGGCTTATTTTTTTGGCTTGTGGATACAAAGCATGTCATGCGTTTTTATTGGAAGCTTTGTGCGACAAGTTCACACCAAGGGCTCACGGTATTCTTGGCTCCTTCAGGTGCCTGTGAAGTGCACGCGCGGTCATTCTCGTTCCCTTTACGGTAAGCTTGAAGTGCTCATCGGCGATGCATATCCATCTCGGGGCCTTTATTATCATTGTTTTATAGCTGACTGACCTACTAGACGTTTGCTGAGGTTATAATAAACTGGCAATGCGAATGCCTGTTGTTTCCTTTTCTTTCCTAAGGTGGACGCAAGTTGAATTAGCGGTCGATGGAACTGCATTTAGGTTAGAATATCTCTTACAAGCGATGTTATTGACAGAAATTCACTAATAGCTTGTCCTTTACAATCGATCGTCTTATATATATGGCGTCTCTAACCAAAAAGGTCAAATTAATGTGAGAGATAGGGTGGTCAACCAAGAGGGTGGATGATGCCTGTTGTACCCGTTTGTCCGTTACATCCGTGCCTCTCCTGGCGAGGTTAAACTGTACATCAATCTGGGACAACATACAATGCACGTGCCATTTTCGAAATGACATTGCACCTTCTGCTCCAACCTAGAACAATGTGAAGCACAATAAAATTAAACCACGTTTATTACCAACGCTTCGTTGCATGCCACAATCCAGATTTCAGGTAGTTTTCAGGAGCTATTGTGTTCACATGTCCAGTACTCTCATGGAAAGCAGAGAGAGCACCAAGTGGAAACGGACAAAGCCCACAACTCTGAAATTCTTCAGTTACTTATCAGGAGGCCAGCATGTGAATTGCGAAATCAAATGCATTTCCAAAATGCACTTCTGTTTGTGCCAAGAGAGCTGTAAATGCGGATGTCACCGATCTGGTTTCGTTTATCTTTTTATCCTTTACGTACCACTGAGATACAGCTCGGTTTCCTATCCCCATCACATCGCAGTAGGAAGCTGTTATTTTGACAGGAATATGCTGGGAAGTGGTGGGTGGACTAAGGCAGTTGGGAAAGTGCATGAGAGAAGCTTGGCGTTTCACTGTGATCCAAAAAGTGAGGGTGGTGCTGATAAGGTGTTCACTGTTCATCCCAGCTAGCACACAAGACCAAAAAGACGTCTTATTGGGGGATTAACGTCTTGGTTCGCGTGGCTGACGTCTTTGAGACGTCAGCCACGCGAACTAAGGGGCAGCGACATCAAAGGGACAATGAATCCGTCTTCGAAACGTCCTACGCAAGACGGTAAGCAGACGTGGAAGAATACCGCCCCCTCCCCTCCCTCCCCAAAGCGTCGGCGGGCGTCGACGCAATGCACGGCGCCGAGGTGTCGCCAGCTGCAATGGGGCCGGGAGGGAGGCGCCAGAATGTCTGGCTCCTTCTCGCCGGTTACCAGGGAGATGAGGCGAGAGGGCGCAGGCTGGCGCAAACACGCGGAGACACGAAGCAAACAGTGATGTTCCGTGCAGGGAATTTTCCCTTTTTCGGGGAATTTTCGACCGTCATGTTGGACGAAAGGGAAAAAGGGAATCTTCTCAATATTGCAGGGAATTTTTGGAGGTGAAGACTTATCCGTATAATGTTCGAAACACTTCTGTTACGGGGCACTTTCGGTTCGTACTCGGTTGGCAGTTTGCGGTTTCTACAATCGTTCCCGGCGCATGTGGCACGGAAAATGTTACACGGAGCGTCTTTTTGTTTACTCCGAGCGATAGGCTTGAAATCCACATACGCGCTATGTAATTAAAGCAGATGAGCTCCGAGATTGTCGATCGCCATCGTAGCACACCCTAGTGGAAGCCATTATTGTTCCACCAAAAGTTGGCAACTATGTGTGTGACAAGCCAGAAAGTGTGACAATAATAATAGCACACTTTTCATTTTATACAGCTGCCATGTGTACACAAACGAGTATGTACGGCATTTCTTCCGCATCGCATGCACCTTAAAGTCCGCTCGAAGGTACTTCCGCGTAGTATATGAAAAGCCAATCTCGGAGGCAATGCTTTGAGTTGCGCAGGAGTGCAAGCGCGAGAGAGACAACGATAGCAAGAGCCGGAAACACGTCAAACACGCATATATGAAAAACTCTGCATATATGTGTACATATTTGTGCAGGGAAATATGCGGGGATTTTTAGCGATGCATTCAGGGAAAAATGCCTGAAATCGGGAATTTTCATGCCTCGGAAAGGGAATTTTTCGGCGCAGGACGGAACATCACTGGAAGCAAAGGCAGCGAAGCTCGTTTGCGTGGTTGGTCGTGGAGTAAGTGTGGTCAAGTTGTTGGCGGCCGGCTCTTCCTTCGTTTCTCCGAAAATTCTGTTAGCGTGCTGCAACTGCTGCGTGTGTTTGTGTGGTGGCATTATGTTCTTTCTACTTTCCTCCTTATGTTAACCCTGGTTCAATTCCGGCGCTTCTGTGACTGGATCCCGTAACACCAATAACTACGTCTCGCCGAAAATAAATGTAAGTACCACATTTGAATGGCTTAGCATGATGCCTGTGAGATCACTCATGTGTTCCGTGGATAGGGCGAATCGTTCTGTGACAGATACAAGGAGGATTAATGCTATGTAAGGTCTAAGATAGTTGACGCATTAAACGCAAAGCAACGCAACTGTGGTTTTATTATTCTAAATCATCGTGTATGATTGCATTCTGAAATTTTCTTAGGTCTATGTGCGTGTTGAGCCTGATTAGTGAGTAACGAGTGCATTGGCTTCGTTCCCACCATCCTGTCATTTGGTCGTTACGGGTAGCGAGTGCAGCGCATGTACAACAATGTCGGGTAGTAGTAATTTACTCGTGTCTTACACAGAAGAATACATGCATGTGATATCGCGCGTCCTTTCACTGTTGCATTGCAGTCGTGAGATTTCAGTTCAGAGCTGCGAAATTTACGTGCATGTGATGTGGATGTGAAAATCGCGCATTGTTTATTGTGGCATGTCAGCAGAACTGAAGCAGGCAATCATGACGTCTTATGGTGGTGGAATGACTTCTCGCAGCTCAGCATTCATATGAGCATGAGTGTCGTTGTGCTCGTTCTCGGTCATATTTAAACTTTGTCAGAGGCATGTGACCCGTTTGCGAATGTTCGTTATTATTATTTCTCATTGTCCACGCTGTTGCGGTTTTCTGCATTTGGGGTTCGTTATTCTTGCAGACCGCAAATACCAAAATAATTACACGACCTGTTATCTGGTTCCACAGTGGTGTTACAGGGACGCTGTTGTGCCCAGTAGATTTATGGTATGCCATAAGCTGTCCAGTGTTTCACGTGGTACGGACTGGGGAGTGAAGACTTGAACCATGTTGCTGGGCTGATAGCGTAGGACAGTGATGATAAGGCGACGAACGACGAACTAAATTAGTACGTCGGGCTATGGGTGAGCGGCGTGTTACGACGACTTATACATGAACGTTTGGACGTATTTTGTTTATTTTTATTATTTAGTACGGGCGCCGCCAGCTTGTCCGGTGCCGGGATCTAGCTGTGCATGCCTATACCTATATCGTCAAATCAAAGCCACGGTGCCATTCAACAGTTTTCAGCGGAACGTTTGACGTTTTCCTCCTACCCCGCGACATACTCGCTACCCCAAATGAGCCATATTTCGTTGCATTGTACTAAATTCACTATTACCTGGCCATGGAAGGCAGTTTTGTGCAGGCGAAATCGAAGCCACAGCGAAAATTTGTTGATGCTATGCACAGATGTGATGCGCAGTCACTGTGCCCGTAGATCGCGCGACCTTGAAGGCCCCATTTAATGAAGGAGCCCTGCGGCATTTGGAATCTCGATGGCAAACGATGCCTAACAGTCGTGGAGGTTGTTGTGAACGTGTGAGCCAAGTATTATTGAGATGCGTGCACCAGGGAATTTTTTATTTGGTTTCAAACACAGCTGTAATTAACGTTGCTCTTCGTTCCAACAAATGTCACTAGGCCGTCGACTACTTTATTCGAGGCAGATATATCACTGGCTGAACTTACGGTCACGGAAAGGTAGTCTGCAATTATATATTTCTTCATGAAAGGGAAAATTAGCATCCACCCGTTTTGTAGCACAAGGCAAACGTTACCCACCCTTGCGGGTTTCCGCAGAACTCATTTGCCTATATATATTTGTTCATTTTGCATTAAAGAAATAAAGGCAATCTGAGTGCCTGTCTTTAAAAAGACCGCAACAACTTGATGAGGGCTAGTTGGTGCATATCCACAGCAAAGAAGTAACAGCGCAAAGGAACACAGACGACGAAGAAACGAAGACCACAGGACAAGCGCTGACTGCCAACTGAATGTTTATTGCGTGAAGACCAGCCTATTTATACATTCTCAGTAGAACACGCGCACATCAAAACACTCACAATCACAAATACAATCGTTCTTTTATGAAGTCTATCTCCTTCTGTGATAGTACAAGTGAGGGCGAACTAACACAGTTATCTCCTTCTTGGTTGATATAGAACGCCTCTAAAATTTCTCTTTCTTTCTTACAGAAAAATGTAAGAAAAATGTAAGAAAAATGTAAGAAAGAAAGAGAAATTTTAGAGGCGTTCTATATCAACCAAGAAGGAGATAACTGTGTTAGTTCGCCCTCACTTGTACTATCACAGAAGGAGATAGACTTCATAAAAGAACGATTGTATTTGTGATTGTGAGTGTTTTGATGTGCGCGTGTTCTTCTGAGAATGTATAAATAGGCTGGTCTTCACGCAATAAACATTCAGTTGGCAGTCAGCGCTTGTCCTGTGGTCTTCGTTTCTTCGTCGTCTGTGTTCCTTTGCGCTGTTACTTCTTTGCTGTAAAAAGACCGAGGTGAGCGAAGGGACCTAGTCGTTGGCGCCAGTGACGTTACTTGTTGAAAGAAGAGCAGGCAAGTCGTTGGTCGGTGCTGCTAGTGACGTCAGTTGTTGGAACAATTGCAGGCGATTGCATGATGTATTTAAAATGAAACTGCAAATCCACTGCTGCTTGCAGCACAGTAACATTTGGCTCACACGTTTACAGAAGTCTCAACGATTGATTGGCACCGTTTGCTCAGTGCGTTCGAAAAGTGTTGCAGGGACTCTCTCATACCGAGTGCGCAGTGAGCACGTAAGCACGCCTCGAAGAATATTCTCACAGTCTAAGTGTGAAGCATGTGTGTCACCCGATTTCTACATGCTGTGTATGGGAATGCGTCCAAAATAAACTACGAATCAGTAATGTGCAGTTTAACGTTCACCAGTGCCATACTATTCGGCGGTGGTAGCATCAGGAGATGCATCAAGTTTCATGCGGAGATGGCCCGAACACCACTGTATATTGTAAATGATAGAGACATAGACACAGCGCCTTTGCCGCAGGCCGGCTGTTGTATCCTGACTTCTTTCTTCTCTTCCTTTTCATCGCTGGGCATCTAGCACGAGCGTCCAAGCTTCGGCGGAACTCGCTGACCTTCGTATATATGTACATAGGTACATACAATCCTGTGAGTGTTAGATTGTATGTGCACATAGAACCGATAAAAGGGACGGGGGGGTGGGGGTGGAGACGACCGCCTTCGTAGCTCAGCGGTAGATCATCGGACGCCTTATCCGAAGGTCGTGGGTTCGGTTCCCACAGAAGGCAGGTTTGTCTTTTCGTCCGCTAAATTCCTTCCTACTTCACAAGTATAATACTACAATTAAGAACCCCAATAACTTCTCCTATGTTTTCCTAGGCTTCATAGTTTGTTGCTTCGTTAAATACATATATATATGGTGCAGGCAGCAGTGCAGAAGTACCAGGCACTCGAGGAAAATTCATTAATTCATTTCGAGTGTTTATCTATTGCAAGTTGCAGGATATTATGAACACTTCCTGTAAAGGGCGCAGTCTATGACAGAGATGCATTTCAAATTTCGTTTCCTCAAAGCACAGTTGTAGAACAGCTTTATAGAAAATAGCGGCCCCCCCCCCCCCCCTTTTTTTTTTCGTTTGCAGGAATACATGCGGTTTAATCGGCGGTTGTACGGATAACCTGATAGGGCACCAACTGTGTTCTACCACGGCCCTACCAAGGTTCTACATTGAAAGGATTTCCGCCACGGCGGTTTCAGCGTGTCATGTGATGCCAGTAGCATCGTATTCACCAGCTGCACTAAGCCTGGACACTACAACTAGTTTTTGATGAGCGTGAACGTGAACTGGTTGCGCGTTTGGTGGAGGTTGCATTCTCAAAGGACTTGGCTGTTCGAAGTGTTTTGTTTAATGACAAGGTATAAGGTAACAGTGTTTTCCTTAAATCTGAAACAGGGCGAAATTCGAAGACCCTCAGTTTTATCCTGCACATGTAGACCTGATGGTTATTTGAAGTCCCTTTTAGGAATAGCTTCATGTGCTGGGTGCCAAAATCTTTTTTTTTTCTTTTTTGGCTTCCAACTGATGCTTGCCAGTTTGATCTCCGTTCATGTCAGATTTGCATATATGTGCGTAATACAGTGCTTTGTAGAGAGCCACATCTGTATTTTGTATATGTAATTGAGAATATTGCTTCTGTTTTTTCTTTTTCGTCGCCTCAATGCTGTCTCCACTGTATTCAACTTCGAGCACGTATGTAGCTTCATTATGAAATGGAGGTTGCTTCGATGTAACGTTGCTCGATGTGAGAGATTGTGCACTGCATTGCGACGTTGCTCATTATACCGATTTTGTTAATATTTCATGCGCTAATTTCTTTGAAGGTCACTTTGGTCAATATTCGTTGACACTTGATTGATATTTTTGGTTGTCTTTTAAAGTTTGCTTCATTACATCAGCTGATGTCCTAGACAAATTTTCACTTTCATGTCTGAGTCATATTTGAGTTCTTGTGTTCATATTCCTTGATTTTATGCGGTGAAGATACTGCATAACGTGATTGAAAGCGGCTGTCACACAGTCATCCATTGTTCTGCCTCTGCTCATATAACCGGATGCGCTGCTCTCATGGTGAAAAGCGCATAGTCGTTTGGCTGTTGATTATTGTGTGACTACTAGTGCTCTTTTGTGAGCCTCTAGTGTTTAATAAGTTCCAAATATATTTAAAGTATTTCTTCTGCAGTTGCTCTTGAATATTTGTTGTTTTGTTTTTCTGACATTTCTCATTTTTTGAACTTGCACGAGTTAGTTTCTCAATAAAATGATGATGTAGCAGTGTTTCGACTGCGTGATCATTGGCACAGAGGCCTCCTTGCTAGGCCGCTTGCCATGAAACTGTAAATCCTTCACTGTAGAAAGATATGTCATTACTATTTTTGGTAGATTTGCTTCATACTCTACAAATTACATGCTAGATTGATTTTTGTATTCATGACAGCCAATTTTGACTTAAATGCTAAGACTGATGAAGCCTTGTTGCGAACTGTGTACCTACCTTACTGCACTATTTTTGCTCTGTTGCACTCAGTGCTGATGCCTTTAACCACGAAAAAAAAAAGAATTCCAGGCAACTGCGATGCCAGGACTTCTTCCTAGGATGTAACTACGAAAGTATTCTGCTGGCACTACCCCCCACTCTGCAGCATCGAAAAGATTATGGTGCTGCTGATAACATAGCAGGTCGCAGCTACTACCACAAAGGCAGGGACGGCGTCCGCGGATGGGGGTGCCCCCCAAAATTATGATCCCGTTAACACCTTCAGAACCACGGAGTTAATGCCTGAGGGGTGCAAAAAAATGTTTTGTGGTTATTTGTACCCCTCAGGCGTTATCTTACATTCTGAGGGTGGTAACCAGATCAAAATTTTGGTGGGCGCGCCCCGTTCCCGAGCACGATTCCTGCTTCTTTTTCAGATTACGGCTAACATTTCAGGAACAGCTTTTTATGACGTCTTTGGTAAGTCTTTAAACGGATTCAGAAATCCCTGTAAATGGGATTATTGGAGGCTCCCCCAAGCCGTCGAAAAGACCAGCTTTTTGATGACGTCTTTGGTAAGTCTTTAAACGGATTCAGAAATCCCGGTAAATGGGATTATTGGAGGCTCCCCCAAGCCGTCGAAAAGACCAGCTTTTTGAAGACGTTTCAAAGACGTTCAGGAAACGTCTCGTTTATGGGCAACAAGACGGACATTAGACGAGATATACGACGTCTTCTAGACCAAAACTTCTTACGCGTGCCGTCTCTGAGACGTCGTTAACGTCTCGGATATCCGTCTCGAAGACGTCTTAAATCCTTTGTGTGCTAGCTGGGATGTGACTTATGCTCCACTTATGGTCTACTGTCACCTGCATTCCAACCATAATTAGGGCAGCTTTTATTAACAGCGAAGCTGTATTAGCTCGTTCTGCTTTGCCGTGACCTTAAAACTCGGCATATCAGCTATGTGCCACAGGGGTACTGAAACAAAGCCTCATTATGCCCCCTGGTTAAACTCAAACAATTCGTGTACCTAGTTATTTCATGCAACCAGACCAAAACACCTTAGCTGCAACATACTTTACGATTCTTTCATGCTTACATCGCAAGTACACTAGCTGGGTTGAAGTGGAAATCAAACGCACGCCGCCTGCATAGCAGGCAGGTGTTCTACCAAAGAGCCACACCAGCGGCTGACACAGCTTCGGAAAAAAGCCCCTGTACGGGGTGAATAGCAAAGAGGTGGGAAAGGGAAGTGAGGCTGGGGAGGAGGGAAAGGAGAGGGCAGAGGGTAAAGCATAATGTAGCCTTGTATAGTATAGTATAGTATAGTATAGCATAGTATGGCAAGAGGGTAGGAAAGGAGATCGAGGAGTGACTGAATGAGCTTATTCATGAAGATCCACACCTAATGACTGTAGTTAAGGAACACTCCCATAGTGCCACAGAGCGTCACCTTCACCCGATGGAGAAAGTTAAAGGAAACGAATATATAATATCGTCACGATTGTGGGGCCGCGTCCCGCTCGACGCCATGTTTTTGTACGGAAGGTCTCCGCAACTCCCTCTCCCCAGCTTGACGGGGCGGCAGCCCGCCCGTTTGCCCCATGTGGTTTTAACATAGGCTGCCATTGGGCAGCGAGAAATTCCCAGAATGTTTGCGCGTTCTGGCGTTTCTGGTTTTTGGAGATGCCTCGGGAGAACTTGCTGTGACTTGGATGGGTACGCACGTACTTTTGTGACCCTCCGGCCGACCGGGCCATCGGTCGGATGGCGTGCCTCTGCAAGCCCCGGCGACCACGGCGGCGACCTGCGACCGACGCCCATGTCTGTATGTTCTTCTATTTTCCTTTTCTGAGGGCTCGCGGTCGCGGGTGCGCTAGCCGGGGTTAGGCTCTCCTTCCTTGCATGGTTATTTTTGTGTGTTATTGTATGTTCGCGTGTTCATTGTTACTGTCCTTTGTTTGTGTTATCGTGCTCGCGTTTTGTTTATTCGTTATTGTTAACCTTCGTTTATATTCGACTTTACATTCGGCCTCGTTTTGTTTGTATTATTTTAACTTGTTTATTAAATCACCATGCACGGAGAGTTGCGCCTAATGTTCTCCTCTTTCGCCGCGTGCGACGGTTCGTGCTGTCCTGCCCCGAGACAGGCCGCGGGCCGAAGCGCGCGGCAGCGCGGCGGCGCAAGGCTGAAATAGCTAGCGCGCGGACGCAACGACCTCATTCTCTGCTCGTTGAGTGCTCGAACCCACTGCAGGGGGTTGCTAGCGGCGATGCCGCTGCTAGCAGTAGTTATTAGTAGAACAACCCCTACATTTTGGCGCCCAACGTGGGGCCAGGGGCCTTGCCCCTGGTCGCTCGAACGACGAGCAGGTGTCGGCAGAGTGGGGAAGTTGCGTTCGGTTCCCAGCGTCAAATGCGCTTTGGTTGAGGTTGGCCGTCTCTGCCGTGTATCGCGCGTATCTCTTTCTTTGTCTGTTCATTCTTTTTCTCTGTCGATGTATCGTGGTGTGAGGAGAGGCAAATGTCACTTCTCGAAAGAATTGGTAACCCGCTTCGAAGTTGTGTGAGGCGAAGTGTGGACGAGGAAAGGCGTGATGCAAGTTGCCACCGAGATGCAGCAGTTCGTTCTTGGTGGCGGAAACTCGTTGGATTTACCAAGGCTTCCATCATGCCATGGCCGGGAGATTGACCATCGTGTCTCCCGTGCGACGTTCAAGTCGGTGAGTCCAGCGGTTTTCTTTAGACTTCCCGTCGTGCGCGTCTTTCCTCACTAAATTCAGAACCAGTGAAAGAATAGCTGACGCACTATTTCTTGCCCGGGTCGCCGAAAGTCTCTTTTCTTTAAAAGTTGACGGCGCTGTTCGGTAGCAAGGCCGACTTGCACCGAGGGAGGCAAAGATGGCGGAAAGGCCGCTGAGGCGAACAAAGAGGTAGAGGAAGACCGTTCTTCCATGAATAGCCCTTCGGGCACCTGTGTCTTCGCGCACGCAGAAGGGGAGAGCGTTGTAGCGTCCCCTCGGCGGGAGAGAAGGAGGCCATTGTGGCGTTAATCAGCCGGCCGGTCGGGGGGAAAGGATGAAGAGGGGGTCCTTCCTCACAGGGCTCACCTCAGGAATCTGGTTTCCTTGTTTGTTGTTCTTTTGCTTTTTTTTTCGTTTGGCCCGAAGAGCGACGTAGTTGACGGCAGAGTGGCCCATGTGTACATAGTGTAAATAGTTTCTTTCGCGGTTTTGTTTTTCGCCTCCGGGAGGCGAGGCGCCTGAATGTGTTGGTACTGCACATGGCGCGCGCGCGGTATCGTTGTCTGGTTTGGCGACGAGCGCGGGTTGGGCCCGAAGCGGCTTGTGTAGCCGTGACCAGGGAGAGAAAGGGGTTCACTCTGCGCGGTCTGTATGAGCTCGGCCACAGTATCATGCCACCTTTGCGGTTAGCGCTGCGTGTTTACGCGCGTCGGCAGTGGCACCCCCCCGACGCGTAATTTCACTACATATCCGGAGCAATGCATAGGACGCGTTCTGCGCCGCCCATTGGCCGCACGCGAGCCCCACGTCATGAGAGCCGCCCGCTACGCATTTCCGGTAAGTTTGCTCACACACAGCAGTCGCGCAGTGCCCGCCTCCGACGACGGTCGTCGTTCCTACGAACGCGGAGTGGGGGGAGGAATCCGGCGGTGCGGTTGGGGTTGCGTCGCCTTCGATTCTTCGATTGTTTTCCTTTCGCTGGTGGGTTTTCAAACCTGCGCCAGTTAAGGGTAAACGCGGTGCGCAAGAGACGCTGGTTTGACGCTTGCTGTGTGAGTGCTAGGTGCCGCTCTTTCATCCTTTTTTTGGGCGCTGAGAGCTGTGGGAAAGGAGGGAAAACAAAGAAAGATGTCGGATGCGCATGTGTGTGTTTTTTGTTTTGGTTTTTTCTCTCTTTCGGGGTGAAGTAGAGAATTTATCAAGGGGCTACGAGGCTCGGCGCCTCGGGGGGGAACTATTATTACTAACACAACTGCTCCGAAGGAGCTTAATGTTCTTTTAAAAACGCAATCGCGTTGGGTCTCAGCGGCGGGCGCGCCAGCGCCCGTCGCTGACGCGCCTGGCTCTGGCAGTAGTGACACGAGCAAAATAGTGAGAGCGCCGAAGGCGCACCGCGAAGCGGCGACGGATGTCAACGGGCCCTCCACTGACACGGGCGAACCACGGACACGCTTAAAATAGCTATATGGCAGGAAATGCGCCGGCAGCGATAAAATTCCGGCAGCCTTCCCGTGCCAGGCTACTCTCTCTGCCGGGCTGCCGGCGCGTGCGACTGTAAACATTTACCGGAAATGCGTACGCGGGCTGACGTGGCCTCGCGTGCGGCCAATAGCGGCGTCTGTGCATTGCTCCGGATATGTTAAGGAAATACGCCCCCCCGACAGCAGAGGAGAGCGATTGCGCTCCCCTGTAGTAATTCTAGCCAGTCGTCAGAGCGGAAGGCTTTAGCTAAAGTTACTGTGCTCTGCGATTTGGCACGGCGCAGTGTGAATGCTCAGCTGTCGCCGTCCCTTCCGCGTCTGTTCATTCCGTAGGCAACACGTAGCGAATCTCCCGTTTCGTTTGGTGTCACGGATGGGCAGAGTGCGTTCGTGGAAGGATTATCCGCTAGTGCAAGGTCATGCGGCGTCGCACTAGTGAAGACCACGTTTACTTTGGTTACTGCCCGGCTGATTCCAGACGGAGAGATAACCTGACAGAGAAGTCTTTATCTTTTTCTCTCTCTACTCTCTCGTTAGCTCTTCGCCGTTTGTGCTAAGTGTTCCTTTTTGATTACGTACCGTTTCTTTCTTTTTGGGTTTTGGTTTTCGCTACCTGAGAATTGTAGACTCCCGTTGTTTTATTGTTCGTTCAATTGAGTTTGGTTCTTGTGCTGCGCGACTGTTTTGTTCTTTTGTGGTTGTTTTCGTTGTGTTTTTCTGCCGCGCTGATTTGGTGGCCGAAGTCCGCGTGTCCGGAGCGGGGCGGCGTCGACGGCGAGGCTGCGGACGGAGCCGTGGTCGCGGCACTTGGGGCGGCCAGGAAGTCGACAGGGTCGACGGCACGTGAGACCTGCTGCGGCCGGCGTCCAGAGTTCGTGAAGAGAAGCCGTGGCGCGCCAGCTTCATGGGACATTTGAGAGACTTGTCGCGTTGTATTGTCGCGTTTGTTTCCTTGTTTTTGTTTTGGTTTGGGGCTCGCGGATTTTATTGCGTATTGGCAATGTCGGTATTGTTTTTTTAGGGGGGCTTTTAAGGAGTGAGGGATGTGGGGCCGCGTCCCGCTCGACGCCATGTTTTTGCACGGAAGGTCTCCGCAACCCCCTCTCCCCAGCTTGACGGGGCGGCAGCCCGCCCGTTTGCCCCATGTGGTTTTAACATAGGCTGTCATTGGGCAGCGAGAAATTCCCAGAATGTTTGCGCGTTCTGGCGTTTCTGGTTTTTGGAGATGCCTCGGGAGAACTTGCTGTGACTTGGAGGGGTACGCACGTACTTTTGTGACCCTCCGGCCGACCGGGCCATCGGTCGGATGGCGTGCCTCTGCAAGCCCCGGCGACCACGGCGGCGACCTGCGACCGACGCCCATGTCTGTATGTTCTTCTTCTATTTTCCTTTTCTGAGGGCTCGCGGTCGCGGGTGCGCTAGCCGGGCTTAGGCTCTCCTTCCTTGCATGGTTATTTTTGTGTGTTATTGTATGTTCGCGTGTTCATTGTTACTGTCCTTTGTTTGTGTTATCGTGCTCGCGTTTTGTTTATTCGTTATTGTTAACCTTCGTTTATATTCGACTTTACATTCGGCCTCGTTTTGTTTGTATTAGTTTAACGTGTTTATTAAATCACCATGCACGGAGAGTTGCGCCTAATGTTCTCCTCTTTCGCCGCGTGCGACGGTTCGTGCTGTCCTGCCCCGAGACAGGCCGCGGGCCGAAGCGCGCGGCAGCGCGGCGGCGCATGGCTGAGATAGCTAGCGCGCGGACGCGACGACCTAATTCTCTGCTCGTTGAGTGCTCGAACCCACTGCAGGGGGTTGCTAGCGGCGATGCCGCTGCTAGCAGTAGTTATTAGTAGAACAACCCCTACACGATACAACGCAAACAGACAGTGAAACGTTCTGCAAGGGTAGCAGGACAGCTTGCTAACACCAGAACACAGCACAGACACAGACACACTTCTTCGTCTTTGCCGGGAGATGCCAAAGACCAAGTAGATGTGAATGTTCGTTGATGTCCTTATCTTCCTTGTTGCCTGCAGAGCACATGCGTCAATACGTACTGTTTTTCTTTAGCCAATACATATTGTGCCAACTTAATATGATAACTACTTTTGCTACACAATAAATTAGGTTCTGTTGCAAACAAAGAGAACAAAAGGCAATTGGGCACTAGCTCATTCTGTTGATGGCATTCCATCAAGCCAGATGTCTAAGTCCGGCGTTCTCTTAATGTTTTCCTGTAATTTCCTGCCGACGCGCAGGCTGGCACCCCCTTTTCTTCTAATGTGACCACCAATGCAGGTCCAGAGTAGAACTGTCCTTGCATCACCAGAGGTAGCTCTCCCAAACACATGCACCTCTACGTTCATTTGAGAAAATGGAAAGTCCAAAACAGTGTCACCTATTCTGATATTTAGGAGTACGAAAGGAAGAAACACTATCAGTCACACCAAGCTGTGTTACTCATTTAAGATTTTCTACTCATTAGTGATGAAAAGGTATGGATTTATAGCAAGAGCAGGCCATCTGCGAGCATACAATGTCAAATGCCTGTCATGTACTCCTGTCATGTACTGCGGGGTGGTCTCACGTGATGTGGCCACAAATTAATGCTAGCAATGGCAGGGGGGACACATCTGAAATGAGTTTGCTTGCTGCTGTAGGATGGTGTAAACTGTGTGGGAGTGCACCAGCTTTTTCAAGCTCAATAAAAGATAGCAGGAGGTGCTCACGCCACAGAAAGGAGGTGAAGACAGGCTGCCAGTATCATGCAGGAAATCTTGTAGCACACACAGGCTTTGCTTAGAAATTCACTAACGAGCTACACAAGGAGAATAGACTTTCCAGCAAAAGTAGCCTTTCTTCCCTTTCTTTTCTTGAAGCTCTCTGTTCACGACCTCCCCTTTGTGTGCACTGCTGATTGCTATCAGGCCTCCTTGGGATTAAATTTCTTGGAAGTGATTAAGTTCCTTCTGCAACTTGTTTAGAGGGGACAATCATAAGAAACAAGTTGGACCCATATCAAGCCAAATAGGGATTGAAAGTGACTGTGCAACAACGGTACTAAGCTCTGTGGACATCAGCAATTTCATGCCAGAATACAGAGCTCCTGCACAGAGGATGCGGCACAGTAACAGCATAAGCTAGTGTTTGCTGTATGCTGTCTCATTCTTCTCTTTCAGCTTTATTCTATCCTTGCTTCTCCCATCCTTTTCTTCCTCTTCCATCGTCTGCTTTTTCTGCTTCCTCCTTTTTCATTGTCATCTTTTTCCACATCCCCGTAGATATAACCACAGATGACGGCTGGCAACATATCACGTCCAGAGACTGCGCTCCTACATTCTCAGTTGCCAAGCCATGTGGTGAGAGTCGGGGATGGGTGCCACTGCCCCTTTCACCATGTCGAGTGGTTGGCTGAGAATGCAAGTTGCCCAACCAAGTGGCGAGTTCAAATCCGCAAAGACACAAAGCTTTTATTCTTTTTCTCCACTGAAGCTGATAGCGGTTACGGACACCCGAGGATACAAACGCCACCAATATTAGCCACTGCGCCGAGCCCGTAAGAGCTTACGCTGTAAAATGTCACGCGTGGGCAGGAGAACCTGTAGAGTGCAAGCCGCACACGCCTACGTACTACGTGTCAGGGATGAAGTGAAACAACCTTTCATGTACAACTTTCGATCTTGCAGCTTTGTTAGGTTTGAATGTACAGTGAGACATGGGCACTTTCGATCCAACTTATCAGTCGCGATTGCCTCTATTCTGCAATTTGCAAGAATAGGCCCATCACGATCATGAAACGCGGGCCCACGGGCTCAATCGCGATCGGAATTACATCGTGTGACGCCTGCATCGAGCACGGACAGTGGCCTCGCTGACAACGACCCTTCAACGAATACGTGCAATATCATCCAGAAGCGGGTTGTCGAACCCTCGTGCAAAAGCGGAAAACATACTTTCCTTGAAATGCGCACAGTAAAACGCGAGCGGATTTACAAAGCCACCACCGCACACACCACACCAATATCAATCAAAGATCAGGGTCACAAAGAACGCCAAAACACGTTGATGAGAACGTAGTGAGCGCGCAACTACAGGCGAAGTTCAGTAGCTCCAGCAGCAGCTCCAAACACCGTTCAGCGATTCCTCAACCAACATGGGCAAAGCTCCAGACGAACGCAGTGAGCGGCTACAACGCAACCACCACAAAGCTGCTTCATCACAGGATACGTAAAGAAATTGTAGAGGCGATCACACAGAAGCAGTACATGGCAGTGTACATGTACACATGCAAAACCACGCAAAACGAAGTCGACGACGTCTTCGTTCGAAAAAACACAAGCGAAAGCGTCGTAGGTTGCCTGGCTCGCCTTTCTAAAATTTCTAGAAAAAGCCGCAATCCGCAACCAAGCCAAGCCAAGTTGGGTGAAAATAGTGTTTCTCCTCTATTACGACCCGGTCGGAATAGGCTGTCCTCTATTTCCACCCGGTGGCAGCAGAGTCGGCCCCTATACCAGGCCCGGGAAAGTCTCAAGTTCCCGCGATCGCCACGGAGGGCGAAAAAATCAACCACGGCGCGTTCCATCGAGTTGCGCGCAAAGTGGAGCCACTGACTCCTCTTTTAGCGGTCGGATACTTTAGTTTGCATTTTCTCTGGTAGGGGCGCTCAACGTGAGCAAAAAATTGATATAAAAACGTATTGAAAGTATTTGACAAGCTTGGTTACAGTGTCGTTTTTCATAAGGTAAGTAAAGATGTGTTTTTCTTGGACCTTAAGCGTAACGTACGTGCTTGAGTCTAAGTTTTGAGATTACACTGCCGTGCGATGAGCAGCAGCCCATTGGTATCGATTGAGTTTCGGCCGCTTGTTTGATTCAAATTGTACCGCGGTCATTTCCTTCGACCACGCACGTTCGCTTTACATTACCTTGTTTAGATAGCCGCTGCCACACTGCGAACGTGTCTAACAACGGTGAATTTTACCAGCTGCGACAGTTCACGGGCATAACGGTTGCATAGCTTTAGCGTGAATAATTGATTGCCAGAACTGAGCACAGTGCCGGAAGACAACCTAGGAAAACGGATTGATCTTGCACCATGTGGCCAGAAGCACCGGTGAGTAAAAATGCGCTGCTGTGCATCTTCAACACTGATTATTGTTAAACCTGCGTCACACGCGCACATTTGATCACCATCAGGGCGGATTTCGATTACGCTCCATGGTGCTCAGCTGCGGCTATATGGTTATTCTTGAGCGTGATCAGGCCCGATAGGAATCGTGTGACGATCGCGATCTGGAAGCCATATCACGATTTGGCTAATGTCAGCGCCAAACTCGATCCAGATCAGTCCTGGTCTCGATCAAAAGTGCCCGTGTAACACCGCTATTGCTTGCAAACGGCTAAAGAACACATTTCATGAAGTGTTATTATTTGTGCAGCTAATCAGAAGCACGGCTTCTGCGTACCAATGATGTTGTATAAGAATGTGTACTTAAATATCTCACAAATGTATAAATATCTTTACCGTGAAACATCTGTTACGGACCGCAGCATAAGCTTTGCCTCCCTCTGTCAAGTGAGTTATAGCAGGAAATGCACATACGTCCATGGTATGTTAGAGGCAAATGTACATAAGAGTATGGAGAAGGAATTCTATATTTCAATATACAAAATAGGTTCATAACCGTTAATAGTGCATGTTTATGCAGTGGGACAATTTAATTGCTTACTAAAGAAACAAATGTCCCTTGAGTGAGGCTTGGCTAAGCGCATCACTGAAATAGAAGCTCAAATAAATCTTACATGCATGCTATTCATGTTTGCAGCATTGTTGCATACATTGTTAGACATAAATTACAAAGTTATCCATGCTTCTACCATGGTAACAGTGGCTCTTTCTTTTTTTGTTTATCAACCACAGCCTTCAAGAAACTGGGCATATCTGCACACACTTAGCTGCTGTAATCTCTGAACCTACCTCAAGTCAGCAGAGATTGTGTTGCCAATGGAAGTAACCTCAGGGACCGAAAATCCTCACACAGTATGTTTGTGGACATTTTAATTTATGGTTATGCTTCGCTTATTTAATTTATTAGACCGAGATTTGGCTCACCATTTCTTTTTTATGGCTTCCTCATGACCTCGTTTATTTTTTCTATTCAGGACAATGGACAACAAAAGGATTGTTAGTTTTCAAGCTACCCTTACCAAGGCGCAAAAAGCTCAAATGTCGCCATAGCGAAGAGAGGTTTTCCCGAACTCCATCTGTCACCAAAAAGAGTTTACAAGCTCAACATGTGAAAGGAATGGGAACTGTACGCCAAAATGCAGCAGTAGTATGTGGTATGTTGAACCAGTGCAAGACTGGTTGCACAAGTGATTTTTGATGCAAGAAGTAACCAACGCAAGGGAAATGTGCCGGCTTAGGATTCCTTGGATAGTGATTGTCGCATGGTATCCTTCTGTAAGTGTGTGTCCACATTTGTATAGAGGATTGCATATAACATGGTGCAAAACAAGCCAGCAGTAGCGTGTCTGAGCGCAGCATTTCTTCATTGCACAGAGTGTAGATTGTTGTAAATGTGAACATTATTTTGCACAGCAATGCCAAGGAATGATACCGTAAGGCATAATGCTGTCTTCTCGTGAGCTACATTGCGAAAGTTTTTGAAAGTGAAAAATGTGTACAGGCACTTGACCCTTTGTTAAAAGAGACATGCCATGCAGTGGTCACCTGGAGAATAACAGCCATGACTCTACTCCCAAGTACAGTTTGATTATTAGGGCAGAAGGAAAGCTGCACATAAAATTTTAGGTAGTATTTTGTTATACAGGCTGTGTAATTTGTCATGCATTTACAAGGGCCATTCCTAGTTGCAGTGAATGAATTCTTCTGGTCTGTTAAAGGGCTTATGTGAGGAGAGACATTCCATCCACAAAGCACTGTTGCATGTGTGCAAGCAACTTGTTTTTTGTGTAAGGTTCAGTCACAGGAATACGGCAAATAATAAAATCAGGTCCAGACAAGAGACCTAAAGTACGACGTCAAGTTTTGAAAAGTAAGTTTATACAGTACACAGAAGAGGTAACTCAGATCTCGTTAGAGCTGTTTGGCTAGTATTTGCTTGTATTTTATATTTGAAAGTGAAAGTGTACTGAGTGCTATTTCTTTGAACTACTATGCAGCTCAAAAAGGCCCGTTTTGAGCAGAGATTTCCCTATAGACCCCCTAGAGAAGGTGTTCACACCTCGTCTTTCTAACCAAACCCCCTTAATTTCTAAATGTTTGTAACAAGTTCAAAATATCCGGTGCTCCACACCTCCCACTGATGTCTAGACCCACCTCCTAATTTCAGTTCCTGGGGAAACCTCTGGTTTTGTGTGACACCCATGCTAAGAGTGAGGCACAGCTAAAGGGTAGTGAAGAATAAAACTGTAAATCTAGCAGCCACTCTGACGATTATGCACTCAAAGAACCAGGAAAGATTGACTCATTTACTTATCAGTTGATCAGCAATGGACAGGCAAGGGTATAGCTTGATCTTTGGAAACTGTCTTCTGTAACGGCCTTGAGAAATATGTGTGCCAGTTGAAATGTTTGCTTCGGACTGAGGCTTTCGTTGCTAGCCAACTGTCACTTGATTGAAGTGTTTATACCACAGCAAACCCTTCACCTCTTTCGAATACATAAACCAAATTAATCTTTCAACGGGATAACGTAAAGTAAATTTTGCTTTACAAGTGCTATATAATATACGAGTTGAGAACCACTGGAAGATGAGCTAGTTAGTAGCAGTTTGGTTGTAACAAAAAAGTTCAGACAGGGACGCAGGAGAAGGGAAACTGAACGCAATATCAAGATCACAGAGTATGTACACAAAAATAGTGGTTTATTATCACTTTTTTTATATTTTTTCAAAGCCATGTGCCCCTCGCCAAGTGTTGTCAAAATAGTGTATCAGGATAATCTGCTGACACCACACCTTTGGCGAAATTTTGATGCTGCCTGTTTAATAACGCCAAAGTCGATAAACACAGACGTGTAGAGTGAGACGGGCGACAGCGTGCACAAATACAGTATGTATACAGTGCTATGCGACTGAAACGTCATACTCGAATCGCGCGATGGCCGGCGCATTCCGTGCTATTGGAGCGCGTTTGATAATCACATAGGAACCGAAGTGAATCACAATGCTTCAGAAAGCCTACTGTTTTCATTGAGTACACGAACGAATCAGCTCGATGGCCTCAGAGCAAAGCGACGACGCAGAAAGCATCGTCAGCCGCGCGCTTCGAGTACTGCGTTTCAAGGGACGCCCAGCGTAAACATGGTTGTCTGAAACATCGCTCTGCTTACGAACAGAATGAGATAAATTTCAGCTTGTAATTTTATTAAACAGATGGCTATTTATGTTGCCTGTACGTTAAAATCTGTCCGCGACAACATTGCTTGCTTATATGTATGCTGCATCCATCACGATTGCCAATAAAGGACGTAAGCTTACTTGCTTGGTGCGTTTATTGCCAGTTGAGGCCTCTAGGTCACCTGGCGACATAGCACAAATATTTGTACTCGTATTAGAGTACTGTACCCGAGAATAACGCCTCGGGACAGCAGTAATCGCACGCCTAGGACCAGCGAGCGAGCAGCGCGACCAGCCGCACGCAGCAGCAACGCAACCGCCATATTGTATTGCATGGTGATGATGATAGCTTGCGCAGCGCCATCTCTCGGTCGTATACTTTAGTTCACAACGCCACCGCTACCCTTATTTTCGTTGCACTGTCAAAGGTACAGTTTCCCTTCTCTACGTTGGTCATAATATAGGTGTTCTGTGCCTATACTCGCTCAGGCCGCACGCCGCTCCGCACGCCGCTTCGGCTCTCCGTCTCGCCAACCGGCCGACCGAACACACATGGTCCGATATTGCATGCGATCCGACGTCCGGCGATGCGATCCGGCAGTCGTACCGGGTGTAACGAGGGTGTTTTTGCTGCACCGGTTTCCTGCTCCGGTCGTCCGGCGAGCGTCAAACCGCGCAGATTTTCTCGTCGCCGGACGGAAAAGTCGGACGGCAGCAGCCAATGGCAGCGCGGGAGACGCGTGACGTCGTGCTGCTGGCCGCCCATTGGTTCACTGCTCCGCTCCGATCGCCCTGCCGAGGTGACCGAGGCTTTCGCCTGTATCGCTGGAATCTCGTGGAAAATATTGATTGTGACTTGTTCCTGGCTCGAAATAAATGCTTATTAGGTAGTGTTATGCCTAATGTGAATCAATCTGCAAAGCAACGCCAGTTTCCAAACCAGCGGAGAGGTCGAAAGCAACCGCCGTGGAAAGGTAAACAAACATCTCGGCAAGGGCCACCTCAGAACCCAAGCAACAATTTTTCCACGGCAAAACTTCGGCCCGACGTCTCTGGCCGACTGCAAAACCGTCGGCCGGCGTTCGGCAACCAACGTGGGGCCAGCTGTGGGGATTGACACTGGCCTAACGTCGGCCGATTGTCGGCAATTGACGTAGGCCCACGGTCATGGCCGACTAGGCCGAGTGTGCGCCGCACGCCGTTTCACCACTGCCCGACGTTCCTAAGCGCCGGCTTGACGACGGCCGTCGGTCGGGCGCAGACGTTTTTTTTTTTTTTCGTAGGCATTCTGTTTTTTGTTTGTTTTGTATATATGTATTCAATCAAAATATATCAGTTTTATTAAAATATATCTTGTTTTCATGCGCGTCGTATTTTAGGCTAACGGTTCAGTTTAATTAGAGGCGTTCAACAAGCGCGCAAGAACCTATAACGCACGTAATACGCAATTAAACGCCTCTGATCATCTGTACTCGTCAGCGATTAAATACTTTTCAGTAGTTTATTTGGTGGTAATATGCAAATACGGCTACTTTTCATGCAGCAATTTGTTCGCACTGAGCAGCAGTCAATGTGTAGAGCTTCCATTCCAGCAGCTTCCTTTTATGTAGGCTCCTTTTGTTCGGCCAGTTCTCATGCTCTTGCGCTCGCACCAACTGAAAAAGAAATACGATGAGCGAATAATACTGTGCGCAAAGAAAATATACACTGATGTCACTTTTGTAAATTCTGTTAACACAATAGCAAAATAATTTTGTCGTACAGCACACTCAAGAACCATCAAATGAACTTACAGCCACAATTGGTGCACCGAGATTCTCAAGAGTGCTTCAAGCACCAGAGCAGGAAATCCTTGAAGATCGGCTGACCACTTATTGGCTCAGAATCATCACTGAAAAAAAAAAAACAAGAACAGTGCCTAAAAAGAAAGGAATATATATGAATCAGACCACACGATTATACGAACAAAATAGCACACACATTAACTCTATGCACAGCGTCGACACTGCGGTGGCAAAGTAAAGTCACGCGTGCCATACACGATCAGCGCACATCTCAGTCTCGCGCGCTGTCTGTCATGTAATTGCTGCACACTACCAAAGTCGAAAACTGACACAAACAATCCATCCTCACAATAATGTACCAGCCACTTATCGTACAGTCGGCATTTCTCATTTACAGGAACAAAAGTGACCGAATTCGGCGAGAAAAGCGCTAAGTATGACTTTTATAAACGTGCGTCTTACCTGATTTATTAATTTCTCCAGCGTATATAGCAAAGTATCCGCACTTGCGTTTTGTTGGGGTTTTCATTGCAGTGTTCCCTAGAGAAAGGAGCAAAATAATCACGCATACGATAAGATGAACACATAATAAGAGGAATTACGCACTCCATACTTACCAAAAACGAATTCCTCATTCCTCGGACAAGGGCCGTTCCCTTGAAACATTTCTTTTTCTGTTGGAAAAGTATAAAACGTACGGTCCGAACTGACGCAACAGTTGCACAAATCAAAGCGAGCACTGAGCAAAATCGATCTTGCGCTACAGGATGAGGAATGCCACTTACGCGTATACGGCTTCGGTTGAAGCCGGGACAGGGCACCTGCGTGTCTTGACGGGATAGTTCGCGCTCTATCTGCCTATGTTGCTTTTTGTTAACGGTGTTCATATGAGCATTCAATTCGTAGCAGAAATCTACACTTGCACGCTCACCAGCACGTCCTCGCACTCATGGAGCATATAGAGCTGTGATTTGGCGGGAACGAATTTGCGCCCGGCGGCAGGCGGCAGGAGCCTTTCTCTCCCCCCTCCCCTTGACCAACAGACGCTGTCACGGAAAAAAAAAAATCAAGCAAAGATCCCCGTTTCCGCTCTCTCGCCCTAGCTGCTACATCGTAAATTATCCTCTCTCGTTCAGCCGCGCACGTTCTGCGGTTCTTCTGTCGCCCGTCTTGGGAGAGGGAGATGAAGTCGTTGTTGTTTTGTGGTGTTTTACTTCCCAAAACCAGTTCTGATTATGAGAGACGCCCTAGTGGAGGGCTCCGGAAATTTCGAGCATCTGGCGTTATTTAACGTGCGCCGACATCGCACAGCAAGGGAGATGACGTCGGGGAAGCAGAAACGAGCACCAGCAGTGGGCCGTGAACCAACCCCACTTTTTTTTTATTTTTAGGTAGAAGCTCGCATTGCTTCTCTGGCTGCTGTCTGGTGGCATGCCTGTACACGCGCGTGAGAAAGAAAAAGGCGCGAAAATTATCCGTGCAAACAGTGGTCTTCAGTGCCAAACTGAAGGGTGCCAGAAGCGAATCGAATATCGAAGAATTTGACATGTACTGTTCGGATGTTAAGCAACTGTTTTTACATTTAACAAAGCCACGTTTACATTCCAACATTAATTATCTGAAAATTAAATGTAGACATGTAGCATCAGCTAAATATAAGCGTGTCCTTTGCAAAGAACTCTTCAAAGCATGTGAATGACCAACTCTGGATACGCATCGCTATTCGCTCTTGTATGTTTTATGCCTACCCTATGCCGTGGGGATGGAATTATCGCATTTTCGCACTGATTCTGTCTTTGTAAAATGTAGCTGACAATGACAAACGTTAACGTTAACGGATAATGGCCGGTCGATTTGAAGACTGAATAAAAGATAATGTTTGACTCGACATTCGACATTCCCAAATAATCGCACATCTTAGCCAAAAATTCTGTGATTTCATTCCTATGATTATTCGACGTACTGAATCATATCGGTCCTAAATTTGTATTCACGACCGTGCCTGACGAGATCTCTGGGTTAGCAGCCCAGCTTTTACACAGCTACGTTCCTAGAGAACCCAGAAGGCGCATGTTGTACGTCCTCAGAATATTCCGGTGAAATTGACACTTTACGCAAGCCTCGAACTAGTCTAAGAATAAAAATCATACTATTCTTGAATAGCACTCAGAACCATGCATAGGCGCATTGACCCATATAGGAGGCTATGATTGTCCATATGAGCGTTGCATCATAAGAGTCATCACTTAAAGTGCAGAGAAGAATCCTCGCTGCTTGCCCTGTGAATCATCGTACAGTTACTTTCGCAAAAAGGGGAAGAGCTAATAATAAACTTTTGCGCTTGCTCAGCAGCCACGCCTCCCCCCCCCCCTCTTAACTACTAATTAAGTACGATTGACTTCGATCATTTTCATTTTCTTACTGCCACTGACAGTTAATTTGTCACAGTCAGTTACAATTAACACGCCATTTGCATAGCAACCGTTTCAGTCAATTTTTTTTTTTTTGCAGTTCAACTACGCACAAAGATGTCGATCTCTCTCATAACAGCTAACATGGTGATGGGCCAGTTGGTATGCGTTCATATTTACAATAGTGCGAAGGCAAAACAGGCGCTGACTAAAATTTGCTGCGTGCGGCATATCCGCACATCAACTATACATCAACTGCCAGTGTGCGGGAGGCCTGCCGCAATTTTTTTTTTTTTCACTTAACAATGGTGCTGGCGAACAGATCAGAATATATTGAAGTCAAGCTTGTAATTGGGTAGCGAAAGCATAACTTTTATTTTCGTCATAAAGATGAGCGCAAGAGTTGAGCGATTAGTACGGAAGTTAATGTACGTGACAGACATATCGGTAAAATAGTTCCTTTACCGAAAACAGCGAAGTGTGAATCCTTTGTAGGCGAATGTTGTCATCATCAGAACGAACTCGTAAAAGCATGTAACAAATAAGAATGCTTAAATTTAAACTCGTGAACTTTGCGTATCCTCACGACGGTGACTTGCCATATTACATGCGTACCATTTTGACTGATTCAGCATGTTTCAGTGTAGCTTTCCTTGACCCTGCAGGAGTGCACCAATACGAACGTTACTTATTATGTGCACATCAGCGCACCGTATGGCAATCACTATATCTGCAGTGAAACTGACGTCACTCCGAGACAAGCGCTATAGTTACGCCTATCAATTTAACTACCGTACAAGCGTCACAGGAAGGAAATAGCGGAGATGGAAAGGCAGGCAGGTTAACCCAGTGCAGGACAATTAATCTCAATTAAAGCGGCTGCAGAAATCAGCGTTCCTCTCCGATAGACACTACTGTACTACAGTACGCTACCAAACTTGCACAAGGGAAAAGGGTATTGAAAGTTCGACTATAGTTGGAGAGAAAAAAAAATTATATTAAAGTTAGGGAGACTGGTTGTCGACGTGCCCGGTAAGCTCATACACGTTGGCGGCGATGACGACAGAATGCGAGTAGGGCTAGGGCGCCCACCTAAACCATTAAGGTATCGCAGGTAATTGACGACGACGACAGCAAGAACAGTAGCAATTTAATAATAGTTGTGATCGAAAATGCGACCACCGCAACCGGGCTTGAACCTGCGTGGTTTGTGTCATCAGCCAAGCACCATAACCGTGCACCATGCTTGTCATAATGTTATATGGCCAAATACCCAACACTATACATAGAAAATCACCACAAGTGGCTATGCACAATCATTACTACAACTACTGATGCAATGTTGTATGTACCTTTATTTACGATATGCACGTGTGGTCCCTTGCTGCGAGTCGTACTACAGCAAGTTTGCCCGTGTGTCTGCTTGTGTGACGTGATTGTGTTTGTTTTGTTTTGTGTGGTTTTACGTCCCAAAACCAGCTCTGATTATGAGAGACGCCGTAGTGAAGCGCTCCGGAAATTTCGGCCACCTGGGGTTCTTTAACGTGCACTGACATCGCACAGCACACGGGCGTCAACATTTCGCCTCCGCGTGATTATGTAGAAGACTATAAAAAGATTTCAACTGTGAATGCAGCCCGTTGAGACAATAAATTGAAAAAAAAAAAAGCTATTCCAATCAGCTCGCGAATTTCTTGATACGTTCAAGCGCACACGTAAATTTTGACGACGTGAAATATACTGATCGGTTTTCAATGATTCGCTCGGTTCGTACTGCTACAGGAACGTTTATTTTACAATATTTACAACTGGCTAGATGGTCGATGTTTTCTTCTTCGTTTCTCGATCGTCTCTGAATAAGTTTTCTTCCTCGCTTGCGGCCGCTCTCCCTCCCTCTCTCTCTTCCGGTCGAGGTGCGGGTGGGACGTGTGTGTGTGTGTGTGCGTGTGCTTCGAACTCCCTCCTTCCTTCCTATTCTTTCATATCCCCTTCCCTTTGAGTGTACCTGTTGAGGTGTCCAGAGACAGTTATCGTGCACTCCCCTCCCCCTTCCCACCTTTCCACAACAATAAAGAATCTCTTCTTGAAGCGATGCGTCCGAAACTAGTTTTATGCCCCCCTCGTCGACGGAGACCCCTCAGGCGATGCAGCTGCTCGTAGCCTTCTTGGGGGGAAACCGCCAAGTTTCGGGGCGCCTATGAGGACCCCTCGCTCCGTGCGTAGGAAACGGAATACACATACGAGTGTCCGAGTTAAGCCGTCCCATCCGCACGCGAAGGGCGCCTCAGAACCCCGCACAGCCTTTCTTTGCCCCGTTGAACGTAATCTCTCCCATAGCGCGGTCAGTCAGAGCAACGTTTTTAGAACATCGAGTCAGAGCAGCTCGACGTCAGGTGTTCGTTCTGTTAACAATTCCTAAAATGATATTTCCCATTTATATTTCTTGTTTGTGTCGATACCCAAATTTCAGATTGCGGCCACGCTTGTTCTTGGGTGTTCTTTTTTTTTTTTCAGCGCTTGTGTGGTACAGTATTTTGGCACGATAAAAATAAAAATAGCCCCACACGACATAGTGAAACTTGAGAAGGACGGGCGAAGAAAATGTTCCGCTAAGAGACTATCACATAAACAATGAAAAGCAATATATAACTAAACTTCAAAATATTCGCGCTCAAAATCAGCTGGCACTTTTGGCCAGCTTCACTGGATGTTCAGCAAGGTTTATCATTCATTGTTTTCGTGAGGCGTCCGTAATAGCTGGAACGTCAAAAAACTGACAAAAAAAAGAGAAAAGGATATACGATGTGGGGAGGGGCAACGTCTTAAGTTAATTGCAATGTATCTTATTATTATTATTATTATTATTATTATTATTATTATTATTATTATTATTATTATTATTATATTTCCTCTCAATCAAGAAGGCAAAAAAGTGCACAAAAAAGTAATTCTGCCTGAACGCGTGTCTGTACATGAGCATGCATTTGTTCGAGGAAGTTGAATATATCAAAGACTGGTTCGGCGCGTTGGCCGCAACTGTTGTTCCGACGTGCTGCCATCGTGCCTTGCCGGCGAATCGGCGTCTGGTCTGGAAGCGAGGTCGGGCGGACGCCCGTTCCCGACTTCCGACCGACGTGGCTGGCGGCCGATGTCAGGCCAACCTCTCGCGAACCTCCGCTGGCCGACATAGTCGGCTTCCGATCATTTCCCAAACGTCGGCCGATCCGACCAGTCGGCCAATGTTGCTTGGGCGTGCCTGCGCCTCTCTCGATCGTCTGCCTGTGCCTCCCTTGAAAAACAGCTGGGTGTCCGCGGCCGATACCGACCCAGTACTACCACTATACAAGAACGCTAATGTGGCCTTCAGGGGGGCTTGTGATGTGCTAGTCCCTCGCGAAGGCATCGGCAGTGTTTTTCTGTGTTGTATGACCAAGCCAGGCTGTAAAAAATGTTTGTTTTGTACTTACTGACGAGGATACGATGTCTTACGAGCGTGTACGCGGACGCGCTTCGTGAGGGCGGAGCTTACGCGCTGACCTCTTGTCTTGATCCGCCGAGGCGACCGAGGCATTTGCCGGTGTCGATGGAATCGCGTCGAAGATATCGCTTATGATTCGTTTGTGACACGAAATTAATTCTCACTGAGTAATGTTACGCCTAAAGTGAACCAATCTGCAAAGCAGCGCCCATTTCCTATAAGCACTCGAGAGATCGGAAGCGGCCGCGGCGCCAACGTAAACAAACATCGGCAGGGGCTGTTTCACCGAAGCGGCTCGCTTCGTTTTTACCATTGCGCTTCGCATCTATTTCGAGAAAACTAATCGTATGCGTTGACATACGACGTATGAGTACAAATGTTAATTGTGTTGGCACAAATGAGCCCTTCGTGGCGAGTTGGCGGTCGATTGCTAACGACGACGGCTACGTCGTCGGCAGCTAGCCCTACCCTCGGAGTCGCCGCTGACGGTGGGCTGTCGTGTTGTGTTTGTCGCTCGCGAAGGCATAGCTTTATCGGCAATGTTTTTCGGCGCTGTTATGCAACCAAGTAAGGCTGTACAAACATTTATTTTGCACTTAGCGACAGGGATGCGATGTTTTACGAGCGTGTATGCCAACGCGCCGGATGTGGGCGGAGCCTACTCGCTGATCGCTCGTCGCCCTGTGTGTGTTGAAGCGCCGGAAGCCGGACGCCGGACCGTGCGACATCGGACGTCGGATCGCATGGAAAATCGGAGCATGTGTCCAGCCCTTAACTTTTTCGCAGCACACGGGCAGTGCGGGACCGGTCGTCTCCGCCAGCCAACATGGCGCTTGCCTGAATCGAGGCGAAGCGGGGCGCGAGGCCTAGTCGCCAGTGACGCCGGAAATAAGTTTATTTTGTTCCTTATCGTGATATGAAGTGGAGTTATCCAGCACCAGCAGAGATAGTCATCGAAAGCAAGCAAGCCCACGCAGCCTTCCTGCCCTCCGGCGTGCTGTGTTTATGCGATCGTCGGATACCGGCGCCGTCACCTTCTTTGCTTTGGAAACGAGAAGCTGATCGCACGCACGTGGAATGTCGGCGTGACTAGTACACTTTAGGGCGACACGTGTTCACTGTGGGCGAAAACGAAGTGTTCGATCGCTGCATTCAGCGCAAGCAATGTGTGTGTGCTCCGTGTATGGGGTTCGTTCCTCGCTGTGAAATGTGTGCCTCTGTATTTGTGTTGTCAGCGAACGATCAGTCGCCCAAAGGTTTCGAAGTGACGATATAGCCACTAGCGATAAGCTTTATTGCCTCGTTATCGCCGTGTTCGACGTGTGCTACGGCGTGTGAGCTGTCGTTCCGCTTGCGATGGGCCGTGGTGACTACATAGCGTACGAGTGCTCGGTCGCGTCCGTTGACGAAGTGTCTCTACTTGATACAAATCGCGATATGTACCTGTGATCTGCTGCAGTGGTGCTAGACGTAGAAGTGCTCATAATTTGCGATGTGTGTATGCCCTCAAGTGAGGAATGCAGTACGCTGCCAGTTCAATTTGTGTACGCCTGT
Organism: Hyalomma asiaticum; assembly: GCA_013339685.2. Classification (NCBI taxonomy): domain Eukaryota; kingdom Metazoa; phylum Arthropoda; class Arachnida; order Ixodida; family Ixodidae; genus Hyalomma; species Hyalomma asiaticum. The sequence goes on from CM023483.1 coordinate 151,146,033, forward strand.
CTGGGCTAGGTCGAGAAACGCTGTCAGAATAGAATTTGATATTTCATCCACGTATCCTTTGTTTAAAGTCATTTCTGCACTTTTAAAGATACTAATCTGACATTATCGCGTCATGATCGCTAACTTCAGGTAGCCTTCGTACTTGTGATGCGCCCAATGGGGCCACATCACAAATATACGAAGGTGGACAGGGTATGAGGTGAACAGAAAATTCCAGAAATTTTAGGATTCGAGATGATGTGCAAAGATGAGGCAGATATTCATATAGATGAATAATGGGTACTTCATTTGAATTCACAGAAAATTTCCATTTGATGACAGATCTGTCATCAAATGACAGAAAGCCATATGCATGAATAAATATGACAGAATGCTCAACCAAATGGGTTATGTTCAGAAGATAATATTCTGCCAACAAACCGCAGAATAATGTATAGGAAACGTAGGTAGTAGTATGCCTTTGCTGGTAACAGCCACAGTCGTGTTGTTAAAACTGGCAGCCTTGCTTTTTAAAAATCCTTAGTTGGAAAGTTAGTGACCACATTTAGATCTGCCTTTGTTAACTCTGTGACATCCATTTATTCCAGGAGTGTAACTTGATAAAGTGGTAGCGTGGGCGAGTTGGTGATACGAAATCGGCATGGTGCACAGCGCAGAAAAGCGAGGACAGAGACAGGAGAAGAACACAACATGGGTACTGATTTCAACTGAGATTTATTGGCGAAACTGCCAGAAATATATGCATGAGAAATTAACCAACATGAGCAGAAGAACCTATAGCTCACATCATGCGCCCCATCACATCACAGCCAGGAGCTCGCTTTCATTTTCAGAGAGGGCAGCTGATGGCATACTGATACAGAGGTCACCTGGCTGCTGTACCTTATCTGCTTCTGTAATTCAGTGATGCTACCGCTGCGCCAAACTGCGCCGAAGCGCGGGGGCTGCTACATCCTGCTACATTTCCCCGAAATTTGGGGAACCTGCGCCAAAGCTGCGCCGAAAGGGATGCACAGACTTTCAGAAACGCGAAGTCCCCCCGCTGATAGCGACATCGTGCGCTAAATCCCATATGATATACACGGTAAAAGCTCGTTTGGGCTCTCGTTAATTCGGATAAATTGGACTTATCCTCTAGTCCCGTCGAGCATATGCGTTTTTTAATGGTACGAAATGCTCGGCAGTTCGGTTATAACCGGCGGTTATTTCGGACGATCCTCGAAACGCGCTTAGTCTGAATCTCCGCAAATGTGCGACACGAAAGAGTGAAAATGGCGCGAGCGTGCATGCCAAAACGACGCGGCGCATTACGGGTCAACCATATCTGCAGCGGCGTAAACCGTGTTTACTACAGCGTGTGACATCACGCTACACTAGACGCTTTGCTCAATTGTTTTTTTCTTTATTAAAAAGCAGGGTTGCCGACTATGACCGCGTTTATAGTGACGAAGGGTAGATCCGCTGCGGCTTTGGCGAGCTATTTAGTTTGCCCCGCGCGCGTGAACTGCGCGAACGCTTGTCCGTGGTAGCGTCGATAGCGGCCACTTCGTTGCACAGCGGCTGCGGCAAACAGCATTTTCGTGCTTGCTGTATGCCTTCCGAATTGTGTTTTCCCCATCCATGGTTGCGCAACAGCGAGCTACGTAGCTACGTTTCTTCCGCGGCGGCTTCGGCAAGCAGTGGTTTCCTCTTGATAGCTCGCTTAGGCCACGCATGCCTTCAGAACTGCGTGGGCGCAGTTCTGAAGGCATGCGCGGCACTACTGAAGGCATCTGAAAGCATCACGGCACTACTGGCAGTGGTGTAGGCGGCGTTCATCCCGAGAGAAGGCGGAGTGCAGTGTTTTGTGCTCAGACCGTGCGCGTGCATGGGCGCTACGTATGATCGCGTCGCCAGTGACTACCGTAACGTACGCGGAGTGCCGCAGTTTTGGCATACCGTAATAGTTTCCTTTTTTTTTTTTTGTCTTCGCGCGTGTCTTCGGAGCCTGCGTGCAACAAATGCGTCGCTGGCGATCACGGTTACTTCTGCAGTAGAAGTGGCGTAGTTTCGTTTTGACTCGGTGCAATGTTATGAAGTTACATGGCGGGAGCTATTCTAAATAAATAGCGATTTTGCCGCGTTCCCCATGCTGGCATCGAACGCGACGGCTGCAGCAGGGATAGATAAATGGTTTGTTGCCGCTCAAGTTATTGACAAAGAAAATAAAAAAAGAGGATCGTCGCTAGCGCGTGGTTATTTTAGTGGCGGCGGCAGCGGTAACAGAAGAGGGGGGGGGGGGGGCAGGCTGTAGGCTACTTTCCGGTTGATCTAGGTCGCGGGGTTCTTCCACCGCGGTCTCTACAAGAAGGCAGTGACAAAATTACCAGGAACGCTTCTTTTACACTGATATTGTGAGAATTAAGAACAGGATTAATTTATCCATTCATAATATCAGAGTGCGTCTATATGGCAGACATTTATTCTCTTGGTACGGTTAGTAATTCCGAATTTCTTTCTCTTCTGCCCTTAAATCCCTAGTTGAAGAGTTAGGAGGATCGTGATTTTCAAAAGGAAGCGGAGACTGCGGGACATGTTCACAGGGGCTGAATTGATCGTTTGAAGTGGGAGAATTAGCACGATTTTGTAATATTAATGAATTGTAATTTTGTAACTGTGCTCCCTGTGTATGAGGCTTGGCTCTCGCGTTTCCTCATTGGTGACACCCTCAGTGTATCCTGCGAGATGATTCCTATGGCAAATTTCGCAAGTGCTCCTTCATCTGGCATGGCCATCCACACAACCACAGAGTACTGGGGCAGAAAACTGACCTTGATGTCGCCGCAGGTATTGTGGCTGTTAGCTGGATTTAAAACATTGCACCCTTGTATCAAAACATCGTCAGCAGCTCACCCGAGAAATTATAGAAATGGATAAGATACAGCAGCTATGCGACCTCTGTGTCAGCATTCCACTGATCGCCCCTACCAAAAATGAAGCCGAGTATCTGGCTGTGATGCACGACCTACCGTGCTCCTGACCTGCCAAGCTAGTGGTGTTCCGTGGAGCTGCTTGCGCCTTCTGCCGTTCCAAAACTTCACCGCTAAGAAGGCACTCTAGTTACCCCACCTTAGCATTGTCAGAAGCATGGGTGCAGAACAGTAAATGCTGTGCAAATGCTTTGCTTCTTCATAGTATTTAGAAATTTGTGCATATTTTCGAGCTCTTGCAATATCTTGTAACATCGAGAATGTTCATGGGGCACTTCAGGCAACCTTCAGGAGTTTAGTTACCAAAGAATCAGCTGCCCTCGTACGCCACTAGGACCCTTGGCATTTCCTTTTCTTTTTCTGTGTTGCCACTTGCCCAAGCGAAAATGTTTTCAAATTGGGAGTGAACACACTCGGACAGTGTCATTGAGCAAAAGAAAATGTGCAAGTCCGGCTGATTAGTGATACAACCCTTATGAAAATTTGAAATGAGTTTCTTATGAAAGTCTAATGAGTTTTGACATTACAGTCATATGACTGTCTAATGTGTTCCTTTGGAATTTTTTAATGTATTTGTAATGTCTTTCAAAACCGTATTGGCCACCGTTATTCTGATGCATCTTCACAGCAGACTTTCTAATGAGCATGTAATGACTCTTGACATTAGAATCTATTGAGTGTCTCATGTGTTCCTTTGGAATGCCTTAATGTATTTCTAATGTCATTCAAAACCATATTGGCCACCGTCATTCTGATGAGTTTTGACACTTGATTCTCTATAGAGCACAAAACCACTCTTGACATTAGAATCTATTGAGTTTCTCATGTGTTCCTTTGGAATGCTTTAATGTATTTCTCATGTCATTCAAAACCATATTGGCCACCGTCGTTCTGATGAGTCTTGACACTTGATTCTCTATAGAGCACAAAACCACTCTTGACATTAGAATCTATTGAGTGTCTCATGTGTTCCTTTGGAACGTTTTAATGTATTCCTAGTGTCATTTAAAACCATATTGGCCACCGTATTTCTGATGAGTCTTGACACCTGATTTTCTATAAAGCAAGCAATGACTGTTGACATTGCAGTCATTTGTCTTTCTAATGTGTACACATTATGCATTAGAACACAGTATGCATTCCTAATGTATTTCAAAACCATATGACTCAGCCGCGCCTGAGTGGTGCACTACCATTTTGAAGAAGTTATTTTCTAGCCGGCATGACTTAAAACTTCATTGCAGTATCCTCGGCCAAGTTTACGCGATGTGGCCAATGACATGATGATATACTGCAACAAACCAGGTACCACGCATGATGTGCTCCAGTTATACCATATATTACTTGTGCATGGCACTGTATTTGCTGAATGATATATTTCCAGCCAAGTATCAAACAGAAGTGAAATGATGCACCTTCTGCACTTGTGCTGGGCAAAGACATTCCTCAACCAATGAAAATATAAACAAGCTTTATTTATTAGGAAGCACACAAAGGCATTAAATGAAAAGAAAATAGTCATGGTACTCGCATGGTTACAGCTGTCATAGTTACTTTTCTTTTTACTTATTCTCCAAACTTAAAAAACATGATTCACTCTTTGCGACGTGCAGGATGCTTGTCAGAAAAATTGCTTCGTGTGCGCCCTGCATGAAAAAAAAGAACAGAATATCAACAGCAGTTCTTGGCAATTCTCTGCACAAACAGACTGTATGTACTGCTCACTTCATGATGAAATTAATCTGAATTTTCTATTGTAGTAAATGGCATCATCATAGGTTGCATTTATTCTACACATGAACTGGATTTATGGGCATTGCACTAACACGCAGGAGATACATTCACCACTGTGTAGGTCACAGCAAACTACTAGATGCCTTGAATTTTTGATGAATAAATGTTTTCAGAATAAGCTGGGATAGAACCTGTTTTTTTTTTTCAAATTAAGGTAATGAGCAAAACTTGAGATGCCAATGAAAAGAGGAGATAAGTGTACACATACCTCCACTGTCTCCTAATCTAAAAAGAAAGAACTTACGTGCAAGAAAAATAATAAGAAAAGGTAGTGGCGCACTACACAAAACTAAATTACAATATATTTATACTCTTTGGTGCAGTCTGGAAACTGTTGACGATTAAGACATGCAACACAAAAAGATGCAGAAATGCAGATGGAAGTTTTTTAATTGCACAGTGCAAGGAGCGTGCATGCAAAGGTGGAGCAGGAGGTACACATTGGTACAGAAACACTACACCTTCTTGCAAAAGTAAGACTGCTGAATAATCAAAAATGACATGATGTGCGTTATGCATGCTCACTTGTTTGTCTTTGTGACGGTTTGCCCTGGAAAATGCAATATAAATGCTTTTGATCTGTTATTAGCTTGATTCGTGTGCCAAGGTTAAAGCATACATCCCCTTGGCTACACCTGGCACAGCATACAAAAAAGGGTGGTTATCCAAACTAAATAAAATACAGACAGCAACTGAAACAAATGAAGACATTAGTATGGCATTGGAGAGCTCACTGTCCACAGCGCACTTTGCAATGGAGCAAAAAATAAGTGAAGCAGCCACGCCTCCATAATAGCAACATGCTGAAACTGTCTCTCCGTAGACACAGAAACAAATGCATACCAATTAGTTTGGATATGTCCAGGCTTCCAGGAACAGTGCTGCCATTTTCTACTCCAAGTTGTCCTCTGCTTCAGCACCATGAGCTGCCGTGATCGCTGGGTACACAACAAACGCCACGAAACATTAACGAAGTGCAAACAAAGCTGGCCTTATGGTGCAAAAATGATAGAAACTAATAATGATGTTTTGGGAAAGTATATGCTGACATGCTACAATGGGCCATAAACGATCAGCTCGGGTTGCACTAAGAGCAATTTTGTGCTAACTTTCACACAATCACATGCTTGGTAAGCACTTGACAGAAGTGCAGACAGACATTTATATGAAAATGCTACATCATCACTCCTACTGCAATAGCAAATGACAATGCTTACTGTGCTAAAGCCAATTCACATGCTCATCCCACACCCTAAAGCATCCACTTGATTCTTTATCACTATGAGCCGTGCACAAGACACCAACCGATTGTATGGCTTTCCACAAACTTACAACACACGTTCACATATGCAAAAATAAGACCTACCCGAAATTATTGACCATATAAAACTACAGTGCACTTTTTATCTTCATTACTAATTACTGTGGTGCATGCTGCAAATAAAACCACACCGCTGAGTTCATGCTCGTTGAAAGCAGATGCCCCCCCACCCCCAAAAGAAAAAGAACTGTGGCGCACAAAACAAACAGTGTTCTTGCTACAGCAGTGTAGTGCACAATCCTATGAGAAGCTTTTCCATCATGGGCACTTTACCATTAAAAGAGTCTGTATTACAAGGGACCCAAGTGCTTCAGGACACAGAAAAGATATAGTGGCAAGTTCAATATTTTAAGCACTTTTTTCCCCAAATACCAGTTTATGAAAAAGCAGCATATGCTAGCTAGATAAACTCACTTGAACTAACCTACGTCTATAGCAATGTTAACCAAAATAAGCACCTACGATGCTCCTGTTTGCACATGCTGTGGTGTAGGTTTAAAGCTAGTCAATTAACTCAAGTACATTACCTTCCAGCGAGCTCCGCGAACAAATTTAACTGCTACAGGCCTCGACGTTGCGCAGACATCCTCTCAATAGAGAAAGTATATTAATTGCTGACCAAAAAGCAAGTGCAAGGAGGCAGTCGGTTACGCACCGTGTGTTTTTATATCTGCGCTCCTGTCTCCTGCACTGCGCACGCTTTGCACATCAGTTCGTTATTACCAGCCTCTTGAAAGGTAACTTCCATTTTATATTATCACCATGACAAGCGACGAGATATCGTTACGGGTAGTTTCAGGCGATCGTCTCTTACAGACAGTAAGAGGCAGTACATGGGATTGCACGGCAGAAGCACGGAATGGCGTAAGGCAACGCGCATTAATCGACCTATTCTAGCTTTAATCAACGCACACGGTAGCCGCTTCGCGCAACTGTATGCATGCCAAGGAAAGCACAGATCCTAGAACAAAACATTATCAGATAGCCCGACAAATGGTGCATCATTCGTGCTGCGTGAAAACGCAGCCCAGGATATATTTTTCGGCCCCTGCATAAAAGAGTAGTCACACAGTGAAGTAACCAAGTAACGTAATTACGCAACTCGTATAAGCTTACCGGAGTTTGGCGTCCACTGTGCGCTCGTCGGCTTTCCGGTCGACTACGTACACACCCGGCGACGGTCCCGTCAAAAGGTGCTCGCTTGTCCTCCTCTAAAGCCGCAGTCACATTTGGTCACAACACTGGGACGTGAACTGTTTCAGATGGTTTTCGCTCACTCTTTCAGGAAGTTTTACTCACTGTCGAATCACGCGCGCTTATAATCGGAAAAAACGTGGTAACACGGCACATGGCACTGCTGTGAGCGCGAACAAAGCTGCACGTCCGTCGAAGCTCGTCCGCTGCCGACTCGGTGCTGTTCAACATTCCGACACGCGATGTTTGTCCGCTCGATGCCCGCCCATGATGAGAAGAAAACAATTCGCGCGCACAATATTGATAAACAAAGAGTGCAAACGAGAGCGCAAAACATGTGCTCCGCACGCGACGCAGGCCCCGGTAGAAAGAGGACTGTTCAGCAAATTCCACTGCTACAGCTGCATAGGCGGCAGCACTGTCGTGTTATAATACAAAATATATTTTAAAAAAGAAACGTATATTTATCGCTTCAGAAACCACTATTATCACAAATGCTGTTGCTTATTTTAGTTTCTCAATGATAATTTTGCGTCTTTTGGCAAATCAAGCGAGTTATTGAACTACGCCGTTTCAAAACTGCACCGCATGCGTTTTAGATCTCTGAGTCTTCAAAGATCTCAAAGAGATCTTTGAGGACTCAGAGATCTCAAAGGCTGCGCTTTTGCGTATTACTGCCTAGAGTTACTGTATATGTTCCCCTCGGGGAACGGAGTTGCGTCTCTGACAGAGCTAAAGCCCCTCTACTTCTGGAGGTAGAGGGGCTTTAGACAGAAAGCGCCGTTCGCGCTCCCATTCGCCAACAGCGCTCACGCGCTCAAAATGCATTCTTTTGGGGAAAGCCAACTTCACGGTTGCGCTTGCGCTGACGCTCGCCGCGTCACCACGGCTGCTAATTACCACCGCGCCACTACTGCCTCAGCCGAGTCCGACGTTCAGGCAGAGCTAGGCAGGCTCAAAAGCAGAAAATTTTCGTGATTGGGCACTTCGTTTTAATACGCGGCCTGTTTCATAGTGAGAGAAGAACAAGGCAGTGCCAAATCTGCGATTCGCTGAACTGGATATCGGTGTTGGCAATCGCCAGCTCTTTCACCTGCTCTTTCACACACACACGCCACAAATATAAATAAAAGAGGAAGTGACACTTGAAGCAAAATGTTCAGCCGTGGTCAGCCGTCGAAACCAGCACTACAGGTTATGTCGGCAGCTCTGTGCGACGAATTATTTCTTTCAGCTTAACAGTGCGTTTTAGAATACACGCCCCTACACACGCCACACACAAAATCTGATTACATGGGTTAATTGTAACTCTCATTAACAACATTTTTGCGGTATAGTAGGCATAAACGTTCATGATATGCAGAGCTCACGCCTCCTTAGTAACAGCTGGCAAGCCGGTGACCAAAATTAGACCGGAAAAGAAAAAAAAAAATGTGCACGTGTGAATACGCGCAGAGCGCTACGCAGCATAAAATTTTGAAGCTGCATCCTGTTTCTATACTACGCCAGATATACTAGATGCGTAAAATTCTCTCGGCAGATAATTTTTTTTGCATTGTTTTATCTGCGCTCGTCGTTTTTCAAAGTGCCTATTTTACCTTTCATACAGCTGCGTCAATAACGATCTGAAACGAGCGTTTTGTTCATTTTATTTTGTCCTGAATGGTATTATCATTTGATATTAAGAAAATGCTTATACCGATAGTAGGGGCCATCGAACTGTTTATAACACCACTTGTGTATAAGTTGATTGTTCGTTCGAGTCCCCTTTCTGTTTCTTTTTTGGAATCGGAAATCTTTCCGGCAGCGACATGGAATAAGCGAGCGAGAAAGCGCACGTCGCCGCAGAGCCGTGCCGTCTCCTACATTCGAGAGGAACGGCTTTCTTTCTTAACGCGAATGAATGTGCAAGATGGCAGACCTATGCGCAACTCTGCTCCCGTAGGGAGCACATACAGTAACTCTATTACTGCCATGATGCGGGAAACAGACTTTCATTTGTGACAGATGCACGCACTCCTCCGCCCTTTTATAAAATTAGGATAGGAGGCACGGGCAAAATAATTGTGATTTCGTTCAGGAAAGGACTACGGAGTAGGGAGAGCTGAGATTCGTGAATAGAAACAAAGAGAGACGCATATGACCACGGCAAGAACGGCTGAGCGTCCTTCGTGCTGGGGGAAAGGAAATGAAAGAGTGGAAAGGGGAAGATCGCCGTATTGGGGGGCTTTTGAATACCTGCAGTTGTTTAACGGAAACAGAACGTTTAGTAGGGAACATTGAAGGAGAAAGTAGAACCATCATAAAAAAAGGTGGGAAGGAAAGGGGGCACACTTGTTCATCAAGAAGGCACTAATAAATCGGCAAAAGATACGTGAAAAAATCGTTAACTTCATAAGACCATTACAAACGTCGCATTATCATATATAAATAATAAGCAATGACTATAAATAAAAACACATGATCATGATAATTATCAAATTATTTCTGATAACAAGCGTGGTAAAGCTTAGAAATAGGCCAAAATAACCCCAAGTGTCCAAGAATGAAGAATTTGTGATCGTAATTGACACAAGAAAGGTTATAATGGTAATAATAATGGTGACAAAACATAGTATGCTCAATAATCACCATAATTCAGCAGAAATGACAGTGACTCGGCAAAAAAAGTTAAAACTCACAAGCTGGTGGAATGGGATCGGAAGTGAAGGAAGCGCTAAAGGATGATCGTGGAAGTAGGTCATGATGAGCATGGCTCAGCAAAAAAGACAGTGACTCAGCAAAAGGCATGCAAACTAAAAAAATTGATGCAATTAGTTCGGACCCATCCCATGGAATGGGCTCCGGTTTCAGAACCCGGGACCCAGGGTTTGGACCCTTAGGTCGCTGCATTTGTGATGACGTGTTTTGACATTAGGTACTGCAATGAAACAGTACTCGCCCAGAAAACCTCATGTGCTTTGACATTACGCTCCCTTATTGCTACTGGCACCAGACATCCTCATGTTCATTGACGCTAGAGTGTCTGAGTACTGCTGGCACCAGAAATTCTCATGTGCACTGACATTAGGGTGTCTGAGTACTTCTGGCACCAGAAACCCCCATGTGCATTGACATTAGGGTTTTTGATGTGAACGTAATGCCAGATGACATTAGCCATTGCAAGTCTAATGACTGTCTAATGTCACATTAAGAGTTCATTAGGTATACATTAGACTCTCAATATTCATTTTCATAAGGGAACACGTCCAAACAATATTGCGACGCGCGCATTTACACTTTTGTGCATGCAAATGTTAAAAATTCTCACCTTTTCTAGAAACTACCGTAACCTATTTCTCACACACGCACGCCACAGACAACTACAGTGTACCGTTAATGCTGATTTAGCTATTCAATTAACTCAAATACATTACCTTCCAGCGAGCTCCGCGAACAAATTTAACTGCTACAGGCCTCGACGTTGCGCAGACATCCTCTCAATAGAGAAAGTATATTAATTGCTGACCAAAAAGCAAGTGCAAGGAGGCAGTCGGTTACGCACCGTGTGTTTTTCTATCTGCGCTCCTGTCTCCTGCACTGCGCACGCTTTGCACATCAGTTCATTATTACCAGCCTCTTGAAAGGTAACTTCCATTTTATATTATCACCATGACAAGCGACGAGATATCGTTACGGGTAGTTTCAGGCGATCGTCTCTTACAGACAGTAAGAGGCAGTACATGGGATTGCACGGCAGAAGCACGGAATGGCGTAAGGCAACGCGCATTAATCGACCTATTCTAGCTTTAATCAACGCACACGGTAGCCGCTTCGCGCAACTGTATGCATGCCAAGGAAAGCACAGATCCTAGAACAAAACATTATCAGATAGCCCGACAAATGGTGCATCATTCGTGCTGCGTGAAAACGCAGCCCAGGATATATTTTTCGGCCCCTGCATAAAAGAGTAGTCACACAGTGAAGTAACCAAGTAACGTAATTACGCAACTCGTATAAGCTTACCGGAGTTTGGCGTCCACTGTGCGCTCGTCGGCTTTCCGGTCGACTACGTACACACCCGGCGACGGTCCCGTCAAAAGGTGCTCGCTTGTCCTCCTCTAAAGCCGCAGTCACATTTGGTCACAACACTGGGACGTGAACTGTTTCAGATGGTTTTCGCTCACTCTTTCAGGAAGTTTTACTCACTGTCGAATCACGCGCGCTCATAATCGGAAAAAACGTGGTAACACGGCACATGGCACTGCTGTGAGCGCGAACAAAGCTGCACGTCCGTCGAAGCTCGTCCGCTGCCGACTCGGTGCTGTTCAACATTCCGACACGCGATGTTTGTCCGCTCGATGCCCGCCCATGATGAGAAGAAAACAATTCGCGCGCACAATATTGATAAACAAAGAGTGCAAACGAGAGCGCAAAACATGTGCTCCGCACGCGACGCAGGCCCCGGTAGAAAGAGGACTGTTCAGCAAATTCCACTGCTACAGCTGCATAGGTGGCAGCACTGTCGTGTTATAATACAAAATATATTTTAAAAAAGAAAGGTATATTTATCGCTTCAGAAACCACTATTATCACAAATGCCGTTGCTTATTTTAGTTTCTCAATGATAATGTTGCGTCTTTTGGCAAATCAAGCGAGTTATTGAACTACGCCGTTTCAAAACTGCACCGCATGCGTTTCAGATCTCTGAGTCTTCAAAGATCTCAAAGAGATCTTTGAGGACTCAGAGATCTCAAAGGCTGCGCTTTTGCGTATTACTGCCTAGAGTTACTGTATATGTTCCCCTCGGGGAACGGAGTTGCGTCTCTGACAGAGCTAAAGCCCCTCTACTTCTGGAGGTAGAGGGGCTTTAGACAGAAAGCGCCGTTCGCGCTCCCATTCGCCAACAGCGCTCACGCGCTCAAAATGCATTCTTTTGGGGAAAGCCAACTTCACGGTTGCGCTTGCGCTGACGCTCGCCGCGTCACCACGGCTGCTAATTACCACCGCGCCACTACTGCCTCAGCCGAGTCCGACGTTCAGGCAGAGCTAGGCAGGCTCAAAAGCAGAAAATTTTCGTGATTGGGCACTTCGTTTTAATACGCGGCCTGTTTCATAGTGAGAGAAGAACAAGGCAGTGCCAAATCTGCGATTCGCTGAACTGGATATCGGTGTTGGCAATCGCCAGCTCTTTCACCTGCTCTTTCACACACACACGCCACAAATATAAATAAAAGAGGAAGTGACACTTGAAGCAAAATGTTCAGCCGTGGTCAGCCGTCGAAACCAGCACTACAGGTTATGTCGGCAGCTCTGTGCGACGAATTATTTCTTTCAGCTTAACAGTGCGTTTTAGAATACACGCCCCTACACACGCCACACACAAAATCTGATTACATGGGTTAATTGTAACTCTCATTAACAACATTTTTGCGGTATAGTAGGCATAAACGTTCATGATATGCAGGGCTCACGCCTCCTTAGTAACAGCTGGCAAGCCGGTGACCAAAATTAGACCGGAAAGGATATAATGGCAAGTTCAATATTTTAAGCACTTTTTTCCCCAAATACCAGTTTATGAAAAAGCAGCATATGCTAGCTAGATAAACTCACTTGAACTAACCTACGTCTATAGCAATGTTAACCAAAATAAGCACCTACGATGCTCCTGTTTGCACCTGCTGTGGTGTAGGTTTAAAGCTATTCAATTAACTCAAATACATTACCTTCCAGCGAGCTCCGCGAACAAATTTAACTGCTACAGGCCTCGACGTTGCGCAGACATCCTCTCAATAGAGAAAGTATATTAATTGCTGACCAAAAAGCAAGTGCAAGGAGGCAGTCGGTTACGCACCGTGTGTTTTTCTATCTGCGCTCCTGTCTCCTGCACTGCGCACGCTTTGCACATCAGTTCATTATTACCAGCCTCTTGAAAGGTAACTTCCATTTTATATTATCACCATGACAAGCGACGAGATATCGTTACGGGTAGTTTCAGGCGATCGTCTCTTACAGACAGTAAGAGGCAGTACATGGGATTGCACGGCAGAAGCACGGAATGGCGTAAGGCAACGCGCATTAATCGACCTATTCTAGCTTTAATCAACGCACACGGTAGCCGCTTCGCGCAACTGTATGCATGCCAAGGAAAGCACAGATCCTAGAACAAAACATTATCAGATAGCCCGACAAATGGTGCATCATTCGTGCTGCGTGAAAACGCAGCCCAGGATATATTTTTCGGCCCCTGCATAAAAGAGTAGTCACACAGTGAAGTAACCAAGTAACGTAATTACGCAACTCGTATAAGCTTACCGGAGTTTGGCGTCCACTGTGCGCTCGTCGGCTTTCCGGTCGACTACGTACACACCCGGCGACGGTCCCGTCAAAAGGTGCTCGCTTGTCCTCCTCTAAAGCCGCAGTCACATTTGGTCACAACACTGGGACGTGAACTGTTTCAGATGGTTTTCGCTCACTCTTTCAGGAAGTTTTACTCACTGTCGAATCACGCGCGCTCATAATCGGAAAAAACGTGGTAACACGGCACATGGCACTGCTGTGAGCGCGAACAAAGCTGCACGTCCGTCGAAGCTCGTCCGCTGCCGACTCGGTGCTGTTCAACATTCCGACACGCGATGTTTGTCCGCTCGATGCCCGCCCATGATGAGAAGAAAACAATTCGCGCGCACAATATTGATAAACAAAGAGTGCAAACGAGAGCGCAAAACATGTGCTCCGCACGCGACGCAGGCCCCGGTAGAAAGAGGACTGTTCAGCAAATTCCACTGCTACAGCTGCATAGGTGGCAGCACTGTCGTGTTATAATACAAAATATATTTTAAAAAAGAAAGGTATATTTATCGCTTCAGAAACCACTATTATCACAAATGCCGTTGCTTATTTTAGTTTCTCAATGATAATGTTGCGTCTTTTGGCAAATCAAGCGAGTTATTGAACTACGCCGTTTCAAAACTGCACCGCATGCGTTTCAGATCTCTGAGTCTTCAAAGATCTCAAAGAGATCTTTGAGGACTCAGAGATCTCAAAGGCTGCGCTTTTGCGTATTACTGCCTAGAGTTACTGTATATGTTCCCCTCGGGGAACGGAGTTGCGTCTCTGACAGAGCTAAAGCCCCTCTACTTCTGGAGGTAGAGGGGCTTTAGACAGAAAGCGCCGTTCGCGCTCCCATTCGCCAACAGCGCTCACGCGCTCAAAATGCATTCTTTTGGGGAAAGCCAACTTCACGGTTGCGCTTGCGCTGACGCTCGCCGCGTCACCACGGCTGCTAATTACCACCGCGCCACTACTGCCTCAGCCGAGTCCGACGTTCAGGCAGAGCTAGGCAGGCTCAAAAGCAGAAAATTTTCGTGATTGGGCACTTCGTTTTAATACGCGGCCTGTTTCATAGTGAGAGAAGAACAAGGCAGTGCCAAATCTGCGATTCGCTGAACTGGATATCGGTGTTGGCAATCGCCAGCTCTTTCACCTGCTCTTTCACACACACACGCCACAAATATAAATAAAAGAGGAAGTGACACTTGAAGCAAAATGTTCAGCCGTGGTCAGCCGTCGAAACCAGCACTACAGGTTATGTCGGCAGCTCTGTGCGACGAATTATTTCTTTCAGCTTAACAGTGCGTTTTAGAATACACGCCCCTACACACGCCACACACAAAATCTGATTACATGGGTTAATTGTAACTCTCATTAACAACATTTTTGCGGTATAGTAGGCATAAACGTTCATGATATGCAGGGCTCACGCCTCCTTAGTAACAGCTGGCAAGCCGGTGACCAAAATTAGACCGGAAAGGAAAAAAAAAATGTGCACGTGTGAATACGCGCAGAGCGCTACGCAGCATAAAATTTTGAAGCTGCATCCTGTTTCTATACTACGCCAGATATACTAGATGCGTAAAATTCTCTCGGCAGATAATTTTTTTGCATTGTTTTATCTGCGCTCGTCGTTTTTCAAAGTGCCTATTTTACCTTTCATACAGCTGCGTCAATAACGATCTGAAACGAGCGTTTTGTTCATTTTATTTTGTCCTGAATGGTATTATCATTTGATATTAAGAAAATGCTTATACCGATAGTAGGGGCCATCGAACTGTTTATAACACCACTTGTGTATAAGTTGATTGTTCGTTCGAGTCCCCTTTCTGTTTCTTTTTTGGAATCGGAAATCTTTCCGGCAGCGACATGGAATAAGCGAGCGAGAAAGCGCACGTCGCCGCAGAGCCGTGCCGTCTCCTACATTCGAGAGGAACGGCTTTCTTTCTTAACGCGAATGAATGTGCAAGATGGCAGACCTATGCGCAACTCTGCTCCCGTAGGGAGCACATACAGTAACTCTATTACTGCCATGATGCGGGAAACAGACTTTCATTTGTGACAGATGCACGCACTCCTCAGTGCTTGTAGAGGTTATAATCCTCTTTGGTGGGTACTTGGACAATGATTAAGTAAATCTAAGAGACATCAAATAGCCCATGTACACTCAATCTCAACTGCTCAATAAGGAGCTATAAGTTGGCTTGTTTTGGCATAAATGTCTTGGCGCTTTGGTTTTTGTGCGAATAAAAGAGCCACAATGGCTGATGTTTGCGTCTAACAAATAATGAAGTGAGTGAAGTGAGTTGTGGCTACAGGCAGTGAAATGAGTGAGCCTACTGGGGTCGCTAATGAAGTAATGGTCATGGAGTGAACACTGTGCTCTGTAAAAGAGCCTGTCAAGAGCAGAATCATAAATGTGCATTCAGTTCATATACACAGCTACGGCTTCAAACAGGTGTGACATTCAGCACAAGGTAAACGTTCTGCCCTATCTTGTGTCGTACCTGATGAACCTGCCTCCATTTTATTCTAATGGCTTCATGGACCACTTTAAAGCCGCAGATGGAAACACCACAGCAACTTTTTCACACAATGTGAGATCACTGTGCTCATTGCAAGCTTAATTACATGATAACCTGAGTTTGGTTTCATATGAAATACAGGTACTGGCTGGGCGTTTATGTTTGGCTTTAAATTTTGCACTTGATGAAAAGGTAGATCCACATTAACATAGGTAAGTGTCTGATAAGTAAACATCCAGGCTATACTAAATGCACTCCAATAAATTGTGCATTATTTTTCATACTTTTAACAACATTCTTCATCCTATTCAAGGAATTCTAGACTAAATATAATTAAAAGAGAGCACGCATGGGTGATGTTCAGAGCACCACATTAATTTCTGTGCACCTAAACAATGCACCATTCATTGCCGAAGTGCTGTATGAAGTGTGACTAAATACAGTGATGGTGTGGCATAATAACGACAAAAAGGCGGGGAACAAAAATATGTAAGCATTATGTGTTCTCACACCAAACAAGTTGTCTTGTGAGCAAACACGTGCTTTCTTGTAGCCGCTGTATTCTTGAAGAGAGTCATTGAAAGGCTCTGCACATGGTAGCTATCACACCATTTATATATTACTGTGCATGCATTTGTGGCAATTAGTTAACTATTCATGCCCGTTTTCATGTAAAGAAGTTCAGACATGGTTGGGCACAGCTGTACGTTGGGTTACCCATTGAGTAGATCTTTAATTAAATTTGAAAGCTTACAAACAAATATCGTCAAATTTCGACTAAGCTGCGGTTTCTTGAGGGGCATCGTCTGTGTGGCTCTCACATAAGACGAAAAATGAAAGTCGCATGCATCCACCACAGGCTTGCACAGGGAGGGGTGGGGGCAAAGGTCGTGACCCCGCCGCTGATTACAAGGAAAGGGCACAAAATTTCTCACTGCGTTTCAAAATATATAAAAATAGCTCTATTTGCTCTCCAGAGTAAACACACACACACATTATACTCCATGTGTTCAGTGTATGCGGGCCCTGCCTACCCTGTGGCATGAACAGCAAAGTGCAAATAAACAAATAAGCGGTAGCTCAGGTTTGGCACACGTCCTCAATGATAAATTTAGGTATTTGACCAGATTAGATTTCGCGTCGATGTAATCGTGTGTAACGCTGACGTCGCGACACGCTCCGCAGCTGATTCATGCGCGACGACGCAGTGTTCCCAAAGCAGTACGCGTGTGGAGACGCCGTGTTCACGCACGCTGCGGTGCGAGCACAACTCTGAACGCTACGATATCGTACCTGACACAACCGAGTACATGTGGGCCGGTTGGTTCTACGTGGTGCCGCAGCTACATATGAAATATTTTCTTAAAGAAGTGGCGCAGGTCCTGCGCAAGATTTCAACCGCCGTTGACCGCCGCACAACCTAACCTTGCAGCACAAATGCTTCGCTTTTGCCACAACGCGGCAAACTGAACTCACACTCAGCAAAAATATGTGTCCTCTGCTCTCGGTGAACGTTGCCAACCTCGAACACCTTTGCTCCGCCGAACTGTTGCCTCCCTAGCAAACTTCGTGTCGCCCAACCAGCGAGCGCATCCAGTCCAGCCGGTGACCGGTCGTGCGGCCCCACCGAGAACGACATTTCACGACCGCTTCCGTCTACAGCCGTGTTTGCCCCTCCGCACGCGTGCGGAGGGGCAAAAACGGCGTGCGGAGCGGCGTGCGGCCTGAGCGAGTATAGACCTTTCCATCGGCACTCTCGCACCGGCGAGCAAAACCTGTTTTTGTCGTCTGCTAGCGCGCGGGAGAGAGCTCTCCGCGCCACGCCCCCCTTCGTTGGGCTGTTTGTTGCGCCGAGCCGCCCGTACGTTTTGCCGTGCTTGCACAGTGAGCGCGCCGTTTTTCGCTCGCTAAAGCGATTTAAAATGTCCTTCAAGAACAGTCTATCGACAGGGCATTGTTTACGGCTACACGTACAACCAGAAGAAAAGAAGCGCTGCACGTAAACAGCTGTGCATCAAACACAACGTTGCGCAGGAGGAGTGCGGTTGCGCACTCACTGACGTACTCGTGCCAAACGCCGCCCCGCTCATGTTCCCACGTGGTCTAACGCTGATGTCGCCAACACCTCCCTCAATCCTAGTCAGTGCCGTTCTTAGCATATTGTGCGAATGTCCCAGATTTCTTCTTTCATTCTCTCCCTGCTCGATTAGCTTCAACCATGAGAGCTAAACGGGTTTCACGGCACTACCAAAGCAAGGGGTTTTAGTACGGACATTCCTTTTTCTTTTCCTTTTTCTTTCTTGCTCTTGTCCTTGCTGCTGTATGCCTCCGGCCTGTGCAGTGCAAACCAGGTAGGCATGTTTTGTTGAACGGCAAACTTACTTCAGCACCTTATGTGACGCGGACGCTTCCTTCAAAAGAAAAAAAAGCGGAGAGCTCGACGGAAGTCGGTAATGAACTAGGCTGCGAGAACGGAGCCGAATAATTGCTTCTTGACCATGAGTGCGATAAGTGGCAAACCCGATTAGAACAAAAAAGATCCAGGTCTCACGCACCGTGGGAGCCAATGTTATGCCAAGATGCCAGCGATGTAATTGTAAGTATTAGCCAACGTTATTCATTAAAGAGAAAGTCAGCACACAATAGCCGACAGTTGAAGGAACTCTAGCCAAGAGTAGCTATCTTGCGCTGGTTTTAATTGAGTAAATGCCGCACATATGCCATGGCTTATACATCCCACAACATTTTTACGATGTTATGCACACAGATATACGTGTGGCACTTACTGACTATCACACCTTGTTAAAGTTTACTTGCTTTATTATCAGTGTCCGAACGCCGTTGCACTACTTACTGAGTTTTATCGTTATGTTGAGTAATGACCATATCGAGCCACGATCATGTCGTGTCATGAACATGATCATATCACATCCCTCGAGCTGTTCCTTTAGTTTGACACCCATTTCAACCCCATAAAGCTTTCATTTTGAGTCATAATCATGTCGTGCCATGACCATATCGTGTCATGAAAATGACTATAACTCATATCACATCTCCTCCTGTGCCTTTCGATTTACAACCGGTATCGAACCGCATCTGCATAATGATGCTCATGCATTTCATGTAAGCGATGTCATAAACATGATTATATCTTACATCACATCCCTCGAGGTTTACTTTTCCTTTGACACCCATCTTCTCCTCCTTCCGTTAATTTTCGCTCTGTCATACTCATGTCATATTACGTATTTCATGTCATTAACATCACTAACTCGTATCGCCTCTCTCGATCTATATCTTTCGTTTGGCACCGATCTTGACCCCTTCCCGTTAATTTTTGCTTCGTCATGCTCATGTCATATCATGTATTTCATGTCATGAACGTGACTAACTCGCGTCTCTGGACGTGTATCTTCCATTTGACACCCATCTTGACCTCCTTCCTTTACATTTGTTTTTGCACAGTCATGCTCACGACATGAGCACATCATGTCATGTCATGAACGTGACTAACTCGCGTCTCTGGACCTGTATCTTTCGTTTGACACACATCTTGACCTCCTTCCTTTACATTCCACCAATATTACATTCTTCGACATGCACCTTTTTTTTTGAGACCCATATCGATCCCCTTCCAGTGGTCTTATGTTTGCAGTCATGCTCATGTCATAGCATGACCTGAGCACATCATGTCATGTCATGAACGTAACTACCACCAATATTACATTGTTCGACATGCAGCTTTTGTTTGACACCCATATCGATCCCCTTCCAATAGTATTATGTTTCTAGAGTCATGCTCATGTCAAAGCTTGACATGAGCACATAATGTCATGTCATGAACGTGACTAACTCGCGTCTCTGGACCTGTATCTTTCGTTTGACACACATCTTGACCTCCTTCCTTTACATTTGTTTTTGCACAGTCATGCTCATGACATGAGCACATCATGTCATGTCATGAACGTGACTACAACCAATATTACGTTCTTCGACATGCACCTTTTGTTTGACACCCATATCGATCCCCTTCCAATAGTATTATGTTTACAGAGTCATGCTCATGTCATAGCATGACATTAGAACATCATATCATGTCATGAACGTGACTATGACCAATATCACATCCTTCGAGATTCACCTTTCGTTTGCCATCTCAACCGCCTTCTTACAGTTTCAAGCTTTTCCTTGTATTATGTGTCATTAATAACATGCTTTGCAAAATCAGGTCATTCTTGAATCGTGGTTTGGTAGTTATCACGGTGCATTCTCATTATCGTAACAGGATAACCAACCTTGTGTGACTTACAAACATTAGTTAGCGATTTTCAATCGTTGATTTCTGGACATGCTCACTTTCATAGTTATAGTCATGAGCATGACTTAAAGCATGGCTATCATGCTGATTATGCCCGAGTCATGTCCGCGTTAAATTAAGGGTTCCTTTGATATATCGTGTTACGTGATTCGTCATTTATTTCTCGCAAGGCATCGTTTCTTGTGATAATTTTTCATAATTTTGGAACCACCATCTTTTAAGGTGACTGAAACATTAAGGTTACTCTAATTGAGACATTAAGACTCTCGCCTTAATGAGTGGCACCATTGTTAGCAAAAGCAACAGTATTTTGATTATGAGATGGGTAATCTTACAACAGTAACTCAAACAAAGAAGAGGCGACAATGTTCCCGGTTTCCCAGTATTACTGCTACCGACCGGCCCCGCTGATCCCGCCTTTGCCCGCGCAATAACACGCGAAACAATGCCGATGGCAACTGTCCTGCTAATAAGTCAGATCCCACATACTCACAAATGAACCTACCTAACGATTCCTCGATGTTTACAAAGAGCGAAAGCAAGATCTTGCTGAAACACACACAACGAATGCACGCGCCCGCACGGAGAGTCCGGCGACCAAACAGGCCAAGATGGCGCCACCGCTAGACGTCGCTAGCGGCAATTCATGGCGGCGCCCAGGAGGGCTCTATTGAACAGGTCTATAGGCCCTTAGGCGCCTGATGGTGGGAGGCAAAAAATGGGTAGGAAGAAAGGACGGGGGGTGGAGCTCCTTCGCCTGCGGTGCTGCATGCGTTCTTTCTCGCTGGCCGGGTGATCGCGGAGGTATCTGCAAGCTGGGGCTTCTCTCCTTTACCTCCGTCGGATTCATGTCATATACTGAAATTGGAACGATTAAAGAACTGTGCTTTATGCAATGGCGGGCTTCAAGCAAAGAACTTTCACCAAAATATTTCTGTGTTACGGCCCGCCACCATTTGTTTATGCGCTCCGCAAGTACACCTTATTGAACATCGTCCTTAGCGATTATGTAAATTTGAATCACGAGTCATTGCTACACATTTAGTTCTTTTACCTGTGCTATGTAGTTATGTTTTTGTCAACATTAGAAATGTCTTCGTATACTAAAAGCTAGTGATAAAAAAACACTTTGTCATGCTAGACTTGCTTGTTACATTTGGCTGCCGCAGTAGTGGTTATAGTGCTCTGCCGCTGACCCTAAATACGTGGGTTCGATGCCCACCGCTGTGATTGCTGTTCAATTGAAACGAAATGCTAGAGGCCTGCTTAGTGCGTAAATTTACTGTACGTTAAAGAACATCGTTTGGTCTATAATCAAAAGAAGAGGCGTGCAGGACACGGACACAAGGAGAGCAGTGAACAACACGAACGCCGACTAACAACTGAAGCACAGCACAGAGGCGAAAAAGAAAGAAGACGCACAGCTTATCTGCGCATGCTCGGAATGGTAGCGCCACCTGTCAATCGGTTACACGTGCCGGTCTTCGCGATAGACAACTCCTAAGGCTTTCTATCTCCTCTCTGTTTAAGCTAATCGACGGCTGACTCACGCATGCACTTCCACTAATACTGATATGCCAGGCCTCAACCAATAAACGCGTATCTTCGTTCTTATGCCTGTACAGGATCTCGGTTTTGTCTAACTCGGGCATGCAGCTACAGACCTGGCAGTGCAAGGAGAGATTGGACGGCGTCCCACCTGATAGCGACCTTCTGTGTTCAATTAATCTTTGATTAATACAACGCGCAGTTTGCCCTACATAAAAACCGAGATCCTGTACAGGCATAAGAACGAAGATACGCGTTTATTGGTTGAGGCCTGGCATATCAGTATTAGTGGAAGTGCATGCGTGAGTCAGCCGTCGATTAGCTTAAACAGAGAGGAGATAGAAAGCCTTAGGAGTTGTCTATCGCGAAGACCGGCACGTGTAACCGATTGACAGGTGACGCTACCATTCCGAGCATGCGCAGATAAGCTGTGTGTCTTCTTTCTTTTTCGCCTCTGTGCTGTGCTTCAGTTGTTAGTCGGCGTTCGTGTTGTTCACTGCTCTCCTTGTGTCCGTGTCCTGCACGCCTCTTCTTTTGATTATGGACTGTTACCAACTCGCTCAACTTTCTGTCCTTTTGATCGTTTGGTCTAAATTTCCCAAGAGCTCAACTACAGCTTCATAATCGCATCGGGGTTTGGGCGCGTGAAAACTTAGCAATTACTATTGTTTGCAACATTTGAAGGGGAATTTCATCACGTTAAAGTTCACTTACCTTGCAAATGCGTTACTTTACATATAGTCGAATCTGTAGAGATCTCTGCCCCATTGATAACAATGCGGTTGCTCTATGGCACTACGGTACTTGGATGGCGTCCTTGTCCGTCCTTCTGCGCTCTAACGTTAGCACCAGGCAGTGACCCCTCCCGGGCACGCAGATTGCTCGACTACAGCGCTCTTTTTGTTTCGCAAGTGGCAAATTGTAGTCTCAATATACGCAAGCTTATATATAATTCAACCCTGCATTATTTGGTTCAAGTTAAAAATATATGATCATAATTGACCTCTTTAGCGAACTGTCTCGTTTGTGTGTATCTAGATTTAATACTCACTTGAAAACAGCAGGTACGCAAATTTAGTAGCCAGAAAGCAAGAAAGAGGAAGAACGTTTAAGGTGTCCCTATAAATCGGTAATCAAATGTTATTTAATCATTTGCTAACCTATGTGGTCATAGTTTGCCGAGATATGCAATTTATTTTGATACGGCACTGTATATCTTTGCCTTTGCCGCCGTCCAGAATATAATGTTAAAGCATCGATGAGCCGTGAGATCACACGAAAGTGCAGTTTGAAAAGTAATGGACAATTGAAGGCATGATAGGAGTAGTATTATGTTTTCCTGCTTTTTTTATATAACTCAATAACGATATTCGACTACGTGTCATAGCAACATATTGAGCAAATGTCAGCACAGGAATAATGGGCCTGCAAATGACTGATTTTTAAACGTACACTCTTAGTCAGGTCCTGCCTAGAGTCCACACCTGCAGGCGGGAAATCAAGTCAAATTTGGGCCGCCACTATGCAGTTCGTTAGGCGGCTCCGTAGGAGGCATCCAGAGGCAGCGGCCCAATTCTAAGCGGCCCCACCCCGTAGCCGTGACGGAACTGACGCAGGATTTCAGATCAAATTTTTCCTGGCTAGACGCGGCTTGCGCTTCATGCGTGAAGCCAGACAGGCGGCCCCGCGTTTAGGCGGCCCCAAGGCGGCTGCGGAATAAAATGTTAATTGCAGCGCTCATATGAGCATTTAACCCGCAATTTTCGCTACCAGGTAACATGTCAAGGCACTTACAGACAGAAATCAAAGTATGCACTCAATAGCACACTCGTACACAAGCAACAACCACCGCGGAATCGAACCCGGGTACACACGCACCGCAACCCGATGACTTACCGATTACGCCACAGCGCCACCACACATCGGCGTGCATTTTCACGAGGGTATATATATACCATGTGTTCTTCCCTCCTTCGTCAGCGGTGCGCGTAACTTATACGTTTATCCGCATGTATGTCTCTGTGTTCGCTAAATACAGGACGTTACGGGAGCTATGAAAACCACTGCAAACCGCTCTTGCCTGAACGTTGCTTCGGTTGGGTGTTTCGTGCCGGTAACGTCATAAATCGTTGACCTCTCGACTTCTGCTTCATGCATCACAAGCGTCGCTGCCGCAAGAAGTACGCAGCAATACCAGCATAACGATAACGTCTGAATGTGCCACAATGAAGTCCACGCATTCCATGCGCATATGCTGTTCAGCAGTAAGCAGTGTTGTGATTATTGCAGCCGCGAGCTACAAGCGTCGTGATGCCGCAGCGTGCTGTTGGCGGTTCGAGGAATATCTGCTATTCGCATATAAAGTTAGATACGGCAGTGCCGAGGCAACACAAATATTTAAAAAAGTCTATAACACCATATACACATTTAACGTACGCGTTCTCGCGAACTACGGGCAACCGCAGTGGCCTATATCGAGCGATTCGACGATCAGCTGTTTTCGCAATCAGCGCTTGCGCTCTGGTCGCTTTGCTGCGGCGTGTTCTCTGCACAGCACTCAGCGCACAAATATTTAAAAAAGCCTATAACAACATATACGCACTTGACGTACGCGTTCTGTCGCGAGCTACGGGCAGCGGCAGTGGCCTATATCGAGCGATTCGACGATCAGCTGCTTCCGCAATCAGCGCTTGCGCTGTGGGCGCTTTGCTGCGGCATACAGTTCTCTGCACAGCACTCGGCGATATAGAATTTTTACGCTGCCAAAGGTGCTTGTCTTACTAATGCACCTTCAATTTCAGTTTCATGTACTAGAAGCTATCACAGCGTATGTGAAAGGCGTGCATCGGGGTGAAGCACAACTTCCACAAGTACTGCAATAGCAGGTTTCCTTTAAAAAAAAAAGCTTTTGATACTTCCCTGTTGCGAACGCCGACGTGAGATCTCTTGCACAGATACTGTGGTATGACTCTGAAATTATCTGTGACTGTAGTTTTCAATGAAAGGACCAAACAAACAACATCAACAGCTTCTATAATATTTCTCGTCACAGGTGCAGAAACGTAGGCTTGTTGGTATAATGGACGGTTAAGCACGTTACGCACACACACGAGACGGAGGGCTCTGGTTCCCTCAACACGTGTACCGTGCCCTTGATGCTTAAATTTATTTCATAACAGATGGTTTCAATTTACCTGATTATTACATGACCAAGCAGCCCTTGTTCGATCACCACTGTTAACCCCTTTCTCTCTGGCTTCACGTTTCCTGTTTAATTCGTGCAATATGTCGCAACAAACTTTGAAGTCTGTTTGGCGCAACATCTGCAGTAACAATGAGAGGCACGCATTTTCGCTGTTTATTTTCAACCACGAGTTCTGTTCGCATGCATGACAATTGGTCCCACAACTGACACAACAAACATTTGTTGTTATACTTTATTAAAATCAAAACAACAAGACTTGTCACGTCAACGTGGTGACAGACAATTTCATAAGCACGCACAGAACCGCTGTCGCACGTTGCACACATGGAGCAATAACATACACAGCACAGCCTCCGTGTTGTTCATTAACATATTTCAGTACACGCTCAGCATTGTGCTATCAATCGTGACGAAATTCATCATTCTTTCTCATCATCGTTAAATACATAATTCATGGGTAGTGCATAAGTAACCTGTTTAAAATGAACACCGGACACCATGGCTGCAAAGTCCCCTTGGAATTAAGCTACGACATCCGTTAAGTTAGAAATTGGCTTCCCATACTGGCCGTTGCTTGGCACACCGAAGCCAAGCACATATTACATTATGAGCCTAAACGGAAGCTGAGAACATGTATAGTATGGAAGTAGCCAGGGCTTAAGCTTGTTGAAATGAAATAAATTTGATGCTTCAGCGGCATACTGTTTAGAAAGGTTTGCAGGCGGTACTGTGCACAACACGCTGAACCATTCCCAAATTTCGCTCTATAGTTCCGAATATGCTAAATATTTGGTATTGTGTACTAAGGCCCACGAGAGTCGAGAGTCTTCCCACAATGGAAAGCCTTGTGGACAAACAAGTGGGTCAGCAATTCTTGCTGCTTTACCGGAACGGGCTTCCTGAAAAAGGACAAAGAAAAAAAGAGACTCATTAGGTATATTTGGAAACAAAAGTTATGTTTCACCCGATATTCCTACTCGACTTCTCTTATTCCAGAATTTTGTTTACAAGGCACATAGTAGGCATTCTACAGAGATTCTGCTAAGTGTTTTTAGGGCAGCGTTGTGCCGCACTAACATACGTGCGATATGCTGGAAGGCAAATAAATGTGAAAGAAAGTCAGAGGTGGAGTTCTGTCGTGTCCATCTCTAGACTTACTCTCACGGTCACTGATGTTAACGCAGAATGTTCACTTAAAATAGTTGAAAATTTGTAAATATTAGCAAAACGGATTTTGCGATTAACCACGTTGGACAAATGCTTTTTGATCAAACACAGCTGCTGACGCAGTAATGACACTCACACGTCGTCGTCCTGACTGAGGATTAAAAAAAAATCAGGTACCATAACTGTGCGAATATGATAGAATTGAAATTATGATCATATGACGGCGTGATAACCGCAGCCTTTCGCTTGAGTAATAACTTGTGGGGATTTACGTGCCGAAGTCACAATGCGAATATGAGGTGTGGTTATGAGGCACACCATAGTGCCGCGGACATTTCGACCATTATCGTTCTCATTAACGTGCATTTAAATCTACACGGGCCACTAGCTTGACCCCTCTACCAAAATGCCGCCGCCGCAGCCGGGTTCGAGCCCCCGTCTATGGAGTCAGCAACCGAGCACCTTAAGCACCGAGGCGCCGTTTCGCTTCGTTTTATATTCAGCAAAAGCCCCATGCAGCCACACTCAAGCTTTATCGCAAGCAAATGATATCGCACAATATGCCTATCATGGGCGCTCGCGTCTGTCGATCGACTGCCCGTGAAATGACTTCATTGCCTTCATCTGTTTCCAAACACACATTTCTTTCACGTCGATCGTTGCTAAATGCTAATACTCGATCTTCTTACTATTTATTGCGCGTTACTGACGACACGCAGTGTCGCACGACACCTGCGCGGGCCTCTACAGAGAAATACAGCTGCATCACTCACCATTCGTGTTCGGTACTGGGCCGTGCCTGCCTCGGTGTGTGCAGCGGCTCGCTCACTTCAGCCTTCATGGCGAAGCCTTCTCGTAGAGCGCTGTGTTGTGCTGTCGGCGTAACACACCTTTCGCGTTCACTGAGGAGACCACACGGCGAATCTCGCGGCACAGAAACAGCACAAGCGGCCGACGCGGTTTCACAGCCCGCAGTCGGCGTTGGCGTAACACTCCTTTCGCGTTCACTGAGGAGACTACACGGCGAATTTCGCAGCACAGAAACAGCACACGCGGCTGACTCGGTTGAACAGCTCGCAGGCGGCGTTGGCGTAACACTCCTTTCCCCTTCACTGAGGAGACCACACGGCGAATCTCACGGCACAGAAACAGCACACGCGGCCGACTCGGTTGCACAGCTCGCAGGCGGCGTTCACAGAACAAAGAGATCCAATGGCGAAGCCCGCGACGACTGCGCTTCGGCCCTTCGAGCGTGCACAGCGCCGGCGTCTCCTCGCCCATTTCTTCCTCTTTTTTTGCAGACCGCAAGCGTGCGCATGCGCACATGCATTCCGCGGCGCGGAGGGAGCGTCACGGCTATTTTTTTTCGCTCGGCTTTCTATAGCCAGCACGCTAGCCGTGAGGCTGAGGCGTACCGCCTCCAGGCAGTTCGTTATCCAGTACCTGACTAAGAGTGTAAGAAAAGATAGGAACTGTGGAGGTGTGGTGAACTGGGCTGTTTCTTTACGTCAGAAAAGCAAGCGGTCAGGGAATATATAATCGAACGAACTTCGAACCTGCGTTGAAAAACCCACTGTTTGAAAAAAAGAAAAGTTTTTAGCGTGGACGGGTATGCTTCACTAATGCGCAATCATTTCTAAACTGCTTTCATGACTGAGCACCCTTAATTTATTTCCCTCTTGCGCGCACGCTGACTCTTGGTTGTGTGGAGCTGTCGAGCAATTGTTGTTGTTGTTGTTGTTGTTGTGGCGTTTTCCAGACTAACCTGGCGTTTCTTTTTTCTCTTCTATCGTGGTACCAGATAACATAACGTCGACAGAATGCCAGTGTGCAGTTTTCGTTGTTGCTCTAACAACTACAGGAAAAGGAAACATGCGACGTGCATGACCAGGCGCGGAGAGTTCGCGTCTGCGACACGTTCAAGTTGTATCGTTTTGCTCTTGACAAGGAGGGGCAGTATTCGTGGATTCCATCTTTAAACAGGAAAAACTTTGTTCCCTCTGGAAGCTCCAGGGGATATCGGAGCCCTTCATTTCTGGCGAACGTAGCAAAACGAACTGGACATTGATACTCAGCATCGGCTATGGACGAAAGCGTGCCCGACTGGTCGCACAACGAACAGTCAGCTCGGCGATTTAATAAAAACGCCAAACACGTACCATTTTACTAACACATCATATGCAACTTCGCTTCGCCCATTAGAGGGTGAATTTTACAACGACAGCGTGTTCAGTAGACGAAATAAAAACAAACAAAAAAGCTCACACCCGATCATGGCTGATCACGGGCGTCAGCACGGGCGCGCTGCGTGAGATTGGGCGCCGCTCTCTGCCTCGCAGGTGACACAAACTCCGGCCATCTTCACTGCTCAGTATGTAACAAAACGGACCGCGGCGCACAGCCGCTCCTATCATAATCCCTGCAATGCGTAGCCTGCGTACTCCGTCTAGCCATTCACCAGACCTCACGGTCTCAGCAAGTCTCGTTTCTTACCACCCTCGTTCCCGCCTCTCCCGTTCCTTTCTGGTGACAGAAACGCTAGTCCACGCCTGTCAGTCGGGTTACTGAGTGAACAAAAAAGAAAAGAAAGAGAAAAGAAAAGACATCAAGGGAAACCGCCCGAAACCGGCCACCGCGCGCCCACGCACGACCGTACGTACAAGCGGTAGCCGATGCGAAGGCGTAAACAAAGCCTAAGACCCCCCTCCCCCTCCTTTCCTGCAAAATACAACTCGGGGCGTCCTGTGTTAAACAAACATCAAAGATCGAAACCCGGTCAGAACAACTTTTCACAGACTCATTCCCCATACACGTAGCCTCAATCAGTGCCTCCACTGCCTGAATTCATGTGAACTTGAGCATACCGACCATGCAAACACGATCGTTCGGCCAACCGTACCGAAGTTGAAATGTCGGAGACGGCGCCGCGCGCTCTGAATAGGGGAGAGGGCGGGAGGGGGGAGGGGTGCTCTTAAAGGCACCTGCTGAGCACAAGATCGTGGTTTCTGTAACCGCAGAAGCGACGGCTGGAATCGACGGCTTATCTTCAACTGGCTTTCGTGAAGTACAGCCACCAGGGATTTCAAATACTTATAGTTCCACATTACTCGTCAGTCACTCGACTCATTGGTCACGGTATGAATAACTTGACATGCTGCTCAGTTATGTCACTATTAACGGTAGTAACATCACGTGTGTACACACGCGCATTCCTCGTACAAAGATAAAAAAAAGGCGAGAAAAAATAACACCCTTGTGGAAATAGGCGTGAATAAGTTTTAGTTGGTGTTTCTGTATAATCGAAAAGATGAAGTTGAACTTAAATTTTTTATTAGACCCAGTAATAATTACTAACAATTAGTAACTTAATATGACCATTGCACGTCTTCGGCCATAAAAGTGGCTGTATATGGCTCCGCTGTAAATTGATCCAGCAAGATTGCATTTAGCAGGCATATAGATCCTAAGTCAAGACGCTTCAATTCATAACCAGTTCATAACCTCCCCAAAATATAGACGGGTGGTGAGGGGTCACCGGTGGGTGACTGTAGCTCCGCTGTAAATAACTAGATATAGTAGTATGGCATCGTTGGGGATATGATTATCTGTAGATTCAGACGTAGCCTGAAGTCTCGCAAGCTAGCGCCGAAACGTCACATAAGGGAACATAAGTTCTCTTGCAGCTGTTTATAGCAATCATATCCGCCGCCATAATCAAAAGAAGAGGCGTGCAGGACACGGACACAAGGAGAGCAGTGAACACCACGAACGCCGGCGTTCGTGGTGTTCACTGCTCTCCTTGTGTCCGTGTCCTGCACGCCTCTTCTTTTGATTATGGACTGTTACCAACTCGCTCAACTTTCTGTCCTTTTGATATCCGCCGCCACTTTTCCCGGAAACAAAGAAGCGCAGGGAATATGAAGTTACGTTGCAAATACCTGTGCGTCTACGACAGCTGCTGCGGCTCGCATGCGTGCCAGATATCCATTTTCACATATGTAGACGCTGCGGTCAATTGCCAGTTACTTACAGTCACGTATTGGCGCAAGACATCTATTGAAGCGCATACCCAAAAATTGCAATGCCGATAGCACTCCTGTATCTGTGAAAATCTCAATATTGACACCGTACAATTCGCACACAAACCGGGATATCTGATCCCGAAACCTAATGTATTTATATTGCCCCATGGACAAAAATAGCTTTAAGATGTATATGACACGAAGTTTGAATCCGTCACATATACAGGTAACATTAACGCAATATTGACACGCGCATTCGTTTTCGTTTGTTTCACTGGGATAACCCACTTTGTTGTGACGGGCGTTATCGCTCGGCGCAAGCCGCGTGTGATTTTGCATGCGTGATGCTTCACGAATGATGACGACTGTCCTTTAGGCACTTTGCATGCCCGACGCCTGTGTTTGAGTAGATTCCAGACTGTACGCGAGCATCAGTGACAACAGTAAAATGTGCAGTATAAAAGTCGACACGTTTAACCGCTGATCAGTTTTTATCGACGACCGACCATCGCGTTTGCCGCTCTTGCTGTACAGTCCTTAAAGAAAGGCACGGAAAGATATAGTAATCGGAGCTTCTGCAGCCTTACTGAATTTTCTAGCGATTTACCACATTATAGTTGCATGTGGGAGTTCCTCGGCACTTTTGAGGGGAGTAGTCGGGTTAGTAAGCGCTGCTGCCTCCACTGGCAATATTATGCTGTAATTGCGATAGGCGTACGCAGAATATAAAAATATAATTGATTTGATTATGTTCAAATTTTTGCTTCTTTTGGGGTTTCCTTATTTCAGTACTGTACTTCTGATAACGGCAGGCGGTGTACGAGACGGCGTTTTTCTTTTTTTTTTTTTTTTTTTTTGCTTTTTCCACATAAGTTGTGTGGGGAAGCATGCGCACCCATTTCCTTCCCTTAACGTTGGCGCGAGCGCTCAGCGGCGACGGAAGCGGAAGGGCCGCGCTGGTAGGTGACGGATACGTCCCGGCCGTCCTTTCCGTCCCGTTCTGCCTTTTGAATGCCGCGCGCCAGCCCGAGATGTCCTCGCGGGGTCAGCTGACTGTCTCTCTGCGAGGGGGAACTACCGCCCTCGCAGAACAGACGGACGGTATAAAAGGAGCACTGGTCAGTGAGCCGACTCTCTCTTGTGCCAGCGGTGACCCCTTGAACCGACTTGACCCCGCGAGACCGACCAAGGAGTAAGCCTACCCTTTCTTTACTTTTTACGTATAGAGCGGAATATCCCTCTACGTAACGAAGTGTACGCGGTATTGCTCGTACAGCAATAAAGTGTCGTTTACTTTGCTTGGCCAGTTGCCTTATTCGCCCGAACCCGCCGTAGCTGTGAGCACCACGCTACGGGAAGGGTATGTACACGTGCACGGAACGACTGCGTACGGCTGGAGCCGGAGTTAATCTTCAGAATCAGCCGTGCATAGTGCGTTGCAAACCCTTCAGTTGTTCGAACTGTTCTTTTTTTCTTTAATGCTATTCTGTGTATTTCCTTTTACTGGCTATCAAAGAGATCTGGGTGTTCCGGAAAATCCGTTCATTTGTTCTTTGCAGTGATCCCTGAGTGTATTCAAGGGTTCTCCCTTGAATACAGTGCTTAGTGTTGTTTTCCTGTTCGCTTGGTAGTAAGCCTGTCGTGTGGGGTAAGTGTCACTTGCGGTGTTAAGATTTTAAAGATTTTATTGTTCTCTATCAGTGAGCGTATCTTTCGAGATGGAAGTTGCAGCTGGCACTTTTAAGCGTAAAACTTCTCCGTGTATGAATTCAATGCAAAGTGAAGGAGCAGTGTTCGTTTACACACCGTAATCGCTCATTTTTATTTTGGCGGGCGCATCGGCTTCTCTTTGGGACATATGATTTATTTCGATTGCTGCTTCTGTTTGTGTCTGCGGTGCATTTTTATCGCAGCGGGGCAGCTAGGTGAGTGTTTACGTGAAGGCTTCAGCTGTAGACTTAATTTTGTGGACGAGGGTTGCGTATGGTTCAATGTCGGTACGTTGAGATGGGCATGCACAGTCGTTTGTGCGAAACCTTCAGCAGATCTCGGGCCTTCCGTTTGAGCAGCTGACGATTTTGTTGCGAGAGTGTTGATTTCTCCGAGACGTTTCATTTCCCGCTGTTCGCGTGGGGAATATTTTTATACTGAAGAGAGTGCTGTGGTTGTGCTTTGTTGTGTTGCAGGGCTGGAAGTGTCGGTGGAAGCCTCCTGAGGCGAGTTTCGCGGATAAGTTACATTTATTCTCAGTGATCTAGATTATGTGTAGCCAGGCAAGCTCCACTCCTTTGTGGTTCATATAGGGATCGCGTTGCGCTAAGTGTTCGTGTGGTGTGACACTTTGATGAAAACGTTCTAAATGAAAAGTACACGTGTTCAGTTTGTTTCTTTTCTGACAGTGCATCGTCAGGGTTTGCTTGGAGGAAGAATGGACGGTGTGCTTGTTGTGTAGGCGAGGAGCTAGTTTTTTTTTTTCCAAATATGGGCTTGATGCTGAACGTATCGACCGACTTGCCTGTCTAGGGGAAGTTAATTGGGAATTTAAATGTTCTCCCCCCCCCCTCAAAAAAAAATAAGAAAGAAAGAAAGGCGGTGTGCGTTAAAGGCTAGGTTTTATGAACTATGATATGTCGCGGGGCATGGCCTAATAGACGGCTCCGAAAATTTCGATCGGCTGGGATTCTTTAACGCCCACTGACATGGCACAGCGACGGGCCTCTAGCTTTGGCCTCCGTGGAAACGCGGTTGCCGTGGTCGAGATGGAACTCTTGTCTTTTACGTCAGCAGTCTGGTTGAAATGCGGTTGAGAGGGAACGAGGGACGGACGCGTACAACTAGTAGAACTCTAAGTGTTTGTGCCATTTTGTCAAAAAAAAGAGCCTCATTTGAGCATTCGAAGAATCACCTCAAACACTGAACTGTATTGTTTGCCCTCGTTCTTTTGACAAGTCGCTAAAGACGGGACGTCGGCTTTCAAGGGGCTTGTTTTGCTTGCCTTATTTTGAATGTTCCGTGGTTCAAGCAATCCAAGCGGAGCTGGTGGTAATGCGCAGGGACAATGCCACAGCTTATGACATTCTCGTCAAATCTCGCATAAAGGTATGCGAGACTGCCATATATGCTTATTTGCATGATTTGAAGGTTAGCGCATTATTTATGGACGCAACTGAGCTCTTCGTCGTTATCACAGTTTTATTGATTATAAGAACGTGTAGCAATCATTGCTTTAGGTGAACAGATATTCTTATAGATCATCATCATCATCAGCAGCAGCAGCCTGTCTACGCCCACTGCAGGGCAAAGGCCTCTCCCATGGATCTCCAATTATCCCTGTCCTGTGCTAACTAGCCCAATTTATCCCCGCAAACATCCTGATCTCATCTGGCCACCTAACTTTCTGCCGCCCCCTGCTACGCTTGCCTTCTCTAGGAATCCACTCTGATACCCTTAGTGACCAACGGTTGTCTTGTCTTCGCATTACATGGCCCGCCCAGGCCCATTTCTTCTTCTTAATTTCTATTAGTATGTCCCTAACACGCGTTTGTTCCCTAACCCACAACGCTCTCTTCTTGTCCCTTAAGGTTACACCTACCATTTTCCGTTCCATAGCTCGCTGCGTCGTCCTCAATTTAAGCTGAACCCTCTTAGTTAGCCTCCAAGTTTCTGCCCCGTAGGTGAGTACCGGTAAGATGCAGCTGTTATACACTTTCCTCTTCAGAGACAATGGTAAGCTACCATTCATTATCTGAGAATGCTTGCCGAATGCACTCCACCCCATTCTAATCCTCCTAATTACCTCAGCCTCATGATTCGGATCAGGGGTCACCACCTGGCCTAAGGAGACACAATCACTACTTCCAATGCCTCGCCAGCTATCTGGAATCGCTGTACTCGCCCAAGGCTATTTAACATTACTTTAGTTTTCTGCATATTAATTTTCAGGCCCACTGTTATACTTTGAGTGTTAAGGTCAGTAATCATGCTTCGTAATTCATCTCCCGAGTTACTTTGCAAGGCAATGTCATCAGCAAATCGTAGGTTACTCAGGTATTCCCCATTAACCCTTACACCCACTTGTTCCCTATCCAGCCTTCTAAATACTTCTTGTAAACATGCTGTGAATAACATTGGAGAGATTGTGTCAACTTGTCTTACGCCCTTCCTTATAGGTATCTTGCTGGTCTCCTTATGAAGGACTATGGTGGCTGTGGAGCCGTTGTAGATGTCTTCCAGTAGTCTTACGTAATGCTCGTCTACGCCCTGATTCCGCAATGCCTGCATGACTGTTGAGGTATCGAACGAGTCAAATGCCTTCTCGTAATCTATGAAGGCTATATATAGGGGTTGATTATACTCCGCGCATTTCTCTATCACCGGATTGATAGTGTGAATATGGTCTACTGTTGAGTAGCCTTTACGAAACCCTGCTTGTTCGTTAGGTTGACTGAAATCTAAGGTGGCACAAATTCTGTTAGTGATTACCTTGGTAAATACCTTGTAAACGACTGACAGTAAGCTAACCGGCCTGTAATTTTTCAAGTCCTTTGTATCGCCTTTCTTATGGATTAAGATGATGTTAGCATTCTTCCGAGATTCCGGTATGCTCGCAGTCATTAGGCATTGCGTATACAGGCTTGCCAGTTTTTCCAATATAATCTGCCCACTATCCTTTAGCAGTTCTGCTGTTATCTGATCCTAACCGGGTGCCTTTCCCGCTTGCATCTCTTTCAAAGCTTTCATTACTTCCTCTGTCCGTACCGGTGGAATGTCAGCCTCTTCTAAACTGCTTCCCCGTTCACTATTCTCGTTATCACGACTACTGTAGAGATCTCTGTAAAACTCCTCGGCAATTATCACTATCTCATCCCTATTCGTGATCACATTGCCTTGCCTGTCTCGTAATGCATACATCTGATTTCTACCTACGCCTAGACGTCTCTTCGCCGCTTTCAGGCTCCTTCCGTCCTTTAGAGCATGCTCAATCCGCTCCATATTATATTTATATTATTCTTATAGATAGTACCCATTAATTTAAAAACACAGATTTTAAAGTTCGCTAAGTACGTGTTGATGCCAACCTCGCTGACCGGACACCCCTGGATCCCTCAGAGCTGTGTGAGTTGCTTCATCTGTGTTTAAGTAACACGTACTTTACTTACAACTCTAAAATCTACAAACAGACGCATGGGACTGCTATGGGGGCATCAATATCCGTTACAACCGCAAACTTTGTGATGGAAGCCCTGGAGGAAAAAGTTCTGTCAGATTTCAAACACGCACCGAAAGTTTTTCTGCGCTATGCGGACGACTGCTTTTTCACCTTGCACAAAAACGACGTCGGCTGGTTGCTGCAAAGTCTCAACGCCATACAACCGACCATGCAATTTACTCTGGAGCGAGAAGAAAACGGCAAGCTTCCTTTCCTAGACGTACTCGTACATCGTTCCGACGGCGGCCTATCATTTTCCGTTTATCGCAAAATGGCCCATGCGGGTCGCTACCTCCACTTTGCGTCCTGCCACCCGAGTGGACACAAGACTTCTGTCGTATCGTCTTTGGTTCGTAGGGCCACCCGCCTATGCTCCAACGAAGGCGAACTGCATAGAGAATTTATTACGGTACGCCAAGAACTGTCCAATAACGGCTATTCTGCTGCTTTTGTTCGCAGAATTGAAAAACGAATGCTGAAACCTCAGCCAGCCCAGAAACTAACTCTTCAAAAACGGGCCAGCATTCCCTACATACCTGGTATCAGCGAAGCACTTTCAAGAATATTTTCAAAATATGATTTACGCGTAGCGCATGTGCCATCTAACAAGCTCCGCAGCAAAGTCGTCAACGTGAAGGACCACTTACAAGAAGAAAAGTTCCCGGGTGTAACTCCAGTCATGCAAGCATGCTTGCTTCAGCCATCCTGGCTTTGACTCAAAAGAATGTGAGAGTTATTGTTAGTGATTCAAAATCTGCAATCAGAAATTTTGATGCGGGCAGGATCTCCGCCGCAGCTGTACACATATTAGCCGTCGGACAGCCCCCGGCGGAGCAGGTTTCGCTAATCTGGACACCAGCTCATCAAGGTTTGCGAGGGAACGAGAAAGCGCACGCGCTGGCCCGAGGTCTCACTTTCCGGGATTCCAGCGCTGTCTCGACAACATCCCCAAGCGAGGAACCCCTACAGACCACTGACGAACTGAGCACATTTAACGAAATTCTTAACCATTATAAGCTGGGGCGTAAGACTTACCCGAGAGCGAATAAGAACCTTCAAAAAGCGAGGAAGTCATGTGGAGAAAGTTACAAGCAGGGGCATTTCCGAACCCACAATTGTTGAGCAAGTGGCATCCCTCGGTGTATAGCCCTCGGTGCAGGCATTGTGATGGTATAGCGGAGGTTTGGAGCTGTCCTAGACTTGATGAGCCAGATAGATGCAGAGAATCCTGGGAGTCCTTGCTGCTCAATGAAGAGGAAAATGCTCAACGGCAAGTCATCGGTCTCGCCCTGACCGCCGCCGCGTCCCAAGGGATCCCGGTCGACGGTTAGGGAGGATGAGTGTGGGTTTAGGCTGACGCCTCTACCCCGTCATCTATTTGACGGGTGCCAATAAAGTTACTTCTCTCTCTCTCCCGGGTGTAATCTAGAAGATCCCGTGCCACGACTGCAATTTCTGCTATATTGGCGAAACAGGAAACTTCATTCGACGACAAAAAGAGCACAAGCGCGATGTTCAAGATCACCGCCATGTGTACAACGCACCGGCGGAGCATGTGCACAAGAGTGATCATTCTATCGCTTGGGAAAATGCTGTAGTCATAGCTAAAGAGAAGAATTTGACAACGAGACGGCTGCTAGAATCTCTGCTGATACAGACGACGTCTGATACCGTTAACAGGACAGATGGAAACATGCCTCAAATTTATGCCTGTTCATTACGTCACATACTGCATATTTAACTGGACAACGGCGCTACGTCCGCTGCATTGTGAATAAAGAACCTGTATAGGGTCCGAAACGTCGAAACAACCTTTTTGACTTGGTCAGTGACCGTAAATTTCATTACAACAAAAATTACACCATCTCCCGCTAAAGAGGGACATGAGGCGATGCGAAGCAGCACTGGGGGTGCACATCGCGTTTGCATCGGCTTGACTAGGTGTCGCATTTGCATCGATTGGACGCTAGCAGACGATGCCTGCGTCAGCGTTGTCTCTTGCGGGCATAGAGTTTCATAGTATTAACTAGAGGGCCATCTGGCCCTGCGATCGTTCAACCACCATGGGAATTATGGGAAGTACAGGCTTCGGATTGGCTCGCGTTGGCTTGCGAACTATGGCTCAATCCATTTACTTCTGCAGTTTTAGTTTTGTTTCCCGCGTACCCTGCGCCGAGGTTGTTCGAGGCGTGCAACGAACTCGGGAGAAACAAAAGCTTGAAAGATAAACAGCCTCGACTACAGCTAAAGCTAGTGCAACACAGAATGGCGAAAAACCAGCGTTGCATTACCACATGAGGCGATTCCACCAGCCTGTCTCATTATTCTCGCCACTTTCTCGTTAGTCGTCTGGTGCACTCTCGATAGAAAACGTGCGCGAAAAGCGAGTTTGCGAACGTGGGCGTTCAAGCCGCGTTCACGTACTTGCTTACCGTGGTGCGGTGGTGTATTGGAAAGGGCGGTCAGAGCATAGAGACGCTTGCGTAGGCAAATTCGATCTCATTCGTCGGTCCGCCGCGGTGGTGTAGTGGTTACGGTACTCGGCTGCCGCCCAAAAAACGCGGGTTCGATCCCGGCCGCGGTGGTCGCATTTTCGATGGAGGCGAAAGTGCCAGAGGCCCGTGTACTGTGCGTTGTCAGTGCACGTTAAAGAACCCCAGGTGGTCTAAATTTCCGGAGCCATCCACTACGGCCTTTCTCTCTATCTCTTTCACTCCCTTTCCCCCACCCCCACGGACGCTTAGCCGTGCTCCCTACATGGGCTGCAGAAATTAACGTCCTTTCCGAACCGAACCACAATCATCATCATTCGTTCTCGTTGTCATTGTCAACACAAACTCACTTGTGATATGAAGGGTTGCTGCATCTAAGCTGAAGCCTGCTGTTGCATAGTGGATACGCGCAAATCACGACAAGCGGCGCGCGCGCATCAGTCGGTAAGTAATCGGTAACGAAAAAAAAATTGGCCGCGTATCTCCGTCCTTCGCTGCAAATGCCGTCGAAAGACGATAGCCTTCTACCGGCCGTACTACATAAGTCCCGTTTCGCGTGTTTCTATTCCCCCCGGGGAGTTGCGAAAGCGAGAGGGAAAACGAAGAGACGCGAGGAGAGAAAGGGACCGGCCGGAGTGACGGGCGGGCGGCCGTTCCCTGCCTTCCGTTCGGCGCGAGCGCGAGATAAGGGCGCCATCTGGCCATGGTTACGGGAAACGCAAGAAGCTTGCCTAGTACAGGAAACGTCCGCTTTTGCGCATCCTAACAAGCACTAGGGTCTTTAGAATTACGCATCTATGTATTTTCTACTAAAGGGACACACCGTCCAATACATACGTATTGATGTTGCGCCTCAGATATGCGTAATATTTGCTTTTTCGCCGACTGTGTTCAGAAGTATGGAGGTAGCCACCAGTTCAAGCTGGGTGGTCGTTGAGGAAGGGGTTCACCTTTCGCAGCAGGACAGACACACTAACCCACACACACACACACAGACAGACAGACCAAAATTTCTACGTTGAAGTATCCCAAGAAAGACTATCGTCTTTAAAAATTGGCCGCGTATCTCCGTGCTTCGCTGCAAATGCCGTCGAAAGACGGTAGCCTTCTACCGGCCGTACTACATGAGTCCCGTTTCGCGTGTTTCTATTCCCCCCGAGTTGCGCAAGCGAGAGGGAAAACGAAGAGACGCGAGGAGAGAAAGGGACCGGCCGGAGTGGCGGGCGACCGTTCCCTGCCTTCCGTTCGGCACGAGCGTGAGATAAGGGCGCCATCTGGCCATGGTTACGGGAAACGCAAGGAGCTTGCCTAGTACAGGAAACGTCCGCTTTTGCGCATCCTAACCAGCACTAGGGTCTTTAGAATTACGCATCTATGTATTTTCTACTAAAGGAACACACCGTCCAATGCATACGTATTGATGTTGCGCCTCAGATATGCGTAATATTTGCTTTTTGGCCGACTGTGTTCAGAAGTATGAAGGTAGCCACCAGTTCAAGCTGGGTGGTCGTTGAGGAAGGGGTTCACCTTTCGCAGCAGGACACACACACACACACACACACACAGACAGACAGACAGACAGACAGACCAAAATTTCTGCGTTGAAGTATCCCAAGAAAGACTATCGTCTTTAAAAGACCTGTCAGGAGGCCACAGGCATCCAGCTGCCACCTGAGCCGCTGAAACAGTCACCTGTATCGGCAATCTTCAGAAACCGTGATAAAAGACCAAACGCGCGCAGTTCGCGATAGCGTCTGCGATAGACGCTCGCGGTTCCCGAGCTCGGACGGAGCAGACGCCGAAGCAGACGATACGTTTAGTGTTTCTCTTGAAAGCTCAACACTTCTAACCAAATATGACATTGTTCTTACTTCAACCAATGCATGCTGAGTATTTTTTAGAGGGAAACGCACATGTTTGTTTACATTGATGCAAAAAACATAATTAATTACTTCGTGGCGCCACATCTAGAGCAAAATTGTCGAATGATGCATAGCCTGGTGGCAAAATTTGTAGTTGCTTTCCTTCAACTTCACAGTTATGCAAACAACGTGTATCAGTTGTTACAAAGTAGAGACAAAATCAAGTATTAATTGCCAATATTTTCTTTTATTATTGCTTAAAGCTCAGAAAACAATCGTCGCGAGTCTCAATAACGAAATCCACCCGAAGCAGATCCGAAGCCTGTACTTCCCATAATTCCCATGAGGGTTGAAGCGCCGCTGAATGAGTCGCCGTAGACACTAGCGCCAGATTTCTCTCTAGTGTGTAAGTAAGAAACTCTATGCTTGCGGGCGAGGGCGCGTTCTTGTTCCTTGCGAGCTGCTAAAGCGTTCATCGAAGAAAGAGCGTTGTCCGCCGCGGTGGTGTAGTGGTTACGGTACTCGGCTGCCACCCAAACACGCGGGTTCGAACCCGGCCGCGGCGGTCGCATTTTCGATGGAGGCGAAAATGCCAGAGGCCCGTGTACTGTGCGTTGTCAGTGCACGTTAAAGAACCCCAGGTGGTCTAAATTTCCGGAGCCCTCCACTACGGCCTTTCTCTCCTATCTCTTTCACTCCCTTTCCCCCAACCCCCACGGACGCTTAGCTGTGCTCCCTACATGGGTTGCAGAAATTAGCGTCCTTTCCTAACCGAACCACAATCAATCAATCAAAGAGAGTTTGCATAGTCAACGCGCGCCATTCGGAGAGGGGGAATGCCGAGTGGAGAGGAAATGAGACAAGGAGAGGAGTGGGACGAGGATGAGCACGCGCAGTGCGGGTGTGCACGCCGATGCCGTGGGACAGAAGCGAGAACGCAGGAGAAGCGCAAGCAGGTGGTAGGAGAGAAGTGGAGAGAGTAACGCGCAGCTGTTGGAGAGAGGGAAGGAGGAGAGTTGCGCATGCGCAGTGTGAGTGCGAATGCCGCGGGACGTGCCACCGCTAAAAGATGCTTCGCATCTAAAAACATGCAAAATGGCCGTTTGCGTGTCACTTTCGGTCGTCTGCTCTCGCCATTCCGTCGACGCGTAGTTGACACTGCCCGTGAAGAGAACGAGCGAAGGTCTCGGAGACCACCTTAGCTTATCGCGGGCTCCGGAGCCACACCGACACCCACCGTGCGTGCCGTACGTTGCATCTTGCGCTGTGC
This sequence comes from Hyalomma asiaticum, assembly GCA_013339685.2. Taxonomy (NCBI): domain Eukaryota; kingdom Metazoa; phylum Arthropoda; class Arachnida; order Ixodida; family Ixodidae; genus Hyalomma; species Hyalomma asiaticum. Next base: position 151,187,241 of record CM023483.1, read on the forward strand.
CGAAGTATTTGCTAATGCTTACAGGGCGCAAATTCAACAAACAAAAGAGAGGGACACACAGACACACACAAAGAGATAGAAATAGAAAGAGAGATAGATAGAGATAGAAATGACCTCGACCCGATCTCCGTCGCCTGCACCGTTTTATTTAACACCCATATTTGCTTCTTGTGTAAGTGCCACATTGTAATATGCGCTGCTTATTTCCTGACTGGTTCAGTTCTTATTGACGTTGTATTTTACTCCTAAGCGAAATAAAGATTATTTGTCACCAATGAAATAGAGAGAGATAATGTATTGGAAGGTAGAGAGGGTGGCCTGATCTAGCACGCCCCGGCCTTCTACTCTACTTTGGGGACAACGCAACAGGGGAAAAAGATTGATGAAGCATGATGATGGGACATGGACGCTAGTAATCCTATTTCATTACGCTTGATACCAACTAGCCCAACTGTCCGCCTTAAGGCCTATATACCCTCTGATAACTGTAAGGCTAGCTTCCCTGAAATTCAGTTAGTCCAACTTATGGGAGCTATTCACTTCTGCAAAACAGTGTGCTATGACGCCGAAAATGTCAACTCAGCTCTCTTGACATAAACACTCATAACAGTCAAACCCCAGCACATGTAACTGGGACCTCGCGTATACACTTGAAACGTGACAGGGGCCGCCGTTTACTGGGCGAATATGCTGTGCAGGGAAACGCGCTCGAGGATAATAAAAAAGGTCTAATAGTCGCATAATGGAAAGAAGCACTTTAGCCGCATTTAAGTCTAATAGTCGCTTTCATAATCCGCAACTTTGCGTATTGGTATACCGAACGTCTAGCATCCAGTCCACTTCTATTAAAAAAAATAACCTTGTAGCATTTGGTAATTCTGTATGGTCACGTATTTCGGATGAAATACAGCGTTCATCTATTGCTTGTACTCCCATGTCAGCCAGCCTAGAGGCCACCGTCTCATGCTGTGGCACGAATGGAGGGCAGTCGCGAAATACTATGTGTTCTAATCTCTGATGCATTAGAGCAAGACGGCGAAATGGGCTAGTTGGTGTGCATTCATGGCTTCAAGGAAAAGCTTAAGAGCACATGAAACGACGACAGAAGAACTAAGAATTTGACAGGACAGCGCTCTAAGCGCTGTCCTGTCAATTTCTTAGTTCTTCTGATACGTTAGACAGCGTTCACAGTTCGAGCTGTACGTGCGATTGAAAAGGTACGCGTAGCGCGGAGTTAAGTCGGCGACCAGGTGAAACCTGTGCAATGTACTGGCAAAGCTGCCGTTTATTCTAGACGGGAGGAAAAACTCGTGTCGCTCTATTTCCCGCAGATGCCTGCACTCATGGCCTGTTTGAGACCAGTATGTTGCCGTGCAATCTCACATGAGTGATCTCAAGGCAGAGAGCACATCAGTTCGTGGTTATAGTATAAACGAGGGCTTCCACAAGATCTAACGGACAAACCGAGAAATGTTGCCGTCCCTAAGAGCGAGCGTCTTTAACTTTCCTTTCCTCGTCGTCTCTCTCTCTCTATCTCTTTTTTTTACCTTTCTCGGGATTTTCTCACCTTCGGCCACACTGCATGTTTCCGGTGCGACTTTCGAACCAGTGTGATCGCCGAAAGCGCCTCCGATTTCTGATCGCTCTAGTAGGCAGACTTCGAGGAAATACGACCTGCTGCCGAACCGTCCGTGGATCATGGCCACCCATCGAATCTTGGATCCTTCACAACATCCAAATACGACGGGCTCCCTGTGTTCAGTGGGCAAAAGTGCGAATTTTCACGTGGCCGCTAATGCGCACATGTGATCTCTAGCACGTCGGATGAACAAAAGGACAGAAAGTTGAGCGAGTTGGTACTGCCAACTCTGGAGCCAGGTCTGTAGCTGCATGCCCGAGTTAGACAAAACCGAGATCCTGTACAGGCATAAGAACGAAGATACGCGTTTATTGGTTGAGGCCTGGCATTCAGTATTAGTGGAAGTGCATGCGTGAGTCAGCCGTCGATTAGCTTAAACAGGGAGGAGATAGAATCCCTTAGGAGTTGTCTATCGCGAAGACCGGCACGTGTAACCGATTGACAGGTGGCGCTACCATTCCGAGCATGCGCAGATAAGCTGTGTGTCTTCTTTCTCTTTCGCCTCTGTGCTGTGCATCAGTTGTTAGTCGGCGTTCGTGGTGTTCACTGCTCTCCTTGTGTCCGTGTCCTGCACGCCTCTTCTTTTGATTATGGACTGTTACCAACTCGCTCAACTTTCTGTCCTTTTGACGCCTCTTCTTTTGATTATGGGATGAACACTTGTGTTGATATCAAACAGAAGCAACGCCTCTGAAACAACAAGGCATCATTTTTCAAGCACTTAAGAAAAATGTCGATTAATCGATTAATCGAATAAAACATCACAGCGAAAACAATTAATCGATGAAAGGCTAAATCGACGAGCGATTAACGATTAATCGATTGAAAATTTAATCGAGTATCCCTATTGCGGTGGCCATCACCGAGTAGTGATCAGCGACTCGCAGGTGGCGATACGAAACTATGCTAACGGCCGGGTGTCCCGGGAGGCGCTGCGAATATTGGCGATCAGCGAGGACAGAATCCGAAACAAAAATGAGACATTTGTGATATGGACTCCCGCACACACACACTGCCCGCTGGCCGGCAACGAGGCTGCAGACGCGGCGGCCCGAGAGCTCACGAACCGAGCCGCTGCGCATGCCGATGCCGCCTCTGCCGAGGCCACGCGCGGGGAAGTGTGGGAGTGGGGGGAACGTATGCCTAGCTCACGGTGTAAGAATAAGTTAGGTGGTGACACTCGCTGCTCCCCGTAGGGAGAGTTGGCGGACAGGTTGTGTTCGCGGATGACCTTGAACAATCGGCAGTTTCTGCCGCTAGAATGCAGATGGCGCTAATGTGTGGGGTCCCAGCAGGGTCTTGGGGGCCCGCACTGGCGTGTGTGGCGTGCATTCAGAACTTCGGAAGCTTTGCTCACCGCACGTGCAGTTTCCCTGCGGAAGTGTTGTTCATACTTGTGTGCATCTGGAGGCTCGTCTGTGATCTAAAAAAGCGTGTTGGTTTGCCCGTGAGCGTTGTGAGTCTTTCTCCCGCTGATTTACTTGCATCGTCGCGGCATTGTCGTGCCAGTCAGCTGCGCCTACGCTGCGGGGTGCTGCTCAATATGGGCAAAAAGTATTTTGTAACTAACTGCAATTCGGGGCACCGGACCTGTGCGGAACGTATGTCGCTTTTCAAGGCTCCGCATGAACCTAAGCGCTTAGAAAAATGGCGACGGGCGATTCCGAGAGCCGACAGGGTTTTATTTATTATTTATATTATTTATTTTATAACATACTGCAGACCAGAATGCGGTCCATGCAGGAAGGGCATTCAGAGTACACAAAAATAAATACAATACCAAAATATCAATACAGTGAGTATAGAACCGCGTAAATTTTCACACTCAACTCAGTTGAAGCACTCAGACTGCGTATGGTAAAAGAAATCCAGTACTGTAATTACAACAGAATTAATAATAATAATAAAAAAGGAACAAAAAGAAAAAGAAGGACAAGGAAAACATATGAAATCGAAACACAACACATAACGCGGGTATTGTGGTAACTTAAAGAGGCTCATTCATTACATGTTTAGAATTCCACTCCGACACTGTCCTGGGAAAAAATGAATATTTGTAAATATCTGTCCTAGCAAAATGAGGGTTTAATGCAAGTGTGTGATCGTGACGCGTACGCCTTGTTGACAGAGGTGTTACATATAATGCGGGGTCGATGGATAATTCGCGTTTAATAAGTGATTGTAGGAAATTGAGGCGGAGAACCTGCCTACGTGTTTCTAGGAGGAGGATGTCATTTTCTGTCATGAGCTGTGTGGGGGAATCGGTGTGCTTCAACTTAGAGTAAATGAAGCGAACAGCTTTTCTCTGGATTCTCTCTTTTATTTTAATGTTGTGTTTAGTGTAGAGATCCCATGCATACTCTAACTTCGGTCTAATGAAAGTAATGTAACTCAGTAATTTAATGTGGGCGGATGAATTTTTAAGCTTGTGTTTCAGGAAACAAAGTTTACGGAAAGCTGAGGAACATATATTACTTATATGTAAATAACTACGAGAGGGCAAAAACGAATAAAGAGGGAGGCATTTTATGATAATTCAAGAGGAAGCGCTTTATTGTTTGAAGCGAGATCGGGCTGCCTTAGAACGCGTGTTTATAAAGCGAAATTCAGTAAAGAAGAAGAAAAATGCACATGCTGTGAGGAAGATAGGGAAACGACAGAGCATGTTCTGATTGAATGCGGAAATATCCACCCAGGTGTACGTTTGGGCACCACCCTACATGAAGCCTTGGGTTTTAGGGCGAACAACGGGAAGCTGAACATAGCCGCGATTGAAATAAGTAAGAGACGGTTAGAATACTGGTGGCAGAAAACTAGAGAGAACGGACAAAAATAATTATAGGGAAAAATATGGAATTTCTGCCATAAGGGGCAGGGAACTGGGATATGAAATTCCGTTTTTGATAAGGCATTATCGATTTGATTGAAGTAAATTTAAAAGGCGTGAGGAAAATTAAAAGAGAAAAAAAAAGTTCTTAAATCTTCTTACGAGCCTGGTGGCGCACATGTCACCGCCCCGTTACAAAGGGGAAGCTCATAGCATCCATCCATCCATCCATCCAGCAGGGTCTTGGGGGCCCGCACTGGCGTGTGTGGCGTGCATTCAGAACTTCGGAAGCTTTGCTCACCGCACGTGCAGTTTCCGTGCGGAAGTGTTGTTCATACTTGTGTGCATCTGGAGGCTCGTCTGTGATCTAAAAAAGCGTGTTGGTTTGCCCGTGAGCGTTGTGAGTCTTTCTCCCGCTGATTTACTTGCATCGTCGCGGCATTGTCGTGCCAGTCAGCTGCGCCTACGCTGCGGGGTGCTGCTCAATATGGGCAAAAGGTATTTTCTAACTAACTGCAATTCGGGACACCGGACCTGTGCGGAACGTATGTCGCTTTTCAAGGCTCCGCATGAACCTAAGCGCTTAGAAAAATGGCGACGGGCGATTCCGAGAGCCGACAGGGTTTTATTTATTATTTATATTATTTATTTTATAACATACTGCAGACCAGAATGCGGTCCATGCAGGAAGGGCATTCAGAGTACACAAAAATAAATACAATACCAAAATATCAATACAGTGAGTATAGAACCGCGTAAATTTTCACACTCAACTCAGTTAAAGCACTCAGACTGCGTATGGTAAAAGAAATCCAGTACTGTAATTACAACAGAATTAATAATAATAATAATAAAAAAGGAACAAAAAGAAAAAGAAGGACAAGGAAAACATATGAAATCGAAACACAACACATAACGCGGGTATTGTGGTAACTTAAAGAGGCTCATTCATTACATGTTTAGAATTCCACTCCGACACTGTCCTGGGAAAAAATGAATATTTGTAAATATCTGTCCTAGCAAAATGAGGGTTTAATGCAAGTGTGTGATCGTGACGCGTACGCCTTGTTGACAGAGGTGTTACATATAATGCGGGGTCGATGGATAATTCGCGTTTAATAAGTGATTGTAGGAAATTGAGGCGGAGAACCTGCCTACGTGTTTCTAGGAGGAGGATGTCATTTTCTGTCATGAGCTGTGTGGGGGAATCGGTGTGCTTCAACTTAGAGTAAATGAAGCGAACAGCTTTTCTCTGGATTCTCTCTTTTATTTTAATGTTGTGTTTAGTGTAGAGATCCCATGCATACTCTAACTTCGGTCTAATGAAAGTAATGTAACTCAGTAATTTAATGTGGGCGGGTGAATTTTTAAGCTTGTGTTTCAGGAAACAAAGTTTACGGAAAGCTGAGGAACATATATTACTTATATGTAAATTAAAAGAAAGGTTGTTTGAGAATGTTACACCTAGATATTTATAATTTTCAACTTCTTTTAGCTGTGAGGCGGCCAGTGTGTAGGTGTATCTTAACGGGCTTTGCAGCCTACCGACCACATGTGTGCGAAGCATTTCCCGGATGAAGTGATGTCTACAGCGTAGTACAGGGGAAACGTCCTTCTCCGTGCTCCGAATAAACTTGCCCTCTCACCCAAGACTGTTCCTACATATTTCCGAACTGCCCGAAGTACCTGACGAAAACCACCGCGAAAACGACAGGCTCTGGTGCCTACCTAGCGGAATCAAGTACAGGCAATTGTGTCAAGTACTTCTGAAGAGCTTTGTCTGAATGGCGAGAATGCGCCAGGATTATTGAGCGCAGAGACAAGTTCAGAGGATGCCGATGCCGAATCAACAGGCGCGCTGCGGAACAAAGAGGAGTTCATTGCGCGAATTCTACACTACTACATAACGATGAGAATGAGGCAGCATTGTAAGGCCGTGAGCGTGAACTTAAAGAAGGAAGCCCAAGAGAAAAAGAAACTAGCAAAACTTTGCTCATCCTGAATTTTAACACCAAGCGTATAGAACATTAAAATAGTTAAAAGTTGGGCTAGTTGGTGTTCAGACTTCTCGTTCATCGTAGTTTAGCGCGTGTTACCTTTGCGCTAAACTACGATGAACGTATAGAACATATTTTTTGTTATATTTCTCGAGATTGTGCGGTGGTAAGTTTTGTGACAGAATAAAAGCATATGTTTTACCCTTGCTTCAGCATACTATTCTTAACATTTCATACGGTAAGTATAGGAGCACAATAAAAGCGATAGACCTGCATATTGTTAAGCATCTCTTTGTAATGCCTAAATTAATCCCTCTTCTCTCTAACTGCATGACGCAGTAGGTTAGAAGGAGTACGAATATTCATGGGCAAGTACAATATATACTGCTTTAGGAGCTGCGCTGCATTTAAATGTGTGACACGGCAAGTTATATTGCAGCCCCGCCATTGTGGTCTAGTGGTTATGGCACTCGGCTGCTGATGCGAAGGTCGCGGGATCGAATCCCGGCGGCTGCATTTCGATGGAGTCGAATTGCTGAGGCCCGTGTGCTGTGCGATGTCAGTGCACGTTAAAGAACCCCAGGTGGTCGAAATTTCCGGAGACCTCCCCTGCGGCGTCTCTCATAATCAGAACTGGTTTTCTGACGCTAAATCCTACAAATCAAGTTATATTGCACACGGCTTGCTATACTGGCGCAAAGTACAGTCGCCATCGCCTCAAGCCCAAACTGAGCCAGTCTCGAAATAGCTGAAGGCTTGCAGGGAGTCGTGTGCCGAACTAAGCTTCTAGATGAAATCGTTGAAGGCGCTTTAAGGAAGTTCAATTTTCTTTCGCTTCTGTTAACAGAGAACTTGACGAGAACAACCAGAAAATGCGCTCGATATACGGACTTCACCGTACGCTGCCGTTGTCAGAGCTATTAGAAAAACGCTGGTTACAAGTGAACACCACACACGCACACACACTCAGAAAAGCGGTCGGATTACTGCTGGTGCCCGGTGTACTTAGGCAACAGTATCGACGTACACACCATTCCGTTCACCCCTACACAAGCGCGACAAACAAGGAAGGCGCGCTAGCGATCCCCTTCGCTGTGCGCGTCAGTGAGCCCCCAACTGTTAGTGCCACCTGTCGCCGCGAAACGGAAGCAGCGCAGGCGGCGAACAAAATCTAGACGCTGCGCCGGGCGCAGTGTCATCACCTAAACTATTCTTACACCGGGGCCTAGCTACAGTGAGATTACGCAGCACTACAAGGGGTCCGCCGCGGTGGTGTAGTGGTTACGGTACTCGGCTGCCACCCAAAAAACGCGGGTTCGATCCCGGCCGCGGCGGTCGCATTTTCGATGGAGGCGAAAATGCCAGAGGCCCGTGTACTGTGCGTTGTCAGTGCGCGTTAAAGAACCCCAGGTGGTCTAAATTTCCGGAGCCCTCCACTACGGCCTTTCTCTCCTCTCTATCTCTTTCACTCCCTTTCCCCCACCCCCACGGACGCTTAGCCGTGCTCCCTACATGGGCTGCAGAAATTAGCGTCCTTTCCTAAGCGAACCACAATCATCATCATCATCATCACTACAAGCTAGGTAGGCGTAAATACCCACCACCACATAGCAAATTAACTAAGAAGAGCAGGCAGTTGCATGGAGACAACTCCAAACACACACTTATCCAAATCCAGTGATCTTTCGCCTCTGTTACCCTGACCTGCATACGACAGATGCAAAGCGTGCGATTCCCGGGCAACCTTGGGGAATATGTTATGGGAGTGCTCGAGTCTCAACGACGCAGTCAACAGTGCAATCGAGGAGGCAGTCTCGAACCGCAGGGTGCGCTGGGAGGAGGCTCTGCTCAGCTCCGCATTAGAACAGCAGCTATGGGCCGTCCAGCGAGCCGAGGAAGTCACCCGAGCCCAAGGGCTCGTGGCCGATCCCTAGGCCGGGGTTTATTTATTTTATTTTATTTATTTATTTATTTATCTAAATATACTGCGGACCAACATTCTGGTCCAAGCAGGAGTGGCAAAAGAAAACATCAAGTGAACTGATACAGCAAAAAATAAAAATACATGACTTTGTTGCAAACAGAAGAACACAATCATCAGTACACTAAAAGAGGCATCACATCTGTGAAAAAAAAACAAGATTACAATATATGGGAACGCTAGCCACCAACAAGATAATTTTCCAGTGATGTAATAAATAAACATCAGTAAATAACACAAACATCCGTACGCTAAAAGAGGCATCATGCCTGTCAGACAACAGCATTACAACATATTGGAACGCTAGACGCCAACAAGATAATTTTCCAATCACGCAGCAAAATCTTCGGTGTTAGAAATCTCCTGAGGCAATGAATTCCAATCTGTGACTGTTCTGGGAAAGTAACTATGTTTGTAAGCATTAGTTCGTGCAAATATTGGCGCCAATGATCGGTTATGTTTACGACGGGTTGTCCTAGCAGTAGCTGGTTGGACACAACATGGTACATTTATTGTAATTTTTCCTGACATAATTTTATGTAAAAACGTTAAACGGCTCAACTTTCTTGTTTCTAACAAGGGGATCTTGTGTAACTGCATTAATGTACTAGGTGAGTCGAGTCTTCTATACTTATTAAAAATAAATCTGATTGCCTTACGTTGCACTTTTTCAACAAGCATAATGTCCCTTTTTGTAAAAGGATCCCATATGACTGCAGCGTATTCGAGCTTAGCTAAAATGAAAGTTTTATATGCCAAGAGCTTTACGCTTGAGGGAGCATGTTTTAATTTTCTTTTTAAAAACCATAATTTACGGATCGCTTTTGTGCAAATATCTGTTATGTGTGGTGTCCAAGTAAGGTTGCTGCTGAGAGTAATGCCTAAATATTTATATTTATCTACCTGTAACACTGGACAGTCATGAAGAATGTACGGGAAGATGACGGGCTGTTTCCTCCTCGTGTTGCGTAGCAGAACAGTTTTATCAGAATTCAGCACCATATCACACCTACTACACCAATCATCTATTGCCATTAGCGCTGTCTGTCAAACGTTTTGATCGGCTGTAGAGGATATATTTTTGAACAAAATGCAGTCGTCTGCAAATAATCTAATACCTACATCCTGGGGCATAACATCGACCAAGTCATTCACACAGATTAGAAATAATAGTGGACCCAGGACACTTCCTTGGGGAACGCCAGAGCTGACATGGAGCACTGCTGACTCGGAGTTTTTTTATTGCAACAAAATGCACACGATTAGAGAGGTAAGCAGCAATCCACTGGATAATAAACCTTGGTAGCCCTATTTGCTGGCATGAGGAAAAGGCATGAGGATAACTTAAAGAGAGAGAAAAAAAGTTCTACGAGCCTGGTGGCGCACATGTCACTGCCCCGTTACAAAAGGGACGCTCATAGCATCCATCCATCCATCCATCCATCCGCTGGGGTCTATCCACTCTTAAGGGAGTACAGACACGATTTTGCAGCAGCGCAAAATATTCATTTTTCGCTTTCTAGCGAAAAATGAATATTTTGCGCTGCTGAATGAATTGTTAACGCCTTCCGCACCAGGAAGCCACGAAACAAGTAAAAAATATTTTAGTTTGGTTTTAAAGTTTTCGTCGCCCAGCACTGCAAGCCAGCCCCAGCGCAATGGACATTACGATTACGTATGAACACAGTCTTTCAAAAATCACCGAAATCGCTTTCAGAGTCGCTGGACGACCGCGAAATTGTCGTTGTTTGCGCGCCTCACGTGAACGTGACCACAGACGACAGAGGTGCAGCGACGCTATCACGAATTGATGTCCCTACATGACTTAGGCGTACGTCCGACTACGTTGACGCGTCACTAGGAAACCGCCCCCTCGAAATCAAAACCGAAAATGGGCTTCTAAGGGAGCCGTATTAAAAATATATTCATCGCGTTCCGGGGCTTCATGATACTCTTTTAGGGGTTATCCATGCCAGTGCTGTCATTTACAGCAACAATAATAGAATGTAAAAAATTTGTGTCAGCACTCTAACTTCTTCTTCTTTCTCTATCAGTGATGCCAACCCTTGGGATTTATCGCTAGATCTAGGGTTCACCCATGTCTCTCAGGGATTTAGCGTCCTTGTTGCGTAATCTAGGGATCTTTGTGAGGCGGCCATTTTTCGAGAACCATTTTTCAACAAGTAAAACCAAAATACCAATAATTTTTGCTATTTTTATTTTTCACTTAACGAGACAAGGGCAGTAGCAGCGACAACGCGAGAATCTTCTGGCGCCTACTGGAACGAAAAACGAAACTTTCTCTTCGTGACTCAGCAGGTGCCATGAGGCATGAACAGAGAACTTTTTGCGTTGCATGCACGGAAAAACTGCACCTAATTCGCGCCCGCCGGGTTCCTACATTGCGCTATGCTACGTTGAAGAGCTGTAAACTGAACTGGTTTGTAGAGTGCAACATTTGGACTTATTAACTGCGCCCGTCCTCGCGCAGTTCGCTCAAACGTTGCCTTGATTCTCCATGTCAGATGGCAGGTTCTGGATCAAGAGAATTAGAACACGGTGGACCAAGTAGAAAGAGTGAAAGTATGTGACCAAAATACTTGGCCAAATGGGACGCTGGTGCAGAGTATAGTACAGAGGCTAGCTATCAGCCAGTAATGCAGTGCCCGGTATGGGAAGCTGCTCCAAGGTTGAGAACGGCTAGCTAGCAGTAAAGCAATGCCCTGCATTTCTATTGCACATCACGCTACACCGATTTGTAAAGCTAACAGTACGCTTGGTTACTTACGTCACAACTTTTCTAACGCCCATCATCCTTAAAATTACTAAGTTATCAGTCATTAGTGCGCCCCAAATTAGAGTATGCTGCAGCAGTGTGGGACCCCTACAACGAAAACCTCATCTTTTCTCTAGAGCTCGTTCGAAATAAATAATTTAGTTCGAATCATTTATTCTATTTATAACAGAACTGAATTCCAGCATATCCTTCAATGAAAGCTAACCTATGTCTTCGCGAAGACATAGGTTAGATTGGCTCTTTATTTGCCTAGTGGAGCTATATTGATGTATTGGATCTCTATTTCCGTATTAGAGCTGTATGTGTATTGGTTCTGTATTTGCCCAATGAAGCAGTACAGGTGTATTGGTTCTGTATTGGCCTGCAGGTGCCTTAATCGGTGCCCACAGTCACACAGAGGGGCCACAGTGTGGCAACACCCCTGGAACAATAAACAGTGCAGGATTGAGCGATGCACACACGTATATTTTCGATATCACTGTTACAGGAATACTACCACTTCTGTCCTCAATTTTGTCTTCAATTTTGCAGGCGACTTTTTTTCTGGGTCTGGTATGTCTCTGCAGGACCCCTTCAGGGTTGTTACAGTTGTGCCCCAGGTGGTGCCTAAAAAATGCTTTAAAAAAACACAGACACAGAAATCACAAAAGTGAAGAATCTCTTTTTGTCTATCAAAAGTTGCATAGAAACTTGCATTGCTAAAGTTATAAAAGAACTACACCTTTTGAAAACTGCGAGAGCTGTGAATTATGACAGAACATTGCATGCAATAATATGCTTGTGGCCTAGAGCATACCTTCCAGAGCGTCATATATGGCAGGATCCACAAGTTGTTTGTCCTTCTTGTCCTATTTAATACTGTGTCCGCGATGGTTTTGTCGATGAAGCTTGCAGTAGAAAATGTCTGCCCGGTGGGCTCATGAACAAAAGTTCGACATTTGCGGTGCTGCATCAAATGTTCACGTGAATATTTCTGTGGCCACATGCCATCACTTGGGAAAACCTGAGGCAAGATAACCATAGGAATGATGTATAAAATTTTGTTAAATTTTACTATCACAACAGGTTGTTAAGATAAGCAACACTATTTACTTCTTGGTGACTACGTTATGTAACAGCAACCACTAAACTGCACCCTAGTTCACTTAGCCAGTGAAACAGGAATCTGCTTGTTTTCATTGGCCTGCAGTATTCAACAAGTTACGAAAAAAATAGCGTTGGATATGTGCAGGTAAATAAAACAGCAGTTGTAAATAGCTTGAGGTTACTACCGATACTAATATTTGAGCTACTTTAACTCAATGCTGTAAGGAATTTCATTGTAGGAAGCTGCAAACTGAAAAAAGAAACAGTGGAAGCTGTGCAGATGCATAGTCAGATTGTGCACGTCAAATGGCCGACAAATAAGAGTTATAGCAGGCAACTGTTATTTGTCACCTCTATTCTAATATGAAAGTCAAATGGAGCGCACCTTCGATGGAAGACGTATTTAATGAACTTGAAAACACTGGCCATAATAGTATTACTGTACAGCCGCGCGGCGCCAATTGTGGGTGGTGGCACGATCCTGCATCTTTACCAGAAGCCCGCGGTTCTAAATTTAGATAATATATGTCGAGGCCGTTCCTGACCTAGTTAACGCTTAGGAAAAAAAAAGAATTGCGCTACTCTAAAGATCCATATGGGAAAAGGGTATCATTGGCTATAATAAACATTGCTCCATCGCTACCTTTACTCACTTTTTTAGAGTTCTTATCGCTTACGCAACAGCATTTGCTTCATTATATATATGGTGTTCAAGACACAAGATTTACATAGGATGCAGTGGCTTTTTTTTTTTTTTTGAGGCTCCAAAAAGTCATGGTAGCCGAGATGCAAGCATTTTAGCACACACACATTATCTTGTACTAAGGTGGCTAGAATGGGGAGGTGTGACGACCGGCTTCCTGTGGCTGGCCTAAATACGCGTTCCTGTCGCGCGGTGGTGCTGCCGGCGGGGGCGCCGTGCCTTCCTCGAGTCGACTGCTTACCTCCATGCGAGCAAATGATTCGGCCGCGCTCTGCTTTTCCGCTGTAGTGCTTTCGATGCTGACGGGCACATTTATTTGGTATTGTAGACGTCGATATAACTTTATGAAATAGTTGACTGCTTTGATTTCACGTGTAATCTACAAGCGCCGACCACGCAGCCGATACAGAGAGCGGGTATTCGCGGGCAGGCGCCTCGTCATGCGAAAAGTAGTGTAGAGGAGTCGCTACCGAATACCAGAAGGTTGGAATAACCTTGCATGTGTGGATTGCAGGTTACTTATACATTTTCTATTGTAATGGTACTTTAATGAAAAGAAGTAAGTGCAATTTTTCCGCAATGCAGTAGAAGATTGCAATAAAGTACAAGGCTGGTAGTTTGATACAAGTTTACTAGAAACAATTCAAAGCAGAGCATTGAGTGCAGCTGTTGCGCTGTCCGGTGCGCTCCTGTCGCCCCTTGAAAATCCGAGTGAGGGAGTGTGATTTTCTTGCCGGACCGTGCCCACATCCAAGCTTGGGAACTTTAAGCAAAGGCTTGTCAAAAAAGAGAGGCCGGTGCAGTCGCATCGGCCTCTCGTCTTTTTCTGTGTGAGCATATGTGTGGACGTGTCCTAAGGCGAGTTCGACAAAGGGAGGCTGAAGGGCCGGCCTCGTCTTTGCGAGTGAATTGTGGGCAAGCAGGTGACCTAAGGCAACAAGAGAGGCCGGTGGAGCTGGGTCGGCCTCTCCCCTTTGTGTGAGCAGAGGTGTCGTGAGGTGAGCTCAATAGAGAGGCTGACGGAGAGGCCTCGTCTTTGAGCATGTAAGCAAGCACCTAAGGCGAGCTTGTCAAGGAGGGCTTAACCTCCTTGGCTCTATTTTCAATAGCCCGCTGGTTCAGCCCTCTGAGCAGAAAATGAACACGTGTAAAAAAAATCCCTCACTACGTTTGAGTACAGGCGTGTAGTGCTAAAAGCACTTGTTAGCCTATCTAAGATTTTAATTAGGCTAAATAGATGGAGTGACGGGTAAAGAAGTCCTCGCATGTCCCACTGTTTGCAAGTTTCTGCTGGCAATTTGTTCGACACAGTTACCCGCGTAACAAGGCAGGCATCTTTGCAAGCGTCACAATGAGTTGAAAAGGTGCGCTTCCTGGCTACATACCCCGCAATGCAATAAATCAGGTGGTCATCACTGTATTATTCTACATATTGTTTTCAAATTCATCCTTGCAGGCAGGTGCACGAAAGAGCGAGAGTCAGATTTCTCCGCAGGATTTAGAGCCGCCGTCGCAACCTGGCACAAAGCACCACCTTCGCGTTTTTTTTCTTTTCCGTCGACGGCATTCTTCAGGGCTTTTCAGAAAACGACGACATTCGCTGCCACCGTATCCTATAAAGCATCAGGAAACGCAAGAAAAACAGGCCGTACTTCACTGAGCGCGAGAGCTAACTTGCGCTGGTCGCTGGTCTGTTACCCACGAAACACGAGCAGCACATGCTCACAGTCGGCACATGCCAGCGGCGCCCCCAACTGACGCGCCGAATTTCCCCCCAGCCTAACAATTTTCGTGAAGTGAAAGTAAGCCTAACAAAAGCAAAAACTAACGCGATTAAACTGTGCGAACAAATTGCCTGTGAAAAATTGGTCAAGTGTATCCCGAAAAGTGAGCGGGACTCTTTAGCTGTGTTTTTTAGTGCTAAGACTCATAAATTAGATATTCCTTTCAGGTCAATTGTTAGCAAAAGGGGAACTTGGCAATATCAAGTTAGTAGTTTTCTCCTAAGTGCTCTTAAGTTCCTCGAGGTTAAGGATCCGTATTTTACTAAGAATTCTGACCAAGTTGTTCAGTTTCTGAGGGGCGTTGACCAAGTGGGGTATGGTTTTTCAGTGGATATAGAAGACTTATTCTTTCTATACCGCACAATGAACTGTATGCAGCTGTTTTAGAATGCATTACTAGCAATGATGAGGCCTGGTTTGTAAGTGAAGTAGAAATGACTGCTAGTAGTTTTATGTCCTTGTTGGAATTTTACCTGAACAACACGTTTGTGTCTGTCAATGGGCGGTTTTATCTTCAAAAGAAAGGCATCTGTATCGGATCGCGCATAGCACCCATCCTATGTGATATATTTTTATCTAATATTGACCATGCACTCCAACGCTCGTGTAGTTCTTCACTCATTTTTAAAGTGTTTAGGTACGTAGATGATTTTTTAATTCTTCTTAGACATGACTGCCCGGTGTCCTTTAAGGAAGCAGTCGACTTAGTTTTAGCGGGTTTTAAGAAATGTGGACAAGGTCTGTCTCTTACCTTTGAACTGCCCAATAATCACCTGCTACAGTTTTTAGATATCAGCCTCACGTTTTTACCATATCATGTTTGCTTTGCTTATAATCCACGTGTTAAAAAAGAACTCCTTCCTTTTGACTCAGCCCATTCCAAGGTATTGGAATGGGCTGACGTGGTATTGCGTCTCTGTGTCTCGGGTCAGCGCTGCGCAAATCATGCGTTCACACTATGCAGGCAAGCTTCTCCCATCAGGTCAAAAGGCTTTTAAAAGCTGGTTTCCCTCAGTCGGTCGTCCGAGGCGTAGCCGAATCAGTTCACCGGAAGGTGAAAAACGGTCTATGTTCCAAGGCCGACGCTCCTGGAACAGATGCTATTAGGCCGGTGGTAGTGCCCTATATGCACAAGATCAGCCACAACCTCAAGAAAGTGGCTGCCAGACAAGGCGTCCGTGTTGCCTTTTCTGCCCCCAACAAACTTGCGCAGCTCTCGGACCACGAGTTCCGGACCATGAGTTCCGAGACAAAAGGCTGCAAGAAGAAGCACACTGATCCTTTTGGGCGCTGTGCAGTTGGGGTAGTTTATGGAATTCCCCTAAGTTGTGGAAAGTCATATGTGGGCCGAACAGGCAGGTGCGTGAACGTTCGACTGAGCGAGCAGTTGAACAGATTAAGTAAGATGGACGGTGCGCATCTTAGCGTGCATTGTAGAGCCTGCGCGTGTGAACCGCATTTTAGGCGCGTCGCCATACTTGGTAGGAGCACTAATAAAACGGCTAGAGAACTTTTGGAAGCTCACTTCATAAAAATGAAAGGAGATAAGTGCGTAAGTTATACCTCCATATCGTTGTTTGATGCTGAGATGCATCTGTTTCGCATGCATTTGAAATGATTGGCATACTTGCTTTGTAGTATCATTGCCCTGTGTTGCGCATGTGCTTTAGTATAAATAGACACCCCTTTCTTCTGTCCTGAATAAATCAGTTAGTAGTGGCGCTTTGTGTGTGTCTGTGTGTCCCTCTCTTTTGTTTGTTCAATTTGAGCCCTGTAAGCATTTGCACTGTATTCCTCTAGGCTGGGTAGCTCCTCACCATTTGGCAATACCAGAGCAGCCTAGGTACGATCTCCAGAGAACTAGAGCACTGCTGGCTTCTTCGGATTGAAGGCCAGGCCTAGGGTGTGCAGGTGGTTGGCCGATATCTCGACCAGATGCTGCAGTTGCGCCTTATCCTCGACCAGTAGCACGAGGTCATCCGCGAAAACAAGGCCGGGGAGTGTCCAAGTCGTTGGGGTGCCATCGTGGGACCAGTCAAAAGGACTGAAAGTTGAGCGAGTTGGTAACTGTCCATAATCAAAAGAAGAGGCGTGCAGGACACGGACACAAGGAGAGCAGAGAACACCACGAACGCCGTGGTGTTCTCTGCTCGGCGTTCGTGGGACCAGTTGAGCTTGAACCCTACACCTGAATCCATGAGGGCATGTTCCAGCAGTATATAACATATACAGCAATGGGGAAAGAGGGCATCCTTGCTTCAGTCCCCGCTGTACTGTTACTGGGCGTGTCCGTGTTCCGCCAAAGTTGGCTTCGACTATGTTGCCAGTGTAGAGTCGGTGCAGCATTTCAATCCACACAGGAGGCATACTGAGACCTTCCATCCGAGAAAGAAGGTGTCCGTGTGGTACGCTGTCGTATGCCTTGGCCACGTCCAGAAGGCAAGCGATCAGCCCGCGCGATTCCCTGCGTGCAATCTCGATGCTCTGGATGAGCACAAAAAGATTGTTCTCCCCTCGCCGATTCCGACGGAAGCCATTTTGCAGCTCTGTAAGTAGTCCTTGCGTTTCCGCCCATCCGTTCATCCATCTCTTGATGACCTGTGCGGAAAGCCTGTACAGCACGCTGGTGACGGTGATTCGTCTGTAGTCTTGCAGTTGGTCACTGTTGCCTCCCCTCTCGGGCACCAGGCACACCTTGCCGCGACGCCAGTCCTCTGGGGTAGGGTCACCATTAATAATGCCGGTGAAGGTGGACGTCAAGGCCTCTCTTGCATTCTGCCCAAGCTGCTTTACTACCCCAGGTGGAATTCCATCCAGTCCTTTGGTGCTGTGGGCTCCAATGCTGGATATGGCTCAATCGATTGCCACATGGGACACTTTCCATTCGCACTCCACCGTGGTGCTGTTGTCCATCTCACATCTTTTTTCACGAGCTTGGTATGACATTTCCTGTTCTGCCGACGGGTTTTCGTACATTCGCTACATGTAGGTCGTGAGGTGTTCTTCAAGGTCTGTGACAGCTTGACCTGTTGCATCTCGGATATAGTAGGAGTGGAGGCCTTACGGTTGAGCGATGAGATATATGTCCAGAATTTGCGCGGTCCTTTGTTGCCAGCTTCTGTAATTGCACGCAGTTGCTTTTGATTGCTTTCCGCAGTTTTCTTCTGGACCTTTTGTTGCATGTCTCTCTTGCAGCGCAAGAACTTCTGCCACGTCTGTTGGCATTCTTCAGTCGAGGAGTGCTTTACTGCGTATCGGTAAGCTCGATTGGCTTTACGTCGGGCTTCGAGTGCTGTCTTCACCTGCTGGTCCCACCAGGCTTTAGGTCTGGTGCCACCTCGGGATTGGACTCGTTTGTCATTCTCTTCGAAGTCCTCCGCCGCCCGTTCAAAGGATGCTGCCGGTAGGTAACGTCGAGCTGGCTTACGGCATTCTATAGAAGGGCACGCATTTGGGCTGGTTGGTTCATGATTGCAAGAAAACGAAAACAGCACAGGACACAGGACAAGTAAGAGCACAGACACGGGCGCTGACTAACAACCATATGTGTTTATTGCAACAATCGTCGTGCATAAGAATGCCGCCACTATCGATACAAAATGAACAACAAAAAACTCAGCATGCGCAGAATCCAACTACACATCTTCAATTTAGCAATTCAGGTACGATATCTCCTTCGAAAGAAGGGAAATGGAGGGTAGGCTGACACATGCTTCTCCACTGCTACGGATATGATAGGCTTCTGATACAAGACGTGCGCGTTCATCTCGGTACTTGGACAAGAAAATCACATTTTTGAAAGATGGCTCGCAGCCGCGCTCATTGCAATGAATTGATAGTTGGCTATCAGTGGCCTTCTTTTTAACTTTATTCGCGTGCTCACCCATGCGTACATTAACATACCGGCCGGTTTGCCCAGTATAAAACTGGCCACAAGACAGGGGGATCTTGTACACAACAGAGTCACAACACTTTTTTTAGAAAGGCTGCCTGTGCTTCCTGCAACTTTTTGTGGCCATGGCCTCACGGTTGACCTGTCGACACATGTTACCTAGCTTGTTACGGGCAGAGAACACCAAACGAACTCCTGCTCCGCCGACTTCTTTTTTGGTTATGGGAAACCTTATGGACATACGGAATAACCGCGACCATTTTCCTTCAGTCGTCCTGGTGTTGTGCCACTTGCGGTTGCCTTTTCTTTAATCCCGTTACGAGACTTTCCGCAATGCTAGATAACAGCATTTCAGGGAAACCCGCGAGCTTCAACCGCGACACTTGTGAATCCAGGCTAGCCTGTACTTGGTGGCAACAAGACCTAACAAGTGCCGCCTTCATGCAGGCTTTCTCAATGCCGCGCTTCACAATCTTGGAGTGTGCCGATGAAAAGGGAAGGAGACCCTTGCGCGACCGAGGAGCATAGCGCCAACAAACATGGTTATCTGAGAACGTGAGTTCCACGTCTAGAAATCGGAGTTTGTCGTCTGACGGATTCTCCGTGGTCAAGTCAAAGGAACTTAATTCAGCGCGGAATACGTCAAGGATTAGGGCAGCCGCAGGCTGAGAGAACGGTTAGCAAGGTAAAAAACTAAATAGTCATCCACGTATCGCATCACCTTAACTGTGTTCGTCTGGCTGAGCTTCCTTGCTAGATTGCGGTCACAGCTGGCCAGTAAAATGTCACTTAAAACCGGGGCAATGCATGAGCCCGATGCACACTCCTTTTCTTTGTATAAAAACTTTATCGTGCTCTTCCTTGTCCTGTGTCCTGCGCTGTTTTCGTTTTCTTACGGCATTCTGTCTGACGATTCCGATGAACGGAGGTAGAGAACGTCAGAGCGATGAGATTTTGGTCGCTACCCAAACTATAACGTCCACTCTCATCCACATGTACTCTTGACAGGTGTGCCGCTAAACTTGGCGATGTAAGGATGTAGTCTATACAAGACCGACTTTTTCTGGCGCTCCATGTAGTCTCACCGCCGAGGGACAGAAAATACAGAGAATCCTATCTCATATACAAGTTCAATACTCTCCAGCCTACAGGCACAAACCTTTCAAAGGGAACCCTTGAGTCCATTAGATACGGTAGAGGGTTAACAAAGACAACAAAAGGTTGAGGTATGGGCAAGCTAACAATGTTTCTCCCAGAAAGTCTATTTTCAGTTGCGGAGCCCCCATCCAGTTCGACGAGAACAACAGCGTTAAACAGTGTACTTACTTTTTTTAACCACAAGCTTTGGATGAAATGTACTGTTGGCGCGGCGCAGGTGGTGTGGGGTGGAGAGTGGGACACATGCCATAGGAGCAACTTCTGTTCCGAGCGTGTTCCTTTTTTCATCCTGCTTTCTAGCACTGCGCACACAATGCATTTGCAAGACATGTACTAGGAACGGATTCTTTGGAAGCTTTCGCTCTTGCCATGTATATTAGTCACGCTAACACCTGTCACCCTAATACCCCTGCACCCAACCCCCCCCCCTTTTTTTTTTGTTCGCACGTGCTGCTCTTCTCCTCTCTTTCTGAGGATGGGGGAGAGTGTGCAAAGGCGTACATAAACGAACGCTGGAGAAGGCAGTTGCCGCCCTGACGAAGACAAGTCCGCTTGTCGAAACGTTGGCTCCCGCGACATTCCCTGCTCTAAACCGTCATCCACATGTGTTCCTTGCGTGAGCCCTCCAGTTTCTTCCAGTTGCCATCTATGCCGTTGCGCCACAAGACACCTATTGCTCCTCCTTTGCGGGAGCTAGGCTTCCTTTTGCATCCCGCCCATTGCCAATTTGGGTGCACCAGTGGCTCCTCTAGTCCGAGGAGGTGAGTCTCCGCGACTGCGTATAGTGCCATTCTCGGTCTCGAGCATCCGGTACAGCTCCTCCCATTTGCTATGTTTCCGCTCTCCATGAATATTGAGGAGGCTGACAAACGCACTGGCCTCTTTTTCGGCGGTGGCGGCGGCGACGCCTCTTCATTATGGCAAGTTTGGGAGCATGTGGTGCTAAGTGACCAGCTGCGGCCAGTGTAGAGCTACTTGCTGGCGAACCATGTCCCCCACCATGTGGAAGAGGTCGGGGTGCGCACGGGGCTGGGTGGTTGCCATGGGACCATGGATGGATGGATGGATATTAGGAGCGTCCCCTTTATAACGGGGCGGTGGCCGGGCCACCAAGCTCTAGCTTTATTTCTGTTTCGTTTACAACCATTTCTTTTCCCGAGTCACACATATTTTCACAACTAATTTTTTACTTCGTCTATTTATTTTATCTATTATTGTTCCTCTGTGATGAAACAATCTTACCCGAACTACCTTTCGCTTTTGTTTGCTCCATGCTTTTGCGCCACCAATGCTCTAAGCGCCTTTTACTTATATCTATCGCCGGCATGTTCAGATTTCCCCTGTTACTCCTGAAACCCATGGCCTCCTGTAGGGTAGTGTCCACGGCTACACCTGGGTGGACATCTGTACATTCAATCAAAATATGGTCTGTCGTTTCCCTAGCTTTTCCACAGGATGGGTGCTGCCCTCGTGTGGTATCCATGTCTGTGGAGCTGGGTGCGCCCTCGGCTGGTATGGCTGTGTGCTTTGGGTCGGCAGAGGCGCCATGTTCATCAAGTATATCGGCTGAGGGAGGTCCTGGATGTTGCCTCCGAACTCCCTGTGGGGCATGCTGCGAGTCACGATTTTCATCCCCTGAGGTTGCGGAGTTGCGGTTGGCGTTTCCGGGGCGGTGACATTTGGATCTGACTTCCCCCGAGGTGTGCGGTTGGGCTTGCCGCTGCTCTTTCGAGGCCTCTGTAGCCCTAAAAAATGGTGTATCTCTTGGGCTAGTATGGTTGTAACTTGGCGCGTTGTCATCATCATCATCATCAGCCTGTTTAGGTCCACTGCAGGACGAAGGCCTCTCCCAACGATTTCCAATCCACCCTATCCTGAGCGAGTTGATTCCACTTTATGCCCGCAAACTTTTTAATTTCATCGCTCCATCTAACCTTTTGCCTACCTCTGTTGCGTTTTCCCTCTCGTGGTATCCATTCCGTCGCTCTTACTGTCCACCTATTTATCCTTCCTCCTCATGACAAGTCCTGCCCAGGTCCACTTCTTTCTTTTAATTCACAAGATAATATCGGCTACTCCTGTCTGTTCTCTGATCCATTCCGCTCGTTTTTTATCTCTTAGCGTTACCCCTATCATTTTTATTTCCATTGCACGTTGCGTGCTCCTTAGTTTCTTCTCTAGTTTTCTCGTTATTCTCCATGTTTCTGCACCGTACGTTAGTACTGGGAGAATGCAGTGATTGAATACTTTCGCTTTAATGAGAGCGGTAAGTTTCCGGTCATGATTTCGTAATGCCTTCCGAATGCGCTCCAGCCCAGCCTTATTCTACGGAGAATTTCGTTTTCCTGGGTAGGAGTACCTGATATTAACTGTCCCAGATATACATATTCGTTTAAACATTGTAAGGGTTCATTGTTTATTTTAAATTCCTGTTCCTTAGCTAAGCTATTGAGCATAACTTTGGTCTTTTGCCTATTCATTTTTAATCCAATTTTAATGCTTTCCCTGTTTAGGTCATCAATCATGTTTTGTAATTCGCCACCATCATTGCTAAAGAGCACAATCTCGTCTGCAAATCTTAAATTGTTTAGATATTCTCCGTCTATTCGAATGCCCTTTTCTTCCCAGTCTAGACGTTTAAAGCCTTCCTCTAAACATGCAGTGAATAGCATCGGGGATATTGTATCTCCCTGTCTCACGCCTCTCCTGATCGGGATTTCTCTGCTTCTCTCATGTAGGAGTAGTGGGGCTGTGCAATCTTTGTATATGTTGTTTATGGTTTTCACGTATACGCCAGGTACCCCTTGTCGACGTAGAGCTTCTAGAACTGCTTGTATTTCTATGGAGTCAAATGCTTTCTCGTAGTCGATAAACGCCATATAAAGAGGTTTGTTATATTCCGCGTACTTTTCAATTACTAGGTTGATAGCGTGGCTGTGGTCCATTGTCGAGTAACCTTTCCTAAAACCAGCTTGTTCTCTCGGTTGATTAAAGTCGAGTGTTTCTCTTATACTCGTAGAAATTACCTTTGTAAATAGCTTGTATATTACTGGGAGTAGGCTGATTGGTCTGTAATTCTTTAAGTCCTTTATGTCACCTTTCTTGTGGATAAGGATTATATTAGCATTTTTCCAGCTGCGCGGTACGCTATATGTCTTGATACATTTCGTGAAGAGCGATGCAAGTTTTTCAAGTACAATATCTCCTCCGTCTTTGATCAAGTCGGCTGCTATACCATCGTCACCAGCTGCTTTACCGCGGGACATGCCTTTGGCAGCTTTTTTGACTTCGTCAGCGGTTATACATGGAATTTCGGTGTCGTCCTCTGGTTCTATTTCTATTAAGGTTGTATGGTCTGTCTGAGAGCTGTAGAGTTCCGAGAAGAAATCTTCTGCTACCTTTACTATTTCGGTGATACTGTTGATAACGTTACCTTGTTTATCTTTTAGCGCATGCATTTTGTTTTGTCCTAAGTGCAGTTTCCTTTTGACCGATTTAATGCTGGTGCCTTTTTCTACTGCTTTCTCTATTTCTCTCATGTTAAAATTTCTTACATCTCTCTGCCTGGTTTTACTGATCAATTTTGATAGTTCTGCGAATTCTATCTTACCTTTTGATGATGTTACTTTCATTTGTTGGCGTACTTCTATTAAGTCCTTGGTAGATTGGGACAGCTTACTTTTGCTTGCTTTGTTGTTTTACCCCCGACTTCTATCGCGCTTTCAAGGATTGTTTTCGTTATGGTTTTGTTTATTTCTTCTAAATCGTCACCGTTTTCGTCTAAGGCCTCGAACTTGTTGCTTAGGGCGACTTTAAATTCTTCGTCCTTCGCTCTTATTATCTCTACATTACATTTTTTTCCAGTAAATAATTTAGTTCTTGATTTCTTTAGGTCTTTGCCCTTACTAGTCTGTGATCGCTGCATTTTATCTTCCCCACTACTTCTGTGTCTTGAATTATACCTGGTTGTTCGCACATTATAAAGTCAATTTCATTCTTTGTTTAACCGTTAGGGCTTTTCCACGTCCACTTCCTATTCTTGTGTTTCTTGAAGAACGTATTCATTATTCGAAGCTGGTTCCTTTCGGCAAATTGTACTAGCATTTCCCCACGGTTATTCCTACGGCCGACGCCGTAGTTGCCAATCGCCTGCTCTCCACTTTGTTTTGTCCCTACTTTTGCGCTGAAATCCCCCATGACTACTGTGTATTGCGTCCGTACTTTCTTTATTGCTAATTCGATATCCTCGTAGAATTCCTCTACTTGTTCATCGTCTAGCTCGTTGTTGGCGCATATCCCTGGATTATCCGAACTTTATACCGCTTATTTAGTTTTATTACGACGGATGCTACCCTTTCGTTAATGCTGTAGAATTCATCTACGTTGCCCGCTATATTTTTGTGGATTAGAAACCCAACGCCGTAATCTCTCTTTTCGGGTAATCCTCTATAGCAGAGGACGTGTCCATTGTTTAAGACTATGTAAGCTTCACCTGCTCTCCTAACTTCGCTATGGCCAATGACGTCCCAATTAACTCCCTCTAGTTCCTCGAGTAATTCCGCTAATCTAGCTTCGCTTCAGAGGGATCTTGCATTGAACGTTCCAATGTTTAGATTCCAGTGGCGGCCTGTCCGGGTCCAGTGATTGTTACTGCCTTCTGCTGCTTCACAGAGCTGACCGCCGCCGTGGACAGATGTGCTGCAGCTGCTGGACACTGAGGGCGAGGGTTTAATTGTAGACATCGTGTGGGAGGTGGTGGCCAAGTACTTCACCAGGGAGGCCAATTCCTGTTCTGGTGTAGGAGCGAGTTGTAAACGGCACTTCAACGACTGAAAGCCTTTCAGGTATCCAACCGTCGCCAGGTCCCCCTACCGACGTAATCTCGAGCTTATGACAACCATCCTTGAAAAAAAAAAGGGGGGGGGGGGGGGGTTAGGCGTCGAACCTGTGACCCTTGGCGGTCTCAGTGGCGGCGGTTCCGTATCGTTAAACGTACATGCTTACAAAGCATTTCATGCGCGATAACTTCTATGCGCGTTACTATTTTGTACAGTATTTCGTCTCAAAATGTCCGCGACTATCTAGTTTTGCTACATCCAGGACGTCATGGTTAGTAAAATTGCTCTGACAGGTAGATCGACGCGCGTGGAAAATCGTGTTTAAGCGAGCCGTTTTAACTGCTCCGTTGTAGCTAATCAGGTATGTTTTCGCGTGCCGCATTCCGTGCGTAGCCCGAACGTTGTAGTAGAAGTTAGGGTAAAAGAAATTATTGAGACCTTCCACGTGGATAAAACATAAGTTCTTTTTAATTTTTTTTTTGCGACGTACGTGAACGGAAAAACAAAGCAAATTGCTGGTTGTAAGTCGCGGTTTCATGATGTGCAATGAGTAATGAAATTATAATTTCCTATGCCGGAATGGACGTGCGAAGACAAAATGGAAATATATAGGCATCAGGGAGGTAGCAGTCACACAGATACATACACACATATCTATATACAGCGGCACATCCACGCAAACATACACCCCAGGAAAAACACGCAAACTATCTATTGTGGTGGTGAAGGCATATTATCGTGTACATTCCTTATAGGAAGTGGATTCAGAGTGTTAAATTCGTCCGAATTTCTTCGGCCAGCTAAAAGATTTGTGTAAAGGTTAGCAGTGTACGGCTTGTCTTAAGGCAAGGAGGAATCAAGGAGTAATTTATATTCCTTATTGCGCTTGCAATGTTAATTTCGGCATGAATCTATCTATCGAGCTATCTATCTAGCTATCTTCTCCGTCTGTTTCTTACGAGTTGCTATTATCGGAGACCGTCGGTTGGTTATGTCCAGCGTCGCATGCATGGGTTTCCTGTCTGTGCGGAATACTATGAGAATATGAGAATATGTAGTCGTGCTAGTAGCTAACACATTTTACTATCTATTATAAGAAAAACGGTTTGTTTAGCTGCTCACCGAATTATCGTCGGCGCGTTGGGCTGGGCGCGGTTGTATTCTTGTGGTAGCTCACACGTGCATCATTGATCGTTTGCAACTGCTGACAGGTAATGGATACCGCCCAGGGCTAGTCGCTTATCGCCTGCCAACATGTCGGATAGGTCAACAAATGTCGCCTTTAGAGCTCCACACAACTTCCTAAGCTCGGTGTGGAGGAGCATTGCTTCTGCCTGTATTTTTTTGCCTCTAGTAGCCACTTCAGGGGCGGAGCATATCACCAGCCTCTGTGTAGATGGGGCCACACTCTCCCGTATAACCTGTGCAATAGCTCCTGGCTGGGATCCATTAAGCATATCTTGTATTCCAGCGTGTATGACCACCAGTCCTGCTCCATGACTCTTTCTGTCATTGTGTCGTCGGAGCAGATGCTGCAGCCTGTCTGCCGTCGCCTTGCGTTCGAACTTTTCCTCCACATGCACACTATTGTCCCATATTCGTCGGAGTGCGCCCGCGATACGGGGTACATTGGCATCACCGATAATTAGAATCTCGGGTGCAGAGTCTGGCGCGGCTTTTTTCCTCTCCTGTCGTCTTGCTTTCTGGGTGTTAGTATTAGGTCGGCCATTAGCTGCGGCTCCATTGCTTTCGGCTTCTGTCCTCTGCCCTTTCTTCCCAGCCTTTTCAGTAGTGCTTGCTTCGCCGGCTTGTTCCTTGCTTCCACTCGCAGACTCAGTAGCGCGGCCGGCGATGTAGTCGCTCGGTACAGCATTTTCTTTACCATGCAGGGTCGTTTTTGGAGCGCTACCCCGTTGCCGTTGCCGCTAGTCCTAGCGCCATCTTCTGAGGGACCCGGTCCGTGCAACTGTTTATTTTCCAAGCATAGCCCCATGCAGTGGCGCACCGACGGGGGGAGGGGGGGGGGAGTTCGGGGGTTGTAACCCCCGTGAGGCCGACCTAACCCCCCTCCCACTCCGTAATTGCTCCTATGTCCCAGAAGAATGTGGCGCTAATGTCTCTGCAAAACGCCGAAAAAATAATAAAAATAATCATCATCATTGATGTTACTATTATTTGGCATTTTATTTACTTTGTTTACACACGCAACAACTGTGTAATCGCATGTCCCGCCCTTCGTGAAAAGTTGAACCCCCCCCCCCTGGCAGAGATCCGGGTGCACTGCTGGCCCCATGCAACATCACTTTCCCCCCAAAATACAGAGCGTCCTCGCTCACCTTTAAACAATAACTAATAGTAAACAAAGTCTTCTTTCCAAGGCCTTTTGCACAGTCGACGCATCCTAGTGTTCATTTCGTCGTCCGCTCAGGTGTTGCGATGTCCGCAGCGTCGAAAAATTCGTCATCGCTGTCTGTGGCACTTTCACTCACTGGCACTGGTAACCGGCACTCGCGCACTAGTTTGGTAACATTTGCGTTGTCACTGATTTGGTCTGATGTTTTTACTCCCGACGCTGCAGCACTATCACTGTGAAACACTGGCACTGATGATTGGTGTGCACCCACGGGATCGGCTGTTTGTTTACGCACTCCTGGTACGGTATCACCATCACTGTCAAACACTGGCATTGACTGGTAGTGTATACCAACGGGGTCGGCTGTTCTTGTATCGTCGCTGGGTTGGTCCGCTGAGACATCACACGCTACCATGTTTCCGTCGTTTTCGATGGCTGTTTGGAGGGGTTTGTTGTGGCGTCGTCTGCGATTTCGCGCGTGATGTACGGCTTCATCCGTTCAACGTTCACTATTTCCCGTCGCCCTCGCCGAGTTTCCACCTCCCAGTCATTTGTCGAAGTTTGCCTTACTACACGGAAAGGCCCATGAAATGGGTGGACGAACTTGGTTGTCTTTCCACGCCTTGAGCTTGGCATTCTTATGTGAACGAGGTCTCCAGGGGAGAAGTTCTGTGTGCGTCGCTTTATGTCGTAGCGTTCCTTACTTTTTTCGTTACTTTGGAGCTCACGCTTGGTGACGTCGTCTGACCTCTTCCTATCGCGCTGCTACGCTTGCGTTTGAAGCCGTCTGTACTTCACAATCCCCGAGTCCGAAGGTCGCGTCAATGGGCAATGTAGGTTCTTTTCCGTAGAGGAGGGAGAAGGTAGAATAACCTGTCATCTTATGTACTGATGAGTTGTAGGCGAAGAGCACGTACTGAAGGAAGTGATCCCAATCCCGGTGGTGTGATGACACATATTTGCTAATTATGACGGCCAACGTGCGGTTGAATCTCTCGCAGAGGCCATTGGTTTTCGGATGGTAGGCCGTCGTGCGTGCATGGTTGGTAGACATCAGCCGGAATAACTATTCCATCATATCCGCAGTGAAATGGCGGCCCCGATCCGTGATGACGCGTTCAGGGGCACCATGGCGAAGTACGACCGCCGCCTTATTCGAGAACCAAACTTAACTTATCGCGATAAGGTTACTTTTGTAAGGAGAACTTAAAAGAGTACTGACACGATTTTGCGGCGGCTCAAAGCATACATTTTTCGTTTTCTAGTCATCTATTGTTAACGCCCTCCGCACGCGGAAGCCAGGAAACACGTACAAAATATTTTAATTCGGTTTTAAAGTTTTCGTCGAACAGCACCGCAGGTCAGCCCCAGCGCAATGGACACTGCGATGACGTATGAGGACGGTGTATCAAAAATCGCTGAAATCGCTGTCAGAGTCGCTGGACGACCGTGATATTGTCGTTGTTTGCGTGCCCCACGTGTAACTAACGACAGACGACAAAGTTGCAGCGACGCTATTACGAATTGCTGTCCCTACGTGACTTAGACGTACGTCCGACTCTGTTGACACCTCACTAGGAAACCGCCCCCTCGAAATCGAAACCGAAAGTGGGCTTTTAAAGGAGCAGTGTTAAAAATATATTCATTGCGTTGCCAGGCGCCATGATACTCTTTTTGGGGTTCTCCACGGCAGTGCTTTCACTTACAGCAACAATACGAGATTGTCAAAAATTCGTGTCAGTACTCCTTTAAGTTCAAGTTTAAGAAAAAGTAAAGGGGCTTTCCGAAACCCACCTTACAAGATTTTAAGGCGGCCTTATGAAATGCGATCTTGTCCGAGTAATACTCCTGACAGACGGGGCGAAAGTAAAGTCCTTTGTAGTGAACCCTTTTTTCCACTCTAAAGGACCTTCTGTAGAAAGTAGTTGCGCCGATGCCACACGGAAGCACGTGAACTTCTTTAGGTGGTTCCTAAGACGAACGTCACAAGAAAATGGCGCTGCTTGTTAAAGCAGCAAGATAGTGAACATTTATAAAATGTTCCGCATTTCATTACCTTTACCGATTGTGGATTGTAAAAATATCGTTTTTATTGCTGATGACTTATAATGTTGATTGTTCGTTTCAAGCCACGACGACAAAGTTGATGACTGCCGGAATCCCGCATGGCGGCGATGTGAGCGTTCGAGAGTTCGGTAAAAATAAATCTTTGCGGCCCGACAAATCTCATTACACGGCTAAAAGCTAAATCTTATACGCAAAGCAAGAAAATACTTGCGGGGTGTTGTAATTTTGTGAAAAGTTCTCTCCCGTTTACGGGCCGTGTACGCTGTCGGCGAGGGTACGCCTTTACGCTCGAAAAGTAGATCGCCAATCTACCTTTCTGCAAAGGAACTTTGCCGGGAAGGAGATACCCCTTTGTAGTGTGTCACTGGGCATGAACGCCTTTCAGGTAGATGTGCCCTTACCTAAAGTACTTTAGCATGCCCGTGTGACATGGGAGCGAGGCTAAGCGCATTTTTTGTGTTTTTTTAAGCAGGCTCACAGCTGCACTCGACAATGAAAAAAATACACGCATATCCACGGAGTGGATGATGATGAGTGGGCGAAGCTCCGGATGTTCATCGATAAAAACCGTGAATCTTCCGTGAATCTTGCCCAGTACATCATCAAAGACGTGACAAACACTGTGTGTTGCCATCTAGCGCTCTCCTATCACACTAGAGCACGCAGCGAGCGCCTCCGCGTCATCTGTTGATCAATTCACGTACTAGCTAAGCAGCACCGCAGCGCTCGGACGGACGGACAGGCAGACAGACAGACGGACGGACGGACTTTCATGCTACGCGTTCCCATACATCTGAATGAAGCGAGCACCGCGGCGCCATCACGCCATCTAGTGCGCACTTCATAAAACTAGAGCTGGCTACTGATGTGACCGTGCAAATGAGAGGCGGCCTCCAGGCTCCGGTGACGAGGGACATCAGAGAAGCTTTTATTCTACATCAGAGGGCCCAGACGCACCACCACCCGTGGGCCAGAAGTCGGAAAACCAAAGAACGCCGAGCACTCCCGACACCCTCCTTTTTATAGCTTGTCGGGAACGCGCCACCTGTCCCGCGTCCGTCGCTGGACGCAGACTGCGTCCGACAGCAACGCGATGAGCGCTCCAAGCAACGCACAGGAGAGCGTTCGCGCCCATGCGGAACGCCGACCGCGCAAGACCGGGACGCCGCCGTGCGTCCCTTGCCGGTTATAACAGCCCGTCCGCCGCCCGAAGAGGTCACGTAAGGGCTGCAGTGGCGCTGCTCCCTGAAGTGGCCGTTGTGCGTCCCCGTAGGCGTCACACTGATGATCCACCACACCACATATAAGCACGCACACCACACCACAGAGAAGAAGCACGCACATCCAGTCTTACGGTGGCACACCTTCGCTTACGACGATTCAGCACACCACCACCCACTCGGTCTCACGGGACCATCCACAACTGCAAGTCCCGCTCGCCACTACCCATTGGTCCCTTGGTTGAAGGTGGCACGAAGCGCTGCACGGACCGCAGTGTCTAGTTCGTGAAGTTCCTCTTGCCATAATGTAGACCGTGTAGGCCTAGCTGTGCTCCTCTCCTGCCTGACTTTAGGGGGAAGTGCGCTCCCATACCAGACACCCACACTGAGAACACCCAGCTCTCCCGAGATTCACCAGGTGCATTTACTCCAAGGCTCCTTACTTAAAGACAGAAGTTTGCACTATGGTGATGGCCAAGCAAACTCTAAGCAAAACAATAATAAAAACCTACGCACACACACACAAAGCTAAATAGCTGCACTTCAGCCCGCCATAAGACTGAAAAGATATTTCACTTTACTGCGTTTCCTTTAGCTGGTATCTTTGGAAATCCTCTGCTGAAGCCATAGGCGTTAGCGTTCTCTTCCTTTGCGGTATTTGATCTCAAATCTATGCTCCTGTAACGCTAAACTCCACCGCAACAGCCTTCCATTTCTCAACGACATGCTACGCAGCCATGTCAAGGGACAATGATCTGTGACCACGATGTGGGATCCATTCAGGTAGCATTGTAGTTTCTGTATTGCCCAAACGAGGCGCGCACACTCTTTTTCGGATGCACTGTAGGCCTGCTCACGAATTTTGAGTTTTCTGCTCACAAATTCCCCGGGGTGTTCGTTTCCATCAGCGTCGTTTAGACTAAGCACGTCTCCCGTTCCCCTATCGCTAGCATCACACTGCAGTACAAACGGGCGATCAAAATCAGGCGCCTTCAACACAGGCCGACCGGCATTGACTTCGCTCAGTTGAATAGCCTCGGGAAACTTTATGGCTGGAAAGACCATTGTCAAAAGGTACTTATAGCGTGATTTAATCACGGGGAGAGGCCCTTACTACATCTACGGGAAGTTTGAAAGGCTCTGTGATTAGCGGCACCAACTCGATGGGTGCTTTCCGCATTAGAGTATCCTCGTCGACATTGAGGAGATCAAGTGAACTTTCAGAATGTGGTAGCACGATACGGGGAAATGCCGGTTCCACTACGTCGCATGCAGGCTCTTTTGCTGATAACGGTATAGGAGCGTCTGTAGTGCTACTATCGCCCAGTGTCACTGGTGCTACATACCTACTTCCGTCCTCACCCGCACTAGTGGATGCTTGCTCACAGGGATCCACTGCTCGTGGCTGCTCACCTTCGCCAGCCCTCTCAGCAGCGAGCTCGCGTGCCTTGGAACGGGTAATGGCCTATACTACGAATTCCCCGAAGCTGAGACCTCTCTTTTTCAGAAGCATATCAGACTTGTTCGAAAAAAGGTACGGGTACTGTTTCGGTAGATTCGGAGATACTGCCGCCTCAGTCTCCAGTACTCCAAACGTACCCTCAATCGTGACCTTCGCGATAGGCAGGCAAATGCTGTTCTTCTGTGCTACCTGCCTTATCCACGCACACTCACCCGTGAAATGTGTAGCTTCCACGTAATCAGGATGAACAATGTCCATTGTCGCCCCAGAGTCACGAAGGACCTTGCAATCTTTGCCGTTTACGACTGAGTCTCGAAGGTACGGTCTCAAGAGCTGCATATTTTCATCGTCACTACCCGTAACTGAAAATACTACTTTCGGTTTCCTACAACCAGCCGCTATGTGTCCTGGCTCTTGGCACCGGAAACACAGCAGTGGCTTTTTTGATTCAAAGTTCTTTTCTTTCTCCGAGTTTTCCTTTGCTTCGTTCTCGGTCGCATTCTTTACGGTGAAGGGGCCTTTACGTTCAGGGCGATCTTTTAGCGGCTGTTTGCTGAATGGGCGAACACGGGCTTTCTCTGACTGGCGACGGACTGTGTACTCATCAGCTAGCTCAGCCGCACGTTCAATGTTTCTCTCCCCTGGTCTATCCTGAATCCATAGCCGCATTTCCTCATCTATGGACCCATAAAACTGTTCAAGGCAGATCAAATCCACGACCTTGTCCCGATCCTCGTAGACGCCCTCTCCCTTGAGCCACTCTACCAAGTCGGCCTTCAAGTTGAACGCGAACTCCTGAAATGTTTCGCTCGTAGTCTTTTGAGCGTCCCTAAACCGGCGGCGATACGCTTCTGCAGAAAGCCGGAATTTCTTTAGGAGCGCCGCTTTGATCTTGTTGTAATCATCTGCGTCTGTTTCTGGCAAACGCGCAAGAGTGTCCGCTGCCTCGCAGGGCAATACCGTTAGGAGCTTTTGAGGCCACGTGGCACGATCAAATGCTACCCTCGCGCAAGTTCGTTCGAAATTTACGAGGAACAATGCAATGTCCTCACTCGTCTTGTAAGGCTGCAAGAGGTCCCTCATGCTCAGTCGTGCGTCTGCCTGAATCTCTGCATTTTCTTCTCTCACACTACTAGCGCATTTCGCCTCGACAATCTGAAGCTGAAGCCGCAAGCGCTCAATCTCCCTTATTTGGATTTCCGCTTCTTCTTTACGCCTGACAGTCTCTCTTTCTTTGTCTTCGCTTTCCCTTTTCATCCTTTCCTGAATAAGCTCCCAGCACTCGGACAGCTCCTCCTCATCGGCGCCGGAATCCTCAATGGCCTGTATTAAAAGAGGCTTCCTACGTAACGTCGCTACCTCGATCCCCATCTCCTCGCACAGCATCACTAAATCCGGTTTCCTCAGTTTGCCCAAATCCATGGCCACCCTGTGCAGACTTCCGTAGCTCAAGCTGCCGTGAAGGTACCCTAATAAACATCAACCTTCACAAAGCAGCAACCAATCTACCCCTTTGGATAAACGTTACCACCTATCCAAAACACCTGATAGAACCCCTACGGAAAGCAAGCACTCAACAGCGCCGGTAGCCGCAAAGAGCAGAACTATCCCGCCGCTGCCAACCAGTTGATGTGACCGTGCAAATGAGAGGCGGCCTCCAGGCTCCGGTGACGAGGGACATCAGAGAAGCTTTTATTCTACATCAGAGGGCCCAGACGCACCACCACCCGTGGGCCAGAAGTCGGAAAACCAAACAACGCCGAGCACTCCCGACACCCTCCTTTTTATAGCTTGTCGGGAACGCGCCACCTGTCCCGCGTCCGTCGCTGGACGCAGACTGCGTCCGACAGCAACGCGATGAGCGCTCCAAGCAACGCACAGGAACAGGAGAGCGTTCGCGCCCATGCGGAACGCCGACCGCGCAAGACCGGGACGCCGCCGTGCGTCCCTTGCACTGGGCATGAACGCCTTTCAGGTAGATGTGCCCTTACCTAAAGTACTTTAGCATGCCCGTGTGACATGGGAGCGAGGCCAAGCGCATTTTTTGTTTTTTTTAAGCAGGCTCACAGCTGCACTGGACAATGAAAAAAATCCACGCATATCCACGGAGTGGATGATGATGAGTGGGCGAAGCTCCGGATGTTCATCGATAAAAACCGTGAATCTTCCGTGAATCTTGCCCAGTACATCATCAAAGACGTGACAAACACTCTGTGTTGCCATCTAGCGCTCTCCTATCACACTAGAGCACCCAGCGAGCGCCTCCGCGTCATCTGTTGATCAATTCACGTACTAGCTAAGCAGCACCGCAGCGCTCGGACGGACGGACAGACAGACAGACAGACAGACAGACAGACAGACGGACTTTCACGCTACGCGTTCCCATACATCTGAATGAAGCGAGCACCGCGGCGCCATCACGCCATCTAGTGCGCACTTCATAAAACTAGAGCTGGCTACATACATACTACTACTACAGAGGAGGGAACGACCCGCACCTTAAGGAGCTTCACCCCTAAAAGGAAGGGAGCAAGGGTTGTAGAGGGGGTCATTCGGGGGGGTCGGACTGGTCGAGCTGGCATATCTCGTCAACGCAGTTTCCCGGAGTCTCGGCAATGTACGTGCGTTTGCGAGTGACCATGTGCTTGTATCTCCACTCCGCGTGTGCGGAGAACACCGAGGTGTGAACGCTGTATTCCTGTGTATACGTGTTTGTGTCGGCACTGCAGTGTGGTCCTATGCAGGCAACTGCAAAATAGCGATGTGTTTGCGACGACGAAGTAGACCAACGGGCAGTGTGTGCTAAACGAACTGTGCGCAGTGCGTGAACGAAGTCTGTTGCGGATATCTCTTTCTAGTGTGGGCGTTTATTAAGCGCGTCTTCATCATCTGTATTTTATCATCATCACCATGCGTTCTGCGTATCTTCTTCATCGCTGGTGTGTGATCATCATCATAGTGTTTTTGCGCTCAGCGCGTTGGCATCATCGAGCGACCTGCCCAGCTACTCAGAATAAAGCGTCGTCCAAACCGAGGCCTCATACGTGGTGGAGGTGAATCTACGATCCCCTGTCCTCTACTCCCAAAGTCTTCTCGCTGGAGCTTCGTTCCGGTCGCCGCTTGCGCCCGCTGTCAGCCACTATGTCGCAGGACCAACAGTCCGGCGCCTTTCCGGCCGCCGCCCCGCGATCGCAAGCCCTTCCCTCCTTGATTATCAGCAGCCACCACCGCGACCCCCATCTCTTCGCTGGTATGCGAGGCGAGGATGTGGAAGACTGGCTCGACGATTACGAGAGAGTCAGTTCCGCAAATCGGTGGGACAACCCTCTCAAGCTCGGCCACGTCTCCTTCTACCTCACAGGTGTGGCGAAGACGTGGTTTTACAACCACGAGGTTGATTTCACTGACTGGGACCGCTTCAAACAGCAGCTTCGCCAGGTGTTCGGCACACCGGCCGTCCGGTCGACTCTGGCCAAGAAGAGTCTCGAAGCTCGCAAGCAACACCTGGGTGAGTCCTATACATCATACATCGAGGATGTCCTTGCGCTCTGCCGACGTGTCAATTCCTCCATGTCGGAGTCGGACAGGGTGCGCCACATCCTAAAGGGCATTGGACCCGTCGCCTTCAATTCCCTCGCCGCCAAGAATCCGACTACCGTCGCTGACGTCGTTACCACTTGTCAGCGCCTCGACGAGCTGGAGTCTGTTCGCCTACTGCCTGACATCGACGAAGTTCGTCCTGCAGTAGACCAGGACCTGCGGGCACTCATACGCACGCTCATACGCGAAGAGCTGCACGCGATGGGCTTGCAGTCGCCTTCCGCGTTTCCAACTCAGCCTTGCGGTGTCTCATTGCGTGACGTAATCCGAGAAGAACTGGCGTCTTTGACGAGCTCTGCGCAAGTGCACACCCCCGTCAACCACGCACTACCAACGTACGCGCAAATCGCTGCCAAGCCTCTTGGCAACGCCACTTCTGCGTTGCCAATCACAACTTACCCGCCGGTTGCTACTGCACCCCCTGTCACCCTTCAGACCATGCCGCCTGAAAGTTCATCGGCCCATGTGACCGCGCTATCTCATAGTACGCCCCAACCTGTTTACACCATGCCGTGGCGTCCACCTCGGCCTACATGCTATTACTGCGGCTATCGTGGACACATTTCACGTTTTTGTCGCAAACGCCAGCTGCACGAACGTCGTGGCTACGATACTGGTGAGCGTGATTTTCCTACTGTCGCCAACGCGCCTTATTACCAAGGCCGGCGTTATTATTCACCTCCGCGCCGCTCTCCATCTCCACCCGCTTCTAATGAAACACCAGGCACAGGTTACCGTCCGTCCAGACGCCGATCACCGTCGCCCTTCCGCCGGTCTTCGTCGCCACTTCGGCCGGCCAGACTCGCTTCTAACGTCACTTCGGAAAACTAGTCGATGCAGTTTTCGGAGGAAGAACTGCATGCACGAACTGGACTGAAATTCCTCCGATGCGCCCGGCCAACATGATTTCTGTATTTGTCGAAGGGGTGCACGTCGATGCTTTGTTGGACACTGGTGCGACATTTTCTGTCATTCAGGCTGATTTGTGTTTCCGTCTCAAGAAAGTTATGACGCCTTACAATGGTCCCACGTTGGTTGCGGCCCAAGGGTGCCCTATTCGGCCTTTGGCTATGTGTACAGCGCGCGTACTCATCACCGACATCGTTCATCATATAGAATTAGCTGTGCTGTCCGAGTGCTCCCACCAACTAATTTTGGGATGGGATTTTCTCTCCTCTGCGTCTGCCGACATTTGTTGTGGACAGCGTGTGGTACACCTCAGTGAAACCGACCACATGCTTGGCGAAGAACTCCACAAGCCCTCCCGCCTGACCGCAGCCCAGGATACGGAACTAACCCCCGGACGACACCACATTGTTGCCCTCAAGTCCATTGACATCGACCATGGCGATGTCTTGGTGTTCCCGTCCACCTACTGCATTAGTAAAGGCATAACATTTTCGCCAGGTGTTCTTCGGTTCCACCGCGGATCTGCCCTAGTCACTGTTACCAACGAAACCCCAGAGAAAGTTCTGCTTCCGCAAGACACAACAGTAGCGCTCGTTACCGATATGGAGCCTGTATACGCCTTGCCGCTTCGACCAGTCTCTCCTGGGGACCCTTCTCCTGACGAATATTCTTCTGCCACTGCCCTCAAAGCGATCGTCAGCACTGATCTGACAGCTGCGCAGACGCAACAGTTGCTTGATTTGTTAAAAAAGCACGCTAATTCTTTCGACGTCTACTCCACAACACTGGGCCAAACTACCGTCGCCGAGCACCGCATTATAACAGATGACACATGTATCGTGCGCCGCCGCCCGTACCGTGTCTCTCTAGCCGAGCGGAAAATCATTGAAGACAACGTCGGCGACATGTTGAAACGCAAGATAATTCGTCCTTCTTCCAGTTCGTGGTCGTCTCCTGTTGTTTTGGTGCGCAAGAAAGACGGTTCCGTGCGCTTTTGCGTCGATTATCGGGCGCTCAATAAGATCACTCGAAAGGACGTATATCCCATGCCGCGCATTGATGACGCCCTTGATTCTCTCCAAGGCGCGGAATACTGTAATTGTTTTCTAATTAAATGCGTATGGTTTTCCATTTACCGCGTGGATTATACCGGCTCATTTTGGTAGCCCTTCGTGCTTGGTGCGTGTACTTTTCTTCCGTCCCGCTGGGCTCTGTTCCCGCTACTCGCTGCTGTCGCTTGATTCCTTTTTCAGTAAAACTTCACTTTAGTAAAACCACGTTTTCTTGACAGTGATCCCTGATGTATGCTAGCTCCGCTGACGTACCATGTTCCGCTGTTTCGGTGAACTAGGGCACATGCGATCGCGTACACTTTCCTTCGATGCTCTGCTGCAATAGCCGTTATCCACGCATAAATGACTTGTTGCGCACCGTTTACAAAATGAAGAGTCTCGCTGAAGCGTTTGTAGCCTTCTTGGATAAGGAGCCGCCAAGGTACCTCCGCGACCGTCGGTGTCCTTTCGCAGGGATAGCATGAAGCTTGAGCACGGCACTTGTTGTGGAGCGGAAGCGGAGAACCCATGCTTGTCGCAAATCTCCATGGGATTTAGGCTATCTCTGACGATATGCCGCGACACTCGCACTTGCGCATGTGCTGCCCGTAGCTCGATAATTCATGCCGGTCCACATATTAAACCAATTCCGCAACGTTGTCATCCATGCCTGCCATTTTGCTTGCTTACAAGTGAGCGTCAAGGCATCGGGGGCTACAAGGAAGCTTAAGGAAGGCGATAAGTACAAGAAAAGTTCAGATTTAAAGGGCCACTAAACAGGCTCCTACTTTTTTTCAAAGCCGCCCAAACAAGCTAACTCAATCATAGAGAAGGTTGCGGCGATCACATTCTGCGAATATGACAGCGCTGCGCGCCACACAGACGTCGTATTTCAAAAAACAATTCGCGCGCTTCTTTCCGGCGACTGACCAGTCGCGCTCGCATCCTAGGTGTCGTCATGTCGTACCGCGAACAACTTTGCGTAGTCGTATCTCGTTGATTGGTCGAAACGTCTATTGTCAGATCCCCTGGCCATCCCACCGGCGTGAGCGCAGGAGCAACCCAACGTTTCTAGAACGGGAGCAACCGGTTCCGCAGCGCAAGCGTCAATGACGTCAAATGATCACGTCAGGTCACGTGTCAAAAGTGGGCGGAGTCTCGACGGCGCGCCGCCCCTACCCTCTCCTCAGCAGAGAAGGGTGGGGAGGCCGACCGAGAAAACGAAACCGGCGCAAGCGGTCACTTAAACCCGTGTAACTTCTCTATTATTGCACCTATTCGCAAAATTCTTGCGGGAGCATGTTCACACCGCACAGGAGCGCAGTTATATCTTTAAAGCAAATTTTGGACCTCGGGGTTGTTTAGGGGCCCTTTAAGTATAAGGTTGGTTCTTGAAACGCGTTAAGGGTCACTTTAAGGTTACGGGCTACTTAAGTCACAAGCATAAGGATAATTTTGGTTTCAGAATACGGCGGTAAGAAGGCATTTGCAGCTGAATCTGCTGTCGCCTCGCGTGTCGCTACTGTCTCCGCCCACTTTGTGTAGTAGTCTATCATCACCACAATATACTTGTTGCCGTCCTCAGACTCTGTAAGTGGGCCGAAAAAGTCCATGCCGATTTGATGGAAAGGATAGAGCGTTGGCTCCAGAGGTTGTAGTTCTCCTGCAGGTTTTGTATTTGGTACGTTCCTTGATTGGCAGTCGGGGCACGATTGAACATATATTGTGTGATCTCCGTGAACATTTTCGGCCAGAAGTACTGCTGTCTGATTTTCTTCAGAGCTCTCCCACTTCCGAGATGACCGGCCGCGATGTCGTCGTGACAGCTTCTCAATATCTCGGGACGCAGTGTGCGAGTGACTGCCAACGCTGGTCGTTCTTCCGCAATGCCCTTGGCTCGTCGGTACGAGGCGGAATGGCCTTGACATTCTTCTAATCCTCTTGGCGACGGGTTGTTCTGGCTTCCGAAGGTAGCTAATTACTGGTCGTAAGTAGGGATCTTCGCTTTGGAGCTTTGCAGTATCCTCTCGAGATACCATAAGGAGGGGCAGCTCCTCTTCCTCGGCTGGTGCCGAGTCACAAGGTAGTCGGGAAAGCGTATCGGCGTTCATGTTCTTGAGGCCTGGGCGGTGCTTCAGTGTGATGCCAAATTCTTGTAACAACAGGCTCCAGCGTACAAGTCTACCATGGGGGTTTTTAGTTGTCATCAGCCACGCGAGACTGGCTTGATCCGTGATGACTGTAATCGGAGTGCCGAATATGTATGGTGGAAACTGTTTCGTTGCGTAGACGACCACTAAGAATCCTTGTTCGGTCATGCTGTAATTTAATTCTGCTTTGTTCAAGTGCCGGCTTGCGTACCCGACAACATACTCTGCCCCACCATCCCTTTGCACCAGCCCGGCAGCGATCCCATAGCCGCAGGCGTCTGTGTGGATTTCAATGGGTAGGTCAGGACTGAACAATCGGAGCACCGGGTCGCTGGTCAGGCGACTCTTAAGGGTGTCGAAGGACTCCTGACATGCCTGTCTCCGGGAGCATTTGATACCTGATTTGGTCGTTGAGTGGTCGCGCAATGCGTGCGAAGTCCTTCATAAACCGCCGATAGTAACCGCAGAGGCGCAGTTACTATAGCGCACCTTCTTGCGGTTCGATGGAGCCCTCGTATCCTGAACGGCGCGGATATTCTCAGGGTCGGGGCGGATAGTACAGCCGTCAATGATATGTCCAATGTACCGAATGCTGCTGCAGCCAACGTGGCATTTGCGCTCGGTTTCAGACGCAGCCCTGCCTTTTCGACAGCCTGGAGAATCTGTCGTAGTTCTCGCAGGTGTTCTTCCGCTGTTCTTGAAAAAACCACGATATCGTCCAAATAAGCGAGGCATTTTCCAGAGCTGACTCGCCAGTACTTTGTCTATCGTGCGTTGAAACGTTGCGGGCACGTTGCACAAGCCAAATGGTACGACATTGATTTCGTACAAGCCAGATCCTGATGCAAAGGCAGTTTTCTCTCTGTCCCGCTCCCGAATGGGGATTTGCAAATACCCCGAGGCCAAATCAAGTGTCGTGAAGAATTTGGATCCCTGTAACCTATCCATTATGTCATCCATACGTGGCAGCGGGTGTACATCCTTCTTTGTGGCTGAGTTCAATCTGTGGAAATCGACGCAGAATCTCCCCATCGCGTTTGCGTACCAATATTACCGGCGATGACCATGCACTTGTAGAAGCACGGATAACATCCTTTTTTAGCATCTCTGAAACCTGGTCTTCAATGACCTGGCGCTCTATACCAGCGAGCGGCGACAGGGATTCTGCGGAACTGGCCGAGATGTCCCAGTGTTGATACTGTGCTCAGCCATGTCTGTCTTTCCAATCGGATTAGGAGCTCCCGAAAATATGTGGTCGTATTCCGTCAGCAAGGCTCGGATTTGTCGAGCCTCTGCTTGTGACAAATCACGTCCCAGTTGTACTTCGTTACTCTGGCCCGTGTTGCTGTGGGGAACAGATGCGCTGGGAACTGTCTTGACCATTAGCGTTGCTGTTCTGAGGGCTGCACCTCTTGGCAAGACCAAGGGTGTATCGTCTGAGTTGGCCGTCCTAGCGTAACCGATCCGGTCACGAAGAATTGTCAATGTGCTGGCCACTATGGGGCGCAGTGTGCCTCGTTCCTGAGCCAAAGGCTCCACTAAATAAGGCCCATCTGCAGGGACCCGGACGGCGATGATGGCCTCGGACTTGGGGGGAATACGTAGCTCATCTAGGCAGTGCACGGCCGCCGTGTCCGGAGGGTTAGTTAGTGTGTCTTCCTCATGGGATATACTTATCTTGAAACCTAAAGGCACCGGCGCAACCAGACGACACAGAAGGAGAGACAAGGACACACGAGCGCGGACTATCAACTGGCTTTATTTGGAAAAAATGACGTGGTTTTATAAGTGCCTCAAAGAAGCATGGGAAATGGAGGGGGAGAAAAAAAAAGAATAAAAGGGGGGGGGGGGGGATGGTGACATGTCAACAACGCAGGCGCAAAAAAAACCAGGAAAGTACAAGAAACCAGTCCAATATATTGCTTAGCAATGTAACCCCCCGATAGCCGCATCAAGAAGATTAAA
Organism: Hyalomma asiaticum; assembly: GCA_013339685.2. Taxonomy (NCBI): domain Eukaryota; kingdom Metazoa; phylum Arthropoda; class Arachnida; order Ixodida; family Ixodidae; genus Hyalomma; species Hyalomma asiaticum. The sequence goes on from CM023483.1 coordinate 151,228,721, forward strand.
TTCCGCGTCAAACAGAGCGATAGACGGGGTGCTTATGCACTTGCTGCCAAGTTTTCTAATATGGTAGGCTTCCAGACTTAGACGTGCAATTTTGTCACTGCTCTTGCCTAGGATCGTCGTCTCCTTTAACCGCGCCGCACAACCAGGACACTTGATGACATGCGCAACCAAATGGGCGTACTTGTCATGTAATTTGTTCAGATTTAGAGCGTGTTCCCCCAATCGGTCATTGACGCAGCGGCCAGTTTCGCCGACGTAGAACATTCCACATGACATGGGGATGCAATAGACCACTCCAGTGGAACATTTTACTAACGGCGTTTGATGGTTCTTCCAGCATCCACGTTTATTTGCATTGCAAATACGTGGGCACAACTTTCCCAGCTTGTTTGGGGCAGAGAAACGAATAGGCACACCGTGCCTGTTTGCCACCTTCTTGAAATTGTGGGAAAGCTTATGGATGTAAGGTACAACCTCAGGCCTAGGGGCCTTCTGGTGAACCTCTGCCGTAGTGCTTCCCGTTCCACGCTTGAATTTTTGAAGGAGTGACTCAGAAACGGCAGTCAAGACTGAGAGGGGGAACCCTGCGGCCGAAAGACGGCTTACCTGATTATAGAAACTGGAAGTGACTTGGTGTGGGCACGATTTCTGGAGAGCTGATTTCATGCACATCAACGCAATTCCTCTCTTAATTGTCTTGGAATGTGCCGAGTCAAACGGCAGCAGCTCCTTCTTGGCTCGTGGGTAGTAACCCCAGCAGACGTGCGCATCAGAAAACTTGATTTTTAGGTCTAAAAACTGTAAAAGAGAAGCGTCAGGAAGTTCATGGGTAAAACGTAACCCAAGTCCATGTTTGCTAAAAACAGATAAAACTTCACCTACTGTAGAGGGGTAGGTGAAGGCGGGAGTCTTTTTTAAAAGCACTAAAAAATCGTCAACATATCTAAAAGCTTTTAAAACCGGCCCCCCATTTAAAACCTGCGCAAGCGTGCCATCTACCTTCGCCAGAAATATATCGCAAAGGATAGGGGCTACGCATGATCCTATGCAGATACCATCACGCTGCAAGAAGGGCTGCTCGTCAAATACAATAAAAGTTGATTTCAAATAAAACTGCAGCAAAGAGAGGAAGTTGTGAACTGACAGGCCCACAGTGTTCTGGAAGGATACTTCCCCGCTAGCTTCCACGCACTCTTTGACGGACACCAACATTTGATTTTGCGGGACAGAATAAAACAAGTCTTGCACGTCTATGGAAAAACCAAAACCAACATCATGATTTCCCTCTAAAAATTGCGCTACTGCGGCTGAATTCTTAACAAGAAAGGGGTCCTAGGCCTGAGGTTGTACCTTACATCCATAAGCTTTCCCACAATTTCAAGAAGGTGGCAAACAGGCACGGTGTGCCTATTCGTTTCTCTGCCCCAAACAAGCTGGGAAAGTTTGGGGCAAATAAACGTGGATGCTGGAAGAACCATCAAACGCCGTTAGTAAAATGTTCCACTGGAGTGGTCTATTGCATCCCCATGTCATGTGGAATGTTCTACGTCGGCGAAACTGGCCGCTGCGTCAATGACCGATTGGGGGAACACGCTCTAAATCTGAACAAATTACATGACAAGTACGCCCATTTGGTTGCGCATGTCATCAAGTGTCCTGGTTGTGCGGCGCGGTTAAAGGAGACGACGATCGTAGGCAAGAGCAGTGACAAAATTGCACGTCTAAGTCTGGAAGCCTACCATATTAGAAAACTTGGCAGCAAGTGCATAAGCACCCCGTCTATCGCTCTGTTTGACGCGGAATTTAATCTTCTTGATGCGGCTAATGGGGGGTTACATTGCTAAGCAATATATTGGATTGGTTTCTTGTACTTTCCTGGTTTTTTTTGCGCCTGCGTTGTTGACATGTCACCATCCCCCCCCCCCCCTTTTATTCTTCTTTTTTTTTTCTCCCCCTCCATTTCCCATGCTTCTTTGAGGCACTTATAAAACCACGTCATTTTTTCCAAATAAAGCCAGTTGATAGTCCGCGCTCGTGTGTCCTTGTCTCTCCTTCTGTGTCGTCTGGTTGCGCCGGTGCCTTTAGGTTTCAAGAATGTACCAACTCGCCCAACAAGAGGTTTTGATATACTTATCTCTTGGCCTTGTAGCACCAGTTTGCCTTTTGGAAAGTATAGGACGAGGTTTCCCGCATGGCAAAATGGTAAGCCGCACAACAAGTCATGTAAGAAACCTGACAGCACCTCAAAAGTGGCCCTCACTTTCACTTGACCGCCAATATGTACATCCAGCCACGGCCGGTCTGGACGCGCGCGCTCGCTCTCTCTTTTACGGCCTGCGCACGGGGGGCTGTTGCTACCTATCGCCGCAACTTGGCGGGGGCGCTCCGTGCCAACCCGCTCTAAACCAGCTCCCGGCCGTTGCGGAGGCTAGCGCGCGCTGGGAATGCTCGGCCTCAGACTTGCCGTGTCACTTTCTGAAGCTCCTCTATATGCTATGCATGGTACCAATGCGATGAGAATACGGCAGCAAGCATATATATGGCAACTCTGGTGCTTTCCGCTTTTCCGAGGGAGAGGCACATGGCACTGATTCGCCCGCTTCTGCTGCTCGTGAGAGCACTTACCGATGCGCGTCGCGCTCAGAAGGCTCGGCCGCATGATTCGTCACCGACCGTCAGAACAAATGACACGAAACATTCTTTTTTGAAAGTAATTGGTTTCCAAAACGTTTACGCCAAATGCACATATGCCAACCATTAATGTACTTGAAAATGATAAAATATGGTCATTTTTATTCAAGCTGTCGCAATTCTCGCTTTATTATTAAAATAAATACCTCGAAAAGGGGAAAGTCACACTCCCCACAAGTAGCCGTGAGTCGCAATCACAGCAGAAGGAACATAATAATAATAATAATAATAATAATAATAATAATGAAAAACTCGCACCACACCACGCTGAGTCCCTGCATGCATATAAATTCCCAAGCTCTCACGTGTCCAGACGCGGTCTTCAGCGTGCAAGTAAAGAGATGAACAAACTGTTCCAGATGGAGACGCGAGCGTGCGTGTGTTTTTCTTCAAAGCACGTCCGAAAAGCAGCGAAAACACGCGCGCGTCACTGTCGCCTCGGCTTTCGCCATGTGCGCACTATGGGCGAACGCGAGCGTCTCATAAGTGCACCAGCTACGTTTTGTTAGTTCTAACATAAAAGCACACACAGTGCTACGAGCAGCGCCGTTGTGCTCAGCCACTACAATGACGCCGGTAATCTCATATGATGGTTGCGGGAAACATTTTGACAATCACACAATTGAGCGGTTCGCCACGAGGCTGAGCAAATCCGTCTCATTGTAGAAACTAAGCAGAAGGACGCACTTCGGGACATCTGCATCAGCATGCCGTCTATCATCCGAAAACTGCGTTATATTTACGAAGGACGCCGTGGTGGAAGGCTCCGGGAATTTCGACCACCTGGTAACTTTAGGGTGCACCTAAATCCAAGCGCCCAAGCCCCAAGCATTTTCGCCTCCACCAAATATAAGGTGGTCAAGCTTGACCAACCAACCAACCCATTCTTGTTGCTTGTAGCACTGAGTGTGCCTCTTCTTTTGCCGAGTGCATGAGTACCTAGAAAGCCAGACTGTCCCCACACGCACCTGTACTGCTTCCACCACTTTCTACATGCGGAAAAAATAATTAGCACGGTAAAGTGGCCGGGAACAGCTGGTTGACCATACGAAGCGCATGCAGAGCAACGCGCTTTGGGGGGTTGGCTCGCGACGCCCTCGCGCGGAACGCGCCGTCGTCCTGTATAGAAACAGATCCATTGTAGTCGTGGCAGCTGCTCAGGCAGTAAAAGAGGGAGCGAGCGCGCGCGTCCAGACCGGCCGTGATCCAGCTCAGTTTCCCAGCACGAGTTCACAACCTCTCCGATCGCCGATCTTACGCGTATTCCAGTAGGCCGCACAACACTGCCCAAGCTCAACGCCAGCGCTTCTGACACCACGCCAGCGCTTCTGACACCACAGCGCTGCAGCCCCTGTATCAATAATCGCACTGCTGTTACATCCGTTCATCGTGGCTGGAAGCGTGATTAGTTGCGTCTGGTGGAAGGTTGCGTATACGGGAGGCCGTTGTTGTTCGCGGGGTCCGACACCGTGACCCGGGCATACAAGTTTCCCGGATGGTCATCACTTTGTGATGGAGCAATTGGCTCATGAGATTGCCTTGCGATGTGTCCAGGTCGGTTGCAGCGAAAGCAGATGACTTGCCCGTTCTGATTTCTTGAAGTACGATGAGGGAAGGGCCGCCGATCTTGCTGCCCGAGCCGGTCGACTGCTGCTGTCAAGGCCGGTAGCGTTTCCTGCATTGCACTGAGGGCCGCCACTGCGCTCTTGTCGAGTGTTTCCTGGCGGGTCGGAGCATACAGTACAGTAGATGGCTCGTTCAGTATCCCGACGCTGTCATCCCGCGGACTGTGAGCGGGAACGTACTGTCTGTGTAGCGCCCTGGCAATGGATGCGTCGGCATTGCCATGAGGGTGTGTCTTGCCATTGCTCCAATGTGCGTCAGTCTGAAAATGTTGTAGAAATTCCTGGGGTGTACGGGGGTTAGTTATGTCCACTCGTTCAACCATCTCGGACCTTAGTCCTCTCAGAATATGACGAAGTTTCTCCGACTCCGGCATCTCGGGGTTCACACGGGCACAGAGCTGCAAGATGCCCGAGACATATTCCTGGGGCGCCTCCCCGAGCTGCTGCCGTCGTTGTTGCAGCTGCATATGCGCCCACTCTTGAACATGGTCTCTCTAAAAATTTTCCATCAGCGCCTTTCGCCAGTCCTACCACGTTTTTAGTGTGTTTTCCCGTAGGGCCGTTACGTACCACCGTCGCGCAATGTCTTCCAGCGCGAACACCAGGTTGTCGGCCTTCTCCGCATCGGTCCATGCCAGCGCCAGGCCGTAGCGCTCGTACAGGTGTAGCACACAGATATTCGTCGCCTTTTCCCCAGAAAATGGGAGGTGGTGCGAATGGTCGCCGGTTCATGGTGTTTGCCTCTACCTGCTATCGTCGGGATTTAGTTGCACTGTACGGCTGCGTAACTCTTACCCTGGCATCTGTTACTGCTTAGCAGCATTGTTCTTTTACTGCTTTTCTGCGCTCTCTGCACGTCAAGACTCCTTTTTACATTGCGATTACCCCGCACCTGTTACGACATTTCTTTGTTTGGGGTCGCAGAGGGTTTGCCAATAGACCGAGGGGTCGATGACGCGGGGTTGGAGGCAGGCGCAGCTCCCGCAGCCAGGTTGTTCGTGTTCGGCCGATAACAGACTGAGCTCGGCCTGCCGGGTAGTGCCTCGGCCGGGCTACCTTCGTCCCCAAGAACGACTCATACTCAGGTGGTCACCCGTAGAATATCGTGCACGGACCTCTCGGGCACGGCGGCCCTTGACTACGTTGCCCTACTCGGGTTCGACTGCTCGCGCAAACTTGTCTGGCGGGTAATGCCTCGACTAGTCTGGTGAGAGCGATCGCTCCCCAACTGCCCCGAGGACGGCCTCCGCTGCCCTTTTTAAGGGTTCCACTTTTTAAGGCTTCCACGTGAGTGATTACCGCCTCTCCCCGGGGAGAGGCGGAGGTCACTCACCCGCCCCGTTGCCGCTACCCCTACCGCCACCTTCCGAGGGGTCCGTGCAACTATTTATTTTCCAAGCATAGCCCCCACGCAACAACGTCCCCCCCGCTCCCTTGCAGTGCGAAAGTATTGGAAGGCCACTGAATGGCCGCAGTGGTTCTTGTACTACTCATTTCCATGCCTTGAGGGGCTTTTGCTACCACGCTTCTTTAAATATTTTTTCCCTTCTTGTAGAAGGCATTGCACTGTTACTGCAAAGCACAGTAAGCGCACATTTGCCATGACTTTGAATTGGTGCAAACCCCTATCAGCTGAAGTATTGTTGACACTATATAAAGCTAGTGCAAGTGCCATTTAAAGGCCAGTGCGGCTTTATTTTGGGTCAGCTACTGGACTGGCCTTCACAGAAGCACATTGAGGTCACTCCTAACATATGTGTCTTGCTATTAGCAACTTCATTAGTGTAAGTGGCAATGTCGCAGGCATGCCACTTGTTTGTCACTCATCGAAATAGGTACAAAATTTCACTGTTTTGTTGAAAACGAAAACGTTCTTGCTGCCGATCACATTATCAGTCTGACGGATTTAAGTGACGAAACTGAGTAAATAATCGCACTCCGGCAGATTGGTTTCTGGGGTTTTACGTCCCAAAATGAAACCAGCTGTGCATTATGAGAGACGCCGTAGTGGAGGCCCAGGTGAAGATGTGCAGCTGGGAATCTAACTGGTTTCAACAGGAAGTAACCGGAATCAACTGGTCCCAGTTCAAAGCCAACTGGTCCCATTTGAACACTAAATGGGAAGCAAGTGGTCTCTGTTACTGGTGAACTGGGGAGCAACAGGCCCCAGTTGGGCCACTTCAACTGGGGACAACTCCAAGTGGTCCCAGTTGCCGGCCAAATGGCACCAGTTAGAAACGAAGTGAGGGGCAACTGGTTTCCGTTGGGCCCATCTGGACACCAGCAGGACCCATAACCAGTTCTACTGGAACCAGTTGCCTTGACAGCCATCATTAGTTTCGTATCTTATTTGTTCGAAGAAAATAGAGTAAACAATTAACAAATTCATGCGCAAAAGATATTCCAAAAAATAAAAAAAATCGCGCAAATGCCGTAATATTTATTGACAAAAAGAAGCTGGGTAACAGAAAATTCAGAAGCGCCTGTGCGCAAGTTTCGTAGAGCATATGTGGACAGCCGAGGCGAGGCATAAGTGCGGGCCGCTCTGCTGTGATACATGTTGTGAGGTTTTGCGCAGAGGAATGTTAGGGTATTCGTTGCTTGCGTACTTAATTTATGCTGAGTTGTTGAATGTTTCACCTGTGAAAGAGATATGATACTTCGGACCATTGTGGATCGATTGTGTGCAAACGACTTGACGCTGCTTTCCTTGGTGCTGATGCTAGCATTTGAAGGTAAGAGATGCCTCCGCCTATGAATTTTTACACTGAAAAGCGCTTCGAAGTTACTGCATTGAGTTGAACTCTTAGTATCAGCCAGTGGCTGTTTGACGTTTGGCGTTTTTGGTAGGGTTGCATGTGTAATGAAGAAACTCGCTGTGCACAGCGCTGCACCAGTGAATCGCAAGTGGGGCTTGGGCTGGATGTTGTTACTACGATAACGCCAATTATAATAGTGAAGTTCGATGTTGTCGTGGACGCAGCGTATGGCGCTAACGTAAGACGACACAGCGGCCAAGATCGTAACATCCAGCCCAAGCCGCACTTGCGATTCACTGGTGCGGGGCTGTGCAAAGCGCGCTCCTTCATTGCAACAGCAGTGATTTTCTTTTAATTAACTTTGCTAACAATATGGAAATACAATTGCTTTCAGGTGATGAAATATGTGCACTACCCACGAAATATCCAAGAGTTTGCCGCGTCTACAAGAAAGCATTCAAGAAGATTCCGCACCAGAGCACAAGCTGCAATATTTCTAATAAATGTCACGTTTCAGCACCGAGCTACCTAAATTCTGCTGTATGACTTGATCTACAGATTTCGCGGCCAGCATTACCAACTCGGTCACATGCGATGGCAACGAGCGATCTTCTCACTCATTAAATAATGATGTACGGTTCGAGCTGAGTATGGTTCACAATCTCTGTTACGCATGTGTAACAGGGGTAAAGGTGTCACCCCCTGCTACTGGCCTCACATAGGTGAGGTGAGTAGCAGCGGGGCCATTTGGAACCAGTAGCAATGGGGACCAGTTGGGACCAGTTCAAGTGGTTTATGGTCAAATTCCCAGTGGGGACCAGTAGCAATGGGGACCAGTTGGGACCAGTTCAAATGGTTTATGGTCAAATTCCCAGTGGGGACCACTTGCCAGTGGGTCCCATCTGGGACCCGTTGCAACTAGTCCCCATTGGGAATTTGACCATAAACCACTTGAACTGGTCCCAGTTGTTTCCAGTTGCAATATTTTCACCTGGGGGGGCTCCCGAAATTTCGACCACCTGGGGATGGACTGTGCGATGTCAGCGCACGTTAAAATGTGCACTGACATCGCACAGTACACGGGCCTCAACATTTCGCCTCCACCGAAATGCAGCTGCCGCGGCCGGGATGCGATCCTGCGACCGGTACTCTGGTATTTGTACTCGGCTGCTGATCGCAGCCGAGTACAAATACAGACTCCGACAGCGAAGACGAAGAGTTCGACGATGTCGTCACAGTTCTGGCTCTCAAACTAACTAGGATACAGCGCAATAGAATTCCGAGGTACTTTGAGGAAGTCTTGGTGGAGGCACGGGTCCCGTCTCCATTCGTGATCGGCGTCAATGTCGTCAGGACGCCACTGATTGACACGCGTATGTCGTCTGCTGCCATGGCTGAAAATGCTTCTGCAAGGACGGCACTAGCTCTCACGTACGAGCAGGTAGTGCACGGGTCTGTCTGAACTAATCTTGCACAACATCTACACTCGTTTAAAACGAACGGCTAAGTTCAAAAGACGCCATCTTCCACTGACAAAACGAATGGTCGAGTGCGGCACTACATGAACTACTTCCTGCAGTGCAGGTAAATCGAACGGATCTGACAAACTTTTTCGCAAGGCTGTAGCTAACAATGTTTAACTTGGAAATTACAGCATATTATTTTCATCGTTATGGCTGCTGAGTATTAATAGCTCATTAGCCAACATTGTATAAGCAGGAATTCATGTCATGACACCTTGTTTGCTCATGTTAGTACTTGCCAAGCATTTCATTACTACATTGTATGTACTGCTATTTATAGTCTGTCGTTTTATTGCACTACTGTATTATTTTCTTGTTGTTATTACTACCCAATTTTTGTACTATTTCCTGTTTACCACTCCCCTCTGTAATGCCCTCGGGCCTTGAGGGTATAAAATAAATAAATAATTAATTAATTAATTAATTAATTAATTGTGGCGGCAGCCAAGCCAAGCCAAGCCGCCAGGCAGCGCCACCCTCCACTGCTCTCCGGAACCACCAGAGAGAACCCGATAAAGTCAGGTGATGTTTGGGATTCACGCCACGCGGTTGTGTCTGCTTCTACCGCGCGTACACGCGTCCCAACAGTGGTGACCCGGACGAGGTTTACCGCCTTTTTCAAGCGATCGACGCCATGGGGACCACCCCTGACGCACCGGGCATCTCCGCCGTCGACATCAGGCACCCGCCGTTTTGGACAGCGGACCCGCAGCTGTGGTTCCTGCAGGTGGAGTCCCAATTCAGCGCTCGTCGTATTACCGCTGAGCTAACAAAGTACCACCACGTGGTCGCTAGCCTCCCACCGGCAATAGCGAGCGAAATACGCGATCTGGTGGTCGCTCCACCTGCAGAGAACGCGTACACAACGCTCAAACAGCTCCTCATCAGCCACCTCATGCCGTCGGAGCCTCAGCGACCGCAGCAGCTACTGCACGACACCGAGCTCGACCGGACGCCCAGCCAATTGTTGCGCCACATGAGGCAGCTGTTGCACATGGCCGGCGCAAATACCACCGATGCCGACAGCAGACATGCTTCGCGAGCTGTTCCTACAGCGACACCCGGTCAACGTGCTCATGATCCTCGCCTCGGCGTGCGACAGCTCTCGTTTCTTGGACACGTCATCTCTGCCTCAGGAGTTCTTCCTCAAACCAACAAGGTTGAAGCCGTGCAAGGATTTCCGCAGCCGACCGCCAAGCGCCATCTTCGGGAATTTCTGGGTTTGGTAAACTTCTACCGCCGTTTCATTCCCCGCTGCGCCCAGATCCTTCAACCTCTCCACGACCTGCTGGCCACTTCACGAAATGGTTCAGACACCCTCTCCTGGTCTCAAGAAGCAAAAGAAGCCTTCTGCAAGGTCAAGGACGCCTTGGCAAACGCCGCACTGCTTGAATACCCCAGGTCCGGTGTCCCGCAGAGTGTAATGGTGGATGCCTCCGATACAGCCGTTGGGGCTGTATTACAGCAACTCGTTGGAGGAATCTGGCGCCCGGTTTCCTTCTTTTCGAGGAAGCTAACGCCTACCGAGCGCCGCTACAGTACCTTCGGGAGAGAACTGCTGGCCGTGTACGCTGCCATATGACATTTTCGCCATTTCCTGGAAGGTGTAGAGTTTTTCGTCCTCAACGACCACAAGCCGCTTACTTATGCATTGCGCTCGCTAAGCTCCGACGGTGGAACGCACACAGCACGTGAACGGCGCCAAATGTCCTATATATCAGAGTTCACGACTGACATCCCCCACGTCAAAGGCGGCGGCAACGAGGTAGCGGACGCCCTCTCTCGGAATCCTGTCAACGCCATCATGCCCACACTACAGGTTGATTTTCCCGCTTTGGCAGCCGCTCAACGTGAAGATGACGAACTGAAACATCTGTTGACCGCGACCTGAATCTTGAGTGGATCCCAATTCCCGGATCCGAGGACAAGGTTTGCTGTGACACAAGCGTCAGTAGAACTCGCCCGTTCGTGACTGCAAGCCTCCGTCGTCATGTGTTCGAGTCCTTGCACAGACTGTCTCATCCGGGGATTAGAGCCACCCAAAGACCGGTGACGGCAAGATTTGTCTGGCCAGGCGTAAATCGGGACGTCCGACGCTGGGCACGTGAATGTGTAACTTGCCAGCACTCTAAGATACAAGGCCATACCTCGACAGCACTGGGAACACTCCCGACTCCGGATTCTCGCTTTGATCATGTCCACCTGGACATCGTCGGCCCACTGCCACCCTGTCACGGAAAGGTTTACCTGCTGACCTGTGTCGACAGGTTCACCCGCTGGGCGGAGGCCATCCCTATCGCGGACATCACTGCCGAGACGGTTGCGAGTGCTTTCCTGTACCACTGGGTAGCCCGTTTCGGGGTGCCCTCCACGATAACAACAGACCGCGGCCGACAGTTCGAATCAGTCCTTTTCACTGCCATCAGTCAGCTCATGGGCACCTCACGCGACGGCGTACCACCCCATGAGCAATGGCATGGTGGAGCGCTTTCACCGCCAGCTGAAGGCTGTAGCGCTCACGGCAACCGAGGAACACAACTGGGTGGAGGCCCTCCCACTCGTTCTTTTGGGTATAAGGTCCACCTTGAAAGAGGACATCGGCTGCAGCGCCGCTGAGTTGGTCTAGGGCACGACACTCAGGCTGCCGGGAGAGCTCTTTGCGCGCGGCTCAGACGAGGCAACCATAGCTTGCAGTGACATGCACTTCGCCTACGCAACGTCATGAGCAAACTGCGCGCGGTACCACCACGGCCCCCAGGGTCGCGTGTGGTGCACGTCGACCCACAGCTCACATCGTGCCCATGTGTGTTTGTACGACACGACGCGGTTCGGCGACCCCTTCAGCCACCCTACGATGGGCCGTTTAAAGTCCTCCGCCGTGGCAACAAACAGTTCACCATCAAGAGAAGCGGTCGTGAGGAGGTTGTGTCGCTGGACCGCATCAAGCCAGCACACATGGACCGTGACGTTGCCGTGTTGCCTCCGCTAAGGGAATCATCGCCAGGACCCCCAGCTTCAATGCCAGCCCAAGCCCACGAGGTGCCCTCCCGGCTGAAGCACAGCGGACGGCTATCAAGAGCACCCACTCGCCTGGACCTTTAACTCCGTTCGGCAACTCACTAAGGGGGGAGTGCTGTGGCGGCAGCCAAGCCAAGCCAAGCCGCCAGGCAGCGCCACCCTCCGCTGCTCTCGGGAACCACCAGAGAGAACCGGTATAAAGTCAGTTGATGTTTGGGGTTCACGCCGTGCGGTTGTGTCTGCTTCTACCGCGCGTACACGCGTCCCAACAAAATAAATAAATAAACAACCAAACTGCCATTTTCAAAGAGAGCGCCGACCTCTGTTGGCTCTCCGGAGGTGCACTATCGTATATACATAGTTTGCACGTGACGTCACGTCCGTCGTCTGCGTTTTCCGTCCGCCATAGCTAGGTACCTCGTTTGGGTCGCCTGCTTGTTCTCCGTGCAGTGTAACGCGCTTCTGACAACCGCGTACGGCGGTTTAAGCGTGGCGACGCCGAAGGGCGTTTCGAGTTTTGCCCTGCGTACTACAATGACCTTGCCGGCACAGAGCATGAACGGTACGAGACGACGACCCCTCGCACACGACGCTGATGGGACTGCAGATGTGAAGCTACAGCGATGCCCGCTTCAGCTCAGGTGGACATAATCAGTTAGCTGGTTTTGTCGACCGGCTACTTAGACTTGTAACCGAGAAACGCCTATAAACCGCTCGGCGCACCAGAAACTGAGTGCTTCTGGAGGCAGTTAACTGCTGCAGTGATATTTGCAACATGTGACTCCAGTCGAAGCCCGTCGTCGTACTCCGCGAGGTGAGGCAAAAACAAGAATTCATCATTTCGCACCGCTAAGGGTGAATGACACCAGCATATCTCCTTTATATTTTGCGGTTCCCCTTCCAAGCATAGGCGATTTGCCACTTTAGCAGATGTAGCTGTTCATCTTTCCGCGATTGCATGCACATTAAATGTAAACACAGCGCAACGTTTCTAGTTGTCGTACATAATGAACTGATGTTGCGGTTGCACATTAGTGCAGAAACCATTTTACGCGGCAGTATAAAGCCTCGCGAGTAAGTGACTGTCCAAACACAACTTTCCCCATTTTTAACATCATCTTCGCGACTGCCACAGGCTCCGGTACCGGCGCGAAAGTGCGGTGCATAGTAGGGAGCTTATACATCACCGGCTCAAGGAGCGGTCATGTAGGTCCCTTGGTGCATAATCTAACATACGTTTAAGCTTCAGAAAAGCACTGCATCTGTCATACAGGTGCAAAAAGCACGCTCGCACATTCGTACTATTCGTGAGAACACGAAGACACAATGTGTGGCTCTCGGTCAAATAAAAATTCCTAGCGTGTTACGTGCCAAAAGCGCGATGTGAGACGAGGCATGCTCTGTAGCAGAGAATTCCGGAAAATTCACCTGCTTGGAGTCCTTTGACACGCACTAAAAACAGACAGTGCACGGGTCTCTAGAATTTCGGCTCCACCTAACTGAGATCCGCCGCGGCCGGGGGTATGCGTCGAACCCGCGCCTTTCGGGATAGCAGTCAACCCCAGCCAAATGCTTCCGCACGCAGTCCAAGCGCTTAAAGGACATCGAGTCGTCAGTGTAGTACCTTTGCTTGTTCATCGGCAACCCAATATTGGGCATATGCGCATTATTGCGAACGAAACAACGAACACAAGGAAGTGCGTACACGGCCGTCCGTACGTCAACCGGACCGGCTTGCGCCTAGCAATGGCGGACGGAGCCGCTGAAGCCGCCGGAAGTGACGCGCGTGCAAACTATGAAGTATATTGTAACGAGCGTGTGACGCCCTGCCTAGCCTAGCCTAGTTTCATTACCTCGCCAGGTTCGACAGGCAACCTTGGTCGTGTGTGAACAATAAACACTGACGAGCGCGGCTCGGCAGTCAGTAGCTGTTACCCCGCCATGCGGTTGGGTCGTCCTTGTTAGAGCGCGGGCGCCTCGGCCCCCCCTCGTCCACGGTCCCCGGGGCAGATCGTGACACTGGCGACGAGTACAGTCAACGAGTCGACCCACGCCATCGAGAGCGGTAAAACAACGCCCCCCCGCATCTGCCGCCATGCCGCTGTACGGAAGGCTCGAGCCGTTCGAGGAGAGACGGGTCCGCCTGGCCCATCTATGAGGAGCAAGTTCACGTGTTTTTCCGCGCTAACGAGACGCCCGAGGAGAAACAGCGGGACATTTTCCTGGCAAGTTGCGGAACCCAAGTCTTCAGTCTCCTGCTCGACCTCCTAAAGCCGGCTACACCGCATTCCAAGACGCTCAGCGAGCTGCTCACTACACTGCGCTCGCACTTCAGTCCGGCGTCGTCCACGCTAATGGAGCGTTTCCGCTTCAACAACCGGAGCCGCCGGGAAGGGGAGAGCCTCGGGCAGTTCGTCGCTGCGCTACGAGGTTTGGCGAGTACCTGCGCTTTCGGGGACCAGCTGGACTCGCTGCTGCGGGACCGTTTCGTCTGCGGCATAAACAACCCCGCCATGCAGACACGTCTCCTGGAACTTCCCGACCCCTCGCTGGACGACGTGGTGAAAGCAGCGCTTGCGATGGACGCGGCGACTAAAGACGCCGGCGAGATTGCGCGTGCGGCGTCAACGGAAGCAGCGGTCAACAAGATGGTGGCAAGGGGCGGTGTATGCAGTCGCTGCGGTGACGCCCATTCCCCCTCACAGTGCCAGTTCGTACATTCGCAGTGCTTCACGTGCGGAAAAACTGGGCACCTTGCACGAGTATGCCGAACGGAGAAGCAGAACAGCGGACCACAGCAACAGCCTGGATCAAGCCCAGGTTCCACACCAGCCCGCGGTCAGGGTAGGCGTCGCAAGTGGCGGCGGGGACTTGCGGCAGCAGGCTCGGGTTCCTCCGCGGCCAGGCTCAACGGCGTGTCCGAGGACCCGCCTATTTTCGACATGTGGCACACGGGCCTTGTCCCGTCGTCTGTGCCGCCGTACGTGCTGACCGCCGAAGTTTTCGGGCGCCCCATTTCCATGGAACTGGACACGGGGGCCAGTGTGTCGGTCATGGCTGGCAAACTTTTCAAAGGACCTTCCCCGGAGTGGCCGTCGAGGCTTCAGGCGTCATGCTGCGGAGTTACTCTGGAGAGCTTTCCCAGGTCCAAGGTCAGGCCCAGGTCAGCGTTCGTTTTGGCAACAGGGAAGCAACCCTTCCTCTGTATTTGACCAAGGGGTCGTCACCGACGCTGCTCGGCAGAAATTGGATTTGCGCACTAGGTGTTCGGCTGCCAGAAGGCCAGGAAGCAGCTCTACATGGCGTACAAGACATCCTGAGCCTCGTAACAGATTTCCAGTCACTGTTCCAGCCAGGGGTGGGCACATTCGCCGGTACGACTGCTGGCATCCATGTACCCGAGGGAGTCCGGCCTCGGTTTTTCAAGCCTCGCCCGCTGCCGTTCGCACTGAGGGACGGGGTCACCCAGGAGCTGCAACGGTTACAGCGAGAAGGCATCCTGGTACCAGTCAAGACTGCGGAGTGGGCCGCTCCCATCGTTCCAGTCCTCAAGCGAGACGGTAGTGTCAGAATCTGTGGGGATTTTAAGGTTACGATCAACCCTGTCGCTACCGTCGAAAAGTACCCCCTGCCTCGGATTGAAGATCTCTGGACGGCTTTGTCTGGTGGCCAGAAGTTCACGAAGCTCGACCTCAGAGACGCGTACCAGCAGTTGGTGCTCCAGGAGGCCTCACGGAAGTATGTCACGATATCGACAACTATGGGGCTTTTCCAGTATACGCGTTTACCATTCGGTGTGGTCTCGGCACCAGCCATCTTTCAGAGAGAGATGGACAACCTCTTCAGGGGCATGAGGCACGTGGCAGTGTACTTGGACGACATCCTCGTCACCGGCATTGACGACGGAGACCGCAGAATCTGCACAACGTTCTGGCCCGACTTCAGGATGCTGGCTCAAGCGGGAAAAGTGCGTGTTCATGGTTCCCAGTGTAGAATACCTGGGACACGTCATCTCCCAGGCTGGCCTGACTCCGGCCCCCCGCAAAGTTGAGGCTGTTCTGAAGGCGCCGAAGCCCCGAAACAAGAAAGAGCTGCAAAGCTACCTTGGTCTCACAATTTCTACAGGAGGTTCCTGCCCAACCTGTCTGCGCATCTACAGCCACTGCACATTCTGCTTCGAGATGGCCAGCATTGGGCGTGGAAGAAGGAGCAGGACGTGGCCTTTGAGCGCAGTAAACAGCTAATCACCAAGGCACCGGTGCTGGTGCACTTCGATCCCGCCAAGCCTGTTGTCCTTACTGTGGATGCATCACCATACGGTGTAGGAGCCGTCCTAGCGCACAGAGACAAGGATGGCCAAGAACGCCCGGTGTCGTTTGCTTCTCGTCGTCTTCACACAGCAGAGCAGCGTTACAGCCAGCTGGACAAGGAAGGCCTCGCCCTCCTGTTTGGCGTCGAGCGTTTTCACCAGTACCTGTGGGGCCGAAAGTTCGAGGCAGTCACGGACCACAAACCACTGCTGGGGCTACTGGGGCCAGACAAGGCGGTCCCCGTGCAGGCATCACCTCGAGTGGTACGATGGGCTTTGAAGCTGGCGGCCTACAGTTACCAGTTGGTGTACCGTCCGGGAAAAGACCTGGGGCCTGCTGATGCCCTGAGCCGGTTGCCGCTGCCAGAGGTGCCTGCTGCTGTTCCAGAGCCAGCTGAAGTGCTCATGCTGGAGCATGCGTACCCAGAGGTACTCTCCAGGTCTGCTGTGTCGCAGGCGACCAGTCGGGACCCGGTCCTGTCCCAGGTGGTGAAGGCAGTATCCCGAGGGGAGGAGTTGGTGCAGCAGCCCTACAGCCACAAGGCCGCTGAGCTGAGCCTGGAGCAGGGCTGCCTACTTTGGGGTTCCAGGGTGGTGATCCCACAGCGTCTCCGGTCCAGGGTCCTGCAGTTGCTGCACGCGGGGCATCCCGGCGTGGAAAAGACAAAGATGTTGGCCCGGTCCCACGTTTGGTGGCCTGGACTGGACCAGGACATCGCTCACATGGTGCAGAGCTGCCAAGTCTGCCAGGAACATCAACGGGCCTCGCGTCATGTGGAGATCACCCCATGGCCATTCCCACAGAGGCCCTGGTCCCGCCTTCACGTGGATTTTGGGGGCCCCTTCAAAGGCCACTACTTCCTGGTGGTGGTCAACGCATTTTCAAAGCGGGTGGAAGTTCTACCTGTCACCACTCCGTCAGCAGGTGCGACCATTGCAGCACTGCGGCAGGTCTTTGCAGCCCAGGGGCTGCCGGACATCATAGTCTCCGATAATGGGCCCGCTTTCGCCAGCGCCGAGTATCTGGCCTGGCTGACAAAGAACGGAATCCGCCGAATGATGGTTCCTCCGTACCACCCTGCTTCAAACGGTGCAGCTGAGCGGGTGATGCAGACTATTAAGGACAAACTTAAGAAGAGCCAGGATGGGGATTTCCGTACGCAGGTCGCCCGCATACTCTTCCAATACCGGACTACACCTCATGATGTCACCGGCCGTGCCCCCTGTGAGCTTCTGCTGGGACGGATGGTGAAGACACCATTGGACATTCTGCATCCAGACCTCCGGTCCACGGCGCTCCTCAAACAGCTGAAGCAGAAGCTGGCTGCTGACAAAGGGTGCCGTCCTGGGCCATTGCCGGAGGCTGGAGTGCCAGTATTCGCCAGGAATTTCCGTTCTGGCCCACCTTGGTCTGCTGGACAAGTGGTCTCGCCTGCAAGCTCCTCCTCTCTGCTCGTACGAATGCAGGATGGAACCACATGGCACCGGCATGCTGACCATGTGAGGGCTAACCGCGGGACCTGGCTTGCAACCACGGCAGCACCAGTTGCGGCCAGTGAGACAACCATTTCGCAAGGGACAGGCGCCTCCAGTTGTGCGCCACTAGTTGGGCCACCGGCAAGTTCAGTGCCATCTCTGCCAACCACGGCAGAGTCTCAGGAGGAATCAAGCGCGGCTCAGGCAGCACCTGGTGCTACCGCACCTAGTCCCTCAACACCTGTACCCAGGCGGAGCAATCGACGACGAAGGGCACCAGACCGCTTTTCGCCTACCTAAACCAACGTCGAACCGGCTGGGACTTGTATTTTTTTATTTTGTGTATATTAACTGGGGGTGAGGGGTGTAACGAGCGTGTGACGCCCTGCCTAGCCTAGCCTAGTTTCATTACCTCGCCAGGTTCGGCAGGCAACCTTGGTCGTGTGTGAACAATAAACACTGACGAGCGCGGCTCGGCAGTCAGTAGCTGTTACCCCGCCGTGCGTTTGGGTCGTCCTTGTTAGAGCGCGGGCGCCTCGGCCCCCCCTCGTCCACGGTCCCCGGGGCAGATCGTGACATATATATTAACTACGTGCCACCAAGGAGGTTCCATTAAACTTCCGGTGTGGAAGTCCCTGCAGCCGCCTACGGGGCCAAGTGAAGCCGGCGGCGGCCACGTTACTAGAGGAAAAAGTACGCGGGCCCGCCATAGACGGCAATGTATTAAGAGAAACGCTCGACTTGTTTTGCAACCTCACGATGAAACATATATAGACAGAGACCAATTTTATGCCTATGCCAATTGCCAACGGCGTTTTCTAGTTGAGCAAAAAAAAAAATTGCCGCGTCCGTACTCAGCTGTAGACATTGAGGAAAACAAAAGAACACAGTTGGCTGAGATCTTCTATGCAAATCGTACTTGCTGGCTTACTTTGGCTGTTACTAGAAACTAGGTTTTTGTGATGATGTTATGCGATATAGCGCCAATACGCGGCACTGTGCGACTGCCAGCTGACGTAAAATGCATTCGTGCCCTTTATTTAAGCATGTATATCCAAGTTCCAACCCATCGAGTACAGCGCATGCTTTCTGCATGTTGCCTTAACTAACCGCACGCTTTATTTTTTATTTTTTTTTTCGTATTCCACGTACGTTCTCCCAAATATGATTCGTTGCTCTTAGCGATTTGCGAAGTCTTCTCAGATCCGCGTCTATCAAGACCCGTTGGGTGCCTTCGGAAAACTTTATTTGGTTCTGAATGTACACGTATACATAGGAGATTTCTTACACGAGGGACACGCGCCGAAAAGCATGCACTTGAAGGCAGACGTCGGGTTGTTCGGTGTCACTAGAGAAGAGGTGATCGAGTGGCTGTTTTAACCTTTCCATCCACTCCTCCGAACACCACAAGTTCTCAGTCAGAAGGACGCACAGTATTTATTTTTTTCATCATTTTCGAAACCAGTAGCACGGAGAAACACGCCATACGTACGTGCTCGCTGCATTTGCGCATTCGTCAACACGTATATGCATAACAAATTCTACGTCTATGCTCCGGAAAGATGCCCTTCCTCTAAAGTTCGCATACAAAAAAAAAAAAAGAAACTGCAGGGACTATCCAATATGTGCTTCAGACGCGTGTTTTAGCAGAACTCGAGCCCGTAGCAAATCATATATATGCACGCATCTGAAAACGAAGCACTAGCAAGTATTTAAAGTTTACAGTTAACTTTGATACAGGCGTAGGGATGTAATATATGGATGCGAACGTCTCTATTCAGCAAAATGCACTGAAAACGCCGTAACGGCGCGCCGGCCTCCGGAGGTTGGAGACGGCAGCCGAGCGAGCGCTGTCCACACTGCACACCGGCGCTAGAGTGTACTAGAATACTTTGAGTGGCGCGACCGGAGCGGGCGCGCCGTGCAAACCGGTGTCCCCTCTCGCATGGAAAGCAGCGGTGGCGCTGGCGTGCCTATCCATTGGGGCAGCCGGCGCGCGGCGGGCACGGCCAGCGTGGCCCGAGTTATGGTGCTCATTCTAATTCCTTTTTTTTCGCGCTTGCGTGCGTGCTGTGCCACGCACATTGCAATAAATATTGTATAAACATAGGTACGGCAGCACAGTCACGCTGGCCGGCGTTTTCACAGATACATCTCATAAAATAAAATAAAGATCCGTTCGGTGCGCCTAGCAAGCATCTAATGCGCTCGCAGCTTCGTTGCACGATCCGCCCCGATGGAGGCGTTAATTTTATTGAAAATAAAGCAGTTTTTAATCAGAACTTCCTTATACATGATTGGCGTTTAGGAAAACGTCAGGCAGTGAATTACTTTGTGGGATATATTGCAAAAATCTGGCATAGGTGACGACGGCACACATTTTAGGATGGGGATAACATCGCAAAAACGCAGCCTGCACAAAATAAGAAGAATAAGAAAAAAACAAGGAAAACGTCGTAATTAAGAGCGGAGGCACGGATGTCCGTCATTCCCGATGTTATACATAATAATGTGGAGAGTACGGGAAGAGACCTCGAAATGAGCAACATTAGTTTCAATCTGCTCTAGCAGGCCAATGTCGAAAACGGCAATACCTTCTAGGTCTGTTTTATGCTGAGTACAGGGTCCCGTTTGGCTAATACTGAACTGTTACAAGTTTGCCCGGAATTACCAACTTCCTTATTCTCATCCTGTAAAATTATTGAATACGTCTCACAATTATTTAGCTAGTTCGTTACCGATAGTTATGTTCATATCGCAGCCATATCTTTCGTAAAGATTTCTTGAAAATGACCCAACTTAAATACCTCTGTAATTTCTGTTTTTTTATAGTTTTGCTGCCGTACTTGCTCTCGTTATGTCAGGCGAAGTCGACGTCATTTTTTATATTTTAATGGAGCAGTTTAACTGGTTCAGCGGCGCACCGACGGGGAGGGGGGTTATGGGGGTTGTAACCTCCCCCCACCTCTGAGGCCGACCTAACCCCCTCCCACTCCGTAACTGCTCCTGTATCCTAGAAGAATGTGGCGCTAATGTCTCAGCAAAACGCCGAAAAAATAAAATAAAATAATCATCATCATTGATGTTATTATTTTTTGGCATTTTATTTACTTTTTTTGCACACGCAACAACTGTGTAATCGCATGCCCGGCCCTTCGTGAAAGATTGAACCCCCGCCCCCCCCACCCTGGCAGAGATCCTGGGTGCGCTACTGAACTGGTTCAACATGTATAATACTAATTCATAGGGTCTCAACCCGTCTACCTACTTTCTTCTTAATAGATGACCTTTTACGTATCTAGATGCGTTCGCATTGACAGCATTACAGTGATCGTTCTCGTGAGCTACTCGTTACTTCTGAGTACTTTGGACTAGCGTTCGGAATCCGCTGTTATTTTTAATACATATTAACGACATATTGATGGAAGTTATAACTTATTAGGGCACCATTTGAGATCGAATTATTAGCAGACTATTGCGTCTACCTTAACGAAATCAACAACTATGAGGAATGGACACATTTCTCCCTGGTGCTCTCATTACGGCATGTAGCTGAATGGAGATAAACCAGTGTTTATAAGAACAAAGAAAAAAGAAGAGCACTATACAAGCTCTTCTTTACTTACGGTTTTCAATCAGATCGAATCGCTCCCTGGTATATCTGAATGCAAGTACTTAGGCGTCGCATTACTCACTCTCTCATTTGGAAAGGTCACACTATTCTCACCAGAGCGTCACCAGTCCGTAATTTTGGTTCCATTAGATAATAACTAAAAGAAACATTTGCAAAACCTAATTTGTCAGTATACATATCGTTGTTCAGACCAGGATCTGGACATGCATGCGCAGTTTGGGACTCCTGCATAAATCGTAGTACAAAGACCGGAGAAGATTTAAAGCGCAACGCCGTTCGCTACTTATATTCTAAGTAGTAGCGGAACTGACCTTTCAGACCTAATTAAAGAGCACAATGTATGAAGATTTTGACTGTGCCAGAAAATCCAGACTAATTAAAATATGTCTTTCCCTGAGCTGTATGCTTTACCACTGCGGTCGCAGCTGAGGAGACATCACCATACTAAATCTTTAATCCCTTTTAGTACCAAAACAAGTTCTTCGGAATATCTATTTTTCCCTCGCATCATCTCTGAATGGAATAGTTTATCTCTCACGACTTCGCACAGCACGGACCTAATTTTTCATAGAATACCTTAATTGATCCTTAAAGTTTCTTCACCACACTTGAACGTTAGTACCTAAACGTAACATTGTCACACTACACCCTTTTCATTACTCAACATTCTAAGATGTCTGAGCTATAGGAGTGAGTGAGTGAGTGTATGGTTTCTTCAGTTTACCTATATTTATAGGAAACGAAAGTAACAGTGTGAATAATTATGCTTAATGGTACAGCATGTTTATATCAGGTACGTCACACCGAAAGGGTGATATGTGGACACGCAGCAAAACAATATCTCACTTTTCACAAGTACGCAATAGGTAGAAAATTCTTTGTGTTTGAGTAAAAATGCCCATACCAAAAATGAGCACCGATATATAGCGTGCAGTTCTACTGCGGGCTGATTTAAAACTATATTTGATGATTGCAATGCTCGCACGCTCGCCGTGTTCATAGGTAATAACATTGCGTTTTGAGCAGAAACCTTGGAAGTAAGCAGGCAAGCAACATGAAAAGACATCGAACGCCTAGTTAAAAGTTGATGAAGCATCATGTGGCGCATCGCTGCTCAAGTGATCATTCGCGCTTCATTATAAAACCAAAATAAATCTATCTACACCTGCCAGGCGCTCTCCCGGCGCAAATTAATTGCCATCAGGGTGGTAATGCAGTTCAGGTGTGATGAAACGGTCCGTTTTTACGTTCCTTTCATATAAACTCGCGCCACTCTTGCGAACATTTTTGTGAGCGCGCCGGCAAGCAGACGCCCGCGAGGCGGGCCGGCCGTGCCGGTCGGCCGGAGCAACCAAGGTCTGACGACTGCAGCGCCGCCGCTGCGTTCCATGCGGAGAGTGCCCTTGCCCGGCGGCGTTGCCCGGCGCAAGCATCTATTTGTCGTACAGCCCACCTTTTGTTATCAGCTTCTCTAGGGACAAAATGTATAGGGATATTTGACAGTGGCGTCGTCACTTGTTGGCGGGGTTTTTTGCATGCCGCCTCCGACCGAACCACCGAGTCAGGTGTTCTCTGACCAAGTACCGAGACCGAGCGACCGAGAAGACATGCGGCCGTGCCGCCGTGCCATGGAGTGTGCACATCTCGGAACACGGCTCCAGTGCTTGTGCCTTTCGTCAACGCAGTCCGGTGCCCCTTAGCGAGTTCGCCTTATCTATGAACGTCGAGGGCGAAGATATTGATGTGCTGCCTTTCAACGTAACTCTAGCCGAGTTACAAGTAGGTCCCGTACCGATCCCATGCCTATCGTCTACAGCGGCCGTGCTGACCGCGCGTCGTGCAGCTTCATTGGGGCTCTGACAGCCTAGGTAGCGAGCTTTGGTTACCCTTGCCTACTTTGCCGTGGCCACCTTTGACAGATCGACGACCTCGTATGACACGTAAGTAATAATCCCCGTTATTCGGAGCTTTGCGCTGCTACGTGCTCTGTCGCATGTAATAGCCAGAATTTTCATTTGTGACACCTACAGTAGATAAGTAAAGCATGCAAAATTTACATTTGTGGGACGAAGAACAAACAACTTGACGAGAGCTACATACATATTGAATTCAGTTGCACATTGAGTCTTTCATGTATGTGCCCCTTTTGTAAATGTAGTTTTCATCATGCAGTTTTTGCTCTTTGTCCCACAAATGTTGCATCGACTAGCCCAACGTTTCATGCTTCTACATGCAAGAGTGGCCTGACAAATTGGAATCCTTGTTGCAGAAGATTGAATTTTCAGCACACATACCGCCGCATGCTTGTTTTGGGGGTATTGTAAATCAGGCTGCAAATTCTGTTAATGGTAAATGTAGCTCTGTGCTTCTCTTTATTTCAGGATTTCCCATCTAGAGAGACAAAATGGAAGGGCAGACCCAACGGGCAGCAGTTGTACAGCTTCAAGAAAGTGGCAATGTACACCAGGGGCTGTTAAGTCTTTATTACCAGCACTTTGGAAAATATATGCTCCCGTTATCATTGGCAGTGGTGAAAGAAGAGGCACCTTCAAAATAAGCCATTGCTGCAAGAGAGAAAGGTGGCAGAGTTTGAGTGACATTTGTACCAAAGTTCATGGTGATAGTTGCTGTTAATTTCCTTCATTTATATTTCATACCACTTCTGGCTACAGCACAGCACTGCATTAGCGAACACTGCCTAAACATGTACTGCTGCACCAATTAACTCATCCATCAGCATTACCATGAAACCCAAGACTTTCTTCACGCGTGGCAGTGCCCTTCCAAAGTGACACAGCATGTGTTAAAATGCACTTGCTCAAAACGACACTGTAGTTTTCTAGTTGTGTACAGGGGTATAACATAATTAGTACGATCTGCATGTGTTCATTGTACCTTGAAAATTTTAAAGCATATGTGTCATTGCTGTCCAAGGATGTCAATAAGAGTTTGATTTGTCTTTGCCAGCCATTCAGTCTTATTAAATGACTGTCTTCAAAAGTTTGTACTAGTATTGCCAGCATCTGAGGAGCAAATGGCCCCATAGTCACGTTGTCTCCCTCTGCTCATGTCAGGAGCGAGCAGGAAACATTGTCACTTGAGCCGTCCTCTACTTTTCGTCATTATCATCTGTGACTAGTACTAGAGAGTGTTGGAAAAGATACTGCAGAAGTGGGACCTTCCGGGTAGAAATGAGCAATGCCTTTAAATATTGCCACAACCATATTGCCATGCACAAGTGCAGGGCCTTGGTCATATTAAAGCAATACGGATATTGTAGCCATACGAAAAGATGGCCATGCTGGAAGCACACTAATGCGGTTAAATGCAACAGAGGATTAAACTTGTGCATGAGACCTTGCAAATACTGGATAATTGATAAGATGATTTTGTAGTACAATGTATGTGGCATGAAGTAATACCAGTGCCTCCAGTGTGATAATCTAATAAATCGGTAGAGAATACCAGACAGCAACCAAAATGCAACATCTTTACCATTTTCTCAACGAGCCCCTCACCAGGCCTGTCCATTTTGAGCTTACAAGTACATTGCACGTTCGTGTTCATATCTGCCTAGAACTGCATCGTTACGTGCTGTGGAAGGTGCTCAAATTTCAGACTGAGCGCTGTTTACCCTCCCCTTGCAAGCATCATGCACCAAATGGTGGATGATGATGTCATGCACCGTGTCACCACAGTGTGCCTGTGTGTCGCTACAAACGGTCACACTTGTTCAGATCGTGCAGTGGCTGCTCAAACCAGTCAGGAGGCACCTGGCTCCTTGGAGAGGATGACCAACTGCGGCCACAATAGCAAGCACACTTCGTCTTTTTTTTCCCTTCCTCCGCCACACAGCATCGCCATGTGTCGTACTGGCAGTGATTCGCCACCCAATATCCTGGGTGTAGTGCCACTTCAAACATTTTTACCTCTGATAATAATGATCCAATTTGAAAAGTTCTTGCAGTAGGTGCCCCACCCTTCTTCCTCCCCCCCAATGGGGCACATAAGAAACCCCAGCGTACAAACTGAAATGTGCCATGTAAACTAAAAGATGTGTGCTGCTTCGTCATCATGACTTAGTGCATATACGTGTCGCAATATTCTTGTACCACTTCAGTTTTTTCAAGAAATGGCTTTGCTGTTATTGCATGCATCCAGATTTCCTGTCATCGGCACGATTACATTTTATAAAACCAAGCCCTGAAAGGCTCCTACTTGCAATTGCTAAGCTTTTTCACAAAGTGCCCGACTCCATATGGAAGCCTTACTGCCCTGTGAAGCTTCGCCACCCTACATTGCAAGGAAGCCCACGGTAGAAGCAAATATGGATATAATAAACACGGAAAGCGTAGAGACGGTGTTCTGCTCAGTGAACACATATTTGCTACTTCTGTGCACAAAAGCCGAAATTCGGCCACACCATGAGATGTCACAACTTTCAAGTGCTTTCCAACACTGGCACTGTGGCAAAGCCGGAAGTAACGTTTCATCTTATGTTTAATGTCAGTGTGCTAGGGCACAGCATAGGTAGTGGTCTGGTATTTCTTGGGACAAAATATTTCTCCTTCGCACACAAGTATATGTGTATTTCTTTGAAGCTAACAATGCATGGTAGTTTGTAGTTACACAAGTTTTATTCTCTCGGTGCCAGTGCTAGGGAGTTTGTGTATGTCATTACAGCATTTATTTTCAACTTGACAGGAGGATGACTCATTGAATATGTACTTTCTTTTCAGAGATGGCATAATTTGCAGGGACCTTTTTCCAGGTGGCAGAGAGAGTTGAATATTGTTATGGAGATCTCCACACGAAGACTCCGGATGAAGGTTCACCATGCCACTGTACAGGACACACCTGCAATGTTCTTTCAAAGTGTTGGGCAAAGAATACCTTGCATTGCAATTATACTCACAAGCCTTATTCTTGCTGGCTTTTCTGAAACAGGAAATTAAAGGTCATCATTTACAGCATACAATGATTCATGATATTCTACTTGATCAAAGGCGTTCTGAGCCTTAAAAGAGGCTTCAACATGCTTATCCAAGCATGGCTGACATGTTCCAGCTGCAACACAACAGAATGTAGCGGCAGCGATCTCTCAACCATGAAGTGCTCCATTTTGCTGAGCATTGATCCATTAACCCTACGTTTTGCCGGCTGATTATTTACTGCGCAAGCTGATATGGGCACGTTACAAGGGCTGAACATGGTGACAATGTCTGCTGCCCCTGCCTTTGTCATTAACAGCCATTGCTTACAATGATAAACTCCATGCCTGTGCAGATTTGAACCCACCCGAATAGGAGCAGTCGAATCCACACATGGGACAACTTAGGACACCTTGATTTGTGTCTTTTGAAAAATTTAGCACTGTGTGAACATGAAACAACTAGCCCTAGCCTCGGCCCTGGCAATTTCCAAGGCAATTATAGATGGCTGCACATTTTTTTAAAAACATTTTCTGATGAGGGGCAGTTACGTGTGTGCAGTTTCACCACGTTCCTCGCAGCTTGCTCTGAGCAAAGTGCCATTACCAACACCTCTAGGCATGCACCTTTGAACAACTATCGGCAAGGCACTGCATTCTGCATGGTAACCGTGCAGTGTCACAAAGTGGCCGTCCTATCTTTGCTTGTTGTAATGCTGTTTTCAGGTGACACAAAGAACGTTTGATCACAAAAAAAGCAAGCAGTTTGTCGTGTTGCTCTTGTAGATAGTAAACCCAGGACCACTGTCTGGCCAACTAAAAGTTCGTTATATAAGCAGCTTTGAGTGCGTCAATAGGAGTGCAATGCCAGGCATGCTCAGGAAACCACAGGCCTCCGGACTGCGGGCTCACTGGTCGCTTGAGCTAACCTTCGTTCATTCCTGCCGGTAATGTCATTCATAACCACGTCCTTATCCTACTCCACAACGACTCGCAGTGATTTTGCTCAAGCCCAATTTGCGAGAAATTACTCCCTCTGGTTGATCAGCCGGCACCAGTGGGAAGTCTCGCTCAGACAGAACCGAATGTTAAATCAGTAGCTATTGATATACACGCTAACCATGTCGACCGGTCGTGCTTAAACACCTAGCACAACAGAACGAGAGGCACACACACGATCGCTACACTCGCAGCTAATTTCTCCCCAGCTATCGTCAGTGTGCCTCAACACCAGGCTCTGCAGTCGCAATAGAATGATAGCATGGCTGATGTCAAGCCCAGGTGAAAATATTGCTACTGGTTTCTATTGGTTTCAACTGGTCTGAAGTGGTCCCAGTTGGGATTCAATTGGTTTGCTACTGGTTCCAAGTGGTCCCAGTAGAAACCTACAGGTATTGAACTGGTCCTGTACTGGTCCCAGTAGGAGGCTACTGGTGCTGCACTGGTCCCAGTTGGGATTCAATTGGTTTGCTACTGGTTCCAAGTGGTCCCAGTAGAAACCTACTGGTATTGAACTGGTCCCAGTAGGAGGCTACTGGTGCTGGACTGGTCCCAGTTGGGATTCAATTGGTTTGCTACTGGTTCCAAGTGGTCCCAGTAGAAACCTATTGGTAGCACTGGGGGGGGGGGGGTTGCACCAATTCAAAAGTCACGGAAATTTCGACCACCTGGGGTTTTTTAACGTGCACTGACAACGCACAGTACATACCTCTGGCATTTTCGCCTCCATCGAAAACGCGACCACCGCGGCCGGGATCGAACGCGCGTATTTTGGGTGTCAGCCGAGCACCATAACCACTACACCACCGCGGCGGAGACAAGATTGCACATCCAGAGCATTGCCCAGAGCTACCCGATCCCGAACAAGCCGCCTCAGGCGAGCGATTCCGACCGCAGCCCGGCCGCTCTTCGACGCGTCCATCATTAGTTGCGTATTCAATCTCAATACGCTCAAAACAGATGTATTAAAGCAGTAAATAATAAACGTATATAAAAATAGAGGTGCACATCCCGCGTAAAAGATGCATTTGAAAGCTGAGTGACACAGGCAGAAGCGTCAAAAAACGACGCAGCAGTTTTTCCGGGCGCACGTGGTAGGCAAGCCAAAGAAAGTCAAGCCATAGCCAAGGTCACCTTGCCATAGCCGCCATGGCCGCCAGTTGCGCGAGCTGCAAGCGCGTACGGTGTGCTACGCAGTTGCTTTTTTGTTAGCGTAGAATAGAAAGAAAATCATCTTCGCAACTTAATTTACGCTGAGTGTTCAGCATTCTCACCTCGGGAAGAATTTATGACCAAGTTATCGCATGACAACTGTTTTCGCCCATGACAACACGGATTTTTGGATCCACTGTGTGGTCTTCACTGCTTTCCTCTGCGACGGTGCGGTCATTTGAAGGTAATTATTCCGCTTATGTTTTGCGTGCAAGCTGTTCTGTGGTCAGTACGTAGAAATGCTACAACACGATGTCAGTGGCTTGAATGTTGATACTACGAATCGTTCCACTGACAACGCTTTCTACAGGGCGATGTAGTACAAGAGCATGTGTGTGTGCTAAAATGCTTGCATCTCCGCTACCACGACCTTTTGGAGTCACAAAAAAAAGGCCACTGCATGCTATGTAAAACGTGTTGAACACCATATATAAAATGAAGAAAATGCTGTTACGTGAGCGATAAGAACCCTAAAGGAGTGAGTAATAGTAACGATGGAGCAATGTTTTAGTATAGCCAATGATATCCTTTTTCTATTTGGATCTTTAAACTAGGGCAATTCTTTTATTTTTCCTAAGCCTTAAATAGGTCAGGAACGACCTCGACATATATTATCGAAATTTAGATCCGCGGGCTTCTAGGTCAAAAATGCAGGATCGTGCCACCACCCACAATTGGCGCCGCGCGGCTGTAATACAATTATGCCCAGTGTTTTCATGTGCATTAAATGCGTCTTCCTTCGAAGGTGCACTCCATTTGACTTTTATATTAGAACCGAGGTGACAAATAACAGTTGCCCTGCTATAACTCTTATTTGTCGTCAATTTGACATTAACGACCTGACTGCATCTGCACAGCTCGGACTGCTTTTTTTTTCTTCAATTTGCAGCTTCCTACAATGACATTCTTTGCAGTATTCAGTTGAAGTAGCTCAAACATTATTGTCGGTGGTAACCTCAAGCTATTTACAACTGCTGTTTTATTTACCTGCGCATATCCAATGCTTTTTTTTCGTAACTTGGTGAATATTGCAGGCCAATGAAAACAAGCAGATTCCTGTTTCACTGCCTAATTGAACTAGGGTGCAGTTTAAGTGGTTGCAGTTACATAACCTAATCACCAAGAAGTAAATAGTGTTGCTTAGCTTAACCACCTGTTGTGATAGTAAAATTTAACAATTTTTGACATGATTCCTATGGTTATCTTATTGCCTCAGGTTTTCTCAAGTGATGGCATGTGGCTACAGAAATCTTCACGTGAACATGTGATGCAGCACTTCAACGTCGAACTTTTGTTTGTGAGGGGCCCACCGGGCAGACATTTTCAACTGCAAGCCTCATCGACAAAACCATCATGGACACAGCATTGAATAGGACAAGGACAAAGCACTAGTGGATCCTGCCATATATGACACTCTGAAAGGTATGCTCCAGTCCACAAGCATATTATTGCATGCAATGTTCTGCCATAATTCACAGCTCTTGCAGTTTTCACAGGGTGTAGGTTTTTTTAAAACTTTAGCTATGCATGTTTCTATGCAATTTTTGATAGACAAAAAGAGACTCTTCACTTTTGTGACCCTTATGTCTGTTTTTTAAAGCACTTTTCAGGCACTACCCGGCGTACAACTGTAACAACACTGAAGTGGTCCCGCAGAGACATACCTGACCCAGAAAAAAAGTCGCCTGCGAAATTGAGGACAAAAGTGGTAGTATTCCTGTAACAGTGATACCGAAAATATACATGTGTGCATCGCTCAATCCTGTACTCTTTATCGTTCCAGGGGCGTTGCCACACTGTGGCCCCTCTGTGTGACTGTGCGCACTGATTAAGGCACCTGCAGGCCGGTACAGAACCAATACACCTGTATTGCTCCATTGGGTAAATACAGATCCAATACACATGCAGCTCTAATAGGGAAATAGAGAACCAATACACCAATATAGCTCCACTAGGAAAATACAGAGCCAATGCACCAATATAGTAGCTCTAATAGGCAAATACAAAACCAATTGACTAATAGGCCAGTAGGTGTCAATAATCTGATAAGCTATGGTTTTTCTATTGGGAATTTTTGCTAGGGTGGGTACAGTCTGCTGCTGCGACAAACCAGTCAAGCGCCGGTTGGTGCTGTGACCTGTTGGCACTGAGGTTTGTTGCTGCTGCGGCCATCCTCAGTGCCAGCTGGTCCCAGCACCAACTGGGACCAGTAGCTGCTGGGACCAACTGGGACCAGTAGCTACGGGGACCAACTGGGACCAGTAGGTGCTGGGACCAGTAGCTACTGGTCCCAGTTGGTCCCAGTAGCTACTGGTCCCAGTTGGGAATTGGCTAATAAACCACTTGAACTGGGACCAATAGAAACCAGTAACAATTTTTTCACCTGGGAGTGCTCTCGCTCGTACAGGGAAAAGATCCAAATAAAGAGTGAACATTACTTACGTGTTGTGGCAAGGTGGCACATCACGGCGTATACATAGCGAAGTCGCTACGGGCAAGCATTTCGCATACTACGTGGCCAAATGCCGATAAAGCTGAACGACGCGCGATCGGCATCGGTCGCCGTACAAAGAGCAACCCGTCGTCAGCGACTGACGGCAAGTTTACAGCAGAAGCGGCCAACACCGGCCAAAATTAATGCGCACATGGACGACGTGGGCGTTGACAAGCACGCAAGAGAAATTCTAGTACGCTAAAGCGCCGCCAACAAGTGACGGCGCCACTGTCGAAAATCCCTAGACATTCTGTCTCTAGGTACCTAGAAGCTAATAACAAAAGGTGGGTTGTACGACAAATAGATGCTTGCGTTTTTGCCGGTCGCCAGCCGCCATTTTGACGCTTCGAAAGCGCCCTTGCAATTTTAAAACGTATTTTCCTTTCTAAGCAGTTATAAATTATATAAACAAAATTTACAGTTCTAAAACTTGAATTGCGAGCGTAAACTGGCCAAAATTGTTCAAAGTGCTAGCAAAACAACATATTTATTCTTTAGTGCGAGTGCCGTCAACACCCAGACGGCGCTACGATCGCTTCCAAAAATCGTCCCCATTGTAGGCGAAGCGGTAAATCCAGGAGGGTGATCCTCTTTCTCATTGGCTAGTTCGATGTAGACGTCAGCGCTCCGCATATCATCGCTTTGTGGGGAATTCTAGAGACGATGCAGCGTCAACTAAGAGGGAAATCCAGAGCTGAACCTATTCTTTATGAAACTGAGGTTTTCCCGTAGTGCCTGCCCAACGCCTGCAGACGAGTGTTCCCGTCCTCCTGCGCGCTAAGCTCGAATGTCTTGTCGGACGGTTGGACAGTCGCGATGGACGACTGTCCAACCGTCCGAAACTAATCGCACGTGTTAACGCACGACGTATGGGTGCAAATGTTAATCGTGTAGGTAAAAATGGGCACGTTGTGACGAGCTTGCGGTTGACAGCGAACGACTACTACTCCGAGGGTCGGCGGCTAGGCCTACCCTCGTAGTCGTCACTGACGGTGGGGTGTTGTGATGTGCTAGTCGCTCGCGAAGGCATCGGCAGTATTTTTCTGTGTTGTAATACTAAGAAAGGCTGTACTAAAATGTTTATTTTGTACTTACTGACGAGGATACGATGTCTTACGAGAGTGTATGCAGACGCGCTTCGTGAGGGTGGAGCTTACGCGCTGATCACTCGTCTTGACCTGCCGAGGCGACCGAGGCATTTGCCGGTGTCGATGGAATCGCGTCGAAAATATTGCTTACGATTTGTTTGTGGCACGAAATTAATTCTCATTGAGTAATGTTACGAGTGAAGTGAGCTAGTCAGCAAAGCAGCGCCCATTTCCTAAGCACTCGAGAGATCGGAAGCGGCCGCGGCGCGAACGTAAACAAACATCGGCAGGGGCTGTTTCACCGAAGCGGCTCGCTTCGTTTTTACCATTGCGCTTCGCATCTATTTCGAGAAAACTAATCGTACGCGTTCACATACGACGTATGAGTACAAATGTTAATTGTGTTGGCAAAAATGAGCGCTTCTTGGCGAGCTGGCGGTTGATGGCGAACGACGACGGCTACGTCGCGTATATAGGTGTTCTCTGGCTACGTCGTCGGCAGCTAGGCCTACCCTCGGGGTCGTCACTGACGGTGGGCTGTCGTGATGTATTTGCCGCTCGCGAAGGCGTAGTTTTATCAGCAGTGTTTTTTTGTGCTGTTATGTAACCAAGTAGGGCTGTAAAAAAAAAAACTGTTTATTTCGTACTTAGCGAGAAGGATGCAATGTTTTACAAGCGTGTATTCCGCCGGATGTGGCCAGGGCCTTCTCGCTGATCGCTCGTCGCCCTGTGTGTCTTGAAGCGTCGTATGCCGGACGCCGGACCGTGCGACGTCCGATCGCATGGAAAATCGGAGCATGTGTCCAGCGCCACGCTAGCGAGGCTGTTGTACCTAGACGGCCTAGGCAGTGCCTAGACACACTCCCTGTACCTAGGCGAAGAAGTACCTAGATGAGCGATCGGTGTGATCACGTGACTTTACGCCCACGTGACCTGAGGATCGTTCTCCTGCATTTACCGCCTCGCCAGAGAACACCTATATACCCGTTTTAGAGAACGGAAACTGTACCTTCCACTGTAGAACACAAATAAGAGTAGCGGCGGCGTAGTGAAGTTTATTAGGGCGAACGGAGATGGCGCTGCAAGTACTATCATCATCATCGGCGAAAGCCCCGTTTTTGCTGGTTCGCGTCCTGCTGTAGCCCCCCCTCCCTCCTATATTTAGCCCCGCTGTAGTATTTTGCTTATTCCTCTCGCTAAACGGCAGCTCGCGTGTGTACTTTTCGTACACAGGTACTGTAGCTTATCGCCAGGTGACCAAACAGGCCTCGACTGGCAAAAACAACGTCAATCAAGTAAGGTTTGCATCGTTTATTGCGGCACCACAGCTGGTACAAACAACGTACAGTACAGTGCACACATGGGCCAACACTTTGCAGTCGCGTCCAAACAAAACACATACATACTGAGTGCGCTCCAACTTGTGCATAAACACGCTAAACGCTGACAAAATATGCATGGATAAACGGGATACCAGAGTGATCGAACGAATGTTGCTCTCTCATTGCGCTGCGCCGTCCCATTCTGTTAGCGTTGATTTTCAGACAGCGAGCGCGGGTAAATCCACGATGCAGAATCAGAAACGTGCGCAACGTTGGCAGATGTCACAGTAACACCGATTTAGCTTCGCTTAGTTAACGTTACCGAAACGATCGCGGATGCACCGTCTCTGTATAAAGATAAATGAATGAGTTACAAACAAGAAGCGTCGCGCTGTGCCGAATAGGATAGGCACGAATTTCAACTATCAGCTGTGAACCCATACCGTAGGTGTGTAGGTAATGGGCGAAAAATAAAAATATTTCACTTTTGTTTCAAGCGCTAACTGCGATACAGCGTCTATGAATCCACCAAATCTTCAAAAACAATTTTCGCAGCACTGCACATTCAATAGCAAGAAAGAAAACTTGGTTATGTGTTGAACTGTTTGTTACCCAGTAAATAAATGTAATTAGAGCATAATTCAATGTAAGTTTCTCCTAAGGCCAGTCAGCTTTTATCTTTGTCATAAAATTAATCAGAAGCAGACTTGAAACGTGAGTGCAGTTTGTTATTGGCTAAGTTCATTATGAGCCAACGAAAATCATATTTTTGATGTCGCTCCCTGAACATCCCACGTCAAACCACTCTTAAAATATGGTAATGCCTTCACGAAATCGTCTGCACGAGTACACAGCACACTGTGGCAAACTGATGACACACTGAACACATCAATTCATCCAAAGCTGTCTTTCTTGCACTTTCTTAGCCGCTTGTCGATTGAACTGCCAAAGAACAAGTTGCCGAAAACAAGTGCACAATTGTGTAAGCCGTTGCTAAATGGGTTATTATGGTTCAGTTATGCAGTTCGTGTAGAGCAAGAATGCTATGGCACCAATAACTGCACCAATAAGCTGAAGTGTGCTGTGAAGGCGGTATAATTGACAGCAGACATTCTACAATGCATGAACAAAATATGAATACTATAGAAAGACAGAGATGCTAGGATAATGCAGGCTGATTATAGAGGCACAGTTATGGGCAGATTAGCTTTAGGAATACATTACACATCTAGGTTGGTGTACGCGGCAAAGAATCGCTCAGCCATGAGCATGTCGGCGTTGCATGGACATGCCAACAGAAATTATGCACTCTCGTACAAACACACACATGCACACAAATTGAACTGGAGGAACATTATGTGAATGGTGACAGTGCCGGAAGAAATAAAGGTCATGCTTATTGTACATGTGCTTGTTGTTGTTGGATTATTCACTTTTTAAACTTGTGCTTCGAAAATAAACCGTATTCTTGTTAATTGTAGAACCTCGACATCAAAGTATCGATAATGTTGCACTGTAGCTGCACATGTGTTGTATGTACACTCGACAGCAAATGTTTGCGGGATAAAAAACTTCGTAAACGCCTATATTACCGCTTAGCCTCTGATCATAGCCTCGAATTAAATGTTTCAATGGGTAGAGGTTGTTGCGATGTACAACCAAATTAGAGGCTGTGTTATGAGGCTAAGCCATAATGCACTTTTGCGACTTTTGCATCCAGCAAAGTTTTGCTGTTGATTGTGGCCCCTTTAATATCTTCGATTTCCTAGGGTTTGTTTGCGGCAACATTGTGAAGTCTTTTCATAGGCAGTGCAGTATGACAGTGCTAGGCACACCAAAAAAAAAGAAAAGGGGTGGCATGTTAATGGCCGTCACAGCCACCTGAAGTAGGCATGCTCAGCCACAAATTATGGATATTTCTGTGCTATATAAAAGAAAATGAGCAAATCCCTTGAACACAATTTGGCCTATAACATAAATATCATTTACACTCATGTGCTGCAACTAGTGCTTGCAAAACTTAATATCTATTGTTTTGTAGCTGTTTACAACTTAATAAAATGTGTTGTATATATATTCAAAGGCTAATTGAACTGACGAGCTTGTCGAAGCTACGGCATTCTTTGTTTTTTTGTAGACTGTTACAATTCAATGCCTTAAGAAAAAAGAACGTTTCAGACAAACTTTGTAAACCATATCATAAAGTATGACTAAATGCCGGAACAATGTCCGTTCACTGCCCTGATGTTTGTTTGGCTGTAATATGGCTAATAATACCTGGAACTTTACATGCCCAAACTTTTTGGATTGACGTTGATAATGTGGGACACAACTAAGTAGCGTAGGAACCACTCATGCATTCCCTTGTGTTGCCTATGGTTTCTTTGTGCTAATTAGTTGTGCCTCAAATCAGTATGTATCTACTAGCCCAACTATCATCCTTAATGGTGCAATCTGGGGCCTCTTGAGACGTACGTAAACCTAAATACATGGGGTGATGTTGCATTTAGCTGCCATAGAAATGCGACCACCATGGCCTTGAATCAAATGCGTATTGTCAGACTTAGAAGTCTGACGTGATGTAACTATTGTATAGAGCTTGTGTTAAATTTCATCATTATTGTACTGTAGACACAATGGACACCTGAAACCTATGGACAACAACTACTGGTAACATATTTCCATGGCATGCCTACCAAGTACAAATTACAACATCACAAAGATGAAGTTTGAGGTGACCTGCTGTAGTAGATGTTCAGTTGTTCCACTGTGCTTGCAGGTTGCGTTTTCGAGGGCAGTTAACCTGATGTTGCATGGCAGCCCTGAAAAATAAAAGAAAAAAAAAGAGCAAGTTATGAAATCATCATGCATTCAGAAACATAATGTATGAAGACAAAATGTTGTAGCAGTATACAAAGCGAGCGAGTAAACTGCAGCATGTTATGCATGTATGAATATATACCTTGTAAGGCTTGTGCTCTAACGTAGGATGTGCCTTGCCCATGGTGTCGAGGTGCGTCCACAAGGAATGTTGACTGCAGGCGTCAGCCAGGAGGCTGTGACAGAAAAAGAATATATCCATGATTAAAATGCCGGTTTCTGTGTGACACTAAATGAAAGCAAGCCTATAAGTGAAACTGCTGTCACAAGATAAACAACAAGGCAACAAGGAGATCCCCAGCTTTGCTGTTTACTCAGATTTCACAACATGGAACTAGCTTTAGTTTTCTCTCTCTCTCTCTCTCTCTCTCTCTCAGGCACTTTATTTTTAATTTTTTTAATGTGAATGTAGCAATCTTGATAACACACTTTGTACTAATACATGGTGAGTTACGGACGTGCGTGCGGGGGCGATAGAAGTGTATTCGAACACGTCCAGGCTGCATTATAAACTTCAGAAATGCATTTCTATTGACTCAGCAGCTCGCTCCTGCGTGAAGCCACGTCGCTCAAGAGAACGCGGATTCCGTCGGTGGAGGGATATGAGACGTTGAAAATTTTCGAGTTGCTGTGTGTCGCTTGACTGTCGCAAAAACAAAACCAACCGTAATAAACAAAAGCAATGGGTTTGTACTTACCGGTCCATGCACGCTGGGGCTTCAAACGAACTTCGTTGCTTTGAAGGACGAGGCGCAGGGGAAAGCGCTCTGGGGAAGCATTTCAACGTGCTTTGAACGAACAAGAACAGCAAGCCGAGATCACCTACAAGAGCAATCCTTGGTTTCACGAAATATTTACAGCAAAACGAAACACCGCGAGCTTGCGTCGCTGCCCGAACGCGTTGAAACGGTTAACGTGACTCCTGCCGCCGCGTAGTTTGAATTAAAAAAAACGAGCATGACTTAGTATCGATGTCGGTAGACTGCTGAATCAGCCGAAGCAAAAAATATTTAGTGCAATGAGGATGGCGTAGTATCTCAAAGGCACGCTCACTATAAGCAGCAGTTTGTTGTATGCAAGTGTAATATCAGGCAAAGAAAAAGTCTTCGCCTTGTTCAAAATATTCTGCATCGAAATTAGGCACCGATGCGGGCGCCCCTACATAAAAGTGCAATAGGGCGAATGGCGGCCTCCATAGCGCGAGCTAAGAGAGGGGTCAGTAGATCCACTCCCCGCGGTTGAAGCTGGAACGCGCCGCGGTTGATTTTTTCGCCATCTATGGCGATTTGTAGCATATCGAGCTTTCACCCCCCTGGCCTCGCCCCATTGTAGAGTGTACTAGAATATTTTGAGTGGCGCGACCGGAGCGGGCGCGCCGTGCAAACCGGTGTCCCCTCTCGCATGGAAAGCAGCGGTGGCGCTGGCGTGCCTAACCATTAGCAACAACTTGATGAGGGCTAGTTGGTGCATATCCACAGCAAAGAAGTAACAGCGCAAAGGAACACAGACGACGAAGAAACGAAGACCACAGGACAAGCGCTGCAAAAATCTGGCATAGGCCTAACCATTGGGGCAGCCGGCGCGCGGCGGGCACGGCCAGCGTGGCCCGAGCTGTGGTGCTCATTCTAATTCTTTTTTTTTTTTCACGTGTGCGTGCGTGCTGTGCCATGCACATTGCAATAAATATTGTATAAACATAGGTACGGCAGCACAGTCACGCTGACCGGCGTTTTCACAGATACATTTATATAATAAAATAAAATGAAGATCCGTTCGGTGCGCCTTGCAAGCATTTGATCGCGCTCGCAGCTTCGTTGCACGATCCCCTCTCGCGGGGCGCGATGGAGGCGTTAATTTTATTGAAAATAAAGCAGTTTTTCATCAGAACTTCCTTATACATTATTGGCGTGCAGGAAAACGTCCGGAAGTGAATTACTTTGTGGGATACATTGCAAAAATCTGGCATAGGTGACGACGGCACACATTTTAGGATGGGGATAACATCGCAAGAACGCAGCCTGTACAAGATAAGAAGAAGAATAAGAAAAAAAAACAAGGAAAACGTCGTGAGAGTGGAGGCACGGATGTCCGTCATTCCCGACGTTATTCATAAAGATGTGGATGAGTACGGGAAGAGAGCTCGAAATGAGCAACATTAGTTTCAATCTGCTCTAGCAGGCCAATGTCGAAAACGGCAAGACCTTCTAGGTCTGTTTTATGCTGAGTACATGGTCCCGTTTGGCTAAAGTGAAATACTGAACTGTTACAAATAAGTTACTGCCCGGAATTACCAACATCCTTATTCTCATCCTGTAAAATTATTGAATACGTCTCACTATTATTTAGCTAGTTCGTTACCGATAGTTATGTTCATACCGCAGCCATATCTTTCGTAAAGATTTCTTGAAAATGACCCAACTTTAATACCTCTGTAATTTCTATTTTTGTATAGTTTCGCTGCCGTAATTGCTCTCGTTATGTCAGGCGAAGTCGACGTCATTTTTTATATTTTAAGAGAGCAGTTTAACTGGTTCAGTGGCGCACCGACGGGGAGGGAGGGAGGGGTGTTATGGGGGTTGTAACCCCCCCCCTCCCTGAGGCCGACCTAACCCCCTCCCACTCCGTAACTGCTCCTGTGTCCTAGAAGAATGTGGCGCTAATGTCTCAGCAAAACGCCGAAAAAATAAAATAAAATAATCATCATCATTGATGTTATTATTTTTTGGCATTTTATTTACTTTTTTTGCACACGCAACAACTGTGTAATCGCATGCCCGGCCCTTCGTGAAAGATTGAACCCCCGCCCCCCCCACCCTGGCAGAGATCCTGGGTGCGCTACTGAACTGGTTCAACATGTATAATACTAATTCATAGGGTCTCAACCCGTCTACCTACTTTCTTCTTAATAGATGACCTTTTACGTATCTAGATGCGTTCGCATTGACAGGA
This sequence comes from Hyalomma asiaticum, assembly GCA_013339685.2. NCBI lineage: Eukaryota > Metazoa > Arthropoda > Arachnida > Ixodida > Ixodidae > Hyalomma > Hyalomma asiaticum. The sequence goes on from CM023483.1 coordinate 151,267,630, forward strand.
TTACAGTGATCGTTCTCGTGAGCTACTCGTTACTTCTGAGTACTTTGGACTAGCGTTCGGAATCCGCTGTTATTTTTAATACATATTAACGACATATTGATGGAAGTTATAACTTATTAGGGCACCATTTGAGATCGAATTATTAGCAGACTATTGCGTCTACCTTAACGAAATCAACAACTATGAGGAATGGACACATTTCTCCCTGGTGCTCTCATTACGGCATGTAGCTGAATGGAGATAAACCAGTGTTTATAAGAACAAAGAAAAAAAAAGAGCACTATACAAGCTCTTCTTTACTTACGGTTTTCAATCGGATCGAATCGCTCCCTGGTATATCTGAATGCAAGTACTTAGGCGTCGCATTACTCACTCTCTCATTTGGAAAGGTCACACTATTCTCACCAGAGCGTCACCAGTCCGTAATTTTGGTTCCATTAGATAATAACTAAAAGAAACATTTGCAAAACCTAATTTGTCAGTATACATATCGTTGTTCAGACAAGGATCTGGACATGCATGCGCAGTTTGGGACTTCTGCATAAATCGTAGTACAAAGACCGGAGAAAATTTAAAGCGCAACGCCGTTCGCTACTTATATTCTAAGTAGTAGCGGAACTGACCTTTCAGACCTAATTAAAGAGCACAATGTATGAAGATTTTGACTGTGCCAGAAAATCCAGACTAATTAAAATATGTCTTTCCCTGAGCTGCTTTACCACTGCGGTCGCAGCTGAGGAGACATCACCATACTAAATCTTTAATCCCTTTTAGTACCAAAACAAGTTCTTCGGAATATCTATTTTTCCCTCGCATATCATCTCTGAATGGAATAGTTTATCTCTCACGACTTCGCACAGCACGGACCTAATTTTTCATAGAATACCTTAATTGATCCTTAAAGTTTCTTCACCACACTTGAACGTTAGTACCTAAACGTAACATTGTCACACTACGCCGTTTTCATTACTCAACATTCTAAGATGTCTGAGCTATAGGAGTGAGTGTATGGTTTCTTCAGTTTACCTATATTTATAGGAAACGAAAGTAACAGTGTGAAAAATTATGCTTGGAACAGCATGTTTATATCAGGTACGTCACACCGAAAGGGTGATGTGGACACGCAGCAAAACAATATTTCACTTTTCACAAGTAGGCGATAGGTAGAACCTTCTTTGTGTTTGAGTAAAAATGCCCATACCAAAAATGAGCACCGATATATAGCGTGCAGTAGAACTGCGGGCTGATTTAAAACTATATTTGATGACTGCAATGCTCGCACGCTCGCCGTGTTCATAGGTAATAACATTGCGTTTTGAGCAGAAACCTTGGAAGTAAGCAGGCAAGCAATAGACCTGTCCCTGTTTGTCAACAATGTGACGTCACGCAGAGCATCGCCATCGACATCGCGGCGGACCAGTTTCGCAGTGGTTGGCAAAAAGCTCCGGCGGCTCCAGCAGTTTGCTCGGGCTTTGCACGCAATGGTACTGTCCCTTCCCGAGGTTGCGCGGTGGCGGTTTGTCGAAGAGAAGGTGCAAGTTAGTGGAATGCAGTATCTATACCCCTGCACCATTTCGAAATGGAAGAACGACCTTAAAACCTTGACTAAACGTTCAGCTGTGTGTGTACCTCGCGAGCATGCCTGGCCCGTACAATGCAGAGGCCATGGAGCGTTACTGATCGCTCAAAGCGTACGGCTTAGTGAAAGGCCACGTGCACATAGTGCTTGTCTCGAACTGGGGCACCAACGCTTTCCGTCGACTGCTGTCATTCGGAAATCCAGAAAAAAAAATATTACGATGCGCTGCCTTAATTTTGTTGCGCGTTTGGCACATCCTACAGCGCAAAAGCTAACCACCGTGTCAAAGAGGCCAGGTAACGCGCACAAAAACCAGTACGCACACGGTCCATCCGTACAGCAGCATGGAACCACGCCTGAGACTTTTGCCAACCAGGCATGGAATGCATATTTTTCAAAGCAAACACCATCGCGGAGAACCACCGCCATGCCTTACGAGCTGCAGGCAGCGTCCACACTGCGCACTGTACTTGCATGGCCGATTGAGTTGCAGCGCTCATGTGCATTTCCTTCCGTTCTTTCTGCTCAGGAACTAAACTTTTATACGGTCGAAAACAGGCGAGACTGGTAGTGCTATAGCGTCCGAAAACACAAACAAAATTTTCATCTGGAGTGCCAGCCCGACGCAAGTTACAGCGAAGTGAGCGCGAAATGAAAAAATCTGCACAGCATTCGGAACTACCGCTTACTGAAGGAATGCTTCCGTTTCAAAGCGCGTTCAAAACGCGTTCAAAACGCTCACACTTTTTTTCTTTGTGTTTCAACGCTAGTCCTCTCAGCAAACACGTTAGCTACCCACTCCGGGAGCTCAGAAAATCGAGACCGGGCACCCGAGTTGATAAAATATACATGCTCACAAATGCTGCGGAAGCACAAATAACAAAACGCCTAGGAGCTCTAGGTAACAGGCTAGCACCTACCAGCGATGAAATGTAATCCAAAAATCCTCTTGCTGTCCGACGGCTGCTGTTTTACACTGCGCACAGCTCGCACCCAGGCTTTCCATCACTGTGTAGTTTGGACTTCGGAAATCGAGGAAAAAAAAAACAAGGCCCCGATGCCACTGCCTTTTATCGCGCGTTTGGCATATCCTCCATCGCAAAAGCTAACCACCATGTCAAAGCGGCCATGTGCACGCGCACAAAACAAACGAGTACGAACTCGGTTCACCCGTACGGCAGCATGCAACCACGCCGAACGCTGCAATGTTTTGCCAACCAGTCCGTTCGCACGTGCACGCCAGGGTCACGTGGGTGACGTCACGGCTCTTTGGTGACGTACCCCAGGAGAGGTCTACATGAAAAGACATCGATCGCCTAGTTAAAAGTTGATGAAGCTGCATGTGGCGCATCGCTGCTGAAGTAATCCATTCGCGCTTCACTATAAAACCAAAATAAACCTATCTACACCTGCCAGGCGCTCTCCCGGCGCAAATTAATTGCCGTCAGGATGGTAATGCAGTTCAGGTGTGATGAAACGGTCCGTTTTTACGTTCCTTTCATATAAACTCGCGCCACTCTTGCGAACATTTTTGTGAGCGCGCCGGCAAGCAGACGCCCGCGAGGCGGGCCGGCCGTGGCGGCCGGCCGGAGCAACCAAGGTCTGACGACTGCAGCGCCGCCGCTGCGTTCCATGCGGAGAGGGCCCCTCTCCGGCCGGCGGTCGCGCCACTCAAAATATTCTAGTACACTCTACCCATTGGTTCAATGGAAATGTCCTCCCCCTGCCGCTGGTGAAAGAACAAGAAAGCTTTTCGAACAGCGGATGATTTTCGGTGAATAATTATTCTTCTTTTTTTTCGTCTGAATGTCGATGTGTCATTGGGAATCCAGCACAAAGCGCGCACCAGGGGTATTCAGTTCACATGACTACTGCGTCGATGTGTCAACACAGCAGCAGAAGGCCTTTAATGCAGAGCGTGTCGTCTGCAAGCGAAAAAGCGTATGGTGCAAGTCGACGATCCGAGTGCAGGCGAATTGCAATGTAAGGCGTCTCTATCTCTCGCTGCTTTCTTCTGCCCCTCTTTAGCCGCGTGATGAGAGAGCCATTAGCAACTGTTACGGTGCTCCAACGTTTGTGGCCGCCACTTTCATGCAATAAACATCGCCTCCGAGATCCAGTGAGTGTAGCGTTTCCAGTTACGGCTCCCAGATGGGGCGACAGTCTGCTAACCTCCGCCAATTTGGCCGTCGGCTTGTCCAGATTTCGGAACACAGTTTGGCAACTGGTATGATTGATGAACTTTGCAGGGAACCTTGGCTGAATCGAATAGACCTTTTGCTCCGTAACACAAAACCACGTGCACAAAACACACTAACCTGCCATTTATTAGTTGGTTTCTCTGTAGACAGATGGCGCGACAATCTTCTTACGAGCCTGGTGGCGCACATGTCACCGCCCCGTTACAAAGGGGAAGCTCATAGCATCCATCCATCCATCCTCCGCTGCTTTGGCACTTGGCGTGTCCGGATTGTGATACATGCGGCCTATGGGGAGTTTGGTAACTGGTATGATTGAAGAACTCTGCAACAAAACGAGCTAAAGGGAATATTGCGTTTAGACGTGTTTAAATGTCATTTAGCCAAATTAACAACATAAAAATTACAAACTAGGGATTTTTCTTACAGTTAAGGGATTTCCAGAAGCTCAATCTAGGGATAAAGTGGTGACTTAGGTTGGCATGCGTGGTACTGTACGCTACTGTAGCGTGAGCCTGAGCTGCTTGAGCCACCTGAGCTGTTTAAGCGTTTAGGTGCGTTGTTAAGGAATAACCTTTTGAGGACTTACTTATGCAACAATGACTCGTCACGCACGGAACTGCACAGCTGGGGCAGTGTACACCTATCACGAGAAACAGAAGGACACACAGAGTTGCGGCTATGGCACACAGCGAATGCGTCTCGGAAAAGATGCCGTCAAAGACTTCGACTGCTGCTGCCTGTCGTTACAGCCATGCCGAGATCCTGTCATCACGTAAGCATAACCTTTCCTACATGCCTTTGATAACTTGTCTAGTTCGGAAAGCCATGTTGTTGTGGCCCGCTATCGTCACGTATCATAATCGATCGAAGCTTTTTTTTTTTCCCTTTCTGCTCCTTCTAAGCTTGCCGTAAGCGTGTATGTCCTTTTCTTGGTCACAATTGTTCCTTGTAATTTTGCTGCAGAACCGTCCCTCCAATTTCTTTGCGTCGCCAAAGAATTTGCTATGTCATCCGTTTAACTGCTTACAGCTACTGCGTTGAATATGCCTTCTCGTATATTAGGAAAGCCATGCTGGGGTTTGACTGAACTTATGGCGTTGTGGAGTATCTTTTCCTGAAGCTGTGGGGACCGGATAATCCCTATACACCGCGTGTTTTTGGCCTTATTGTGGTGCACTTTTTCAGCATCTGGCAGAGATGTCGGTCAAATCTTTGTGTCAGTGTTTTGTTGTCTACCTACTGAACCACAACTAGAAAAGATCAAGGGAAGATGGAGGCTCGATTCGATTAACAAATTGCTAAACGCTATGGAGAAGAACAGGGGGTTTCGGGCTGGAGCCAACGTTTCGATAAGTGGAGTGGACTTGCCTTACGTCAGGATTCGGGACGGTAACTGCCTTCTCGAGCGTTCGTTTCTGTACGCTTTGCGCACTCTCCTCCGTCCACAGAAGGAGAGAAGAAGAGCGCACACACACACACACACACACACACACACACACACACACACACACACACACACACACACACACACACACACACACACACACACACACACATGCAAAAGGAGGGGAGGGGGGAGACTGTAGTCGGGTGACAGGCGTTAACGTGACTAATATAAATGGAAAGAACGAAAGCTTGCCATGTTGTACACTGTTTAATGCCATTGTTCTTGTGAAACTGGATGGGGGGATCAGCACCTGAAAAGACACTTTAGGGAAGAAACATTGTTAGCTTGCACAGTCTTGCTGTCTTTGTTAACCCCCACCATATTTAACAGGCTCAAGGGTCCCTTTGAAATGTGTCTGCGTGTAGGCTGGAGGGTATTGAACTTGTTGGTGAGATAGGGTTCCCTGTATTTTCTCTCCATCGGCGAGCAGAAGTTTGCCTGACATATGTAGAACTTGAATTATGATGTGCCATATTAAACCGCTGTGCCACTTTGGCATGTTATTCACCATTTAATCTAACAGTTGGTTTACCAGTTTCACCTATGCATTGTTTGTGACAGAGTGAACATTCCAACATGTAAACTTTTCATTCTGTGAGAAAATATATTGGCGAAACTGGCTTAATGTTAGATTAAATGGGCACCGCGCAGACACTGCGGATAACCTACCAAGGGCAGTGGCACAGCATTTTAATATGGCAGGTTATAATTTTGATGAACTCAGACCCTGTATACTTCAGGCAAACTTCCACTCTCCAAACGACAGAAAATACAGGGAATCATATCTCAATCACAAGTTCAATACTTTCCAGCCTACAGGCATAAACGTTTCTAAGGGAACCCTTGAGTCCGTTAGATAAGGTTGGGGATAACAAAGGCAGCAAAAGGTAAGGTATTTCGCCTGTACAGGCTAATGATGTTTCTTCAAGAAAGTCTCTTTTCAGGTGGTGATCTTCCATCCAGTACGACGAGAACAATGGCTTTAGGCAATGTAGAACATAGCCAAGCTTTCGTTCTTTTCATTTATATTAGTCGCATTAACACCTGTCACCTCTTCCCCCGCCATTTTGTGTGTGCCGCTTTCCTCCTCTCCTTCTGTGGATGGGGGAGAGTGTGCAAAGCATACAGAAACGAACAATCGAGAAGGCAGTTACCATCCTGACGAAGACAAGTCCACTTGTCGAAACGTTGGCTGCAGCAACATTGCCTGTTCTACATCGTGTAGTGATCTACTGAACCACAAGCATTTTATTGTATATTCTCATGAACACCTCATTATTGTGGCAACTTAATCTTTAGCATGTGCTGGAAAAAACCAGCACACACGTTCTTTGGTAACCAACTACCGACCCATGCAAAATGCATGGGTCGGTAGTTCGTTACCAAAGAAGCGTGTGTGCCATGGAACTAAAACGCAAACTATAATTTTTCTTCCTGCCTGTTGATGCTACAAGTTTTGTTTCTTTTGTATTTAGTATGCACAGGAGGTCCCATTTCAGCCTCCGACTCCGGGACCTCCTTCTGTATATGTTGAAATGTAACAACTTGTTCCTTGTGGTAATAATAAAAATTTCTGATTCTGAAAGAATTGTACCAAAATAACGGAAAATGTTGTTTTCAGAAAACTGACTTCAGAGTAAACAGACTATACCTGGTGAGAACTTTCTGTGGCAGCACAGCCAAGGCTACGCGAGCGGAGCTTCTGCACACGTGTTAATACACCAAGTAGTCCGTTCGCTCGAGATTTTGATTTCGCGGGTTTGAGATCGCATCCATCATGCGTTTTTGAGGGTGCCAGTTTCAAGGTGAACCCCGCCTCCCACCCTCCGGTTATATGGACAGTTTTATAGCGGTATGGAAGCTCTATAAGTGTTTAGTCACTTATAACTTTTAACTCGAAGTAACTCCAATGTAGTATATGCTGAGATGCCAGCCACTCACTCAAATACGCCTGCAAAAGCGCACTTTGTACAACGATTTGTAATGTGCTTTTTTTCTTTTTTGGAAGATCGTGTACTACGGGGAATCGTAGGAATAACCCGTTTTGTTGGACAAGGTATTATTTTTTAATTATCTGGAAGCCGCAAATGAGCTGCACAATTATACACCTCACATGCAGGCAACAAGTCATTTCATCAATTCCGTTGCATACAGAGTAGCTATTCTCATTTCTGTGACGCAATAACTTCAGTAACTTTCACGAGGCTCTCCTGTGAGTTTGGTAGGGAATGTGTCACCACCGATGGGTAGCTGGATATGTTTGCCACCGTCCCACATATGTGCGCATTTCGAGCTCGCAAGTCCAAGCGAGAGAGACGCACACCTTGACTGGCTGTTGCCAATAACGCAGTTTTTGAGCAAAGTGGAACGCTCTCATTGCAAAGCGCCAAAAACACTTCTAAGTTCCAACTGCAGATACGGACGCGTACGCTGTCGCACGCAATGCGCGGCGTTCACTTTCACGAGATGCACATTCTGAATGATCGTATCAGCGGCAATGAACAACCTAAAATACCAACCATATGTATCCAATCAAGCAAATGAAATGAGCCATTTATTTTACATACTGTTCCTAATAGCAGCATTGCTTCGAAGTTCGCGGACTCAATGAAGACGGGCGAGTCACTGCAGTGTCCAAGTGGTTATCGCTGTGTGGGACCAACTCATGCTGGTGGCATCGCTTGCACGCAGCACAACTCCTTCCCTCGAGATTGCAAAATATTGCAACACACCACTGTCTTCGCTTCACTTTCTACGGTGAATCACACCAACCGACGAACACTCGCTCAGGCTCGCTTCCGCGCTGCGACGCGAACCTGCCTGAACTGACCATCGTTGCTTTGAGGGTGAGGAAAACGTGGAACGGACAGCAGAAACCGGAAAACTAGAAATAGCAAAAAACAAAATTTGATTACAGGGCAACCTTTCTAAATTCCAATGATATAATCTTGAACATAAAAAGAAAATAAATTAGGTGACATGTCTTATGTTGCGCTATGTATCTTGCAAAATTTAGCGTTCGTGGACTACATGCAGGAGTGTAGTAAAGATGCGTGCGCTTTGGCTCCGTAGGCCTTCGCTGTGCTGCCACAGGAAGTTGTCGCCAGGTGTAGGGCAAGGGCTACACATGTGGAAAACATGTGAAAAGGCAAGGTGATTGTCTTCGCGATAGTCGGATACAACTTCAAGGGACAGCAGTTGGCAACAGATACACATAGATTACTTGGGTTGGTGTCGCTCTGCCAGCCAATCACATAAGAATACAAAAATCGACACTTTTTCGAAATGAACACTTGTTGTTGGTCATTTTGGCATTCATTCAATAAAGAGCTGGGCGTTTAATTTTTAGATCTAACAGACAGGTGAAGATGTATAACTATATTCACTCATAACTTCTTTTTGTATGCATTATGTTGGTTATATGGCAATTTTGAACAACTATTGGCAGCCACATGGAGGGAGAATCGCTGGCGGTTATGAGGACATGGTAGGAGCTTTCCTGTGGACTAGATTTGTATGCGACTGTAACAAATTCAGCGTTGTTGCACAATGGCCATTTTTTTTTTTCGTCTGAACTGGGAGAAGTCTCGCTTTTTTTTTAATTTATGCTACAAGATAGCTACAAAAAAACAGCAACCATTAGAAAGTCTCTGTTTATGGTTACTTCACATTCAGGCTGCTTTTTAGGTTGATACAAGCTATGCAAGATGAAATGTTGCATTGGAAAAAGTGCAGTGAAATTCACTATTCAACAGACCCATCTGGTTGGGAAAATTCATGGGTGGGAATATCGAATGCCAACCAATCACTAAAAACACAAAGGAGTTTTGAGCACCGTGCAGGATCAGGTGAGGCTAAACGATGATTTCGCAGTGATCACTCCTTAATGTAAACAGTGACAAATGCACATCAGTTTTGAAAAACCTTTTGTGAGAATCACTAACAAAACAAAACTGCTGCCCTTGTTCTACTGCTGATGGTTGTTCTCAGGATGATTGCTACAAATATTTGGGATTATTGCACTTACAAACTCTCCTGGAACACACATAGGCAATGTTGTTGCCGTATACTCTAGCTAGCTGCCTTTCAAGTGCATTTTGTGTTAACATTTGCCATGATTATTTCGTACCCCTTCACTCCTTAAGCGGTGTTCACACGGGGGATTTCTCCGATAAAGGTGGAGCCAAGTGATGTCAGCCGGCGGGGAGAAGTCCCCGAACAAGTATCTCGCTCACACGGGCAAAGCAACCGGCGGGGGAGGCGAGTGTTACCAGACCACTCCTGTGCCGGTACTCACGGCACCACGAAAGCAACAGCATGCTTCGAGCGCACGGAAATCAGTGCGTACTGTGCGGTTAAACGAAATGGAAGTGGGCATAAACACTCGGATTTTGTCTATTGGGCCTAAGAGGAACGGCCGTTCGTGCAAACACCTTTTAACACGTGCACTGCTGCCTTTCGCAGAATGTCTCATTCACAAGTTTTGCGCAGCAGATGTAGATGCAGCTCTCGCCAGCACAAGTTCCCATGTTTTTCTAGCTTCACAGACATCGTCGCGCAGGGACATTTTTGCTGAAGTTGTTGGCACCCGCTCTTTCTTTTGTTCTATATAATGACAAAATTGTACACAGCTTTTTGAAAATTTAATTAAGTATTCTTTCATGTTGGTCGGATTTCTGCAAGTACAGTGTGTTGTTCTTGTTTTTTGTTTCACGAGCCTCGGCCGAGGATGGAAGCAATCTGGCCGCTTGATATCGGACAGTGAAGTGTACGAGCCGTCCATTAAAATTTTGGAGTGCGAAGAATTTGATGCAGACCGCTGCTGTCTTCATTAGGCAGGATCAATCGCCAGTTTAGCAACCCCCGCCTCCCAACCCCTTGAAAAAAAAAAAAAAGATACTCCGTTCTCTCAGTCGCAGATAAAACTGAGGCATCAAAAATAGTAATAAAAAAGGTATTTGCAGTCCATGTAAACACCTTTTTAAAATATAAAATATATACATAACGTCGGCGAGTCGGCACTAGTGTATATATACTAAGTTTGTGTTCAATGGCGATCATTTTTCTTGCCTTTAGCACCAAAATATTTTTTCTTCACAACGCTGAAATTGCGTATCACGAGGGGATCTTTCTAAATGAGAGTCGTGCAGTTTGCGGGCGAAAAGGGCACTATAGCAGGCATCTGCCCAATGCTTTCAGAGAGATTTTCTATTGCTTTTCACCATCAATACGGCATAAAAAGCACGCGATGCTTCCTTTAAATCTTTCAAACAAAACGGGCGAGGTCCAGATGCTAATCGAATTCATCATTTCGAAAAAATAAGTAAATAAATAATTAAATAAGGGGGGCAGTTAAACACCACTAGTCGTGGTATGGCTCCGTAATCTGCTTGTCTTCAGACGTGGTGTACTCTCCCATGAGTAAAAAAAATAAAAATATAGAATGTCCATCATCGGTCAGTTTCGTCAACGCGGTGCCCACAAGCGGAACGCTTATTTGGAAAGATCGCCGTGACGGTGTCCACAGCTGCAGCTACGGCCAGTGCATCCACGAGGCTATTGTTGCCAAGCGCCAGCTCAAAATTCCGTCTCCCCCGCCAAGAGGGAAGTGTTTGTTCCACTCGGTCAAAGGGTCCCCGTCTCCCCGGGGATGAGCGGGGAGGCCGCGTAAGCACGCAAAAACCGTGACGTCACGTGATACGCAATCCCCCCTTCCAAGGTGGGGAGAAATCCCCGTGTGAACACAGCTTTTGTTGGGACCCCTTCCCTCGTGCTCCTTAATCACTAAGCCTAACATTGAAAATAGAGAAAGAATACAGGAAGAGGCTCTAGGATTCATTTACAACTCGTATGAACGCAGCTCCATGACCAATTTAATCCCACCAGTTGCTGAGGGAAATTATATTTGTAGACTTTGGTTCCTTTATCAACTAGAAGCCGAAACTTGCTAATAATTATGCCTTCAATCCAAAGAGTTAATTCCTTTAGATATTCTTTCTTCCAAAATGCAATAAATTATTGGAAAAACCTCCCAAAATTATTTGTAGCCCAACAATCTTCGTTATTCATTGAAGAATATTTGATTTGAACTGTTCTGTATGCTGGTAAGCTACTTTACCACTGTTTGTGTTTCTTCTTTACCCAGATGTACTGATGCATATGTACCGCTCTGCCATGACATTATTTAGATCATAGCATATACAGGGTGTTTTTTTTTTTAGTTGCAGCACATTTTGAGAATTAGAAAAACATAAATTGCGGGAATATCTTGTGTACCATTCTAGTATACGGATTGACGGCCTCTAGATACAGAACAATTTCCGCACCTGTATGCATAATTAGCGAAATTACTGCTAATTAATCTTTTTAATTATTAGTAATTGGTGGCTACAGCAAATGAGTACTTTGGAGCCCATCCTCGACACTACCTATCCCAACGATCGAATTTTGAATAGCGGAATGCATGTCGGAGCTACGCGAACAATTAGTTCCCCATGGCAGGCTCCTTGAAACCGAAATTGCTGGAAAAAGAGTGCCCGTGGACGTCGACGTCACCGCCTCCCCGGATTTCGTCACTTGCCCACGGCGCCCAACGCCGCTGATAACAAGGAGATAACGCAAGCTGCTTGTGCGGCCAAAACAGCGGCGAGTGGCGAGTGACGAAAGCCGTGGGGGCGGCGACATCGACGTCACAGACGCTCTTTTTCCATCTAGTTTCTCTTTCAAGGAGCTTGCCATGGGGAACTAATTGTTTGTGTAGCTCCGACATGCATCCCGCTATTCAAAATTTGATTGTTGGGATAGGTAGTGTCGAGGACGGGCTCCAATGTACTCATTTGCTGTAGCCACCAATTGCTAATAATTAAAAAGTTAATTAGCGTAATTTCGCTAATTATGCATACAAGTGCGGAAATTGTCCTGTATCTAGAGGCCGCCAATCCGTATACTCGAATGGTACACAAGACATTCCTGCGATTTATGTTTTTCTAATTTTCAAAATGTGTTGGAACTAAAAAAAGCACCCTGTATAAATAAATAAAAAGAAATGCCTATTAAATTCGAAAATAACCTCAGATAAGAAATGAAACACAGAGCCCTTTGCATACATGCTTTGCATGGTGTGCATGAATGTGTGCTGCTGGCAAGTGCCTCAGCAGTGCGACATAACCTTCACGATACCTCCACCATATAGAACAAAAATTCTAAGGAGAGCAGTTTTTAACACAGCCAGCGCCTCCTCTAATTTTCAATGCCTGCTGTGTGAGCGCTGGGGCACCCGCTGAACCAGCTCCTAATTTCTCCCTCTCTTGCGCACAGCGCCCGTGAGGTTGCGCAGCCTTCTGACACCACCTCGCCAACTCCGCTTCAGCGCAGCCGCTGGCACGTTGTCGCTTCCGCCACGTGGTAGCCTAGCTATTGACTCGTATGTTCGTTACAGTGTAAGTTAGGAAAATGTGTTACTGCGTGCCTTTTTGTACATCGAGTCAGTGCAAAAAGCAACCCAGTGTGTCCTTTCATGAGATCCCCGCGAAGACAACGCTGAGGGAGCAATGGCTCAAAGTGATATAGAGGAAAAATCGGCAGCTAAATTCCACATTGAACTACTCTGCTGTCTGCAGCCCCCGTTTCCTGGAAAGTGACTTCCGAGACGTTTTTTAGTGTGCGGCCTGTATGCTAGGTTCAAGATTCCTGTAGGCTAGTTCTTCACCGAAGGGTGTTCGGGAGAAGTGCTTGCAAAGGCAATAAAGCTTATCATAATAAAGATGGAAGAAGTGCCAAATCGTGCGTGTAGTGACGAACAACCATAAGATCAATGTTGTAGCGATGGAAGTGCTCTCCCAAGGTCAAATCCACACAGATACCCCACCCAAATGATGCTTCAAGGAGACTGTTCCTGACTTTTGATCAAAGCCACATAATCAAGAATGTTTGTTCACAGTTCTTATCGAAAGAAATAGGTGAGAAGAAATCTGGTTATATCCATGACTTGTACACGATGCAGCAAGGCTCTACAGTGAAGCCCATTCGTTTTCTTACCAGAAAGCACATCCTTCCCCTAAACATAGAGAAAAATGGATGTGAGGATGGCTGTTCAAATACTTTCACCGCCCGTCACAGCTGCCTTGAGTTTCATGAGGGACCAGGCAGGTCACACTTGTGATGTGAAGTTCGCAAGCATAGTTCCGACCGTGAAGCTTATGTCCAGTATGTACAGGTGGTTTGTGCTGATAAGTGTTATCCAGCACGTCCACCAAAACAATCTGGATACAAAAGAATTTTCTGACTGTGAAAGTGCAAGGCTCTGCTGACTTGAACTTATCCTTTAAAGATGATAGTCTTCCTTGGGATACTTGAATGCAGAAATTTTGGTCTGTCTTTATGTTTGTCTATCACATGATTCAGCCACCGGGCCAAAGCTTAAGCGCTTGCCTAAAGCCCAACCATCTTGAACTGGTAGCTGCGTTCATACTTGTGAACATTGTTGATCAAAAAGCTAATATTACACATACCTGAGGCGCAACATCAGTACGTTTTTATTAGTGTAGATGCGCCGGAGCATGGTGCAGCAAAGAAAGAGGGTTTATTCAAGAAGGGGGTGGTTATATATACACACAGAACAAGGGGGTGGCTCCTGGCCAGCTAAGCACGTGTGCATGATTGCACACTACGTCACATCTCCCCTTTTCTCTCTTTTTTTTTTTTAACATTGAAACGGAAGTGTTAGAACTCTGGTGCTGGGTATCTTCGTGGCGGTTGACGCTTGCGTTGGCTTCGGCGGAGTTCTGTAGACTCGGATGGGACGGAGGTACCGTTGTCTCGCACCGGGGGCAGTGGTGTCGTTTGGTCTTCAGAAGAAACAGGAGTCGGCGTCGGCCTGAGGTGTTCTCGTGTGCGCTGAAGCTGTCGCCCGTCCTCTGTTGCAACCGTGTATGCTCGAGGGGTCTCAGCCGGTTGTACGACCGTGACAGGGGACCACGTCCCTGACTGCGTGTCGTACATTGCTGCGGTCGAGCCAGTGCACAGCTCTGGAACGGGGCGTGTGCCTCTGTTGTAGAAATGGCGTTGTTTGCGCCTGATGTCTAGAAGCCGTCGTTGCACACTCTGGGGTGGCACTGTTTGAGGCTGTAGGTGGCACCGGAAGGAGTGTTCTCGTGTGACGACCCATGAGCGTCTGCACTGGGGATTTTAGAGAACAGTCACGAGGAGAGTTTCTCCACTCAAGCAAAGCAGCACGAAATTCAGTAGTGCCGAAACGACACCGTTTAGGTAGCTTCTTGGCTTCTTGCACTGCTCGTTCCGCCATTCCATTCGAGCGAGGGTAATGCGGACTAGAACGGACGTGTTGCAGACCAATCTTACCGACGTAGTCCTTGAACTGCTGACTGCTGAATGGTGGCCTGTTGTCCGCGCAAATTCGCCTCGGGAAGCCGTGTGTTGCAAAGATGTCATTCAATGCTGAAATAACCTTGTTTGCTGATGGCGCCTGCACGGGTCTGACTTCAAAAAAGAAAGAAGTCGACAACAACCAAGTATTCGGCGCCCTCATGATGGCAAATATCAGCTCCTACAGACTCCCACGGCAGAGTTGGAATCTCATGACTGAGCAGCAGCAGTCACGCATTTCTTGGTTGATATTTTTGGCAGATTCGACAACGTAGGGCTACTTCCTCAATGTCGCTGTTTATACTCGGCCAGAAGATTACATCACGAGCACGTGCTTTCATTTTTTCTGCTCCAGTGTGCGCAGCATGAAGACAACCAAGTACCTCGCCACGCACGCTGGTAGGGATGATGAGGCGATTGCTCCAGAACACGAGGCCATCTTGAGTATGCAGCTCGCCGCGGAAGCTCCAGTAGCTCCGTAGTTCGGGAGTGACGTCAGCCGTGTCGTGCGGCCACTCTGTGCTTGCATACTGGCGAGGTTGTAGCGTGCTTGGATCACGGTCCGTCTCCTTCAAGACTTGATCCAGGCGTCTGTCTGAAACTTGAAGGCACGCAATAGCATTAACATGAAAGTGAGCGCACTCTTCATCAAGTCTTGCTTTACTTGGAAAACGTGATAGCGCGTCAGCAATGAAGAGTTGTTTTCCCGGGGTGTACTTTACAGTTATAGGGTATTTCTGCAAGTTCAGACGCATGCGCTGCAGGCGGAGAGGGCACTGGCAAAGCGGCTTTTTAAAAGTCATTTCAGGCGGCTTGTGATCAGATTCCACAGAGGTAGTCTTGAAACTTTTCACAGCCGTGGACGATTGCAAGCATCTCGTTCTCAATTTGAGCGTATCTCTGCTACGTCTCCGTTAGAGAACGGGACGAGTAGGCTAACGGGTGCCCATCTTGCATAGTCACGGCACCAATTCCATTTTGGCTGGCGTCTACCGATAGAGTGATTGGTTTTTCTTTCTGGTAGTACGCTAATACTGGAGCCTTTGTGAGTGCTTCATGCAATGCTTCAAAGCTACCCTGATGTCTGTCTTCCCAAACCCATGCGGCGTTTTTTTTTCAAGAGCTCTCGGAGGGAAGCCGTGAGTTCTGACATGTTTGGAATGAAGCGGGAGACGAAATTCACCATACCCAAGAATGTCTGTAGTTCTTTACGGTTGGCAGGCGCTGGCTCATGAAGGATGTCTTCCAGCCTCGCTGCATCCAGGCTCAACCCGTCTTGCGTGAGCACGTGTCCGAGATACTTCACAGCTTTCTGCAAGAAATGGCATTTTTTTCGGTTTAGTTTCAGGTTGTGCTCTTCGCATTTCCGCAGCACGCTGACCAGGTGTTTGTCATGCTCTTCTTTAGTTCGACCCCAGACGAGAATGTCGTCCATAATGACTGCGGCACCTCGAAGACCCTCCAAGACATTGTGCATGGCGTGCTCAAATATTTCTGAGGCCGAAGAAATTCCGAACGGCATGCGTAGGAATCTATAACGGCCAAACGGAGTGCTCATCATGCAGATTTTTGAGCTTTCCTTGTCCAGTTTTATCTGCCGAAATCCTGTAGCAGCATCCAAAGTTGAAAAGTACTGCGCTCCGCTCAGAGACGGTGCGACATCTTCTAGCGTTGGCATATGATAATGTTCTCTTAGCAGCGCTTTGTTCAAATCCAATGGATCAAGACATATCCGTACCTTGTCGTTCTTTATGACGATCACCATATGGCTGGACCATTCTGTTGGCTCCGTCACTTTGGCAATCACTCCGGCTGCTTCCGTGCGGTCTAGTTCCACCTTCACTCTGTTTTTGACTGCATACGGGATCCGGCGGGCTGATTTGACCACTCCTTGGGAACCCGGTTTGAGCTTCAGGTGGTAGATCACGCCCTTGAGCTCGCCCAATCCGGTGAAAACGTCTTCATAAGGCTTCACTATGTCGTAGGTGTCTTGTTGCTCCAGTGAAGCAATTCGACGAACTAAGCCCAGCTTCTCTGTGACTGAGCCGTTCAGTGTCACGGATACGTCGTCTTCCACGACGAAGAATTCGATTCCAAACGTTCCCCCAGGACCGGTCACCTGAAGGCAAATGCACCTTGTTGCTTGTTTCTGAAATCCGAAAAAAGTTTTTAGGACGACGGCACAGTCTTGTGGTTGCCTTCTAGTTATCTTTTGCAGTTGACTGCGCGATATGACTGAGCAGTTTGCACCTGTGTCAAGCTTGCAGACAATCGGCGTTTCTTCTATGTTTACTATTGCAGTCCAGCGATCATCTTTTTTGTTGCTATGTGACAATGCTACTAGCCAGAAGTCTTCTGCCTGCCTGTCTGCATTAGCTTCGAGCGATGCAACGTTTTGCTCTCTCGCGGTGGAATTTGCAGTCCTGGTTCTACACGCTGCAGCAAAATGATTTCTTTTGCCGTACCATCGTGCTTATTTAGCGCAAAAAAACAATACACAGGAAGGAAGGACAGGACAAAGCGCTACCGTATTCTTGATCAGAGCCGACGAAGTTGGAGAGTTCTTGGTGATAGTCCTACGCAAGCTGTCCACACCATCTAGGAGGCACCGTTCTTGGTCTTCCAGTGCTGCTTTCCTTGAGATGCGCCTGTTCAAGGCCAGCAGCTCATGTGCAGGGATGTTTGGTTCCGTGCTAAACTTCGGTCCTTTCTTCAACACTGTATTCTTGATCAGAGCCAACTTCGTCGGCTCTGATCAAGAATACGGTAGCGCTTTGTCCTGTCCTTCCTTCCTGTGTATTGTTTTTTTGCGCTAAATAAGCACGATGGATTCACACCAACTAGCCCGACAACGCATTGTTTTGCCGTACTTTGCGCACGTGCGCCCTTTTGCTTGGCATGCTTCCTGTTCTTTGTGAAACTTGGCACATTTTCTGCAGCATCGACTCACTTGGGAGACTGCATTAACTTCTGCCTGAGTGTTCATGCACGACTGGATTTCTTCGCTTTGCTCCTTACCTTGCTCGCAAGCTTGGTACATTTCAACAGTTTTGGAAAAAGAACCGTTTTCGGACAAAAGTCTTTCTTGCAGTTTCTTATCTCTCATTCCAAGAATGATTCTGCTTCTTAGCATGCGTTCTTCCAACTCACCGAATTCACAGCTCTGTGCAAGTACACACAGCTCAGTTAACCAGTCATTAAATTGCTCATTTTCTTTCTGGTCGCGCTTTCCAAACCGAAATTCGTGGTATGCTAGGTTTAGCGCAGGTTTATAGAACGCTTCGAACGCTTCGAACTTTCCTTTCAGTACTTCAATGTCACTTTTTTCTTCTCCAGCTTCAAATATGAAAGTGCTGTACGTTCTTCGTGCGTCCTCTCCAATACTGATCAAAAAAGTGGCTGCTTGTACCTCTTTGGGCTGTTGGTTCAGGTAAGTTGCAGTCGCGAAGAGCTCGAACTTTTGTCTCCATGCCTTCCAGTTCTGCCAAACGTCTCCCGTTGTGTCCAGGGCTCTTGGTAACAGCGTAGTGACTGGGGTGGCCGGTTGCAGGCAAGGTTGCTGCTCGTTGTTAGCCATGGCGCTGATCCGCTGGAACTCGTAGCCTGTCGGGCTGCCTGGCTTCGCGATGGCTCTTCGCTCGTTGGTAGCATTGCTCGATCGCTAACCGCTCACTTCTGACACCATGTAGATGCGCCGGAGCATGGTGCAGCAAAGAAAGAGGGTTTATTCAAGAAGGGGGTGGTTATATATACACACAGAACAAGGGGGCGGCTCCTGGCCGGCTAAGCACGTGTGCATGACTGCGCACTACGTCACAATTAGGTGGTGTGTTCCCTTACTAGAAAATACATAGATACGTAATTATAAAGACCCTAAGGTTTGTTAGGCTGCGCTGAAAATGCGACGCTATGCACGAAAAAGGTCTCTGCCAACGATTTGGTGCGGCCACCTGGCAGTTGCCCAGGGATTCTGCACAAGCTCATGTTTCCCGACGGCACTGCCAGATGGCGTCCGTATCTCACACAGCGTAGTACAGCCGACAGAAGACTATCGTCTTTCAACGACATTTGCAACGAAGCACGCAGATACGTGGCCAATTTTTTGGAGTATGGGGAAGGCCTGAAGGAGGCTGGCTCACACCAAAACTTTTTAAGAAACATGTCACGCATTAGTCTTCACAACAGTGTCAAATGTACAGTGTATAAGATTTCGTTTTGGATGAGTGCGACTTGCAGTTTGTGCTCACTCAAATTTTCGAGTGATGCAATAGAATCTTTTCTTTAATTTTTGAGGTGAACGGTGGGTTGTAATGATGTCGTGCTTGTGCGAAGATGCTGAAGATGGGCGTTATTGCAACATCCCGTAAAAGCAACGTGAGGAGTTCGATATCATTCCGCTCTTCACGAGGAATAACAGTGGCTCAACAAAATGGCGGTGCAGCCACCGTGTCTGCAAATGTCAAGCTGGCTCAGCAAGCTCTTCAAGAACTTTGCATGTCGACAACCACCTTGCTACCAACTCCAGACATAGCTACGATTACCCTCATCACTGGGTACATATCTCGCGTTGTCAGTGAAAAAACTGCGTGCAGTAAATGTCTCACTATAGTGTGAAAGCCTGAAAGGAATTCCTTAGTGGACGGACAGATTGCACACCAAGAGAGAGGTGGTTTGCTCTACCCTACACAGGACCTCATGAGAGTTTTGCGTGCTATTAGGCGATATGTAGAGATTATGCTGACTGATTGCAAATCTCTGCAAAAGCCTGTTGCGGAGTGTGTAAAGCACAGTGTCACTGTTCTGACGAAGCTTCCTATCTTGCAATGTAATCAATGTGACGACAGCCACACAGTAAGTTTTGTCGAATTGATCTGTAAAAAATTGATGAAGCCACTGCTTTCAAACCATGCTTTTGACACCACTGACCGAAATGCAATGGCCAAGTTTTGCCAGAGAAAGCCACTGTTGTGCTAAGTGCTCAAACTTTGAAGCATTTGCTTGAAAGTGATCCTCATAACTTCATTGTTTCCTTTTGTTATGAATGTAAATAAGCCTTTTATATTCAGCATTGTGTTCCCTACAACTCTGTGCTCATTTCTCATGTGTTCAATGCTTAATCATTATTATTTGTCTTGAAATTTTCATACACATATATTAATAACAGTCTGCACTTGATGATTGAATTTAGCAAACACATTATACTGTTCGTATTCTGGCTTCACGTAGATGTTTTTACTTGTTTCATTCTTGGATTCTTCCTTTTGGTCATTTTCTTGCTTATTAATGCTAAAAGTAGGCATGACTTATGTACGCATTGTCACAGATACAATAAAAAGAAAAAGACAGGCGAGAATGCACTTCCTGCGGTGCCGCAGCGGTACGGCTTGCTCGCTGGGGAGGTCGGTAGTGTCAGAATCTGGCGCCACCTTGCGGTTGGCCCTAGAAATGTCCTGGCAAAGGAAGGACAATGGGAGAAGGGTGGATGCGACAGGCATCTAAAAATAGAAGAGGCGCTGACATTAACTCATGGACATTGTGTTCCTCAGTGCTTCCCTATTACACAGCTAGACATCCCAGCAAATAGTGTAGCCAGCCAAGCGTGTGGTCCACAGTAATCAGTTAAGCTTATTGTAAACAGTTATGTCTCTCAAGCCTGTTGTTTTGGATAAATGATGCAAGTGTGCATCATAGCAAATTTGACTGAGATCCATTGAAATTGCAAAATCTCCAGAGCTGGGGGCTTTAAAGGGGCCTTCTGCCATCTGGCAGTTAACTGAATCCAGTATTGACTACTGCACACTGTAGCATGCATAGTAGTAGTATAACATAATATTCCAATACAGCTGTTCATGAGCATGGCACTGTTGCAAATAAAATTGCTGTAAATAAAAAGAAAAATTTGTTGACAGTACCTCAAAACAAGTCCGCAGCTTCTGCTAGGTCGCGCAATGCTAGACTGCAATGGAGGTGGCCGATAGTTTACTGAGACAGGCCACCTGATAGTCATGTGATATTTCAGCGGGAACATGTCCTGTGACATTGCGTTACATGATTTTGGTGGGAACATTCACCTGGTTACCCAAAATCACGTGACACAATGTCATGCAACATGTTCCTGCCAAAATCACGTAACGAAATGTTACGTGACATGTTGTTGCCAACATCATGTAACGCAGTGTTACATGGCAGTTTTTTGCCAAAATCACGTATGCACTGTCGCGTGGTATTGCATGATGCCTGACAAATTACGGCTAGCTGAAACAGCTTCACTTCTAAATCTGGGGACACTGAGTTTTCTTGGTTTGCTTAAGCAGCTTCGCTTTTAAAATTTGTCGAACCTTTCACTCAATCACGCATAGCTTAAAGGAATACACACGAAAACTTTCAGATAGCACTTTTTTTTTGGCATCAAATGAAAGGCTAAGCCCTCCAAAGTCCAGCTAAAGTACTGGCAAGTATGAGCACACCATGAAAATATATTTAGATGTCTTTAAAATCTGGTTTTATGTTCCTACTGTTGTAGCGTGGTGTCACAACACAGTATGTGCCTAGCAAGAAAGGACAGGAAGCTGAGGCTCATAATTCAAAGAAGAGGCGGGGAAAACAAGGACACAAGGGAAGAGAAGTGGACAACACGAACGCTGACTGTCAACTGGACCAGAGCACTGAGGTGAAAAGAAAGACACACAACTTACCTGCTCAGGAATGGTGGGGCCACTTGACAAACGGGTAAACAGGGCAGGTGCATAGCAATGTGCTCCTTGTCACGTTCTCGCTAAAGGAATCGCTAAAGGACATTTTTGCCCAGCTGTCTGTCGTGCGTATGCATGTAGGAAGTGAGAAGTCAGGGTTGGACGAAATTTCGCAGAGTGACTCTAAGGACAGCAGATATTTTGACACAGTACAAGATGCAATGTACTCAAGCACAGTGAGTGTCAGCATGAGGCCCGCGATTACCTCAGGTGGCCTTCGAGATCCCCGCCAAATCTCGGAGGTCTAGTATTCTCACGTTGCTTTTGCTTCTCCGCTAGATGATCCATCCCGACTTAATTGTGAGCTGCTCGAAGCTACTCGGCAATGAGCACGTGAAGGTGTGCCTGTGGCTGTTGCCTGTGATAGACTAGGGGCGCCGATGGGTTACATGCAGTGACCGGCCCTCAGCAAAGTGGAGCTCACTCATGGCGACACGCGAAAGCACGGAGTGAGTTTGCACATGCGTAGGAATACGGTCGAGTTGAGGCACAGGGTCCGAGAGGGAGCTGTGCAAGGCAGGTATGGTGGTTGTGCAGGTGAGCATGCATCGCTGAGGCACAGCATGTGGGGGGAAATAGAAGGTATTGTTAATAGCAGCACGGATGACGAGCTGCCAAGCGAGCGCAACATGATGAGCCATACCATTGCAGCCGTACTCCATGGAGCATGGTTGACGAGGGCCAGTGTATGATTGACGGGAGTCCAGGAAAGTTGAAACCTATGTACAGATGTCGTTCTGCTTGTGCAAGATTTCAGGGGCAAAGTGCTGGCACAATGGCGACAAAACCTTGCCTTCTGATTATACACGGAAACGCACGACCATAGAAGGCAATTCGATTTCGCTTGCTCGCTTCACAGGATCTCTCAACTGCGGTGACTGAATGGCAAGAGTAGACGATTGAGAGTGTGATGTGTAAGTGCCCATTTTGAATGTTTTTGCACATTATCAAAACTTGCAATACTGCTGCGTAAAATCACCAACATTTGTACTGCAGCCTGACGTCACCCTAGTCTCGGTGTCAATAGGTAAAATTGATTTTGAAGTCAAATTAGAATACCTTATTGGCTTGGTAATAACTTGGTAGCCTTCAGAACAACACCAATACTGCTCTAAGTGCTCTCCAAGAATGGTCAGCAGCACACGTTCTGCAAATTAATACAAAAAAGACAAAAGCCGTGATTTCCAGACCGAAATCTAAGCAGATAAGCTGCGATCACATCACCCTTCTTTATGCACGTGAAACAATCAAAATAGTGAGTAGTGTGAAAATACTGGGTCAAGACATGTAGTATACCCCGCAGTTGGAAAAATGCTAATATAATCCTTATCCACAAGAAAGGTGACATAAAGGAGTTAAAGAATTAGAGACCAATTAGCCTGCTCCCAGTAATATACAAGCTATTTACAAAAGTAATTTCTACAAGGATAAGAGAAACCCTCGACTTTAACCAACCGAGAGAACAAGCTGGTTTTAGGAAAGGTTACTCGACAATGGACCACCATCACGCTATCAACCTAGTAATTGAGAAGTACGCCGAATATAACAAACCTCTTTATATGGCGTTTATCGACTACGAGAAAGCATTTGACTCCATAGAAATACAAGCAGTTATAGAAGCTCTACGACGACAAGGGGTACCTGGCGTATACGTGAAAATCATAAACAACATATACAAAGATTGCACAGCCACACTACTCCTACATGAGAAAAGCAGAGAAATCCCGATCGAGAGAGGTGTGAGACAGGGAGATACGATATCCCCGATGCTATTCACTGCATGTTTAGAGGAAATCTTTAAACGTCTAGACTGGGAAGAAAAGGGCATTCGAATAGATGGAGAATATCTCAGCAATTTAAGATTTGCAGACGACATTGTACTCTTTAGCAATGATGGAGACGAACTACAAAACATGATTAATGACCTAAACAGGGAAAGTATTAAAATTGGGTTAAAAATGAATAGGCAAAAGACCAAAGTTATGCTCAATAGCCTAGCTAAGGTACAGGAATTTACAATCGACAATGAAGCCTTACAATGTGTAAACGAATATGTATACCTGGGACAGTTAATAACAGGAACTCCCAACCACGAAAAAGAAATTCTCCGTAGAATAAGGATGGGCTGGAGCGCATTCGGAAGGAATTACGAAATCATGACTGGAAACTTACCGCTCTCACTAAAGCGCAAAGTATTCAATCACTGTATCCTCCCAGTACTAATGTACGGTGCAGAAACGTGGAGGATAACTAAAAGACTAGAGATGAAACTAAGGAGCGCGCAACGTGCAATGGAAAGAAAAATGATAGGGGTAACGCTAAGAGATAAAAAACGAGCGGAATGGATCAGAGAACAGACAGGAGTAGCCGATATTATTATATGAATTAAAAGAAAGAAGTGGACCTGGGCAGGACATGTCATGAGGAGAACAGATAACAGATGGACAGTAAGAGCGACGGAATGGATACCAAGAGAGGGAAAATGCAACAGAGGCAGGCAAAGGGTTAGATGGAGCGATGAAATTAAAAAGTTTGCGGGCGTAAAGTGGAACCAACTCGCTCAGGAGAGGGTGGAGTGGAAATCGATGGGAGAGGCCTTCGTCCTGCAGTGGACCTAAACAGGCTGATGATGATGATGATGATGACTGGGAGTTACCTTCACACAAAATATGCTTTGGGATGTACACATCGAATCAGTTTTAGGCAAGCTATCTCTTATGGTTGGCATGATGGCGCGTCACAGATTGATATTACCTTTTAAAATAAAGCTTCTTGTTTACAATGCGCTCTTTTTTTCTTCTTTGTATTATTGTTTTTTGGTATGGGGTACGATGACATACACGAATCTTGAAAGACTTCATATACTGCAGAAGAATTTCTACGAGCACTTTTCAACGTACCCTACAATTCCCATACAGTGGAACCTCGGTTTTACATCCCCCGGTTTTGCGACTACCCGCATTTTACGCCGGATTAGTCCGGTAACGACGAAAGCCCCATAGACGCAATGCATTAAAAACCTCAATTATATGATGCGATCTTACGCCGAACTCGCGTTACACGACGATCCACGCGAAGCAGGGTGACCAAACGGCGAAGAAAAGGGAAGTGGCCGCGGGCGTCTTTCGTTGCACCAGCTCTTTGTCACCCCTTCGCATGCCGAGCGCTCGGGAAATCGGTTCGTTTTGGCTTTCTGCTGCCGTACGTTCGTCTTCCCCTTGCCCTCCCAGCGGCCGCCGGCGCCGCGAGTAGCGACATAGAGTGGCGCAGTTGTCTTCCCCCATTTCTTCACCTTTTCCAACCAACCATCTCTCTCCCGCTCTCCTGTGATCTCCCTCCTGTGATAACGAAAAGCGAAGCGGCATACACAAAGGCAGACATCGCGGTGACAACCACGAAGCAGGCGCTAACCCTAACCGTAGCAGACGACGCACGGAGCAGCCGCCGGAGAAGGCCACCGTGTGATCACGCGCAGCATCGAGTAGCCGCCGTACGTTCCCCCACTCTCTCGAGGAGCATGCGCTTGGCGCAATCGCAGCTTCGCATCCAAGCGCGGGATACTCAAATGCCCCCGCGAGCTCGCTAATCATGCGCGAACCATGCTTCCACCACGCCACCGCCGCTCGCGCCGACGGTGGTGGGAAAAAATTCACAGCATATCCACGGAGTGAATGATGATGAGTGGACAAAGCTCCGGAAGTTCATCGTAGATCGTGCCGAGTTTCGTATTAATTTAGTTAACGCGCACGCTGCGAATCCTTATGGTTCAACTACACACAAGTGAAATCTCCCACCGGCGCTTCATTGCAAGTCAAGATCCAGTGCCTATATATATATATATATATATATGGGTGGCCGGTGAACGGTTCTCCAGCGCGAGCAGTCGGTATTTTTCATTCAAGAAACTCACTAGAAGACGCTGCCTGCACCAACGTCATCTCTCGCGGGTGAGGGGGCGTTCTCCTTCTTTGCGAGCTGGTAGAGCGTTCATCGAAGAAAGAGCGTTTCCATAGTCAACGCGCGCCTTTCGCTCTCTCTCTCACAAGACAGCAGATGGAAGAGTGAGAGAGCTCGTGCGCCGGGAGGCAGCCGCCGAGGGCGAGCGCGAGCCTCCCAGACGCGCGAGGTGGCTACATACATACTACTACTACTACAGAGGAGGGGACGACCCACACCCTAAGGAGCTTTGCCCCTAAAAAGCACACGACATTAAAAAAAAACAAAAACAAAATGGCACCGGACGGTTGAATGGCGTGTGAACTGTGCTCGCTTGAAGTTTTGCTGTTTCGTAGCGTGTATGAGCGGCACAGCAGCTGCCGCTGCTCGTAATATATTTGATATGAAGTAGCTTTAGGACAAATTAGGCGCTGAAAATTACAGGAGGGGCATTTTATGACACATACAGTGCAAATATGTGATTTTCTGAAAAGCGTGTCTTTCGCGATTTTTCGACTTTCAAAGGCCACGTCCCCCCTTAGGTTTGTCATTTTTCGCTATGGCTATTGCAAATCACACCAGTGGATCGCGGCGCACTCAAGGGCATCAACTTTTCTGTTCGGATTTTACGACGCCTTTTCGTGGTCCCGAGAACGTCGTATAATCGGGGTTTGAATTGAATTGAATTTTTATTATCATTCACATAAGAGAAAAATACAATATTTGAAGAAACGCACGTGAATCCCTAGCCTAAGGCTAGTTGGGATTCATTGGAAAGTAATAATGTAAAAAAGGCATGTCACTTACCAATAAAAAAGTATACAAGCACAAATATTTATGCTAACACTTGTAAAAGTAGTTATAACATGATGAAGTTACAGAGGTTAGCGACTGTTCATACGTATGGAAGAGCATAGCAATAACACATAAGGACAAAAATAAAGAAATGTATTGATATTCACACACACACACACACACACACACAACACACACACACAAACACACACACACACACACACACACACACACACACACACACACACACACACACACACACACACACACCCCGCAGGGGCGTCTGCTTCTGCAGGCATTTGGTGTGTGGCGACACCACGGACCCGAGCCAACGGGGGGGTTTCAACCCCCTCCCACGTGTCACCGTGCGTGGCTTAGCTGTGTCCGGGGAAAAGGGGATCCTGGAGGTTGAGCTGATGCCGGTTGATTGGACCTTTAAGGCCCCCCGGAAGAGGCAACACACCCCTTTGGCCCTGGCTTCACGTAGACGGCACCCCCGGACTGACCCGCCCGGGGGAAATCGGCAGTCGCCCTTTCCTATCTCTCACTCTTCTCATATCTTCGTCTTTCTCTCTTACTTTCAGTCTGTCCTGTCTTCTCCTCCCTTCCATTTACTTCCCCTCTTCCCGGCGGCAAGGCTTAACCTTGTGCAAGTAGCCAACCTCGGTCTAGGCGCATAAGGTTATAGTAGCGGTGTACGGCTGGCATGTGCAAGTTGCAGGCAAGTCCAAACTTGTAGCGTCCCCTTGTTGGGCTCCGAGGTGGGTGGTCGCCACCGGTGCCGAACATTACACCTTCTCTTGTGTATACAACATCTTTTCCCCCACTTAATGATTGTACCGCTTCAAAGCGTGTACGCACCGAAGAGACATTGAAGCCTTTTGCACCCCAAAGACAGACCTTCCCGAGATTCCATGTGATTCACAGTATGAAGCCTGAAAAGCCTGTAAGAGTGATGTCGCCATTCCTCGTTGCAAAGTGCCTTACAGAAACCATAGGTCCAGGATATCAAGCAAACAAGATGCCCAGCGGCGACCTCCTTCTGGAGGTGCGTGACAAAGTCCAATACGAGAAACTTCCGAAACTTGCAGGCTTTGGAGACGTGGAAATTTCCATCACACCCCACCGCTCACTCAATACTGTCCGTGGTGTCATTTCGGAACAGGACCTGCTTGAACTTACTGTAGAAGAGCTCCAGGATGGCTGGAAAGAACAGAACGTAGTAAGTGTTCAACGAATTCTCATCAGGCGTGACGGTAAAGAAATCCCAACCAAACACTTCATCGTCACATTTGCATCGACCGTCCTGCCGGAAACTATTGAGACTGGATATACTAAAACTCGTGTGCGACCATATATTCCGAACCCTCGTAGGTGCTTTAATTGTCAAAGATATGGCCACGGATCGCAGAGCTGCCGTGGGCACCTCACATGTGCGAAATGTGGTGTCCAGGGCCACCCTGCGGATGACTGTCCAAATGCACCCCATTGTGCAAACTGTGAAGGTGACCACGCAGCATATTTTAGGTCATGCAAATCATGGAAAAGAGAAAAGGAAATCATAGCATTGAAAATCAAAGAAAACATTTCATTCAAGGAGGCTCGAAAAAGGTGCTCACCATTTCACAACACTCCTTATGCTAACGCGGCGCGTCGGGGGGCAGCGTCGCGTAGGCCACAGGCCCAGCCCGCGCGCAGCGAGCTGTCGCTCGTGGCTCCTGCCCCCAGGGTGGTAGTAGTTCCCTCTACTCCACCCAACCAGCAAACGTCCCCGGTTGCCCTAGGGCTCCTGGCAAAGCAGCATTCTTCGGCAGGAGATTGTGCTACGCCAAGCGGAAGTGCCGCACTGCCTAAGGTCCCCAAGGTGGGTGCAGCCCAGGCTGCCCCATCCCCTCCGCCCCCTGCTGGCGCTGGTGCGAACCAGCGCAGCTCGAGCCCAAAGGTAACCCCATCAATCTCCGGGATGGGGGGCGGAAAGGTCTCGTCGTCTGCGGCGAGACTCCATCGAGATTCCTCTCGCTCTCAGGAGCATGTGTCCGGATCCTCGCTAGAGGAAATGGACACCTCAACCATGTCCCCGGCGCAGTGCGCGCCAAAGGAGCGGCGAGACCATCTCGACCACTCCAAGAAAGGCAAAAAACCAATTACAGGTCCTGAAAAGGGCTCTGTACTATAAGGCAACACTTTCTATTTTCGTACACACAGCGCAAATCCACATTCAAAATGGAGACGCAAATTATGCAGTGGAATGTCCGAGGACTTCTCAGCAACCTCGATGACGTTCAAGAGCTGCTACACAAACACACACCAAAAGTGCTGTGTGTACAGGAAACATACTTAAAAGCTAAACAACATTCAGATATTCTTCGTGAATACGTCATGTTTCGAAAAGACCGCAATGACGCCGTCGCGTCATCAGGTGGTGTTGCCATTATAGTCCATAAGAGTGTAGCATGTCAGCATCTACAGCTGCAAGCAAGCCTTGAAGTAGTGGCAGTACGTGCTGTTATCTTAAACAAGCTTATCACAATCTCTTCTGTTTATATACCTCCGCACTCCCACTTACATAAACACGAATTTCAGTGCCAGAGCCTTATATCGTTCTTGGTGACTTCAGTGCACATAGTGGCTTGTGGGGTGATACTCACACTGACGCGCGAGGGCGTCTTATTGAACAGTTTCTTTTCTTCTCTGGTGCATGTCTCATGAATTCGAAAGAGCCTACCTACTATAGTCTGGCTAACAAAACTTATTCTTCAATCGATCTGACCATAATTTCTCCATCCATCTTTACTGAATTTAAATGGGGGGTTATCAAGAATCTATACGGAAGCGATAATTTTCCTATAACGTTGAAAACAGAAAAAGGAAACGACTTCCTTCCACAGGCTCCCCGTTGGAGGTTTGGTACTGCCGATTGGGAAAAATTCCAAAAGATTACCAGTTGTGTCTCATGGGCGGACATGTCCTCCCTAGAACTTGATGCTGCTGCTGAATATTTCACTACTTTCGTTGTTGACGCTGCCTCGAAGTGCATGTCCGAAGTAAGTGGAAGGCCATGCAAACGTCGCATGCCATGGTGGAACGATGAATGTAGGGATGCCCGTAAAAAACAAAACAAAGCATGGGGAATGTTGCGTGATCCTCCAACTTCGGAGAACCTTATCCACTTCAAGAAGGTGAAGTCCAAAGGCAGGAGAACTCGCCGAAACGCCAGGAGAGAGAGTTGGCAGAGGTTTTTATCACACATTAACTCGTACACAGACGAGGCCAAAGTCTGGAATAGGCTTAGGAGGGTAAGGGGTTGCGAAACACATTCTCTTCCCTGAGTAAACACACAGGGTGAGAGCTTAGAAGACCAAGCGAACTGTCTGGGCGCGCCCTTCGAACATGTGTCGAGCTCGTCCCACTACTCACATACATTTCAACGATACAAAGCCACAATAGAACGCCAGCAATTACAACGGAAATGCTCCAGAGATGAGGCCTACAACCAACCCTTTAGTTTAGCAGAGCTGCAGGCAGCGCTGAACTCTTGCAACAAGTCTGCCCAAGGTCCTGATTGTGTAATATACGAAATATTGAAATACCTACCCTCTCAAGCAAAGAAAACCCTCCTTTCCCTCTACAATGCTGTGTGGTCTACAGGTAACATACCATCCATGTGGAAAGAGGCAATAATCCCTATTCTCAAGCAGGGGAAGGATCCATCGTGCGTCTCCAGTTACCGCCCCATAGCACTGACTAGCTGCCTCTGCAAGCTGTTTGAAAAAATGATCAACCACCGACTTATTTATTTTTTAGAAACAAACCAGCTCCTGGACCCTTATCAATGTGGCTTTCGATCGACTACTGACCACCTAATACGTATTGAGGCTCAAATTCACGAGGCATTTGCCCACAAACAGTTTTTCCTCTCTATATTCCTTGATATGGAAAAAGCATATGACACCACGTGGAGATTTGGAATACTTAGAGACCTCTCCCATCTCGGTATCCGTGGTAACATGTTAAATACCATAGAAAGTTATTTATCCAATCGAACATTCCGGGTTTGTGTAGGCGACGCACTATCACGACCGTTTGTGCAAGAAACTGGGGTGCCCCAAGGCGGTGTGCTCAGTTGCACTCTTTTGGTTGTAAAAATGAATTCTTTGCATCTGTGCATTCCACGAAACATGTTTTACTCAGTATATGTCGATGACGTACAGATAGCGTTCTCCTCGTGCAATCAAGCAATCTGCGAGCGTCAAGTACAGCTTGGCCTTAACAAGGTGACTAAACGGGCAGATCAAAATGGTTTCAATTTAAACCCTCAAGAAAGCACCTGTATAATTTTTTCTAGAAAAAGAGGTCAGCATCCGGACCCAGACATTGACCTGAAGGGGCAGCGTGTACCTGTAAAAACGGAACATAAATTTTTAGGTGTAATTCTCGACCAAAAGCTGTCATTTTTACCTCACTTGAGACAGCTGAAAATCAAGTGCATGAAAAGCATGAACATTTTAAAGGTATTGGCACACACCACATGGGGCAGTGACACAAAATGCCTCTTGAATCTCTATAGAAGTCTGATACGAACACGTCTAGACTATGGGTCCATAGTATACCAATCTGCTTCTCCAAGTGCTCTTGCAATGTTGGACCCTGTCCATCACTTAGGCATTCGGCTTGCCACAGGGGCTTTCAGGACAAGCCCCGTGGAAAGCCTGTACGTGGAATCAGACGAATGGTCGCTTCACTTGCAGAGAGCATACTTAGCTTTAACGTATTTTTTCAGAGTGAATGCAAAGAATGAACACCCCGTATATCCCGTTATCAACGATCTATCCAGCTCGCAACTTTTCCGCAACCGTTCTACGCTGAGAGTACCTTTCTTGCTGCGTGTGAGGGATGTGGCCGAGGAAATGGGCGTTCAAATTCTTGAACATAACATGATGCCACCACCTGCACACTTCCCGCCGTGGAAGTGGCAGGTTATCCACACCGATTTGTCCTTCCTATATGTCACAAAACATGCTCCGCCCTCACAAATTAAAATGCATTTCTTAGAACTGCAGCACAAATATGCTTGCCCCGAGTTTTATACGGATGCATCCAAGTCTTCGTCTGGTGTTTCGTATGCTGTTGTTGGGCTGTCTTTTTCGGAAGCCGATGTTCTGCCTCTGCAAACAAGCATATTTACCGGAGAAGCATACGCGTTACTTTCAGCAGTGAAACATATTAGGTGCACAAAAATGCCAAAATCAGTTATCTATACAGACTCTCTCAGCGTTGTGAACGCTCTGACATCTTTCAGGAGACAGCGGAACACCGTAATAGTGACGCTGTACCACCTCTTGTGTAACGTGTATGCGTCCGGGCAGGATGTAGTGGTTTGCTGGGTTCCGGGTCACCGTGAGATAGCAGGCAATGTTCTGGCTGACCGACTTGCTACGTCGGTTGCGCCGAATCCTCGTGATATGTCCATGTCCGTCGTGGCCTCCGATATGAAGCCGTATATTCGCAAGTGCCTCCGTACATACTGGCAGCATATGTGGGATTCCGAAACATCCAACAAGCTCCATGTAATTAGGCCACGTATAGGAAATATGCTGCAAAATTAAAAAAACCGCTGTAACCAAGTTACCTTCTGTCGGCTTAGGATAGGACATACGTACGAAACGCACTCGTACCTTTTGAGTGGTGGGGAACCTCCAACGTGCAGCAAATGCAGGATGACGCTCACGGTCCTTCACGTCTTGGTGGAGTGCCGAGAGCTGGAGGGGGAAAAAAAACACTTTGCTTTAGCATATAAATACCACATACCATACCATTGTCGGGTCCCACCGATTGTGCGCTGCGACACGTTCATAAAGGACCAACCATTCCTCGACGTTCTCGGTATCCTTACCAGAGAAATTCCCGGGATCGCGCGGGTAAGTCAGGACGACCGGCGGTGGCGGCGTTGCAGGTGCTTGCGTTGCGGGGGGCTGACGGCGCGGGTGCAGATGCCGTGGCTGACCCGTCGGCCTGGTCGTCTGTCGGCATGGTAGGACGGCCGAGGACAAGACCGCTGCGGAGTTCCGTCTTGTTCACTACCCAGCACCTCGACCACGATGGAACGAGCAGAGATATAAGGCTGAATGGGAAGGCCGTTTTAATAACAGGAACGATATCGCCGGCACAGGCCCAATCACAGGGTGAGAGGCTATCCCACTACGTCGCCTTCGTCGTCTCCCTAGTGATCGTCGTTGTCCTCATCTCTGAGCACCTTGACAATATATATATATATATATACACACATATACATACATATATATACGCACACATACACACATACATATGTGTGTATGTGTGTATGCCTTCAACGCCTTGGCAATTAAAAACCCCGAAACCGTCGCCGATATAGTTGCCACCTGCCAGCGCCATGATGAACTGGAGTCCGTCCGTTTGCAACCGGACACCACAGAAAACATCCCTCCCGTCGATTCCTCATTGCGAACCATGATCCGTGCAATCATACGGGAACAGCTCCAGTCCCTTGGCTTCCTACCAGCTTCAACGCCCCTGCCTGCTCCTGGTGAAGTTTTGCGAGACGTTATAAAGGAAGAGTTGGCGTCCATGACTGGTGCTGTGTCTGCGGACCGCCCAACCACTTATCCCCCGCCAACATACGCGAAAGTAGCCGCCACTTCGCCGGCCGTGGTTCCATCGATGCCTCCCCAACCAGCGCCGGTCCACATGGCTTCTATGACCGTCGGTGGGCCCACTCAGCCCAGTTATCAGCAGTGGCGCCCGCTGCGTCCTACATGCTACTACTGCGGATGTCGTGGTCACATCGCACGGTTTTGCCGCAAGCGCCAGCAAGACGAGCGCCGCGGTTACGACGTGTACGAGCGGGATGACTATTCAGCCGGACCGACTTTCCAACGCCGTCCGTATTCTCCGCCTCGACGTTGTTCCCCATCACCACCTGCAGAGTCCATGAATCCTGCTGCCTACCGTCCGGCGAGGCGCCGCTCCCGATCACCTCTTCGCCGCTCTGCGTCACCGCTACGCCCTGCTTCTCCCTTCTCCGATCGCCGTCCGGAAAACTAACTTATGCAGCTTCAGGAGGAAAAGCTGCATCGGACGATGGGACAAATATTCCTCCAGCGCGCCCGTGTAATATGATATTGGTTTCTGTAGAGGGTTTATTAGTGGAAGCTTTAATAGACACTGGTGCTAGTGTATCGGTAATTCGTCGTGATTTGTGTTGGCGTCTGCGAAAGGTTACCACTCCATATGACGGACCTACATTACTTGCTGCTGAAGGATCCACTATTCGGCCTACTGCTATGTGCACCGCCCGAGTTTCCATTGATGGACTTCTACATTGGATATCATTCGCCGTACTATGTTCGTGTACCCAGCACCTCCACCACTTGTGAAGCAGGGCCGTTTTATTAAGCCGTGAGGCACCGGAAGAATGGCTGACACCAAGGCGCAGATCGGACCCAAGATGGTAACCCACCAGACAAAGATGAAGAGACCGAGGTGATGATGACTATGTACAGATGAAGCAGAAGTTCCCAATGATTGCCCACAATATATATAAATTTTAAGGGAGCGTATACATAAGTAAATGCAATAGCATGCAACGTGATTATACATGGTAGCGAATTCAGAATGGCTGTTTCTAGCATTGCTACGTTGGTTGTCTACATGTTACATAGGAAATTTTTTTTCAGTGCAAAAGAGAAATTTTTATTTTGTTTTAGTTCTTGTGGAAGCTTATTCCACACGGCGACTCCATTGGCTGTAAGTTTTCTATTACCGTATACGTTTTTTGTTTGCTGAGTGAAGATAGTTTCCTTTTACTTTGTTGTGGCTTTCGTAACTAGAACATACAAAATGTGATGAGCAAACTGGATAGTTGTTGTTAATACTAGAATGGACCATAAGTGCTGTTTTATAATTAATTAGCATGCAGAACGGCATGATATTTAGGCTTAGGGAGAGTGGTAGCGTATGTGCCGTATAGTCTGAATTGCTTATAAAGCGGATTGCTCTTTTCTAAGTTTTATTACTGGTTCTAGGTATGTGCGGTATATGTGACCCCAGGTAACCACACAGTAGTTTAGGTGGCTATGAAATACGCTAAAGTAAATTATTCGTAAGGTCGGTAAATCAAATATGTCTCGGCATTTGTACAGAAGAAAACAAGCTTTGCTGAGTTTATTGCAGACTTCGTCGATGTGAGGTTTCCAGTTAAAATTTTCATCAAGCAGAACGCCTAAGCATTTTATCGAGCATACTCGTTCTAGCGCTGAATTATTTAATGTAAGTGGGCATGAGTGTCCCTCGAATGTTTTGCGCGGTGAAGTAAATACGATGTACTTGGTTTTCTGTGTATTTAAAGTTAGTTTATTTGAAGAGAACCACTTATGTATATCGACAAGTTCTGAGTTCACACATTGAAAGGTATGGTCCAAGGAATCTTGAGCGCATATGAGAGCTGTATCGTCAGCGTACATAAATATTGAAAACTTTTTTTACCACGCAAGGTAGGTCGTTGATGTACAGGGAGAAAAATATTGGTCCAAGAACTGAACCTTGGGGTACACTTATTGTTGTTTCGAGAAACTCGGATTGGGTATTAGCTAGCTGTACTGTCTGTTTACGATTTTCTAGATAATTTTTAAAGAACTCTAGGCACATTCCACGAAAGCCATAGCATTCTAGTTTATTTAATAATATGCTGTGGTTGACAGTGTCAAAGGCTTTTTTTATATCGAGAAATATACCTACCACTGTTGTGTTGTTATTTAAGTAGGAATTGATAAGTTCAGAAAGTGACAAAACAGCCGTGTTGGTTGATCTACCCTTTCTAAACCCATGTTGACAAGGTGTAAGAATACCTTCGTGTTCTAGGAAAGACATGATTCGTTTGACTATTAGTTTTTCAAACACAATATTTATGGTACTCAAAATGGAGATGGGGTGGTAGTTTTCTGGGATATTCTTGTCACCAGCCTTGTGAATTGGGATAATCTTTGATAACTTTAGAAGGTCGGAGTACGTAGTAGTATAAAATGATAAGTTAAAGATTTTTTCTAAAGGTACACAAAGAATATCGACTCGTTCTTTGAGCTCTAGAAAAGGTATATTGTCGCAACCGACTGAAGATTTGACTGGCATACTACTAACTACTGCTACAATTTCACTAGCTGTTATATCGGTAAGCTTAAATGTATTAGGGTTACGAGGAGGGTACTCAATGTATTCTTCATTGACAGCTGTACACGCTAGCCAAGAACCTACTGTGTAAAAAGGTATTAAACGTCAAAACTAGGGTACTTAATGATAGTCCAAAAGCCTCGATGACTGGCATGGTCATAGAGTTGGCAGAGGGCTTCAGGACCGAGTTTATAATACGCCATGTTATTCGCGAGTTACCCGAGTTTTTCATTATTAGGTTTGTGTAATATTCTCTTTTTCTTGTTCGTATGAGCACTGTTACCTTATTACGGGCAAGTCTAAATTGCTGGAAGTAATAATCGTTGATTTTGTGCATTTTTACCTTTGAATGCCAGAAATCTTTGTTTTTGATTTGTTCTAAAATATGTCGAATCATCCATGGGGAAATTGGTGTTTTGTAATATCTTTTGTCACATGTTATTGTTGACTGCATTATAGCCTCACTTAAGGTTTTGTTTAGCTTAGAATAAAGAGCGTTCGTATCGACATGGAATTCATCGTGAAAGTGCTACCACACGACACAAGGGAAGAAGAGACCAGCGCAGGCGCAAACTAACTGATTTATTGAACGCAGATCTACAGGTATATATATGAACAAGCTGCGCAGGCGCATCGTCACAGCGATCCTTAGAACAAGAAAAAACAATCATTCAAACAAGGCGCGTCAGAAATTGAATTTCGGCTTTGTACAGCGCAATGGAAGTGTCGCTGACACGCTCCTCACCTGTTTTTCTAATAAAAAACGCTTCTAAGGTTTCACGGGCCGTTTTTTTGCCTACTACTGCCAACGATTTGTGTGCACCGGAAACGTGGTTCACAATTCGAGCACGCCGTGCAGTGGTCAACAAGATGACTTCTCTCTTTATTACTAAGATTTCTTGCGTGTTCCCTGAGACGGTCATTGAGGCAGCGCCCTGTCTGGCCGATATATACCTTGCCGCAGGTCAGAGGAATCTCGTACACAACGTTGGCACACTGAACGAAACCTTGCTCATGGTTCTTTTTACAGCCCCCCTTTTCCTCCGCACAGGTGGTGCGACAGCTCAGCTGAGCGAGCTTCTTTGGGGTTGAGAAAACCAATGGCACGTTGAACCAACTAGCCACTTTTTTCAGGCTATGTGTGACCTTGTGCATGTACGGAACCACTTCTGGCCTCTGGGTGCCCACAGGGGACTTCGCGGCATCCTTGGAGCAACCATGCTTCATGTTCTTAAGAAGCGTCTCAGCAACAGACACGACGACCGACCCAGGGAAGCCGGCCGGAAAAAGCCTCCCCAATTGAATATTAAAACTATCCTGCACCTTGTGAATGCACGACTTCCGAAGCACAGATTCTAAACAGAGTGTTGCGATGCCTCTCTTTAGTGTTTTTGAGTGAGCCGAATTGTACGGAAGGAGCTCTTTTTGCGCACGCGGAGAGTACGCCCAGCACACGTGACCTTCGTTGAACTTCAACTGCAAATCTAAAAACTGAAGCTTACTTTCTTCTGGACGTTCGAAAGTGAAGGTTAGCCCTTTCCCAAGACTTATGATAGTCATCACCCGCGACACTGCAAACGAGATATTTATAGGACAGGCAAGGTGCATAAGAAGGATTTGAAGCAACGACATCCATCCATCCATCCATCCGTCCGTCCATCCATCCGTCCACCCACCCACCCACCCATGATTTTGTGCTCTCCTGGCCATTTTGTTAATCGGATGTATACAAAAATTGGTATGCCACAACATGGCTGCATGACGAACATAAGTTACAGATCATAACATGAAAAGCATGGCATGCATGTCATAAGCAGCATGGTTTACATGCTATGGTCTTGGTGCTCTCCTGGCCGTTTCGTTAATGGGATGTATACAAAAATTGGTATGCCACAACGTGATGGTATGATGAACATAAATGACAGGTCACAACATGAAAATCGTGATATGCATGTCATGAGCGACATGATTTACATGCCACGCGTTTTGTTAACGGGATGTATACGAAAATTGGCATGACGCAACATGACTGCATGACGAACATAAGTGACAGGTCATAACATGAAAATCATGACATGCATGTCATGAGCGACATGATTTACATGCCACGGTCTTGGTGCTCTCTTGGCCGTTTCGTTAATGGAATGTATACGAAAATTGGTATGCAACAACATGACTGTATGACAAACACAACCGACAGATCATAACATGAAAAGCATGATATGCATGTCATGAGTGGCATGATTTACATGCCATGGTCTTAGTGCTTGCCTGGCTGTTTCGCTAAAGGGATGTATGCGAAAATTGGTGTGGCACAACATGACTACCTGACGAACATAAATGGCACGTCATAACATGAAACTTATTACATGCATGTCATGAGCGACATGATTTACTTGCCACAGACTTGGTGCTCTCCTTGCCGTTTCATTAATGGGATGTATACGGAAATGGGTGTGCTACAACATGACTGCATGGCGATGATAAATGACAGGTCATAACATGAACATCGTGACATGCATGTCATGTGCGGCGTGATCTACATGCCACTCGTTTCGTTAATGGGATGTATACCAAAATTGCTACGGCACAACACGACTGCATGACGAACGTAAATGACAGGTCATAACATTAGAATCATGACATGCGTGTATGAGCGGCATGGTTTACATGCCACAGTCGTGATGCTCTTGCGGCCGTTTCGTTAACTTCATATGTACGAAACACCATTTAGCGAGACAACAATGCAAATCTATTTTACGTTCCTGATGCATGCTTCGCATATCCTTGATTCCCACTGCGGACGAATCACTTCGACAACGGAAGCGAAGGAATGGATGGCAGGTGCACCACTCGAATGGCCGTTTGTGGTCACTACGCTTTTGCCATCGCGCACGCGTCAGAGAAAACGAAGGATAGCGCGTGCAGTAATCGGTTCCCGTTTCTGCGCAGTCCGGTTCCGCGGGAAGTCTGCACTTTCCTTTTCTTTTTTGCACAACGCAGCCGCGGACTTATGTCATAGAAATATCAGGTTTTTTTTCTTTTCTTTTTCTTAAAGCGAGTGAAAGCAGCCCGGTCGCGCGCTTCGAATGTCAAACACGCGCCACTACCTGTTCGACGCTTTTTAGACACGTGTAGAGTTTGAAAAATGTTGTTTTGGTTATAGTACGGTACCGCTTACAGTGCAGGTATTCGCGATTCCGGCGACTTACGTTATAAGCGGTCTATGCTGTACAATCATTTCATGGTTTTGTTCATAGAAGTAATTCTTGATATCCAGTGGATAGGAAAGTGGCTTATTGAGTGCTCTGTAAATGGCTCTGTAAAATTGAGTGCTCTGTAAGTACCGTATCATGTAAGTACAGTATCATGTACTTACATGATACGGCTCTGTAAAATTGAGTGCTCTGTAAGTACAGTATCATGTACCGTAAGCACTGAGTGTTCTCAGTGCTTACGGTACATGATACTGTCAGTGCTACCGAGAATAAATAATTGGCAGGCTGCACTTGCAGTCTTGTGTGCATTCGCACAGCTTGTGCTCGTCTTTCTGTGCAGTTTTACAATTCTTAAAGGGACTGTCTACTGCTCTAGAAACTTGTTCATATTTTGGTAAAAATGGGAAGGTGATGCATCACATTTGCGGGAATGAGCATGTTTTTCTGATGCAACCACTGCATGCTGGGACACTTTGAATGGTACGCTTTCTGTTGGGACAAAAAATGGGAGAGCGATGAAGGACAGTAGACAGTTCCTTTAAAAGAACAGTTTTAGCAACCAGAAATGTGGGTTGAAAGATTTATTGAAGTAACAGCCAGCTCTGTGTTATGGTGCAGGCCGGATGGCTATCTGTATGACAAGGAGTGCATCCTGGAGTATATAATCAAGCAGAAGGCAGAGAATGCGCGCCTCCTCAAGGAATATGAGGCCCAACAGAAGAGAGAGGCGGTAAGTACACGCTAGCAGCTCTACACACTGCTGAAAAGGCAGCGGCCTCCTTGCACTAGTGCTGCATGAGAAAAAGGTTGTCCTGTCTGGCTGTTTTCCTTTGTTTAAGAGGACTGGCGAGTAGACCAGCATGGCAATGTTAAACAATGCTAACACAAGGACAAATGAAAAGGTAGGTGTGGCGGCATATACTTTGTTATTTCACAAATTACAGTGTGCATAAGGTTGCCTTACATATTGCCGCCTGCGTGTAGTGGGCCGAGGACAACACTGGCGCTAGCCGAAGAGAAGAACGAAGAGGCGCGTCTCTTCTCCGCTTGAGAGCCAGCCCCGACGGACGTCTTTTGCCGAAGCTAGCCCCTCGGCTATCAGTAAAGGCCTGTAGTGCTCGTGAGAAACTGGCGAAAGTGCCGGGTAGCCACGTTGCAGACCCCTCCAGGGAGGTGCACTGCAAGCCCGGTACCATTCAGCACTCCCGTGCACCGAGCCAGCTGCAGAATCAGGCCTCCTGAAGTCAACAGTACTCTTGTACCATTTCAACAGGTATGGCCAACGCTTCCGTTCAAACCACCTCATCCGGTGTGGAGAACACGGCATCAAACCGGTACACACTTGAAAGCCCACGGGTCCCGACAATGTTCCCCGGCATAGTTTTCGAAGATGTTTAAGAGTGGTTGGTCGACTTCGAACGCGTGGCCACGTTGACTCAATGGGACAATCTGGCAAAACTGAGGCATGTCTACTTTTACCTGGAAGACGGAGCGCGCACATGGTTTGAAAACCGCAAGGAGCAGCTGACGTCGTGGCTCGAATTTTGCCGCCGCATCCTGGAGACCTACATCAGTGCTGACCGGCACGAACGAGCGGAACGAGCAATCCAAGCCCGCGTGCTGTTGCCAAATGAAACGGTGAGAACATATGTCCAAGATACGACGTGCCTCTTCAGACGAGCTGATCCAAGAATGACAGAGGGCAAAAAGTTGCGTCATTTGATGTGTGGAGTCAAGGAGCAGCTCTTTGCCGGTCTCGTGCGGAGCCCTCCTAAGACGGTCGCAGAGTTCTTGGCTGAAGCCGTGACCAGGGAAAAGATGCTTCTGCAGCGGTCCAACTTGTATGAGCGGCAAGTGAGCAGTGTGTCAACCGCTGACATTTTCATGGCCATCGGAGGTCACAGTGACTACCTGCGGGAACTCATACGTTCGATAGTGCGCGAAGAGTTGCAAAAGTGTGCCACAACACCTCTGCCCGCACTAAACTCTGTTGCGAACGCCATCAAGGATGAGCTGCATAAGGCACTCCGTGAGCAATGCGACACCACACCTCAACAAAACACACAGCAAGCTACAGCTGAGTACCTCGTGCATTCTATGTGGAGGCCTTAAGCCGTCCTGCTTCTCCTCCACCACAGTTCACTTGTGCCCCTCCGACAGTGGCACTCCAGCCGGTGCCGTACTACAGCACCTTCGTCCATGCTGCTCCTGTTGCCTATCGTTCAGAGCAAGCAGTCCAGTACATCGACGATCGACGGAGTACTGGACACAAGTTGGATGTTTGGCGCACCCCCGATCGACGGCCCCTCTGCTACCACTGCGGTGAAGCTGACCATGTTTTGCGGAATAGAGCGTTGAAAATTTTGGAAGGAGAGGTGTGGACAGGAAAGATGCTTTCCTGTCCAAAATTTTCAACGCTCTATTCCGCAAGTATGACCTTTTACCAACTAGCCCAACACTTCACTGTACTGACCATGTTTACCGCCAGTGCCCATACCGCCGCCTTGGACTTCGCAGCTTTTCTGCATACTTGTTGCCACCTCTATACGGCCACCGACCCCGGGACATTGAGGAGTACCTTTCTCAGCAGCGCTACCAGACGCCTGCCGGGAGACAGTCATGCTCGCCTTCGCCGAGGTGATTTTCATCGCTGCCACAGCGGTATCCTACCGCACGGTTGCGCAGTGTCCGCCAGGGAAACTAACCAAAGCGACCTCTGGGGGCGCGGCTGCTGAAGATTGAAGTGCTCCACTGGGTGCCTGCACGACTAGAGTTCAGATTGACAGATATGCACTCGTAGCCAACTGCCTAGTCCTTTGCGAATGCTCCCGTGACGTTATTCTTGGAGTTGACTTCCTGCACGAGTACGGTGCTGTTATTGATCTCCAAGAGTGTCGTATCACATTCTCAGCCAAGCGAGCAGTCGACGTCCAGGACGACCAACG
Source organism: Hyalomma asiaticum (assembly GCA_013339685.2). NCBI lineage: Eukaryota > Metazoa > Arthropoda > Arachnida > Ixodida > Ixodidae > Hyalomma > Hyalomma asiaticum. The sequence continues at coordinate 151,309,088 of CM023483.1, forward strand.
GCGTGCCGACGTGCTTCGTGTCACTGCAGAGAGCGTAACGCTTCCTCCATGAGCAAGTGTCATGGTCGACGTTACATGCTGTGGCTTGCACAATGGTGAAGTGGTGACTGAGACAAACTTGGAGCACCTGCTGAGGCAAGGTGTCTGTGTAGTGAGAAGTGTTATCCAGCTTCATGGTGGCCGATCGCAATTGTTAGTTGCCAACTTTAACAACGAGCATTGGCAACTCTTCCGCGGCACTTCGATAGCGTTTGCAGATGAAGTAGCAAAAGTTAGCGGCTGTTTCACGTCAGAAGTGATGGAGAACGCAGACAAACCTCTGAGCCATGTTGACATAAATCCGGGTCTGTCGATTGATAACCAGACATCAATGCGGAAACTCTTTCTGGAATTTAGGACCTGCTTCGCAAGCTCTTCAAAGGTGCGCCAGACTTCCATCACTCGACGCAGGATCATCACATACAAGGATGTGTGCCCGGTACACCAGCCACCTTACCGAGTGTCAGCAAAGGAACGTGAAGCCATACGTACGCAGGTCCGAGAGATGCTTGATGATGGCATCATCGAACCTTCCAGTAGCCTGAAGCCAGAGAAGTGTCACTTTGGCTATGAGGAGCTCCAGTTTCTTGGGCATGTGGTAAATGCCGAAGGGGTCCGACCTGATCCAGACAAGCTTGCCGCTGTAGCCGCATTTCCAGCTCCTGCCGATAAGAAGGCCGTTCGACGCTTCCTTGGTTTGTGCGCCTACTATCGCAGGTTCATCCACGGCTTTTGGAAGATCGCTGAACTCCTGACTTGCCTTACATGCGACGACACGCCATTTGTCTAGGATAATGAGCAACAGGCTGTCTTTGCTGAACTACGACAGCGAATGCAATCAGCACCCGTTCTTGCTCATTTTGACGATGATGCTGATACAGAGGTGCACACCAACGCCAGTAACATTGGCCTTGGCGCTGTGCTCGTCCAGCGTCAGGATGGTGCCGAAAGAGTCATAGCCTATGCCAGCCACTCACTATCCCGTGCTGAGGCGAATTATTCGGCTACGGAGAAAGAGTGCCTTGCAGTCGTGTGGGCGATCACCAAGTTTTGCCCCTACCTTTACGGTCGTCCTTTAAAGTAGTGACGGACCACCACGCCCTTTGTTGGTTGGCGAGCATGCGCGACCCTTCAGGACGACTCGCACGGTGGAGCTAGAGGCTACAGGAATTTGACGTCACCATCGTTTATAAGCCTGGCCGTAAGCCCGAGGACGCTGACACATTGTCGCGTGCACCTATTTATCCGGTCAGTCGGGAAGCAGGGGACGATGACGGTTTCCTTTGCGCCATTAGCTCATCGGACTTGATCAGACGGTAGCGAGACGACGCGGATATCTGACCGATCATAGATCACCTAGAAGGCCGCGACGCCACCATACCACGCCACCTGTCCCGCTCCATGACGACGTTCTGTATGTGAGACAACTTATTGTATAAGAAGAACGCCCATTCGAACAGCTGTGCCTACCTTCTGGTAGTTCCAAGAGACATGCAAGATGACGTGCTCTTTGCTTGCCGTGACGAGCCCACATCTGGCCATTTAGGCTTCTCCAAGACCCTCGCTTGAGTGAGTGAGATGTACTATTGGCCTGGGCTTTTGGCCAGCGTCAAACTAAGGGAAAAGCTGTTGCGAATGCCAGCGCCGAAAGACACCTTCTCTTAAGCCGGCTGGCTTACTTCAGCCAATTGAACTTCCTCGCACACCCTTCGACCAAGTGGGCATGGACATTCTCGGAACATTTCCTCTGTCTGCCAATGGCAACAAATGGGTAATCGTCGCTACTGGTTATTTAACACGCTATGCTGAGACGCAGGCATTACCACGAGCCACGGTTTCTGAAGTAGTGTAGTTCTTCATGTGCCACATTGTACTGTGGCACGGTGTTTCATCCACGTTGATAACAGACAGAGGGACAGCATTCACAGCGCAGTTGATGGAAGAAGTCTTTGAACTCAGTAGCATGAGACACCGCAAGACGACAGCCTACCATCCACAGACCAACGGACTTACCGAGCGATTAAACAAGACTGTCACGGACATGATCTCCATCTACATCGACGTTCAACATAAAACATGGGACTGGATCTTGCCTTGCGTGACCGTTGTGTATAGCACCGCAGCGCAAGAGATGACACGATTTACACCATTTCGCCTTCTTTATGGTTGGGAAGTGCAGCCCAAGCTGGACACTATACTGCCACGTCAAGACGCTGACAGGCTGACAGCCGATGCAGAGGAATTTGCAGAGCATGCTGAGGAAGCTAGGCAGCACGCGTGGCTCCACATCGGTCAGCAACGGCAAGCAGACGCCCACCGCTACAACATCCGTCACAGGGCAGTGTCCTACAACCCCAGAGACCAAGTATGGGTGTGGACCCCCGTACGTCAACGCGGCCTCTGTGAAAAGCTACTAAGCCGGTACTTTGGCCCGTATACAGTTCTACGCTGCGTCAGCAATGTGAATTACGAAGTGGTCCCGCACAGAACCTTGCAGACAGAGACCAGGACGCAACGTCCACCGAGTTCGGACATTGTTCATGTTGTGTGCATGAAATGTTACGTTGCACGTTTGTAGCTTTTGCCTTGTTCATCATTCCGTTTGTGACTTTTTTCTTGTCTTTTTGCATTTACTGTCATGAGCTTGCTTTGTTGCATGATTCTCTCAGTGTCATGCTTGCTTTTGTTCTCTCTCTTTATATTTGTTTTCTTTTTCGCTTCCTTACGACTATGCTATGGCATCGAGGTGATGCCGCTTCTTTTTCACAAGGGGGGATAATGCCATCTGCGTGTAGTGGGCCGAGGACAATACTGGTGCTAGCCGAAGAGGAGAAGAAAGAAAGAAAGACTGCGCGTCTCTTCTCCGCTTGAGAGCCAGCCCCGGTGGACGCCCTTTTGCCGAAGCTAGCCCCACGGCTATCAGTAAAGATCTATGGCACCCCTGAAGGCTCGTGACAATATTACCTCGTTACCTTGCATATCGCCTCTATACCTTCTTTTGCTTTTGAGGAAAAAGTAGCCACAAAGGTTTAGACTATATCTTAAGTAAGGAGGACACCGCTCTTAGACGAAATTTCAGAAAAAAAAAAATCAATTTTCTGAAAATAGTAGGCATTGCCGCAGGCTCTGACCAAATTTGTCACAGCTCAGATTGATATTTCAGCCACAATGGCAGCTTATATCCCCAAGTCAAGCTATGTTTTGGCATTAAATAAGCAAGCAAAATGGGCTTTTCTGTGCCATACTGCTGCTGAGCTTAAACAACCCATGACGGCCAATTTTATTTTGGCGACATTTATGTTCTAATCAGTCGAACAGTGCATCATTGCTGTCCAATACGGTAGAGCCTTGCTTCTCACCTAATGGCATTTTACTATCCCCGTTTAAGCGAAAACACCTTTTTGCTGTTGTACCTGTTTTCACAACTGCTGGCACGCCAGGTTGGCATCTCGAAACGTGCAGCGCCATCGATTTGAGCGTGTTCATGCTGTGTGTGTGTTCGAGCGCTTGTACGCAGCACACACAGATCATACAAACAAGGTGGGCTTTGCACTACCTCCTTAAAGGCTAGTGGTGTGCCATGCTTGGAAACCTGCAATTTCTGAGCACCACGGAAGCCTAATGAACAGAGAGTGCCGCGGCACTGCCACTGAACTCTGAGCACATGAGCATGCAAGTGCTGGACATTGTGTTCTACTTGCTTGCACGGATGGTTTCTGCCAGTACAAGCACTTTGCTTAGTATACATCATTGTTCAACAGATCCCTTTTATGACACGGTGTGTCTCTAAAGTAGTGGACAGTAACTCATAGCCACATCGTGCACCTGTTGAGCACACGCGTGTATTCACTAATTATGTATTGCATATTTTTACGCATTCAGTAAAAGAAAAATTGTGCTACTTGCTTCTAAATATATCTCATTGTTGTATTTAAGAGAACTTTTCCAATTCTTTCTCTCAAACCTCGCCCACTGTCACTTTGAACCGCAGCACCTTTGGCTGAAACTTCTGGAGCCCTCCACCACAGTGTCTCTCATATCATAGCGTGATTTTTGGACGTAATATACCAGAAATTAATTAACTACAACGCCTTGTGCTTTAGTGGAAAGGTTTGCACAAGCCCATGTTTGTGACCAAGAGCCATCTCAACTAAGTCCATTTACAATTAACAAAGCACATGAGGTGCCCATACAATGCCACAAATGGTGCTAATTTAGTGTATTCTTCAGGGACTTTATACTAACATCACTAACAACTCACAACATTTATGTTATGTCTATCGTATTGTAACAAAGATGCCAAGAGGGTCCAACGAGAAAGGCCAGAACTTTCTTTAATGGTGGTGAGCCATTCCCAAAAAAAACCATGCATGCCAGAGCATTCTTCGTCGTCATCTCCCTGGCGATCGGTGCCCATAGTGGGCAGGCAGCTTACTGCGTGTCATTACTCCCCCCCCCCTGAAAAGCGACCGTCCCGGTTGCTGGTTGAGCTGAGAGAGAAAGAAAAAGGAAGAGGGCGGAGAAAGTCCTTCACGTGTTCAGTTGCTGCGGGCGTAGTACGGCTTCATCCGTACTACGTGAACAGTCTCTGGTCGTGGTGGCCGTCGGCTCGAGCTCAAGTCAGCACCCTCAGCGGTGATCTCGTAGTTTACATCGCTAAGTCGTCGGACGATCCTGTACAGTCCGAAGTATTGGCGCAATAATTTCTCCGATAGCCCCTGACGACGGACAGGCGTCCACACCCGTAGGGTGTCGCTGGGCTCGTATTGGATGTGCCTTCTTCCACTGTTATAATGGCGGGCGTCGACACTCAGCTGATCACAGATGCGGTTGCGAGCAAGCTGTTGGGCTTCTTCGACTTTCTGTACGATGTCTTCGGTGGTGTCGCTTCTCGTTGTTCCGTTGTCGACAGGTAGCATGACATCTAAGGCGTTGTAACATGGCATCCATAAATGAGCTCAAATGGGATGAATCGCGTGGTTTCCTGCACCGCCGTATTGTAGGCAAACGTCACATATGGGAGAATTTGGTCGCAGGTGTTTTGCTGGACGTCAACGTACATTGAGAGCATATCGGCCAAAGGTCTGTTGAGGCGTTCCGTTAATCCATTAGTTTGTGGATGGTAAGCCGTAGTTTTCCGATGGTTTATGTGGGTTAGCGTGACGATTTCCCGGATTAATTCAGCAGTAAATGCTGTTCCTCGATCGGTTATTAAGACGGAAGGGGCCCCATCACGTATGACGATGTCATGCACAAAAAAAGTGGCGACTTCTGTAGCGGTTGCATGGGGAACAGGTTTGGTTTCCGCATACCGTGTTAGGTAGCGGTGATTTGACGCACACCTAGTGCGCATTTCTTTTAGGCCCTTATACAGCCACTTTACCTCAAGCCATTGTCATTAATTGCACCATTATGTATGTACCACCATCATATCACCCTGTGACTGGCGCAGCATAGCCTTAGTCGCTTTTGCGCCACTAAACCCATACCATACCATACCATACCGTTAGGTAGCGGTTGCGACAACTATCCATTTGTTGCCTGTGAACGATGTGGGGAAAGGACCAAGGAGATCCATTCTCACCTGCTGGAATGGTGCATGGGGAGGTTCCAGGGGTTCAGAAGACCAGCAGGTTTTATAGGTGGCACCTTGCGTCGCTGACAATCGCGGCAGCTTCTGATGTAGTGTTGAACGGAGGAGAATAGCTGTGGCCAATAGTACTTCTGGCGTATGTGCGCTAACGTCCTCGTGAATCCTAGGTGACCGGCACACGTGTCGGCATGGCACACCTGCAAGACTTTGTCGCGCAGAGAAACTGGGACGACAAGCAGGTACGTTTCTTCACTGTTGTCAAAGTTCTTCTTGTAAAGAATGTTGTCACGGAGGCAGTAAGAAGTAAGCCTTCGTGATATAGGGCGCGGTACAACAATGCCGGCACCTGGAAGGTATCTGATAATGGGCAGCAACGTAGTGTCTTCGCGTTGGCGGCCAGCCATTTCGACTGTATCGACTGCACCGAGAAACGGGAAATCCCGCCATAATCAAAAGAAGAGGCGTGCAGGACACGGACACAAGGAGAGCAGTGAACAACACGAACGCCGACTAACAACTGAAGCACAGCACAGAGGCGAAAAAGAAAGAAGACACACAGCTTATCTGCGCATGCTCGGAAAGGTAGCGCCACCTGTCAATCGGTTACACGTGCCGGTCTTGGCGATAGACAACTCCTAAGGCTTTCTATCTCCTCTCTGTTTAAGCTAATCGACGGCTGACTCACGCATGCACTTCCACTAATACTGATAAGCCAGGCCTCAACCAATAAACGCTTATCTTCGTTCTTATGCCTGTACAGGATCTCGGTTTTGTCTAACTCGGGCATGCAGCTACAAACCTAGCAGTGCAAGGATAGATTGGACGGCGTCCCACCTGATAGCGACCTTCTGTGATCAATTAATCTTGGCTAATACAACGCGCAGTTTGCCCTACATAAAAACGTCCGCAGCTAAAGGGAATCTTATAAACTACACCCATGCGACAGTCGGTGAAGTTCTTCTTGGCTAGGTGCTTAACCGGACAGATATCCGTTCGCTTCTTACCTTCCATCTGCTCATTTCTTCTATGCACTGCAGCACAAACCCTCCCTAACTTATTGGGAGCCGTAAACACAACATTAACCCCATATTTACTTCCCACTTTCTTAAGCCTGTGCGAAACTGCGTGGCTATACGGAATACTCACGACCTTTTTCTTGTTAATGTTACTCTCTGCTACAGCTTTTGTTCCGGTCGAAATCGACTTCTTAAGACGCTCAGCTACTGTGGCTATGGCTAGTCTAGGGTAACCTGCATCTAAGAGGCGCTCGACCTGCGCATTAAAGCTAATGGTCAAACGGTGCACGCACGACTTCGATAGGGCTGACTTTAAACAGGACAGGGCTATTCCGTTTTTTACTGCTTTCGAATGCTTGGAGTGAAAGTTTAACAACGGCTTAGATGCTCTAGGGGAATACTGCCAACACACGTGATTCTTCTCAAATGACAACGAGATATCTAAAAATTGTATTACGTTTCTCTCCGGTAGTTCTTTCGTAAACCTTAGACCATCCCCATTAAGTTTAAATTGATCGCTTACATAGGTGACGACGGTTTCAAAATCATCCTTACTACAAAGTACCAAGTAATCGTCCGCATACCGAAATACCCTAATGATGCGGTCCCCTACGGCCTCTTTTAAACGGCAGTCAAACTTGCTCAAGTATAGATCACTTAGAATAGGGGCTACCTTTGAACCTATACAAATCCCTGACTTCTGCACAAACACGCCTTCCCTGTATCCAACTAATGTAGACGTTAAGTACATGGAGAGAATTTCTAGAAAGGTACCTGTGGAAACTCTTAAGACCCTTTATATAGAAATGCATACGTGTGACCACGTACAAGCTGATCAACTTAGCAGTTAATGGCTTGCAATGTTCATTGCAACCAACGCCCCCAATGCTTCTGTTGATCGCTGCCAGGATATCCAAGATGCTATATCTTTGTGTAAGCCACTCTTACTAAAGCAACCAGTGAAAATGTCTTCAAGTTCACTAATAAAGACAAAAAGTTTCGGAGAAGGGTACAGAAGACCACCGAAATCACAAGATTTAACGTCTTTCGGGGCCTTAAAAAGGGATAACTTGCGACTTTGTTGCACACACGGATATCCAGTTGTGCATCCTGGCGCGTAACAATGGTTTTGTAGCGTCTACTTCTTTCGGCGTCGGCTCAAGGAAGAGAAGATGATGACGACGAAGTGGACGCTCGCGCGAGAAGTGCCGGTCTGCCGATCGCCATGTTTTAACCAGTGCGGACGTTGTAAATATACGAAAATATATTACTATGTAGCGTGACTGAGTACGTCACTCCATTTCCTACAGTTTAAACGTTGTTTTTTTGCCATTTCGCGACCAAAACAGAGATGCCGACTGCAGAGGCTACCATGCTGCCGAGCAAACCTGGGTAGATTGGGCGATGGCAGCGCCGCCGCTACTTTCGCCGCAAGTTGGGCAAGGGGCAAGCAAGGGAAGAGCGTTGCGGTCGCGCCACTCAAAAGCTTCTAGTACACTCTAGTGTCGTCACGAAGTATGGCGTGCGAGCATGTTGCCAGGTCATTGAACATGAACAGTATCGGCTTGGAGTGATGTGCCACTGGCGATGGGCGCGGGGCGCCCAAGTCTGTTGGGTCGAAGTCGATGACATTGTGAGCTGAATCGCAGAGAAATTCCCCAGGTAGATGAAGCTGTTCCCCGTAGACAAGTTCTGAAGGCGTGTGAAGGTGGCGCGCAGACCAAGAGCAACGGCTGGGACAGCCTCGAGCCAGGATGAGTTAGGTGGTACATGATGGCTGCCTTGAATTGACGATGGAAGCGCACGATCATCCCGTTGGCGCAAGGGTGGTAACTAATGGTTCGCAGACGCTAGAACCCCGTGGAGAGCCCGAGAAGCCGGAAGAGTTGAGATTTAAATTGCCATCCTTGATCGGTTGTGTTGCGACGAGGAGTACTGAAGCGGGAAATCCAGCCGGAGAAGGTTGAGGCGACTTCTTCTGCCGTACTCCTTTCGAGATGCTATACTTCGGGCCATCGGGTGTAACGATCAATGGCAGTGAGGCAGTACGGTAAGGTCCGGCTGTTAGAAGGGGACCAGTAATGTCCATGTGGACGTGCTGAAACCATTCCAATGGCAGGGGAAATGTGCCGAGTGGTGCAGTGACGTGCTGAATGATCTTGGCGCGTTGGCAGTGGATGCACGAGTGCACCGAGGTGCGGCAATCATGTTGCATTGAGGGCCACATGTAACGGTCAGTCACAAGGCGCGTAGAAGCTCGAATGCCGGGATGGCTGGGGTTGTGTAACTGGTTGAAGAGGCTACGGCGATGCAGCGAAGGGACATATTGTCTCAACTGTGGTGGGTATGTTGCAGTACGCGGTGTCCGTAGACCCAGGGAATGCAACTTGTTGAAAACGAAGAGAAGAGCAATTCTCGAGGAGCTGCTGGAGTTCGGCGTCCGTCTTTTGAGCGTTGGCAAGGGCATTAGTCATCACAGGTGGCAGTTCGAAAGTGGAGATGCGCGAGAGTGTGTCGGCGACGACGTTGTCTTTCCTGCTGATGTGTTGGATGTCTGCGGTGAACTAGGCGATAAAGGCCAACTGGTTCTGCCAGACCGGTGGAAGTTTTTCGCGGCGTTGGGAGAAGGCGTAAGTTATAGGTCTGTGGTCGGTGTGGATGGTGCAGTGCTGTGCCTCGAGGATGTGGCGAAAGTGCTGGACCGTTCAGTAGATGGCATGGAGCTCTGTTTAGGAGGCTGGCCAAGTAGTCTCCGCAGGGACTGAAGCTGCATCGGCGATGCTGCCAGAGGACAAGGGCGTCTTTGGCCGGGAAAGTTTCTTCAAAAAGAATGCCAACGGGCACCAGTCTTTGTTCACGTACTGCATGAGAGAGGCTCCAACGGCGGTACTAGAGGCGTCAGTGAAGAGCCCCAAGGGGGCCTCTGGCTTGGGATGAGAAAGCAGAGTGGCATTGCAAAGGGCAGTTTTGCAGTCTTCGAAAGCTTGTATTAAAAGTGATGACCAAGTGACAGACTGGTTGCTTCATAGGCTAGCCACCGCATCGTGGAGAGGGGCCTGGTATGTGGCTATGTGGCTGTTTGATGCCCAAGAAAGGTGACAATGGGCGTGCTCTTCTGCCGAGCGTGCTCTTCTGCACATTGACATGTAAGCCATGGTCATTTAGGCGCTCGAAAAGTTGACGAAGGTGCTGGCGGTGGACCTCTTCGTTGGGAGAGAATATCAGAATGTCGTCCAGGTAGACTAAGCAGAAGTCTAGGCCGCAAACTACATCGTCGATAAAGCGTTGGAAGGTTTGTCCCGCTTTCCGGAGGCCGAAACTCGTGAAAGGGAATTCAAATAAGCCGAAGGGTGTGATGATTGTGGTCTTTTGGATGTCGTACGGGTGGACAGGAATATGGGTGTACGCCTTTACTAGGTCAACAAACGAGAAGACGGTACTGCCATGTAAGCGGTGGAGAAAATCCTGTATGTGACGGACCGGGTACCTGTCAGGTATGGTGCGGGCGTTAAGGGCATGGTATTCTCCACAGGGTTGCCAGCCAGTGGTCTTCAGTATGAGATGAAGTGCTGAGGCATAAGGTCCTTCCGAGCGACGCGCAATTCCTTCACAGAGCATGGCTTCGAACTCGGCTTGGCCGATTCGCAGGCATTCAGGAGCGAGGTAACGGGTGCGACAGGGGACTGGAAGGCCGGGAGTAGTGCGGATGTAGTGGACAGTTGTGTGGCACACCCCTCGATGACATCTGCTAGGTTGAGTCAGGTCCGAAAATTCTGCGAGAAGTGCGTGGTATGGTGATTGACCTTCAACGGCAAGCACCTTGATGCTGGGATGTTGGATGGTTGTCCACTGGCCCGGCGAGGATAGACCTGTTGTGGCATCAATAAGTCGGTCGCGTCGGCAGTCAGGTAGGAGGTTGTAGTAAGCTGGGAAGTCGGACCCGCGATGGGCTCTGCGACGTCGGCCGTGACGAAGTTCTATTGGGAATTCTCGGCGTAGGTTTTTCAAGTGGATGTTAAGGCGGAGTGAGCCGTAGGTCTTAATGCTCAAGTGGTTCGCTGCACTAAGGTCAAAAGACGTGCAAGGGCGTTTGTTGTGCAGGAAGGCTCGCGGAAAGCAGCAGATGCCAGACCCACTGTCAATGAGGAACTCCCGCTTAGTGACTTGGTCGGTGACAAAAATGTGGCGGCCTGCAAGTTGGCAGCTCGCGGCCGTCATTACGGGCTGCCGTTGAAGTTTCCCGTCACCTCCGGCTGAACAGGGTGGTTGGCATTTCCGGGCAGAGTCACCGAAGCGACGATGGTAGTAGCAGTGGCGGTTATCGCTACTACGCGATGAGTCGGCATCGTGGTCGTGGCTGTTGGGGCGGTTTGGACGACATGACTGTGGGAGTTGATCCAAGTGCCCTTGGATGGAGTCCAGCTGATGGGTGATGTCGTCAATTTGGCGTGCAAGCTCTGAGGTGTGACAGCTTGGATGGTGGGTGACAACTGTGGCAAATAGATCTCGATGACGTGTTCAGCAATCTCGGCAAGTTGGTTGAAAGGTAGTGCAACCTGAGCTCGCAGAATTTCCTGGACGTGTGGTGGAAGTCATTTAAGCCATGGGGCTCACAAGGAAGAATCTTGCACTTCCATGTTTCCCATGCACGCATGTGGCGCAGGAACTGCAATGGTTTGTGGTCTGCAAGTTCTGCGGACTGAAGTTGATGTACCTTCTGGTCTTCGTGAGCGACAGGCTTCAGATAAGTTCATTTTTGAGGTGTTGGTAAAGGTTCATTGCTGGTGGGTTGGCAACGATATCCGCCCAGTTAGTTCAAGGTATGCAGGGTCGGCGTGGTGTTGGTGGTCCAGCTTGTAGGGGTTATTCTACTCACTACTACTACTGCTAGCAGCGGCATCGCCGCTAGCAAGCCCTGCAGTGGGTTCGAGCACTCAACGAGCAGAGAATGAGGTCGTCGCGTCCGCGCGCTCGCTATCTCAGCCATGCATCGCCGCGTTGCCGCGCGCGTCAGCCCGCGGCCCGTCTCGCGGCGGGACAGCACGAACCGTCGCACGCGGCGAAAGAGGAGAACATTAGGCGTCACTCTCCGTGTATGGCAATTTAATAAACATTAAAATAGCACAAACAATAACAAGGTCGAATCAAGGATCGAATTAAATATAAACGAAAGGACAATAACGATTAACAGCACGCGAACACACACGAACACAAACAAAGGACAGTAATAATGAACAACACGCGAACACACAATAACACACAAAAATAACCATGCAAGGAAGGAGAGCCTAACCCCAGCTAGCGCACCCGTGACCGCGAGCCCTCAGAAAAGGAAAATAGAAGAACATACAGACAAGGGCGTCAGTCGCAGGTCACCGCCGTGGTCGCTGGGGCTTGCAGAGGCACGCCATCCGACCGATGGCCTGGTCGGCCGGAGGACCACAAAAGTTCGTGCGCACCTCTCCAAGTCGCAGCGAGTTCTCCCGAGGCATCTCCAAAACCCGAACGCGCAAAGATTCCAGAAATTTCTCGCTGCCCAATGGCAGCCTAGTTAAAACCACATGCGGTGGAGCGGGCGGCCCCCCGTAACGGTGGGCCCCCGCTCCGTCCAGCTGGGAGAGGGGGATGTGGCGACATTCCTAGCAAAACATGGCGTCGCGCGGGACCCGGTCCCCTGAAGCTGCGCGAATACTTCAAAGCGCACAACGATTCCCCGTACTGCAGTGTACCATTGCCGAAAACTAGGAACGCATGTCGGCTCCGCGAAAAAGAAGCGCAGAAGACCCACGCAGGGAAGAAAGGCGACCCACGGGGGCGCTGTCGAAGGGCAGTGCTGCCTCCGTGCTGGCAACAAAAGAAAGGAGGAGATAAAGAGTTGAATGGAAAGCGAGCCCCGAGAGGGAGCGAAGCAACGCACGACGTCTGGGGTCAGTCACAGCTTGACATCCCTATGCGTCCTTTGCGGCCGCTCCGTCAGATGCGACCGGAGAATGTTTTTGTGTACAGTCGCATTCGGGTCACAATTACGGTTCTCGAAGCGTGCAGAGTTTTAACGATGAAGGTCGTTAAAATGAAATATGATGACAGGGCGAGATGAAAAATGACATATCGTTAGTGGACAGGGCCCCCAAATATTCTCACCGCTGTGTGGCGGCTTCTTGAAAGAGATGTGGTGCACGGGCAGGATAGCTCGAGCAGGGCCTCCAGTGCCGGCGGTCGTCTGGGCTAAGACACAGGCGACAACATAGGAGAGAGGGAAATGACGTGTGTTGCACAGTGAACCTATCCCCTCGGGTGTTGTAGATTGTGACGTATGTTTGACCAATGCCGTGTGTGTCATAAAAGTGTTTGTGCGATTGGTTTTCGTGATGCTAGCCCCCAAGTGTGATTGGCTTGTTGGGGGGACTCTTTGTCTAACCGAGGGTTGAAGTGACGACGCCTTGGATGTGAGAGGAAGCAGAGGTTCGGGCTTGGACCTGGGCAGACGCCTGAGTGTGGAATAAAGCTTCTTTTTACCGGGCAACAGCTCTTCCTTCGCGCTACCACCATGTACTCGAGGCATCGAGGGGCGCCGATTCGAACCTCAAACACCTTCCCTCCTCAGCTAGTGTTGAAGCTAGTGGAGCATAGGGAAAGGAAATCAACTCGCACCTCCTTGGCATAATGGGCGTCCAGGTGGGCGACGATGTAATTGTAGCGGCTGTGGTCTTCTGCGATGCGCGCCAGCGGGAACTGGGCCTCGACTTGGGCGTACCATATGTCGGGCGAGTTCGCCCGAAATGGCAGAAGCTTGACATCGACGTGCCAGGCGTCGTGTGTGTCAACGTGTGGAATTCGATCTGCAGGGGTTGTTCTTACCTCATCGGTGGAGCGGGTAACCACGGCCAGGGTCGCAGGAGTGTCGCCAGGATTCTGGTGCACGGGTTTGTTGAGTTGGTGCTGCCGTTCTTGGAGGTGTTGCTCTTGCTTGTGAATTAGCAGTTGCTGCGCCTGCAGTTGCTCCTGAAACTGATGCACTTGTTGGCGAAGAGTGGCAATGGCGTCTTGGTTGGCCATGACGGTGCGATGCATTTGGTTCTCCGGGTGACCAGATGTGGGATGCCGGGTCTGTTCAAGCACGAATCCCACATAATAACATAACAATGGGTTTATTAAGTTAGCAACTGCCGCAGACAAGCATACCGAGGCTACGCTTGACCTGGTAGCGAAAGGTAAGAAGAAGTTTCCAAGCTTGAGAGCCTCCTTGTGTAGCCACCGTCGGTGATGCCCACCTCTGGTGACGCTGTGGTAGCACTGTGTTTTATTGGACATGCGGTTGCTGCATGCAGCTGGGCTCCACTGGTCTGGATGACACGGCCATGCGGAAATATACGCAGGGTGTGTCGCAGCAAGTGGAATGTCAGAGGACTACTCCATAATCTAGATGACGTCCAAGAACTATTAAGTAAATACAGTCCAAAGGTGCTGTGTGTCCAAGAAACCCACCTAAACACAAAAAATACCAACTTATTTTGTCAATATATTGTCTTCTGAAAAGACCGCGAGGATATTTTAGCATCCTCGGGCGGCGTGGCCATCATACTTGACAAAAGTATAGCATGTAAGCATTTTTCACTTCAAACGACACTTGAGGCAGTGGCTGTTCATGCCGTCATTTCAAATAAGCTCTTGACAGCCTGCTCGCTCTACATACCACCAAATTATCCCACATAATAACGTATAAGGCTCGGGTAGCTCGCGTTGTATGTGGGTGAGACAAACAACTTTCCAGAGGGCTACGACAGCACAGCAACGATGTCCGCAAGCTCGACATACGAAGGAGTGTGCTAGCTGAGCACAGCGAGGTGAACGACCACTGCATCGCCTTTGGCAACTCCCGCGTCCTTGACTTGGAAACCAGTTTTCACAGGCGGCTTTTCTTTGGAATCGTGGCACATTCAGGCGACACCTGGTAACGTGAACCGGTCTGCAGGTACAATGCCGAGTGTCTGTTTTAGCGGACTCCGGCACCTGGTTCATCACTAGTGTGACCCCCCTCGGCTTGAAGAACCGGAAAAAGAAGGGAAAAGAAGGAAGGAGAGAGAAAAGAAACAAAAAGAAGGCCTTAAAAGCACTGCTGCTGCCTGGTGGCCTCCAGTCACCCCTGAAGAACGGTCCGAGTGGGACACGAAACGTCGGGCTTTTTTCATCTTTCAAGTAAACTGTTTTTACGTTTGATGATTATAATTTGCTTGGTGTCCCCCCTTTTTTTCGCCTTTAAATGTGATTGAGAGTTATTTGGCAATCAGACATTCCGTGTTTGCGTTGGCAACGCCTTATCAGGATCTTTTGTGCAAAAACTGGCGTACAACAGGGCGGGTATTAAGTTCCATGCTCTTTATTGTAGAAATGAATTCCTTATGTTTGTACATCCCACGAAACATTTATTATTCAATATATATTGATGATGTACAGAAGGGCTTTTCCTCGTGCAATCTTGTAATCTGTGAGCGTCAGATTCAGCTTGACCTGAACAAGGTGAAAAATTGGGCAGGTGAAAATGGTTTCAAGCTGAACGTCCAAAAGAGCACGTGTCCTCTTCTCTAGAAAGAGGGGCGTGCTCTGACCCTGACATCGAGCTGGAGGGTGAGCGTTTACCTGTAAAGCCGGAACACAAATATCTAGGCGTGATTCTAGACAGAAAACTAACATTCGTGTCAGACCTAACATATCTGAAAAATAAATGCATGAAGACTACGAACATTCTAAAAGTGCTGTCACGTACTAGATGGGGAAGTGACACAGTGTCTGCTGAACCTGTATACAGTCGACTCCCGTTAATACGAAGTTGACGGGGACCGCGAAAAACTTCGAATTAACCGAACTTCCAATTAACCAAATCGGGCAAAAATGGACATTTTCATTAATTCATTTGGAAAAGGAATCTGCTTGCGCCATCTTGCCGCGGAGAGCAAGTTTTGCAGACTGTAGACGTGGCCGAGTGCTGTTGCTCTCTGCAGCAAAAAACCGCTGCGCGAGGGCAAGCCCCACAGCTACATCAGCAGCTGTAGGTTGCGGCTTGCTTGAAACATCGTCGTCCAAGTAACTTTCGTCAGCAGCCTTGTTGGGCCGAACGATCCCGAGTATTTCGGTGTCCGTCAGCGCACCACATGTTTCAACTTGACTGTCAACGGCAACGTATTCTCCGAAAGGGACGAGCTGGTCGAAGACTATTGTCGTCAAGTTCGGTTGTGTGCGCTTCCTCCGCTGGAGAAGACGAACCACCTCCATCTCTCGAGGCACTTGCACTAAAACCGCAGGTCCTGAAGCAGTTCGCGATCGTCTCCTCTTTAACGCAACCCCATGCTCGCGCTAGCATGTGGATAGCACTGAAGCGGCTCACCTCGCACTGCGTGGAGTTGTCCATGCACAAAAGCATCCGTTCGAGAAGGTGCTTTCGCGTACAGTCATCCATCGGACGAAGAAAAATTTTTAATGTCTAATATCGCCGCAAGCGATAAGGCTTTTGCTGCTACGATATCGCGACTGAGCCGAAGTTGGTTGCTCCGGGCCTCCCTAATCGAAAATGAGCAACGCTTGCTCTAACTCCGGGTGGGCACCGGTGCGCATTCTCATGCATGACATTTTAAATTGGTTGTTCTCAAATGCTTCAAGTGTCGAGCGCTTGTTAATGGTGTTCGAAAGAGCGCTTGATTCCGTTCTTCCGTGCGATGTGCCGCTTGGCGATGCCTCCGTTGCCTCCGTCCTCAACTGCCTTCGAAATCTTAACTTTCGTCGCCAAGTCAAGCGTACGATAACGTCCGCGAGTTGCCATTACCGCGACTGTGCAACGATGCCGGCGGGCCGATTCACTACTAACAAACACTCGAGGAAACATAGATAGACCTAGTGCGTCAACGCGACCATGCAAGGCTGCGATTGCGCTGGACGGATGGGCTAAGCCTGCCGCCTCATCATTTTCGGCGCTGTCGTCAGCTGCGATGCCTCCTACACGGATACACGGGAAAACGACAAACGAGGCTGTAAAGGGCGATATGGGATGGGCGAGTTTTGAGGCAAGGGAAGCGCAGAGCAAAATAAGGTTTGAAGAAAGGCTAAGGAATATGAAAGAGAGTAGGTGGGCAATGAAGGTGTTCCGCTATTTATATAGAAAGAGCGTTGACACGCAGTGGAGAAAGAGAACTAGGAGGCTCACCAGTAAATATACGGCTGTAAGAGAACTGACAACAAAGAGCGTAAAGGGAAAAGTCAGAGAGGCGGAGAAGATTTACTGGAGAGCAGCGATGGAAAAAAAAACCGACTCTGAATAACTACCGAGAGGGCAAAAACGAAATAAAGAGGGAGGCATTTTATGATAATTCAAGAGGAAGCGCTTTATTGTTTGAAGCGAGATCGGGCTGCCTTAGAACGCGTATTTATAAAGCGAAATTCAGTAAAGAAGAAGAAAAATGCACATGCTGTGAGGAAGATAGGGAAACGACGGAGCATGTTCTGATTGAATGCGGAAATATCCGCCCAGGTGTACGTTTGGGCACCACCCTACAGGAAGCCTTGGGTTTTAGGGCGAACAACGGGAAGCTGAACATAGCCGCGACTGAAATAAGTAAGAGACGGTTAGAATACTGGTGGCAGAAAACTAGAGAGAACGGACAAAAATAATTATAGAGAAAAATAAGGACCTTCTGCCATAAGGGGCAGGGAACTGGGCTATGAATTTCCGTTTTTTCTATAGTATGATCGATTTGATTGAAGTAAATTTAAAAGGCACGAGGAAAATTTAAAGAGAGAGAGAAAAAAAAGTGCTTATATCCCCTTACGAGCCTGGTGGCGCACATGTCACCGCCCCGCTACAAAGGGGACGCTCATAGCATCCATCCATCCATCCATCCATCCATGCCGATGCCGCCAGTACCTAACATTGACGCTTCATGAGCTGTGGCGCTGTAGTCAGCTGCGATGCTAGCGATGTGAATTCAGCTCGCAAGGCTGTTTTTCACTTGAATAATACGGAATTTCTCAAACATTACGATCATCTTGATGTATAAGATTGAGAAAAAAAATTCTAATTAACCGACACCTTAGACTTCTAACTTCGAATTACCGAGCATTTTTTTCTATTGGCTTGCATGCAAAACTGACGGGACCCCGACTTCACTTCCAATTAACCTAAAATTCCAATTAAGCGACTTCGAATTATCGGGAGTTGACTGTAACAGTCTTGTTCGTTCACGTCTAAGTTACGCGGCCATATTGTATCGGTCTGCAACACTGAGCGCCTTGAAAATGTTGGACCCGGTCCACCATCTAGGGATTCGCCTTTCCACCGGAGCGTTTAGAACAAGCTCCACTTCCAGAGAACCTACCTGTGCTTTGTTAGAAACAACTTAATGAGCAAACAAACAGTGAAGCCTAGGAACCCCTTCCCTTTTGTTATGTCATAGCTTGGGTCTCGTTGCGGCAGACTTGGTGCCTTAGGTAGCATGCGAGGGCTTATTGGCAGCAGCCATCTCAACGTAGGTTCACGTTCTACGTGACGCCTCCTGGCGAAAAAGTGTGTTCCACATACGCCGCCATGGCTACGAGTGGGGCTGCCTAACACTCCCAGGGGGGGGGGGACGACCGCCTTCGTAGCTCAGCGGTAGAGCATCAGAAGCATCGTCCGAACGTCCTGAGTTCGGTTCCCACCGAAGGCAGGCTTGTATTTTCGTCCACTTTAATTCCTTTCTACTTACCCAAAATTGCAATACTACAATTACCTTCTCCCATGCTTTCCTAGGCTTCATTGTCTGTTTGCTCATTACGTTGTTTCTAATAGATAAAGAACGAGCCCTTGACCCCTTACCTGTCCTTTGTGTATTTCTTGAAAGTAAATGCCAACAGCAAACATCCAACATACACAACTATAAATGATCTGTGCAGTTCAGAAATTTTCCAGAACTGTCCTTCAAGGAGACAGTCCTACTCTCTGCAAGTAAGGGAGCTTGCCAAAGAAGTGGGCTTGCTGCTCGATGAACATAATGTCATGAGCCCTGCTGTGCCGCTCCCGCCATGGCAGTGGCAGCTCACAGAATGTGATGTATCTTTTGTGGATATCACTAAACACGCACCCCTCGATCATATTGGCATGTACCTTCTAGAACTGCAACATAGATACTCTTGTCCAGAATTTTGTACAGATGCTTTAATGTCCCAGGCTTGCGTGTCTTGTGCAGGGGTCGGCCATCATTTTCGGATTTCGGCGTTTTGCATCCAAACACAAGTATTTTTACAGCGGAAGCTTATGTGATCCTTGCGCCCGTTAAGCGCATTAAGCAGTTACATATACCCAAGGCAGTCATCTATACAGTTGTTAAAACTCTGAACAAGTGCAGAAACCCTGTAATCATATCTTTATACTCGATGTTATCCACCTTTGTATGCATCCAAGCAACATGTAGTGTTGTGCTGGGTGCCAGGGCACTGCCAGATTACAGGCAGTGAATTGGCCGACGAACTAGCCTCATATGCACACGCTTCCAGCTCATCTCTAAGTATCCTGCCAATGGATCTGAAGCCCTTGCTGAAGAAAAAGCTGAGGGCTCACTGCCAGTGCTTATGGGATTGTCAAACACCCAATAAACTACATGTCATCAAGCCGAATATTGAGTATTCAATATTCGACTTGATATTCGGCCACCAGTATCAAAGACATGCCATACACAAGTGACTCTTTGCAGACTTCGTATGGGGCACACATACACGACACACTCATATCTTTTGTCCAGTGGGGACCAACCGACATGTGACAAATCCCCTTACCGTGCTACATGTCCTGCTGCAGTGTGCACAACTAGTGGGTAAGGTCGTTCCGGTTTACAAGTCTGGCAACAGAGTTTCACCATTAAACTACCAGCCTATTTCCATTACCAGTATACCATGCAAAATCATGGAGCATATCATTTACACTAATGTCATGGATTTCCTCGATTCCAACAGTTTTTTCCATTCATCACAGCATGGTTTTCGCAAGGGACTGTCTTGCGAAACTCAGCTCGCTCTTTTTCTTCATGACCTGCACTCAAACTTAGATACTAACACACAGGTAGACGCAATATTCCTCGATTATGCGAAAGCGTTCGACAAGGTACCTCATCGTCGTCTACTTTTAAAACTGTCCCATTTAGGCTTGCATCCAGATGTCATACGATGGATCAAAGAATTTCTTACTAACCGGTCTCAGCGCGTGTGCATCAATAACACGACCTCTAATCCTGTTCCCGTATCCTCCGGCGTCCCCCAGGGCTCCGTACTGGGCCCCCTATTCTTCCTCATATACATAAATGATCCGCCATTAGAAATTGCTTGCTCTATTCGCATGTTCACAGACGATTGCGTCATTTACCAATCAGTAACTAATACCTCCGACCAGGCTCTACTGCAGAGCAGTTTAGCTAGTATCCTAAACTGGTGCAATCACTGGCTAATGGTTCTCAACCCTGGTAAATGTAAAGCAATGTCCTTCACCCATTCACGTAGTCCTCTCCTCTATCCGTACAAAATTGCTAACACTCGGATTGAAACTGTTAGTACATACATATATCTTGGTGTCAATATCTCCAAAGATCTTAACTGGTTTCCACATGTGTCCAACATCATCTCATCCCGTAACAAAGCTTTAGGCTTTCTGAGGCGTCATCTACGAAACACCCCTCCTCATGTTAAACTCATTGTCTACAAGTCTTTAGTTCGTCCAAAACTAGAATTCACATCCGCAGTCTGGAACCCTCACCAAAGTTACCTCATAGATACGCTAGAGATGGTGCAGAACCGCGCCATCAGGTTCATTGATTCATCGTATTCATACAACGTAAGTGTATCCTCATTAAAGGCGGAATCAGGCTTGCCCGCTCTTTCCCGTCGCTGTCGCATTGCCAGCCTGTCTCTACTACACAAAATGTGCCACAGCTCACTCAATCAGACCCCTTACTTCTCACCACCAGCTCATGTATCTCTTTGTACGAGCCATTCCTTGAGTGTTGCTCGCCCCCAAACCAGCACAGTCACCTTATCGTCTTCTTTTTTCCCGCGCACCATTGTAGACTGGAATGGCCTTCCCTACGTCGTCGTTGCCATCACCAGCCCAGAAGCTTTCATTGAAGCTGTAAGAGCTCATTTCTCATCCTGAACGGTCAAGTGTCATGCATCATTATTGTATTCCCACCCCTTATGTAATGCCCCCACTTGGGGCATTTCAGGAAATAAAGTGAAAGTGAAAGTTCTCCAAATGTCAAAGAGTGACTCCAACTCAGAATATGTGCCGTGAGTTACGGTGCTGTGATGTGCAGATCTGACTCTAGCGTTTGCTGTCCTTGTATCGTCATAAACTGCTAGAACACGCTGACTTGGTCCCACGTAAGCAGAAATGTGTGCAGCAATGCATCAACCACTTCTTCCTAACCCAGGGTTCTTAAAATGCAAATAAAATGGTCTCTTTTGGTCTTTTTTGATGCACTTGTTTTTTGTACGTTCGATTAATTGGGGCATTTTTACGACCACCGTGGAGTCTGAATTATCTGTCATCGACTGTGTCACGTGGCGTGTGTCACGACCACGTGACAATATTATGGTACAGCAAGGATGTGGAAAACAGATGTGAGGCTCAGGGGAAGGGCAAAGAGTAAAGCATTTTAAATGCGAAGCATTTCTTAGCGAACTTCGGCGAGTTTGAGCGTATCTATCTATCTATCTATCTATCTATCTATCTATCTATCTATCTATCTATCTATCTATCTATCTATCTATCTATCTATCTATCTATCTATCTTGTAGCGAAAAGTAACCCGTCGCCCGTGACAAGGAAAACTAGTCGTCGCAGTCCATGAGGCAAGGGCTGCGACGCCATCGAACTGTGAAAGCCCTCAGCGCAGCCCATCGAACGTAATAGACGTGTTTGTCGACGGTGTTCGTGCATCAGCCCTTGTAGACACTGGAGCCGCCGTATCAGTCATGGACGCAAACTTAGCCGCTTACTACGAAAAGTGACGACGCCACTTTCTGGGCTCTCCCTCCGTACAGCTAGCGCCCAAACTATTCGCCCTACAGCAGTATGTACAGCCCGCGTCGTCATTCAGGACATTCTGTACGCTATCAAATTCATCATAATTTCTCCATGCTCTCACGACATCATCCTGGGATGGGATTTTCTTTCGCGCCACGACGCCATCATTCATTGCGCACCTGCCGAGCTAGAACTCTCACCGTTTTCAGACTTGACGCCGGCAAGTGAACCATCGGCTTCGTACAAGCTACTAACTCGACAACGGCTGTGTCGGTCTACTGCGCCGATCTCGCCGACACCGTTGCACTCTTTTCGCCATCTGAGCGCGTCTCCACTAGGAAAGGCTTGCTGGTGCCTTTTGCGATCGTGCAGCTCACTCAGGGCAACGCCGCTATTTTTGTAACCAACCCATCCCCGTACATAGTTGTGCTGATACGAGAGGAATCTCTCGGCAGAGTGGAACCCCTGAAAGACACACAAGTTATCGACGCGCCCGACGACGTGGACAGTATCAGTTCGAGCGCGCTCAGTGCTGTTTCGACTTCTGATTCGTCACCCGTTGATGTATTTGGGTCATCCATTGCTGACGATCTTACGCCGGCCCAACGTTCCCAGCTTCTGGGCCTGCTAGAAGAATTTCGTTCTTCTTTCGATGTTGCACAAGCTTCTCTCGGCCGCACGTCCACTGTCACGCACCGCATCGACACTGGCAGCCACCCGCCACTGCGGCAGCGTCCATACCGCGTATCTCCCGCAGAACGTCGAGTAATCAATGAGCAAGTCGACGACATGCTTCGACGCGACGTTATTCGACGTTCGGACAGCCCCTGGGCGTCTCCTGTCGTTCTCGTTGCGAAGAAGGACGGTTCTATACGGTTCTGTGTGGACTACCGGCGGCTCAACAAGATCACTCGTTGCGATTGACAGCCTGCAAGGAGCAGAATTCTTTTCATCCCTCGATTTGCGGTCAGGATACTGGCAAGTACCGATGGCTGACGACGCTCGACCGAAGACAGCCTTTGTCACGCCCGACGGCTTGTACGAATTCAACGTCATGCCGTTTGGACTGTGTAATGCGCCCGCTACCTTTGAGCGCATGATGGACACCGTTCTGCGCAACTTGAAATGGCACACATGCTTGTGCTACCTCGACGACGTCATCGTTTTCGCTCCGGACTTCGCTATGCATCTCCAACGCTTGCGACATGTTTTGACGCGTTTGAGGGACGCCGACCTACAACTTAATTTAAAGAAATGCCGATTTGCGGCACGGCAGCTAACAATACTAGGCTACGTCGTGTCCAAGGACGGAATTCTCCCCGATCCAGCCAAGCTTCGGGCTGTGGCCGAGTTCCCCAAACCGACGTCTGTCAAAGAACTGCGCAGCTTCGTAGGGCTGTGCTCCTACTTTCGACTGTCATGAGTAAGGGGCCCCACAAACACAGCCCAGGCAGCACGCCAACACAGGACTTATGTAGGCGTGAAGTCGGCCAAAGTCGGCAGCGATATCGGGCCTAAGTCGGCAAATCGCGCTCGCGCTACTTTCACCCACATGTGCCCGATGACGGCCAGCCAGAATGGCGCCACTGTGGCGAAGCCACCATGGGTCGAACTTGGCCAGCCAGAGTGGGCGAAATTTGGCCAGCCAGAGTGGCCGAAATTTGGCCAGCCAGCGTGGGCGAAATTTGGCCAGCCAGAATGGGTCAAATTTGGCCAGCCAGAATGGGTCATATTTGGCCAGCCAGAATGGGTCGGATTTGGCTAGGTAGCATTGGCCGATGTTGCGGGCATTCAGGCTTTTTTGGCGTGTTGTCGGCCCCGCCGACATCGGGAAACCCCTTGCGCGACCGTTCACAGCCACTATGGTGTTTGTAGTTTACCCCACGTGTGTCGCGCCGTTTGGATTGCGATAATTTTATTTTTTGTTTTCACATTTTCGAAGGACCAACAGTAGTTTGTGTAAATGTGCCTCTCATGCATACGCGAAAGCTTTATTAACACAGTAATAAGTGGGGCTAAGTGGATCCTCTGTAGTTTCTATTAATGCGTTCTCACCAAAACAAATAACACAACAAGAGAGGTTTATAGGGAAAAGCACTATTTCATTTATTTTGTGAACTCTGCATTGATAATATGCTATTCTCGTGTTGCACCGTCGTAGTGGAGAAGCTTCGGCAAGGGTGGAACCTGCGGGAAAAGGCGTGAAAATTAGCACAGCTGTGGAGCACATCAGCACTATACTATAATTCCATGCAACTTATGTGCGACTCATGAACAAACGCGGTAATACAAGAAATGTCAGAAACATTCATAATCGGGCACTACTTTAGAAAATAACAAAACAAAGTCGTCCTTTTAAATATAATGAATCTATGTTCAATATCCAACCCCGAGATCTTGGTGTCGTGTCGCTTTAGATACCCAAGGGGGAAAAAACGTGAGTAAAGGATCTGTTGCAAAGCAACTTTAAAAGCGGCACATTACTTGAAATAGGTGCATCTTGCATTATAATAAATTTAATATTTTTGGCATACATCGTAAAGGAAAACATGTAGACGTGAGCTAACACGACACACCCCAGGCATGGGGTCGTTAGGCAAAAAATGTTCTTAAATGATAGGTGTAAGGTGCATTATAAGCAGATATTAGAGAAGGAAGCTCTTTTCAAGGCTACTTTAAAAATGCCATCGCGTGCCGAACTGCCGCACATGTCCTGCACCAAGGAGCGCGTGTTCGGTATCACATTACCTTTAAAAATACGGGCAAGAAAAGAAAATGTTACGAGACGAGAACTGCAAGTCACCACACAAAGGGTGTTTGATACAAGCACAGGATTAACTACATGAAGTAAAACTGCTTTGGGACAATGTACGTAGGCTCTTTATTCGAAAATAAAGAGCCTACGCACCTCACGACACAAATAATATATAAAGTGGAACCGGTGCTTCCACATGACAACAATATGTGCCACATCCCATTTTGAAAACTGGCCAGCAACTTACCGAATTCTGGCATCCGCTCTGCACTCTTCAGCTGTGAGTCCGCAATACAAATTCGGCGACGACACTGTAGTCTCACCAAAAGGCACAGGCTTGTGTTCATATACAACCGATGTCACAGTTGGGATGGGCATTGTCTTAGGAGGTACACTCGCCAAGGAATCGCGCAATCAACTTGAATGATCGATAAATGCGGTACATGATAAACGATAAACGCGTGGACAGACTGCGTGCAGCCGCTGAAACTCGTTCTTACACCTTGCACGTTGGTAGCGATGCAGCCGCGACGAGAGAGCGCGGAGAGAGTTCCTCGTGGTTTCCCCCTCGGAAGGCAGCGAACGCCAGCAAAAGCAGGTTCAGAACCACATTCTTTGCAAACTGCAGATGAGCACAATGGATGTTCACGGAGGGGGCCGTGACAAAGGTGGCCAGTTCGGGAGGGGACGCGCGCCCCCCTCCCCACACACTTTTTTTTATGTTTAGTTGCTGCTGGCTTAGCACGTGCTAGGTTGCTTCTCGGCAGAGCACGCTCGTTTTTCTTGCTTTCTTTTTTTTTTTGTAGCTGTCTCAAAACGTGGAAGACAGCATGTCTGTGGGGCAAACATTTTTGCACAATGGCGGGGACACCCGCCGGGACTGCATTTGTTAAGTGCAGCTCAGTGCAGCCTGTGGCGTATGCTGGCACGCATGTGTTCTCTTGCCAGCTACTTGTAACACAGGATTTCGCAGAGACTGAACCACCCACTATAGCTAAAAACGAGAGCGAAATGCTGCACTGCACGCAACAAACGTAGCGAGGACGCACGGCGCCGCCATTCTGTTTGAATTCCTGCCATTTTCTTCAGCGCACGAAAGACATGCACGTTCTGCCTTTCCGCACGACAAGAAATACTGCGATGACTCTGTCTCTACGCGCCCTTCTTTTGCCCTTATTGGTTATAAATAAATGAGTTGTTAAATATCAGAATACGCACATGTGTGCTTATATCAACGCCATAGTCTCATACGAACGCCAGTGATAAATCCGACACACTGCACAGAGCATGCACTCAAGCTCGATATATTCTGCTCATTTAACCAGTACAACGTAACCGATGGCCGATGTGTAAACGAATTCGATATGTATGGAAAGAACGCAAAAACGGACGTTACACAAAAAAGCAAAAAAAGCATGAATTATACGCAATGGCGTGGACATATTAAGGAATTATTAGCCTATTGTATCTGCGTGGTAGTAGAGAGCATGGAGGTGCATTGTCTACCCGACCAGTAGACAATTATTTTCTTTTGCTGAGCTTATGCGAGCTGCGATACATGCGTTGCGCTGTACAGGAGCTGTTTTTGAAAGGATTGCACTAGTTTCGCGAACGCACTGATGAAATGTAGTGGAGGGCCACGTGGTCAACAACAGCTTGACTTAGGACGGCTGGTTTATGCTGTAACCCTGCTCAAACGTATGAAGAAACCAGGGAACAGAAGAGAGCTTTGATTTTCAACTGATTTTTTTTTCAGTGCATGCTTGCTGTTTTTATATAACATAAGATACGCAGATCGCCTGCACAAGAACACTCTGTGATCAGATACACTCTAGTAGAACTCACCAGAAAAGCTCTCTCTATATCAATTATAGGTGTGTGCATTTGTTTGCCGCCTTTGAGATGAAAAATGCTTGCCATATCACTGCTTCGTATTTTTCGTTTTTGCTTTTTTCGCAAATGTCGTGGTCTTGACAAGAGCACTTCATTTGAATTTGCAATACAAATGGATCTATGTATTTCATGGTCCTCTCATTATAGAGCTAACACTAGATCAGTATTGTCTCCTCGCTGTCGCAATGTTAGCTCTGTATACCGTTCTTTTGCATAAGTTGCTAAATGTCAGTAGTATAACGCCGGTGGTGAGTTTATCTCCGCTTCAGCGCACCATAAAGTCGGCGCTAGACCTTTTTTTGTCCACGCGCTGTTACCTCCATATGCCTTTTCCTTCCATAGGTTGCTAAATGTCAGTAGTATAGCGCCGCTTGCAACTGTTTATCTTTGTTTGAACATATGAGTGCTGGTTATGCCCATCGATGTATGCACGAACTAGTTCAATTTCTATGAATTTAAATTTTCTGACATGCGCGCTGTCAGATAATTTTCCACCATGCTTGTCGATCCTTCTGGCTAATGTTAACTGTTGCGCCAGCCTGTTTCGCTAAGTTCCCGCAAAACAGCCTATAGATGTATATATGAATAGTTTATATGCATGTTTTTTGTGTGCCCTGCTTATTAAAAACAATGCGCGCGAACATAATGTCATATATGCTGCTCAAAACGCACGTGCGCTATGTTCCGGCACTGAAACGCGTATACATGAATATATGAAGCTCAACATCTTATTCTTACGTCGAATCTCTCAAGTGAATTTCGGTCATCCTTGTGTCGATCGGATCTCTATTGTTATATACAGCAGGCTTCCAAAGAGGCCCGGCCGATATCAACCATGAAAGGCTGCGGCGTAGTCGACGTTGCCTCCAGGACAACAGAAATGACTCAATGTCTCCTGTGAAATAATCTTCCTGGGCAAATATCGCGCCAAATTCGCCATTCCTCAGGTGATTCTGATGAGCGGCAAAATCGGCGCCACATTTGCCGGAGAAAGTTATCGGCTAGCCGACGGGGGCTTTAAGGTGGCATACTTGGCACAGTGTTGCCGATAAATGGCGTCGGCCAGCCCATATTGTCTGTAGAAAGGCAAAATCGGCGCCACAGTTGCCGTTGAAAGCCATCGCCTCAGCCGATGTCGGCAGTAACGCGGCATAAGCGGCCCCATGTTGCCGATTACAGTAGACGGCCTGCCGATATCGGCGGGGCAGCGGCTATAGTAGCCCGACGTTGCCAGTCATTGACGGCGGCGTGGCCGATACTCGCTCGCTGTCGGCAACATTAGGCCGTGGATGGGCCGAACTTTGCCGCCATAAAACCAATATCGGCCCTACGTTGCGTGCTGCCTGGGAGGCCACTAGGCCAAATGGAGAGATCGGCGAAGTGGCGCGACAAAGCACGCGCCGTGGACACGTCGATGCCCACAGTTGGTTGAGAGCGGGCTCGCGGCACGCGACCGGAGGAGAGATCGGTGATCGAGAAGGCTGAGCTGGCATTCTCTGCGCGGCACCGGTCGACGAAGGGTGCCTGGCCAGCTACGGTCTGGTGACGAGGAGACGAGGGCGTCGGGCTCCGGGGTGCCGTCGATCTGGCTGACGATCGAGTACGGACTTCGGAGTGGCAGCGGCTGAACTTCAACAGTTCCCGGCGTACCCGCAGCGCTCCACCTTCGCCGGCAGAACGGGACGACCGGCAGAAGAATCGCTGCAGAGGGCCGGTCTTGGTTGGAGACTGAGCACTACATATGAGGAGGCCTAGGCTGGGCTAGGCCTAAGCGGTGACCCGCTACATCACAGGCGAAGCAAGGCGGCGGGCAAGAACGGACCTTGCGGGAGCCGCGGCCACCATCAGTAAGCATCTTCGACGACGACTACGGGACACGACACGCCAAGAGAGCATCGACTCTGGAACGCACCGCGTCGAACTCAACGTAAGAGCGTCCAGCTTCTTCTAGCAGCGACTGCGCACGTAAACGCGAGGCCCAGCGTTGACAGACTCCCGTTGGAACTGCGCCCAACGCGGAGGATCTTTGTATTGGCTATTTAGTTCGTCAAGCTAACCTGTTTTAGTCTTCTCTTTGTGTGCGGTTTGATGTGTATTCGTACTTTGAGTGTCTTGGTGTGTGTTTTATAAAGTAACGTCTTTTGTTTTTTGTTAACGCTTCACGCCTCTCGTCTCGTCACTCTCTCTCAATCCATCGGAGCAAGCGCTCCCGAGATCCTCCCACACAAACTCGTGACATCGACGCTTCATTCGGAATTTCGCCGCCATCATATCGCCGCTAACGAAGCTCCTCGGAAGTAACGGGCCCCTCGACTCGTGGTCGTCAGAATGCGATGACGCGTTCCTAAAGCTCCGTCATTTGTTGACGTCTCCGCCCATACTGCGCCACTACGATCCCACGGCTCCTACAGAGGTACACACGGACGCTAGCGGTGTGGGCCTCGGCGCTGTCCTTGCGCAGCGCAAACCAGGGTTCCCTGAATATGTTGTGGCCTACGCAAGTCGTACGCTTACTAAAGCCGAGACCAATTACAGCGTCACAGAAAAAGAATGCCTGGCAATCATATGGG
This sequence comes from Hyalomma asiaticum, assembly GCA_013339685.2. Lineage (NCBI taxonomy): Eukaryota > Metazoa > Arthropoda > Arachnida > Ixodida > Ixodidae > Hyalomma > Hyalomma asiaticum. Next base: position 151,337,991 of record CM023483.1, read on the forward strand.
CTCTTGCAAAGTTCCGACCTTACCTGTATGGTCGCCCATTTGATGTCGTCACGGACCACCACGCCCTTTGTTGGCTGTCGTCATTAAAGGATCCCTCCGGCCGTCTTGCACGTTGGGCACTTCGCCTACAGGACTACGATATCCGCGTGCTGTACCGCAGTGGACGACAACATTCGGACGCCGATGCCCTCTCGCGCTCTCCCTTGGCTGACGATAATGCTCGCTGCTCAGTATCCGAGGTTACTGTTTCATCTATTGACTTTGACACCATCGCCGCCGAGCAGCGCAAGGACCCGTGGATTGCCTCGATAATAGGCTTGCTGTCTGATCCATCGACACCAACCACTCGCGCAAAGCGCCGTAAAGCTAAAGATTTCGCCATTCGCGACGACCTCCTCCACCGCCGCAATTACAGCCCCGACGGCCGCCAGTGGCTATTAGTAGTACCTCGCAGCCTGCGTTCCGAAATATGCACGGCTTTCCACACCGATCCACAGTGCGCACACTCCGGCACATTCAAGACCTACCAACGCCTTCAACAGCGGTACTACTGGCGCGGAATGTACCGCTACATTCAGAAGTTCGTGCGCTCTTGCCCCGATTGCCAGCGCCGGAAATCTCCACGTCGCGTTTCGCCGCCGGGTCTGCAGCCTTTACCTTGTCCTAGCAGGCCCTTTGGGCGTGTCGGCATTGATTTGTACGGGCTCCTTCCCATGACAGCTGCTGGAAAGCGCTGGGTTATTGTGGCAGTTGACCACCTCACGCGATACGCTGAAACTGCTGCGCTCCCGGCAGCTACAGCGCGCGACGTTGCCTCCTTCTTGCTTCATCGGTTCATCTTACGTCACGGGCCACCCCAGGAGCTACTCAGTGATCGCGGTCGTGTCTTCCTTTCTGAAGTCGTTGAAGCTATTCTTAAGGAGTGCCACGTGGTTCACCGTACGACTACGGCGTACCACCCTCAAACCAATGGGCTTACGGAGCGCTTCAACCGCACGCTCGGTGACATGCTTTCAATGTACGTCGCCTCGGACCACACGAATTGGGACATCATTCTACCATTTGTGACCTACACGTACAACACCGCTACGCAGAGCACCACGGGCTTTTCACCCTATTTTCTACTGTACGGTCGGCACCCGTCGCACACTATGGACACAATTCTACCGTACCGCCCACATACTTCTGAGTATGCGCCCATATCTGACACAGTGAGGTACGCCGAGGAGTGCCGCGACCTCGCACGGGCCTTTACGTCCAGCGACCAAGAGCGTCAGAAGAGCATTCGCGGCGACCCTACCTCTGCACCGACCTTCCTCCCTGGAGCGCTGGTGTGGCTCTCCATTCCTACCGCTGCGCCTGGCCTCTCCTCAAAGTTACTGCCAAAGTATGAAGGCCCCTATCGAGTTTGTTGAACGCGCATCACCTGTCAACTACGTGATTGAACCCGTCGACCCGTCTTCGGACATGCGCCGTCGTGGACGCGACATTGTCACCGTCGAGCGCCTCAAGCCGTACTATGATCCACTCATAGTAACGAACTGCTAGGTCGCCGGACGGCTCGCTTTGCATCCCGGGGGTAATTGTAGCGAAAAGTAACCAACCCTATAGTGGGGTAGGCTCTCCGGTGTGATCTAGTGGGTCTGGATCTGTTTCGCTAATGGGATGTATGTGATGTTGCACAACATGCGTGCGCACCGGTGATGTCCACGATGATGATCCAGACGGCACGTGAAGGAACACCAAAGCAATGGCGTGGTAGGTAACCTGCACGATGAAGTGCAGAGGGTTAGTGGTCATTCTCGCAGAACTGCCGAGCCCACAAGGCGATGCCGACAGGGGCGGTGGCTTTATAGCTTGAGGAACATTTGATGACGTGGCCGATGGGACTTTCCAAACTGTGCTGACGACCAAGTACTGGAACGGTGTTGTCGTTTGCCACGTTGAATCCTGGGGACTGTCCATCCAAGTCGCACATTTCGAAAACTGAGCAGGTCGAAGCAGCGGTTGCGTGCGCACCGGTGATGTCCACGATGATGATCCAGACGGCACGTGAAGGAACACCAAAGCAATGGCGTGGTAGGTAACCTGCACGATGAAGTGCAGAGGGTTAGTGGTCATTCTCGCAGAACTGCCGAGCCCACAAGGCGATGCCGACAGGGGCGGTGGCTTTATAGCTTGAGGAACATTTGATGACGTGGCCGATGGGACTTTCCAAACTGTGCTGACGACCAAGTACTGGAACGGTGTTGTCGTTTGCCACGTTGAATCCTGGGGACTGTCCATCCAAGTCGCACATTTCGAAAACTGAGCAGGTCGAAGCAGCGGTTGCGTGTGCACCGGTGATGTCCACGATGATGATCCAGACGGCACGGGAAGGAACACCAAAGCAATGGCGTGGTAGGTAACCTGCACGATGAAGTGCAGAGGGTTAGTGGTCATTCTCGCAGAACTGCCGAGCCCACAAGGCGATGCCGACAGGGGCGGTGGCTTTATAGCTTGAGGAACATTTGATGACGTGGCCGATGGGACTTTCCAAACTGTGCTGACGACCAAGTACTGGAACGGTGTTGTCGTTTGCCACGTTGAATCCTGGGGACTGTCCATCCAAGTCGCAAATTTCGAAAACTGAGCAGGTCGAAGCAGCGGTTGCGTGCGCACCGGTGATGTCCACGATGATGATCCAGACGGCACGTGAAGGAACACCAAAGCAATGGCGTGGTAGGTAACCTGCACGATGAAGTGCAGAGGGTTAGTGGTCACTCTCGCAGAACAACTGCCGAGCCCACAAGGCGATGCCGACAGGGGCGGTGGCTTTATAGCTTGAGGAACATTTGATGACGTGGCCGATGGGACTTTCCAAACTGTGCTGACGACCAAGTACTGGAACGGTGTTGTCGTTTGCCACGTTGAATCCTGGGGACTGTCCATCCAAGTCGCACATTTCGAAAACTGAGCAGGTCGAAGCAGCGGTTGCGTGTGCACCGGTGATGTCCACGATGATGATCCAGACGGCACGGGAAGGAACACCAAAGCAATGGCGTGGTAGGTAACCTGCACGATGAAGTGCAGAGGGTTAGTGGTCACTCTCGCAGAACAACTGCGAGAGTGACCACTATCCATCGATCAATCAATCAATCAATCAATCAATCAATCAATCAATCAATGACAGCTGATAACACGAAAATCATGACATGCATGTCATGAGTGACGTGATTTACATGTGACGGTCGTGGTGCTCTCCTGGCCGTTTCGTTAATGGGATGTATACGAAAATTGGTATGCCACAACATGACTGCATGGCGAACATGACTGACAGTTCAAAACATGAAAATCATGATATGCATGTCATGGTCGACATGATATACATGCCACGCCTTTCGTTAACGGGATGTATGCGAAAATTTGCATGCCACAAGATGACTGCATCACGAACGTAAATGACAGGTCATAACATGAAAATCATAACATGCATGTCATGGGCGGCGGCATGATTTACATGCCAGCCGTTTCGTTAATGGGATGTATACCAAAATTGCTATCGCACAACACGACAGCGTGACGAACGTAAATGACAGGTCATAACATTAGAATCATGACATGCATGTCATGACCGGCATGATTTACATGCCATGGTGCTGGCGCTATACTGCCGTTTCGTTAATGGGATATATGGGCTCCGTCTACTGACCAGAGGGCGCTACGTAGCTCTCGTCGGACGGCTCAGTATCGCTGACATTGGCCGCTTGGGCCGCGTGTATCAGATGCGCGCGCACCGTGGAAACCGAGGCGACAGCGACGCGCGTGTTACTTCGCTGCTTTCCGGGCGCGCTGCGAACCACACGAACGCTCGCGGCGTTGCCCTTTGGAACAGTTTGCCACAGGTTTGGAGAGCGCGTCTCAAACAAAATAAAACGAAAGATGGTGGGATGGGCGGTCGCTGCTGCTATAGAGTTGGAGACGCGCATTCGCGTTCGCATGTCTTCCTGTCACAGTCTGCCCAATTTAGCTTCTTCTCTCCGCCAGGCGTGCATTCTGGCGCTGATGTCGCACATGGAAAACTCGACTGCACGGAGCCTATACGAAAATTGGTTTGGCACAACATGAATGCATGACGATCATAAATGACAGGTCATAACATGAAAATCGTGACATGCATGTCATTAGCGGCATGATCTATATGCCACTTGTTTCCTTAAAGGGATGTATACCGGAATTGCTATGGCACACACGTCGCCCCGCCACGGTGGTCTAGTGGCTAAGGTACTCGGCTGCTGATCCGAGGGTCGCGGGATCGAATCCCGGCCGCGGCGGCTGCATTTCGATGGAGGCGAAATGTTGAGGCCCGTGTGCTGTGCGATTTCAGTGCACGTTAAAGAACCCCAGGTGGTCGAAATTTCCGGAGCCCTCCACTACGGCGTCTCTCATAATCAGAACTGGTTTTGGGACGTAAAACCCCACAAAACAACAGCTATGGCACAACACGACTGCATGACGAACGTAAATGACAAGTCATAACGTTAGAATCATGACATGCTTGTATGAGCGGCATGGTTTACATGCCACTATCTTGGTGCTCTTGCGGGGGTTTCGTTAACTTCATATGTACCAAACTCGGTATAGCGAGACAACAATGCAAATCCATTTTACGTTCCTTATGCGTGCTTCGCATTCCCTTGATTCCCACTGCACGTGGGATCTGCCAATTTTTTTACTTGTGATTATGGAACAACTCCTGCTTTTAACAAGGTTAATGTTCTGCCCCTTTTGAAAATCTGGATATCACTGAGGCTGGTGCATTTGGAATTATTACTAAATTTGAATGTAAGAAAATCTCCTGAGCCAGATGATTTGCCAAGTGCCTTTATAAATAAGATATGCTGAATGCTCGTCAAAATTCCTCACAGTTATTTTTAATGAATTGCTATCCTGTGATTCCCTGGCCGACAGTTGGAAGTACTCCAAAATTGAGCCTTTATTCAAACATGGGGACAAATAATTAGTTTCTAACTATCGCCCAATAACTTTGACTTCTACGTGCTGCAAGAGCACATAATTCATTAGCACATTTCCTGCTTTTTGGACGCACACTCAGTTCCTTCTTCAGCTCGGCATGGTTTTAGGCACGGTTTATCATAACAACATAGTTGAAATTTTCCGTGACGAAAACTGTATGTTCTTTTTTTAAACAGCGCTCCTTGATAAAGCTGCCTGTTGATTCTGGTGTCCCCCAGGGATCAGTTCTGGGGCCTTTATTGTTCCTCGTTTTTAGAAGTGACATTGTCGATGACTGTGGTGTTAAAATATGACTAAAGGTGAAAACGCCCGAAAGACAGGCTGCCGAGGGAGAGAGCGCAAGGTGTGATTTACTCCATTCCTTGTTCAGATTGTGGCGCGTCGTACGTGGGAGAGAGCAAGAACTTCCCAGAGAGGCTACGACAGCACAGGAACGATGTCCGCAAGTTCGACAGACAAAGGAGTGCATTAGCTGAACACAGCGAGGTGCACGACCACCGCATCGATTTTGACAACTCCCGCGTCCTCGACTTGGAAAGCAGTTTTCACAAGTGGCTTTTTGTCGAATCATGGCACATTCAGCCGACACCTGGTAACGTGAACCGTTCTGCAGGTGCAATGCCAAGTGTCTATTTTAGCGGACTCGGGCACCTGGTTCAACACTAGCATGACCTCCCTCGGTCTGAAGAACCGGAAAAAGAGAAAGTGAGAAAGGAAGGGAGAGAGAAGAAAAAAGGAAAGAAACAAGAAAAAGAAGGCCTTATAAGCACTGCTGCTGTCTGGTGCCCTCCAGTCACCCCTGAAGAAGGGTCCGAGTGGGACCCGAAACGTCGGGTTTTTTTCATCTTTAGGAGTAAATTTTACTTTTGATGATTATAATTTGGTTGGTGTCCCCTTGTTTTCACCTTTAATTTCGTCCCAACCAGACAGATCTCTGTCAGATGTTCACCTTTAAAATATGACTGTATGCCAGTGACTTCACTTTTCACTTCACTTTAATACCTTAAAGATCCCAGTTGGGTGGGTATTACATAAGGGGTGGGTTTACGGATGAGGCTTACTGAGAGTGATCTTCGTGATGAACAATAAGCAGATAAGTTGTCCGCGAACATTGATGAGCACGTGATGGCTGCAGTGTCACAGCGGGAGGCCATTCCAGTTTACTGCAGTGCGAAGAAAGAATGAGGCCGCAAAAGTGCGAGCACGTGCAACGGACTGTGTTGTGCATAGTGTGATACACTCAACTTCTCATCAAAATTGTGAAGTGGCTAAATTGATGCATTGGTGCCAGACCTGCCAGATGTCTGTGACAAATTATGACAAATGTGTTTTAATGACCATAGGTAAAAAAAAAAGTCATCTTTTTTTATACCTACACAGTTGATGCTAAATCATTAATTTATATCAGTGAGTACGAATACTGAGGTCTTATCACAGCCAATAAATAATATCGCTGTTATCTCTAATAAGGATATGTCAGAACTTCAATGTAGTAGAAACATGTGCACGCTTGCTACTTTGAAAGGTCTAATTGCTATAATCTTAGAATATCCAAATCATATTTGGGACCAGTTTAAAAGATTAACACCCATAAGCTGGAAAGAGTTCAAAGTAAAGGTAGGATTTATTTTGAATAGTTATGGTCTCTCATTTATTTTCAGTTACTTAGCCACACAGACCTGAAATGTATAGCAGTACGTAATAAAATGGTAAGTTAAATAGACTAACACGTGACTATACTTCATTCTCTTCTGGTTATTTTACAAGACAACACCATCCGTTTTCATTAGTTCCATTTCAATTGAAGAACAGTGTTTTTAAACATTTTTTTTTTTTTGTTCTCGAACGGTAGCCAAGTGGAATAACCTCAATGTACACAGCCATGGAAGGTGACATTGACTGATTTCAGGCTCTTCTCAAAGTGTAGCTCCGTTGTTGTATTGCATGTGTTGAAGCTTGTAGGTGTGTTGCTTTACTGTGTTAAACTTTGAGATTTTATGTTGGTAATAACTGCTGTATTACTTTATATTGCCTGAACTTATGATGTGTGCTAACAGATCATGCTAAATGTTTTACGGCGTAAGCTGTTATAGGATCACAACAATGGCTGTTTTTGGCGCCATAGTTGTCCGCCACCGCCGGTGTCTGTAACCACTATCGCGCTAATTTTAGAAAAAAATAACCAGGAATGAGGAGGATTCGAACCCACGTGCCTCTGTGTGGCAGTCAAGTATGCTTGTTGGGCTTTGAAACCAAGTTAGGGTTCAACCCTAGCACGGGTTACCAAACAAGCGCGTACCGCTCCCACAACCTCGATTACCACTTGTGAACTTTGTGTTCTCGGCCATAGTTGTGGTGCTAGCAGGTCGTATTCCATGACGTTACGTGGTTGTAATTGTGGCTGTGGTATCATCGATGCAGACGAAGCAGAACGTTGAGTAGCCTTTATAGCACTCGGGCACCATGTGCTGTCAGCCATGGCTCTGGTAGAAGATGGTGCACATTATGTGCTTGTGGCTCTGGTTTCATCCACGAAGATGAGGCAGCCTATAATGCAGGGGGTATTGTGGTGCCTCAGCATACAGCCTGCTCAGCAGAACAAGATTTCCTATTTCAAGCAACATTCTTGAGCACAAAATATTTCAGGATGTCAAATGTTTTGTTGTCACCGGCTGTGGTTTCATCTAAGAAGGCGAGGAGGCGACAAGAAAAGAAGTTTGAAAGGGAAGGATGAGCAAGCATGCAACAAAGTCGCGCTTACACTGTCATTGCGCTGTGTACCCTACACAGCCCTGGCTATTTCTTCTACTACCCTGCTAGAACCCCTATCATTGGTGTTAGCAGTACTGTAGTATAGCCTTGTATAGTATAAGGGGGTGGGAAAGGAAATTGAGGGTAGGGAGCAGGAATGTGTGGGTGAGGAAGAAGGAAATGAGGGTAAACCGTAGCATACTCGAGTACAGTGTGGTAGAGCAAGGATATGCAGAATGAGGGCGATCAGGAGGGTGAGGCCACCAGTGCTGCATTTAGTAAGGGAGGTGGGGGTGCAGAAGAGGGAAGTGAGGAGGGGAGAGAGGCATAGCATACCCATGTGTAGTACAGTATAATAGCAAGACGGTGAAGCCGGGGAAAGAGGGCGGGGAAGGGTCTGCTTTGACCTAGCTTTTGTGCCCTTAGTGCAGGCTGCCCACAATTTTTGTGCTTTAAGTTAGAGGCACTTTGCAGCTATGTGATAATTTACTCATTTCATAGTTGCCCTTTGTGCTCCAAACCAAAACCTTTTTCTTTTCTGAAGCAGAAATATCCTTTTGTACTTAAGCAGGTGTTGTAAATGTGACTAAAGATGACCGCCTAGCTTGAAGGCCTTTGAAAGGATTGAATGTGTAGAACATGGCACACATTTGTGAATGTGTTGCTCATATCTTCAAGCAGAACACAGTGCTGCAATAACAGTGCACTGCTACTTTCTCTTTTTTTTTTGTAGAAGGAACTTCAAGAGCTGGCCCTTGCAGAAGAACGTTCGAAAGCAGAGTCCTTTGTCTGCAAGGAGCGCACCATCGTTGGTCCAGCATCAACCTCCGTTTCTGTGGGTACGTATTTAGCCCTGTACAGTTTTTCTTCCAAGTTGAATCAAATAAGCAGCAATGATTAAAGGGTCGTGAAACATTTTCTGAAAATTTTATATGATGTGTGTATTTGGAAACGAGACCCTCCAACCTTAATACAGTGGAACCCCGTTCATACGTTTTTCAGCGGACAGGGGGTAAAAAACGTAACAGCCGGGAAAACGCAAGAGTGAGGAAAGCTCTGAAAATGAATGAGCAAACGTGGAAATTTACCTTTGCATTGCAAAAGATGCGGGTGTGAAGCAGATTTTCAAGGTGTATCAATAGTGGGGAGAGAGCGCGGCAAATTGGAAAGGGGGATAGGCGAAGCTCTCCATATCAGGAACTTTGGTGCCGATTTGTGTGTCAGTGAACCTTCGGTACATCTCAATGACAAAGAGATGAAATTTCTGAAAAATCACTAAGGCTGCGATGCAGAGCACGTGTCAAAATCATTTAAAACTAGGCAGTGACACGTTGTTCCCCGTCTGTTTGGTATCATTTTTTTTTGCATTTTCTACGGTGTGTTATCGGTTGTCCTACTATATCTGGTGCTTGCACATGTGCGGTGGAGTTTAACTAGAAGAAAAATTTTCAAATAAACTTCAGTTGTAAGTCCAGCTCTGTCCTGTGCATTCCTTCTTCTTTGTGCTTGCGTCGTTTCCAGCTGGAATTTTTTTCGCATCAAAATTGACACTTTAGAAACAGAAACATCTGTCCCTATGTGCAATAGACTTTTAGGAGCTTGAGATGCACAAGTTCTGGGCGTGCATGACGCCGTTGTGGTGCCGTTGTCCCATCGAGAACAACTTCATAGTCCGGTTCACTAACACGGCGCGTACAATCTTGTAAGGTATAAATAGCCGCACACCTACATTTCACTGAGCCCCCAACGACGAACTGGTGTCCAAATCCACACACGGTCACTGCGTTTGTATTCTGTGTGGCGACGGCATAGGTTGTCCCCAAACGGTTATCGGTGCGCTGTTGGTTCTTTATCCGTATACAGGGAAGTTGTCGAGCTTGTTCTGCACATCAAAGGTAAGTGACGACATCGTGGTTGCCTTCTGGGACATTTGGAAGCATGGCATCTAGCATTGTGGCTGCCTCAATACTGTAGAAGAGGCTAAACGGCGTCATCCTTGTAGTTTCCTGCATGCAGTGTTGTATGCAAAGACTACGTATCGATCGCTCCGTATCGATCGATCGATCGACCGCAAGTTCGACAGACAAAGGAGTGCATTAGCTGCCTACAGCGAGGTGCACGACCACCGCATCGAATTTGACAACTCCCGCGTCCTCGACTTGGAAACCAGTTTTCACAAGTGGCTTTTTGTCGAATCATGGCACATTCAGCCGACACCTGGTAACGTGAACCGGTCTGCAGGTGCAATGCCAAGTGTCTATTTTAGCGGACTCGGGCACCTGGTTCAACACTAGCATGACCCCCCTCGGTCTGAAGAACCGGAAAAAGAGAAAGTGAGAAAGGAAGGAAGAGAGAAGAAAGAAAGAAAGAAACAAAAAAAAGAAGGCCTTATAAGCACTGCTGCTGTCTGGTGCCCTCCAGTCACCCCTGAAGAAGGGTCCGAGTGGGACCCGAAACGTCGGGTTTTTTCATCTTTAGGGGTAAATTTTACTTTTAAATGATTATAATTTGGTTGGTGTCCCCTTGTTTTCACCTTTAATTTCGTCCCAACCAGACAGATCTCTGTCAGATGTTCACCTTTAAAACGATTGTATCTTATGTTTTGTGCTCTGCATCAGTATACATGGCAAGCATGTCAGCAATGGTCTTGTTCAATTGTTCTGTGAGACTGTTTGTCTGCGAATGATATGCGGTAGTCTACCTGCAGGTGGTTTGAGTATGGTGGAGAATAGCTTGTACCAGCTGACCTCTTCATGACCTCTTCCGCTGTCCAATTCAGCAGGGCTTTTGCTTTAGGATGGTGGGTCAGCTAGTCAGTTGCCATGATGATCCACCTGTTGCCCGAAGTTGACCTCGGAAATGGGCTGATAGATGGTCCATTCCAGTCTGTTGGAAAGGCTTTGCTGGGAGTGGTGTGGGGTTGAGCAGTCCGGCTGGTCGTGCCAGTGGCTTCTTTCTTCATTGGCATTCACGTCAGGTCTTTACATACTGTGCGACGTCAATGGGAAGCCGTGGCCAGTAGTATTTCTCTTGGGATTCGGCGAAGTGTGCGTTCATATTAAAGGTGCCCAACAGTCCGTTCTTCCTGGGAAGCCTGGAGAATTTCTTCTCGAAGGCTGTTTGAAACAGCAATGAAGTACTTCTGTTGGGCACAAACTTCTTGACGATGATGCTATTTTGAAAGCAAGAGGATGAGAGTCTCCGCTTATGCAGCAGAAGGCGATGACGCCTTGCCATCCTGATATTCGCTGAGGCTCTCGAGGTCGGGGTCTGAGTGTTGCTGTTGCACAAATGTGCCGCTACTGATGAGCTCAAGCAAGCTGCCGTAATTGCCATCATCCTTTGGGGGTTCATTGACAGGGACTCCAGAACGTTTTTGAGAGAGTGGGGGCAAGTACTGCCGTCTTTGTATTTATTTATTATTTATTTATTTAATACATACTGCGGACATGTAGTCCATGCAGGGTAGGCAGAACACAATGGGTTAACAATAGTAATACAATCTTATAAGTTGAACTATACAGTCTTGAGCATACAACTGAAAAAAAAGCATACAACTGAAAGAGCATACAACTGAAAAAAAAAAACCAGGAAACACACTTTTAAGTGAACACCCTAAACAATGCAATTGTGCACAGTGTTTACATACGTAAGTTGTTCCAGTCATTAATGGTGTGCGGAAAAAAAGAATATTTGAAGAGGTTAGTTCGGGCAAAATAGGGGGTTAGAGCATTTGGGTGATGTTGTCGAGTAGGCCTCGTCATTAGTGGATTTAAATATGCTGCCGGATCGAGCGCGAGTTTATTAGTAAGTAACTGTGAAAGAAAGTCAAGCCGTAATTTTGTTCGACGCGATTCAGGAGTGGGAATATCATTCGACTGCATCAGTTCAGTTGGTGAGTCGAGAGTAGAAAACCTATTGTAAACAAACCGGATAGCCTGTCTTTGGATACGTTCAAGTTTTTTTACGTTACATTGAGTGTAGGGGTCCCATGAAATGCAGGCATACTCGAATTTCGGCCGGATAAAGTAATAATATGCGAGAAGTTTAACGGAGGCCGGAGCATGTTTAAGTTTGTATTTTAGAAAACACAATTTTCGGAAGGCAGAGGAAGATATGTTTTGCACATGAAGGTTCCAGGAAAGGTTATTGCAAATTGTAATGCCTAAATATTTATAGTTAGTGACTTCTTTAAGTGGAGAGGAGCCCAGCATGTAATTATAATATAGGGTTGTTTTCTTACGGGAAATTGGCAAAAAAACACTTTTCTACATTCAAGGTCATCTCCCAATGGGTGCACCATTGGAAAATTTGAGCAAGGCTATCATTTAGATCATATTGGTCACTATCGCGGGTGACTTCTTTAAACAACACACAGTCGTCTGCGAATAGTCTTATTTGGACATTCGGCTTAACAACATCAACGATGTCATTGACGTACAGGAGAAACAACAAGGGACCCAATACACTTCCCTGCGGTACCCCAGAAGTGACTGGCAGACAGGCCGAGTGATGCCCACCTATATCCACAAACCGCTCGCGATTTCTCAGGTATTCAGCTATCCAAGAAACAAGTATTTCAGGAATATCATATTTTCTTAGCTTAAATATTAGTTTTGAATGCGTAACCTTATCGAACGCTTTGCTAAAATCCAGAAAAATTAAATCGATTTGATTATTATTGTCATAGCAGAAGCATCAACATGTTTTTGTTATGTTGTTGTTGTTGTTTTTATTATTTATTTGTTCTCAATAATTGTCGATTCTTATTTCTCTACATTAAATAATAATATGCTATGAATTAGTAGTTTTAGTGACAGAAATTAATAACACTTTAAACAGATCTGTTCTGTGGTATACACTTTAAAAATAGTTGGAAATTTCGGAAGTATTGAAAACCTGTGCAGACCACGCAAATGACAAAACTGGTTCAAAAGCTACGAAGCACCGCTTCTAATATTTTTGCATTCCGTCTTGCAGTGAAACAAATCTGAAATGACACAAGTGCATAATGTGATACACGTGGACTAAAAGTAAGCTATAGAGGTACAAAGGTATTGTCACATGGTCGGGACACATGCAGCACTCGAGACGAAGCTCGCAGGACACAAGGTGATGTCAGGCGAACTGTTTATTGGGCGAACTTTGTGCCCAGCAAAGCAAGGCCAATCACAATTCACAGCAACAGCGGCGTGAACAGTCGTCGGTCGATGGAAAGACTGAGAAGCGGCGTAATGCGTTGGCTTTTATACACGTATCATAACGCGTTCTCTCATTATTTCTGGAATTCCAGAAGTCACTGAAATGTGCATGTCAAGCATGCAAAGTTTCAAGAATCATGGTCGACGTGGTTCCAGAAGTGGCATGTAAGATAAATGCGGCCTGCGTTGCGCGTAACAGAAAGTGATAATGATGCTCCCTGCAAACAATCAAAACAGGCGCGCGTGTCGGAAGTGATAACGGCTTTCCACTTAAGCCAAAACAACCGTTTGTGTCAGTATTATCACAGATTGACAGGCTTCATGGCTGGCATGACAACAGGGCTTTGGGCAGGAAAGAATGTGAAATGAGGCCAATAGTTTCTGTTCGTTCTGCCGTTCCAGGCACGAACTCTTTCATAACGGCATCCAAGTGCAGGCCCCTTACTCCCCCCGTCCCTGGCAGGAGAAGGTGTGTCGGCCTGCTCTGCATTATTCGAATGCGCGAAAATGCTTTCAATTGCCTGAAAGCACTGAAAGATTGCTCCCCTGAAGCAGCTGATGCAGGCACAGAAAACAGGAGTTGCAGGTACCTGACAACCTGACCCATCATGTTGTTGTTGTTCATTAAACATGTTCCGGCGCTTCGTCTCTTTTTGCACCGGAACATGTTTAATGAGCTAAGTGACCAACTAATCCAAAAAGAAGTGCTTCTTGAGTACCATCATGTTGTGTATACCTGCAGACCTCGCCTGCAGAATCGTCTATAAGTCAGCATATGTGCGTGACTAAATTTTATGATACAACATTGCAAGAAAAAAAAAAAAAGAAAACGGGACAGGATGGGCACCGACTCACAACTAGTGTTTTATTGAAAAGGCACATATACTTGTACACGGAAAATACATGCACGCAAACATGGTATTCAACACATGCGCAGGATTTGCCCCAAAGATGACGCTATGGCCAAGAATGCCTAATCAGTATGTGAGTCATCTAACAAAGTTAGCTCCTTTCCTGGTAATGAGACAGATGGGTGGCTAATGCACAGCTTTCTTTTTTTTTTTTTTATGAATATTGAATGCCTTCACAATCTCACGAGCGCACGAATCCCCATGGTGATGAAAGAGCGTGCACCTATCAAGATGAGGTTCACAGCCACATTCGCCACTGTTCTTGCTTACATGAGACAGTTTGTCAGCCTTGCTGTTTCTTTCACGCTCTTTTAGCCGCACGTGAATGCAGTGCACTGTCTGCCCAATATAGCATCCGCCATAGGACAACGGCGACCGATAAACGATCCCCGTACTACAGGGAACGGACGCTGGCTTATGGTTTACGCCGCGCGTGTTAGAAGAACGCCTGCTTCAGTCTAATTTTCCTTGGACAGTGGTGCAAATGCCACCCAATTTCTTTGGTGCCGAAAACAGAACTTTGGTGCCACATCTTTTTGTAACGTTCTTCAAGCCATGCGACATGCGCTGCACATATGGCAGGACAGCTACCTTGTCTTTCTCCTTCCGCTGAGGTTGTTTGCCGCCAGCTTTCAGCCATCTAATAATCTTCTCGCCCGAGCAGATAAGCAACTGTGGCGGGTAGTTAGTGGCTTCCAGGTGGCCCACCTGCTTATCGAAGCTCTTCTGGGCCGCCTCAGGGCACGATTTACACAACACGCCTTCTAACATGAAACTGCAGTACCACTCTTAATAATTTTTAGTGTGCTGACGAGTAGTTTAGGAATGGTTTTATATAGCGAGGTGCATACATCCAAAACAGATGTTTTTCTTTGTCAGCCTCAAGTCCAAAAAGTGCAGAATCCCAGCATTAGCAGATTCGCTAGCAAAATTCAGGCTGGAAACATGTGAATAACGATGATTAATATGGGAACGAAAAAATGAAACTCTGGCACCTTTACAGTGCCAACAACAAGGAGGATTTGTTGGAAATAGCAGAGGTATAGCACACTTATTATGAAGCTAGTTGTGCCTCAGTCAACCACCAAAGTTCGTTGGTGCATTCACTTGCGTGCATTCACCCGTTGCGTCTCATTTCAGGGCTTATAACCGGTTGGCTATCATTAAAGCACAGTAGTTGCGTGTGGTGCATTGTTGCAGGAACAGAGAAAGATAGTTGGGATGTTTCAGGCCCAAGTGTGTCGAACATGGTGAATGGCAAGGATGCTGAGCTGCCAAGCTTCTGGGTGCCCAGCCTGACACCTAGTGCGAAGAAAGACAAGACTGCCAAACCTGTGAGTCAGAAATTTCTTACAGTGGAGTGATGTTCTTGTAACTATCAAGGTGATAGCGCTTACGAAGCATTAGATAATAATGTAGTTTTGAGAGGAAAACTGTGATAACTACAGTATTCGTAACTTATGCGTCATAACTCGCATCGCAGGAAAACAGCTATGCATTATGGAAAGCAGGTATGCCAAGCTTCTGGTATCATAACATAGCCACGCACAGTACAGTATGGGCAAGCAGCTCTGGAGTTTCTGCGGACATGCAGTGCTGCCCTGTTGGGTGCAACCGGTAAAACTTGCTAACATAGACAGATATATACAAATTTCTAACAGGAACCATGTCGCCATGTGTGATATAGTGAAATGAGTAAGAAGAAGCATCGAGACTGGAGTTTCAATTTGTATGCCGATGCAGCAACCAAGAATGCATTGATTGCCAGGGGAATGATCTATAATAGGCTGTTCACTTCTTTCGGGGAAGCTCCCCGCAAATGCACGGACAATACACTGCAAAACATCGTAAGAAATATGACTTAAAACTGGTGTTGCAAAACACTCAAAGAAGGACTCATCCTGAGTTGCGTAAAACTTGCTCTGGACATTGTAAGTATTACTGTACATTGTCACCATAGTCAGTCAATCAATCAATCAATGAAAGAGAACTTTATTACACAATAATATGAATAATTCATACAAAAATATTTGGTCCCATAGCCTTGAGCGGCTAGTGATGGGTCGAATACAAATAAATTCTGTAATAATTAGCAGTCTTATACAAAAATAATGAAAGTATCATACATAATAAGCGTTAACGTATTCGCAAAACTGAGGTACAGAAACTTACACATTGACCTACATGATAAAATTGTTTTTTAATACAAATATCAAGAAAATGCTTGGTATGACAGGAAGTGGCGCTTGCATGTAAGATCAAAATTTATTGCGACTTTTATTTCAACAGGTAAATCGTTCCACAGCTTAGCACCTGAAAATTGAATTAATCTTTTGCCGTACACATTGGAACAGAAAGGAAGATTAAGGTTACCGCTGCCTGCATGTCGTGTGTTTAACGCCGGAAATGTGAAAATGGTATGGGGCAGAGGTGTGTTTGTGTTTATTATTTTATTCACTAAACAGCAAATCTTGTAGTTCTGTACGTGAGTAAAAGTGAGTATACGCAGACTCTGAAACAGAATATTTGATGAATGACGCACCGGGGAGAAAGTAATCACACGCACAGCTCGTTTTTGTAATCGGAATATCGGAGTGAGGTATGTTGTGTATGTTTGGCCCCATGACTGGCAACAATATCTCAGGTGGCAGTGGAATAGGCTAAAATATAATGTTCGCAGCAATGCCAAATCAAAGTATTGCAGTGCTCGTATTAGAGTGTAGCAGCTGAATGACAACTATTTGCAAACGTTACTGATTTGGTCTCTCCAGTTAAGGTTGCTGTCAATTATAATGCCTAGATATTTAATAGCAGGAACACATTCAATGGTGCGGTTGTTTAATGATATGCTAATTGAATCGGAGTTCAGAGTTTTCATTCGTGAATGGAAAATAACGTATTTTGTTTTATCGGCATTTAGTGCCAGTTGATTGTCACGAAACCACAATGAAATAGCTAACGAAAGGGAAGGGGTCAAGGGCTTGTTCTTTATTTGTTAGAAACAACTTAATGAGCAAACAGACAATGAAGCCTGACAATGAAGACAATGAAATAGCCACTAATTCATTGGATACTGTATGTTGTAAGGTTTCAAGTGAACTACTTGTGAACAGAATTACAGTATCATCTGCATACATTAATGCTTGAGACGATTGTAGTATTCGTGGCAGATCATTAACGTACAGTGCAAACAAAATGGGGCCTAATACGGATCCTTGCGGTACACCACATGTGACATTCCTGGATTCGGATAGAAAACTACCAATTAGAACTTTCTGCTTTCGCGATGTGAGATAACTGGAAAATAAGTCATGAGCACCATCGATAATACCATAGCACCTTAGTTTTTCCAGAAGTGCTGAGTGACAAATGGTATCAAATACCTTTTTTATGTCAATAAAAACTCCAATAACATTTTTTTGACAGTTGAGGGCCGAGTTGATTATTTGAGATAAAGTAAGCACAGCTGTAGACGTGGATTTCCCTGGGACGAAACCATGTTGTTCCGGGCAAATTACGTTATTCTTGCTAAGGAAGTCCTTCAGTTGTTGTGTGATTAATTTTTCAGAGATATTGTTTACAGTACTCATTACGGATATCGGTCTGTAGCTGCCAGGAATATTATGGTTGCCCGTTTTGTATTCTGGCACAACTTTGGCCATTTTTAGTGCATCTGGATAGGAATTCGCTTTTAACGAATAGTTAAATAAGTGACAAAGTGGAGTACTCAGAATATCTAGATTGCCTTTCAGCACCCTAGCTTGTATACCATCAATCCCTGTAGCTTTGTTGAACTGTAGATTCTTTATAACAGACGTCACCTCCTCTGTTGTTATGACCTGAAAGCAAAATCTGTTTTCACTTTTCTCAACGCAAGTGGTGGGTCGTGCAGCGCTAAATTGTTTTGTAACATTTTCGCCAACCGTGGCAAAGTAATTATTAAAATAATTTGTAATGGGGGGCTAGTTGTTACATTGTCGGGAACAATTTTCTTTTTGTTATCGAGCCCTGTCACTTCCTTGATTATTTTCCATGTTTGTCTTGTATCGCAGCGATTCACGAGGCGAGCATAATGTGCCCTTTTAGATTTGCGCATTAGCCCGACTGACTTATTTCTAAAATATTTAAATTGAGCTTTGTAATACTCATTTGTTTTGTTTAACTTTAGCTTATTGTAATAGTAATCTTTTTCTTCAGTAGTGCTAGAATAGGCTCTGTCATCCAAGGACATATGGCGTGGTCATATTTACGTCGTGTGCACGTATACGATGATTGCTTTATAGCATTCGTGATACTACAAATAATATTATCACATTCTACTTGCACGTCACTGTCATACAGTGTTTCAAACCTAGTGTGTTTCAAGAGGTTGCATACTTCCGAATAATTGACGCGTGTGTGGTATCTCGGGGACAACTTTTCTGTTTTACGAGTATGATGTAAGTACGATTGTGGCATGAAAAGATAGGTCGGATGGTGATCAGCAATCGCATAAATATAGAGACCAGCTTCTACGTTAGTGTCAAGACTGCACAACATGTGATTAATAAGTGTGGCAGTGTATTTTGAGAAGCGTGTTTGTTCGGATATAACGTTCCTAAGATTAAATGACTGCAGGAGGAACAAATATTCATGGCATTGATCCTTTAACAGATCTATATTAAAGTCACCACAGATTATTATCTGGGAATGTGAGGTTACGCAGTGAATCAGTGCACTTTCCATAACAGATATGAAATCATCTACGCTCGAGTTTGGAGGGCGATATACTACACCAGCTATGACAACACCACATTCAATCGTCACAAATAGTGTTTCTGCAGATTGTTGAGTGCTCGAGATATCAATTAGACGCTGGAAACTGAGGGCGTTCCTGATAAACATGGCTACTCCACCGCCACGTGTCGCATGCGTTCTCGGTTGTGACACCATCATATATCCAGGTATATTTACATATTCATCTTCCCTTAGCCATGTTTCTGTTATTGCGATTATGTCGTATTGAAACGAATGTTGTGACAGATATATTAGTAGATGGTCCAAATTTTTTTTTATGCTGGGAATGTTGCAATGAAACATTGATATGTTCTTATGTTTGTGCCATGCCCTTTCAATGTCTGTCTTATTGATCTTGATCGCTTACTGTACTCTATCGAGGTCCTCTACGCATGTCACGTGCAGAACCCTCGAATTTTCCGTCTTGCCCATTAACACTTTGCCATCTGACACCCAGGCAAACTTCCAATTTTTTTCGCGTTTTGCATTCCATGCTTTTCCCAAAAGTATCTTATTTGCTGGACAAAGGTGTTCATTCACAAATACTGGCGAACTGTCCTTAAAACCCAAGGTGGACGTGTTCACCCTCTGCTTTTTTGCTGCTCTCAAAACCCAGTCCCTTACTTTGCCAGAGTGGAATTTCACTATGATGTTGGGTTTTTCTTTGTCCTTCGAAAAGACCCGATGAGTTATTTCGATGTCAGATTCAGAAATTTCAGGGCCAATGCAAGTTGAAATTGCTTTCATTGTCGAAGTTAGATTTTCGTCTCGGGCTAAAGGTATTCTTTTTATTTCCAGGTTGGTCTTACGACTGTATTGCTGCATATCAGTTAATAACTCTTTCTTAATACCTCGCAGTTCGTTCGTAAGACGCAAGTTATCGTTTTTTATTTCCTTATTGTCGTCCTGTACTTTGGCTATTTCGCTCTTTAGCGTTTGCATTTCTGCTCTAAATGCCTCAAAGTTATTGTTGATGAAGTCCATTGCTTGTTTTACAAGGTCCAGCTCAGTTCTTATCAAGGTCATTAGGACGTGTTTGATTTCATCATATTTCGCATCAAGCTTACTGGTCAAGTCTGCCAAAGCCTTGGCAAGCTCTCTAACGGTCGTAGGAGCCTTATCACCCATAATGCGCACACAGTAGGGAGCAGTCCGGCAGCCTAGTTAATAATTACTTAATAAGTAATGACATGAACAGAACGTACCTGCATAAAATAAGCACTTCGTTAAAGGCCGTTCGTGTGCTGTGGCTGCCTGGACTGCTCCTGTGTAATGGTGCTCTTAGTTGAGGAACGGTTTAAGTATCCGGCTGCTGACGTCAGGGCTCACGAGGATGCACAGAAGCATTCGATGATCCGGCGGGTTCTTTCCAATGGTCAGCTGGATTGCCTGCAAGAAGTGCTCAGAAGCTAAATAAGAAAATCTACAAAATGTCAAAGCAGTAATTGGCGAAATCATGTCTATGGTCTTAACTAAGAGACTATTGTGTGTCGACGATTTTGGTGCATTGAGAACTTTTTCTTTAAATTTTGAGAAGTGTCCTGACACCTGGGTGTGAAAAGGTACTTGACTGTGTGGGCTGCTCCAAATTGGACTTTTTGGGCTCTTGAGACATCACATTAAACATTGTGAGCTGCTCCAAGTCAAGGTTTTCCCTGCTCCGAAATGAACAGTTAGCTGCTCCAAAAGCTGCCCCCAAATCTGTTTCTGCTATCTCACCCCTGTGTACACCTTTAGGCCAATCGCAGTACTGCGGCTGAAGAGCTGCGTTGAAAAATATGTGCGAAGGTAAAATCAGAGAGCTGAGCGCAATCAGCTGAAAAAGCACAATATAAATATTTGTGCATGTTGCTGTGCTTGCTTCATTTTATATTTTCATGTAACGGGACCTGTTACATGTGTAACCACTGTCTTGCGAGTGCCGCGCTAGAATGTCGGACATTCCGGATTATTTTAGATTCTTCTGATAAGCTTGAACGCGCTACGCAGACAGTACAGTATATTCTAGAACTAACGAGGCCACCAAGGATAAGGTTAGAATTTTTGATGCCGCATCTGTAAGTGCAGCATTGCATTTATAAATGCGATAATCTGGTCAGCCTTACCACTGACCAGGTTACCGCGGGCAGACGACTGTGGTTGGTTGCCGCTATCAGTGCACAACTTGTACTTTGACTTTTAACGCGAAAGCCTTATATGACTCACAAAACACTAAAACTGACTGTCAGTGCCGGCGTCCCGCATTGGTGGCATCAACATGAGTGATGCAAAAAATTATAATCAAGTTATGATGTCACCAAAAGGCGTCACCATGATGTCACAGATTGACAAAATTTGTGACGTAATCGTGACGCCAGTATGAAATCGCGATCACGTCGTACACTGTGACGTCACATAATGATGTCCTCACATAATGGTGTCCTCACATGGTCTCTTTGCGTTGCCTCTGTGATGGGTGGGCCAATCACGGAGGCAATGCAAAACCAGCAGGTGCAGAAAGCTTTTGGATGGGGAGGGAGAGGATCAATACTCCCAATGAGAAGGAAAAGGAGATGGCGTTTGCCTTTCCATTCCCGAACACATTTTGCCCAATAAAGAGTTTTGTCTTTAATGGCCTGATTGCCGTCTTTTTCCCCGTTGCGACCACGTGACAATATTTAGACATGCACAGTGAAGCTCACCTATGCTGCAAGTCGAACAGACGTCTTCAGCAGGTTGGGTGGCTGAACATGTGCTGCAGTTAGCTTGGGAACAACCTTCAAGTGGTTCTTTTTTTTCAGCCTCATAAAGAATTTGGTAGTGTTTGTAGTTAATTTGGTTGTCTCCAGCCTGAAAATAAAGTTATAATGCAGATCAATGTCACAAAGTCCTATTTTATGGCATTTCATGAGGTGAACAGGTTCTTACCTGACTGTACTTGTGCTTGAGCAGATGGTTTCAGACACATTTTAAGGCATGTGGAACATCACATAGAAAATGCAGAAAGTTCCCTTCAGCCAGATAAGGGTGTGGGATCTTGTGACAAGGTGAGTTCATGCTTCCACTGACGCCGAGCTGCTGCCACTTTGACCTGCTGTTCCCGTCGCTTACATCAGCAATAACTGTTGCGCCGTGCTTGTGAAGCTGAATCATTGCCTCAAAAACAAGTTCAGCCAAAATTTTGCCGGGTGCGCAGCGCCTTTAGTTTGCAAAACTGGCGATTGGCTGTACCCACCCCTCAAACATCGGCACAAACATAAGGACAAGGGCATGGCCCGCGAGCTGATTTGTCCCTTCCTTCGACAGCCCACCATAGTCAACAAAGCCATCAATTTTATAGCTTGACTTGTTGAAGTCGTAGGCCTGTCGCAGCTTAATCTCATCGAGAATTAATGAGCCAAATCTCTGGTTGTCAGTCTTGTTGTCAAACTGCTTGGCGATAGCCTTTAAGCAAATAGGATTAAAGCCGTATTCGCATGGTATACCTTTAAGTGTTTTAGTCAGGCGGCTCATCGAGGGAAGGGGTAACATCTTCATGTCACTTATCAGTTTATATGCTCGTGGGCTTGCAATTCATAGCATTAGACAATTAAGAATCCAGTTGGCCTTATAGCGCATGGTACAGGCTGCTTTCACTTTCGGCTGCTTCAGCGATGTCATGAATGATAGCTTTTGCAAAGCAGGAAGCTCAGCAGGGGCATCTTCGATTCCCTCATTGGAAACTGTGGAAAGCTTTCGCTAAAGAGCCAGGATCATTTTTCTTCCTCCTTGCGGCAGCCACACGGGCCACCTTCTTTGAGAGGTTGCGAACTACCTTTGCAGCAGCCTTTCTGGCTCACAATTGTCTTCACAGGCAGCGAAAGCAAGTGGGCCGCTTTGTAGACACTGTGCAGTGTTTATGGCGAACAGTAATGGTTGTAGGTCCATTGTCGGCTGGTGGTATGCCTCCACAGACGTTCAGGCTGTCTATCTCCTTCAGCACACTTTCCAAATCGCCGACAGTTGTCAGAGTGTGCAACAGCTGCTTGTGCACTTTGTTGTAGCTGTTAATAATAGTGCAGCTGCCATCTCATTCAACAGTAACAGTTTTTTGTACTAGCAGTTCCCCTGCCACAAGATTTATGCAGTAGAAAACATTGCATGTCATCCCTGACACGGTGTCATCGATTAATCCTTGGTGCCAATGTGCGGAAGGCAATGAGAGGTTCATCGCTTCGTCGAGCGCGAACGGTGTAGCTGATGGGACGTCTGAGATACACGCAGATGTGTCGTCGCAAGGATCGCTCGACCGACTCGATGATGGCCCTCTTTCATCTTCTGGCATGAGGCAAGTCATCCCTGCCCATTTTTTTGGCAACCTCCTTGTCCTTGTCGTCATAACCCTGTTACATGGGCGCCCTTAAGGTAGGTCACCACCTTCAGGAAAAATTTTCAGAGTTACGGTCCGAAGGTTACACCTGCACTTTTGGCATGTAAAGCTTAGTTATTTTGAATGTTTATAATCGGAAAACTGCAGAAAATTAAAATTCTTTTTTTTTTATAAAAAACAAAATGTGCCAAAATACGCATGTTAACGACAGTCATAAGTGAGAAATGGTCGAAGTGATTCAAATGCGACTTGGCAGGTATGTAGTGAGGACAACAGCCTGTGCATCTTAGCACTATCATCACCGTATCTCAAAGCTAAGGGGCGTTATCAACAAAAACTGATAAAGATGATATCTGGCAGGCTTTTTCTTTACGCAATTGGCCATAGTATAAAAATTTACTGCTCGTTTTCATTAATTCTGCTTGAATGCACATCTCTATGTATAACAAAAAAGCCCACAATATCTTACGCGAAAATATTTATTACACAGAGTTATCACTGTTCACTCAACTGCCCGAAGCAAAAAAACATGTTTTGAGAAAAAAGGGGTTTAAAGATTTCAAATGAATGTTTATGTAATAAAAAACATTAAAAATGCCTAAAATCTGCCAGGCTCATAGCTTGGGCCCTCCTTGGAAGCAGCACAGTCTCCTTTTGAGCGAGCTGATGCACGGATTTTTTTTCTTGCCTGCTTTGCGTCTTCACCTCAGTTGCGGGCGGCCTTCCTCACACAGCAGCAGTCACTGGTCAGGCACGCCATTGTCGT
The DNA here is from genome assembly GCA_013339685.2 of Hyalomma asiaticum. Lineage (NCBI taxonomy): Eukaryota > Metazoa > Arthropoda > Arachnida > Ixodida > Ixodidae > Hyalomma > Hyalomma asiaticum. Next base: position 151,361,760 of record CM023483.1, read on the forward strand.
GTAGTGGCCGGGTTTGATGCCTGTCTCCTTCGAAATGTCCAGTATGCGCCCATTTCCGTCAATGAACTGTGCTACAGTGTCATACAATTCAAACAAAACAATGGGCAGGCTTACATATACATTTTTGGGGGCTCTGCCAAACCATCCCATTGAAACACTCGTTCGCATTTTGAGTTTTGCCATGCAAGCACTTCTTTAAAAGTTCATCGGAACAAAGGTCACTGTACATAGCTTTCACCTTATTGAGTATTTCGTTCGGAAGTCCTCCATTGTGCTCTTAGCTGTCCTTCTAGAGTGTTGATTCCTTAAGAACTTACGTTGACGCTTGCTTGTAGCTCTGTATTTTACCATATTTTATAGAGTATACAGACTTTCTTCTTGAGTGGATAGCGCTGAATCACGTTGTTCAAACAGCACACGAAAAAGCACACGCGACACAGACGCAAATGCCACGCGAACGCGTGCAATGTAAACAGTGTGTGCTGTATCGCCCCATTGTGCTCTAGTGGAATTTTTTTAATGAACTCAGAAAATGACTTGCCTGAAAAGGCTTACGAAAGCTTAAGAATGAACTAAAGCATACTAACGTGACGTAATATGAATTCTGAGAGACATCCATGACGAGGGAGCAAGGGAGCAGACACCGTGGTACCAGAAACCTTCAGTTTTGGTTTCGGACGCATCTGGGAGGGTTTGGAAAAATCACCAGAACTTTTGAACCACTTGAGCTATCAAAATAACTTATTTTGCTAAATATTCTTGAATAGACAGGGAATCTAAAAATATGCATTTTAAAGAATTCATTTTCTTTCAAAAATTTGGTTTTTGAAGGTGGCGACCTACCTTAAGCACAGTTAGTGTAACGGCGGTTAACAATTTCAACTGTAGTTAACGCCAACCGTAGTCCACTGGAGTTATAAGGGCTATTCTGTTCACGGTTGACAGAAGCTCCGCCCACATCCAGCACATCGCATAAACACACTTGCAAGGCTTTGTATCCTCATCATTAGGTATGCGAGAAGCAATTATGCACAACCCTGCATCGTTCTATGAAGACATTGTTGATAAAACTACTCCTTTGTGATTGACAAACGCATTACAACAATCCACCGTCACCGCAGAATGCCCAGCGCTGACAACTCCGAGTGCTAGGCCTATCAAGGAGTATGGCAGCAGCTCGTTACAGGGCACTTGATTTTGCCATCACGATTAACATTAGTACTCATATATCATCCCTGAACATGCATGATTAGTTTTACCTGCGTGTTGATGGGAAGAGGAAAGTCAGAAAGAAAGCAAGTCGGTTCAGCGAAACGACCGGTGCCGCTGCAGTGTTAACCTCTCACATCGCGGCATGCGATCTGTTAAGCAGTGTGGAAGTGGCCGATGCGTTGCAGAAATGGCAAACATTAAAACCCACTTTGCTCAGTTATGAATTTGTTCGTGTCATAAACAAATTGGAGTGAATATATTAAGTGCTGTTGCGAGTGGTGATATAGATGGTTTCGCTGTTTGTACACAAACAGAATGCACCGAGCGGTCTGCCCAAGAAGACTTATGATGCGACGCTTCCGGTATTACGTTTTCAACGGTGTCGACGGTGTTTAACTGGTATGTTTCGGTTTGTTGCTGTAATAATTCTGACATATTCCTTCAGATGTGTTTAGAGCAGGGGTTCTCAGAGTGGGTTCCCAGAACCTAAGGGTTCCGCAGGCCCCTCCTCGGGGTTCCGCGAGCCACTGATACATTTTCCCTGGTTCCGCATTCGCCAACTCACTTAGATGGCGATCCCGAGGTGTGATCTATCTAGGGAACCTCCATTATGCATGGCTCACTTAGCAGTGAAGATTTCAAAGTGGAAAATGAGTTTCTAGAACTGCTGGCTAACACTGCCCTTAAGAGAGATTTGGCTACCAAGTGTTGTTGCCTTCTGGATGCAGGGCGCTCCTTTATTCCCACATCTGTTTAATAAGGCAGTGCTGCTGCCATCTGCATTTGCGCATTTGCAACAACATATGCATGGGAGCAGGCTTTCTCGGCAATAGCCTATTTGAAAAATAAGCACAGGCAGGAATTGGCTGCTCGCATGAGGTTGGCATTGAGTGTGACTGAGCGTCGGATCGATTTGTTGGTGCAAGGAAAGTGAGTTAAGTTGCATGTTGGTGAATAAACTTTTTGTATACCCTTGCTTTTGAATTTATTGAAAATAAAAATGAAAAATGCTTGTGGTGAAAAGGGGGGGTTCCTTGGGAATTAAAGTAGCTTGGCAGAGTTCCCTGGCACCGACATGTTTGAGAACCCCTGGTTTAGAGTGATGTTTGGCAACTGCATGACACAAGTAGAAACTGAACTGGCGAGTAGAAGAGTTGCCTGATCCCTTGGATAGGGAAGTTGTAGCCTGAAAGGCAGCTACATGATGAATTGACAAATGATCTGTGTGACTGCATGTCAGCCAATGTTGCTGAGCAAAGTTATGTCAACTGAAGAATTCTTGCAAAAGGCAAGCAGTATTGCTCACTTATGAGAAGCCTGTTAAAAAGCAATAAAATGATAATAAAAGGCGGGAAGCAGAGAGCAGGTTGAGTCTGACGGAGCATGCCTAGTTTTCTTAAAATCACAGGTTAAATCAATGTCTAACATTTCTGTGACACCATTTAAAAAAGTCATAACAACATTTGTTTTCCCATAAGGGGTGGAGTTGTATGTGGAACGCCATGTCTCATAGACGCATAACCTATGTTTTGTCACACATATTCTGAGCCGTCTAAAACGGGCCTGTTGACACAGTCAAAAGTTTGGTCTGGGCACACGCCACGATAAAACGCTTATTACTGCGCTTGTGTCGCACCGGGTACTTTTTGAGAGATAGGCGCCGATCGGAATCGATCGCAATCTAGTGTTCGGTGTGACTGAAATAAAATGAAATATACTCATTATCTAATGACGTCAGGCACTGCTGAGTCATGCGAACTACTACAGTACACTATTTACTCAGAAGTACACTATTAGTGTATCAAACTTTCAAGTTAAGCCGCCTGCATTTATAGTCCATTTACTGAAAAATTAATTAGCTAGGGTGCGATGATGTCCATTGGCGGCAATACGACAGGCGATGAGTCAGTCGCTTGCACCGATGCGAAACCACTCACAGGCGTCGCTCTCATCAAAAGAAAATGCAAGGCGTCAGTGTAATTGGTGACAATATGTGGGCACTGTGACGTACACTGTGCGGCGATGCATATTGAGCGCGTCTGCTTTTGGTATCCCGAGCGTTGTTTCCAACAGTACACATCACTGATAAGACGCCAACTACAAGAAATACTTTTATGATGAATTTTCGGCCTTAACCAGCTTTCACGGCTTGCTATCCACTTCAGGTGTCAGTGCGGTTATCTGTCGTGTGTGGAATAGGACTGCGTCCAGCATGTACCTTGTAATTGAGGACCTGAGACTAACGACTGAACATCGCAATCTCTGTGCCATTAGAGTATGCGTTAAGCTTTACTTGCCTTTGATAAAGTGAGCAAAACAAATCTTTGTGCTCTTTGTGGGATTTACCGATTTTCTTGCCTGGTCGCTGGAATCCAATCGCTCTTTCTGCTTCATCTATCGGGAAACATAACATTTTGACTTGCGATAGCAAATTAGTTCCAGATCGCAGACTGCATCCTGGCACCACAGAGTAGTGTCCTAGTTGCTAGTGCTTCATCAGAATAGTTCTATCAGCGGAAAACATCAGTAATTTTTTGGAAAGGAGGTAGAAGGTGATCTGAATGTGGTGAACTTGTACTCAGTTCACACCTTCTCCTTCCTCCTACTTCTTCACTTCCTCATGGAGCCAAGTTCTGCCAGCAACAACTTGATGAGGGCTAGTTGGTGCATAGTAAAACTTCAGTAAAACTTCATTCGGGCCTAGTTGGTACATGATCTCAGAGGGAAAATTCTAGAGCAAAGAAGTAACAGCGCAAAGGAACACAGACGACAAATGTCCTGTGGTCTTCGTTTCTTCGTCGTCTGTGTTCCTTTGTGCTGTTACTTATTTGCTCTAGTTCTGCCAGCTGACGTTGCTACTGCAAAGCAGGATGGGTGGAAGTCTTCCCCTACTGCCTGTCCGAAGTTGCGTTGTCTCTACTTGAAGGATGGAGACCAGCCTTTTTCTCACACAAACACAACTTGACTTTATGTACAAGGCAGTACATACACATTGACAGACAGTAGCTTCAGTTGGCAGAACTTAGGTGGAACCGTCGGTTGGTAGGGCTTAGGTGGAACCATCGCTTCCATTTGGCAGAGCCAACCAGTGCATAGCACTGCTCCTGCGACCAGAACCACCACCCGGACTCGTGCTAGATGTCCTCTCCAGCACTATCTGCTCCCTAGCCTCGGTTGGCAGGACTTTGGTGGAACGATCGCTTCCATTCGGCAGAACCGACGCCAGGCATAGCAGTGCTCCTGCGACCAGAACCACCACGCGGACTCGTGCTAGATGTCCTCTCCAGCACTATCTGCTCCCTAGCCTCGGTTGGCAGGACTTTGGTGGAACGATCGCTTCCATTCGGCAGAACCGACGCCAGCGCATAGCAGTGCTCCTGCGACCCGAACCACCACCCGGACTCGTGCTAGATGTCCTCTCCAGCACTATCTGCTCCCTAGCCTCGGTTGGTAGGACTTTGGTGGAACGATCGCTTCCATTCGGCAGAACCGACGCCAGTGCATAGCAGTGCTCCTGCGACCAGAACCACCACGCGGACTCGTGCTAGATGTCCTCTCCAGCACTATCTGCTCCCTAGCCTCGGTTGGCAGGACTTTGATGGAACGATCGCTTCCATTCGGCAGAACCGACGCCAGTGCATAGCAGTGCTCCTGCGACCAGAACCACCACCTGGACTCGTGCTAGATGTCCTCTCCAGCACTATCTGCTCCCTAGCCTCGGTTGGTAGGACTTTGGTGGAACGATCGCTTCCATTCGGCAGAACCGACGCCAGTGCATAGCAGTGCTCCTGCGACCAGAACCACCACCCGGACTCGTGCTAGATGTCCTCTCCAGCACTATCTGCTCCCTAGCCTCGGTTGGGAGGACTTTGGTGGAACGATCGCTTCCATTCGGCAGAACCGACGCCAGTGCATAGCAGTGCTCCTGCGACCAGAACCACCACCCGGACTCGTGCTAGATGTCCTCTCCAGCACTATCTGCTCCCTAGCCTCGGTTGGTAGGACTTTGGTGGAACGATCGCTTCCATTCGGCAGAACCGACGCCAGTGCATAGCAGTGCTCCTGCGACCAGAACCACCACCCGGACTCGTGCTAGATGTCCTCTCCAGCACTATCTGCTCCCTAGCCTCGGTTGGTAGGACTTTGGTGGAACGATCGCTTCCATTTGGCAGAACCGACGCCAGTGCATAGCTGTGCTCCTGCGACCAGAACCACCACCCGGACTCGTGCTAGATGTCCTCTCCAGCACTATCTGCTCCCTAGCCTCGGTTGGCAGGACTTTGGTGGAACGATCGCTTCCATTCGGCAGAACCGACACCAGTGCATAGCAGTGCTCCTGCGACCAGAACCACCACCCGGACTCGTGCTAGATGTCCTCTCCAGCACTATCTGCTCCCTAGCCTCGGTTGGCAGGACTTTGGTGGAACGATCGCTTCCATTCGGCAGAACCGACGCCAGTGCATAGCAGTGCTCCTGCGACCAGAACCACCAGCCGGACTCGTGCTAGATGTCCTCTCCAGCACTATCTGCTCCCTAGCCTCGGTTGGTAGGACTTTGGTGGAACGATCGCTTCCATTCGGCAGAACCGACGCCAGTGCATAGCAGTGCTCCTGCGACCAGAACCACTACCCGGACTCGTGCTAGATGTCCTCTCCAGCACTATCTGCTCCCTAGCCTCGGTTGGTAGGACTTTGGTGGAACGATCGCTTCCATTCGGCAGAACCGACGCCAGTGCATAGCAGTGCTCCTGCGACCAGAACCACCACCCGGACTCGTGCTAGATGTCCTCTCCAGCACTATCTGCTCCCTAGCCTCGGTTGGGAGGTGTCATGAGCCAAAGGGAGGCGACGCAGAGCAGACGACGACGACGGCGAAGACCGTTCGCCGATGAAGCAGCACGTGCGCTCGTGGCGCGTGAAACGAGGCATGAAAAGGGCGCAGCAGCGCTGAGCAGGGGGATTGTCTGCTTGGCTACGGCCGAAGAAGGACGCATCGGCAGCTTCGCTCTGTCGACGGGAACGGCGGGCGCGGGAGCCCGAGACGCTGGTACTCCGGGGCGTAGCTGTAGACCTCGGCCAAGATTCGAGCGAGGCTCCGCGGAGGTGCTGCAGCTGAGGGTTCCGGACGCGCCGCCAACACTCCCCCTTCGAAGGTCGACCAGCAGAAATTCACCAGCGCGACACGTCCCCACTGCGAGCGGGGGACCGCACTCGTACTTAGCCTGGCGGCTAGGCCTAACCCTTGGTCAGGCCACGTCATCAGTGGAGACGGGGCGACGGCTTCGGAAGCAAGCGGTCTCTTCTAGCCGTCGTAAAGGACAGCGACGACTTCCGCCCGACCAGTCTCTTCACCGGCAGCGGACTTGGTGACGACGAGTGGGGACCGCGCCCGCAACGTAAGCTTTCCATGTGTTCATCGCGTCGGCGTCGGCGAGGCCACAGTGGCCAGACTCAGGACTAAGCAATGCGCCAATTTGAGACTTAACCCCATCATTAATTTAGATTAGTAAGCATCTCTGTGTTGATTATATTTTTGGCTTGTATATATTTTGTTCATTTTTGGGTTTGCCGTGTGATAAAAGTTTGGTTTGCTGTGACAAAACGCTACTGTCGCCAGGCGTCTCTCACTCCCTCTCCCACTCTCGGTAGTACAACCCTCCGAGATCTTCTCCGGCGGTAATTCGTGACATACATTGGCGAGCCTGCCAGGATTAACATCTCCAGGCCCAGTCACGAATGATCGTCGGGGGTTGCGAGGATGGATTGGGAGCGTTTGGCGGCGATCGCGAAGAGCAGGAACCTATCAGGAAAGGAGGCTCTGAGGTTTTTTGAGGAATGTGCACGAGAACGCGATGAACAATATGAGCGGGAAAAACAACAATATGAGCGGGAAAAAGAGCAACATGAAAGAACCGTAGCTATACTAAAGCAACAGATAGCTGAGGCCGAAGCAAAGGTGATTCACCAGAATAAGGAGGAGACGTCATGTCTAGATTTGCCCGCGCTGCCGTCCGTGGAATTTAGGGAACATGAGGTGGAAGTAAGCCAACTTAAGAAAATTCAGACGAGCGAGGAAATCGTCTTAGTAGAGTCAGAGATCTGCGACGCGGTTACCGCAAGTATAGAGGAGATGGAGTTGAAAATTGAGGATGCGGGCGTAGGCGCCCAAGAGCTGTTTAGCGCAGCGGGGGAGGAGGAAGAGCACCCACCGCCGGTGCAGGAGAATCAAGAGTGTATTGCAGGCTGCTGCAAGCATGTACTTCATCGAGAGTGCATTGCAGGTCGCTGCAAGAACATAGTTGACGGAGGGCGTATTGCAGGTTGCTGCAAATTGAGTTTTGACGGGGTCCATTCGGATGTGTGGCCCACAGTGAGGGACGTGACATTGAGTCACGATCCGTGCGAAAATGGTGCCGTGCTCGAGAGTGAGCACAGCGAAGGTGAAGTCCGCGATCGGAGCGGTACAAGCAGAAGTGAGGAGGTCACAGGGGAGGAAGAGGCAGACGCGTACGCTGCCAACGGACGTGACGCTAAGGAGCGTCAAAGAATGCGAGGTCGGAAAAAGCGAAATGAGAGCGAACGCGGCGAGGTTAAGGTACGTCGAGCAAGTAGACGCCATGGAAGGGGCGCTCGGAAGAACCGAAAGAGCGGCAAACGCGACAAACGTTCGAGGCGTTGGCGACCGCGCAGGGCTAGTAAAAGCGAGAGAAAGGTTGTTGTGGAGAAGCGTTTCATGAGAGCTAGAATGAGGAAACGCCGCGGGATGGCTAATCGTCTGCGACCGCGTGCAGGAGGTCGACGCGCGAGAGAGAATGTTTCGAAGGCGCGTGTTAAGCGAAACGGCTGCATCAGGCGTTCGCAAAGATGGGCTTTATGGTCGGGACGCACGAGAGAGGCTTTTCGGAAGAGGCGTCCAAAGTGCAAAGTGCAGAAACGCTTGAAAAAATTCGGCAGAGGGGACAAATACAGGGGTGCATGCGAGCGTTTCAGAGCGCATGCACGAATAAAGAGATGCACGAAAGTTTTGTGCGGATTACTGATTGAGGGAGAGCCCAGAACTAAAGCGGAAAGGTTTTTTCTGTGGCCCCTGAAGAGAAAGTATTATGGTTCTATGAAATGACGGCTTTTGACGGAAATGAACAGGGATATGCTCAAGGAAATATATATACGGACGGGAAAAATAGAGCAGAGGTATTACCATAGCAAGTACTGTATAATGGTTAGGGAAGAGAGAGGCAGACAGAGCATTTGTTGATTCAAAGGTCAAGGAAAGGGAAAGGGTTTGGTGTGGCAACAGAGCATCGGTATAGGAATATTGCAGAAGGATTAGTAGTGAAAGGACACAGGTAGAGAGATGAGACTAGATGGCACATTTAACCGGCTAAAGGGAAAGGGAAGAGAATGTAGTGGTTGTCAATCTTGTGTATAGAGGTAGCGGTGAAAGACAATATAGTAAGAGCGCTATAGAGCAATGAGGCAATAGGCATACCACAATGTATTGTTGCAGCAAGGCAGTGCATGCTCCGTTGGTAGCCAATGATTTGAGAGAAGGGGAAGATAGTGGTGATGCTAATGTATAATCTGGAAGTGAATGTGAAGAATATGCTCCGATGTTATTGAACTAAAGCTAATTTTTTGTCGCGTTTTTTTTTTTGTGAACTCAGTGGTGATGATAATGGGGTGAACTAAAAGTGAAAATGATTTTATGAATATTCTTTGATGTTTTGGAGTGATTATTGACTTCTTTTGTGCACTGTATACTCATTTGGTGTTAGTGTGATCAATAGACCAATAGAGGACAGCAATTTGAACTTCGTGAACATTCACTCGTGTTAAAAGTGAACATTGTGTCAAGTGCTTATCTGTCGTGAATTGGTGTGTGGTGCAACGTGACTAGTGAAATGCGCGCAGTGTGCGAACGAGGTAGTGTGTGTAGTGTATTGTGTGAGACAGTGAAGCGAGGTGCATACTACGTCGACACAAGCAGCACCCATGCCACAGCAGAGTCACAGTCACCACCCGCAAAGGATCGACAGTGGGAGTTTTTTCAGGGAAAAAACTCCTGAAAAGATGGGCCCATGTCATGAGCCAAAGGGAGGCGACGCAGAGCAGACGACGACGACGGCGAAGACCGTTCGCCGATGAAGCAGCACGTGCGCTCGTGGCGCGTGAAACGAGGCATGAAAAGGGCGCAGCAGCGCTGAGCAGGGGGATTGTCTGCTTGGCTACGGCCGAAGAAGGACGCATCGGCAGCTTCGCTCTGTCGACGGGAACGGCGGGCGTTCAGCTCGGGAGCCCGAGACGCTGGTACTCCGGGGCGTAGCTGTAGACCTCGGCCAAGATTCGAGCGAGGCTCCGCGGAGGTGCTGCAGCTGAGGGTTCCGGACGCGCCGCCAACACTCCCCCTTCGAAGGTCGACCAGCAGAAATCCACCAGCGCGACACGTCACCACTGCGAGCGGGGGACCGCACTCGTACTTAGCCTGGCGGCTAGGCCTAACCCTTGGTCAGGCCACGTCATCAGTGGAGACGGGGCGACGGCTTCGGAAGCAAGCGGTCTCTTCTAGCCGTCGTAAAGGACAGCGACGACTTCCTCCCGACCAGTCTCTTCACCGGCAGCGGACTTGGTGACGACGAGTGGGGACCGCGCCCGCAACGTAAGCTTTCCATGTGTTCATCGCGTCGGCGTCGGCGAACCGACGCCAGTGCATAGCAGTGCTCCTGCGACCAGAACCACCACCCGGACTCGTGCTAGATGTCCTCTCCAGCACTATCTGCTCCCTAGCCTCGGTTGGGAGGACTTTGGTGGAACGATCGCTTCCATTCGGCAGAACCGACGCCAGTGCATAGCAGTGCTCCTGCGACCAGAACCACCACCCGGACTCGTGCTAGATGTCCTCTCCAGCACTATCTGCTCCCTAGCCTCGGTTGGTAGGACTTTGGTGGAACGATCGCTTCCATTCGGCAGAACCGACGCCAGTGCATAGCAGTGCTCCTGCGACCAGAACCACCACCCGGACTCGTGCTAGATGTCCTCTCCAGCACTATCTGCTCCCTAGCCTCGGTTGGTAGGACTTTGGTGGAACGATCGCTTCCATTCGGCAGAACCGACGCCAGTGCATAGCAGTGCTCCTGCGACCAGAACCACCACCCGGACTCGTGCTAGATGTCCTCTCCAGCATCCGCTCCGTCCTCACCAACCTTCAGCTTTCTAACCTTCTGGCCACCTTCAGCCTTCCGTCCTCACTTCCAACCACCTATGACAGGGACGAGAGGCCACCTTACACAAACCAGTTGCTCTGCCCTTGAAACCCTGACAGAAAATCACAAGAGTTTTCACACTGGACACTCCTACATCCCCCTCAGTGCCAAACCCCTAGCAACGTACAGACATCAAACAAACAGAACACCGCATAGCAACTAGCACCTACAAGGAACATACGGAAAAGAACATGGAAACATACATGCACAATCATCAACACTGGCAATAAAAAAAAACATACAGAAATGAAACCCCAGCTGACGTCAACCCGTGAACAATAAACTTGGCCTTCACTCTGCCCCTTGCTCACACATGCTTTTAACAAAGATGCTCCATGGGGTGTGATGGTGCCAAACCCCAGTATCTGGCAGAAACAATAGAAAAAGTTCAAAACCAGGCAGCCCATTTCGTCAGCAAGAATTACGACCCATTTGCTAGTATATCAGAAATAAAGGCCACATTAGGCTGGGAAACTCTACAATCTAGAAGACGGAAACTTCGATTAAAACTTCTGCATAGTATATACTATAACCTAACAGGAATTGATAAGTCGGAATACCTACTAGCACCAACATATCGTTCCACAAGATACCAGCACACACATAAAATACGAGAATACGCATTCAAAACCATAACTTTGGCCAACTCCTTCTTTTTAAAAACAATTAGAGACTGGAATGAACTTCCCGAAGATATTGTTACGAGGCCGAAGTCGTTTAAGAGTTGACGTTTATTCCGGAGGCTCCGAACCGAACAACAGGATGGAGCGAGGCCAGGGAATGAACTCCTCTTCTTCCTCTTCTTCTTTCTCCTTGCCACCTTGCTTTCCACAAGCGCCGTGACATTTCTCCCCGCGCAGACGAAGCCCGCCGGGCGAGTCAGTTGGCGCCTCGTTGGGTGTATGGTTTAAGCCGGGCGACATGCGTTACCTGAGTTCGGGCCGAACGTCGGCCAGTAGCGGTGAGGCGGGCGATGGTGTAGTTCACCTCACTCAGGCGGTCAATAATGACAAACGGGCCATCATAAGTTGCCAAAAGTTTCGTGCATAGCCCACGTTTCCGCACAGGGGTCCACAACAACACGAGGTCACCAGATACATAGGTAACGGGGCGGTGTCGGCAGTCGTATCTGGCCTTTGATGAGTCTTGGGCAGCGAGTGTCCGTAGACGAGCAAACCGACGAGCCTCTTCGGCACGACAGAGAATCTCTGCTATGGAACAGTCATCAGAAGACGAGAAAGGAAGGATGGTGTCTAGCGTATGACGTGGTGGACGGGCGTAGAGGAGAAAGAAGGGACTGTAGCAAGTCGTCTCGTGCCTCGCTGTGTTGAACGCATACGTTATAAACGGTAGAATCTCATCCCAGTTTTTGTGGTCTGATGCAATGTACATCGCAAGCATGTTGGTAAATGTACGGTTGGTACGCTCTGTGAGCCCATTCGTTTGCGGGTGGTAGGGAGTGGAATGCCAAAAGGTACAAGCACATAAGCGTAGGAGCTGCTCTACCACGTCCGCAGTAAACTGACGTCCACGGTCGCTGATGATGACTCGAGGTGGTCCGTGCCTAAGAATAACAGAACGCAGCAAGAAAACGGAGACGGCGGCGGCCGTGGCAGATGGAATAGCGGCCGTCTCGCAGTACCGGGTGAGATGGTCGACGCACACGACTATCCAACGATTTCCTGCGGTCGATCGTGGGAAAGGACCTAGCAGATCAATACCAACTTGCTCAAAGGGGGAGCTTGGAGGTGATACAGGCTGGAGTTGACCGGCGGGAGCTTTCGTGGGATGCTTATAACGCTGACAAGTGGGGCAGCTGGCGACGTACTGTTCGGTGGTTTGACGCATTCTCGGCCAATAAAAACGTTCCTTGGCCCGGTACAGTGTCCTTGTTGATCCCAGATGACCTGAAGTAGGGTCATCATGCATGGCTAGCAGGAGAGAAGTGCGGAGGCTTTCCGGAACCACCAGCAGGAGTTGTGCACCAGTTGCTGTGTAGTTCTTCTTGTACAGTAAGCCATCGCGAACACAAAAACGACGAGGCGGCGTAGACCTTTCCGAGGCTTGAAAGCATGACTGCAAACTGGGGTCCTTCTGCTGCTCAGCTTTGAACTTGTCAAGGTCGGGAAAAGCAGGTGTGAGGGCAGCCAGGTAGTTGTCAAAACTGTCCGCATCGCAGTCTGTGGACGGCAGTGGCATCCTCAAAAGGCAATCTGCATCAGCGTGACGCCGACCAGTCTTGTACGATACAGCGAAGTCGTACTCTTGTAGTCTGAGGGCCCAGCGTGCAAGTCGGCCAGATGGATCGCGCAGACTTACAAGCCAGCAGAGAGAGTGGTGGTCCGTAACAATCTTGAAGTGTCGACCGTATAAGTAAGAACGAAACCTCTGGACTGCAAAGACGACGGCAAGGCATTCCTGCTCGGTTACGGTGTAGTTACACTCAGGCTTGCTTAGTGAGCGGCTGGCATAAGCGATAACGTGTTCTTTCTCAGCGTGTCGCTGGACGAGTACGGCACCGATACCCACACCGCTAGCATCTGTGTGAACTTCGGTCGGTGCTGAGGAGTCAAAGTGCCGTAGAAGTGGTTGTGACGTCAAAAGAAACTTGAGCTGCCGAAAAGAAGCGTCGCACTCTGCAGTCCAGCGGAACGGTTCATCTTTCCGCAGAAGGCATGTCAGTGGGTAAGCAACGTCAGCAAACCGATTAATAAAGCGACGGAAGTATGAACACAGTCCCAAGAAACTGCGCAGCTGCTTCACAGAATGCGGTCGTTCGAACGCCTCGACTGCCTTCGTCTTCTCTGGATCAGGTCGTATACCGTCTTTATCCACAAGATGACCTAAAACTAAAGCTTGCCGCTCACCGAAATGGCATTTTTTGGAATTCAAGACTAATCCAGCGTTCTTGACACAGGTAAGGACAACATCCAGACGCTTATTGTGTTCGCTGAATGTGCGACCAAAAATGACAACATCGTCGAGGTAGCACATACAAATTTCCCACTTCATGCTGCGCAGAATCGTGTCCATGAACCGTTCGAACGTTGCGGGCGCGTTGCAAAGCCCGAATGGCATTACATTAAACTCGTAGAGTCCATCAGGGGTCACAAACGCCGTTTTTTCTTTGTCTGCCGGGTCCATCGGGATCTGCCAATATCCCGACCGCAAATCCACCGACGAAAAATATGATGCTGAGTGCAGGCAGTCTATGGCGTCGTCAATACGAGGAAGCGGATAGACATCCTTTTTAGTGACCGCATTGAGGCGTCGATAGTCCACGCAGAACCTCCATGTCCCATCTTTCTTCTTCACGAGTATCACTGGCGCCGCCCAAGGACTACTCGATTCCTGAATTACTCCCTTTCCTAACATTTCCTGAACCTGCTCATTAATAATCTTTCTTTCCGATGGAGAAACCCGATAAGGCTTTTGCCTGATCGGATGTGCCGTGCCCGTATTGATCCTGTGGCACGTGCGAGACGCTGGGATCGTGGAAGCATTGGTGTTTTGCGCGAAGTCGAACACAGGTAGGTGCCTTGAAAGCACACTGGCCAAAGCATTGCGCTCACTGGTGCTAAGCGATTGATTGATCATTCGACCAACACGCGAATCGGTAGGCCCAATGCTTGTCTCTTTACTGGGAGCAGCTCCGTCTGTAACCGTGGCCACCGCGAAAAATTCATCTTGTCTGAAGGTGGCGAGTTTCAAGCCGTCAGGAAGTATCGCAGGTTCCGCAGAGTAGTTCACTGTCCACAAACCAGCGTGCCCGTGTTCCACTGGGACAAGGCAGTGGGGGATGATGACGTTCTTTTTAGCGCAGGTTAAATGAATAGGCTCCACTGTGGCTTCAAACATTTCCTCTGGAAAGTTGGTGCAAGCAACTGGAACACAGACAGCTGATAAGGCAGGCACGACGGTATCTTCACAAACAGAAAAGCTACTCTCGTGATAGGGATCGCTGTTCTCCAAAAGTCCAGAAGGAAGGTCGCCGCGTACTAACAATTCGCCACTTTGGCAATCAACTGTGACTCCACACTGCTTCAGAATGTCAATACCCAAGATGACGTCGTGCGTGCACCGCGAGATGACCACGAATTCCGTAGCAAAATGTCGACCACCCAAGAGTACATCAACAGTACACGTGCCAACGGGACACAGTGATTCACCACCGACTCCTACAAACATTCCCGTCTGATCCCATCGAAACATTACTTTGCGACGTAGTGCCTGTTTAAAGACGAGACTCATCACAGAAATAGTCGCACCAGTGTCTACTAAAGCCATTGTGGGCACCCCATCAACAAGCACACGCACCTTGTTCTTTATCATAAAAACGGGAGGAGGTATATCTTCGTGCAGTGAATTCCCAGCGACCTCACCCCCATCGGCCGCGCTTGTTAGTTTCCCGGAGGTGGCGATGGCAGGCGCCGCCGTGGAGACGGAGAGCGGCGTGACCGAGGCGCTGACGGTGGAGTCAAGCTCCGATCGGAGGCGGGTGAAACGTTTCGCAAACTTCTTTGCCCGAAGTTATTATCCGGTGTCGCGTGGGTTGGCCATCGTGCTCCGGGGTCGCGTCGGTCATTTCGCCAAAATCCGCTAGCAGGCCGCCCGGATCGAGGTGGCTGTCGGTGTTCGCAGAACCGTGCTATGTGGCCGGGTGCGCCACAGTTGTAGCACATAGTAGAAAGCGGGCGTCGACGCACAAACGGCTCTTCAAAGTAGACAGGTGCGTCTGGATAAGAACCACGGCCAATATCGCTGGCCTCCTCATAATAATACGTCCGGGGTCGTCGGTAGTGGCTGTTGAAGTCGCAGCGCTGCTGGCGATCGGGCCTCGTCGAGGGGGGCGGCACTGAACGATGGGGTTCTGTGTAGAAGTCGACGTCCGCAGCATTCACTGACTGCCATGCAGAAGCAGGCCGTGCACACACGGCGTCTTGTGGAGGGCACGCGGCTGCAGCGAAACGTGATGTGGATGACACCATTTCATCACGTCGAAGCAGCTCCTCACGGACGATTTGGCGTATTGTCGAAGCCAAGTCTGTCGACGAGATCATATGCGACGACGAGCTCACGTCAACACTTGCTGCCGTCGTGACGTTGGCCAACCTACCGAACTTGGTTGTTATTCGTCGTGTCTTCAACGTCTCGAAGGTACGACAATGTCGGATGACGTCAGACACCGAATTCAAATTGTCCTTGCCAATGAGAAAGTGGTAGACGTCTTCGGCGA
This sequence comes from Hyalomma asiaticum, assembly GCA_013339685.2. Taxonomy (NCBI): domain Eukaryota; kingdom Metazoa; phylum Arthropoda; class Arachnida; order Ixodida; family Ixodidae; genus Hyalomma; species Hyalomma asiaticum. The sequence continues at coordinate 151,377,467 of CM023483.1, forward strand.
TCCCCTTCAGTAAATGGCCGACCTTATCCTCTTCGGACATCCGCGGATTCACCAACTTCGTAAGCCTCAGTATTTCTTCAATATAGGCCGTGCAAGTTTCGCCAGCAAGCTGGGCCCTTTGGGCGAGAGTCAGCTCGGCCCGCTTTTTCTTTGCAGAGGTATCGGCCCCAAAGCAGTTCCTCAGCTCTTCAGTAAATGTGTCCCAGGTCGTCAAAGTGTCCTCGTGGTTCTCGTACCAGACGAGTGCGGTGTCAGTTAGCGAGAATACAACATTCGTCAGCCGTGTATCTAAATCCCATTTGTTGCTTCTACTCACGCGTTCGTAGTGAGTTAGCCATTCGTCCACGTCTTCGCCAGGTTTTCCTCCGAAGGGGCGTGGCTCCCTGTGAGGCTGTGACGGGCCAGCAGGCGTCGATGTGGAAGCGTCCGCGGTGGTGGGCATGTCAGGTGGCAACGGCGGAAGACCGGCAAGGCGACGGCTGCGGCGAAGGCAAGACAGCAGGGCTTCCGTGTTCGGGCGTCGTACCCAGCACGTTCCACCAAGATGTTACGAGGCCGAAGTCGTTTAAGAGTTGACGTTTATTCCGGAGGCTCCGAACCGAACAACAGGATGGAGCGAGGCCAGGGAATGAACTCCTCTTCTTCCTCTTCTTCTTTCTCCTTGCCACCTTGCTTTCCACAAGCACCGTGACAATATCATAAACCTGAGTGACAACAGCGCTTTTTTTTCATCGTTGTGACATAGTGACATGCCTATTCACTTTTTGTACCTGTTTGCCACGTGCCATATTGTAAGAAAATATTTTTGATTGTGTGCTGTAATTATTATATATTATAATTCTCCAGAATGTTAAGGTGTACTGTCGCAGAAATGTTAGCAACCATATTGGACTTTGTATATATACCCCCGCCCCCCGCAGAGTAATGCCACTACGGCGTTGCAGGAACTCTGTAAATAAATAAATAAACAAACCAGCTGGTGACTAGAGACATTCCTGGACATGCTGCCTGAACTACTTGTTTCCCTGAGGCTGCCAAACACCCGTCAAACCGGTCCCCAGTGGCCAGCTACCTTGTACTACGAATTCCAACAATGGTCGCCTGCATGTCTGCCATGTGGCTGTGCGCCTTCTCCAGCACATAGTCGACTATCTCGGACTACCGTAATTTCCGACTTTTTTCGACGACCCTTACAATGTCGGAACACAAGCAGCCCAGGCCACCAATGCACACTGAAACCACATGAAAACCAGGCAAACAGGAAGTTTCCTAGGGCACATTTCTGGTGAGCACACAATGTTGCCAGAGAACGGCAACTGTTCGTGAAACTGTCTATAGCAAAAGCCTCGGTAGCATTGGCCCAAGCGGTGTCAGCATGCAGAAGCAAGGTACCGTCTGCCATTTCGTCCATTTCCGAACGTCGGTTTACGCTTAACTGAGCAGGGCAAGCTCTGTTGGCGGCCTGACCGCCGTTTCGCGTACCGTGTAACTGCGCTAACCGCATTGAACGATGACTGCGGTCATGCTAACCATGGTTAAGTGCGCTCGTGTAATCAGTCATCTCATGGACTGTAGCGCTTCAGATGGCCGACATGTGTTACTTCAGTCGTTGCCAAGCACTGTTCATGAGACACACATTGTGATAGAATTCTGAAATAATGTAGGGACTGACATAGTGTGGGAGAAACTGAAAGGGAAAATTAGCATCCACGTTTTGTAGCACAAGGCTACAAGAAAATCCACCTTGTGGGTTTCCGCAGAATTCATTGGCCATGTGGGGGAAACTTTTGGCACAAGCCATGCTTCCACAACGGCATCCAGAGCCACTTGAGGTCACCAGGAACAAAGCAAATTTGATGGCTGTTACGAGTGTAGCCGAGTAGCATATTGACAGGCAGCACGAAGAACGATGACAAAATGCAAGGAAGGACACAAACTACAGCACTGTCTCATAACTAACTTTTATTAGGCAACACATGCATATTAACTGACCAAACCCACGTGATCCCATGACAAAGACGGAAAAGTGTGCAGCAACAAGACATAATAAACCTGGTTAGAATCAATCCAACATATTCTAGTGATGAAATGAATTTCTTTGTCATGAAGGGCTATCGATGGGATGCTGACACAGGGAGAACCATTTTTATTGATGTGATGCGCTTCGACAATTTCTCTTGTTACTTGATCGCTGTGTGTGAACAGGCATTTTGTATCAGTAAAGACGGGGGTGCAGTCATGGTTTAAACAGTGCCTAGTCGTGCAGGTGCCCATTCCCTTTTAGAGACTGAGTGTGTTCAGCCAATCTTATATTCAAACATCCGCATGTTTGGCCGATATACATGTTACCGCACGAAAACTGCACCTGATACACTAGACCTACTTTGCATGCACAGAACGAGGATGCGTGTTTCTTGACCTTGCAGCTTTTTTTTTGTTTATTCCAATCTTTTTTGATCAAGCTTCCTTTCAGTTGTTCCACAAATCTGATTTAATTTCTTAGGGGCAGGAAAGATAACATTGACGTTGGACCTCCCTGCAACATTTTTTTTAGATCATGTGATATCTTATGCACATATAACATAATGAGAGCTACGAAGGCAGTCTTCGCCCCGTCCACTTTATTGTGTATTTATGTACGTATTATCCGTATTTATGTACGTATTATTGTGTATTTATGTACGGGATGACCGCCTTCGTAGCTCAGTTGGTAAAGCATCGGATGCTACGTATTATCCGTATTATCCGTATTTGCATCGCTCTTCACGAAATGTGTCAAGACATGTAGTATACCACGCAGTTGGAAAAATGCGAATATAATCCTTATCCACAAGAAAGGTGACATAAAGGAGTTTAAGAATTATAGACCGATTAGCCCACTCCCAGTAACATGCAAGCTATTTACAAAAGTAATTTCTACGAGGATAAGAGAAACACTCGACTTTAATGAACCGAGAGAACAAGCTGGTTTTAGGAAAGGTTACTCGACAATGGACCATAGCCACGCTATCAACCTAGTAATTGAGAAGTACGCGGAATATAACAAACCTCTTTATATAGCGTTTATCGACTGCGAGAAAGCATTTGACTCCATAGAAATACAAGCAGTTCTAGAAGCTCTACGACGACAAGGGGTACCTGACATATACGTGAAAACCATCAACAACATATACAAAGATTGCACAGCCACACTACTCCTACATGAGAGAAGCAGAGAAATCCCGATCAGGAGAGGTGTGAGACAGGGAGATGCAATATCCCCGATGCTATTCACTGCGTGTTTAGAGGAAGTCTTTAAACGTCTAGACTGGGAAGACAAGGGAATTCGAATAGATGGAGAATATCTCAGCAATTTAAGATTCGCAGACGACATTGTGCTCTTTAGCAATGATGGAGACGAACTACAAAACATGATTGATGACCTAAACGGGGAAAGTATTAAAATTGGATTAAGAATGAAGAGGCAAAAGACCAAAGTTATGCTCAATAGCCTAGCTAAGGAACAGGAATTTAAAATCAACAATGAACCCTTACAATGTGTAAACGAATACGTATACCTGGGACAGTTAATAACAGGAACTCCTAACCATGAAAAAGAAATTCTCCGTAGAATAAGGTTGGGCTGGAGCGCATTCGGAAGGCATTACGAAATCATGACTGGAAGCTTACCACTCTCACTAAAGCGAAAAGTATTCAATCACTGCATTCTCCCAGTACTAACGTACGGTGCAGAAACGTGGAGGATAACGAAAAAACTAGAGATGAAACTAAGGAGCACGCAACGTGCAATGGAAAGAAAAATGTTGGGGGTAACGCTAAGAGATAAAAAACGAGCAGAATGGATCAGAGAACAGACAGGAATAGCCGATATTATTATATCAATTAAAAGAAAGAAGTGGACCTGGGCAGGACATGTCATGAGGAGGAAAGATAACAGATGGACTGTAAGAGCGACGGAATGGATACCAAGAGAGGGAAAACGCAACAGAGGCAGGCGAAAGGTTAGATGGAGCGATGAAATTAAAAAGTTTGCGGGCATATAGTGGAACCAACTCGCTCAGGATAGGGTGGATTGGAAATTGTTGGGAGAGGCCTTCGTCCTGCAGTGGACCTAAACAGGCTGATGATGATGATGATGATGATGATGATGTGCGTATTATTGTGTATTTATGTACGGGACGACCGCCTTCGTAGCTCAGTTGGTAAAGCATCGGACGCAACATCCGAAGGTCGTGGGTTCGGTTCCCACCGAAGGCAGGTTTGTCTTTTCGTCAACTTTAATTCCTTTCTACTTTCTCCACAATTACAATACCACAAGTAACTTCCCCTATGCTTTCCTGGGCTTCATTGTCTGTTTGCTCATTAAGTTGTTTCTAACAAATAAAGAATGAGGCCATGACCCCTTCCCTTTCATTATTTCATAGCTTGGGCCTCGTTGCGGCAGACTTGGTGCCTTAGGTAGCATGCGAGGGCTTATTGGGCAGCAACCATCTCATCTAAGTTCACGTTCTACGTGACGCCTCCTGGCAAAAGAATTGTGTTCCACGCACGCCACCTTGGCCATGAGTGGCGCTGCCTAACACTCCCAGGATGATATGTACATAAATACACAATAAAGTGGACGGGGGGACGGCCGCCTTCGTAGCTCAGGTGGTAGAGCATCGGACGCGACATCCGAAGGTCGCGTGTTCGGTTCCCACTGAAGGGAAAGGTTTATCTTTTCGTCCACTTTAATTCCTTTCTACTTTCTTCACAATTGTCTGTTTGCTCATTAAGTTGCCTTCGTCAGAGTAACAGAGACTGCTTGCCACACAGGGCATATATAGCGTCCGTATATACTGGCGTATCACAAAGCCGTGTCATCACTAATATCGTCTCTGAGGAATTATGATTAGTTATCGACGCATGCACGTGGTCGTAGGCTGACACGCAATTTCTACGTGCGACCTTATACAATCGTGAATTGACACCTTCAATCTTTCGTCGATAGCCCATACATAAATATATGACAGCGAAAAGTGCGGACAGCCACTGATGTAGTGAGTAAATAAATAGAAGATATCACGCAAAAGCACATGTCATATTTCAACAATGCGAAAAAAAGACAATAAGAAAGATAAAACAAATCTATCTATCTATCTGTCTGTCTGTCTGTCTGTCTGTCTGTCTGTCTATCTATCTATCTATCTATCTATCTATCTATCTATCTATCTATCTGATTTCGTGCTCTCCTGGCCGCTTCGCTAATGGTATGTTTACGAAAATTGGTATGCCACAACATGACTGCATTACGAAAATAAGTGACAGATCATAAGACGAAAAGCATAACATGCATGTCATGAGCGGCATGATTTGCATGACACGGTCTTGGTGCTCTCCTGGCCGTTTCGTTAATGGAATTTATACAAAAATTGGTACGCCACAATATGACTGCATGGCGAACGTAGAAAACAGATCATAGCATGAAAAGCATGACATGCATGTCATCAGGGTGTCTAGCGACCGGGAAAACCGGGAAAAGTCAGGGAATTTTTAGCCACCGGGAAAAGTCAGGGAATTGTCAGGGAATTCGCCAATCAAGGGAGACACGTCAGGGAAAACAGTCTTGGGGACTGCCCACAGTACCCATGACTCGCACAGCCGATCACTTTGGGCGAAACGCTAGCGTCAGGGGAATGAAATTTCCATAGAAGGACGATAGGAGGTGTCCAAATACCACGCTCAGTTAGCTTTTTTTTTTTTATGTAGGGAATCTTGAAGGCAATGCATTTTGGTAGCAAATCTTGAAGGCGATGCATTTCGGTAGCAAATCTTGGAGGCGATGCATTTTGGCAGCAAATCTTGGAGGCGATGCATTTTGGTAGCAAATCTTGGAGGCAATGCATTTTGGTAGCGAATATTGAAGGCAATGCTTTCTTACGACGTCAACAGCCAGAATTGCGTAATAGAAGTGGAACATGGCATGCTTTCGGCGTAACCTATTTTTGCGCCATCGTTTGCACGCACTGACCTCTAGTAAAATTAGTTTGCGCGTTCTGACTGCAGAGGCAGGGTAACGCAGCATGTCGAGCCTAGCCACGACAAGCCGCACGCAATAAATCCAGCATGGCGACGTCGCTTTGTTGTACCACGGCCTGTGGTTCTACAGTGCGACTAGGCTCTACTACGGCTGAAACTGTGTGAATTGTGAGCTTTGCGTTTTCGCGGACGTTTCCCCGAAGTTCTTGCGTAGTGCGAATTGTGATGTGCGACGTTGTCCGTGACTAGGTGCTCCTATGATTTGAGGTGAACATATCCGTGTATTTCTGTGACGACATATTCCGGAGAGAAGAAATCCGTCGGACTTGCAGCATTTCCGACGCGAGTATCAGTGTCGCACGCTGCTATCAGTGCTGTGTTTCGGTATCGCGCGCCACCAAAATATTTTTCATCGAAGATGTCAGGAGGCAAGAAGTGTTCCTTTAATGCGGACTGGGCGCAAGTGTCTCCGACTATGCAAGTTGGATTAGGCCTGTGGAAAATGATACGCACGAGGCCATGTGTACAGTTTGCCGGAAAACGTTTTCACTGAGCAACATGGGTCACAGAGCTGTTTCAAGTCATGCCTCTAGCAAGAAGCACATTGCTGCATTGAATTTGCTCAAAAGTGCTTCCCAGCCAAAGCTATTATTATTTTTTAAGAGCCAGACGGACACCTCGCCTAGCAGTAGCGCTGGATCTGCGCCTGCTGCTACCGAAGTTGCAGTGACTACAGCTCCTGTGCAGGTGCCAGTGGGTGGTTTTTTGCTTAAGAACAACGTTACTAAAGCAGAAATAATTTGGTGTCTCAATACCATAATGACACATGGATCCTTTCGTTCTGCGGCAGCATCTGCGGCACTTTTTCCACTGATATTTCCCAGTTCTGAGGTGGCTGCAAAAGTTCAGCTGGGTAAAGACAAGGTAGGCTACACCATTTGCCATGGCATTGCGCCGTACTTTCGCAATATGTTGCTGTCGAGCCTCGTCAATGTGCCTTACCTGGTAGTCTGTTTCGACGAGGCGCTGAACAAGGTCACCCAGAAACAGCAGATGGATGTTCTGATTAGATACTGGGATGCTGCTGACGACAGCGTGAAGACTCGCTACCTGACGTCTTGTTTCTTGGGTCACACATGCGCTGAAGACTTGGCGTCAGCTTTTCGTAAAGCGGTGCAAGAAATCAAAGCCAAAATCCTGCAAGTGTCCATGGATGGGCCAAATGTCAATTTTAAGTTTTTGCGATCTCTGAAGGAAGAGCTTCGCGAGTCAGATGAGAGCCATATCCTCGACATAGGAAGCTGTGGCCTCCATGTAATCAATGGTGCTTATAAAGCTGGCCACGTTGCATCTGGCTGGGATTTGGTATCATTTCTTCGAAGCACCTACAACCTGTTCAAATGTGTTCCTGCACGTCGCGCTGACTTCGTCAGCCTCACGGGGTGCTCGAAATTTCCCATGAAGTTCTGTGCAGTGAGGTGGCCGGAAAACAGTACTGTAATCTGTAGGGCACTGGAGATTTTGCCACACCTCATTGTATTTGTGCAGCAGTGTAAAGAAAAAGCGCACAAGAGGCCAACATGCTCAAGCTACAAAGTGGTTGAAGAAGCTGTGTCTGATGAGCTCTTGTCAGCAAAGCTAGCTTTTGCTCTTTCTATTGCTGAGGAATTGGAACCCTTTCTGCGTGAATTTCAGACGGATAAACCGATGGTTCCATTCCTGTCAGCAGCACTAGAGAGCATTCTGCGTTCACTGCTGTCGAGAATTGTAAAACGGGAAGTTCTCGATGCTGCCGACACGATCGCCAAGCTGATGAAGACAGACGTAAGCATACCAGAAAATGCAGTAAATGTAGCCGCATTCGACCTTGGGTTTTCGACAAAAAACGAGCTCCGCAAGAACAAGAAGTTGTCACAGCTTGCAATAATGAATTTTAAGAAATGCTGCATATCATTTGTCAAGGCTTGTGCAGAGAAAGTGGTGGAGAGATCGCCGCTTAAGTACAAGTTGGCCGTGGGTGCAGGCTGTTTGGACCCCGTCTGTGCACTGTCTTTGGAGGCTGGCCCCAGGCGGCTTACGCTGGCACTTGAAGTACTTTCTGAGCACCACTGGATGACTGGCTTGCAAGCAGAGCGAGCCCATCGCTCCTACGTGAAGGTGTGCTCAGAAAGCAGTACACAGGCACAGCTGGCAAATTTTGACAGGAAGCAACAGAGGCTGGATACTCTGTGGACAAACATATAGGATCACAAGGAGCTGCAGTTTTTTGTGAAACTTGCCTTGTGCTTATCTCACGGCAACGCTGCGGTAGAGAGAGGCTTTTCTGTCAACAAGGAGTGCCTTGTTGAGAATTTGAAAGAGGATTCTCTTGTGGCACGGAGAGTAGTGCATGATGCGGTCTTGGCAGCAGGTGGCATCGCTCAAGTAGACATTACCGACAGGATGGTGAAGACAGTTCGCAGTGCCTACAGTGTCTACAGGGAGCAGCTGCAAACAAAGAAGAGAGAGCGAGATGAATCAACTGAATCGGAGAAGAAGAAAAAGAGAGCAGCAGCTCTGATTAAAGAGCTACAAGAAAAAAAGCGAAGGCTGCTCAGTGAAGCGCAACTTGAAGCTTCTATTCTTCAAGACGAAATAAACTCTCTCAAACCCTAATTGAAGTGCATTTAGAGAATGAGGGCAGTTGCAATAAATGTTTTCTTTTACAATGCAACGTGTTTTCTCTACCCTTTTTATATGCTTCACGGACCATTTCCACAAAATGGTGTCTGTTGTATAAGTCAGGGAATTTTAGCTAAAATGGTCAGGGAAAACCTGGAAAAGTCAGGGAAATTGAATTCTGCAATTTGCTAGACACCCTGGTCATGGGCGGCATGATTTACATGCCACGCGTTTCGTTAATGGGATGTATATGAAAATTTGCATGCCATAATATTATTGCATGATAATCATAAATGACAGGTCATAACACGAAAATCATGACATGCAATGTCATGAGCGACATGATTTACATGCCGCGGTCTTGGTGCTCTCTTGGCCGTTTCGTAAGTGGAATGTATAGGAAAATTGGTATGCAACAACATGACAGCATGACGAACATAAATGATGGGTCATAACATGAAAAGCATGACATGCATGTCATGGGCGGCATGATTTACATGCCACGCGTTTCGTTAATGGAATGTATACGAAAATTGCATGCCACAATATGATTGCATGATAATCATAATCAATCAATCAATTTTATTTCAACATTCATACAATGTTGAGGACCATGAACAAAAAGCCAGCTGGGCTTGACGTGGTCCATGGCCCCAATTTTTCGAGGCAGAGACAAAACAACAAATGGAAAAAGCAGTTTAACACAAAAATATAGAAATAATAGAATGGCCAAAACGCATAACTCTAAAAAATACATAACTGTGAAAAAAACAGGAAAAAGAAAAACAGAAGATGAACAGCAACATGTAAAATGTTATACTACATACACAACTTTTGGGGGATACAAGATATTTGATTCGAGTGCTTATACAAAACTTATTTATAAGCATAGTACAAAGAGGAAACCGAATTTTTATGGAAGAAAATACACAGCATTATGAGCACTACCACATAGGTGTTTGCACTGACAGACATGTTCATTCTATCATACAGTATGAAATCTTATATTATGTTTTCCTTGTTTAAGTGATATGGTAGACTGTAACGTAGCATCTGATAGGTATAATTTGTTCTAGACATCGGTAACTGCCATATTTCAGTGCTCCTTGTATTGGTTGTTTTATGTTTTGGCATTAAATTGGAAATACGTTTTAGGGTGTCGCTGTTTTTTTTTAATACTGTTCTTGTAACTTCTTATTAATATATTTTCATAAAGTTTGGCATTGGTACCAGATTCAGTTTTTCGAATAGAGGACTGGTTGGCGTTAAGTAAGGGACATTTAAAATATAACGCACAGCTTTTTTCTGCATTCTATAGAGGGTATTGGTGTTAAAAGTGTTGTAGTGCCTCAGACGAGATCACAGTAATTTATGTATGATAGAAACAGGGATTTATACAAAAGAAGCTTAATACTTTCTGGAAGAAAAAAACGGAACTTGCATAGTAGTCACCTGAGAGAGTTTACCCACCACCACTTCCACGTGAGTATTCCATGATAAATGTTGCTCAAATATAACGCCAAGACATTTAAAGGAGGGTACAATTGGCAGAATGGAGTTATTCAGATGTGAACTCATTCGAATATCAATGTTTCGATTTCTTGGCCTAAAAAATACGGCCTTTGTTTTATTGACACTGATTTTTAACGAGTTTGCTGTGCTCCAAGATGACAATTTTGATAACACTTTGTTGGCTTTAATTATGACATCCTCAGCAACCTTCGCGGTTACAAGAATTGTAGTGTCTGCATATATAACAAATTTTGCATCATGATCAATACTCACTAAATCATTAATATATATACAAAAAAGCAAGGGCCCCAAAATGCTTCCCTGTGGCACTCCTGCAATAAGTGGTTTCAAATCGGACGCGTGTCTATTGATAACCACTTTCTGCATGCAATGCTGTAGGTACGATTTTATTCATTTCAGAAAAACACCCCGAAAGCCATAATAGTTCAATTTTTCTATAAGTGTGGTATGATTTATGCAGTCGAACACCTTTGAGTAGTCCACAAAAATTCCTAGGGTACATAACTGACGTTCGAAGAATTCTAGTATTATTTCTTTTTGTGTTAGAAGGGCAGTTTCTGTAGACTGACCTTTCGTAAAACCAAATTGCATATTTGACATTAATTTATGCTTGCTTATAAAGGATGTAATACGGTTGTGAATTAATTTTTCCAGTGGTTTTGAAAAAATTGGTAAGACTGATATTGGTCTATAGTTAGTTAAAGCGTTTTTATCCCCGCCTTTATGCAACACTATAACTTTAGCAACCTGGAGGCTTTTTGGAAAAGTACCGCAAGATAAAACAAGATTGTAGATGTGTGTCAGGGCTGGAGTAATGGCATCTAATACGTGACAGGTCATAACATGAAAATCATGACATGCATGTCATGAGCGACATGATTTACATGCCACGGACTTGGTGCTCTCTTGGGCGTTTTGTAAGCGGGATGTATAGGAAAATTGGTATGCAACAACATGACATCATGACGAACATAAATGACAAGTCATAACATGAAAAGCATGACATGCATGTCATGGGCGGCATGATACATGCCACGCGTTTCGTTAATGGGATGTGTACCAAAATTGCTATGGCACAACAGGACAGGATGACAAACGTAAATGACAGGTCATAACATTAAAATCATGACACGCGTGTCATGAGCAGCATGGTTTACATGCCACAGCCTTGGTGCTCTTGCGGCCATTTCGTTAATGAAATATATACGAAAATTGCTGTGGCACAACACGACTGCATGACTATGATAAATGACAGATCATAACATGAAACTCGTGACATGCATGTCATGATTTTCATTAATGTCATGATTTTCGTTCATGGGATGTATATGAAAATTGGTTTGGCACAACATGACTGCATGACGATCATATATGACAGGTCATAACATGAAAATCGTGACATGCGTGTCATGAGCGGCATGATCTACATGCCACTCGTTTCGTTAATGGAATATATACCAAAATTGCTATGGCACGACACGACTGCATGATGAACGTAAATGACAGGTCATAACATTAGAATCATGACATGCGTGTATGAACGGCATGGTTTACATGCCCCTGGTGCTCTTGCGGCCGTTTCGTTAACTTCATATGTACCAAACTAGGTATAATGAGACAACAATGCAAATCCATTTTACGTTCCTGATGTGTGCTTCGCATTTCCTTGATTCCCAATGCAACGTGGGATCTGCCAATTTTCTTGGTATGCCCGTTACGCCCATTGCCCCAGTGAAGTGCACACATTGTGTGGTTTCCTACAGCCTTCAACTGGACATACAAAAAAGGATATACAAAAATTCTACGGGCTGAATTGATGCACCAAGCACGGTACTTCACAGACTGTCTTCGTACAGCGTGTTGGAATGGGGACAAAGGCAAGAGTTGGAGGGAATTCTTAGCGTGGCAGAAAACGTCGAACCAGATCGCTGGATGGATGTGGTATGTTGCCCGGCTTAGCCTTCCGAAACCGCAGATGATGAAGGCAGACAATTCCAGAGTGATGGTCTTCCGAGAGGGACATCTACAGGAGAAGCATAGAATACTGTTTGGCCTTGAGCTGAAGTTCGCTCATCAGACAACCCTAAGCCCGCCTGAGATGATCGCCTTGGCAAGGACAGTCACTCACGAAGGGACCGAAGAAGACAGACCACGCTTCACAGCCGAGCGCGTCGAAGTGATCTGGGACAAAACACTCTGCAACTAGGGCTGTAAAGGACTTAGTTCAATATGCTGTGAGTGAGGACCTTCAAATTTTAACATCCCATAAGGAAGGTTTCTTTGTTGTAGTACTAGAAAAGGTGTTCTGTGAAAAAGCACTGGCTGCAATAGAGAAGAATTTTAGGTCGGTAGATCACAATCCTGCTAAACTTAAGGAATGAGCCCTCCCGTTGCTTCGGGGGTCATAATCTGGAACAGCTGTTAAGAAGGCTAACAAACTTAAATGTAGATATTTTTTTTGTAGAAAAGACACACAAGGTTAATTTTCTGTTTAGGGCTGTTATCACAGAAAAAGATATTTGGCAACAGCATGTGTCCATCTTTCTACAAAGAGACCTGCAGTCACTGACTGTTGATGATCCTATACTGCCAAGCATAGATGCAGTTCAACAGGTCACCACATACCCGCACAAAACACTGCAAGACCATCTTAGTAAGTCAATGCAGAACAAACACCGAGGACCATAGTTGAATGGAATGGGCTGCCAAACAAGATGGTGAACATGCCAACGTCTGAATCTTTTATCAGTCATTGTTTACTACTTGTGATTGCTGCGTGTGCTTTGATACTGGAAATCCAAACTGAAAGAGAAGCTCAGGGGAGGATGGAGGGTTGAGTCGATGAACAGATCGCTAAAAACGATTTAGAACAGGGAATGTCGCAGGAGCCAACGTTTCGACAAGTGGATTTGTCCAAACGTCGATTCCTGCAACATTCCCTGTTCTATATCATTTTAGCGCTCTGCTCATCGATTGATACAAGTGAGTTGCAGCCAACGACCGATTTTTCGGACACACCCGATATTTTGGACATCTTCGTGGCACCGTTACGAGCCCCATCAAACCAATGTATAAGGAACACCGAAATTTCGGACCCTCGAGGTTTCGTGCCTTTCTATGACTCTATTGCCTTTGAACTACCGCTGCGTTGGCCACATAGTTTCGGAGTGCATAGGCGCTATTGATGATCGCGACGATAGCGAGAACGTTCTCGTCTGCATCGGACAGCAACCCGTAGTTCCGTTTTCACTCCGTGTGCGCTGTCCACGCATGTGCCTTCATAAACTGCGTTACCGCTATCCGTGATAGTGTCTAGCAAAGTCTCCTCCACAACGTTTGTGAAAAGCAGCTTTGCTTCGACTCGTTGCACGTTGGGCTCGCACATACTTTCAAATTGGTGGTGGCCAGTGGCCATACAAGACCGCGTCGGTAGCGACCGCGGTTTTTAAATCGCACGAATGGTAACGCCTCCTGTCGTGCATTGGTCACACGCATACTTTCAGAGCTGTGTCACTGGCATTCGTGATCACGACGACCGCGATTTTGTCTGCAGCACTTTCAGTGCGCATGTACCATGTACTTTGTGTGTGTGGTGACCGCCATTCATGAACTCGTCAACACGACCGCGATTTTTGGCAGAATGAGGCAACACCCGGGCAGTTTCGCCCGGGTGTTGCCTCATTGACACTGGTGCCGCAGTTTCTGTTATTAGTGAAAAACTTTGCCGTTTGCTCAGGAAAGTTACGACACCGCTGACGCACATATCACTCTGTACGGCCAGCGCTGACCGCATCACCCCTACCGCCGCATGTACTGCTCGAGTCTTGATTGATGGCCTCCTCTACATCGTCGAATTTTTGGTGCTGCTTTCTTGTTCTCACGACCTCATTCTGGGCTGGGACTTCCTATCCGCTAACAAGGCCGTTATTGACTGTTCACGCGCCGAAGTAGAACTAGACGCGTTCTGTGACGCCCCGACCTTTGACGCTTGCGATGCTGCCGACAAGTTATTTGTTGCGGAAGACGTTGAAATACGCCAGAAACTCTACTGCTGTTGCCACCGTGTCCTGCAATAATGTTACCGATGGCAACGTACTTTTCACGCCATCAGCAATCTTCGTGCCTCGCAAGTGTTCCCTACTCCCTTTCGCCATTCTGGGTGTTCGTGACAGCTTCAGCAAACTGCTCGTCTCAAACCAGCTGTTGTTTTCCCTGATTCTGTTTCGCGGAGAGTGTGTTGCTCGAGTCCAGCATGTCGACCCCTCTACAATCATCGACATGGCAACTGGCCCCATCGCAACTCACGACGTCGCGGGGGTGATGTGTCATCCCGCGAAAGAGCCTACACCGCCCGATGCACTAAATAACTCAATCGCCGACACGATGACTGCTTCACAACGAGCCCAGCTTCTATGCCTTTTGAAGAAGTTCCGTTCTTCTTTTGACGGCCAGAATTTCCCGTTAGGCCGCACATCGACTATTTGCCACTGCATCGACACTAGATCCAGCGCGCCACTGTGGCAAAGACCATGTCGTGTGTCCGCGACAGAACGCCGTGTTATCGACGACGAAGTAACTGACATGCTCAGTCGTGGTGTGATCCAGCCTTCTAATAGCCCCTGGCATTCCCAGTCGTCCTGGTGAAAAATAGAGACGGCTCCATTCAATTCTGCGTCGATTATCGTCGTCTTAACAAAATAACTCGTAAGGATGTTTACTCCTTATCGAGAATTGACGATGCCCTTGACTGCCTCCAAGGCGCTGAGTTCTTCGATCGATTTACGAAGCGGCTATTGGCAAGTACCTATGGCACCAGACGATCAAGCTAAAAGGGCCTTTGTCACGCCGGATGGCCTGTACGAATTTCGCGTCATGCCTTTCGGCCTTTGCAATGCCCCCACAACTTTCGAGCGGGTGATGGACAACCTTTTGCGCGTCCTGAAGTGGAAAACATGCCTCTGCTACCTAGACGACGTGGTCATTTTTTTGCCCGATTTTCCCACCCATCTTGTTAGGCTCGAGGAAGTGTTACAGTGCCTTACTGACGCCGGTTTCCAGCTCAACCTTAAAAAATGCCGGTTTGGTGCAAGTCAGTTCACAATCCTTGGCCATGTGGTATCCAAAGACAGCATTCTACCAGATGCCGCCAAGCTGCGTGCGGTCGCCAATTTTCCTAAACCCTCCTCCCTAAAAGAACTTCATAGCTTCCTCAGCCTCTGCTTGTACTTTCGCCGTTTCATTCGCAATTTTGCGTCGATCACAGCCCCCTTGAATCAACATCTACGAAGCTACTCAAAGAATTATGCCTGGTTGTCCACTTGTGATCATGCTTTCTGAAAACTCCATCGCCTGCTCACTACGCCACCGATACTGCGTCACTTTGACCCTACTGCTCCGACGGAAGTACATACTGACGCTAGCGGTGTTGGACTCTGCGCTGTGCTCACACAGCTCAAGTCAGGATGCGACGAGTACGTCGTTGCATACGCGAGCCGCACCCTCACTAAAGTGGAAATGAACTATTCTGTTACAGAAAAAGAATGCTTGGCCATAATCTGGGTGCTTCGCAAATTTCGACCATACCTCTATGGCTGCCCCTTCGATGTCGTGACAGACCATCACGCGCTTTGTTGGCTGTCCACGCTTAAAGATCCATACATCCGCCTAGCTCGCTGGGCCCTGCACCTACAGGACTTCGACATGCGCGTTTTGTACCGATCTGGCTGCCGGCACACTGATGCCGACGCGCTTTCACGTTCGCCTGTGTTAACCACCAGTTCTGCTTGCTTATCTGCCATGGACGACGTCATTTCCTTTCCAGAAGGCTGTGACATGGCTACGGAGCAGAGAAAGGACGCCTGGATTGCTACTATAATCCAATTCCTCTCAAGCCCGTCGCTCCTCACATCTCTCTGTGAGCTTTGCGCTGTCAAGCTTCGCACTTTGGGCTACATAATGGCATCCTCTATCGACGAAGCTATTTCAGTGATGGTTGCAAATGGCTCCTCATCATTCCTCGGCATCTTCACGGAGCCATCTGTTCCACCTTCCACACTGATCCACAGTGTGGAAGGTTTTACTGGCGGGGCATGTACTCTTTCGTAAGCAAGTACATTCGATCGTGTCCTCAGTGCCAACGCCGTAAATTTCCAGCTCCGCGTGTCTCTGGCCCACTTCAGCCCATCCCGTGCCCCGCCAGGCCCTTCGACCGCGTTGGCATTGACCTGTATGGGCCCCTTTTAAGAACCGCTTCTGGAAACCGCTGGGCTGTCGTCGTCATCGACCACTTGACGCGATACGCCGAAACAGCCGCTATGCCTTCTGCCACAGCCTGCGATGTAGCGACATTCCTCCTACACAACTTTATCCTCCGTCACGGCGCACCTCGCAAACTTTTAAGTGATAGAGGACGTGTGTTTCTCTCCAAGGTTGTACACGCACTCTCCTCGCGGAGTGTCGCATAGTTCATCGCACCACCACCGCCTACCATCCTCAAACTAATGGGCTGACGGAAAGATTCAACCGCACTCTTGGAGATATGCTGTCCAAATACGTCGCCTCCGATCATACCGACTGGGACCGTATTTTACCATTCATAACGTACGCCTACAACACCGCACCGCAGGTGACCACAGTATTCCCGCCATTTTTCCTCTTGTATGGTCGCGAACCGTCGACCACACTCAACACGGTTCTTCCTTACCAACCAGACTCATCTGAATGTACGACAATCTCTGAAGCTGCCCGCCGCGTCGAGGAATGTCGTCAGCTCGCTCGCTCCTTCACAACTGCCGATCAATGGCAACAAAAATCTCGATGTGACGTAGACCACCAGCATTCTCAATTTCTTCCCGACTCGCTCGTGTGGCTTTGGGTTCCGGCTGTCCCAAGTGGCCTTTCGTCCAAGCTTGTGTCCAAGTACGGTGGACCCTATCGCGTCGTCGCCCAGACATCGCCTGTCAACTACTTCATCGAGCCTGTCACACCACTTACAGACCAACGCCGTCGCTGCTGTGAAACTGTCCACGTCGAACGCTTAAAACCTTGTTACTACCCCCTTGTACTATGTTCACCTTGAGTCGCCAGGAGGGCTGCTTTTTCGACGGGGGACAACTGTAGTGAAGAAGAATGCCTGGCACTGCAGCCGTATCGCCAACGCTGCGCGAGAGCGGAGCTCGAGACTTGTACCTAGCTCTTGTCGAGATGCTGCCTGCTGTTCTTGGGTGCCGTCAATACCTTGCCTTACATTTCATTTTATTGGTCATGTAATATGATGGGTCTGCTTTTCTGTTTTAACATCAGTAAATTGTGAAGGATTGTTCACTGTATTAATCTTGGTGTTTATCAATTTTTTTTGTCATTGTAGCACGACATTAACTTGTAACAAATGTAACCTTATCTTCACTGCAACCAATCCTGCCTTAGCGACTAAAACATTGCTAGCAGTATTGAATAAGTAAATAAATAAATAAACAAATAAACAACTAAATAAGCAAATTTTCAACCTAACGAAGTAAATTGCTGATTTTATCAATGGTACATCGTACTTTAGCTTACTTCTTGTTTAAACTATGCAGCTCAGCCAACGTTAGTGCGCACCAATATAGGATGCCCTGCTCTTTTTCAGAAAAACGTTGTGCTGTGTCCTATGAGTGGAAAGCCAATCAAAGCAAAGGACCTGATTCCGATCAAGTTCACGCCTGTTATGGATCCAGATGAGAAGGCATCGCTCATTACTAAAAAGGCAAGAATCTGCGTGTGTGTTATTTAACAGCTGAAATGTTAATTTCAGCTGCAGAAAGCAGAAATTTCAGCAGAATGTGCAGTGAGTGTGTTTGTGCTATGCATGGTGGAAAAATTGAGTGCCCGCCGACCCATCATTAAAAACACAAACACAAATGACGTTTCGGTCTGGCTAGAGAGTCTTGTTCACAGTGAAAATAACTTAAAAGGAAGGCAGGTTAAATATACCTCACAATGTGATGTAAGTATCGAGTGTGTATCAGGGCCCAGGAGAGTGTGGGTGTGGGCCAGTTGATGTGTCCAAAAGAGCATAAAACTGCAAAACACACAGGACACAGCAAGATACACTATGAAGTGATTTGTGGTGTCTCTTGCTCTGCCCTGTGTGTGTGTTGGTTTTGTTATCTTTTCAGTATATCGGGAGAGATTGCCTGAGTTGCAGTTTAGCATGTGCGCCATTGTTTGAATATGAAGGCATTCCACATAAAGCCTTGCCATCTTGTTTCTATCTTTTCCAGTTATCTTTGCGCTATCCCAATTGACGTCATTGCCAGCGTAAATTGCATGTTGAGTCAGCACGTTTGTTGCAATGTGCTTCTTAGGTAACTTGCAATCCTGGCTACAGTGCAACACGTCTTCCTTGAATTTATCTAAAACTTGCTACATTATTTTTCGATCAATTAATACTGCTGATTTCTGTGAGGTCAACATTCGTTTTGGATGCATAAGAATACACGAAGTTGATTGTATTAAATTTCTCAGTGTCCAGTTCCACCAGAACCTTTCCTGAAACACTCATGTATCAAATTTAGCATCTGAACTAAGTAAAAGTGTGGGCTGTCTCTGAAAATTAGCTAATCTGGTACCCGTGCAGTTGAAACTTCAGCTGTATTATGCGCCTGTAAATTCTAAGTTAACCTATCGTATTCTAGTATGGACAACAGCTACTACAACTAACTGTCAGAAAGTACTACTACAGTGAACTCCCATTAAAGCAAACTCGGTTAAGACGAATTCTCGGATATAACAAACAGCATCATTTGTTTGGTTTCCCAAAGACTCAATGCAAAAGAAATCTTCTTAAGACAGAACTCCCTCACAGGTAACCTTCTGTTAAGAGGAACTTTGCCAGTGCTGTGGACAGCCCCCCCTGGTTTATTGTAGTGAGCCCCAAGGGCTGGGCACCTGTGTTCTTTTGTTGTCTCCCCATCAAGGAGAGTATAAAAGAACCAAAGGCTATGTAAGCAAAGCCACTTAGGTGCCAGCAATCAAACTACAGAGTTTTATTGTTGGGGACCCCAAGTGCTAGGGGCACCCTGCCTTGTTGGGCCCTTTTGTTGTCTCTTCAGCTGGGGTTCTTTTGTTGTCTCCTCACCTCCTGTTCAGCACCTACAGGGAGAGTACACAAGGCAAAAGAATCCAAGAGGGCTTACATAGAGACTCCTGGTACTTGAATAAAGTTGGCCCCCTCCTCCAACCCCCCTAGTAGAGCAGTGGTAAAGCAAAGAAGCAGAAAACAAGAAGAGAGGACAGGGGCTCCAGCAAAGGGGCAAGAAAAGGGAGGGCTGATATTAAAAAGTGAATGCTGCTCTTTATCTAACTACACATTAGACCTTTTGGCTGATCAGCACCTCCTGGAGCAAGCGCAGGAAAACTGCCCTGAAGAAAGGCAGGCCTAGTTTCTGGTCTGGACGGTAAAGGTGTCCTTGTGGACGTGAATGCATACGTGAGTATCCTCAAAGATGCACCACAATGCCTGACACATTGACTGGCAACACAACTGACATGCTCACTGAAGAAATGCTTGAAGCGCTTTCCAAGAATACCGGAGGTAGCTTGTGCCTGCTTAAAGGGCAACTCTGGCGGTTTTTTTCACCATGTTCTGGTATCAGTGTTTTCCAATGGTACCGATAGTCCTGTAACCGCAAGGGTGGTACAGTTTGCTCAGAAATGCACCAATAATTTTAAATAAACGACTGAAAGTCGTCTTCACACCGAAACGGGCGGATGCTTCGTGGAGCATGTGTGGTGACGTCACAACCTTCCCATCACCAGAGATATGGAACTGGCACCAAAGAAATGCCAGTGGCGAGGTCATCTGACGATATTCTGAGTTATGCGAGCTTTTCTCACCTTGACAGCGACGATTTGAGCACAGAGGTATCGCCGTTTCGCTTTTGAAGGCCCGCTGGCTCGGGTAGTTAGCACAGAGGCGATGGCGTTATGAGCACAGGGTGGCCCACGTGAGAATCCGCTAAGAATTTTTAAAATTCATTTACAGCAGAACTAAATGACCTACATACATCTGACTCGGCATATATTTTTACAGTAGTGAAGAGAATATGTTATTTTATTGAGATCAGTGGACACTGAAAAATCGCCGGAGTTGCCCTTTAAGTTCTCTAATGAACAACCTTTCCCAGCAGCATGAAGATACTGGAGGATACTTGAAATCATTTGATGAAATGTTATTTATGGCTGCTTGCAGTCATGGGCACGTTACCAGTAAAAAGTAACAGTGTTACAGTTACAGTTACCTAAGCCAGAAAAGTAACTATTTTACAGTTACAGTTACTCACCTTCCAAAAGTAACTTGTTACAGTTGCAGTTACTGTTAAAAAGTAACGTCGTTACTTTTCCGTTACTGTACAAGATTTATACACTGCAAACGAAATTATGTACCGTATTTGCACGTAAATAACGCGACCGCGAATATAACGCGAGGGGGGTACTTTCGGTACGAACGAAAAAAAAAAATTATATTACGATTATAGCGCGAAGTGATGCAACTGTAAACAGCAATCAAAAGGCGGTCACCCGCAAAGCTTTATTGACCTTTGCAGCCGTCGGAAAATGCCCATTACTCTTTCTCGCTGCTCGAGTCCTTGTCGCTGTCGGCAAAAACTGCGTCGTCGTCCGTGCCGTTCGGACTGTTCCGAGAGGCAGCACTTCAGGAATGCCCACGACACTACTGCTGACGACAAAGCCTTCCAGGCATTGTTTATCCACCGTGCCACATCGATCACTGATGCTCGCTTCATAGCGAGCATCAGTGAGCGATGTGGCATGGTGGATTCTGCCAGGTCCTCCTCGATTTTCGGGAAACGGCCCGTCTTGGGCCCACGGAACGCCTTACGAGTCGGTGCGGCTTCAAAAATGCGGTCACGGCACTTCTCCAGCCTCGAACGGTTGACTCGGTCAGTCCGAGATGACGTGCCGCACTTGAATTTCCCCTCTCTTCGGCCAGCAAGATCGCCCGTTTTTTAAACGCGGCGGTATACTGATTACGCCTGTTCATTTTGACAGCGAATGCCGAAGCAAGCGCGAACACAGCACAACGCAGAGCGACAGAACCTGACCGAGCGACTAGCGAAGCCTATTCAGCAATGGGTGTTATCCACGTTTGTCACAGTGGCCCCCATGGCGCTAGCAGCGCTAGCGGCGCGATGCGATGGACGCAGCATATCCTAGTGGCGCGTGCATCGACTGCGACACGCAAAGTTCTTTCAATGGTAACATATGAAGGCATGCGGTTAGTTGAAGTTGCTCGTAGCAAAGCGCCAGATAAAAGGAATGGAATGGGGCTCACTCAATAGTCCAACACGAGCAATCGTTGCGTACACCTAATTTTTTAACCTTTTTTTATTGATTGTCGGAAGTTTATTTACAAAATACGTTGGGACAACCTGGTGCTACGAAGGACTGCTGCACGCTCATAAATGAAAGGGAGCTCATCCTGAGACGTGACAAAGAGGATAGGCCCCTTCAAGCCTTTGCTGCCGGCACTTTGCATAGTGCTTTTTGGAAGTACCGCCACTTTGAGAACCAAAATTGTGCGAGGCATTGCGACGAGGGTGGTGCTCAATGCCAGGCGGCTCCACCGTCGCCCCCTGCGTTCAGCGCCAGTGCGGGCGCTTCCGCATCGTTGGGGTGATAAGGCTCCCTCGCGCACCGCGTGCGCACCTGCTTGTACGGGGGTGGCGTCGACTGCATGTGTTCCGCTGCAGCTTCTTACTGGTTTTAAGACCGTAAAAGGTTTGAAAAATTTTTTCCGTATGGCTAATATTGCTAAAGGAAAACATTTATACGAGGCAGGCCATGTGCATCAAGTTATAGAAAGTGTGTGTGCATACGGAAGCGTGATGACCGGCCGATGTGTCTCCCAGACACGGGAGTCAAAATACTCCAAAAGTTCTGGAAAGCAGAAGGGATTTTTATTGCGATCCTTATTCATTTGTAATTATTTGTTATCGGTATGTATGTGCTACTATCAATATATTAGTCCCAAAAAAGGCTCCACAATAAAGCAGTGAAAGTCTATAGCTGTATCCATCACGTGTGAGCATAGTGCTTGTGTGCATGTGTTGGAAAGAGAAGCTGTGAAGCCACGGACTGCAAGACCTCATCTGTTTATTTCCGTTAATCTTACTTGTACGAATTGAGAAAACGCGGGGCTGGTGCCAGGAAGCGTCGACAATGTACGTCCATTTATTTATTTCTAAATAATGAAGGCTGAACTAAGCAATACGGTTCTAACTCGTTTTGAAATATACTGTTAGAAACCAAAAGGAAAGAAAGAAAGAAAGAGAAACACGACAAGAAAGAAAACAGCAGGGCGCCTTTGAGCGGCTTTTGTTATCCGGTGCCTCAACTCTTCCGTGCGGCGCCTAGGCTGGCAGGCGCATGCAAGAGGCACATAGTCCGTTTTTAACGAGCTTACCTTCTTTCTTTCCTTCTTTTTTCATTTCTTTCTTTTTTTTTTTGCAAGGGGCACTTCAGTAGATTGACGGCGATCCTTGTTCTGGTCGGAGTACCAACAAAAGGAAAGAGCAAACCATTCAAATGCGTGATGGGGCTCTAGGACAAAAAAAGAAAAAGAAAAGAAAGAGGAAAAGGGCAGCAGCGCGGGCCGCGAATGAAATGTACGGAGTGCTTTAGTCCACACGGTTATGCGTGTCGCAGCCTGGTATCCCACACAAGCGGCTCGTTAAAAACAGCGCGATCCATTGCAAATTGACAACACATGTCGTCTGCTAGTAGAAGAGTGTTGCCGGAACGCGCACAAACTCCCTCCCATTGACAACCCACCTTTCACGTACTCCACGCAGAATGCTGGGGGACAGAATGCCTGTCACATTGCAAACTAGCACCACATGTCGTCTGTTATGTCGACGGAACGCGCGCACAAGCGACCGTGCTTCTCCTTCAGCATTGAGCTTTCTGGAACCTATAAATATTCGTTCCTGGTGATCTGATATAAGTATTGTTACGGCCGAGGACACAACAAATTTTGTTGCTGAACACTGAGCCGTAATACGACGACCTTTGGAAGAAAAAAGAAACCGCAGGAAAACGCGAATAACTTGGTTCTAATGCTACCGCCAGCCCCGCGACCGGAGCTTCTATCACCCCAAGGACGAGTGTGCCGCCGGGATCGGCGCTCCCGTTGGCGGAGAGTTACAAGTGCACTATCCCTATAGGAGGTTTCCGCACGGGTGGTCATGAGGAAATGGTTGGCCACGCGAAAAAAAATTAAGGACGCTGCACCGGCCTCTGAACGACAGTCACGTGTCGCGCACCTTTCTCTGCATAGCGGCCGGGAGAAGAACCCTTTACCGCCATTTTTTGTCACCGACCGTCAGTGCATTGCTCACCTTCGTAGAAAAAGGGAAGTCAGCCCATTTACAAAAAGAAAAAAAAAACAGAAAAACAAGAGAGCCATGAGATGTCCATGTCATGTACAGCATTGCGATACAAGCGATACATTTTAAAAAATATTCCATTAGTCAGATGCAAATATATTTTGTAAAGTTATCCAGATACAGAGGTACAGATAGTCATAAATATTTAAGAGAAACCTCGCAATAGTCTTGTATCGCGATGCTGCCAAGCCCTGCTTTTAAGAAGTGTTGCTTCTGGATATATTTTTTAAAAGGAAGTAACTGTAACGGTATTTACAGTTACAGTTACTGTGTAAAAAGTAACAGTGTTACAGTTACAAGTTCCTCAAAATGAAAAGTAACTAGTTACAGTTATAAGTTACTGAAAAAAGTAACTAGTTACCGGTAACGTGTTACTAGTAACTACTTAGTGCCCAAGACTGGCGGCTTGTCAGTGCTTGAAGACAGTTTTCGTGCTGGGTAAAAATATGGTTTCATTTGTAATTTTTTCCCAATTGCAAGTCTACTTGATTGACTTTTTGAACTAAGATGTTTGGATCCACCTGGGCAAGTGGCCAATCTATTCTTGGAGGCGCTTCTGATAAGACGAACAAATTGTCATGGTCCCGTGGAGTTTGTCGAGGGAGTCTACTGTACTTCAAAAGAGAGCGTTGCGGCGCATTCATGGTTTCTATAGCAGACCAGAAGATTTCTCCATGTTGCCGTTGTTTCGCTGCTACAGCTTGCTTAAAGCAAACCAAGTCTACCTTCTTCGTTTGCTGCAGCATATTGCAGCCAATGAACTACGCACTCAAAAGAATACTTCTATGGTGCATACTGTTTTCAAAAACAAATCCACCAGGTTTCTAAGTCGCGTTCTAACTAAGGTAAACGAAAATTAAATTATCGGTTAACTGTGGCTGAGTGTGGCTGTTAAGAAGGTTGACAAATGTTGATCTCAATCATTCATTGAAAATATTTAAGAAAAGAGCAAAGAAATAGTTAATGGATGGTCTGCGTTTTGTATAACACCATTTTCACTCTTTTATGCTTAATCACTCCATCATGTGACACTTGCAAGTACAGCTGATTTTGTATGTATATTCTTATATTTCTAGTTCTGTTGTTTTCTGATATGAGATCATCAAAACCTCTTGTTGGGCGAGCTGGTACATTCTTGAGACCTAAAGGCACCGGTGAAACGATACGACACAAGAAGAGATCACACAAGCACGGGACTAACAACTGACTTTATTTGGAAAAAAATGACATGCTTTATAAGTGTCTCAGTGAAGCATGGGAATTGGAGGGGAAAGTAAAAAAGGGGGAGGGAAACATGCCAACAATGCAAACGCAAAAACAGCCGGGTAAGCACAAAAACAGTTATTTGTATTGCTCAACAATGTTACCCCCAATAGCTGCATCAAGAAGATTAAATTCGGCATCGAAAAGGGCGAGAGAAAGGGTGCTAATGTATTTACTGCCAGGCTTTCTGATATGGTAGGCTTCCAGATGCGCAGTTTTGTCACTGCCTAGAATCTTTCAACCGGGCCACGCAATCAGTATATATAATGACATGTGCAACTAAATGAGCATACTTGTCATGTAGTTTGTTCAAATTTAGAGCGTGTTCTCCCAATCGGTCATTGACACAGCGACCAGTGGCATTGAGAATATCTTTCAGGCATTCCAGCCTTTAGCCCTAGCTTCCTCCTTTCTTTATTCCATATGTTATTCAGTGATTACCCTGCTTAGCCTGAAGGCACTGCAGGAGGGGGGTTACAATGTGGAAAAAAAAAAAAGTATCTTCATTGGTACAGCACTCACACTTCGTGACCTGATAATAGATTCCATTCGCTGATGGAACGAACAAAGAATGAATCGGCATACAGGTTAGATCTAGTGTGATATTCTAAAATCTTAAAAGAATGATCACTGTGCGAAGGGACATAATGAGGACTGTGTAGGTACATTTCTCTTTTAATGCCAGTTTTCCACGAAATATTCGATGGAAGACATTTAAATCTAGTTTTCTTCGATGGGATGAAAGTAATTCCCATCCTGATTTATTTTCCATTTTGGTGCAGCTGTAATTTCTTGAGTGCCAACTTAGGAGAAACTTTGCTGTCCTGGATTTTTTTCAAGTTTGTTGCTTAGAGTTGTTCGCCAAGAGTCCCACACGGCACAAGCATACTCGAGCTTAGGGTGAACATATCTTATATGCGGTTATTTTGAAACAAGGCGGCGCATGTCTCAGGTTTCGCTGTATAAAGTTTAATGACTTGGCAGCCTTAGGAACCACTGAACCATTATGAATATTCCGTGAGCAATCGGTTGGATATGTGACACCTAAGTATTTATACTACGATTTGGTATAACTATATTATTATCGATAACATACTCAGAGGTTAACCGGGTCTTTTTATGTGTGAAAGTATCATGAATGCATTTTTTGGTATTTAAAGTCATTTTCCATTGGGAGCACGATTCCAGAGCATGCGAGAAATAACTTTGTAGCAGGGCAAGTCGCCATATTTTTTTTCGTATTTTAATGTATAAAACACAGTCATATACAAACAAACGTATACTGGAACGAATCCCTGAGCAGATGTCATTTATGTATATAAAAAAATAAAAGTGGCCAAGGTGTGATATCGAAAATTGATTTCTTGCCATTTAATACTATGCACTGTTCATGGCTTGAGAGATAATTTTCGATTCATATACAGCAAAACCTCGTTAATTAGGATCTCAAGGGAGTGAAGAAAATGTCCAAATTATCCGAATGTCGAATTAACGAATGCATAAAAAAAACGCACATTTTCAATTCCTTTATCGCATACCTTTATTTTGAGAGGTAGTCCGTGATGCTTGTTTGTTTTTTTGCGGTTAGTTGGGCGACAAGGACTAGTTTGCGGGCATGTGACAAACCCTCTAGCGCAAGACATCGCAAGCCTGGGACATCGTAACAAAGCTCCTCTAGAATGAGGAGAGCGTCCGCGGTCTTTTGCGGTACGACGCACCGGGCGTTGTTCATCGCACAGGTCTTCGTCGGATGCCTCATCCGGTTCCCACATCGCGGCACGGGGATATATCACACCACCATTATGGCCCGACCACCGCCTCATGCACCGACACTTCCGATACGCCGATATGTCACAACGCACCGAAGAGGGGGGAAAAAGCACAACAGACGCCTGCAGCAGGGGGGGGACATCTTGTGAGTTGCGCGTCCGCGCTCTCAGGTGGCGCCACCATCGGGGCGACGACAGCGCACCGCCGGCGGCAGCAGGCAAAACGCCATCTAAGCCTTTAAATTGCCCATTTTATTTGTAGAACTTCAAATCGATTCACATAAAAAAAAGACTTGCCCTTTAATTTAAGTCACGGGAAGAGTATTGAGCACGAACGCTCAACTGTTTTAAATAATGAAACTTCGAGTGTGGGGGGGTGACGACGAGCGAAAGCGGGCAGTGAGTATCAGAAGACGCATGCACCATTCGACGCCTGTGAAAGTTACGCGGTTATGGTCGAATCAAGCTGCAAGATACTGGTACTGTGAACAGAGTCATACGACACCATCATAAAAGTTCCGGGACCTTATTGGTATACTCTGTTGACACGGACTCGTGCAGTTATACGTATTTTTTTCCTTCAGCGGTGGACAGCTGTGCTCCGGATATCTCCGGTAGGGCTGCACATAGTACGTACATTTATGCGTACCGACGATTATGAACGATACTCGCCGGTGCATCTCGTAAAACACTACACACTTGTCCCTCATTTCATGTAAACATCGATGTCATTACAATAAAGCGGTTTACTTGCCGCTAGTTTGTATGATCAATGTTGCGGCTCTACTCGTCCTTAGTGCAGCGGTAACCTTCCAAGTAAGTATGCAAGATGCTTATAAGTGTCTAATATGAATACGGGATGCAATTACATCGTGCAAATGAGAGAAATTTTGGGGGTACCTGCCTATAGCGACCGACGAGAGCATCCGCGACACAGTAGCAGACTGACGACGGCATATCGTCTGTTTTTACCGGTCGCCAGCTGCCATTTTGACGCTTCGATAGCGCACTTGCAATTTTAAAGCTTATTTGCCTTTCTAAGCAGTTATAAATTATACAAACAAAATTTACAGCTCTAGAACTTGAATTGCGAGCGTAAAATAGCCAAAAGTATTCAAAGTGTTGCAAAACAACGTTTTTATTTGTTAGTGCGAGTGCCTCCAACGGCCAGACGGCGCTACAATCGCTTCCAAAAATC
Source organism: Hyalomma asiaticum (assembly GCA_013339685.2). Taxonomy (NCBI): domain Eukaryota; kingdom Metazoa; phylum Arthropoda; class Arachnida; order Ixodida; family Ixodidae; genus Hyalomma; species Hyalomma asiaticum. The sequence goes on from CM023483.1 coordinate 151,405,354, forward strand.
GTCCCCATCGGTTCTGTGGAAATGTCCTCCCCCTGCCTGCAGGTCCACTCGCTATTCATCTGAGGCCTTGCTTCTCCGCCGATGACAGGAAGATGCGTGCTCCAAAGCGCCACCTTGCGTCCCCTTTCATAAGAGCACGGTATCTTATACACAACACCCGGCTGCCAAGTGAATCGTTTCCGGGTGTTGTGTACAAGATACCGTGCGCTGATTGCCGTGGAGTGTATATTGGCGAAACAGGAAAGTTTTCTCGACGCCTCAAAGAGCACCAACGTGACGTGACTAAAGAGAATCACACGACAAACGCCATCGCTGAGCACGTGCATACACACAATCATACCATTGACTGGGATAATGCCGCCATCATCGCCAAGGAAAAGAACGTGTCATCGCGCCGGCTTCTGGAATCACTAATCATTCAGTCGACGCCAGCTACAATGAACAGGACACCAGGTACTATGCCTGCCGTTTACGCATGCTCGTTACGTCATGTTTTGCGTATATAATTGACAATGACTTCTTGTCCTGCTCAGTGAACAAGGAACCCGTATGCGGTTCCGAAACGTCGATCAACTCATCCGACTTGGTCAGTGACCGTAATTCATCTCATCCAATGCCTGACCAGACAAGTTTTCGTCGAACTCTTGACTAAGGAACAGCATGTGCGACTTTCCAGTTGTCTGGGAGAGCAACGGAGGGCAAATACTTTGTGTAGATTATGTACAGATAAAGGGAAATCGGCTCAGAACATTGCTTCAGAATTCGAGCTGAAATACCGTCCCGTCCAATAGCCGTACTATTGTTAATTTTATTTAGCAATGCCCCGATTCCACTCACACTTAACTCTACTAATTGCACAATCAGCACGGAGCTTATGCAATGCAAAGAACTACAACTATGTTTCGGCAAGTATACAGAACGGAAGTAGTTATTTAAACAAGCAGGTTTCTCAATATTATCTGATGACTCCTCGTTATTACAGACAATTTTGGTGATTCCCACTGGATCTGCTCCGTAACCTTTCATGTGTTGCCAGAATGACTTTGAATATTTCATTGCCAAGCTTTGCAAGGTAGTGCATACCGCTTGGATGCAGCATCCCTTATACTGCGTTTGCAGGGTTCACACAGCTCCTTGAAGTCCTTTAATATCCTTGATTTTAACAATATAAGTTGAAGCGCACTTGAAGCTCCTTGAATACCCGTGAGCTCCTTTTAATCCTTGAAAATGCCGTGGTATTTGCTCTGCAAGAGGAAATTAACGACGTACATCTGTAAGTCACGCTGATTTTAAAGGCATTTTCGCTTACGAATGACCATGAAAACAAGCTGTCTTGACTAAATAGCGTCGGGAAGTTTCGGTTTTAAATTACACAAGCTTACATCTTCTGGCAACTAATATTGATTAGAAATTCAATCCAAGGCATATTGCTCAGTCAGGCTACGGTCCCTAAACTGGCTTATCTGCCTTTGCCATCTCCGCGCCATTAATGCGTGCGCAGGCGGCGCTGCTATCTTTCAGAGCGGGTACCTGTCACGCGCGGATCTCGGAGGGCGTAATGCCGAGCATGGGAGGAAGAGAGAGAGACGTTTGGCAACGATAGCGTTGTGAGCACGGCAAACCAAAATTTTATGAATAACACACGGCAAACCAAATACGAACAAAATATATACAAGCAGAAAAACTAACATTGAGACATGCCTACTAATTGAAATTAACTGGTCACTCTAATGATATCTTTAAAGTCTCAATTTGCGCAACTCTCTGTCCTAGGTCTGGCCACGTTGGTTTTGCCGATACTGTCGCGAATAGCAGATGGAACGTTCTTACGTGGTCGGAGCTGTTTTCGTCACGGCAAAGTCCGTTGCTGGTTTGGACCTAGTCTTGTTACTCCAGAATGTCGCCGGCCTCCCTTACATCGGCCAGAGGGTACCGCCTGCTGCTGTAGCCGACACCCGGTCTCAGATGATGACGTGGGAAGTCTCCCCGAGTTAGGCCTAGCCGGAGGCCTAAGTACAAATACGGCCCTCTGCTCAACGTAGCGACGTGACGTCCCGGTGAATTGCTGCTGGCCGACCTTTGAAGGGGGATTGTTGACGGTGCGTCCGGAACCAGCGGCTGCAGAACCTCCAAGGAGCCTCGCCCGAACGCGTTCGAGGTCCACGGCCACGCCAAGGAGTGCCAGCGTCCCTGCTCCCGAACCGAGCACCTCGTCCCGTCGACAGAGCGTAGCGCCGATGCGTCCTTCTTCAGCCGTTGCCATCTAGACAATTGCCAGCTCAGTGCTTTTCCACTTCCGGTCCCAGCGCGGGTCGCGCGCCACAAACCAACTGTCCACCAACCACGAACCTGAATGTGTCACCGGCGCTTGCATTCCGGCGCCTCTTCGTTACTTCGCATGCCTACTCTCTTTCTTCGCCATGTGGCACGTACTCCTTTACTCATGACAGTACTGCAGATGCCAAGCAGGTGGAATCGGAGGTGCATCTTTTCGTTTTAATTTCGTCTCTCGCATGATTGACTCGTTTCCGTACTGTTCGTGTGGGCAGCAACTGAAACATGCAGGGGCGCAATCCCAGCCGTGACCTGGCCGGACCGGAGGGTTGACGCGCGTCGTGTCTCACCTAACTTCGCACACGGTCTCGTAGCACAGCGCACCAACCGGCTGGCAACAGCAGGGATTACTCTCCATGCTGCCGCGACACTCACGCTCGGCACACTAGTAAGTCTTTTGTCCGTTGATCTCGTGAGTGCCATTTCTCCCAGTGTGTTGTATGTTTGCTTTGACAAGATGCCAGGTGGGAAGTGCAGATTTCAGTCTGCGTGGCTGCAACATATGGAATATTGTAACTGGGTGCGACCTCAACCATGCTATCCTTATTGAGCTAAATGTGCAATATGTCAGAAGACAGTCGACATTGCAACAATGGGGAAGTCTGCCTTAAAGAGCCATCAAAAAGGTGCAAAGCATCGATTCAAAGCAGCAGCAGGTGAGGGCTGCTTATCCATCGCTAGTTTTATGCCAGCGGCAAACCTGATGTCCAAGGCGACTTGTCACTGTGAAAGTACGGCAACTTCCTCTCGGATTGCGACTCTTGACGATGACCGCATTCCATCATCGAAGCAGAGATTTTGTGGACGATGCAAGTTGTGTCGTTGCGCTACTACTGTTGCTCCAGTGGATCCATTTCACAACTATTCCAGAAGATGTTTCCAGACAGTGAAATCGCACGCAGCTTCCCTTGTTCCGAGAAAAAATGCGCCTGTGTTGCGTGCCATGGTCTGCGCCCATTTTTCACTTCACAAGTACGACAAATGATGGAAAAGTCTGAGCATTTTGTAGTACTTTTTGATGAAACCTTGAATGAGCACCTGCAAAAGAAACAGCTTGATGTTCACGTCAGATTGTGGAACAACTGTGAGGTTACAACCAAATATCTGACTTCGGCATTCTTGGGTCACAGCACAGCGGACGACCTCTTGCAGAAGTTCACGGAAACGCTCGCGTCCTTTCCCCTAAGCAAGATCGTGCAGCTGTCGATAGACAGCCCGAATGTCAACTGGAGTCTTTTCAACAGGTTGCAGCAGCACATGAAGAATGACTTTCAAGTTCAGTGCTTGGATATTGGTTCATGTGGCTTGCGCACAGTGCATAATGCTTATAAAGCAGGAATGCATGCAACGAGCTGGCCAGTTGATACCTATCTGTCCAGCTTATTCTCGCTCATCCACTATGCACCGGCTCATCGTGAGGATTCTGTTGAACAAACAGGTAGTAAGCTATTTCCACTTCCATTCGTACCCCACCGTTGGGTCGAGAATGTGCCAGTAGTGGAGAGAGCCCTGGCTCTGTGGGAGCATTTGAAGCACTACACCGAAGCAGTGGAGGACCGCAGGCGACCCGTGCCGAAATGTAGAGCGTATGAGAACATCAGTGCTTTTCTAAAGGACCAGCTTGCACTTGCAAAACTGAACTTTTCCCTAAACGTTGCAATGGTTGTGCAGCCTTTCTTGACTGTGTTTCAGAGTGATTCTCCCAAGATGTTTTTTTAGCAAAAGAGCTTGAAAGTGTCTTGAGGAGCCTTCTTGCAAGGTTCGTGAAGCGCTCGGCATTGACAGAAGCCACGAGCATCACGGAACTCCTGCAAATTGATGTTGGTGGACATTGGACGGGCAGCTGAGGAGATCCTGAAGAATGGGAAAGCGAGTGCCAAGTATGTCTTTGAATTTAGAAGCGAGTGTTGGAAGCTCATTATAAATATGATCCTGCAAATTGTGGATAGAAGTCCTCTTAGGTACCCTCTAGTTCGAGGGTTGTCATGTTTCGAACCCAGAGAGATGTTAAGACAGAAATGAGCCTTGAGAAGCTGAAAGTTGTTCTTAACAGTTTAATCGACAAGCTTCCTTCTGAGAAGAAGAGAGATATTGTGTGTAGTTCTGCGAAGAAAAATGACATGAACTGCAAAACTACAAAAGAGACCATGAACGCCTTGACATTCTCTTCGTGTGCCTTATGAAGCATCACCCGTCGTACTCGATCTTATGGGAAGTGCTGAAGGTTCTTCTCTTGCTTACCCATGGACAGGCTTCAGTAAAAAGAGGTTTCAGAGGGAAGAAGCAAATCGCGGTTGAAAATATGGCAGCGCTGTCGTATGTCTCTCAACGAGTCATCTGTGAGGCCATGAAAACCTATGGTAGGCTGCCTAACGTTCCCCTGTCAAAAGAACTGTAATCATCAGTGCACCAAGCCAGGCATAGGTATGCATTATACTGGGACAAACAGGAGAAGCAAGCTGTGGCACAGCAGGTAACCTTGAAAAGAAAACAGATCGAGCTAGAGCATGCACGAGAAGAATACAAAGCTCCAAAAAACTCTGAAGTGCTTGCTGGAGTCAGTGGACCGCTTTTCAGAAGACGACGAAGCATAAAATGACATGGCTTGTCGAAGCCAATAGTTTCCGTCGAACAGCTAAAGAAAAAGAGCTGCTCTTGAAAAAGAAATGAGTGTGAAAGTAGAGCTCGTTTCTTAAGGGGGGACACTGCTCTTAGAGACAAAATTTCATGAAAAAAAATCGATTTTTGGAAAGTGGTATTTTTGCAACATACAGGCAGTGCTGCAGATGCTGACCAAATTTCTCATATCTCGGACTGATATTTCAGCCACAATAGCAGTTTATATCCCCAAGGCAAGCTATATTTTGGCTATCAAAAAGCAAGAAAAATGGGCTTTTTTCATGCCAAATTGCTTCTGAGCTACATATGTTGCAGTAGTAGGCATCGAGGTTATAACCCCAATAGCCACAAATCACCTGCAAGTATATTTCAATATTCTGTATTACATTTGGTTCAAAATGAGCTTTATTTGTTTTCTTGCTTTTTCTCAGAACATGCTTTAACTCACTCTGCTTGTTTAGTGCGGCAATTTCTCAAAGTCTAGAAGAGATACAGCTGTAATTTTTTTATATGTGATGCTGAATGTGTAGTGCTTGAACTGCTGCAAGCAGACTGTTCTTTTTCTCTTTCTATAATTTTTTATTGGCTTTTGTTCGAGTTCATTAGTAGCTGTGGCATAAACATCTAAGCTTTGATGAGCTCCTAAATTGTTATTTGTTGTTGGATTTGAAAACTGCTTGCAGCAGTTCATGCCTTATGTATTCTGCTTTGCATTCATGCCCTAAATTGAACTTTCTGCCCAGTTGATTTTTATCTATTGTCTTACCAATTATTAGTAATTAACATCTAATTATTTCGATAACTAATTGAGTGACAGAAAAAAATAACAGCATTTTTGAAATCAGCACAAGAAAATACATGTACCTGTGCTTTTAAATTGAATATGGTTAAAAAAATCAAGAAAATAGCTTCAGGTACCATGTCCCCCCTTAAGTAATGTGCGGGAATAAAAGTACGTTAACACTCCTTGAATTTTTCCTTTTTACATCCTTGAAATCCTTGAAATGTCCTTCAATTTTCAGCAAAATATTGTGTATGGACCCTGTGTTTGTATTCACGGAGTTATATCTCTCAAGCTTTCAAAGTTACGGTAGCTATTAGTTCCTTTGTATTTCAAGTATATGCGGCTTCTTTTCTTTACTATTCTTAAGGTTCGTGCACTCATGCATGGTTTGTTTCACCTTTTAAGTCTGCCGCTTTTGATGCTGGGAATATAGGTGCCAGTAAGCTCCTTAATATTTTATTTAAACTTATCCTTTAATTCTTCAATGTCACAATAATGTGAATGGGGAGATGACTGCTTTTGTAGCTCAGCAGTAGAGCATCGGACACGTCCTCCAAAGGTCATGGGTTCAGTTCCCACCGAAGGCAGGTCTGTCTTTTCATCTGCTTTAATTCCTTTCTACTTACTCCACAATTACAATACTACAAGTAACTTTCCCCATGCTTTCCTAGGCTTCATTATCTGTTAGCTCATTAAGTTGTTTAGAACGATCCCTTGACCCCTTCCCTTTCATTACAATCATCTGAAAGGCATGCAAGAAGCAGCAGATGATCAAGAAACTTCCTTGATATTAACATGTGCGGTGGTTTTTGTTTGTTTAAAGAGAACGCCGTTATCACCTTCCTGTAACACGCCAGCATGCTTGCTTTGATTGTTTGCGGGGAGCACCGTTATCACTTTCTGTTGCGTGCATCGCAGGCTACGTTTGTCTTGCATGTCACTTCGGTGACTGTGTTGACCATTCTTGAAATTTCGCATGCCCGACACGCACATTTGAGTGACTTCCTGAATTTCAGAGATAATGCGAGAACGTGTTATGACATGCGCATAAAAAGTCACAGTTTCGCCACAAGGGCAGAGCAATGAATGCGATAGCAAGAAACTATAATACTGTACGAAGTGAGGCTCGCAGCTTCAGGAGCATTATTATTAATTGTAGCAAACATGCACTTGCTAAGTGAGTGCCTCCCGTGGGCAGCGCGTGCTGGTACGAAGGGCTTTGTACATTGTGTGTCACAAAGCTACACATACAAAGCTAGGGGAGGCCGTTAAATGAAGAAACAGAAGATGAGCGCGAACTATCGAGTAAAGCACGCAGGAAACGAATGCACAGATATACACCGAACGAGCGCGAATAAGCTGTCGCAATGGATACTCTCAGTTTGAACAGCGCTCCTGTTGCAAAGGCGGCTGCCCGTTGTGCTCCTCGCGCCATCTCGCCGGTAATGAAGAAACGCTTTAAGCGCCTGCCATATCCGAGTCCTGCCAGCGGTAAAGGGTGTGTGTATATAAGGCTCGCCGTTAGCTCCCTGAAAGGTCTGCTCTTTGTGGCGTAGTGGTTAGCGCCACGCGCTGTGAAGTCAGAGGTTCCTGGTTCGATTCCGCGCGTCGGAAGCATTTATCCGAATTATTTTTCTTTGGGACTTTTATATATATATACATCGTTATACATGTACGGTTCATGACGGAGGCGACAGAGACGGCAAAAACCAGCCGAGACTGTCCATATAATTGCTATGGCAATAAAAGCCGACGCATTTCGCCGCTTGTCAGTCTTTCCATCGGACTGACAACTTTTCATGCCACTATTGCTGTGCAGTCTGATTGGCTTTGTTTTGCTGGGCACAGGTTTGTCCAATGAAAACAGTTCGCCTCACATCGCTTGAGTTCTACGAGCTTCGCCTTGAGTGCTGCATACGTCACGACCACGTGACAATATATACTACCATAATCACCTCTATCATATGGGTACACTGGTCTTGCCTGACATTTCATTTGTTTTCTACTTTTGGTTTAAACACCTGCAATAACAGCGTACGAAAGGGAAAATAAACTCCACTTGAAGTAGCTTTAGTAGGCGCCATGCTATAAGCAGCCAGCTAGTGGACGTTGGCTCTACATGGCACCTGGTACAGCCTTTCCTATCGAAGTGCTCCAGTCCATACGTCTGTGTGCGCACGCCAACTTGTGGGAGTAGGTTGTTCTATCTGCCACGATCGTTGTCAGTGTGCCCTGTACTTAATGTCATAATACCAAAATGGTAGCACAAGGTCCTATGTACATGTGAATGGTTTTTGTACGAAGGCCTTGTAGTCAGTGTTGCGGAATGGGCGCCTCCATTCCATTCCAATTCCATTCCGGGGAATTAGAACTTGCCGCAATTCCATTCCTTTCAATTCCTCGGAATGAAAAAAACTTAGCCCATTCCCACTCCGGGAATGGCCGAGCAGTTCAATTCCATTCCTGTAATTCCTCAACGTAGGAAAGGCATCTTGATACTTTTATCGACTTAAGAATGAACGCTCCATAAAGCTGATGTCATCACATACATTAAGAACTGCAAAAGTACTCAAAACACGTTACCAAGGTCGAGAGATAGTAGCTTGGTGACACATCTCACGCAGTACGACCGCCCTACTAATTCACATAGGGGCAGTTCTCCCGCTATCTATAGTATTCACATGGTCAGCGTGTTGGAACGAATGGTGATGTTTTAGTACTGTTTAAGCTTAAATGTCTTAATGCTAAAATGGTGACATAGCGTATTTTTATGCTGACAAAAGTAGTGTTCAGGAAGACTAAGCAGTTTTGCCACGCGTCTGGAGCGGTCGTGAATATGGAGAAAACTAAGATTTGTTTTATGGGGAAGAAAACCCCCTAGTTAGTTGGAACAGTGCACCGCTCGGACACTTTGTGCCTTTGCATCGAATACGGAACAATGGGCCGCACTGCTCGTCAGCACTCACGCTTCTCAAGCGCGGCTCGCAAGCATGGATGGGGTGAGGAGGAATTTCTCTATTCGCCTGTGCGCAGGTATGCAATGTCTTCCTTGTCGCAAAGGTTATTTACGTGTGTCAGGTACTAAAATGCTCGTGATCGAGATAAAGATCAGGTGTGCATAGAGTATTCGCTGCTTTCGTGTGGGGGTATCAATGGGAACCAACGCGCAGGGATAAGCCCACGTAACCGCGACCGCGGCTACGTGGGCTCTCCTGCTTCACCTGGCTTCCCGAACCAATGCTTTCAAAAATTTATTCTCTCTCTCTCTGTAAGGAGGGGGAGGGTAAACAGTTCATCGTGTACGACTGTGTGCTGCGCTGACCTAGAGACATTCGCCGACAGAGTTTCGGGCAAAGGCGCTCATGTGTCTAGACAGGGGAGGGCAGATAGGTGGGAAGTGGGGGGGGGGGGGGGGGGGGAGGAGTATGAGGTGAGACGGCGCGTAAGCTGTTATAAGAAAGCTTGCAGTGAACACAAGCATCCAGCCAGCGTCAATACGCGTCAAAACTTAGAGAAGCGCTTTTGGAATATGCGTCGGTCGCCGAAGGCGACAGAAGCAAAAACAAAAAATTGAAGCGTGGGGAGTCAAAAGGCGCCAGGGGCGCCGATGAGGAAAAAAAATTGCAAGGCGTAAGGGGGTAAGCCGCCGCCGTAGTTCCTCACGATGGTTACGCCAAGAATAGAGACAAACGTCGGAGCAACACAGTCTATATAAGGACAGAATTGTAGTGGGCGCGTTGCTTATAAATGCACCGTGCTTGTAATCAGCCAAGCCATTTTAGAAATACTGCTTTATTGTTAAATTAGAGGCTCTGACTTACTAATGTCTGAAGTATGAAAAACAGCGCGTAGACGAAAACGCGCTCTATTTTCGGAAAAAAACGTAATTCCATTCCCATTCCATTCCGAGCAAAAGGCGCTTAATTCCATTCCCATTCCATTCCGAGCAAAAGGCGCTTAATTCCATTCCCATTCCATTCCTCCAAGCGTTGTCCCCATTCCATTCCGGGGTCGCGAAAATGTGGAATGATTCCGGAATCATTCCAATTCCGGAGTGGCAACTCCGCAACACTGCTTGTAGTTGGTGCTTGTGCTTACAAATATCTGGTTAAACTGGCTATCTGGTTTAGCCCAAGGGAAGTGAATTTGATCTCAAAAACCAGTTATCTGGTTATTTGGCTTTTAGGAAATGGATATCTGGGATATCCGGTTTTGATAACCAGCTAGCTGGATATTCAATATTGCTGATAGAATATTTGATGTCATTAATAGTTTAATCAAAGAGGACGCTCTGATGTACCCAGGTGAGCTTCCATATTTGTATTTGTCCAGTGTGAATGAAATTTGGGTGAAAATAGTCAACATAGTGCATAACTACTATATACACAGTTCCATAAAATATTTATGTAATAGTAATTTCATATAAATTTATGTAATGGGTGGCAGCGTTATTCCCGTTTTGCTACTTACATTGTACCACACAGCACAGCTGTGGCACAGCGTGAATCTGTGAGTAAGATTATGTGAAGCAGAGCCATTAGATAGGTAAAGTGAGACAGAAGGACATAAGCAGGGGCTTATATCATTTTTGGATGAGTTTTTGAAGATAACTAGAAATATCAGAATCCACGAGAGAGAGTAGAGATAAGTACCAGTACTGAAACCACCAGTACTGAAATAAAGTATTCGGTTTTTCGAATAAGTGAATCTTGGGGTAATAGTGCTACGGACCATCGCCACTGTTAGAACACAGGTGAATGAGGTGAAGAAGACAATGACGCTTGAACACTGCTATGTGCTGCGGCTTCATGGTGAATCTTCTGAATGAAAGAGCGTGAAAAGGAACAAGGACGAAAAGGAACACAGAGACAGGACGAGCACTGAACTTACAAGTGGTATTTATCGCAACACCCATGGCCTTTTTATACCGTTCAACAACCTCGCATTTGCATAAGCAAAAAATTGCAATCAGCAGCATCAATACAACTAAAACAAAAGCTTGCCAGATTACGGAAAATGAGAAATAGACTACCGATACCAGGCTGCACTGCTAAAATATGCCAGCAGTCTCACACATTGAAGTCAGCTATAAAGAAGGCAAAAGATGAATACATGAAGGTCACCTTAAGTAGACTTATTAAAGAATCTCCTTCCAAGTTTTGGCGATACCTTAATTCAAAGCCTCCTCAAACCAGTAATCCATCACTAATTGAAGCTATTGCAAAGGCTACAGAGTTCAATGATTACTTTGTTTCAGTTTTTACACGAGACGACGGTAAAAAAACCCGACCTAAATTCTCTTCCGAGTACCACAGAAAAACTGGACGATCTAAACATAACAGAATCGGGTATGTTTTGCCTGTTACCTAAAATTGACCCTAAATGATTTTGTGCCCCCAACAATATACCAAACGCATTTTTGAAACGTTACGCATAATGGATGTCAAAGTTCTTACTAACGATTTATGTAAGATTGTTGAAAACAGGCGAAATTCCAAAGATATGGAAAACTGCCAAGGTTATTCCTATATATAAATCCGGTGACCTTACGAGCACATCAAATTATCGACCAATATCGCTTACTTGTACCGCTGGCAAAATCCTTGAACATCTAATCCTGAAACACATTGTATCATTTGTAGAAAAAAACAACTTAATTGTCTCTAATCAGCATGGTTTTCGGAAGGGAGTATCCACGACTACTACTGATTGAGACAATCCACGACTTGGCTCTTACAATAGACAAATGTGGACAAACCGATATAATATTCTTAGATCTATCCAAGGCGTTCGATCAGGTTTCCCATCCAAAGTTAGTTCAGAAACTTACCCATTACCTCGGCGATAACCATATCACCAAATGGATAAAAAGCTATCTGGCAGGACGCCGTCAATATGTACACTACAGAGACCACTCCTCGGATCACGGTGACGTGCTGTCTGGCGTTCCACAAGGCGCCGTTTCAGCTCCTATGCTTTTTCTTCTTTTTATGAATGATTTGCCCAACAACTGTAATGGAACAGTAAGCATGTTTGCAGATGACTGCATCATTTATAAAGAAATAACCTGCCGTGAAGACCAGATTATCCTGAACATATAACGCAATGGTGTCATGCGCGGCAGATGGTGACTAACACAGAAAAAACAGTTTCTATGACAGTGTCGAATAAAAAAGCACCCATGAACTTCCCGTATTTTTTAGAAGGAAAGATGTTAAAGAAAGTAGAAGAGTATAAATATTTAGGTGTCATAATTTCATCCGACCTCAAATGGGACAAACAGATATGTTGTAAACAAAGCACTGGCAGCATTTGTACTCGTTAAAATGCTCGCTTAGATCTGTAGATACTAAACGCCTAGCATACAAGTCACTCGTTCGCCCAGTATTGGAGCATGCAACAGTATGTTGGTTTCCCTTCCGTAAACAGTACATATTAAAACTGGAGAGTGTACAGAGGAAGGCACTTAGATTTATCTTTAATAAGTATCGCCGTCATGACTCTCCAACTGAACTATTAAAGCAAGCTAAACTCCCCACAATCAATCTTCGTCTTAAGTTTCTTTTTCTTCTTCTCAATGGCAGCATGAAGATTAATGCGAATAATTATTTACTAAGCACTCCAAGCACCTAGCTGAGTACAGGTTTCACAACGATATCTCCAGGTACTCCTTCTTTCCGCAAGCAATCCGAGATTCGAACGGCTTGCCCAATGATGCTGTCATGTGCACTTCACTCGAATCTTTTATCGCTGAGTTATCTAACTAGTCTTCGTAGGTATCGGCTTAACGGCAATCTGTTTTTCACTTCTCAGTATGTTCATTACAGTATCTTGTTCTCTTGCGCTGTTTTTTTTTTTGTCGAATATTGTGTAAAGTGATTGTCTATTTATCTATTTATTAATATTTTTTTATTTTTGATTGTCTACTGTAGTCATTGTGCAGTTTCTTTTATTGCTTTTCTTCTAGCATTTGTAGTTTACTCTGGATAGTATATGTTTTGTCCGGTTCAAGTGAACCTGGGTACGCGCTTTATTGAATTCTTTTTGCTTTTGAATATCTGTATCATCCCCTTTCCTGCAACAGCCTCAAATGTGAGGCTAGCAGTATGCTTAAAATAAATAAAATAAATATCAGCATTTTTTCTTCATAGCTCACACAAAAGGTGAGCGTAGCCTAACACACGTGTCTTGCGCGAGCAGTCACCTAGATTAAAAAGAGACAAAAAAGAACCAGTGCAAGCAAATTACGGTAGACTCCCTTTTAGACGAACTCGAGGGGGCCATGAAAATTTGTTCGTCTTATCAGAAGCTCATCTTATCAGAAGTGCCTCCAAGAATGGATTGGCCACTTGCTCAGGTGGATCCAAAGATCTTACGGTATAATAAACCGGACTATAGGTCGAGTGGGAATATAGGTCGACACCCCAAGTTTAGGTGACCAAAAAAAAAAAAGGAAAACAACCCAAAATTGCCGAAACACATTTATTTGCGAATAGGGCACACCGCCCACCCATCGTCGGAGCTCCCCTCAACCACCATCGCAGCTGTTCCTATTCGTCAGACGAAGCATCACTGTCTTCTGAAGACGAGAGTTTGTCGCTGGCCGCCTCCCACAGTGCGTCGTCTTCCATGCCATCCAGCGAGTTGCTGATGCAACATTTCTTAAAAGCATCTTCCACCATGGAATCTGGCAAGGAACGCCAGGCAGAAAGCACCCCGCCGCAGACAGTTGCAAGCGAAGGCCTCTGTAGGCGGCCCGTCGGTGTCTTCAGGTCGTCACCGGATATATACTCCTGGTACCCCAGCCACACTCTGTCCTTGGAACGACTTGTTCAGCACAACGTTGAGCGGCTGGAGGGTGAACGTCATACCACCTGGTATCACGACGAGATCCGTTTTTCCATCGCTGAATTCACGTTTCACAGCGTCGGTCAGGTGACCACGAAACACATCCAACACAAGCATGCTGCGAGGACGCAGCAACTTTTGGCAGATGGGTGTGTGCCGGCGGAGAGAAAATCCTTCGCACTTCATGAATAACGCACCCACGAGTTTGGTGCACAAAACTGTTCTCTTGTGAGCCCAGCTTCTCGAGCAAGCTCCATGGCTTTGTTGCGAATGGTAGCAACGGTCACTGGCAGCAAGCGTGCACGAACTTCCCGCACAGAGTCTGCGAGCGTATCCTCCAGCTGTGGATGAACCGCACTTCACCCACGAAACGATGTTTTCTGAGGGTTGCACTTCTGCAGGTTCCCTTTCTGTTCACGCTTTTTTCTGGAACGCCAAAGCAGCGCTGAGTGGCCATGTTGCTGTTCGCTTCAGCGAACTCAACAACATTTAGTTTAAATGCAACTGAGAACTGCCTCCTTTGCCGCTGCTCATATTCAATGAACGAAAAAAAGAACACTCCAAAAATCATACGCGACGTCACTCAGAGCCGAAAACTCAGTACAGATTGGAAGCACAGCGCAAACACAAAGAAAACAGGGAGACTAAAAAAAAAAATGCCTTCTATTGGATTTCGATGTGGATACTGCCGTGGTGTGGCTTTTGACACTCATGCACGTCACATGTTGCCAGACGGTGACGCACTGTCGGCTAAACACCGCTACATAAGACGAGGGGTGACTTTAGCTCGTTTTTTTTAAAATGTCTCGACTTATATTCCGGTTTATACGGTACTTCAAAAAGTCAATCAAGTAGACTTGCAATTGGGAAAAAAATACAAATGAAACCATATTTTTACCCAACTTGAAAACTGTTTTCAAGCACTGGTAAGCAGCCATAAATAACATTTCGTCTAATGATTTTAAGTATCCTCCAATATCTCCATCCTGCTGGTAAAGGTTGTTCATTAGAGAACTTAAGCAGGCACAAGCTACCTCCGGTATTCTTGGAAAGCACTTCAAGCGCTTCTTCAGTAAGCACGTTAGCTGTGTTGCCAGTCAATTTGTTAGGCATAGTGGCACATCTTTGAGGATACTCACATATGCAGTCATGTCCGCAAGGACACCTTTACCGTCCAGACCAGAAACTAGGCCTGCCTTTCTTCAGGGCAGTTTTCCTGCGCTTGCTCCAGGAGGTGCTGACCAGCCAAAAGGTCTAATGTGTACACTTTGTAGTTAAAGAGCAGCATTCACTTTTTAATATCAGCCCTCCCTTTTCTTGCCCCTTTGCTGGAGCCCCTGTCCTCTCTTCTTGTTTTCTGCTTCTTTGCTTTACCACTGCTCTACTAGGGGGGTTGGAGGAGGGGGCCAACTTTATTCAAGTACCCAGAGTCTCTATGTAAGCCCTCTTGGATTCTTTTGCCTTGTGTACTCTCCCTGTAGGTGCTGAACAGGAGGTGAGGAGACAACAAAAGAACCCCAGCTGAAGAGACAACAAAAGGGCCCAACAAGGCAGGGTGCCCCTAGCACTTGGGGTCCCCAACAATAAAACTCTGTAACAAAGTTTGATTGCTGGCACCTAAGTGGCTTTGCTTACATAGTCTTTGGTTCTTTTATACTCTCCTTGATGGGGAGACAACAAAAGAACACAGGTGCCCAGCCCTTGGGGCTCACTACAATAAACCAGGGGGGGCTGTCCACAGCACTGGCAAAGTTCCTCTTAACAGAAGGTTACCTGTGAGGGAGTTCTGTCTTAAGAGGATTTCTTTTGCATTGAGTCTTTGGGAAACCAAGCAAACGTAACTATGTTGTTTGTTATATCCGAGAATTCGTCTTAACCACCACCATCATCATCATCATCAGCCTATCTTATGTCCAGTGCAGGACGAAGGCCTCCCAATGCTCTCCATCCTTTCCTGTCCTGTGCGACCTGATTCCATTTGATGCCTACAAATTTCTTAATTTCGTCACTCCATCTTACTCTGTCGTCCACGGCTGTGCTTACCCTCTCTTGGTATCCATTCGATAATTCGAAGAATGCTTTTACAGGTCCTTATGTCGTCTTCATAACGGTGAAACAACAAGGTATACTGAAGTCCGTGCACTTCGAAGGACCATCTGGCAAGAGAGAAGTAACAACCGTGGGTAACGGTGCCGTACCATCCACGGAAGGATGGCGATAAGAGACCCGGAGGATGTATTGTCCCGAACAGAAGACGAAGAGGAGCGGTGGCGACAAGAGAAGACGAGGAAGATCGAATGTTGAGATTAAACAGCAGAAAAGTTCTAACTGTCCATTAGTGGTCTAGCCTTCTCATCACGTGACCTGCCCATGTCCACTTTTTCTTCTTTACTTCGACTATTATGTCAGCGACCCCTGTCTGTTCCCTAACCCATTCAGCTCTCTTCCTATCTCTTAGAGTAACGCCTATCATTTTTCGTTCCGTCGCCCGCTGTGTGGTTCTTAACTTCCCTTCTAGCTTCTTTGTAATTCTCCAAGTTTCTGCCCCATATGTCAGTACTGGCAAGATACAGTAATTATATAATTTCCTCTTAAATGACAATGGTAAGTTTCCGTTCATGAGCTGGGAGTGTCTCCTGTATGCGTGCCATCCCATGCTTATTTTTCGGTCTATTTCTTTTACATGAGTAGGTCCTCCTGTCAGGAGCCGTCCTAGATATGTGTATTCTTGTACGACTTCTAGTGTCTGGGTTTCAATTATGAAGGCACATTTTTTTGCCATGCCACCCATCATTACTTTTGTTTTCTGCATGTTCATCTTTAATCCTACCTTAGCACTTTCCTGGTTTAAGTCTACAATCATCTTCTGTTGTTCGTCGCCATCATTGCTAAAGAGTACTATAATATCGGCGAAGCATAAGTTGCTCAAATATTCGCCATTAATCCTGAGTCCTGTTTCATCCCAGTCATGTCTTTTGAAGATTTCTTCCAAGCATGCAGTAAATCGCATTGG
This sequence comes from Hyalomma asiaticum, assembly GCA_013339685.2. NCBI lineage: Eukaryota > Metazoa > Arthropoda > Arachnida > Ixodida > Ixodidae > Hyalomma > Hyalomma asiaticum. The sequence goes on from CM023483.1 coordinate 151,421,952, forward strand.
AGAGATTGTATCTCTGTGATGTGTGATGTGCACGGTTTAAAAATTGCGCTTGAAAAACAAAAAAGTGACGCAAAGAAAAAGAACACGACGAGAGAAGATGCTTGCAGACCAGGAGAACAGCACGTGAAAGACCATGACGACGAAGAACGAAAGGTGTGGCGCTGGAAAATAAAGTAAAAGAAAAAGGGCCAACCAGGAAAGTGCATGGAATTCCCAGCGGCCAATAGAGGGTGAATGCAAGAACGCAGCAGCCGCCAATCAGGAAATAACAGATAAGCAAAAGGGAAAGAATAGCTTGCGACATCGGATTCTGGGAGAGAGTTCCAGGAAGGCAACGGAAGGCAGAGGATTGTCCATCGGGCCAGGCATTGAAAACTGTAGTCGGGTTCCGGACCCGAGCCACAAGGGCTTCACCCGACCGGGACCTCCTGCTGACCCGACTCCAGCCATCGGAACCCCAGTGGCTCACAAGCTCTAGGGAAGGACCTGCTGAATCTTATGCCCGTAGGCAGAGCAGGAACAGTCGGGCTACGGGTCTGAGTTCTTTGCTCAGATGCCTGGCCAAGATGCGCGTAGCCGACCACGTCCTCCGTTGCAGCGAGACATCCGGTGTCGTCCTTTTCGCAAGCCTACTGTGCTTTGATCATCCGTCCTTCAATCCAGCTCATCGACGATTTGGTGAGCCATCCACTTCTCCCACGTCACCTCCGCACATCACTACCGGGCCTTTCAAGGTTCATGGGGTGGCGGGGCTTGTCAAGCTGCAGATATTGCAGCTTTTAACCTGCTATCCTCATCATAAATGGTGTTTTTTTTTTGTTCTTGTCCAACCTGTTAATTGTTATAATTATATCGATTATGGTGAAATAAACCAAATCTCAAACGGCCAGGACTCGCATAACCCTATAGAGACTTCATTATGACGTACTGCTTTCTCAATTCTGTAACGTTTTATTTTCCTCTTTCTTACTAGTTTACATAAAAGCTTTGTGTGTGTGTTGTGTCATGTGAAAAACGGCTTCGTCCTCAATTAGGCTCTTGGAGGCTTCGCCTGAAAGAGTCGTCCGAAAACAAATCTCGCAGAGAAAAGAGCCTGCATCATCACAATCTCCTTCTCTGACACCTTTCTGAATCAGAATTTTCTTGCTTTTCTTACGCAGGCGTAGGGTGGCTGTAGGGTCTTTATATATGTTAGCTATTATATTTACGTAACTATCACATATCCCTTGACGACGCAGTGCCTCCAGAACTGCTGTTATCTCTACCGAGTCAAAGGCCTTTTCGTAGTCTATGAAAGCGATGTAGAGCGGTCTGTTTTATTCAGCGGATTTCTCGATTACTTGATTGATCACATGGCACATGATCACATGACACGGGATCACATGGCACGTGACAAAGGAAGCAGAGGTGCGCCCGGCGCCAACAAAAATTGCACATGACCTTTGCAAACAAGCAAGACGTCTTTGGGGCAGACAAAAGGAAGTAATCCTTCCCTGCATACTCCTTTGTTTTTCCATTTTCTTTCTTTTATTTTCTTTCGCTCTGTTTTCTTATCTATTTTTTTTTTACCTTCTTTCTTCGCTCCATCACGCCAGCGTTTCGAGAATGTTTGAACAAGAAAACGAGCTCTCTCTCCCTTCATTTCCATGCACTTTCCACACCGGGCCGGTAAGTTAGCTTTAAAAAGGGCTCAACATCACATACAACTTAGAGTACTGGATGAAAGCATGATGATGACTGCAATTGTGTAAAGATCATCTTAACTGAGTTCGTTTTAACGGGAGTTCACTGTATTAATATTGGAAAGGGAATGGCGCGAACACAGGGACAACGATGAAGAAACACACACCACACCACAGAGTGCTGTGGTGTGCTGTGTGGCTGCTCGCGCAAGACACGTGTATTAGGTTACGCACACCTTTCGTGTGAGCTATGAAGAAAAAATGCTGATGTACTGATGTTGCTGATTGCAATTTTGTGCTTATAGAAATGCGAGGTTGTTGAACGGTAAAAAAAGGCCATGGGTGTTGCATGGCAGCCCAGCCTACAATGAAAATTATAACAATGATGAAGTCATGACCAACAGAAACACAGAAAAAAGAATGCACTATAAGAAACCTCTGAGATAATCAACTTCAGCATCAGTGAGTAAAATAGACAGCTTGCTGATGCAACTATTTCTGCCTTCCTTGATGCAGAATGCTTCAACGATTTCCCATTCCATTTTGCCTCTCGCCTTTTTCAAAAAGCATGTGCTCTTCAAGTTAGGCGTGTACCCACATTGTTTGCAGCGCTCAGCTAAAAAGTCTCCTGTCTTGTAGCGCACGTTCAAATTATGTTCTTTTGCCCTTTCATTGAAGCACCTTCCTCTCTGCCCTACATAATGGTGTCCACAGCTCACGGGAATCTTGTACACTGCTTTAGACTTACTCTGTGTACACGGTTCCATGTTTCTAAAAGAACTTGTTGTTGGGCTAGTTGGTAGATCATTTCCAAAACGTAATTTGAGTGCAACCACACACACACCCACACACCGAGGCATCAACCACGTACAGCGCTCTACGTGGTTGATGCCTGAGTGTGTGGGTGTGAATATGTTGTGCCCAGGCATCACACACATACACCCACGTACAGCTGCACATCAACCACATACAGCTGTGCGTGGTTGATGCCTGGGTGTGTGGGTGTGTGTGTGAATGTGTCGTGTGGTTGCGCTCAATTTACGTTTTGAAAAAGGTTCCATGTTCAGTGTTACAGAAAGGTCTTGAGAGTCTTTTCGTCATGGAACACAACTTGGAAAGTTTACAAGGGGGCGAGAAAACTACTTGAACATTATGCTTTGGTGCTATTCGCTTTATGTGATGGGACACTTGGTGAATGAAGGGAATGCATGTATGTTTTTTCTACAACTTCTGGCAGAATCATTGGCATTACGCTTTTTTGTCCTCTGCAACAGTGCCTCACAAACATTTGAAATAATAGTCAAGGTTTAACCTGTGTAAAAGCGTTTATACAACGCCGGCGCAACGGTCGACCGGGAGTTCAGTCAACGGCCCAAATCACGATCCCTGAGAGCAAGCGGCGACCACGAGCAATGCGCGTCTCAACGAGCCCAGACGTCTAGCACAAGCGTCGTTTTTCTCAGCAGGGCGCTGAAGAGGACTGCCCACTATATCGTTCCAATTCTTCTTTACTGTACTCAAGACTTATTTAAGGCTGAGTTGAGGCACTTCGTTATAATACTCCTCTTTACTAGCTTTGACTGGGCACTGTCAGAAGGTAACAGGGCTGTCTTTGACCTTGGACAGCACTCACGGCAAGTGTGGTCGTGGGTAAAATGTAAGTTAAGGTAAAACAATTGAAGTTCATGATCCAGAGGTAGTTCATAGGTGAACTTCAATCCTTCCCTTTCTTCCTGAAAAATACAGATGACGCTACTACTGATTGCTCTAAGATTGTCATCAGACGCTCCTTTCAAAATGATTAGAAAGTCCTGGACATATCTACAGATATTGGAAACACTTCCACCATTTAATCTTGAGTTGTTGCGATTGCCAATCAGGAAAATGTTGCATAAAACAGAGGCCACAGCTCAACCAGTGCATCCCATTCTTGCGTTGAATTGAATTGAAATAAAATTTAAGCAATTCTGTGAAGTCACTGCTAGCAATTTCCGCTTCATTTGCAAAAACATATTCCCCATACTCATTGGTCTTGGCGCGAACAGCTTTGAATGATCCACTGTGAGGTACTGAATAATGCAGAGCTTCACTGTGGGGGCACGCATCGGAACAGATCCCGTTAAATCCGGGTTTGCAGCAACCTGCAATACACTCGTGGTGGTCCTGCACCGAGTGTGCTTCCTCTCCCCCAGCTGCCCCTGTTTTCTCGTCCTTCCTCAAGCTCCTTGCGGTATCCATGTCACACTGCTCTAAGCCTATCGAAACCATCTCCTGCCTTATCTGAATTTCCTGAAACTGGCTAACTTCCACCTTATGTTCATTAAATTCTGCTGATATAGCTGTTCCTTTAGCCAAGCTACAATTCCTTCATGCTCTCGGTCGCATTCTATTTGGGCATCTTCAAAAGACCTCAACACCTTCTTTTCGGACAAGTTTCAGCTCCTAGCTAGCACCGCCAAATGCTCCCAATCCATCCTTGCAACCCTCGACAATCTTTTGTGAGTGGGCCAAAAGATATTAATCCTGGCAGGGGCTCACCACGTGACGGATGGTGAGAGATTCCGGGAGCATTTGATCAGATGGATTGAGGCACGCTGGACGATGACATTGGCGGAACAAACATTACTTTATAAGAAATAAACATAAGTGCAATCTCAAAACACAAGAGAAAAAGAAACCAGTTCACACACAAAATGGAAAACTCAACTAAAACAAACCTAACAAACTAATCTGACCCACGCAATGCTAAACATTCCTTTGCGTTAGGTGTCAACTAACTGGACTTGTAGTAGCTGTCGCCAAGGCAGCGACTAGTTGACTTGTCGGTCCCCGCAGCCTGCTCTCCCAGCTGACGTGGCAGTTGTCAGTTCCGTGTTAGGCCTAGCTACAGCATGGGCCTCTTCTTTCAAGTTGTGCCCGGCCTCCAAGATGACCTGGCTCTCTCCTGTTGATTACTCCGCCAGTCGTCCCATTCTGCCGTCAAAGGCGGAACATTGCGGGAGCACCGGGAACTGTGACCGCTGCCGCACGGAGGGATCTCACTAGACTGTAAGCCTGGTCGACGGCCGCTGTGGAGCCTGGCGCCCACAGCCCCTCATCACCAGTCCGTCGCTGGCAGAATAGCCTTCGTTTACTGATGCCATGCAGAGAATCCCAGCTCAGCATTCTCCGTCTTCGATCGCTGCTCAGGTCATGCGACGAGCCCCACCAATTTGCACGCACGCACGTGTCCACGGCACGTGCTTTCTCGTGCTTTGATGATTTGATGGGGACATGACTTCTGCAAGGCGTTCTTACAACAAAGCTTTGCTATCCCCCTTTTTACTAGCTTGGAATAACTTGAATGAAAAGCCAGGAAGTGGCTTGTTAGCTCTAGGATGATAAGACAAGACCAGCATGTTTGGTTGTCAGTAAACATGAAATTAATGTCGAGCAACCTAATGGTTCCGTCATAATTTGGATGTTGTTCTTCGATTTATACAGAGTAATGCAGTTAGGGGCCTGAAGGCGTTTTCTGTGGGCATAAAGGATCTCTATTATTCCCTGCCACAGTGCGATTTGCTCACCTGCGTCAAGAAGTGTATCAATCAATTCGGAGCTGTACGGTTTTAAACTACAGCTGGCACCACTGTAGAAGGCTTTTTAGAGCTAACGTTTTACCTAAAGTCCACGTTTCTTCAAAAAAATGGTAGCCCGTACCTGCAAAAGCAGGGAGTTTGTATAGGGTCTTGCTTAGCACCTGTTCTCAGCAACCTTTATTTAGCATAGTTGGACAGAGCCATGTTAGAACGCATTCAAGGTTCAAAGGTTTTTTAGGATATTTAGATATGTGGGCGATTTTTTAATTTTTCTTGACTGCACTTCGGAGAGCTTTCAAAAGGAGTGTGCTGGTGTTTTTAACCTTGTACGCGACTGCCCTAGTCCATGTGAACTAACATGTGAAGTCCCTATTGATGGAACCATTAGGTTCCTCGACATTAACTTCATGTTTACCTACAACCAAACGTGCTGGTCTTGTCATCGTAGAGCTAGCAGGCCACTTCTGGCTTTTCATTCAAGACATTCCAAGCTAGTGAAAAGGGGGATAGCAAAGCTTTGTTTTAAGAACGCCTTGTAGAAGTCGTGTCCACATCAAATGGCTGCAAGCTTCAGGTTGCAAGCAAAACGTCTCCAGGAGGCTGGTCATCCAAGTCATGTCTTAGTATCTGTAGCAGAAATCATGCTCAAGCAAGTACGTCTGGGTGAAGATGCGCCCTCGACGAGACAGGAAGTTGATCGCAGAAAAATCGCTGTAGTACTGTACATTCATCGCTTCTCTCACAAGCTAAAGAAAATAGCACAGTGAGCTGATATCAGTGTGGTTTTTTCGGCGCCAAATAAACTAGGCAGCCTGTGCCGGAAAGCCAATCCAAATGGTGTGACGAAACCTAAATGTGCAAAACATCCCACCTACAGATATGTGGATTGTTGTACAGGTGTTGTGTACCGGATTCCGTTAAGTTGTTGAAACAGTTATATCGGACAGACGGGCAGGTGTATTAACGTCAGACTGCGTGAACACGACAATAAAGTGAACAAGACACCACCAGATCGGTTCCTATCCCTGCACTGCAAGAAATGCAAATGTCATCCATGCTTTCAAGATACCACCATCTTAGGTGGAAGTGGGTGTGAACTAACATGCCCAATTCTAGAAGCTGAACAAATAGATAGTGCTGGTGGTGCATGTGTCAGCAGTCCGTCGATTGCGCTCTCAAGAAAGGAGCTACAATACTTGCATATGAGTTGAATTTTTGTTTCCACGCGTGATATTAAAAAAGCTGTGGTGCACAGAAAGTGTATAAGAACCACGTGGTGTCCAGAAATAAATCATTTGTTGGAAGTGTAGCACTGTGTGTGTGTTCTCCGTGATCTCCTTTGTGTCCTGTCACCTTGTGCTACCATTGTTTTAAAAAAATGCCATACCAACAAGCCTGCCTTGCAACTTTATTCAAATAAAATGAAGATGTATGATGACCTGTTCTATGCAGGCATGCTTATTTGGTCAGTCTTTATGGTTAACCTTAATGCATAAGCCAGAACTGTCAATTTGTGTTGCCTCTGTACTATAGACACGTGTTCGTTGGCAATGTGTCTGCGGTTGAAGTCCCTGATGAAAACATTCATTGCTCATAATATAAAGAAAAGGCGCGCAAAACCCAGACAGAAGGGAAGAGTGGACAACACGTGTTGTCCACTCTTCCTCCCTTTTCTGGGTTTTGCACGATAAAAACATCCGTTGCTCATAATCTAAAAAAAAGGCGTGCAAAACCCTGACAGAAGGGAAGAAGAGTGGACAACACGTGTTGTCCACTGTTGTGCCAGAACTATGGCCATTTCGTCGACCCCTTCGTCACAGCAGGAGGGTCAAGTTTACCACATTTTGGCGGACCTTGCCACGCCATCACCGGTGTGGCAACGTCCGGCCCACGTCTTCAGCGTGTCGAACCGAAGACGCCGTGTGGGAATGGGCTCTTGCTCTGTGACTTTCAGGGAATACCTGTGCAAGCCAGGAGCGCCCGCAGGAACGCGGCGGCCGGTGCCTTCCCAGCGATCTGCAACTGGACACTGAACAGTAGAGTGAAACGCTATTTAATGCCGTGCATCCCTTTTGTTAGCAGGCAGTCGCCCCAGCCAACTGGGTCATGCTGGCTGGCTCTGTACTCAAACGCTTTAACCATTTACTACAAAGTTGTTCTGCTTTCGAAATTCTCATGGCCTACCTTCCCTACAGTGAAGTGTTGCTATTGTGCACACTGTTTCATCGATGAAGATCCTGCCTGCCCGCTAGCCACATCCCGATAGGTTGACTTCAGAACGTTAGTGGCAGTGGTGAGATACCAACGGACCCCGTATCTACTGCTGGTCCTCCTTCGCAACAGTGGTGGCTGCTCGGGGGGATACCAATGTACCCCGTATCCTCCACCGGCTACACCTACCTTTCACAACAGTGGTGGCAGCGGTAGGATACCAACGTAACCCTGTATCTTCTACCAGCTTACCCCCTTCACAACACCGTTCTTCTCTTGTGTCCATGTTTCGCACGCCTTTTCTTTGCATTATGAATCATTAGCAACTATGTGATGCCTTCTGTGCATGCCCAATCGTAAAGATGACAATCCCTTTGGGCCGTACAGGACTGCCGCATACTTTACCGTGCTGGCGGGTCAAACTCCGTGGAATCCCCTCTCTACATCTTATCAACTGCATCTGTTATAATTTTAACACGGAAGTGTTTTATGCCAGGGTCCACCACGACCCCATACATCACTACCGTAATGGAAATAATGTAGTAAAATAAACATGTAAGATCAAGAAAGCAAAACACTAAGAAAACTTTGTGTTCATGTGCTGGAAATCAAACTCGCAGCCCCTTGCTCTACGACGAGAGGTGGCCGGTGCTCTACCACTGCGTTAATGCCACACATGCTCGGAGCTGTATGAATACACCTTATATTCCTTCTTATCCTGCTTCGTTTGTTCTTCGACGCTCTCGTCCGGCTCAGCGCGCATGCATCCAGCACATTGTCTGGAACGGTGCCATCATCCAGGAGAGGGAATCACTGCAGCTTTACTTCACCTCTCCTGAATGTCGGCACCGTTCCACGTGCACATTCCAAAGTTCACCTCGATGAATGTTTGTGGAGCTGTGGGGGCATTGGAAAAAAGCTTGATAAGAAAGAACATAGCCGCGTTCATGCAGAATCGAGCATATGTCCGCAGACAGTGCAGTGAGAGCACAGGTCACCATTCGTCATAGGTAGTGTTCCGCCGCCGACCACTCTTCGAGCGTGATGGCGACAAGAACACTGCTGCGTTAGGCACCCAAGCACGGTAGCGATGTTGAGAGGTCTGTGTGGCGCAAGTAAATATGACCAATACCTTTGTCGCATGGTATTTACGGTCGACTGTGTCCAGTTATATGTAAACTACTTCCATTACCACAAGGGGTCGGTCCTTGATGTTATGGAGGCGATGCGTGAACGTGGGTTCATCCACATCAAACAGTGCCGCACGAGCGTAACACCGATAGCGATGGGGAAGTTCACCTGGATGTAACAATAAACATATAACTGCTTATGCGAAGACTCATTTCACTTTCTTGTTATACTGATTCCGTTGACAGAGGGATCAGGCACATTTTACTGGTATATGGTAAGCACAGATGCGTTGAACTCTGCTCCAAATGGGCTTTTTGCCTGCTCTGAATGTTGAGCCACAGGGTGAAGTGGCTGTTCCATTACTGCCAGCAAAGCAAATCACACATCGAGGTGTGAGCAGCAAGAAGTCATTGGTCGACAGTAAAACTGACTAGCAGTGGCACATGTCGGATTTTACACATTTGTCACAGTGTGCTCCACAATAAAACTGACCAGCAGTGGCACATGTCAGCTTTTACACATTTGTCACAGTGCGTTCTGGTATTATGACTGATGTTCCGGGAGTCACTCCAATATGTGCATTGGACATGCAAAGTTTGTATTGCAGTCCAACTCCCTTTGCAAAGTAGCATGTGAGATGCCTGCACTGCGCATCACGATTTGCTAAAGGCGACCTCCTGAAAAAAAGAAAGTACAACAAGCAGTGTTTGGCGCAGTTCCTAAACCTCCGGCCAGCCATCTGCACTGTTCGCAGGTTTTCAGCAGCTTGGTAACACAAAGCAGCGTACCGTCTTACTACGCACATTGTCACGTTGTCGCAGCATATATGCATCTCCCCAAGTAAATGTGGCAGCGCAGTGAAGTGGACTTACGGGATGCTCAACATGAAATTTTTTTCTCGCTTGAAACGATAAACACTTGAGTTAAACGGTCACAGATAAGTCTTCTTTGTGCACTCTTGCAGCTGAGCTCAAACCTGTACTTTTACCTGGATTGCTTCACCAATATATATGCCCTTGGACATAAAGAATTTTGCGCATTTCGCAATGTCTGCACGCCTTCCATTTTGAAACTGCTTAGTTGCCGAATTCAATAGTTCCTGTGCCAAGCTATCAGATATGCAGAATTTATTTGAAATATTGTGAAAAATGGCACAACATTGGGAGAGTATAAAACTGCCAAGGTGGTCCTCCACTGGCAGTGACACTCGGCTGAGGATCTGAAGGTTGCATGATCTAATACTGGCTGCGCTTTGATGGAGGCGAAATGTTCGGACTTGTGTATTGTGCGATGCCAGTGCGCGTTAAAGAACCACAGGCGATCAGAATTTCTGAGGCCCTCTTCTATGGTGCCTCTCGTAATCACCATGACAATATCGCAGTTTTGGCACGTAAAATTCCAGCAATGAAATCATCAGTCACACGCACTATCTTTTTCTATCAAAATAGCCAATACTGAAGGCATTCTGTACAGCATTGTATTTTCTTCAATACTCTTTTGCAACCTATGTTTTGCCTACTACGGCGGCGTTCAAACCACTGTAAAGCACCAAAATTCTTTTTTTATTGATTTGATTGATTTCCCAAAACCAGCTCTGATTATGAGACGCCATAGTGGAGGTCTCCAGAAATTTCGACCACCTGGGGTTCTTTAACGTGCAGTGACATCGCACAGCACACGGGCCTCAACATTTCGCCTCCATCGAAATGCAACTGCCACGACCAGGGTTCGATCCCGTGACCTTCGGATCACCACCCGAGTGCCATAATCACTAAACCACCGTGGCGTGGCAAAAACATTTTTTTATTTCAGAAATACTTCATAGGAGCAAATGGTAACTAAAATGATTTAATTTCTTAGGGCACCATTGAAGTCATGCATAAATGGATAATGGCATGTTGCCTTGGCAAAGGGGGACAAAAGTGTAGGCACAGACTGGCGTTTTGGCTACACTTTTGTCCCCCTTTGTCTTTTATTTTCCCAACAGATTGTTCAGTTGTACTAATCATGAAGATCTTGCGAACTGCACTTCAGAAAGACCTTACGATGTGGTGTCATTGTGTCATGAGAAACGCTTTTATGGAATATGTATAAGTGGTATTAACATTGTGCTTGGAAATATATATATACATATACATTTAAACCTGGATACAACGAATTTGAGAAATGACTGAAAAATCTTCGTTATAAAGAGATTTTCGTTATGTCCAGTTTCGGTATGAAAATACAAAAAGAAAAAACATGCAAATGAAGCAAAGCTGCAACTTAGCCCAGAAGACATTTATTTCGCGGCAAAAACGCGGAAGGCGCAGCTCGAATCGTCCTCCGAAGATTCGTCGCCATCGTTGGGATATCGGGTACTTTCCACCAGCGCCTCATCCGACATCTTTTCAGTAGGGACGGCACAGTCGCCTGTAAAATAATAAAAACCCGTGAAACTGCACATAGCCGATGGCTGCTCTATTCGCGCGCAGTGGAAGCCAAGCTCACGCGTGATGGGCGGGCCGTGTCTCCATTGAGGCAGCCGTCCTTGCACTGACACACCCAAGTGACTGAATGCGTGGGTCCAATCATACGTGTGTGTGTACCGTGTTAAAAAAAAAACAACGCGAGTGGCGTGATGGCTTGATAAAAAGAAAATAGAACATTTGTGCAACCCACTGGGAAAATGATACGAGTTTGGAGAAAGGACAAAACAACACAGCTGTGGTGGCACGGATCGCGCTGCGAACTCGAGTGACGTGGGGGTGTTGAGAAGGAAGTGGGACCTGCGCAGATAAGCGTCCTACCTCGTGTTTCGCTGGCAGCACTCTGTAGAACCGAGGTTGCTGTGGCGGCTGCGTGCGCGCCATCCGCAGTGATATCGTTTCGCGCTTCGTCAGCGGGGTAGCCGTGGGAGCGGATCCAGCCGCAGCTCGCACTAACATGCGATATTTGGGGCTAAAAAACTAGGTTGTTGGTAGGGAGGATTTGTTATACCAAGGGTGTCTCCCACTGCCAGTTCGTTATACAGAGGTTACAAATACATTTTCTATGGAGTTAAGGCGGGGAATTGAAAAACTTTGTAATATCGAGGAATTCAGTATATCGAGGTTCGTTATAGCCAGGTTTAACTGTACTCTTAATTCAGAGGTTTGATATAAGGGTCGGTAGAAGGTGATCTTCAGCATAGCTATGTGGCACAGTTTTGCTTTGGTGGTTCGAACAAGATGATGATGATGGTTGTGGTTTGGTTAAGGAAAGGATGCTAATTTCTGCAGGCTATGTTGGGAGCACAGCTAAGTGCCCGTGGGGGCAGGTGACTGAAAGAGAGATAGAGAGAAAAGCTGTAGTGGAGAGGTCCAGAAGTTCTGACCACCTGGGGTTCGTTAACATGCACTGACAACACATAGTACAGGGGCCTCTGGCATTTTCACCTCCATGGAAAATGCGGTATACAGTCTGGTGTATACAGTGCTGCCCGCACTTGGGGTGCATGAGCTTCAGGAATAACTACTAAATGAAAAATTTTGTGTGACCCACTCATAACCACCATCCAGGTTCCAACACATAATTCAGAAACCCTTGCTAGGAGAACGCAGTTCTCTCTGAACGATCATAAATGCTGCCCTACAACTTCCTTTTCTTTTGAAGCTATTTTGTCTTTGGCCCTTTCAGGCCCGATACAAGTGCGCTGTGACACATGACATCCTCGGCAACTCTGTGCCTGTTGCAGCACTGAAGACCTCGTGAGTGCCTCTGTTTTATTTATGCATTGATAGTTATTGCTGTTGCCTGCTTATTTTCTAACATGCCTGTGACATTTTGTGTAGTGAAGACAATGTCAGAATTGTTAACATTTGACAATGTCCCAATCCAATTAGGTGCTGCTTAGCCTGTTAAACCAAGCCATATGTGCTTTGAAAAAAGAATAATGATGCATATCCATGTCATACTCTTGCAGGATTCTGCCAGTTGCCAGGGTATTCCCAGGTGCAAACTGTTTAAAGCTTTCGATCTTTTTTGTTAAGCCATTGCCAAGCCCTCGTTGCAATGCTGCCACACCTGTAATTTCTATAGGGATCAAAGCGCCAAGACTACCGAAGCACTGACTGCCGGCAGACTTTAGCACAGCAATCTGCTTCGCTATGTTTTTCCTAGATGGCGGTACCACCGCAGCGAACCTAAGTGAACCAAAAATGCAGTGGAAGGGAGACGGTGTTAATTGTAATTTTGCTTGTTAAGCATTATAGTTCACTGTACTAAACACCTTTATTGTAACCGGATGACAGATGCAACTTATAAGGTGCTGTAGAAAAGATGTAAGGCCCGTGTTTAAGCGATGGCGTCCCAGCAGCTGCTAGCAGACTCGATTCTGTCATGCAGGCACAAGGCAAAAGATATAAAGGTGAACATTTCACAGAGATCTGTCTGGTTGGGACGAAATTAAAGGTGAAAAAAAGGGGACACCAACCAAATTATAATCATCAAAAGTAAAATTTACTCCTAAAGATGAAAAAACCCGACGTTTCGGGTCCCACTCGGACCCTTCTTCAGGGGTGACTGGAGGGCACCAGACAGCAGCAGTGCTTATAAGGCCTTCTTTTTCTTGTTTCTTTCTTTCTTTCTTCTCTCTTCCTTCCTTTCTCACTTTCTCTTTTTCCGGTTCTTCAAACCGAGGGGGGTCATGCTAGTGTTGAACCAGGTGCCGGAGTCCGGTAAAATAGACACTCGGCATTGCACCTGCCGACCGGTTCACGTTACCAGGTGTCGAATCATGGCACATTCAGCCGACACCTGGTAACGTGAACCGGTCTGCAGGTGCAATGCCAAGTGTCTATTTTAGTGGACTCCGGCACCTGGTTCAACACTAGCATGACCCCCCTCGGTTTGAAGAACCGGAAAAAGAGAAAGTGTGAAAGGAAGGAAGAGAGAAGGAAAAAAAGAAAGAAACAAGAAAAAGAAGGCCTTATAAGCACTGCTGCTGTCTGGTGCCCTCCAGTCACCCCTGAAGAAGGGTCCGAGTGGGACCCGAAACGTCGGGTTTTTTCATCTTTAGGAGTAAATTTTACTTTTGATGATTATAATTTGGTTGGTGTCCCCTTTTTTTCACCTTTAAGACAGAAGATAGTATTGAAAGCACTCAGCTGGTTTTGCAAGTGTCCCTGCCTCTCGTGCCTCGTGTTCCTCTTCTTCCTTGTTTCTTGACCCGTCCCGGAGTGTGCAGTAATCAACATGCCTGGCCGCGCAAATAAGTTAGGCGCCCAGTTCAAGCGGAGTCTGTATTGGCCTGATCGCGAGACCTCCTTGCATCTTGGTCTTGCAGGAACGAATCGGACCATCAGCAGTGTGGTAGACTTCCATGATCCGTGCAAGCTTCCGTAGCTGGCATGGTGTGTTGTCCGCATGCACTAGCACAACGTCTCTTTGCTTCAGTGCCACGGTTGACCTTGTATCAGCAAAGTGCGCTGATCATAGCTGCAACAGGTACAGTCGAACCTCGATATATTGAACAGCATGGTGATCACGAAATAGTTCAATATAGCGCGAATTCGACATATAAAATCACGTGAAAACTCATCAAAAACTTGTACAAGTTAATCAATGAACCAATAGTGACGCAGTAAATACTCACTTGGAGCTTCAAACAAAGTATTCATTTATTTGGCTGAACGTACTGCAGCAGTGTAGCCTGCTTCTTATTGGCAACCGCTTGCTTAACCATGGCGTCCTCAACATAGTCCAAGCGCTAGGGCGGGGCCTTCTATTGCGCCACAGTAGCGACGTACAAGGGCCAACGCAGCTCTACAGCCTCGGCTGAAGTCGGGAGTGGGGCAACGTCAGCGCTTGTGGGATCAACTTCGGCAGTGTCTTTGTTTAGCCTCTCAGCAGTAGCTTCAGCTGCTATCTCCATGTCCGTCAACTCTGCCATTGTTCCGGTGCTGTCATCACTGCCAACGAAGTCTTCAATGCACATGCTTTGTGGCTCAGCACCGACAAAGCGCTCCAACGTGCTCCAGGTTTCTTCAAGCTGGCGTTCTTCCTCCAATCCTGCCTCTTCGGTTGCTTCCTCGGAAGCTTCTTCAGTGCCGCCAATGAAACCTGCATGCCGAAAGCAGTTAACTATGGTCGACTGCTTGACATTGTCCCAAGAGGCTTTCAGCATTTGGATGGCACCCAAAAGGTCAATCTTTAGCTTTTGGCCCATCCAGAGCTTCAAAAGGAAAATGTCAATCAGCCGATGCTTGTAGATGGACTTAAAAGTGCGAGTAATGCCTTGTACAATGGCTGCAGCTTCGACATGGTGCTCGGCGGCAAACACTCGATTTCAATGTAGTTCAGCTGAACATCAGTGTGGTGTGCCGTGCAGTTATCAATGAGAAGGCATACCTTCCGGCCCTGACGCGCCAACTCAGAGTCCCATGCCTTCAGTCATTTTTGGAATATGTCCCAGGCCATCCACGACTTCTTATTCCAGGCATATGTCACTGGAATACTGGGTCAGTTATGCATGCACCTCGGGGTTTGAAACTTGCCTTTGACAAGTGGCCGTAGCTTCGTGCTTCTGTCCATATTAGCAGCCAACAGAACTGTTATGCGAGCCTTGCCTTGCTTGCTGCCATGGCACTTGTTCCCGCGGGTGTCGAGCGTTTGTCGCGGAAGCATTTGCCAGAACAAGCCAGTTTCGTCTGCATTAAATATTTGACTTGGCTCATACTTGGTGAAATTTTGGGCCACTTTCGTTCAAGCCACTTCTTGATCTCTGCATCATTGGCATCCTCACTTTCCACTCAGACTGTCTTCCTGACAATGTTGAAGCAGGTCTTAAAATGCTGCAGCCAACTGCTACTCGCATTGAAGTTCTCAGCGCGGACAATGAGTGTGAAGTTCTTAGCCTTCTGCTGTAGAATCGGTCCCAATAACGGAATATTCCGGGCCCTTTGCATCGACGAACTACTGATGCAGCGACTTCTCAATGTCTTCAAAGGCAGCTTTGTGAACGCACCGCGCCTGAATGCCGTTTCTGTTCTGCCTTGGCCTTAATGTTGCTCTTGTTTTTCAGCAGCGTACTCGGAATGCTTCTTGGTATTTGAAAGCTTCAGCAACGCTTGTGTTCTTTTTCCCATTCTCAGCGTGCTGAATGACTTCGAATTTTGCGGCAAATTTCAGGATCGTCTACTTCGCGTTTGCAGTCTTCACACCAACCACACCACATCAGGCCTAACTCCGACCACATGATAGCAATGACAGCACAGGCAGCGGCACCGGATAGTCAGTGCACCAAATGCAATGTGCCATTGAAAGCTGCCGCATGCGTACGCCGCTACATTCAAATGGCCCCCTCGGCGGAATCGATGTGTGCATTTCTAGGGCACAGCAGTCGGGAACGCCCATCGTACCACTGCTATCTTCGAGAGCGTTGCGGGAAAGCTCACCGTCTGTCAACAGAGCGCACATGGTCTGGGGTGGCGGAGTTTGATATATTGTCGTGTTGTAATGCGACACTGGTGGAGGTGCTGGGTACGGAAACCTGCCTGATGCTCCAGACTCCATCGAGGAGCCGCTCATCTAGCCCAGACGTATCGTCTCCGACTACAACTCCCGCGCATCGCTTCACTCGGCGGTTTCTGGGCCTTGCTCCGGAACTCTCACCCTTACAGCAACACTCTTCGGGACATCGCTTACATCTGATAATGGCTAACGCCAGCCCGACACAGGCTCCTACAGGGATCTTTGCGCCGCTTCCATCACAGTGACACTTTATCAACCTCTTGTCCCCGACCGCTTTCGTGGTGGTGCGCACGAAGATGTAGAAGATTGGCTTGACCACTACGAACGAGTCGCCAAGATCAGTCAGTGGTCGGCTCGAGAAAAGCTCTCCCGTGTGTACTTCGCCCTTGAGGACAGCGCCCGCACATGGTGTGAGAACCGCGAGGCCACCATATCTACTTGGAATGATTTGCGAGAGCAGCTTATTGATACTTTTGCAAGTATCGATCAACAGGACTGGGCCCAGCAGTTTCTTGAACTGCGTATTCAAAAGCCGAATGAAAGTGTAACAATGTTTGCTGAGGACATGGCCCGTCTGTGTCGCAGGGCTGACCCGAACATGCCGGAGGATAAGTTGCGCTACCTCATGCGCGGGGTGAATGAACAATTATTCGCCGGACCTGTGTGCAATGCACCAAACACCGTGGCTGATTTTATAAAGGAAGCCACAGCTATCAAACGAGCGCTGCACCAGCGTTGCCGACAGTATGATCGCTTATGCACCAGCACCCCAACCAATGCCACCGCCATGGCTCTGGACAATCAATGTTCCCTGTGTGGTCTCATTAGGGAGATCGTCCGAGAAGAGCTGCAGAAACTCTGCACTCCGATGACGGGCACACGTGTGGCATCAGTCGCCCAAGCAATACGGGATGAGATCAGGCAAGCGTTTTCGGCAGTGGAGTATGGTCACGAGCACCATCCCGTGACTTACGCCGCCGCTGTCCGGAGTCCACCAACCGTCACGCCGTACTGCCAGCCACCGATGGCGCCTCTGCTGCAACCGCATGATGACACTCTGAGACGTCCCCCCACCATGCCGATGTCGCTATACCAACCGTCATTTGCTACTCCTTGGTTGCCACCACAGGAGGAACCTTCAGGACGCCCACAGTTTCGAAAAACTGATGCATGGCGGACTACCAATCGCCGCCCACTCTGTTTCAACTGTGGCGTCGCCGGCCATGTTGCTCGCTATTGTTGGTACCGCGACGCATCACACCGACCACTTGGGTTCGACGCACACCACTGCGCCCAGGATGACTACATGACACGCCGAGACGATGCTGCTTTTTCAGGAGCCCCAATAGCCTGCTCTCCCAACGTCGAGTCTATGCCGAATAACCAGACCGACTTCGGCCCCCAATCATGCTCACCGTCTCCCGTTCCTTCGTCATTGCCCAGTCGGCATACTTACGCAGAGCTCCGGGGACAAAGGTCGCTTAGCCCACGCCGGGGAAACTAAAGGCGGCGACCTCTGGGGGCAAGGTTGCAGGCCAGCCGCAAGATGACAAAAAGCCCCCCATTCTGCCGCTTCAAAACGCCGCGACGCCGACAAACCATACCTCAGACGAAATTGTGAGCACTGACCTTACTGTTTTTTGTTGATGGCCAGCAAGCAACAGCCTTGGTTGACACAAGTGCCGATTTTTCCATAATGAGCCAAAATCTCGCCATTCGTCTCAAGAAAGGGAAAACGCCGTGGAAGGGACCCCTTATAAGGACTGCAGGCGGCCAGTTATTGATGCCTGTCGGAAGATGTACAGCGAGAATCGGCATAGAAGATTTTTCTTTCGTGGCCACATTTGTAGTCCTTTCGACATGTTGTAAAGACTTAATTATAGGGATGGACTTTCTAAGAGAACATGGTGCAGTCATCAGCATTCCAGACCGTGTGGTGTCATTTCAGCAAAGCCCCGATTTCAACAATTACTTATCACCGCAACGCAACTCGTTGCACCTGAGTGATGATGACGTGGTCATGCCACCGATGTCATGCGCACTTGTTTCCGTGATGTGTGACGTACCATTTGATGGTGAAGGTGTGGCAGACCAAATATGCTCGATGCTGTTTACTCATGGCATTTCAGTTGCGCGAGGCATCATCAGTGTCACTGCTGGGCGGACAAATTTATTATTAACTAATTTTAGTCCTGAGCGCCGGTACCTTCCAAAAGGCACGGCAGTCACTTACTTTGATGATATCACAGATGTCGGAGAAGCCTCCGTATCGGTACTTGACGAAGTGCCCAAACAAGGTTCAGTACCCGTTCTTGACGTCAGGACATTGCCACAGGACGAGCGGAAGAGGCTTCTCGAGCTGCTAGCGGAGTTCCAGGACTGCTTCGCATCGGCATCCAAAGTAGGCCGGGCGCCCCTGACCCAACAAAGAATAATTACCGAGGATACAGCAAGATCAATTCATCAGAACCCTTATCGTGTGGCTCCGAAAGAACGTGAGGCGATACAACAGCAAGTTGTATCGCAAGTCCCCCCAGTGTATGTGCATGGACTGCGTTCCGCGGAAGGACGTGTTGTCAACCGCGTGAGTGCCTCCAAGGCGACGCTGCAACGTAGCCCCAGTCACCCCTGAGGAAGCAGCCGAGTCGGCCGCGAAACGTCGGGTTTTTCTTTTTCTTTTCTTGAGTGTGGTTGGAGTTCTAGAAGTTTTCTCAAGTAGCTAAAATGCTTGAGGATGACATGATTCAGCCTTCAAAAAGCCCCTGGTCATCGCCTGTAGTTCTGGTCAAAAAGAAGGACGGCAGCCTGCGCTCTTGTGTTGATTATCGAAAGCTTAATCAGGTGACCAAGAAAGATTTGTGCCCGCTTCCTTATTGATGACTCGCTCGATAGACTTCGAAACGCCCGTTACTTCTCTTCAATGGATTTGAAGAGCGGATACTGGCAAATTGAGGTGGACCCGAGAGACGCGAAGAGACCGCTTTCGTGACACTAGATGGACTGTATGAATTAAGGCTCTTCCCTTCGGCTTATGCTCAGTGCCTGCGACGTTTCAAAGATTGATGGTTACTGTTCTTTCGGTTTTGAAGTGGAAAACATGCCTGGTGTATCTGGACGACGTTATAGTGTTCTCGGTGACCTTTCACGAGCACCTTGGACGGCTCAAAGTGGTTTTACAAGCCATATGACTCACAGGTCTCACGCTTAAGCCAGAAAAATGTCACTTTTGCTTTCAAGAACTACAGTTTCTCAGTCACGTTGTCAGTCAAGCAGGTCTTTGCCCGGATCCCGACTAAGTCGCCGCCGTTGCCAACTTTCCAGTACCGACTGACAAGAAGGCTGTTCGACGCTTTCTTGGCCTCTGTGCTTATTATCGACGGTTTATTGCAGACTTCGCACGTATTGCGTCTCTGCTAACTCGGCTCAAGAGAGACGACGTTGCGTTTGTGTGGAACAACGAACAGGAAACTGCTTTCAATGATCTTCGCCAACGTCTACAAACGCCACCAGTGCTTGCCCATTTCGACGAGACAGCCCCTACGATGTTTCACACCGATGCCAGCACTGTAGGCCTGGGAGCTGTGCTTGTGCAGTGGCAAGACCATACGGAAAGAGTCATCGCCTATGCAAGCCACGCACTGACGCGAGCAGAGGCTAACTACTCAATGATCGAGAAAGAATGTCTCGCCGTAGTATGGGCAATTATGAAATTCCGTCCGTATTTGTACGGCCGTCCCTTCAAGGTCATTAGCGACCACCATTCGCTGTGCTGGTTGACACGCCTTAAAGATCCTAACGGGCGTCTAGCACGCTGTAGTCTGAGGCTCCAAGAGTATGATCTCACAGTCGTCCACAAGTTGGGGGAGCGCCATATGGACGCAGACTGCTTGTCCCGATCACCGATAGATTCGGCTCCTCTGCCAGATGATGACGAGACAGCATTTCTTGGTGTTCTGCACACGTCCGCCATTGCGCAGCAGCAACGTGAGGACCCAGAGTTGCTTGAACTAATTCATTACTTGAAAGGAAAATCTCCGAAGGCGCCCAGGATTTTCGCGAGGCTGTTGTAATCGTTTTGTTTAAGAAGCGAAGCTCTCTACAAAAGGAACTTTTCATCGATCGGTGCCACCTATTTGCTCGTCGTTCCTACCGCTCTTCATCCTGAAGTACTGTGAGCATGTCACAACAAAGCGACTTCGGGTCACCTAGGCTATACGTGGACCTTGGCCAGAGTGCAGCAAGGGTACTACTGGCCCAGATTCAACGCTGCCGTGAAACACCACGTACACGCATGTCTCGATTGTCAGCGGTGCAAGTCTCCTCCAACTAAGCCAGCCGGCCTGCTGCAACCCGTGCGGGTCCCACGAACACCATTTGACCAGATTGGAATGGGTATTTTGAGTCCGCTTCCAACATCTACCGTAGGGAATTGCTGGGTTATTGTCGCGACTGATTACCTGATGCGTTATGCAGCAACGAAGGCCATTCCGAGAGGTAGGTGTGCACAGTGGAAGTGGCACAGTTCTTCATCGAGAACATTGTACTAAGACATGGCGCACCTGCGATAGTGATAATGGATCAAAGAAGTGCATTCATGGCGGCTCTGTTAGACCACGTTCTGGCGCTCAGTGGGATGGCTCATTGCAAAACAACCGCATACCACCTGAACAAAACGCTTGAGGACATGCTTTCCATGTACGTAGACGAACATAATTATTGGGACGAAATCTTGCCCTACATGACGTTTGCGTACAACACTGCTAAGCAGGAAACAACACACATGACTCCGTTCAGCCTCGTTCACCGGCGGGAGGTATGGACGATGCTGGACGTAATGCTACCACACGAATGTGACGACTCTGCAATGGACGCCGATGTATTTATGCAACGCGCAGAAGAAGCCAGGCAGCTCGCTCGCCTGCGGATTCACCAGCAGCAACATTATGATGCAGGCCGCTATAATGCTCACCACAGAGTCGTAACATTCGAAACCGGTGGCAGAGTGTGGGTTTGGACACCCATACGGAAATGTGGATTGTCTGAGAAGCTCTTGCGGAGATACTTTGGACCTTATCGTGTATTGCGCCCGGCCACGGTGGTCTAGTGGCTATGGTACTCGACTGCTGATCCGAGGGTCGCAGGATCGAATCCCGGCTGCGGCGGCTGCATTTCGATGGAGGCGAAATGTTGAGGCCCGTGTGCTGTGCGATGTCAGTGCACGTTAAAGAACCCCAGGTGGTCAAAATTTCCGGAGCCCTCCACTACGGCGTCTCTCATAATCAGAGCTGGTTTTAAGACGTTAAACCCCACATAAAAACAACAACTTATCGTGCATTGCGCCGCATTAGCGACGTCACCTACTAGGTCGTCCCCGAAAGTCTTCATTCTACAAGGCATCAGCAGCACCGTTCTGAACTTAGCTATACCTTCAAATTAGCATCGGGGCAATGCTCTTTTAGGGAGAGGCCAAGGACGCGTGCATTCGGTGAAGAAGACAAAGACGATGAGGGTTTTAGTGCATTCCTTCTAGTGGGGCAAGTGCACAGCGGGGTTTTTAGAAGAAGACGACGACATTTTTAGAATAGAGCTTGAACAAGCTGTCCTGCGTTCAAGACCGTTTCTTGTCGTGTTGTAACGCGACACTGGTGGCGCAGGCGATGTCCATTTTATGTGCAACCCTGTTCGAAATATGAAATCAAAAATGCATGCGATCTTCTTGGTGATACGGATAGTGTTCTATACACGCAATTATTGGATATAGCCGTGTTCGATATATCGAGGTTTGACTCTATTCTTTCTGCGAATGCTACCAAAATGTTTTGGTCTCTAGCTTTCTGTATGTGTGCCTGTGTATGGCATTCGCTCTCGTTGAGGTATCCATGACTTCGCCTTTCTGATATGAGATTGCACTCAACCTTCACCCAATGAGAAGTTCACCCTGTGATAACGTGCATGGTTCTCCAGCATCTGTTCCAGTGAAAGTCAAAGGTCTGTATTATGACTACTTTCAGTGAGCACTGTCGATATTTCTTCAAAGTTCAGGTGAACCTTTCCAATAACTTTTCTCGGCAGAACCTTCACTGACTGTACGAGGCGCTCCCAACACCCACCCCACCAAGGGGCCTTGGGTAGAATAAACTTCCATGAAATTCTATTAGTTACCAGCCACTTCTTGTTCTGTGATCATTCGGTGGAGTCGCCTTATGTCTGTCGATGCCTTGTGGAAGGTTCTCGCATTGTCAGAGTAGATGACGTTGGGTGATCCTCTTCGAACCACAAATTGTCGTATGCACAGTACAAAAGCCTCGGATGTCATTCTTGAGATGAGCTCAAGATGTACTGCTTGAGAGGTAGCGCGTGTAAAGAGGGCAGTGTAACATTTTGTGTCGCTGGTTTCCATACGAGCATAAAGGGGCCCAACGAAGTCAACTTCAAAAGGACAGAAAGTTGAGCGAGTTGGTAACAGTCCATAATCAAAAGAAGAGGCGTGCAGGACACGGACACAAGGAGAGCAGTGAACAACACGAACGCCGACTAACAACTGAACGCCGACTAACAACAAACGCATGCTCGGAATGGCGCTACCATTCCGAGCATGCGCAGATAAGCTGTGTGTCTTCTTTCTTTTTCGCCTCTGTGCTGTGCTTCAGTTGTTAGTCGGCATTCGTGTTGTTCACTGCTCTCCTTGTGTCCGTGTCCTGCACGCCTCTTCTTTTGATTATGGAAGTCAACTTGATGGCTTGCCAGTGGAGCGATCTCAGCTCTTCCTGGGCCCACATTGAAACGCTTGCACACATTGCAGTCGTGCAATGATCGTTTCAGCAGCGTGCGGGGGCCCGACAAATCCAATAACATTCTCGAAGCTGTGCAAGTGTGTCTCTCACTCCTCCATGCAGAACTTGAAGATGGGCTCTACTTACCAAAAGTGTCAAAAGGTGGTGCTCCGTTGGCAGTATAACAGGTTGTTTCAAGTGTTGTGTGGAGTCCAAGAACGACAAGCGACCTCCAACACGAAGAACCCCGTCAGCATCTAGGAAAGGGCTTAGCTCTGCAATTCGAGATGGGAATCCTGCTGGTTCACCCTTTGTGAGACAATTGAGCTTGCAGGAAAGCCTTGTTCTTGGGTACGTCCGATCCAGTACAGTTCAGCATTCGAGATTTTTGCTGCAAGGAGGTACCCAGTTTGATCAGTCTTTTGTCTGCAGCGATCGATGAAACTAAATACTCATGCAGTGACTCTCAGTAGATGTTGAAGATTGATGATTTGTTTGATGTCCATGATTGCATTCAAGAAATGGGTTACAGCTGCCACGTGAACTGCTGAAACTTCACTTTCGTAGCTTCTTCGACGTCAGGAACATGGAACTGGAGAGGCCACTCGGACATTGGTCTAGCAAACCACTCAGGACCATGCCAGCATTAATAGCTGCACAGCAGTTTTTTGAGCATCATGCCACGTGTGAGCAGATCAGACGGACTTTCCAGTCCAAGGCAGTATCTCCATCTTCATGGATCTGTTAGGCGTAGGTCGGCACACTCACTCGGGAGTGCACTCAGTCACACTCATTTCATAGATGTGAGTGCGAGTGTGAGTGAGTGCCAGTGAGTGTGAGTTTAAATTAAATCATATATTCCACTTTAATTATTCAGTAAATTCTTTTGTACTTCCTATGGTTGACGTGCTGAAATACTTGGACGTGAATATATCCTCGAATTTATGCTGGTCTTACCATGTCACAAAAGTCTGCGAAACTGCAGAAAAGAAGCTTTGGTTCTTACGACGGAAATTGCATTTAGCCTCAGAGTCGGTAAAACTAACAGCTTATTTAACCTATGTTCGTCCCACACTAGAGTATGTCTCCATAATCTGGGCCTTTATCAGTCAAGATTAATCCAGAGACTGGAAAGAGTTCAATTCAGCATCGAGCAGCAAGATTTATTTTATCGCGATACTGTTGTACAGATTCTGTTTCCGAAATGCTCAGTTTACTGAACTTGCCCACGCTCGCTGAACGCAGGCGCATCGCAAGGTTAAAGTTCTTTTACCTTCTCACGAAAAACAAATTTAACATCAATAGTGACCAGTACCTGATGGCACGGAAGGGCAGAATATTACGAAAAAGCAAAGCTGGCACTTTTGAAGTACCTCAGATGCACATTAGCAGTTATGCGTTTTCCTTCATCCCAAGAACCATTAAAGAATGGAATGAATTACCGCTACTAACGCGAGAAAGCAGCAATGCGGATCAATTTGAAGACAACCTCACACGACATTAAAGGTGCACGCACGTATACGCTTTTTTTCTATTTTGTGGGTGTCTGACATTCGTTTGCACTGCATTGGTAGTTTATATTAGTTGATCTGTATATATATTCACGCCAAGCAATGTGCCCACCGCCGAGCAAGTTTCGAGAAGCAAGCTTCCCACTACAGGCACCGATCTCGAGCAGAACGAAGACGACGAAGAGCCCAGTTGTGCGAGCGTTTTTTTTTTTTGGTGCTGGCCGCCATTAAAGAAGGCTGTCCTCTTCCGCCGATCGTGTAATGCTTATCTTCGTGAAAATTTAGTGGTGGAGTTGCTGGGTACATGCTATCATCGCCCGAGCCACGACGTAGCCCTGACTCAAGTCCAGTGAGTAGCCTGGGCGACATCACGCACCAGCTGTCGCCTCCAAGGGCTCGAACCAGAACACAGTCCGTTACTCATTGTGTCCGCGCCATGAACCTGGACCCACAGCCCCCTGCTGCACCTCTTCCACCAGCGCATCACGTCATAGTCAACCAGCCACTGCCACCACCTGTCTTTCACGGAGATCCTTCAGAAGACGTGGAAGACTGGCTAGACCATTTTGACCGGGTCGCGGAAGACACGAGCCTCGTTCTTCGTCACCTGCTCGGTACCGGTCACCAAGTCCCTCGTTTTCCCGTGAAGCCCGCCGTCGTCGGTCGTCCAGCCCTGCAAGCCCGGAAAACTAAGTTCAGCGACCTCCGGAGGTAAGGCCACTGACGCCGAACGAATGGAATTTCCTCCATCTCGACGACAACGACGACAACTGACCGACGTCCACACACGATCACACGATTCCAGGCACGTCGTGACGTCGGAGATACTGGTTACCGTAGACGACGAAGTTACGGCCTTAAGTGACACTGGTGCCGACAGCGCAGTTATGAGTAAAGACCTCGCGGTCAAGTTAAAGAAAGTTTTTACGCAATGGACAGGATCACAAGTCCGTACTGCTGGAGGTCATCTACTAGCCCCCGTCAGCAGCTGTACTGCTCGTGTAAATATTCGTGGATTTACTTACCTCGGAGTATTCATCATCCTGCCCGTTGTTCGAGGGACCTGACACTTGGTATGGACTTCCTGCAGGCGAATGGAGCTATAATTAACTTGGAAAAATCAAGCGTAACTTTTTCTACAGCGAAAGCTATAGAGAACGATGGTGGCCCCGACAACAACGCTGACAACGCCTTCCGCATTGTTGCCGACAACGTAACGGTACCACCCCGAAGCAGTCTACTGATGTTGTTAACATGCGACGCATTCGACGGCTGCGAAGGCATCACCGAGGCGAACATTCCGCTACTGCTTGAGCGGAACCTCTGTATTGCACAAGGCCTCGTTCACCTCCAGAACCGATGCTCATTAGTGCTGTTGACAAACTTTAGCAAGCAATACCAGCACGTACCGCAAGGCACAGCTGTCGCCTTCCTCCGGGAAATAGCTGCTTTCACAGATGTCGCCCCACTAGCAACAGCTTCGCAAAACCCACCAAAAGACGCCACTCTGAAGGATCGCATTCACATTAACCCTGACTTACCGGAAGGCCGGAAACAGTGACTGCTAAACCTTGTCAATGCCTTCTCTGACTGCTTCTCTACCGAGTCAAAAGTTCGACGCACTACTGTGGCGAAGCATCGTATTATTACGGACGAGTCAGCGCGGCCGCTTCGCCAGCATCCGTATCGCGTTTCGCCTGCAGAAAGAGAAGTCATAAAGCGCCAGGTGCAGGACATGCCAAACGATGATGTGATTCAGCCATCCGCTAGTCCATAGGCGTCACCCGTCATTCTCGTTAAGAAGAAGGACAATACACTACGCTTCTGTGTTGACTACAGGCCACTTAATAGTGTCACGAAACGCGACGTTTATCCCCTTCCCCGCATCGACGACGCCCTGGACCGTCTATGCCACACCGAGTTTTTCACTTCATTGGATCTTAAGTCAGGATACTGGCAGATCGAAGTGGACGAGTGCGACCGCGAAAAAACGCCGTTTGTTACCCCTGATGGGTTATATGAATTCAAGGTCCTCCCATTCGGCCTCTGTTCCGCACCTGCCGCATTCCAAAGAATGATGGACACTGTTCTATCTGGACTGAAATGGCAGACGTGCTTAGTCTACTTGGACGACGTCGTGGTATTTTCGAGAACATTTGATGGACATCTAGATCGCCTACAGGAGGTGCTCCTTGCAATCAGAAAGGCAAATTTGACTATTAAGCCAGAAAAATGCCACTTTGGCTTTCACGAGTTAAAGTTTCTTGGACACATCGTTAGTAGTTCCCACGGTGTTTGACCAGACCCCGAGAAACTGGCTGCCATCGCAGAGTTTCCCCGTCCCGCAGACAAGAAGGCAGTCCAACATTTCCTAGGTCTGTGCATGTACTACCGTCATTTTGTGGAAGGTTTTTCAAAGATCGCCGAACCATTAACAAGACTAACATGCCTAGGCGTACCCTTCAATTGGACCGAAGAACAACAGGAAGCTTTCACGGAGTTCCACCAGCACCTGCAAACCACCCCTGTACTCGCGCATTTCGACGAGGAGGCTACCACTGAAATCCACACAGACGCCAGCGATGTCGGCCTCAGCGCTATTCTCATTCATTGGCAAGACGGTGCCGAACGGGTAGTCACGTACGAGTGTCGCAGTTTGACAAAGGCGGAAGTCAACTACTCCATGACGGAAAAGGAGTGCTTAGCAGTCATTTGGGCTATCTGCAAGTTCCGACCGTACATTTACGGAAGAGCTTTTCGCGTTATGAGCGACCATCACTCGCTGTGTTGGCTCGCGAACCTTAGAGATTCGTCTTCAGGAGTACGATGTCACAGTGGTCTACCGGTCCGGGCAGAAACACGGCGACGCTGACTGCCTCTCATGTGCTCCTTTACCTTTACAACTGAGTGACTTAGAGCAAGATTTCCCGTTTCTAGGCATCGTCGACATTGTCGAGATGGCTGACTACCAACGTGCCGACACAGCATTGCTGCATTTCATAAGATACCTTGAGGGTGCGGATGTCGTTGTTCCACGCCCCATGTTGCGAGGGCTCACTTCTTACTGCCTCCGGAACAACATCCTCTACAAGAAAAATTTCGAAAACAGCCAGGAAACGTACGTACTCGTTGTTCCAGTTTCAATGCGTCCAGAAGTCTTACAAGCACGACATGCCGGTCCGTGTGCCGGGCACCTAGGCTTTGCCAGGACGTTGGCACGCATACGCCAGAAATACTATTGGCCACAGCTATTCTCGTCCATTCTGTGCTACGTCAGAAGCTGTCGTGACTGTCGGCGACGAAAGGTTCCACCTTTAAAGCCTGTTCGACTTTTGCAAACCTTGGAACCCCCTGTAGCACCGTTTCAGCAGATGGGAAT
Source organism: Hyalomma asiaticum (assembly GCA_013339685.2). Taxonomy (NCBI): domain Eukaryota; kingdom Metazoa; phylum Arthropoda; class Arachnida; order Ixodida; family Ixodidae; genus Hyalomma; species Hyalomma asiaticum. The sequence continues at coordinate 151,449,708 of CM023483.1, forward strand.
GGATCTCCTCAGTCCGTTTCCCACGTCATCTGCGGGAAACAAGTGGATAGTCGTCGCAACTGATTACTGGACGTGGTACGCAGAAAGCAAGGTCGTAGCCCACGGAACTGCTGCAGAAGTCGCCACGTTTTTTATGCACGACGTATTATGTCATGGCGCCCCTTCCGTCTTGATCACTGATCGAGGCACAGCGTTTACTGCTGACTAAATCAAGGAGATCGTCACGCTTACTCACACCAGCCACCGGAAAACCACGGCAGATCATCCACAAACAAATGGTTTAACGGAATGCCTCAACAGGACAATGGCCGATATGCTGTCGATGTACGTCGACATAGACCACAAGATGTGGGACCAAATCCTTCCATATGTGGGACCAAATCCTTCCGCATATAACACAGCTGTGCAGGAAACTACCCGTTTCACACCGTTTGAACTCGTTTATGGGTGTCGCGTCACAACCCCTTTAGACGCGATGCAACCAATCGACACCGGAACAGCGAGAAGCGAGAATGCTGATGAAATCGTCCAGAAGGCTGAAGAAGCTCGACAGCTCGCTCAAAATCGAATCCTTAACCAGCAAAATGCCGGTGCCCGCTGATACAACAGCGGCCGCAGAGAAATTCAGTATGAACCTGGTGACTACGTCTGGGTATGGACGGCCATCTGGCAGCAGGGTCTCACCGAGAAATTGCTGCGAAGATATTTCGGTCCCTACAGGATAACAAAGTGCCTTAGCGATGTGAACTATGAAGTCGTTCCTGAAAGTTCTGCTACGAGCGCGAGCCAATGGCGGCCCCGACCGGAAATTGTTAACGTAGTGCATATAAAGCCGTACTATGCCCATGAATAAGTTGTCATTTGACCATATTTTTCCCTCCCCTCTGTTTCCATTGCATCACCACCGATGGCGACAGGGAGGTCGCTTTTCACAGGGGGGAGTAATGACGCCAAGCAATGTGCCCACCGCCGAGCAAGTTTCGAGAAGCAAGCTCCCCACTACAGGCACCGATCTCGAGCAGAAGGAAGACGACGAAGAGCGCAGTTGTGCGAGCGTTTTTTTTTGTGCTGGCCGCCGATCGTGTATTGCTTATCTTCGTGACAATATGTACGGAATATTTCGCTTATGTATACAGCTTTCCGTTTTTGTATGGTAACGCTCGGCCATGTTCTGTAATATTTCTGATTAACTTGCGCTAATGGTGCTGTATAATGTGATTAATGTATGGCTTATGTATGCTTATGTGTCTTGTTATCTTTTGTTAAATTCTTATATTTGCTTATGCAGTATGTTGTTCTCTTTCAAGTGTTTCTTTTCTCTTCATGTAATGTACAACTTGCAGAAGTGCTGCTTTTGACCCACCCTGTAACGGCCGACAGGCCAACAGTACGAGTAAGTAAATAGAATAAATAAAGTGAGTGCGAGTGTGAGTGGAGGTGAGTGTGAGTGCGAGTGAGTGCCTGAGTGTGAGTGGTGGTGAGTGCAAGTGCTAGTGGGTGCCAGTGAGTGGAGGTAAGTGCGAGTGCTAGTGGGTGCCAGTGAGTGTGAGTGGAGGGGAGTGCAAGTGAGTGCGAGTGAGTGCCAGTGGGTGTGAGTGGACATGAGCACGAGTGGGTGCCAGTGAGTGTGAGTGGAAATGAGTGCAAGTGAGTGCGGGTCCTGGAAAAATTAGGGCGAGTGAGTGTTCTCCTCCACTGCCGACCTACAGTGATAATCGAGCATATGTAACATAGAAGCTCAGTTAGACAAGCGCTATCATCACAAGTGCTGGTGCTATAGGTTTATTTACTATATACCGTGCGGAAGACACTGTAGGCTAGTGGTAGTGCACCTGCTGTGCGCTGTAGTTTTTTGGTTCTATGCAAGACACTTGGAGGCTATTTAATGGTGTGGTACAGCATTGGACTTACCCATCTTTAAGCGTTGTCTTTGTGCTGGGGCAGCAAGATAATGAAAAACTCATGTGCCGATCGGCATCAGCGCAGCCTTGTTTCCGTGCTAGAGTTTGGGAATGGTAATATGGGAAATGTGCATGCACAGAAAAGTGCAAAATGAAGTCATGCATGCAAGGAGAGAATGAAAACAAAGTTATTCAAAGGGGTATCCATGCGAAAAGGTGATCCGTGCAAAAACTGTAAGTAACAAAAAAGGTAAAATACTTGCGTAGTCAACTGCAGTACTTGTGTGCAGTGACAGCTGCACTCACCACTACGAGCTTTTCAGTCACTGTCGCCAATGGTTTGCAGGCATATCGACTGTGTCTTCATTCGACAATTTGTTGGCCTCGACTGGTACTATGTAGAAAGAGGGCGTAAGGGAAACGAGAGAAGAGTAGAGATGGCAGCAGCTCCGTAATAATGTTACCTTATTTCGCTTCAGAGATAGCATGCAGCAACGAACATCGCCGTGCTTAAAAAAAGCTTATATTAAATGCAGACATAAGAAACAAAACCAATGCCAGGTAAAGTGTCCATTAACAATGTGCACATAATTATGTATAATAAGATTCTGCTCGACGTGTTCTTCGCAGACTGCTGACGTCTGTGAGAGAGGCTTGTCCTTACAGCACAGGTTCTTTTCCCACTGTTTTCTGAGATTCTCGTCCTTTGGGGCTCTAAAGGGCGACTGCATGCATCCTTCATGCTCCCTATGGCCAGGTTAGCTGGTCTTGCAGCCTGGTGTGTAGCAGTAAGATAAACCATTGCAGATTACATGCGGTTTGAGGAGGCACGAGTGCAACTTCGAACGAAAACAATAAACTGAAAAGCTACCAGCTTAAATAAATTGAGTTCGTGAGAGAGGGAAAGGAGAGCGAAATTGTAGGTGATGATGCAATGCCTAGCAAGAGGGCCGTCTACTGTGCGTTGTCAGTGCACGTTAAAGAAACCCTGGAGGTCAAAATTTCCGGAACCCTCAACTACAGCTTTTGTCTCCTTCCTATCTCTTTCATTCCCTTTGCCCTACGCCCACGAACGCATAGCTGTGCTCCCAACATGGGCTGCACAGATCAGCGTCCTTTCCTCAACCGAACCACAATAAATCAATCATCAATGCGGCAGAGTAGCGTAACCACAGAATGAACGAAGAGAAGAGAGAAAGTAAAGGAACAGCGTGAGTGGGGATGCAATGTCAGAATGACATTACTCCGTATGATAGCTCAATATGAGAAGCGAGAAAGGAGAGGAGATTGGAGGTGATGCTGAGACGACATTCCTAAGATAATGCCGTATGATTAAAGACGTGGGGGGGCTTTACTTTGCATATGACAGGTCATTGAGAAGAGAGAAAGGAGTGGGGTCTGGGTGTGATATGGTGCGGGGACATCCACACATCGTGCCAGAAGCATTGAATCTTACATATCCATCATCTGCATTTGACCAGCCCCTTTTCCGAAAGTTTTCCACTGATACACAAACTTAAGTTTTTACTAGATTTAAATCAATAGATAGCTATTACTGGCCCTCATTTGTTATGTGAAAGTTTAACTGTTACAATAACTAGCCGTGTTGTGTAAACCATGAATCCTATCTTAAATCATCAACTTGCCTAATGCTATTGTCACGTGGTCGTGACACACGCAGCACTCCGAGACGAAGCACGGAGGACGGGACTCAAGGTGGTGTCAGGCGAACTGTTTATTTGGGCGAACTTATGCCCAGCAAAACAAAGCCAATCACAATTCACAGCAACAGCGGCGTGAACAGTCGTCGTTCAACGGAAGGACAGACTAGCGGCGCAATGTGTCGGCTTTTATACACACCTCATAACACGTTCTCGCATTCTCTGGAATTCCAGAAGTCACTCAACTGTACACGTCAGGCATGCCAAGTTTCAAGAATGATCGACACGGTTCCAGCGGTGGCATGCAAGATAAATGCGGTCTGTGTTGTGTGGAAGAGAAAGTGATAATGGCGCTCGCCAAACAACCACAGCAAGTGCGCGATTCACGGGAAGGTGATAACGGTGTTCTCTTTCAAAGAACCGAAAACAATTGCAAATGTCGCTACCCCCCAGTGGTTTCTTCGCCGCCAAGCTGAAGAAGGTGAAGACTGCCGGGGAGAACCAGATTTCCGAGCTGCAGGAGGCCACCTTATAACACCAACTGGAACCTGCACGGAAAGAGTCGCAATTGACAGCCAGACGTATTCAGTGAGTTTTGCGGTCCTGCAGCAATGCTTGTGAGACGACATTTTAGGCATGGATTTCCTGGATCATCACTGCACAGTCATTGACCTAAGATCCAGGTCAATCACGTCCACGGATAATCCAACACCGTCAGATAGCAACATCACTTATCATGCCATGATTATGACAGAAGAGCAGGTAACCATCCCACCACTGTCGAGCGTCATCATTTCCATCGGCACCAAAGCGCCTCCCAATTTACAAGGCGTCTTCGAAGGCGACCAGCACTTGTTCCTAAACCGTCAGATGTGCGTTGCAAGAGGCACAGCCAACCTGCATAACGGCGAAGCCAAGGTAATGGTGACGTACTTCAGCAACGAATACAGGCACCTGAGTGGGGGTACGACGGTAGCGCACCTAACTGAATTTGTGGAAGTAAGCAATGCCTTCACTCTCACCGATTCTCGGAGACCCACAATGACAACCGCAGTGTCCGTGCCCGCCTTTCACAATCAAGGCCTTTCCAGGCAGCAACAAAAGGAGCTCAAGGCCTTACTACAGCAATACAAGGACTGTTTCTCGTCGTCATCGAGGCTTCGTCAGACCCCTCTCGTGAAACATTGCATCACAACCGACGAATAAGCCCCCTCCTCTCCCTCAGAGCCCCTACCGAGTTTCGGCACGGGGACGTGAGGCCATCAAGCAACAAGTCAACGAAATGTTGCGTGACATCATTCAGCCGTCTACGAGTCCGTGGACATCACCCGTGGTGTTAGTGAAGAAGAAGGATGGAACCCTACGTTTTTGCATCGATTATCATCGCCTGAACAAGATCACGAAGAAAGACGTGTATCCCCTCCCACGGATTGACGATGCTTTAGATCGACTCTACAACGAAAAGTATTTTTCGCCGACGGATCTCAAAACCGGCTACTGGCAAATCGAAGTAGACGAGAGAGACCGAGAGAAGACTGCCTTCATAACACCAGACGGCCCGTTCGAGTTTAAGGTCATGCCCTTTGGTCTTTGCTCGGCGCCTGCGACGTTCCAACGGGTTATGGACACAGTATTGGCAGGCTTGAAGTGGCAGACTTGCCTTATCTACTTGGATGATGTAGTCGTATTTGCTTCCAGCTTCGATGAACACCTCCGGTGACTTGAAGCTGTTTTTCAGGTAATCAAAGCCTCCGGACTTACCCTGAAGCCAGAAAAGCGCCGCTTCACATACGAGGAGCTGTTGTTCCTTGGCCACATTATTAGCAAGTCGGGAGTACGCCCTGATCTGCAGAAAACCTCTGTGATTGCTGACTTTCCTCAGCCTACCGACAAGAAAACAGTATGCCGATTTCTTGGCCTCTGTGCTTATTACAGGCACTTCGTCAAGAACTAGAGCTTTTCGTGGATCACCGAGCCACTGACCTACCTCACAAAGGCTGACCTCGACTTCAAATGGGAAACGCTGCAAGTCGAGGCATTTCAGGAACTAAAGTGATGCCTGCAAACGGCGCCAATACTCGCGCACTTCTATGAAGAAGCCGACACTGAAATTCACACGGATGCAAGCAGCACAGAGCTTGGGGCCATGCTCGTGCAGAGGACCGACGGATTTGAAAGGGTTACCAGTTGCGCTAGCCTGTCACTTTCGAAGGCGGAAGCGAATTGTTCCGCCCCTACCTATACGGCAGGCCTTTCAATGTCCTGAGTGACCACCACGCCTTGTGTTTGCTAGCTAACGTGAGAGATCCATCAGGACGCCTCGCACGATGGAGTCCAGACTGCAAAAATTTGACATCACCGTTGCCTACAAGAGCGGATGAAAACACTCCGACGCCAACTGCTTGTCTCGCGCTCCCGTCGATCTACTGCCCCAAGGTGACCAGGACGACGACTCTTTCTTGGGACACATAAGTACCGACGACTTCGTGGAACGCCAACGAGCTGACCCAGAGCCTCATGGACTACCTGGAAGGCGAGACCGTCGCCGTGCCAAAGGTATACCGCGACGACTGGCTTCGTTTTTCCTGCGAAACAACATTCTCCTGAACCGACCACCTCCTCGTGGTGCCTTCAACATTACGTCCGGAGGTTCTGGGAGCTTTACAGGATGATCCGACAGCCACACACCTCGGTTTTTCCCGCACACTATCAAGATTACAAGAGAAGTACTAGTGGCCTCGCCTCACTGCCGACGTCACCCATTACGTAATGACAGGCAGAGACTGTCAGCGACGCAAGACGCCGACAACTAGGCCAGCCGGACTTCTGCAACCCATCGAAGCACCTCGACAGCCATTCCAGCAAATCTGCATAGACCTGCTGCGGCTGTTCCCGACGTCGACTTCCGGAAATAAATGGATCGTCGTAGCGACTCACTACCTTACCCGCTATGGCAAAACAAGGGCCCTCGAGTGCGGCGTGTGTCACGACGACGTGACATCTCGAAAACAACCACATGTGTCCCTACCGTATGCAAATGGCCTACTGGTGGGATATTTGTAGGCATAATTTATTGCATAACGCACGATTGTTACGTAAACTTGCAAAAATTTACGGTGCATAATGATGGCATGTGTGTCTGCCTATTATATTGACATATAATTGTCATGAGCCTTCAGAGGTAGTTCGGGGCTTTATTGAGAGATGAGGGGGCTGAACCCTGGCAAAGCGCATCCGTCTAGGCTGGCTATCGAGCGCAGAAGAAGTGCATGATCTTCTTCCTCATTTTGGGACTGCAGCTTCTCTTTCCCGCGATCCACTACATGCAGGTGGCATTATCGCCCTTCCGAAAAAAAAGCAGCATCGCCTCGATGCTACAGAACAAACACGAGGGGGGGGGGGGGGGTGAAAAAGAACAGTGCAGGTAAGTGTGGAGAATGAAAGTAACCGTGACACTGGGACAACTAGAGAGTAAAGCAAGCTAACGAGGATAAATAAGAAGAAAACACATAGAACAATAAATGATAGAAAGTTAAGAAAGTTACAAGCGTGCTATGTACGGCTTCATGCGCATAACATGAGCACTGTCCGAGCTCGGTGGTCGTCATGTCCTGGCCTGCATCTGTGATTGGTCCGGAATCACTTCGTAGTTCATGTCACTGACGCAACGAAGCACTTTATACGGGCCGAAGTAGTGGCTCAGCAACTTTTCGGAGAGCCCACGGCGGCGAACTGGGGTCCACTCCCAAACTTGGTCTCCGGGGCTGTAAAACACTTCTCTATGACGAATTTTGTAGCGTCGTGCGTGTGTTTGTTGCTGCTGACCGATGTGCAGCCGATAGCTGCCGAGCTTCCTCAGCACACTCTGCGAATTCCTCGGCGTCAGGTGTGCACCGGTCAGCGTCTTGACACGGCAGCATAGCGTCTAGCATCGTCCGAACTTCCCAGGCCGTAGAGAAGGCGAAATGGGGTGAACCGCGTTGTCTCCTGCACGGCAGTATTATAAGCGAAAGTTATGTAAGGCAAGATCCGGTCTCATGTTTTGTGTTGGACGTCGATGTACATAGCAATCATGTCTGTAATAGTCTTGTTCAGTCGCTCGGTAAGTCCGTTTGTTTGCGGATGGTACGAGGTTGTCTTTCGATGTCTGGTGTTGCTTAATTCAAAAGCTTCGTCCATAAGCTGCGCCGTGAATGCTGTCCCTCTGTCGGTTATTACATCAGGACCTGTGGCTCGTGGAATCGCTTGCGTCTCAGCATAACACGTTAAATAATCTGTCGCGACAATCACCCATTTGTTGCCGTCAGCAGACAGCGGAAACGGTCCGAGGGTGTCCGTTCCTACTTGGTCGAAGAGTGTATGGGGTGCCTCAATCAGCTGAAGTAAACCAGCTGGCTTAACAGACGGAGTCTTTCGGTGCTAGCACTCACGGTAACCTTTAACGTACTGCTTGACGCTCGCAGAAAGGCCGGGCTAAAAGTACGTCTTGTTTACTCTTGCGAGTGTTCGTGAGAAGCCTAGATGGCCAGATGTGGGTTCGTCATGGCAAGCGACGAGGACGTCATCTCGCATGTCTTTTGGAACAACCAGTAGGTTTGTACGGCTGTTTGAACAAGCGTTCTTTTGTACAGGGCGCTGTCTCACAGACAGAATGACATCAACAAACGTGAAAGATCACCCGGTATGGCTGTGCCACGGCCCTCCAAATGATCAATGATCAGGCGAATCTCTGCGCCATTTCGCTGCCGTGTGCTCAAATCTGATAAGCTAATGGCGCCCAGGAAACCGTCATCGTCGTGTGTTTCCTGACTGGCAAGCTGAATGGGTGCGCGAGACAGTGTGTCAGCGTCTTCATGCTTACGGCCAGACTTGTAAACGATGGTGGCGTCAAATCTCTGCAGCCGCAAGCTCCACCGTGCCAGTCGTCCCGAGGGGTTGCGCATGCTCGCCAGCCAACAAAGAGCGTCGTGTGTCTGTCACCACTTTGAATGGACGACCATAGAGGTAGGGGTGAAACTTGGTAATCGCCCAAACAACTGCGAGACACTCTTTCTCCGTAGTCGAGTAAATCACCTCGGCACGGGATAGTGAGCGGCTGGCGTATGCTATGACTTGTTCCACTCCATCTTGATGCCGGACAAGGATTCCGCCAAGGCCGATGTTACTGGTAGAAGGATGGTCATGTGGGCGAGTTGGAACTGATTATGCATATTGATGGTCAGCGCGAAACACGAGGACAAAAGAAGGAAGGGACACAAACCACAGCGCTGTCTCACAACTAAATTTTTCTTTTTATTTAGCAACACACGCATATTTAAAGCAATGACCACACCCACGTGATGCCATGACGCAGATGGGAAAGTGTACAACAGAATATGAATAACCTCGTTAGAACTAAGACAACATAAGCTACGTGATGTACTGATTCAAAAAAGAAATCTCCCTGTCATGTAGGGCTATCGATGGCATGCTGACGCAGCGGGAACCGTTTTTGCTGATGTGAAATGCTTCAACAATTTCTCTAACTGCCTTATCCCTGTGTTTGAACAAGCTTTTTGTACCTGTAAATATCGGGGTGCAATCATGGTTTGAACAATGCCTAGCTATGTGCGAGTATTCATTGCCCTGCAGAGAGCGTTTGTGCTCAGCCAATCTTACATTCAAACACCTGCCTGTTTGGCCAATATACATGTCACCACAAGAAAACGGCACCTGAAAAACCAGACCTACTTTGCATGCTCCGAACGAGGGCGTGTGTTTCTTCACCTTGCAACCTATTTTACTTTTACTTACTCCTAATCTTTCTTGGCATGCCCGCTACGCCGAGTGTCCCAGTGAAGTGCAGGCATTGAGTGGGTTCCTACAGCCTTCTACAGGACACACAAAAAGGATTTGCAAAATTCTCCGTGCCGAGTGGATGCATCAAGTGCGGTACTTCACAGACTGCCTCCGTGCAGCGTGTTGGAATGAGGACAAGGGCAAGACTAGGAGGGACTTCTTAGCCTTGCGGAAAACTTCGAACCAGATCACAGAATGGATGTGGGAAGTTGCCCGGCCCAGCCTTCCGAAACCGCGGAAGCACAAGGCTGACCATTCCAAAGTGATGGTCCTCGGAGAAGGGCGTCTACCGGAGGAGCACAGAAGACTGCTTGGCCTTGGGCCGAAGTTCGCTCTTCAGCCACGTCTGGGCCCCCCTGAGAAGACCGCCTTGGCAAGGACAGTCACTCGCAGAGGCACCGAAGAAGAAAGACCACGCTTCGTAGCCGAGTGCGTCGAAGTCATTGGACAGTGTGGGACAAAACACTCGGCAACTAGGACTGTAAAGGATTTAGTTCAGTATGCTGTGAGTAAGGACGTTCACATTTTAACGTCCGATAAAGAAGGTTTTTTTGTCGTAGTACCAGAGAAGGTATTCTGTGAAAAAGCGCTAGCTGCAATAGAAAAGAATTTTAGGTTGGTAGATTACAAGCCTGCTAAGGTTAAGGAACGAGCTCTCTCCCTGCTTCGAAGTCATAACCTGGAACAGGTAGCGTCAGCTGTTAAGAAGGCTAACAAACTTAATTTGGATATTTTCTTCGCGGCAATGACACACAAGGTCAATATTCCATTTAGAGCTATAATCACAGAAGCAGACAGCTGGCAACAGTGTGTGTCCACGTACTTACAGAAACACCTGCAGTCATTAGTTATTGTTGATCCTTTTTTGGTACAGAATTCTAGTGATCTCGTGTCGTTTCTTGTAAGCACCAATCCGGGTGATTGCAATATGTTTAGTATTGACGTCGAAGATTTATATTACAATTTGCCTCATGATAGGTTGATGGAAAATGTTAAGCTCTGCATCACTGAGGACAACGACGAATTATCCTTCTCTAGTAGGTGTGGCATATCTGTAGGTAGCTTTCTTGAAATCCTCTCCTTTTATTTGCGTTCTACCTACATTGAATGGAACGACAAGTTGTACATTCAGAAAACGGGGGTATGCATTGGGTCTAAGGTTGCTCCGGTACTAAGTAATATTTTTCTAGGAAACGTAGACAGAAAAGTAAAAAGTAATCTTGATGAAAATGTAATCAAATTGATAAGGTATGTCGATGATTTTTTGGTTTTCGTCAGTAATTCAAACTTAGAACAGAATGTAGCAAAAGTCCTTGATCTGTTTCGCAAATGCGGTTCTGGTTTGCGCTTCACCTATGAATTACCGCAAGATAACCAGTTGCAATTTTTGGACCTGAGGCTAGAACTCGCCAAGAATCATGTATGTTGGCAATATATCCCAAGATCCGCTAAACCCATCCTAAATTTTAAATCCGCTCATTCCAAGGTAGTAAAAAACGGAATCGCCTACTCTTGTTCGTTTTCAGCCTTAGTAAAGTCATGTTTTCATCATGCTTCTGACAGCTTTGTGACCCAAGTATTGCGTCTAAGGGCGGCAGGGTTCCCTGAAAGTGCCATCCGGTTGAATGTGCAGAAGCTGATGAAATGTGTAAGATTGGGAACAATCGAGAAGGATAGTGTTTCAGCCCGGTTAAACAAAGAAAAAACTGTAGTTATTCCCTACGTGCATAAGCTATCCCATGGTCTAAAAAATGTTGCAGGGAGGTTCAATGTCAGAGTTATCTTTTCTGCCCCTAATAAATTAAATAAGATTTGCGGTATAATTGAAAGGAGACTGGATCAAAAAAGATTAGGAGTAAGTAAAAGTAAAATAGGTTGCAAGGTGAAGAAACACACGCCCTCGTTCGGAGCATGCAAAGTAGGTCTGGTTTTTCAGGTGCCGTTTTCTTGTGGTGACATGTATATTGGCCAAACAGGCAGGTGTTTGAATGTAAGATTGGCTGAGCACAAACGCTCTCTGCAGGGCAATGAATACTCGCACATAGCTAGGCATTGTTCAAACCATGATTGCACCCCGATATTTACAGGTACAAAAAGCTTGTTCAAACACAGGGATAAGGCAGTTAGAGAAATTGTTGAAGCATTTCACATCAGCAAAAACGGTTCCCGCTGCGTCAGCATGCCATCGATAGCCCTACATGACAGGGAGATTTCTTTTTTGAATCAGTACATCACGTAGCTTATGTTGTCTTAGTTCTAACGAGGTTATTCATATTCTGTTGTACACTTTCCCATCTGCGTCATGGCATCACGTGGGTGTGGTCATTGCTTTAAATATGCGTGTGTTGCTAAATAAAAAAAAATTTAGTTGTGAGACAGCGCTGTGGTTTGTGTCCCTTCCTTCTTTTGTCCTCGTGTTTCGCGCTGACCATCAATATGCATGATGTTACTGGTGTCGGTATGCACCTCTGTGTCAGCGTCGTCGTCGAAATGTGCAAGCACGGGTGCTGACTGCATGCGCTGTCGTAGTGCAGCAAAAGCCTCCTGTTCATTATCCCACACAAAGGGCGTGTCATCTCGAGTAAGGGGTTCCGCAATATTCGAAAAGACCTGAATAAACCTGCAATAGTAGGCACAAACCAAGGAATCACCGAACAGCCTTCTTATCGGCAGGAGCTGGAAATTTGGCTACTGCGGCAAGCTTGTCCAGATCGGGTCGGACCCCTTTGGCGCCCGCTACATGTCCGAGGAACTTTAGCTCTTTGTAACCAAAGTGGCACTTTTCTGGCTTATGTGTGAGGTCTGCTGATCGGATGGCTTCGAACGCACTCCGCAGATGGTGAAGGTGCTGATCAGACGTTTCGGAAAACACTACCACATCGTCTAGGTAGACTTTACAGGCCTGCCACTTCAGTCCAGTGAGGACAGTGTCCATGATTCGTTGGAAAGGTGCCAATGCCGAACACAAGCCAAAAGGAAGTACTCGAAATTCGTAGCGACCGTCCAGCGTCACAAAGGCTGTCTTCTCGCGGTCTCGGTCGTCTGCTTCGATTTGCCAGTACCCGCGCTTTAGATCGACAGAAGAAAAATAGTGGGCATGGCGTAGCCTATCTAACGAGTCATCGATGCGTGGCAGCGTGTACACGTTCTTCTTTGTCGCGCTATTAAGCTTCCAGTAGTGGACGCAGAAGCGTAGTGTCCCGTCTTTGTTTTTAACGAGAACAACCGGAGATGGCCAGGGGCTGTTGGAAGGTTCGGTGATGCCGTCATCATGCATCTGTCGAACTTGCGTACAGATGGCTTCACCTTCCTTAGCCGACACACGGTAAGGCGGCTGGTGTACGGGCGTGCGTCCTCGTAAGCGATGATCCTGTGCCGAGTGATGGAAGTCTGGCGTACCTTTGATGAACTGGCGAAGCAGGCCCTGAATTCGAACAATAGCTTGCGCAGTGCAGTCTGGTTGCCGCTGGGCAGCGCAGGATTTATGTCGATATGGCCCAGAGACGTGTCTGCGGTCTCCAGTGCTTCCGACGTAAAACACTTTTTGATGTCGGCTACTTTGTCTGCAAATGCAATCGAAGTGCCACGGAAAAGGTGCCAATGCTCGTTGCTGAAGTTGGTGACAAGCAATCGTGACTGGCCGGCACGAAGTTGTATGACGCTTCTAGCTACACAAACACCTTGCTTAAGCAGGTGTTCCAAGTTTGTTTCGGCCACTGCTTCGCAATCGCGCAAGCCGCAACATGTGACGTCGACCAGGACACTGGCTCGTGGTGGAAGTGTTACACTGTCTGCAGAAACCCGAAGTACATCGGCTCGTCGTTGGCCGTCCTGCACGTCGATTGCTCGCTCTGCTGAGAATGTGACATCACCCTCCTGAAGATCAGTGATAGCACCACACTCCTGAAGAAAGTCAACTTCTAGGATGAGGTCGCGGGAGTATTTGTGCAAGACAAGACAGCTTGCTACGAACGTCCACCCCTGGATCTCAACTCTGGCCATGCACGTTCCTAGAGGAGCAACTACGTGGCCACCAGCCGTCCGAATCCGCGAGTTCTGCGTGGGCGTGATCACCTTTTTTAACTGCGTTGCCATTTTCCCGCTTAAAATCGAATAGTCTGCGCCCGTGTCTACCAGTGCACTAGCAGCTAGGTAACCGTCCACCACAACTGGTATATTGGGAGATAATCGGTCGTCCCTTTCAGTTGCAGCCGCTGTCGAATCGGTATCTGTTCGTTTCTGTGCCGATCGGAGGTCGACGGAGGTTTTCATCAAAATTACCACCTTTGATGCACTACAAATAGTTCTATTAACTTTATATATTGGTACTCCTATTGTCCTCAATGGCAGCAAAGTTGAAAAGTTCGCATCCTTGTAATCAGTTCTCTTTTCATTATGTAATTACAACTACCTAATAGTTGATCATTGAGTATATTTGCTATGTATGAACCGGTGAGCATACGGAATAAATTGCGAAATTTACTTTCATGTTCACAAGGAAACAGCCCAGCACGGGAGGCTGTCTTGTGAAGCAAATCGAACGCATGAAATAAAAGAAAGTAAATGAAGGGTGCAAAGCGGTTTGCATGAACAAGCCTTTTATATCTGCTTGGCTCTCTTGGTTATGTACGCCTTCTCGTGCTTATTCTATTTGCAGCAAGTTTATGTTCGTCATGCCACACTTAACTAAATTAAAATACCACCACTCACGATGAAGTGCAACTAAAATAGTCATAGGTCGGCAGTGTGGGAGAACATTCACTCACGCTCATTTTTCCAGGACCCGCACTCACTCGCACTCACCTCCACTCACACTCACTGGCACTCGCTTCCATTCACGCTCACTCACTCGCACTCGCACTCACGTCTATGAAATGAGTGCGAGTGAGCGCGCTGACCTATGGTATGCATGCTTAAAACAGCCACGTGTGGACCATTGCGGTGACAAATCTGCAAGCATTGAAGGAAATATACATAATCCCCGTGTTTACAGCACAAACGCGTTCTCTGTGCAGTGAGTCACTGCAGTATTATCTTGCAGTGACGTAATATTTTATGGGAGCTAAATTTGCACAATGTTGCCTTACAGCAGCCAAAATACCAAGCGCGTAGCAGACACCCGCCACTTTGGCACAGCCCCCACGGACGGCAGAGAAAGCTCACAGGTCTGACACAGCAGTGCCGTGGTGTGGCAGTTCCCCAGGAAAGCTTCATGCTCTCCCGCGTATACGCACGACGCCTTGGCTGCTGTCCCATACATAGGTCGGCACACTCATGAGAGAGTGCGAGTGAGTGTGAGTAGAAGTGAGTGCCAGTGCCTGTGAATGTGAGTGAAGGTGAGCGCGAGTGTGACTGAGTGCCAGTGAGTGTGAGTGGAAGTGAGTGCCAGTGAATGTGAGTGGAGGTGAGTGCAAGTGTGAGTGAATGAGTGCCAGTGAGTGTGAGTGGAAGTGAGTGCGAGTGTGAGTGAGTGCAAGTGAGTGTGAGTGGAGGTGAGTGCGAGTGCGAGTGTGGAAGTGAGTGCGAGTGTGAGTGACTGCCAGTGAGTGAGTGGAGCTTAGTGGGAGTGAGTGTGAGTGGTACAGTCGACTCTCGCTACAACGAAATTGACGGTGTGCGGAAAAAATTTCGTTGAAGCAAAAATTTCGTTGTAGTGAAATCGAAAAAATATAAATGACCTGAGCTGGTGGAACAACGAAGCTTTTATGCCTCAATCTTGCGCGCGGCACACGGCATCACGGCGGTAGTCGGAAGCGTTCGGAAACCACGAGTACTGAAACCATACTTGCCAAGTTTGGAGAAATGGAATCCGGGAGATTTACGTATTTACTCGTTTCTACTGCGCCCTTGACAGTAACGCACACCCGTTTCCCGTGATCAAAAAAAAATAAGTGAAACATTGATTGTAACGTGCACCCACACACAAAAAAAGTCTTTAGTAATGTAATGTATAATAACCAACAGCTCGCCGTGCCTAGGGCGCTCGCGCTAGGAGCACAGGACGAAGAGAAAGACGAAGGGCAGAATAGAACAGCCGGCCTGCAGCTAAGGCGCTGTGTCTACGTCTCTTCCTTATTACAATGGCGCAGTCGACAAAAGACAGACGCTGAGGGCGTCCTCGCGGGTCATCGGCGCAGCAGGTGCTCCAGTCCAGGGACGCCGTCCACCATTACGCGACCATGGACCCCGCAACCCTTCTGCCGCCGGAAGCACCCATGGGACCCACGCCCACGCAGGGCCTCCTGTTACCACGGAATGGCGCTCACGCTTCCTGTGGTAACACCCCCTCGCCTCGACCTACGTCGGCACATGAGCCGCACAGGGACGCTGTCCAAGCGTCCTCGGACATGGACACCGCCGTCGGGAGGACAGAGCCCGCCGTATTTTCCGCGGCCGCCGACCCTTCTTACCCGAATGCCTCGGTCGGTCAACTCACCGACGTCATGCGGGCCATGTCGTTGCTCTTCGAGCAACTTAATGTCTTCGGCATGGTAACTCCCAGTGCGGCATCACCATCGCCGAGTGCATGTATGATCCCGGAGTTCCATGCTTTTGAGGACGACGCGATCCTCTGGATCGATAACCTCAACCATCTCGGGACTCGCTATGCCTGGTCAGACCAGCAGAAATTGCAGGTGGCCTTAAGCCAGCTTGGAGAACATGCCGTGGCCTGGCATCGCTACCAAGGCGTGTGGCAGAAGTCCTGGCAGGAATGGTGTGCCAAGTTCATCGCGGCTTTTGGCCCGCTTCCCCATGTCCATGCCAACAGTCCCTTGAACCTGGATGAGGCTCTCGAGACACGACACGAAGACTCTGCCGGTGCACCCAGCAGCCCATCGACAGAGAGTATCGCAAACTGCCCCAGTGCAGACACCAGCTGCCAATACTATACTCCTGTGGACGCCTCACTCTCTGGGTCGGTAACTGCCGATGGAACAATGCTCTCGGTGGTGGGCAGAACTTTTCCTCCACAGCAAATACCGACAGGGTCCTCATGCGTGTCAGCGCTCGAGCATGTGGATGCGCCAGCTCCTGTAGTGCTAGATGCTCCACAGTTCCGTGAACCAACCTTGTCTGCCGACACCACTGAAGAGATGTGTACCCGGCAACTCCACGAACCAGACGTGTCTGTTTATGCAAGAAAGGTTCCCCCTGCGGACTTGGAGCCAAATTTGCGACTCTCGTCCAATGACTGCACAGGCATTACGCCTTTGCAAAAAAATGCCTCGCTCGAGGACACTCAGCGCCTCGATGTCCCAGTCTCCAAACACAAGCTAGAACAACCCAAGCATTCTGTCATTCCAGTGGTTAGACAGGAAGGGTTTGCTGCACGTGGCCCCTCAAGATACGCAGGTTTGTACCGCAAAGGGGACACACCAGCAACAAAGCTGTTGAAGTCCGAACCGCGCCGCCGACCAGCCCTGGGGCTCATCCATCCTTACCGGACAATAAGACAACCACAGTGCCCCGTGGCTCTTAGTTTGTCTATGTATCATCGGCCATTGAAGAACATGCGGGCAAAACTGAGACTGAGGCGACGAACTCAATGCCGTCTGTCACGAACATTTCTGACAGCTCACCATATCAAGTCGCAGCGTGGCCGAGACAGTCAACCACTGTGGCAGAACTACAACGACCCATTGGAAATGTCTTCGGCAGCTTTGCATCTTCGGCAGCTTAGCGTCTTCGGCAGCTTTGCAAGCCAAGGAGCAGAGGAGTGGTTTCCTACGAAGACCACTGCGGCACTACAAATAGTTCTATTAACTTTATATATTGGTACTCCTATTGTCCTCAATGGCAGCAAAGTTGAAAAGTTCGCATCCTTGTAATCAGTTCTCTTTTCATTATGTAATTACAACTACCTAATAGTTGATCATTGAGTATATTTGCTATGTATGAACCGGTGAGCATACGGAATAAATTGCGAAATTTACTTTCATGTTCACAAGGAAACAGCCCAGCACGGGAGGCTGTCTTGTGAAGCAAATCGAACGCATGAAATAAAAGTAAATGAAGGGTGCAAAGCGGTTTGCATGAACAAGCCTTTTATATCTGCTTGGCTCTCTTGGTTATGTACGCCTTCTTGTGCTTATTCTATTTGCAGCAAGTTTATGTTCGTCATGCCACACTTAAGTAAATTAAAATACCACCACTCACGATGAAGTGCAACTAAAATAGTCATAGGTCGGCAGTGTGGGAGAACATTCACTCACGCTCATTTTTCCAGGAAGTGGCGCACTCACTCGCACTCACCTCCACTCACACTCACTGGCACTCGCTTCCATTCACGCTCACGTCTATGAAATGAGTGCGAGTGAGCGCGCCGACCTATGGTATGCATGCTTAAAACAGCCACGTGTGGACCATTGCGGTGACAAATCTGCAAGCATTGAAGGAAATATACATAATCCCCGTGTTTACAGCACAAACGCGTTCTCTGTGCAGTGAGTCACTGCAGTATTATCTTGCAGTGACGTAATATTTTATGGGAGCTAAATTTGCACAATGTTGCCTTACAGCAGCCAAAATACCAAGCGCGTAGCAGACACCCGCCACTTTGGCACAGCCCCCACGGACGGCAGAGAAAGCTCACAGGTCCGACACAGCAGTGCCGTGGTGTGGCAGTTCCCCAGGAAAGCTTCATGCTCTCCCGCGTATACGCGCGACGCCTTGGCTGCTGTCCCATACATAGGTCGGCACACTCATGAGAGAGTGTGAGTAGAAGTGAGTGCCAGTGAGTGCGAGTGCCTGTGAATGTGAGTGGAGGTTAGTGCGAGTGAGTGTGAGTGGTACAGTCGACTCTCGCTACAACGAAATTGACGGTGTGCGGAAAAAATTTCGTTGAAGCAAAAATTTTGTTGTAGTGAAATCGAAAAAATATAAATGACCTGAGCTGGTGGAACAACGAAGCTTTTATGCCTCAATCTTGCGCGCGGCACACAGCATCACGGCGGTAGTCGGAAGCGTTCGGAAACCACGAGTACTGAAACCATACTTGCCAAGTTTGGAGAAATGGAATCCGGGAGATTTACGTATTTACTCGTTTCTACTGTGCCCTTGACAGTAACGCACACCCGTTTCCCGCGATCAAAAAAAAATAAGTGAAACATTGATTGTAACGCGCACCCACACACAAAAAAAGTCTTTAGTAATCAATCTTCTCACATTTTCAAAAACAAATGTCGTACTCGCATAAAAAACAGACCGCCGACTTTGGACCCCTGCAGTCCCTCGAACGGCCGCGCTGTGGCTTTCCCGCTTCACTTGATCCGCGGCGTCTCGAAGCTGCCGCACGTTGCCGTGTCTAGCCGCGTGCAAGCGGCGGCAGCATTTACTCGCAGTGCTGTGTTCCTCCGTGCTGTCGCAGTTCCCTCATGCCCGCTGCCGCGTGCTGCCATGCGTGCTGCGAAGGATCGGGGCGTGGTCTCGGAGATTGCCGCGATGCAATCTCGGACATTATCCAGCGCGTACGACTAAGAGGCTCAGGCTCATCACAGATATGGGGAAGAAATGCAATGATGAGCCGTTTCGCGTGCAGTGATGAGAAGCATCTTTTCCCCCGTTACGGCCACCCGCAAATCGAAAGCAGCTGCGGCTGGGCGTCTCAGAGATTGCATCAGCGACGTAGAGACTCTGGCGCAGGTGAGTATCATCGGCTTACGTATCATGTGCGTCGTGGCGTCGTTACGCACCGGCGGCGACACAGAAACTACATAAAGTAGGTGCGCCAAAGACACCGCCGCGCCGCTAGTTCGCTTTTCGCATGTGACCGTTTGACAGCGCCCGAAACACGTAGGACGCCGTCATTTCAAAGCCGACGGCGATATGGTAACGTTGTCCTTCGGTCACACTCGATTCTAACACGCATACGATGTTTGTGATCCGTTTTATCGGAAAAAAGGATTCGAGTAAATACGGTACTTAACGGGAGGGTGCTTGGACCATTGAAAAAAAAAGTTGACCGTGGTGGTGGAGGAGTTGTTGCAATGATATGGGCACTGTTAGCGGGTTTTTGCAGTCGCCGTTTTTCTGTACGAAGTCCAACTCGATAACACCGCCCATGCAACGTATGTTCTACGCGCGAGTAAAAGCGCGCTAACGCTGGGGGCAAACGCGGCTGAAGCAGAGATGAAACGACCCGGCCGTCTCCGCCGAACGAACTGAACAATGCGATAACATCGCACCCGCGTGTGATCGCTGTCGGCGCTTGCTTCTCAAACAGAGAGGAAACACCCAGCCCTTCTTTCGTTGGGCGAAGGACCAAAAGGGGCGTCGGTGGAGAGAGGGGCGGTCGCGCGCGCTATCTCGACAGACATCGGTAATCAACCACGCAATCAACAGCGGCCGTTTCTGGTGGTCCCAACACGCGATTTCAACTTTGTAGTCGTATTTTTATCTTCTGAAATGCACCAAAATGTTTCAGATTGTGTTTACTGCATAGCAAATCGAATTTTCGAGACTGGAATTGCATCGTCAAATTTCGTTGAAGCGAAACGGCACAAAAGAATGTGTTCATTGTGGCGAGCATACTTATGCATTGACTCCTATGGACTGCCGACGGGGATCAGAGAATTTTTCATTGTACCGGAAATTTCGTTGAAGCGGCGTTCGTTGTAGCAAGAGTCGACGTGAGTGTGAATGGAGGTGAGCGCAAGTGAGTGCCAATGAGTGTGAGTGGAGGTGAGTGCAAATGAGTGCCAGTAAGTATGAGTGGAAGTGAGTGCCAGTTAGTGCAAGTGAATGTGAGTCGAAGTGAGTGCGAGTGAGTGCGGGTCCTGGAAAAATTAGGGTGAATGAGTGTGAATGAGTATTCTCCCACTCTGCTGACCTATGCTGTTAGGCACCTGATCTCTGTGATTCGGCCCCACGACAAGCAGAGGAGGTGGCGGCGAGACACTGCCTGACAGCCATGCCTCCGTGAAACTTTTCTTTTACTAAAATAAAGTTGCAAGAAGACGAAAACAGCGCAGGACACAGGACAAAGAAGAGCACAGACACGGGCGCTGACTAACAACCATATGTGTTTATTGCAACAATCGTCGTGCATAAGTATGCCGCCACTATCGATAAACAACAGAAAAACAAATCAGCATGCGCAGATTGCAGCTACATATCTTCAATTTAGCAATTCAGGTACGATGTCTCCTTCGAAAGAAGGGAAATGGAAGGTAAGCTAACACATGCTTCTCCACTACTACGGATATGATAGGCTTCTGATACAAGACGTGCGCGTTCATCTCGGTACTTTGACCCGTGTCTGTGCTCTTCTTTGTCCTGTGTCCTGCGCTGTTTTCGTCTTCTTGCATCATGAACCAACCAGCCCAAATGCGTGCCCTTCTACAAAATAAGATTGTTCTCTCTCTCTCTTTCTGTGACTCGGTTGTCCACAAACTGCTTCCGTTTTGTTATGCCACCTCTAATCCAGGATAATGCAATTTCAGAATCAGTCCACATCGTGTAGGCAACTTGTAGCTTTGTCAAGCCACTACTCACGTAGGCTAGCATTTTAGAGCCAACTAAGGCACCCAAAAGCTCCAACCACGACAGCGTGCTAGCCTTAATGGGAGCTACGCATGACTGGGTGATCAACGACGTCGGTTTTGTAGCAGTTTTTGTCACATTGTGGATCCCTGTTCCATATGCAGCTGGACTGGCATCGCAGAATACATGTACTTGAAGTATGTTGGACATCCTCCCTCTGCCACACAAATAGCGAGGAACAGCTACGGTTTGTAGTTGCCGAAGATGAAGTACCCAGTCACACCACTCCTTTTGTAGATCATCGGGTAGAACTTCATCCCAGCTGATCCCGCGGATCCGCAGCTTCTGAAAGGAGATCCTTATGCCAGTGGTATACGGCCCTACGAATCCTAATGGGTCAAAGATTCTTGACGCTGCCTGCAAGACAAAGCGCTTTGTGTCCTTCTGCGTAGTCAAAAAACCGAGTAGGTTTGCCACCGAAAAGCTAAATTCGTCTTTTGAAGGATGCCACACTAGGGGGAGGACTTAGAGGCTTTCTGAAGAACGATCATTTCACTACTGGCAGGCTCTTGTTGTCGTTCCAGAATTGTCATCAAATTCTCTGTAATCGTAGTCCATTTTCACAGTGTCATGCCTGCTGATTTCTTTAGTGTTTGTGCTTCTAGGCAGTTTCGCGGTCTCCTCATCTTTGTTGGCACCAGTGACTAAGTCATCGACATAAAATTACTCAGAAAGAGCTGTGATGTGTGTGTGTCATGGTATGCGGTGCTCTTTCATGTGGTAGAGAATGTAGCTGTGAGCAAGAACGGGCTGCAAGTAGCTCTGAACGGCACTCGTGTCATCCTCCGCTCTTGCATGTCAGCTTCAGAGAGGCCCCCTTCTGCAAACCAGAGAACGCGGAAAGCATCCCTGTCTTCCTCTCGTATAGCAATCTGAAGGAATGTTTTTTCTATGTCTGCTATTATTCCCACTGGGTGCATCCTGAATCTTAGCAGAATATTAACGAGGTTTGATATAAGTTGTCACATTTTTTGAGGCAGTCGTTAGGTGACTTGCATCCTTTCGCATGTGATGATGCATCAAACACGACTCGAATTTTCGTTGTGAGTGCTTGTTCACATATGACCTCCTTGTGTGGCATATAACTTGGTCATGTCAGAAGGTGTAGTACTGACAACTTCGGCATGTCCTGCTCGCAAATATTCTCTTATTGTGCTATTATACGGTTCCAGCAGTCCTCCTTATTCTTGAGGCAGTTGACAAGCCTTTCGAGTCATGTAACAGCGACTTCCCTGTTATTTGCAAGTTCAACTTCATCTTTCTAAGGGACACTTCATAGCTTCTGTTGCAGAAGCTAATGGTGCTTTTGAAATGTGACATGGTCGCACTTCTTTCAGGTGGTTTGCCTCGCGCATCTGTCATTCCCAGATTCTCAAGTTCCCAAAATGAGCATAGAAACTGGACTCGGCCACTTGAACCTTCAGCACGCACACCATCATCGTGACATTGCCAGCTGAGACATCAGGTGCATTGTGCTTCCTAGAAATATCCACCCAAGCTTGGAATTCATGGCAGTAAACAATTCATTGCCTTCGCATTGTAAAACTTCACCAGTCAATACTTTCCACATCTGATCAGAACCGACCAGTATGCTGATACCACTCTGCGTTACAACAGATGGGTACACTAGCTTATCGGCAACATCCTTTCCAAGCTTCTTGAAAGACGCGATGGAAGCTATTTCCATTGCAGTCTGTTCAATGTCCTGGCAGATATGTAGGATTTCAATTGCCAGTAGGTTTATTCTCCTCATCTCAGAACTGACTACGCAGTCGGACTCATATGATTCGACGCCTTTCAGCTGCTTGATCTGACACACTGACGAAAACGTTGAGTGCTAGCTGAGTTGATCCCACGCGTTTCAGCTTGAGGTGCTTGGACAAAGCTTCCGTTATGAGGTTTCTCTGGCTGCCGCTGTCGAAAACACCTCTTATATAGCGGCAAGTGTTGTCTTTTACGGCCCAAGCTCGGAATGTTTGATCTCGATGTCAGTCTCGCTGGCGTGTGTCTTCCGCGAACATTTCTCTGGGTCACACATGCTTGTAGCGTGCCGACCTTTACATTTCATGCTGGAGATCTTTCTTGTGCAGTCCCGCGCCTGCTGTCCTTTGATTGTACAGCGAAAACACCTCTTGTCTTTTGAGAGTAAGTCTTTCTTCTGTATCAGTGGCAAAGGAACTGTACACGACTCTGGTCTGTGTTCACTTGACGAGTAGAAGATGCAGTTCTGTTTGCTTGGTTCACACGCAGAGTTACTGTGGAGCACAGATGACATAGGTTTTCCATGGCGGGTATGTGTGAACTGACTTGGCGACAGCGTAGTTCCGAGCTCTCGTCCCCTGTTGTCTTTGAAGTTGCTCTTCTCTAAGTTTTGCAGCTCGGTGTATAGAGAAGTAAGCAGATCATCTAGCCTTGAGGAAATAGCGTTGCTTCCAGTGGCACGTGGCACCTGCATGGTACAACGATGTCGCATTGAAGTGCGTGCAGAAGAATGTCGCAGAGCATCGATGAGAAGGATGGCTTTTGCACACCTAGAAACTTGAGTCCTCGGATGTTAACGAGTACTTGGTTGTATAAGTTACATGGGGCCTTTGTGTCATTTGACAATCGAACAGGGCTCAGCATCCATAGCTTAGTAAAATATCCTTGCTCTGGACGCGTTTTGTCACCAAAGCGTTTCTGCAGCATGGCAATAACGTCCTTATAGCAATTGGCAATCGTAGGAAGGCCCGCAATTACTGATGCAGCACCTCTTTTTAGATACAGTCGAAGGTAATAGAACTTCTCTGTGGCAGTTATGCAAGTACAGTAAAACCTCGTTATAACGAAGTTGAAGGGGGAGTGGTAATTACTTTGTTATAACCATTAGTTCGTTATAACCAATATAAATTTCATCTATAGGAATTT
Source organism: Hyalomma asiaticum (assembly GCA_013339685.2). Lineage (NCBI taxonomy): Eukaryota > Metazoa > Arthropoda > Arachnida > Ixodida > Ixodidae > Hyalomma > Hyalomma asiaticum. The sequence goes on from CM023483.1 coordinate 151,473,556, forward strand.
ATAGGGGAATTGCGATTTCTTCGTTATATCCGATAATTCGTTATATCCGGGTTCGTTATAACGAGGTTTTACTGTATTACTGTGAACAATTCGGTCAAACTGTTCCCAAAATTCCATCCATTTGCACAGGTCTCCACAGAAAGGGGCTATTATTAGCTTAGGAAACTTCACTCGTGCTCCATCTGATGGTCTTGCGACTGTTTGGGCAACCGTTACTTGTGCTACTACTGATGACTGTACAATTCGACTTGTCTTGCTCAGGAGCTCAGCGAGAATATGCGTCGCATTGTCTTCATATTCTATAACCTCGCTATACTTGGTTTCAAACTCTTTGTCTGGAATATGCTGCTCGATCTCGTTGTTCAAGCTTCTAAGTTCATCGTCGTTAGCCTTGAGCCTTTCATGCATCAAATTGAGCTGGTCGTAGGTTGCCGAGTCGTTAGCGAAAAGAGCACTTGCCCCGTTTATGATTCGTGTGTTCCGTGCTTGTCACGATGTCCACTTCAACTTCAGGCATTCCATTCTTGTGCATTTGACTGGTAGCTGTCCGTAGGTTCCTGTCTTGTAACCCCGGTTCTTCGGCACCAAAATGTTTTAAGTGATGGCGTCCCAGCAGCCACTAGCAGACTCGATTCCATCAGACAGGCTCATGGCAAGAGATACATTTATTAATTGCAAGCCTGAAAGTGCTCAGCTGGTGTTTGAGCGTCCCCGCCCCTCATGCTTTGTGTTCCTCTTCTTTCTCTTCGTTTCTTGACCCAGCCCGGAGAGTGCAGTAATCAACAGCCCGGCTATCCCCTATATGACCAGTTTTGTGGTGGTGTATCGGTAGAGCTTCCAGCTCCTTTCATTGAGTCCTTGGTTCAAGTCCGAGCAGGTGGAACTTTTCATTCTAAATGTTCATTTTTTCAGACGTCCATTTCCTTTACGGAAGTGCGCCACTTATTTCTTGGTCTATGCTGGCACAAAACACATTCGTGTTAAAAGTGACTTGTTCTGCTAGTCTGTGGCTAAACCGACTAGTAACTTGTCTATCTATATCAAGCACAGAAATACTCACTTGACCCCGAGAAAGAGACAGCGCACGTGATATAAGATATACGGTCGTCCCTATATTCACGGCATGTCCCACAATCTGAAGTAAATCGCTGGCAGATCTCAGGTGGATGTGGCTTTCTCTGCTCCTGAGAAGTTGACAAAAATTTGCAGGGCCGTGAACCCTGGCACGAAGGCGCACCAATCCTGCAAGACTGCGCATCAGATTGAGTATGTCCCTTGCACTGACAAGGTGGTGTACTCGATTCCCCTGTCTTATGGCAAGCGGTATATAGGCCAAATGGGTTGATGCTTTAAACAGGCGCTTGAAAGATCATGCTTACAGCGAGATGCTTACGGCATTTCTTCAACAGTATCTGGCCACCTTGGCATCTACTCTCAAAACTGTGGCCACATTCCTGATTTCTACCACTGCACTATTGTCTGGCGTAATCGGGACCAGCTGATGTGTGAAATCCTGTAAGCTCTGCGAATTGCCAGGCTGGGTGGAATGTGCATGAGCAGATGAGGGTTCCAAATTCAGTCGCTTGACCTTAGGACCTTTGTCTGCCTACTACTAACCACGAAACTTTGTATATTGAACAAATAATAAACTGTTTAGATTATCTTTCATGGTGTAGTGATTCCGTTGCATGCGGTGATAATGTTATACTTTTTTCGTAGGTTTATCACTTTTTTTTTTTTGGTTGCTGACCATGTAGTATATATTACACAGTTGTGACTAATAAAACACGTGCTCTAAGTCAGCGCTTTGTTGTTTCCTTCTCTCCCTGGTGTTCTTTCTTGCCATGTTTCATTCCAGTAGACCCTTTCGAAAATTCGCAAGTGCTCTTCTCTGCATTGCGCCTATGCCTATTTAATGGTGGTGCCTAGTCCTGTTGTATGTATGTATGGAGTGCTGTAGCTGCAAAGGCTAAGATTTGTATTTTGTGCAGTTTTATATCACGAGTGCTGAATCTACCTTTCTCATGTCACATGCACATGATCTGCACTTGCACACACTACTTGTAGAATTGAATATGACGCCATTACTTGGGCATACTGTATGGTGGGAAAGGTAGCCTCGCAATTTTCTGAGGGGTGAAAAGTACAAGGGGGATATGCCATTGATGGAATGAGAAACATTCGTGGAAGAGTGAAAGGTGTCGCATCCCAACGATTCGTTCCAGGAGGATTTCTTCATTTAATAGGACATGATGGGGAAATCAAGTGCGGACTATTGTTTTGAAGTTACATTTATATGCAAACCCAGGTACTCATTAAGGTTGCGGTGGGAGCGCTGAGCAAGCCTCCCTAGCCTCCCTCCCTTATTAAAATGCATTAAAGAACCGCCCCTCCCAAAGCAAGCACCTTGATCCACCCATTCATGTGTCCATATACGTGCAGTCTTTTGTATAAATGTTGTCGCTTTCTTCTAATCGACTTCCACTTTATAGTCAGTGCTTGTCATCTGTGGCTGTTTCCTTGTCTTGTCCTCGTTCTCGCATTCCGAGCTGCTATTAACAAGTTGAAAGCAAATCGCACTTCAAGATGATAGCGGTGGGAACAGTTGTCGGTTGACGGTAAGAACTGATCAGTGGTGAAATGCATCGGCTTTTATACACTTGTCACAGCACCTTCTGGCATTATCACTGTGATTCTAGAAGATACTCAAATGTGCGTCGGGCATGCAAATTTTGCAGAACGGTCAACGTAATTCTCGAAGCAGGAGCAAGATGAGCGTGGCAAGCACTGCGTGTCATAGGGAAATGATAACGGCTTGCACATGTCAATATGCATTAACCCAGTTAGTAATCTGCGAGGGCAAGCCAATTACCTTCGTTTTTATTATTAGCTTTGCATGTGCAACCCCATGAAAAGCTTTGGAGAAGGGTAGTAGTATGATTTGATGATATCCCTCTGGCCGTCTTGGTCAAGAACCTTGGAAAAGTTGTGAACGGTTGTGATTAACTGAGTTACTGTGGAGTAACCATGTGCATCCATGTTGCGCATCTGTTATAACATTCGATATATAAAAATTAATATAGCTTACTGATATGTGCTGAATTATCTTACACAAATAAAAAGTTAGGGATATGGGACGATAATTATGTATATATAACAAGGAGCGCTCCTTGAAAATGGGTAACTCTCGCTACATGCTAGTCAACAGCTAGCGTGGCTGTATGCATTGATTTCTGGAAAACAATTGCTAAAATGCAAGCCACATATACTGAGTGTCATTTAAGACATGCATCAGAAACGTCCGGTCTTGGCTACTTCTTATTCCTAAACGCGAGACTTCTGTAATGCCTTCGATAGATGCTATCATTTTCATTATCTTGATGTACTTCGGCAGTTGAATTCGACAATGGAGAGCATGGCTTCATGAAAACACTTTAAAAAAAAACATCTTAAGTAATGCAGCTGTTCCTTTTCTGTCCGTAAGTACCCTGCCATTAAAGGAAAGTTTCTTTATTTTGTGAGAGTTCTTTTGAAACAAGAATTGCTGAAAATGCCAGAAATGACAACGATGACGAAGACCGTAACACTCTTGTTTGGGCTAGTTGGTACATTCTTAACACAAACTCGGTAGCGCAAAAAACATGGACGAAGAAAAGAAGGAACACACACAGGCGCAGACCGACCAAGAATAAGAAGAGAAACCAGAAAAGGAAAACCATGGAAGAGGAAGAAGAGAGGGGAAGCAGGAATTAAAGAAGTACTGAACAAGAAAAGTGAGAGAGTTCGCAACAAAGTCTAGTGTGTGCTTTCGCTGTGCTGCGTCCTCTGTGCAGGCTGGGGAGCTTATTACAAAGCACTCGCAACATTGACACGCCTGAACTTGACCGAAAGTGAAACGAAAAATGGACATTGTTTATACTTTATATTGATGTGTGGAGAATAAACACTATTAAACATTTTAGTAAGCTTTTGCTCAAACTCCTATTAACAATGTTTTTTTTTTTTTTTCACGCTGCCCAAGTATTATTAATATGAGGTTGTGCTTCATACGTCCTTATTGCAGAGGCAACGTTGTCACAATGGAGTGTGTCGAAAAGCTGCTCAAGAAGGACTGGATTGACCCTACCAATGGCAAGCCACTCAAGGAGTCGGACATTGTCCCCCTGCAAAGGGTAAGGGGTTTTCTGGCTTACTTGGCTGATATTAGTCATGAAATATGTGGTCACGTAGCCAAGAAAGGTTCCCTTGACTGTCATTTTCATGGTTTACTCTGTGGTAAGCACAGCTCCCATGTAGATTCTCGAACAACACTGAGAATGGAGTTCAACTTTTAAGTGCGTAGCCTTGTCGACGACTTTCATGTCCTATGAGGACTGGATGTAACATGAGTAAAGTCATATTTTCTTGCAAACACTGCTAACTTGTGACTCACAAATCATAGCCCACTGTCGGTGTACGCTTCCATGGGCACACTGTACATTGTGAATATGGCACTCGGTGCCATTATGGTCGTGCTCGCAGGGCCGTCGCACGGTTCTTGACTCCAGGGAAGTTGGAAAACGCATGGGATGCCATGATGTACACACTTCTTGAAAAACAAAAGATGTCTATACCAACTCAGTACCACGTCTAGCCAGGGACTTGGCGCATCAGCAGTGGCTCCTGCTGTTGCTTGTAAGCATATTCGTGACGAGTGGGGCACGTTTGGATCAAATAAGTGATGTCGTGCCTGACACTGAGCCAAAAAACAAGGCAACAACCCCTGTCTTTCACTTCTGCAGATGGAGATGCCCAGCATTAATTCTCGCTGGGGTGCGATGGTGCGTGCTCTCCAGTATTATCACTTTTGTGCCTTTTAGCAGTATGCCATCTACGACGGATAGCTCAGACAGACATGCCTTGTGGTAATACTCGAGGCGTTTAGTCGCCCACATTTATTTATGCACTAGCACAGACGCTGTCACTCTTGCCTCCGTGTTGCCGTCTTGTCCGTTCTGCTCTCACGCTCGGCTCGAACATGCAGAACAGCTGAGGCGCAACATCGTCGTTGTCGTCGAGACGCTGACGGCTCGCCATAGGGCCCCCCCTCTAGCGAGGTAGCCAGCTTGCGAAGGAGCGATCCCTATGAGCAGCTGGTAGGTTCTGCTGTTGCAAAGCGCGTTCGTCTGGTGCTTGTGGATGGCCTTTCGTCTTCAATAACGGTGTTGGTGTCGAGGAAGGCCGGCTTTATGCGGTAATGGAGACACTGTCTTCGCTTGCATTAAGAAGCAGGACGCAATGCTTCTGGCAACGCTTGACGACATTAAGGGGCCCGTCATAAGGCGGCTGCAGTGGTCGTCTGACTGCATCGTGCCATACGGAGACGTGTGTGCAATCGCAGAGAGCACGACTGGTGAAAGATGGGCGTGAGTGTAGACATGGCAGAATAGGAGACACGTCTCCCTTGGCATTCCTGAGGCGGCTGGCATAATCAGCAACGTCCAGTGGTGGTACCAGTGAGGCGTCGAAAAACTGGCGAGGAAGCCTTAAGGTAGTGCCAAAAAAGTGCTCAGCTGAGGAGCAGGACGTGTCTGTACATATCGTGCTGTGAAGGGCGAGGAGGACGAGTGGTAGTCGCTCCGTCCAGGGTATTAGTGAGCATGAGGCCATGAGCGAGGCTTTGAGGTGGCGGTGAAATTGCTCAATCATGCCGTTCGACATCTAGTGGTAGGCCGTCGTCTTGATGTGGTTGACACCAAGCATCTGGGACAAAGTGCGGAAGAGCGCGGAGTCAAATTGACGACCTCTATCCGTTGTGATGGTCTTCGGAACTCAGTAGCGGTTTATCCACACGGTGATGCGACCACGGGTGACTGACTCTGCCTTGATGTCGGTGAGCGGTAATGCCTCAGGCCACCGTGTGAACCGGTCAACGTAGTTTTAACATATACTGGCTGTTTTTCGATGGGGGCAAAGGGCCTACGAGGTCCAGGTGCATGTGACTGAACCGCGAGTCTGGATGCGGAAAGGTACCCAGTGGGCTTACTGTGCTGCACTGGACTTTGGTTTGCTGACACTTGAGGCAAGCACGTGTCCAGCGGCAGACGTCAATGTTCATTTGTGGCCACAGATATCGCGCTGTGAGGAGGTGTTGAGTCGCGCGTATGCCGGGGTGCGACAAGGAGTGCAAGGCATCGAAGACGCTGCGGCGAAATGGCGCTGGAACATATGGGCGAGGACATCCGGTAGAGGTGTCGCAAATGAGTGGAATTGTGCAGCCTGGAAGTTGGACATCTTTCAACTTGAGGGAGTTCTCTAGGAGTCGTAGAACTTGAAGTTCGCTGTTCTCGCGTTGTGCAGTAGCCATGGCTACAATATCGACTGGTGGGTGCTCATCCACCGTTGCGTTGATTTCTGTTAGGGATAGTGCGTCAGCAGCGGGATTTCCTTTGCCACTGATGTGTCGGATATGGCTGGTGTCGAGGTCTCACCGCTGCCACCAGTTGTCGTGATCTCACCGCTCTCACCACTTGTCGCGGACTCGTGTTGCCTACAGGCCAGGAATCCACAGGGGCAGGAGAGAAGAGTATGAGGAGTTGGGAGAGGTAAATATTTACAAAGTTTATTTACATGGTAGCTGAATGCCGAATGGTTATGCCGCATCCCAATGCTTGGGTTCTCCCGTTGATTAGTGTCACGATGTGTATAAGCGCCCGGCACGTTTTGCTCGAGTCAGTGGAGTGAACTGACAAAGGTGATAATGTGTGATATAACCACAACTTTCATTTCGCAAAGACATAGACAATTTGTTAGTTGGAAGGCGGCCACGCTGCTCCAGCAGTAAACGGGACAGTCAGACCATGCCAACACAAAAAAAAAGCGCCCGTTTTATTCACACTCGTGAATATATATAGGAAACTAAGGGGGAGTGGGAAGGGGGATAAAGATTGCGCACATGCGCACTAGAGTGCTTGGGCTGCGTCGTTCAATGGGTTGCCGCATTTCTTCCGCCTTAGAAGCCAAAACGCATGACCACTTTCTTAGCTTGTGTGGACTGATGTACGTGCGGTTGCGATTCTGGGGTACTCTGGGAGGTAGCCGGTGCCGTTGTTTCTAGTCGTACCAGCCCTGGGGAACCCCGGGCCTTGACATGTCTTAGGCTCCTGGCGTTTCATCTGTGCTCCGCTTACAAACTTGATCCACGTGGCGGCGGACAAGCCCATCCACAGTCTTTACCTCCACGAGGCGAGTGCCACGCGTAGCCTCCACTGTGCCTGGGAACCACTTGTCGCCGGCGCCGTAATTTCGCACGTACACGTAGTCTCCCGGTGCGAAACTCCAGCCTGGGTCACTTGTAGCTTTGGCAGGATAAACTCTGCAAGGAAAAGACATCTCCATCCTTGTGTGCAGACGGTATCCTAATAGCCTCTCTGAGGGAGAAGGACCCTCCTGCTGTGGTGCGTTCCGATAATTGCACAACACACATGCCAGTGATGTGAGTTATCTTCATCAAGCCATCCTTGATAGTGCGCACGGCTCGCTCTGCTAGTCCATTACTCTGGGGGTGATAGGGATGTGTTCGAATGTGCGCAATTCCATTGTGCTTCATGAACTGCTCGAACTCTCGTGTAGTGAATGCCACCCCATTGTCGGAAACCACTGTGCACGGTATACCAAAACGGCTAAATATCGTCCTGAGGGCCTCGACTGTGCTATGCGAGTTGGCCTGCGACACGGGAAGCGCCTCAATCCACTTCGTGTGGGCGTTGACGACGATGAGTAACATTTCCCTTTTATCAGTCCCGCATAGTCCACATGTAAACGTGACCACCTTTCATGCATCTCGGGCCAATTTACTGGTTCTTTTGCCTGAGGCATCGGCAACGCTTGCACACAGTTTTGGCATGTCGCCGCAACGCGCTCGATGTCTTGCACTTTGCCCGGCCACCAAAATAACGATCTGGCCTTCGCCTTCATGGTGGAAACTTCTTGGTGGGCTTCATGCAGTAGCCTTAGCAACTTCCCGCGCACTGCTGTCGGCACTACGAAGCGATGGCCCCAGTAAAGAAGTTCTTCACTAACAGACAGCTCATGCCGCTTTTTGTAACAATGTGCAATTTCTTTAGTTTCCATGTTGAGTTTTTTCGGCCAACCTTCCTGGGTGTACCTGGAAAAGTACCTCATCCGCGGCGGCGAGTGCCTGGACTTCCTTCCATGGCAGGGCTGGCTGATCCCACTGGTCCAGAGTCAGAACAACTTGAGCCTCTTCCTCCTGGTCCACTTCTTCCTGTAACGGTTGGGGTAGACGGCTCAGAGCATCAGCATTGCACATGAGCTTACTCGGTCGATGTTGCAACCGATAACGGTAGGCACGAAGTATGATGGCCCAACGCTGAATGCGCACAGTGGCCATAGCTGGCGTCTGACAATCCGCTCTTAGGAGACCCAACAATGGTTGATGGTCGGTTAGAAGCGTGAACTGTTTGCCCAGCAGAAAATCTTGGAATCGCGTGACGCCATAGACCAGAGCCAACGCCTCACGTTCAATCTGTGAATAATTCTTTTCTGCGGCAATAAGCGTCCTGGATCGAAATCCAAGGGGCTGATACTGTCCTTCAACTCAGTGGAATAGTGCCGCTCCCGCCCATAGGGTGATGCGTCACACTCCAGAAATAGTTCTCGTGCGGGATCGAAGTGGCGTGGAACACAAAATGGCTTTTGCTTTTCGAAAGGCATCGTTTTCGCGCTCATCCCAGGACCATTTCGATTTCTTTTCCAGAAGAACGTATAGGGGACTCAGGAGCGTGGACAGATTAGGCAAGAATTTATTGTAGAAAGTTAGCATGCCCAAAAAAGACCGCAACTCCATGACATTGCAAGGAGTCTATGCCAGCTTAATTGCTTCGATGTTCTTCTCTGACGGGTGCAACCCTGCCGCGTCAATTCTGTGTCCTAGATATGTAACTGACTCCTCACCTATTCAGCACTTGTCCGAGCGGAGCTTCACGCCGTATTCCCTGAACCGCTGCAAGACTGCTTGAATGTTCGCAGTTGGCTTATCGTTCGCATCTGCTATCAGGACGTCGTTAAGTATGCTTGAACCCCTGGGAGGCCTTGCAGCACCTGCTCAATTGTTCTTTGAAAAATCGCAGGGGCCGAGGCTATCCCAAACGGTAGCCCATTGTAACAAAAGAGGCCCTTGTGAGTCTTTATAACCGCAAACTTGCGCAAATCTTCGTCTAGAAGAATTTGGTTGTAGGCATCACGTGGATCCAAGATGCTGAACCGCTGCCCTCCACGAAGAGTAGCGAAAATGTCGTCCACTACGGGTAGAGGATAACTTTCCATTTCACATACTGGGTTTAGAGTAACTTTGAAAATTGCCACAGATGCGGACTGTTCCGTCACGTTTCAGCACGGGCACCACCGGGGTTGCCCATTCTGGATAGGAAACTGGCATAATAATGCCTTCGGCCACGAGTCAATCTAGCTTGGCAGACACTTTGTCTAGCAAAGAAAATGGAATTTTTCTTGCCTTACAGAACCTTGGGGTTGCTCCGTCCTTTATATGAAGCTGTGCTGGTGGTCCCTTGATGGCTCCCAGGCCCTCCGCAAAAACGTCTGCGTGCTGTTGCATCACGGGTGCCGCTGTCCGACTCTCCAGCTTCCCGTCCGATGAGAGTGACGCGATGTGAAGAAGCGGTGCCCCTTGTGTCTCGCGCATCTGTAACAGGTCACGGCCACAAAGGCTAGGACCTTCACAGTCTAACACAACGAGATCACAGTCACTTGTTGCAGACTTGTAGGAAGCTTGCATTTTGACAACGCCCTGCACTGGTATCTTCCCAAGATGGTATGACAGAGTTAATGCAGCTTTACAAAGCGGAGGCCACTTATGACGATGGGCTTTGTAAATCGCTTTAGGCACTACGCAGACAGGTGAGCCTGTGTCGATTACCATATTCAGTGGCACTCCGTTGCATGTAACCGTTGTTTTGCTGGGCACAAGTTCGCCCAATAAACAGTTCGCCTGACGTCACCTTGAGTCCTGCGTGCTTCATCTCGAGTGCTGCGAGTGTCACGACCACATGACATCTGGTGGAGGTGCTTCTCGGTCCATGTACCGTACGCCCCCGTCCAGCTGTGAGCCAAGCCCAAGCCGCCAAGAGGACGACTCCAACCCGGTCTTTCGAGCTAGCCGCAGACAAGGAGTCCCGCCAGAATACCTGCCACTCCCCGACAAGGACAAGAAAACAAGGGCTGCAACGACACCAGCACCCACAATGACGGAAGCAAGACCTCCGGCAACCGTGGTCGTACACCAGCCCAAAGAGCCACCTACCTTCCGTGGATCGTCATACGAGGACCTGGAAAGCTGGCTGGACATCCACGACCGCGTCGCAGCCCTTAACAAGTGGGACCCCGACGATAAGCTGCGCCATGTATATTTCTATTTGGAGGACGCCGCAAGGACTTGGTTCGAGAACCGCGAGTCAACGCTTCGAACCTGGGACAACTTCCGCGCTGCTTTCCTGCCCACCTTTGCAAGCGTCATGCAGAAGGAAAGAGCTGTATCACTGCTTGAGACTCATGTGCAGCTCCCCAACGAAAACGTCACGATCTTTACAGGAGGAGATGACGCGACTGTTCCGCCACACTGACGCCGACATGTCCGAGGAGAAGAAGGTTCGGCTCCTCATGTGAGGAGTTAAGCAGGAGCTTTTCGCCGGGTTAATAAGAAACCTTCCGAAGACGATACAAGGGTTCCTCCCCGAGGCGACGACCATCGAGAAGACTCTTGAAATGCGCACCCGCCAATACGATCGGCGCATGTCGCCAGACGTCGCAGAAGTCCGAGGACTCGGCCCCAACGACCTACGCGAGACCATAAGGGCTATTGTTCGTGAAGAACTGCACTGGATGTTTCCCTAGTCTCAGCCCCAAGTCGCCTCCCTCGAAGACATCATTCGCGAAGAGGTACAGCGCTCGCTGAGTGTTCCCGAACCACCGACCCCACAACCGGAGGTGATGACCTACGCCGCTGCTGCACGCCGAGCTGCCGCCGCTTCTCGCTCACGCCAGGACCCAACGCCCCCGCAGTTTCGTCGCCAGCCACCGCCGCCACCTCCGACGCCATCCCGCTCGCCAGTAATCCAGCGCGTTCCGAGGAGAACTGACGTTTAGCACACCCCGAACCACCGCCCACTATGCTACCACTGTGGCGAAGTCGGGCACACCTACCGCTACTGCCAGTACCGTGAGATGGGACTGCGTGGCTTCGACGTGAACGCGCCGCGTCCGCGCCCAGGTGAACGACCTCGCGACATCGCCGACTACATCGCCGGATCGCAGTGGCAACGACGACGACCATCCCGTTCACCTTCGCCTGGCCGCGACATCTCCCCGGGTCGCAGCCAGTACACCCGCCCCACCCGGGGCCGATCTCCAAGCCCCTATCCGGGAAACTAGAGGCAGCAACCGATGGAGGTGCGGTTGCTCCACGACGCAATGCCGAAGATCCTCCTCCGCCGCCGACGAAGACCACGACGCACGAACTCCCCCAACCTAGTCTCAGCACGCCGCCTGTCCAGAGTCTTCACGAGAAAGCCTCGCCGCCGACGCGACATAGCAGCGCAGGAGCAAGCCGATGCAGCCGTGACCCGACGCACCGACCTAACCGGAACGCAACACGACGAACCACCGACCTCGATGGGGTTATCGACAGCCACAGCGTCGCGGCTCTAGTCGATACCGGCGCCGACTACTCTGTCATCAGTGGTCTCTTCGCCGCCAAGCTCAAGAAGATAAAGACTGCCTGGGAAGGACCAGATATCCGAACAGCAGGGGGCCACCTTATAACACCGACTGGAACCTGCACGGCAAGAGTCACGATTGACAGCCAGACGTATTCGGTGAGTTTTGTGGTCTTGCAGCAATGTTCGCGAGACGTCATTTGAGGCATGGATTTCCTAGACCAGCACGGCGCAGTCATCGACCTAAGATCCAGGCCAATCACGCTGTCCACGGACAATGCGACGCCGTCAGACTGCACCGTCGCTTACCATGCCTTGAATTTGACAGAAGAGCAGGTAACCGTCCAGCCACTGTCGAGCGTCATCATTTCCGTCGGCACTAAAGCGCCTACCAACTTTCAAGGTGTCATCGAAGGCGACCAGCACTTGCTCCTACACCGTCAGATGTGCGTCGCAAGAGGCATAGCCAAGCTACATAACGACGATGCCAAGGTAATGGTGGCGAACTTCAGCAACGAATATAGGCACCTGAAGAGGGGTACGACGGTAGCGCACCTAACTGAATTTGTGGAAGTAAGCAATGCCTTCACTCTCACCGATTCTCACGGACCCGCAACGACGACCGCAGTGTCCGTGCCCGCCTCGACGTCAATCAAGGCCTTTCCAGGCAGCAACAAAAGGAGCTCTCAAGGCCTTACTCCAGCAATACAAGGACTGCTTCTTGTTGTCATCAAGGCTTCGTCAGACCCCTCTCGCGAAACATCACATCATAACCGACGAATATGCCCGTCCTCTCCGTCAGAGACCCTACCGAGTTTCAGCACGGGAACGCGAGGCCATCAAGCAACAAGTTGACGAAATACTGCGTGACGACATCATTCAGCCGTCTACGAGCCCGTGGGCATCACCCGTGGTGTTAGTGAGGAAGGATGGAACCCTACGTTTTTGCGTTGATTATCGTCGCCTGAACAAGATCACGAAGAAAGACGTGTATCCTCTCCCACGGATAGACGATGCTTTGGATCGACTCTACAACGCAAAGTATTTTTCGTCGATGGATATCAAAACCAGCTACTGGCAAATCGAAGTAGACGAGAGAGACTGAGAGAAGACTGCCTTCATAACACCAGACGGCCCGTTCGAGTTTAAGGTCATGCCCTTTGGTCTTTGCTCGGCGCCTGCGACGTTCCAACGGGTTATGGACACAGTACTCGCAGGTTTGAAGTGGCAGACTTGCCTCGTCTACTTGGACGACGTAGTCGTACAGTAAATCCTCGTTATAACGAAGTCAACGGGACGGCAAGAAAATTTGATATAAGCGGTAATTCGATATACGCAGCTGCCCCATAAAAGCTCAGCAAGTACAGCTAAATTAGCCGTGACAACTTCGCAGAAGTGGTATTCAGTGAAACTAACTTTTATTCACACACAAAAAAGTCAGTCAGCTGGCTTTGTCGGGTGCTTCGGCTGGGCACGAGGAGTTCCTGCTCCAGTTTGTTCAGGCAAATTATGAGGTCGTGGTCGCCGCCCGTGCAATCCACTCTATTTCGCAACAGACGGAGGCACTCCTGCGTTTGTGCCATTGGTGGTATTTCGCGAGGCTGTTCTTCTAGCGGCTCATGTTCCTCATCGGGGCCTCCAAGCAAGTCGACTATTTCAGCATCCGTAGCTGGGGCAACGACGGGTGCATCTGCGTCAGCCATCGCGAATGATTCGAAGTTGCCTTCCATATCTCCGCCAACGATGCTCTTCACAGCTTCGTAGAGATCGTGGCAGTCCTCGCAGTCATCATCAGCGTCTTCTGCGTGCGACCGGGAAAATCCGGCATGTGCAAAGGAGTTTGCACCCGCCGTGAATACGCATCCGCAACTTGTTACTTCGCTCTAAGCGGAGCAAGCTGTCGACATACTTCGAGTAATCCGGTCTAAAATACACGCATTTCGGTCGGGACTGCGTGACACTGCGATAAAAGCGATAATTCGAACAAAGCAACTTCGTTGTAACGAGGGTTTACTGTATTTGCTTCCACCTTCGACGAACACCTCTGGCGCCTTGAAGCTGTTCTTCGGGTAATCAAAGCCTCCGGACTTACCCTGAAGCCAGAAACGTGCCGCTTCGCCCACGAGGAGCTATTGTTCCTTGGACACATTATCAGCAAGTCGGGAGTACGCCCTGATCCATAGAAAACAGCTGCGATCGCCGACTTTCCTCCGCCCACCGACAAGAAAGCAGTACGCCGATTTCTTGGCCTCTGCACTTATTACAGGCGCTTCGTCAAGAACTTCTTGCGGATCACCAAGCTGCTGACGTACCTCACGAAGGCCGACGTCGACTTCAAAAGGGAAACGCCGCATGTGGAGGCATTTCAAGAACTAAAGCGACGCCTGCAAATGCCGCAATACTCGCATACTTCGACGAAAAAGCCGACACCGAATTCACACGGACGCAAGCAGCACAGGGCTCGGTGCCGTGCTCGTGCAGAGGACCGACGGACTTAAAAAGGTCATCAGTTACGCTAGCCGGTCACTTTCGAAGGCAGAAGCGGATTATTCCACCACAGAAAAGGAATGCCTTGCTGTCATCTGGGCTACATCAAAGTTCCGCCCCTGCCTGTACGGCAGGCCTTTCAAAGTCGTGAGTGACCACCATGCCTTGTGTTGGCTAGCTAACTTGAAAGATCCATCAGGGCGCCTCGCACGGTGGAGTCTCAGAATGCAAGAATTTGACATTACCGTCGTCTACAAGAGCCGATGAAGCACTCCGACGCCGACTGCTTGGCTCGCGCCCCCGTCGATCCGCCGACCCAGGGTGACCAGGACTACGACTCTGTCTTGGGACCCATAAGTACCGACGACATCGCGGAACACGAACGAGCTGAGCCAGAGCTCAAGAGCCTCATGGACTACCTGGAAGGCAAGACCGCCGACGTGCCGAAAGTATTCTGCCGAGGACTGGCTTCGTTTTTCCTGCGGAGCAACGTTCTCCTCAAGAAGAACTTCTCGCCGCTCCGCGCCGACCACCTCCTCGTGGTGCCTTCAGCGTTACGTCCAGAGGTTCTGGAAGCTTTACACGGCGACCCGACAGCCGGACACCTCGGTTTTTGTCGCGCACTATCAAGAATACAAGAGAAATACTATTGGCCTCGCCTCACTGCTGACGTCGCCACCCATTACGTAAAGACATGCAGAGACTGCCCGCAACTCAAGGCGCCAACAACTAGGCCAGCCAGACTTCTGCAACCCATCGAACCACTTCGACGCCCGTTCCAGTAAATCGGCATGGACTTACTCGGGCTGTTCCCGACGCCGACTTCCGGCAATACATGGATCGTCGTAGCGACTGACTACCTCACCCGCTATGCGGAAACAAAGGCCTTGCCCAAGGGCACTGCCGCCGAGGTCGCCAAGTTCTTCATCCAGAACATCGTCCTGCGTCACGGAGCCCCGCCCCGGAGGTCCTCATCACCGACAGAGGTACGGCCTTTACAGCTGACCTAACTCAGGCGATCTTGAAGTACAGTCACACGACCCACGCCGCTACCACCCGCAGACGAATGGCCTCACCGAGCGTGACTCACCGAGTCTAAATAAGACCGTCGCCGTCATGCTGGCCATGTACGTCGACGTCGAACGCAAGACGTGGGACGCCATACTTCCGTATGTGACCTTCGCGTACAACACGGCTGTGCAAGAAACGACGCAGCTTTCTCCATACAGGCTTGCCTACGGATGGTGCCCAACAACGACGCTTGACGCCATGCTACCGGTCGGCACCGACGAAGAAGACCTCTGGCCTGCCTGCGTATCAAGAGCCAGCAGACAGTCGATAGGTGCCACTACGACCTTCGACGACGCCACACCGAATACCAACTCGGCGACCTTGTCTGGTTCGGAATGCCGATACGACGACAGGGATTGTGTGAGAAGCTCTTACAGCGTTACTTTGGACCCTACAAGGTACTTCGACGTTGTGGTGAACTGGACTATGAGGTCGTGCCCGACGGCTTAACGTCATCCCAACGGCGCCATGCACGACCCGAAGTTGTACATGTGGTGCGACTGAAACCTTATTACGCGCGCTGATTAACAGTGGCGTATTGTTAATTTATTGCATGTACCCAAACTTGCATGTTCTTTTGTTAGCATCGGGACGATGCTTTTCAGAGGGGGTAGTGACACTTTCGGGTGTTTTCGTGAACGCCCTTATCACCTTCCTGTGAATCGCACGGTTGCTTTGATTGTTTGTGGCGAGCACAGTTATCACTTTCTGTTAGGCCAACGCAAGCCGCGTTTATCGTGCATGTCACTTCGGGAGCCGTTTTGACAATTCCTGAAAGTTTTCATGCTGACGTGCACACTTGAGTAACTTCTGGAATTCCAGAGATAATGCAAGAACGCGTTAAGCCATGTGTATAAAAGCTGACACACTGCGCCGCTTCTCAGTCTTTCCATCGACCGACGACTGTTCACGCCGCTGTTGCTGTGAATTGTGATTGGCCTTATTGGCCTTGTTTTGCTGGGCACAAGTTCGCCCAATAAACAGTTCGCCTGACGTCACCTTGAGTCCTGCGTGCTTCGTCTCGAGTGCTGCGAGTGTCACAACCACGTGACAATACTCGCACCAAGTGACTTTGTCGCCCGCATTTGTAGCACCTGCGTCGTCATAATGAGCATTCCCTGGCTTGATGTCCCTGTTTGCCACAGCAACTGCAGTGCTGCGATAAGCTGCTCGGTTTGCTCCTGCTGATTTCGGGTTGCCTGCTATGCTTCCCGTTGAACACCCCAATGGTGTCACCTTGCCCGCTCATCTGTTGCGACCCTAACTCCACGCTTTCGGCTGCTAGAGCTAGTGCTTCCACTTCTGCCAGCGTCAAGTCCTTTTTGGCTAATAGTTGTTTCTGCAGGTTTTTCGAGTGCACTCCACAAACGATGCGGTCCCTCAGCATTCGCTCCAACATCGAAGAGAAGTTGCAGTTATGAGCTACCTTGCAAATCTCAACGATAAACGCCTGCACGGACTCCTCTTGTTGTTGGTTTCTGTGAAAGAACTTGAAGCTTTCTGATATCTCGTTAGGGGATGGATCATAGTGCTCGTTCAAGGTTGAAACAACTTCTTCATAGCTCAGCGAGCTTGGTTTTCGCGGTGCGATTCTGCCGCAAAGGATTTCAACGGTCCTCGATCCTAACGCTGCCACCAACAAGGCCCTTTTCTTCGCGTCATCCGTCACTTCGTTTGCTTCAAAGTAGGCGTCAATCTTAACGAGATATGCTTGCCACTTATCTGTCTCCTCCGCAAAATCCGGAAGCTTGAGGGATGATGTCTTCGTCTCGGCTGATGTCTTCGCCTCGGTCTCGCCACTGGCGCCCAGCTTACGCGTATCGGTGGGTATTCTCGTCGCCACTGTTAGCTGGGAGGTGGCCACCCCGCTCCAGCAGTAAACGTGACAGTCGGACCATGCCAACAGAGAGAAAAGCGCCCGTTTTATTCACACTCGTGAATATATATAGGAAACTAAAGGGGAGAGGGAAGGGAGATAAAGATTGCGCACATGCGCACTTGAGAGCTTGGGCCGCATCGTTCAATGGGTTACCGCACATTTAAACACACAGAGGAATTAAACTGCACAGAGTAACAGAAATAAATGTGTGGGTCTCATCAACAAAATAGTCACTAATTCCTACACTCCCCAGTCTTATACGCGTCCCTGACTACATTGCGTCCTGTAGCGTCTACGGGAAGGACAATAGGAAAAGTGTCTGCCGCTTACAGTTCCGTCGGATGCGCTGGCGCGGAACCGTCGTTCGTAGTGGCCGTCGCTTTGTCATCTCCAGTAATGCAGGCAAGCGTTCCGCAAACGAAGTGAGGTGCTCGGTTGTCACCCACCTCTGCCCGGATGGAACTCGATCGTGCCGGCAGACGCTCCTGGCACGCCCAGCCTACCCTGGCCCCTGAACCGTTGCAGAGCAGACGGGCAGCCGCAAGCCCGGGCTCGTTTAAGGCCGGCGGCGAACGCGCTGACCTGTCCCGGCAGCTCACTGTACTGTGAGCCAGCTGGATGATCGGATCATGAGGCCAGTAGCTCGCCGAGGCTATGACTCAGGCGGGCCTCTATGCTCTACAGGACTGGGGCCAAGATTCAGGCTGCACGGACCATCCTTCTCTTCCGTCCTGGCCACAGCGTTCTCTTGTGCGCGCCCGCCTTTTTCTTTCCGATGGTGTCTCCACATGCATCTTCCCTTCTTTCTCGTCTTCAGTTTGCTTTTATTTCCTTCACGTTCCATTCCATTCATTTCTGCTGGCGTCATCGTCTTCTTTAATGACCTTTCTTGTCATCCCTGATAAATAGTCTGCGTCGTCCTGTGACGCCTTCTAGGGAGGACCCGGTTGATATTTCTCCTCCAATCCGATGTTAAGGGTCCTAAGAGGGAGAAAGTTGTGGACTGCCCCTTTAACTATGAAGGCAATCCATCTCGCATTCGGACCATACGACGGCAGCAGGACCCCTTTCGGCAAAGATCACTCGCCGTCCCCTGCTGAGGTAATGGGGAAGTCGCTACCAGCACTCAGCTCGTTTCCTGTTTTCAGCAGGTCCGTCGACTTGTATCTGGCTTTTCTGTAACGACACCTGCGTTAACAAGATTCTGGTGGCGCCGCTCCGTCTCCGATGTCCCGGTCGTAACAGCTCCGTCTGCCAGCGCTAGACTCGACCTGAGGGTAACCAGCATACCAGGTTGGCCGAAGTGTCGTAGTTCGATCAGCTCTGCGTGGGCCACTGTTGATGACGGAAGCTCCGATGTGGGGTTCTCACACATGCCTTGGTGGCTCTCGTCCTTGGCACACATGTAAATGCACGCACACATACACAAGTACAGGCACGGGAAGTGCCCTGCCTGCACGAAGAGCCATTGAGTCCAAAATACACAAACCAATATGCCTTACATTTCTCAAATTAAATGAAAGCAGCTCTCAAAACATTTGTAAATATTTGCTGAAGCTCCCAATTTCTATTCCTAAATTGATTTGAGCTTACAGTTTACGTTACTCATCATGTTCACTCGACCAGGCACGTAGCCAGGATTTTTTTTCGGGGTGGGCCCAAAAGCATCATCATCATCATCATCATCATTTATTCACTTTTAAAGGCCCTTTTCGGGGTATTACATAAGGGGAGGGGGGACAAAAGCACCAATAACAGCATGGCCATTATTATACAGTGAAAAAAAAAAACTTGCCCGGTAATATAGAAGGCGCTTAATTATCAATCGAGAAAGGGAACAGAGTGAAATGCAGCCCAAGAGGCAGGTTAATCCGAGATGGAAAGCAAGTTTTTTGACACTACAGTAAAGCTAGTGCGTGTGCACGAGAAAGAATACTTTCTAACGAAGTAATCTGGACGAAGAAGGGCCATACAGAACCAGTGACGGAAACAGGAGTGACAAAAAGAAAAAAAAGCAATGCAAAGGAATCAGGCGCCCGCTTACGGATGTGCAGGAAATAAAAAAATATTTGTCAGACGCTTTCTCTACCCAATTTCTCACACTTTGTCTCCACTACAGGCGTGCGAGAAGAACGTGGGTCACTTTATGACAGCAATTCTTGTAAGAAAAAACAGACATATTCGCGAAAGCAATTTTATTGAACCACAAAGAACCAAACACGGATGCTTTCATGAAACAAAAGATGCAGAACGCTAAGATTCTTTTTAGGAAGCAGTATTAGAGAATGACATTGCGAGTGGTTTTACAGTATAGTAAAAGTCATTGCAAAAGAGAAAGAATGGCCATGCAGCTTGGCCGAAAAGAATGGTTCACGCTGCAATTTTCATGCGTCGCGGTTTCTCTATAAACACAGCGATAATTTCGTCGACACTGACCTGCATCCGGTGAATGGACATTAGAGCCAGACAATTAAGCCGCCCTTGAGCTGTTTGGCTCCTCAAATATGTTTTTACTCTTTTCAGTGTCGAGAAGCTGCGTTCTGCAGCAGCTGTACTCACCGGGATTGTCGCCCGTATCTTGAGTGTGTGAACGTTCGGCAAGAGGGCTTTGTCGCATTCAGGTGAAGCGTCTGTCGCAGAGCGGGGAAGTTCCTCCTCTTGCATGGCTTGCCATTTAGTTTTCCAGATTTCCCATTCGTCTTTTAGCGTAACGATGTGCGCAGTTGTCATATCTCTGAGGTAAAAATCGATGGCCAGCTGAACAGATTCAAACTTGCCCTTGCGGGCGTGCTCTGGCAACACAAATTTGCAAACTTTGCGGTGTTTTCCGATGGTTTCCAATGCGCCGTTTGAGGGAAGCTTTCAGGTCATCTATCTATGGAATGAACATGGCTCGCCTGTAGTACCCTTCCGCAGAACTACAAGCGACCCTGGTTACCTTGTTTGTTTACCCTTTTTACTCCTTCCGCCGTGCACGCGGGCGCCTGCCCCACGACATAGGCGGCAGAAAAAGGGTGGTGGGGTTCACAGAGGTGCCAGGGGGATTGAACGGGTCAATGGGTCGTCGAAGCCGTCGCTATCCATACAAAAGTTCCCTTTTCCAAGCTTTCGGTTAGCTTCCGCCGTCCGGTCGTGGAAAAACTCTGCGTCTGCGGCAAAGCCAAGCCGTACGCGTGCGTGTTCCCACGCCGTGCAGCTATCAGTTAAATAAAGCACCTGAATGCTCCCTAAGTTGCCGCCACTACGCGACTGCATAAATGACGCCCACAATATACCGCCTGCTAGCTCTGCAGCAACAAAGACACCTCTCCTCTCGTTAAGAAAGACCTCAGGGAATCCACCGGTGGAGTCAACGCTATCCTTTTCTGTATGTCGATCTGTCATTCTTTGCACTGTTTCTTGAAGCAATCCAACTACCGAGCGCCCTGACCGTGGATGAGAATCCTCGTTTCGCGCAATATAGCCATGGTTGCTTTTGGCCAGAAAACCCGACACAACCAACCAACCACCTTCCTAAACATAACTGATGCGACGAAGAAAAGTCGTACGAAGTACGGGCAGATAACGTCGTTTTCTCTGGTTTCGGAGCTGTATGGCAACTTTTTGTTCGTTTTGGTAATTTCGTTTCCAACAAGCTTGTCTCACATGTATTAAAATGTCCTGCATTGCGCAGTTTTCTGTATTTTTCAGCAATCACGGAGCAGTAACTGTTTTCGATAATTGGTTTCAGTTGGTATGACCGTTGTGTCAGGAAGATTGATACGGTGGTCGCTATCTTGGGAATGTTCGGCTATCGGGTTGCGATCTGTTGCAAAATTGCAGAGGTCATTCCTGTGCTGTCGAAATGTTTCTTTGAGGTTTTTTGTTTCGCCGATGTATCTCGCATCACATATTTGTATACAGTGCCTTGGGCTCTCTCCTTCGGTGAACGGCCTTTGGCAATATGTAGAGAACATATGTGTTCGTAGGCTTGTGAGTCACTCGGATGCCTTCTTTTCTGAGGATACGGGTGATGGCTTCGCTAATGTCTCAGACATATGGGAGAGTATGATGTTTCTGTAGTGGTGCTGATTCAGGAGCCGGACGCTGAATTCTCGGCAAGCGTAGCCGTGCTTTTGGAATTGAAGTACTTACGGAATAAAGGTTCTTCGGTAGCTGTTCTTAGTGAGTTCCGTGACTATCGTTTGTTTTTCATTTGCTTAAACGCGCGGCGCTACTTGTACTTGTGCCTCTATACCCCTGCATTAATGGCTGACTTGACGAATTTCGGGGGGGGGGCCCGGGCCCCCCTGGGCCCCCCCTTGCCTACATGCCTGCACTCGACGGACTGCATGTTTGAGCTATCGCAATCTGCCGCAAATCCACCAGGTTCCACATTTCTAAACCAGTGCATGCCTCTATTATGACCTCGTCCTTTTGTTCCCAAAATTTTGTGCCGTCAAAGGGAGTCATCATGTTCCCGCGAGCAGGCGAAAGAAAACTGTTGAGCTGCATTAGAGCAAGAGCTAAATTTGCAAACGGGCTCTAAATAAACAATTACAAACCTATGTAGCATAACAACAGGAAAACTAATCATATTCAACATCCGCCTTCGCACGTCCTAGTGCTACTTAAACTTCCACTCCACGGATGCACTACAAAACTAGCTCTCTGACTTTGCGGTCACAATTTTTACACTTCACACACGCTACATAACATAACCTTGCTCTCGTCCGCACACTGCAAATGCCTTTAAGGCAATAAACAGAAAGCAAAACTTGCTAAAATTATGCGCAAAACTCAATAAGAATATCCATGCTTATTAATCACTTTCGCCTAAAAGCTAACTCAAAACACTGCCACTATTTGCGTACGTGTTGAACAAACACTAACCCAATTCCTTGCCAGCGTCCACATAATACGCATGAGTTTAAAGCTACAAACAAAACTCTACGCTCTAAGCATTACGCTCTAAGGCTCGCTCATAATACCATTGCTTATGAAACCTCAAACACTTCGGCGGTTTTGCATGCCCGCTGTACAAACCGCAACACGATTCCTTGCATTCGACTGGAATTGCACGCAAACCAAACACTACTCTTTCAAAACATTTGCGGTCATACGATTCTTCAAACTCAATCTCTTGAGCACATCGCAAACGATTCAATATCACACATGACTCTAACCTTTCAACAAACAACTCGCTTTCTCACTTTCCACTACTACTTCATAATGACTATCGGCTCAACAAAAAATACAGTTCGCGAAATTGTCTGACATCCACAAGAAAGCTACAGCAGCAAACCTCAGACTACACGGCGGAGATAATGAAACATCACTTCGCAAGGCTAAAATAAACAAACAAGCAAAAGTGTCTCCCCAACAAGTCATCCATTAACCTTGATCGAAAACCTAGGTCTGTCTCCCACTTTGAGCCTTACTCACGGTGGTCGCGCACTGAACACTTTTCTTGAGCAGGAAACACAAAACGCGGAACACCTGTTCGACCCTCCACATGGCGCCACTATCCTGGCCATCACCTTGCCTGCGCTACCATCGCCGCATTGTTCGCTGACTTTGCGACGATCCCTGACCTTGCACACCCGCCGTGACAATGCTGCACCATGAAGAGGACGGGAAGATAACTGCAACCAGCCCTTGGACCGCTTCCGCCGGAGTGCACCTCTCTTCCTCCTTTCGTTCAGCGGCTTCTATGTATTCTGTGCTGATTTGTCTTGGGTGACAACCACACCTTTATCATTTTTGTGCTTTTTCATTTGAAGCCCGCTTTGAGACCTTCCTCGCTCTTTGCAGCGTTCCTCTCTCTTCGATGCTTTTTCGGCCTATGCTGCTTCCTTCCACGGATTTTGGAACCCTCCGCTTCCTTTTCATGCACCTGTGCAACCTTACTGCCGTCGCTAGCTGGCTGATCCACGCAGTCTAAATGATTTTCAGCTAAATCATCTGTTCCTTGACTCTCCTGACTGCCGGGCAGCTTAAAACACTCGGGAAAATCGCAGTTGTCTGCTTCTGGGCTACATAGCTCGCATGCCTGGGAGCTACTCTCAGCTGCAATCTCCTGCTCACCTTGGACATCACTGCACCCTCCTGGCATTTCACAGGTGGTCCTGCATAACGAGTCGAAATCACCTTGGACGTCGCATGCAGGATCCACTGTCGCGACATACTCCTTTGGTATTCGTGCCAAATCGTCCGCAACCTGCTTAGGTGCTTCTTTCTCGTCCCATTGGCACGATACCTCGTCGCGTTCTTTGCGGCCTTCAATGGCATCGACTGTCACTGCGGCATCTTTGTCAGCAAAGTTCACTTCATTGTGAACGTGTTGTCCTCACGTGCGATAGCCCTTTCTTTGGCTCTGACCTCCACCGCACACGCTGCCACTTCGCACCTTTCGTGCGCTACTTCCGCAGATACCTGATTACGTCGCTGCATTGCCTTCCATTCACGATCTAGCCTTTCAGTCTCTTTGTTCAAAAATTTCAACTCTTGCCTTCGTCTTTCGTCCTCAATTCTTTCCTTTGTGATGATGCAGTCACCACGGGGTATTTATTAGGCCTGGATGATGCGGCAAACCGGCCGAGCCCCAAAGCATAGATGAGACGCGAGGTGACAACCCACAATCGATGAAGAAGAAACTCATGTGATGATTATGTACAGATGACGAAGAGTAGCGCATTAGGTGCCCACACCTTTATTTCTCTTTCCTGATCAATTAGAATTAATTAAGGTGCCAAAATAATCAATATCGTCATGACTGCTACCACTTTCTGCTATTATGTTTTGAATTTCCGATTCGGGCAAGTCCTCATCCACATCCAAATTAATTTCATCACACAGTGTCAACAGGCTAGCTTTTGTCAAACTCGTCAAATCCATGGTGACTACTTTAAACTTTGACTCAGCTTTCCAAAAACAAAAACAATTGACCCCGCCAGCGTTTCAATTCTGGTTCTAGAGAAATTGAAGCCTGGTAAATTCCACAAAATTAACGAAAGCCCACACTAGCAGTCCCAAGTTGCCTAATCCTTCTCTACCTTTTCCAGTTTCTTAATCGCTCAGTCAACTCCCAATCCTACGTAACTCTTCCTCCTCTGCACCTATCCTTTCAACAACATCAATAATCAATCTCACTTCCTCGCATCCACTACCAATTTCGCACTTTTCCACAAACATATATGGGTTGCCTTCAGCAGCTTGTTTACCTCCCTTTTTGAAAGCAGCTTTCTGCTGAAACACGCCACAACCACAATTCTAGGCAGTTGTAAACGATCGAATGTTTAACAGTTCTAGGCTAAAAGACTCGATGACTCTCAAGCACAAAGCCAGGCACTTACCCAATACCATGCAGTCGTGGTACGCTACGTGGATCCCGCCGTCTTCCAGTTCTATGGCTTTCGGCTGATCCTTCCTTCGTGGAGCCTCCGGTTTATTCTGCCGCTCGCCATCCAGTTGTGGTTCATCGCACCACTTGCCATCCAGTTGTCGCAGTTCATCGCTGCCACCACTTGTCGCGAACTCGTGTCACCTACAGGCCAGGAGTCCACGGGGGCAGGAGAGAAGAGTACGAAGAGTTGGGAGGTGTAAATATTACAAGGTTTATTTACGTGGTAGCTGAATGCCGAATGGTTATACCGAATCGCAATGCCAAGTCCCAATGCTGGGGTTCTCCCGTTGATTAAATAGTTCGCGTCATCCTGTGAGGCCTTCTAGGGAGGACCCAATGGACATTTCTCCTCTAATCCGATGTTGAGGGTCCAAAGGGAGAGAAGGTTGTGGACCGCCCCTTTAACTACGAAGGTCACCGAGGCAATCCATCTCGCAGTCAGACCATACGACGGCAGCAGGACCCCTTTCAGTGAAGATCACTCGCCACCGCCTGCTGAGGTAACGTGGAAGTCGTTACCAGCACTCGGCTCGTTTCCCGTTTTCAGCAGGTCTGTCTCGTATCTGGCTTTTCTGTAACGACACCTGCGTTAACAAGTTTCTGGTAGCGCCACTCCGTCTCCGATGCCCCGGTCGTAACACTGGTAAAGTCCGATATATCGGCAAGTTGGCGGATCTCACGTGGAGTGTGGGAAGAATGGGTAGCAGTCGAAAGACATGTGAGTGGCTTATGGTCGGTGAAGATATGGAATTGCCAACCTTCGAGGAAGTGGCGAAAATGCTTGACAGCCAAATAGGCCGCCAGCAGTTCGCGGCCGAGTGTGCTGTAACGGCGCTCGGTCGGTGAGAGCTTCCGGGAAAAGAAAGCGATTGGCTACCAAACTCCATTGACCAACTGCTGCAGGACTGCTCCAATGGCAACGTCTGAGGCGTCCATGGTGAGTGATGTGATGGCATCGCACTTTGGGTGCACAAGGAGTGTTGCATTGGCGAGAGCTTCCTTGATGGAACTTGTAGGGGTTTACTTCTACTTTCTACTACTGCTAGCAGCGGCATCGCCGCTAGCAACCCCTTGCAGTGGGTTCGAGCACTCGACGAGCAGAGAATGAGGTCGTCGCGTTCGCGCGCTAGCTATCTCAGCCATGCATGCCGCGATGCCGCGGGCGTCGGCCCGCGGCCTGTCTCGGGACAGGACAGCACGAACCGTCGCACGCGGCGAAGGAGAACATTAGGCGCAACTCTCCGTGCATGGTAATTTAATAAACACGTTAAAATAAATAATACAAACAAAACGAGGCCGAATGTAAGATCGAATGTAAACGAATGTTAACAATAACGAATAACAAAACGCGAGCACGATAACACAAACAAATGACAGTAACAAAGAACAACACGCGAACACAGAATAACACACAAAAATAACCATGCAAGGAAGGAGAGCCTAACCCCGTCTAGCGCACCCGCGACCGCGAGCCCTCAGAAAAGGAAAATAGAAGAAGAACATACAGACATGGGCGTCGGTCGCAGGTCGCCGCCGTGGTCGCTGGGGCTCGCAGAAGCACGCCATCCGACCGATGGCCTGGTCGGCCGGAGGGTCCCAAAAGTACGTGCGCACTTCTCCAAGTCCCAGCGTGTTCTCCCGAGGCATCTCCAAAACCAGAAACGCCAGAACGCGCAAACATTCTGGGAATTTCTCGCTGCCCAATGGCAGCCTAAGTTAAGACCACATGGGCGAAGCGGGTGGGCCCCCGCTCCGTCCAGCCGGGAAAGGGGGATGCGGCGACATTTCGTGCAAAAACATGGCGTCGAGCGGGACGCGGCCCCACAAACTGAAAGCCGTCTCGGCATCGCCTGTCCTTGAGGTGGAAACGTTCGGCTTCGTTTAACCAGCAGAAGTGCATGGAGCGGTTGCAAGATGGCAGTGCGGTGGGGAATAAACTGCCGGTAATAGTTGGCAAGCCCGAGGAATTCACACAGTTTCTTTGTAGTTATTGGTCATGAAAACTGTAATACATCTTCCACATGCGCGGCTGGTGGAGAGATCCCGTGGGAATCTACGCGATGGGCAGGGAAGTCCAGTGAAAAATTCCGAACTCACTCTTCGGTCTGTTGATGACTAGTCCGTACTTACGGAGCTGCATGGAAACCTGACGCAGGTGAAGTTTGTGATCCGCTTCTGAGGTGCTGAAGACTGAAGTGACTACAGTGCGCAAGACACAAGGACAAGAGAAGAGGACATACAAAGTGCCGACTTTCAACAACCTTCCCCTTCAGCAGTGCTATCACAGAAAGAAATTTCATATTTGAACGGTTATCATTAATAAGTTGTCTTTGCTTGCACTGTACCAGCATCTAAAAAAAAGTGAACTGTCATCCATTTGTTACCAACACATGTTTGCTATCAACCCTTGTACGCATACGCATGTCGCCTCACTACTTATACATGGGCCGCATTTCCGCAAATAAAGGTTGTTGAAAGTCAGCGCTGTGTGTGTCCTCTTGTCCTTGTGTCTTGCACGCTGTAGTCACTTGAGTCATGTTTCACCAGCAAGCCCAAATCTACACATTTCATGGTGCCGAAGACGAGGATGTCATCCGTGTACGTGAAGCAGCACGTCAAACCACGAAGAACCTGGTCTACGAACTATTGAAAGGTTTGTGCGGCGTTTCGTAGACCGAATGGCATGCGTATTGTAATGAAGAGAGAAGACAGACACAGCGCCTTTGCTGCAGGCCGGCTGTTTTAATCTGCTCTTTCTCTTTCTCTTCATCGTCCTCCTGTGCTCCTAGCGCGAGCGCCCCAGGCACGGCGAGCTGTTGGTTATTACACATTACACTCGGCCACGACTGCGAGTGTCTGTAACGGCCAAAACTTTCTCCGGAGGGCAGCACTGGCTGTACCGCGCTGGGCAGTCTGGGCTTCTCGACGGTTGGGGTTGTAGAACCATGCACAAATCTTCTGGTGGTCGACACTGGCTGTGTCGCTCTGGGCGTTCAGGGCGTCGCTGCGATTTGTCTTGGAGAGATGCGAAAGGAGCTTCCGGTGGCTGACATTGACTGTGCCGAGGTGGCCGTCGCGGGGCTCGGCCCCGGTGTGTGGTAACATGCAAATATAATGTAGCTGCCTCGGGTGGATGGCATTGGCTTTGCCGCAGTGGTCTTCGTAGGAAACTGCTCCTCTGTTCCTTGGCTTGCAAAGCTGACAAAAACACTTCCAATGGGCGGTTGTGGTTCTGCCACATTGGTTCACGGTCTCAGCCACGCTGCAACTTCATATGGTGAGTTGTCAGAAATGTTCGCGACAGGTGGCACTGACATCGTTGCCCGAGTCTGTTTTCCCCGCATAGTTTTCAATGACCGATGAGACATAGACAGAATAAGAGCCACAGTACACGGTGGTTGTCTTGTCGTCCGGGAAGGCTGGATGAGCCCCCAGACTGGTCGGCAGCGTGACTCGCACTTCAACAGCTTTGTTGCTGGTGAGTCCCCTTTGCGGTTCAAACCTGCGTATCTTGAGGGGCCGCACGCAGCAGACTCTTACTGTCCAACCACCAGAGTGACAGAATGCTTCGGTTGCTCGAGCTTGGCATTTTGCGGCAAAGGCGTAACGCCCGTGCAGTCATTGAGCGAGAGTCGCAAATTTGGTGAATATGGCTCCAAGTTCGCAGTGGGCACCTTCCTTGCATAACCAGACACGTCCGGTTCGTGGAGTTGCTGGATACACATCTCTTTATTGTTCTCAGCGGACAAGGTTAGTTCACAGAACTGTGAAGCATCGAGCACTACAGGAGTTGGCACATCCACATGCTCGAGCGCTGACATGCATGGGGACCCTGTCGGTGTTTTTGCTGTGGATGAAAAGTTCTTCCCACCACCGACAGCATTGTTCCATCGGCAGTTACCGACCCAGAGACTGAGGATCCCACATGAGTATAGCATTGGCGGCTGCTTTCTGCACTAGGCCAGTCCGCGGCACTCTCTGTCGATGGGATGCTGGGTGCACCGGTAGAGTCTTTGTGTCGTGTCTCGAGAGGCTCGTCCATGTTCAAGGGAGGGTTGGCATGAAGGGATGGTTGTAATGAAGAGAGAAGGCAGACACAGCGCCTTTGCTGCAGGCCGGCTGTTCTAATCTGCTCTTCCTCTTTCTCTTCGTCGTCCTCCTGCGCTCCTAGTGCGAGCGCCCCAGGCACGAGCTGTTGCTCGCCGCAAACATTACAGTTTGTATTCAAACATGCCAGAAGGTGCTGTTATGGCAGTCTTCGGTACGTCGGAACGCTCGACAGGTATTTGGTGGTATGCCTTTACTAAGTCGATTTTACTGAATACGGTGCAACAGTTCAGCAATGCCGTGAAGTCCTGAATATGTAGTATCGAATAGCAGTCCAGTACCGTCACTTTGTTGAGGGCGCGGTAGTCATTGCACTGTCTCCAGTCTCCTGATGGCTGGGGGCCATGTGTAGCGGTGATGACCAGGCACCAGAAGAGGGGCGGACGTATCTGAGCTCAAGCATATGCTCGAATTCTTCACAAGTGTTGAAGATTGGGCGAGTAGGATTGACGTACTTGGACTGGAAAATGGAAAATGGATTATGGAAAATGGGAAACGGTTGTGGGAAGACGTGAGGCGTTTGGTTGCCTACATTTATTTATGCACTAGCACAGACGCTGTCTCTCTTGCTGCCGTGTTGCCGTCTTGCCCGTTCTGCTTTCGCGCTCAGCTCGAACGTGCTGAGCAGCTGAGGTGCAACGTCATCGTCGAGATGCTGATGGCTCACTATAGCCTTTAACTCCTTTTCGACTTTCTGACCAGTTGAGAGGCAAGAGATGACTGCTTGTAGGCAGTCGTCCTGGGCTGTTTCATTTAATTGTTTTTGGCATGTGGCTTCAGTGACCACACAGCCCAGAACAGCAACTACGTGTACTTCCACGTCATCTGTGGCTTGGTGACCATTCTTTGCAACAAAGAGTTTCACGGTGGCGGAAGTGTTACCGAGTGCAGTTGGAAGCGTTACCGAGAGTGATCTTCAGTTTCATCATTCCGAAGTGAGTGATCATGCTCCCGGTGTAAGCTCACAACACTGCACCTGTAGGCGTTAACTTTTCTACTTCTGGAATCTTGCGGTACACCGAGAACATTAGCAGGTTGGCCTGCAGCCCTGTGTCTACTTTGAAGACAGTGTTTCTTCCAGAAACTTCAGCTTCCACTTTCCAATCTTTGCTGCTTCCTCTGTCAGTTCTGGCTTCTAGAACTTCAAAGTCGTCGTCACTGTTGTCCTCGCTTACTTTGCCAACACCAGATGTTTCTCTTGAGAAACATCTGGTGTTGGCAAACCGCTAAGTGGTGAAGGTAGCGACATCCATTGCACCTTTTCCCATAGGCAGGGCACTTTCATGGCAGGTATCGTAAATTGCACTTTTTGCAACGGTTGTGCTTGCAGCCCTTGTCACCACATTTGTCTCGCAATTTTTGTGCGTGCCTTGAAACAGCATTGACGCAGTTGTCTGCAGCGTTCTAGACCTCTTTACATTGTGCAAGTTATTCTGTCGCCTTGCACTAGTCTTCTGCTTTCAACAGCATTAAAACCTTTCTCGAAGCATTTCTTTCTCGAAAATTTGGGTCATTCGTGCCACACACGATTTGATCCCTGATCAAAGAACATGTTGCTTTTCGAAGTTGCATTGCGTGACTTGTCTTTTGAGGTCGCGGACAAACTTCAGGAAAGGTTCTTCCTCTGCCTGCTTCCTTCACCGAAATACATAATGTTCGTGAGTTTCCCAGCAAGCATTGTGTAGTCATCCTTGCATTCCCCTCTTTGGAACTTGAATGTGTCAAACACTGAGTGCCTCATCGTCAGCTACACTTAGCAAGGAGTGTGGCTTTGGCTCCTCGCTGTGGGAATGCTCTTTCGCTCTGGTCACCTAAATGAACAGGTCGAACTTCTTGAAGCACCTCCAATTTTCCGAGAGTTTTCCGGTGAGTTGCAAGGGTGGTGGAGCCTTCGGTAGTTCCATCATTGTCGCTGGGACCCAACTCCTGACACCGTGTAGTGAGTTGTGTCTGGCAAAGGACTGAGGCCACTACATGTTGACGGGAATAAGAACAACCAACAGGGTTTATTAGGACGCATATATATGGGTGATGGGGGCAGAACAATCACTGTGCCAAGCGTGCAGATTATGGTAACACCGTCACAACAGAGTTAGCACTTTGTTATGATAAGGCAGACAACGCACGTCTGGTACAGTTTCTTGAACTAAGAAAGGAGTTTAGCTTTTAAGTGCGTAGCACTTTAGTGTATCACCTTGTTGACGACCGTCGCCTCCTATCTCACCTTACTCGTGGTGCGCAAGAGAAGACACTGCCGCCTTGCCGAACGTGCGATTTCCCACTGCACTTCTCTGGTGCACGACACTTGCTAGGTTGCCTGTGTTTCGCACTTTCTCAGGTTTCACGATAGTAGAGCTGTTTAGCTGCCCTCTCTAGTCCTCTCTCTCGCGCATCAACAGCGGCGGCGGTCACTCAGTGGTCATGCGTTCTCTACCCACACTTCCTATCTTTTTAAGAATAACCTTCTGCTTTTTAACACGAAAATGTTTTATGCCGAGGCGTACCGCAACCTCATTACGTCAGTTCCGTAACGGAAGTGATGCAATAAGACATACAGTGAAACCTCGTTATAACGAAGTTGAAGGGGAGTGGTAATTACTTCGTTATAACCATTAGTTCATTATAACCAATATCAATTTCATCTATATGGATTTCAAGGGGAATCGCGATTGCTTCGCTATATCCGATAGTTCGTTTATCCGGGTTCGTTATAACGAGGTTCTTTTGTATATATAATAACAACAAAGAAAAACACTCAGCAAAATTTCTGATGCGGCGCTGGGAATCGAACTCGCAGTGCCCGGCTCCACGACGAGAAGTGGCCGATGCTTTACCACTGTGCCATCAGTGCACGCTCCCCCGAGCCATACGAACGCAGCTCACATTCTTTCCTATCTCGCTTCTTTCACTCTTGCTCGATTTGGTCGTCCGGCTTTTTGCATGCACATTGAGACGCATTTTGCCTAGAACGGTACCGCCATCAAAGAGGCGAAGTGACGGCCACACTCGAGAGTTGCACGCGCCTCTCCAGTCCAGCCGTGGCTTTACTTTGACTCTCCTGGATGGCGAAACCATTCCACGCCTGTTGCAAAGTGCGCTGTTCATTGCAGACGCCGTTTCCGCGACATCACCGTCTACTCTTATAGTATGATGACAACAAGAGAACTACTGCTTGAAGTACCCTGGTACGGTAACAACTTCAACTGATAATTGTGGTGTCAGTAAACATGAGTGATGCTTTTGTCACGCAGTATTTACTATCTACTGTGGCCAGTTATTACGTGAACTGCTTTAGCTACCACAAGGGGATGGTCACAGTCATGGATGTCTTGAGGCAATGCATGAACGTGGGTTCATAGACGTCAAACGATGCCATGCCAGTGAAACACTGCTAGCAGTGGGCTAGTTAATATCGAGTAAACATTCAACTGTTTCGGTGAAGGCTTATTTCACTTTCGTGTTAGGTATACCAATTTGTCTGACAGAAGGATCAGCCCACATTTATTATTTTTTTTTTTTGCACTGTGCTGCTCTCGCGCTGACTGCTTTTTCATATGTGCTCTAGCTGAAATGTGGTGTTCTTTTTTTGACACTCCCGGTATTTCTTCATCTACATTGTGGTCATTTTGACTGACTCACCAAGTTTGCACCACCTACCACGTTAATAACAATGCTAACACTTCACAGACGACAATGCCGTGGCTCAATAATGACCCTGTATGGTTGGACGAGAGCATTGGATCGTTTCTGCTGTAGAAATTACTTAATGAGTTTGACCATCTAGATCATAGCAAAACAGAAACTTCGAGGAACATGGAGGCTTGAATCGATGAACAGATCAGGAATGTCGTGATGGAGAGCAGGGAACGTTGCTGGAGCCAACGTTTTGGCAAGCAGAACTTGTTTCTGGGCGAGTCGGTTGGATTCATAAGAACACATTGTTAGCATAAAAAACAAACAGAAAGGACTTACGGAGAAGGCGAGAGCAAACAACAAGCCGAGCGCTAAAGTTCAACTGACTTTATTCAAACAGAAGAGCCACGAATTGCAACATATGCGCGTACGTGCATGAGTGTCGTCAAAGGCAAAATTAAAATACAGAATTAACAGATGTGTTTCATTCTCATACAAAGAAACTGATGTGTCACTGATACAACTCGTGCCTGTCTTTTTTTTTATGTGATATGCCTCCAAAAGTTCCGTCGCCAACATTTCACCACTCCTCCCAGTTATCTTTGTCTCATGCAATCTTGGCTCACATCCGCAGGTCTTGCAGTGTTTATTCCAGATAATTTGAGAATAAGTCAATTGAAGTTGAGCGCTTGACCTTTTCTTTCCTCTCGCCTCCTTCCTCAGTCTCTCTTTTCCATTCTTTGCGCTAACAGTGTGTTCTTATGTTTTGACAAGCGGCCTTGTCTTCGTCAGGACAGCAACTGCCTTCTCGAGCGTTCATTTCTGTATGCTTTGCACACTCTCCCCCTTCCACAGAAAGAGAAGACTGGCACGTGTGAATAAAAAAAAAACGGGACAGGGGGGGGGGGGGGGGGCGAATTGTGTGACTAATCTAAATGGAAAAAGACGGAAGCCCACGTGCAGTGGGAATCGAGGAAATGCGAAGCACGCATCAGGAACGTAAAATGAACATGCATTGTTGTCTTGCTATACCGATTTTGGTATATCTTAACGTAACAAAAAGGCCACAAGAGCACCAAGACACTGGCATGTAAACCATGCCACTCATGGTATGCATGTCATGATTTTCATGTTATGACCTGTCATTTCTGTTCATCATGCAGTCATGTTGTGGCATACTAATTTTCGCATGCATCCCATTAACTGCGGTGTCTAGTGACCGGGAAAAGTCAGGAAATTGTCAGGGAATTCGGCAATCAAGCGAGACACGTCAGGGATAACTGTCTTGGGGCCTGCCTACACTACTAATGACTCGCACAGCCGATCGCTTTGGGCGAAACGTCAGGGGAATGAAAGTTCCATAGAAGGACAAGAGGAGGGTGTCCCAATTCCACGCTCAGTTTGCTTTTTTTTTATGTAGGGAATCTTGAAGGCAATGCATTTTGGTAGCCAATCTTGGAGGCGATGTATTTTGGTAGCCAATCTTGGAGGCGATGCATTTTGGTAGCGAATATTGAAGGCAATGCTTTCTTATGACGTCAAGAGCCAAAATTAAGTAATCGAAGTGGAAGACGGCATGTTTTCGGTGTCACCTATTTTTGAGCCGTCGTTTGCACGCACTGACTTCTACTAAAATTAGTTTGCGCGTTCTGGCTGCAGAGGCAGGGTGACGTAGCATATCGAGCCGAGCCACGACAAGCCGCACGCAATAAATCCAGTATGGCGACGTCCCTTTGTTGTACCACAGCCTGTGGTTGTACAGTGTGACTAGGCTCTACTACGACTGAAACTGTGTGAATTGTGAGCTTTGAGTTTTCACGGACGTTTTCCCGGAGTTCCTGCATAGTGTGAATTGTGGTGTGCGATGTTGTCCGTGACTAGGTGCTTCTGTGATTTGAGGTGAATATATCCATATATTTCTGTGACGACATATTCTGGAGAGAAGAAATCCGTCGTACCTGCAGCATTTCCGACGCGAGTATCAATGTCGCGCGCTGCTTATCAGTGCTGCGTTTCAGTGTCGTGTGCCGCAAAATATTTTTCATCGAAGATGTCAGGAGGCAAGAAGTGTTCCTTTAATGCGGACTGGGCGAACCCAAGTGTCTCCAACTATGCAAGTTTGACTAGGCCTGTGGATGATGATCTACACAAAGCCATGTGTACAGTTTGCCAGAAAACGTTTTCGTTGAGCAACATGGGTGACAGAGCTGTTTCAAGTCATACCTCTAGCAAGAAGCACATTGCTGCATTGAATTTTCTCAAAAGTGCTTCCCAGCCAAAGCTATTGTCATTTCTTAAGAGCCCGACGGACGCCTCGCCTAGCAGTAGCGCTGGATCTGCGCCTGCAGCTCTGATTAAAGAGCTGCAAGAAAAAAAGCAAAGGCTGCTCAGTGAAGCGCAACTTGAAGCTTCCATTCTTCAAGATGAGATAAATTCTCTCAAACCCTAATTGATTATGAGGGCAGTTGCAATAAATGTTTTCCTCTACAATGAAATATGTTTTCTGTATACCCTTTTTATATGCTTCACGGACCATTTCCACAAAATGGTGTCTGTTGTATAGGTCAGGGAATTTTAGCTAAAATGGTCAGGGAAAACCTGGAAAAGTCAGGGAAATTGAATTCTCCAATTTGCTAGACACCCTGTTAACGAAACAGCCAGGAGAGCATCAAGACCATGGCATGTAAATCATGCCGCTGATGACATGCGTGTCATGATTTTCATGTTATGACCTGTCATTTCAGTTCGCTATGCAGTCATGTTGTGGCGTACTAATTTTTGTATACATCCCATTAACGAAACTGCCAGGAGAGCACCAACACTGTCGCATGTAAATAATGCCGCTCATGACATGCATGTCATCATTTTCGTGCTATGACCTGTCATTTATGTTCGTACCATACCAATTTTCGCATGCATCCCATTAACGAGACCGCCAGGAGAGCACAAGGACCGTGGCATGTAAATCATGCCACTCATGACATCAGTGTCATGATTTTCATGTTATGACCGGTCATTTATGCTCGTCACGTAGTCCTGTAGTGATTTGAAGGTAAACATTCGACAGAAGTCTGTCTGGTTGGGTAATTAAACTGAGAAAACTTCTAGAACTCCAACCACACTCAAGAAAAGGAAAAGAAAAAGAAAAACCCGACATTTCGCGGCCGACTCGGCTGCTTCCTCAGGGGTGACTGGGGCTACGTTGCAGCGTCGCCTTGGAGGCACTCACGCGGTTGACAACACGTCCTTCTGCGGAACGCAGTCCATGCACATACACTGGGGGGAGGGCACCCAGAGAACGATTGATGTTTTGAGCCGTTCTCTGTATATGCCAGGATTCAAGAAGAACTCGTTTCTTCCAGTTTGTCTCTCTTTCCAGGATGGTCACTTTTTCGAAGTTAATTCGGTGGTCACGCGTCTCGGAATGTTCGGCGACGGCACTCCGCTCTTTGTTCAGCTTCCGGACATCGTTTGCATGTTGTTTGAGCCGTTCCGGGAAGTTTTTCGTCTCGCCGATGTATGAACAAGGGCAGTCGGCGCAAGGGATTTGGTAGACGACCCCGGGGGTTTTGTCTATTGTTGGCCGGTCTTTAGGGCGGGGGAGGAGGCGGCCCAGCGTGCACGAAGGCACGTGCGCGATGCGCACCCCCTCTTTTCCGAAAATCCGCGCCAACGCCTCGCTGGCTCCTCGAACATATGGAACGGGTCTGCGTTTTTGAGAGCTGGCAGCTGATGCTGATTGGGATTTGCGTAATCCCTTTTGCTCTGCGCGGCGGGTGACGGACTGAATGAAGTTTTTCGGGTATCCGTTTTTCCTGAGGTCCGCAATCACGTAAGCCTCTTCTTTCCTGCGCTCGGTGTCACTGGAGCATACGTTTTTGGCCCTCTGAAGAAGAGCGGTCACAACCGAGGCCTTGTGGCTGGTGGGATGAAACGAATCGTATTGAAGGTAACGGCCGGTGTGAGTTTGCTTCCTGTAAACGGAGAAGTCCAAGCCATTCCCTTTTCTTGCCACCTGGACGTCGAGAAAGGGAAGGGTGCAGTCGCGTTCACACTCGGCCGTGAACTGTATGGCTGGGTGAACGGAATTTAGGTGCTGTCTGAAGTTTTCGATTTCGGAGGTCTTCATGACACAAAAACAATCGTCCATGTAGCGGAGAAAGAGCTTGGGTCGCTGCAAGAAGGAGCTGAGTGCTCTCTCTTCTATATGCTCCATGGTCAGATTTGCCATTGTGACGGAGATGGAGGCTCCCATTGCGGTTCCACTGTTTTGCCTGAAGATGGTTCCCTTGTAGGAGAAGTACGTACTCGACAGGCAGAATTTCAGTAAGCTGCAGAGCTCGTCAACAGTGAGGGGAGTTCTTTCACTCAAGCTTGCGTCATCCTCGAGGGCAGCACGGGCACAGGATACCGCTAAGGGTACTGGGACATTGGTGAACAAAGAGACGACGTCGAACGAGACTATGCTCTCGTCTTCGTCGATGCTCACCTCAGACGCTAGCTGCACGAAGTGGCTGGAGTCACGGACATGAGTTGGGGTTTTCCGGGTCAGAGGGGCGAAGATTCGGTGTAGGAAATTTGAAAGTGCTCGGCATGGAGAGGAAGTGAAGTCTACAAACGCTCGGAGAGGGACGTCAGGTTTGTGAATTTTGGGGAGTCCGTAGAAACTCGGTGCGGAGCCGTTACGGCAGATTAGCCGCAGGTAAAGTCGTTTTAGATCTGGGTGGTTCTTGAAAATTTCGGCGAGCAGCTTGTTTAGCTGTGTTTGAGTTTGATTCGTTGGATCCTTTCTTAGCTGCGTATATGTTTCCCCCTCCAAAAGAGCTGAAATCTTCCGGTCATAGTCCCGGCTGTCCAACACCACCGTTGAGTTACCTTTGTCGGCGGGGAGGATGACGATGCTTCGATCTTGTCGGAGTTCTCGAAGTGCCTGGCTCTCCTCTGCGGTCAAGTTCTTTTCCCTTTTTTAACGGTAATTTCGAAAGTATCCCAATCGATTTTAGTCTAATTTCTTCTCTGGCGCTTGGCCTCACGCTCTGGACGGCTTCCTCTACAGCTGCGACGAGTTTCGGCAGACGGGGCGTCGTAGATACGTTGTAGACGTGTCCCTTTGCCAGAACGGAAGTTTCCCGAAGAGTGAGCGGTCGAGACGAGAGATTGGTGACAAACCTGGGATTTGGGGTGTCTTGAGGGGAACCCCGGCCCAACAGATAACAGAGTTTCCTCTCCTGCGTGGCCCGGTGCTTGTTCGCCGTCGACGCCGCAACGGAGTCCGCGAATGCGTCGACCGGTGGCATCAATTCAGGGATGCGGTGCTGAAGTTGGCGCTTGGTAAAGAATAGCTCCAATTCCTTTTTCCGGAGCGAGGCGTTGATTTCGTGCAGGCGGGCGTTGACCAGACGTTGTTCTGCCTTCATAACTATTTCCACACCTTCGGGAGTCGAAACAGGTCGTTTCAGGCGCAGGCTTCGAGGAACAACTTTCCTATCTTTGCAGGTGCGGCTGAAGTCGAGGTGAGTTTTGAAGACTGCGATGCCTTCCTTGATGCGTATGTAGCGCTTGACTAGCTGCATGGTATCGTGGCCGAAGTCTTGGCTGATTGATTTGAAGGTAAACATTCGACAGAAGTCTGTCTGGTTGGGTAATTAAACTGAGAAAACTTCTAGAACTCCAACCACACTCAAGAAAAGAAAAAGAAAAACCCGACGTTTCGCGGCCGACTCGGCTGCTTCCTCAGGGGTGACTGGGGCTACGTTGCAGCGTCGCCTTGGAGGCACTCACGCGGTTGACAACACGTCCTTCCGCGGAACGCAGTCCATGCACATACACTGGGGGTAGGGCACCCAGAGAACGATTGGTGTTTTGAGCCGTTCTCTGTATATGCCAGGATTCAAGAAGAACTCATTTCTTCCAGTTTGTCTCTCTTTCCAGGACGGTCACTTTTTCAAAGTTAATTCGGTGGTCACGCGTCTCGGAATGTTCGGCGACGGCACTCCGCTCTTTGTTCAGCTTCCGGACATCGGACATGCAAACGAACATGCAAATGGACATGCAAACTTCCGGACATGCAAACGATGTCCGGAAGCTGAACAAAGAGCGGTGTGCCGTCGCCGAACATTCCGAGCGGCATGATTTACATACCATGGTCTTGGTGCTCTCCTGGCCGTTTCGCTAATGGGATGTATGCGAAAATTGGTATGGCACAACATGACTTCCTGATGAACATAAATGGCAGGTCATAACATGAAAATCATGATATGTATGTCATGAGTGGCATGATTTACATGCCACGGTCTTGGTGCTTTCCTGGCCGTTTCGCTAATGGGATGTATGCGAAAATTGCTATGGCACAACATGACTGCCTGAAGAACTTTAATGGCAGGTCATAACATGAAAAGCATTGACATGCATGTCATGAGAGGCATGATTTACATGCCATGGTTTTGGTGCTCTCCTGGCCATTTCTTTAATGGGATGTATACGAAAATTGGTATGCCACAACATGACTGCATGATGAACATAAATGGCAGGTCATAACATGAAAATCGTGGTATGCATGTCATGAGTGGCATGATTTACATGCCACGGTCTCGGTGCTCTCCTGCCCGTTTCGCTAATGGGATGTATGCGAAAATTGGTATGGCACAACTTGACTGCCTGACGAACATAAATGGCAGGTCATAACATGAAAATCACGATATGCATATCATGAGTGGCATGATTAACATGGCACGGTCTTGGTGCTCTCCTGGCCGTTTCTTTAATGGGATGTATGCGAAAATTGGTATGTCACAACATGACTGCATGACGAACATAAATGTCAGGTCATAACATGAAAATCATGATATGCATTTCATGAGTGGCATGATTTACATGCCACCGTCTTGGTGCTCTCCTGGCCGTTTCACTAATGGGATGTATGCGAAAATTGCTATTGCACAACATGACTGCCTGACGAACATTAATGGCAGGTCATAACATGAAAAGCATGACATGCATGTCATGAGCGGCATGATTTACATGCCATGGTCTTGGTGCTCTCCTGGCCGTTTCCTTAATGGGATGTATACGAAAATTGGTATGCCACAAAATGACTACATGACGAACATAAGTGACAAATCATAACATTAAAAGCATGATATGCATGTCACGAGCGCCATGATTTACATGCCACGGTCTTGATGCACTCCTGGCCGTTTCGTTAATGGGATGTATGCAAAAATTGGTATGCCGCGATATAACTGCATGGCGAACATAAATGACAGGTCATAACACGAAAATCATGATAAGCATGTCATGAGTGGGATGATTTACATGCCACGGTCTTGGTGCTCTCCTGGCCGTTTCGTTAATGGGATGTATACAAAAATTGGTGTGGCACAATATGACTGCCTGACGATCATAAATGACAAGTACAACATGAAAATCGTGATATGCATGTCATGAGCGAC
Source organism: Hyalomma asiaticum (assembly GCA_013339685.2). Classification (NCBI taxonomy): domain Eukaryota; kingdom Metazoa; phylum Arthropoda; class Arachnida; order Ixodida; family Ixodidae; genus Hyalomma; species Hyalomma asiaticum. The sequence continues at coordinate 151,513,300 of CM023483.1, forward strand.
ATGATTTACATGCCAGGTGTTTCGTTAATGGGACGTATATGGAAATTGGCATGCCACAACATGACTGCATGACAATCATAAATGACAGGTCATAGCATGAAAATCGTTACATCCATGTCATTAGCGGCATGATTTACATGCCATGCGTTTCGTTAATGGGGTGTATACCAAAATTGCTATGGCACAACATGACAATCATAAATGACAGGTCATAAGATAAAAATCACGGCACGCATGTCATGAGCGGCATGGTTTACATGCCACAGTCTTGGTGCTCTTGCGGCCGTTTCGTTAACTTCATATGTACCAAACTCGGTATAGCGAGACAACAGTGCAAATCCATTTTAAGTTCCTGATGCGTGCTTCGCATTTCCTTGATTCCCACTGCACGTGGTATCTGCCAAAATTTTTTTTATAACAGATAGTAGAATGTGTTAGTTAATAACACGGCTAATGTTCTCACACTATTCCGCACAAACAGGAAACCCATGCGACGCCGTAAATAACCAACTGATGGTCTCCGATAACAGTAGCTCATAAGAAACGCAGAAAAAGATAGATAGTCTCATGGCGAAATTAACATCGCAAGTGCAATAAGGAGTATACATTACTCCATGATTACTCCTTAATGATTACTGCTTAATAATGATTACTCCGTAAGACACAAAAGCCGCACACTACTAGCCTTTACACAAATCTTTTAGCTAGCTGATGAAAATCGGATGACGAATTAAGACTTTCAACCAAGTTCCTATAAGAACGAGCACGATTCTATCCCTTCACCGCCACAATAGAAAGTTTGCGTGTTTGTGCTGGTGGTGTATGTATATAGTTGCGTGTGTATGTATCTGTGTGCCTGCTACCTCCCTGACGCCTTTTTTTTCCATTTGTCTTCGCACGTCCGTGTCCATTCCGGCATAGGAAATTGTAGATTTTATTGCTCGTTGCACATCGTGCAACCGCGATTTGTTACAGCCAGCGATTTGCTTTGTTTTTTCATATTCACATACGTTCCAAAAAAACTTCTGTGTGCACATAGAAGGTTTTCAATCCATATCTTTGACACTAACTTCTACTACACAACTTTCGGGCAACGCGCCGACCTCAACACATGGAGGCATATCTGCTTAGCTAGAACGGAGAAGTTAAAACGACTCGCTAAAACACGATTTTCCACGCGCGTCGACCTTACTTGCAGAGCAATTTTTAGAAGCCGTGACATCCTGGGCGTCGCGATCAGCAAAACTAGATAATCCCGGACATTTTTTAGACTAAATACTGTACGAAATAGTAACGCCGGTGGAAATTAGCGCGCATGAAAGGCTTTGAAAGAATGTACGTTTAACAATACGGAGCCGCCGCAACTGGGACCTCAAAGCATCGCAGGTTCGACGCCCAACCCTCACCCCCGCCCCTTTTCTTCTTTTTTTTTAAAGCTTCTCCTCTAACCGTTGTTATACTGCTCGAGATTACGTCGGTAGCGGGGCCCCGCATGCGCTAAAGGATACACAAGATAACGTTATCAACAATTTTAACGAAATAGTAAAGGTAGCAGAAAATTTCTACTCTGAACTGTGCAGCTCTCACACAGACCATACAATCTTAATAGAAATAGAATCAGAGGACACTGGAATTCCATGTATAACCGCTGACGAAGTCAAAAAAGCTGTGAAGGGCATGTCCTGCGGTAAAGCAGCTGGTGAATATGGTATAACAGCCGACTTGATCAAAGACGGAGGAGATATTATACTTGAAAAACTTGCATCACTCTTCAAGAAATGTATCAAGACATGCAGTGTACCACGCAGATGGAAAAATGCTGATATAATCCTAATCCACAAGAGAGGTGGCATAAAGGAGTTAAGGAATTACAGACCAATTAGCCTACTCCCAGTAATATACAAGCTATTTACAAAAGTAATTTCTACGAGGATAAGAGAAATCCTCGACTTTGACCAGCCAAGAGAACAAGCTGGTTTTAGGAAAGGTTACTCGACAATGGACCACCATCACGCTATCAACCTAGTAAATGAGAAGTACGCCAAATATAATGAACCTCTTTATATGGCGTTTATCGACTACGAGAAAGCATTTGACTCCATAGAAATACAAGCAGTTCTAGAAGCTCTACGACGACAAGGGGTACCTGGCGTATACGTGAAAACCATAAACAACATATACAGTGGAACCCCGTTCATACGTTTTTCAGCGGACAGGGGAAAGAAAACGTAACAGCCAGGAAAACGCAAGAGTGAGGTAAGCTCCGAAAATGAATGAGAACAGGGCCGCTTTGACTTCAAACATTTTATTTCAGCAAGGTGAGCCATCAAGGTCGCCGACCGATAATTCGGACAGCCATGCAGTACCGCCAGTGCCCCCATAGACTTAATGTGTTAAGACGACCGATATTTCGGATGATTTCTAGCTCTAAATTCGATAATTCGGACTCCGTTCGCGGCTGTCAAGCGCAGTGAATGAAAGCGCCATTATAGCCTCCGGCGCCCCGATGAGAGAAAGTATGGCCTCAAAGATCGCAATCAAAACTGTGACCATTGAGGCTTAGTTCCAGCGTGACGCGCAAATTTCGGACGCAAGTCGCCCCGTCACTCACCACATCTTGTTCCGGCACCCCGCGCGTGGTTTTTATTGCAAGTACGGCTGGTCGCGTCGCGTCCGCGATCGCTCGATAGCGCTTTCACGTTCCATCTTCAGTGCTTGTTTACCGTATTTGCCCGCATAATTTGCGCCCTCGCATAATTTGCGCACCCCTTATTTAGCCAGCCCTACAAAAAAAAAAGTCCTCGCATATTTTGCGCTAGCCGTCCGGCCCGAACCAGCTCGCTGGCGCACGCACGGGCAAACTTTGGACAGCCGCGCGGCCACGGCCCTCGCTGCGCAGGCGAGCGCAGTCATACGCAAAAGGGGCTGCGAGTGCTATGTTCCTTTTTCCGATTCTTTTCTCCGGAAGCCCCCGGAGCCGAAAGTACGGTCGCTAGAATAAAAGCACGCGAGTTGGGGCGACGAAAACGGCTGAAGCAAAGATCAAACGAGCCCGACCCATCTCCGTCGCTCGGAGGCGATAACGTCACTGCGTCGAAGCGGGGAGGAAACGCCCCGCCCGTCTTTAACGAACATGAAAAGACGCAAAGGCGAGGGGGCGGGGGGTTTCGCTCGGCTGCCAAGCGATTGCATGGCTGCCGGGATAGCGCTGGCGCTATCTCGGCAGCCATCAGCGGGCGGCGATTCCTACAAGCGTAACCAAGTCTATCCAAAGTCAAATAAAAATAGCGGTGCCCAGGCAGGTACGGCGTGCCAGGTTGCAACGCATCATGCGGGAACAGGCCCACAGTGGCGGCGTAACAGCGGGGTTTGCAATGCATGGGATCCTATAGGAGCTATGCCGGGACTGATGAAAAACAACGTAACAGCCGGGAAAACGCAGCAGTGAGGAACGTAACAGCGGGGTTCCACTGTACAAAGATTGCACAGCCACACTACTCCTACATGAGAGAAGCAGAGAAATCCCGATCCAGAGAGGTGTGAGACAGGGGGATACGATATTCCCGATGCTATTCACTGCATGTTTAAAGGAAATCTTTAAACGTCTAGACTGGGAAGACAAGGGAATTTGAATACATGGAGAATATCTCAGCAATTTAAGATTTGCAGAAGACATTGTACTCTTTAGCAATGATGGAGACGAACTACAAAACATAATTGATGACCTAAACAGGGAATGTATTGAAATTGGGTTAAAAATGAATGGGCAAAAGACCAAAGTTATGCTCAATAGCCTAGCTAGGGAACAGGAATTCAAAATCGACAATGAACCTTTACAATGTGTCAGCGAATACGTATACCTGGGACAGTTAATAACAGGAACTTCTAACCATGAAAAAGAAATTCTCCGTAGAATAAGGATGGGCTGGAGCGCATTTGGAAGGAATTACGAAATCATGACTGGAAACTTACTGGTCTCACTAAAGCGAAAAGTATTCAATCACTGTATCCTCCCAGTACTAACGTACGGTGCAGAAACGTGGAGGATAACGAAAAAACTAGAGATGAAACTAAGGAGCGCGCAACGTGCAATGGAAAGAAAAATGATAGGGGTAATGCTAAGAGATGAAAAATGAGCAGAATGGATCAGAGAACAGACAGGAGTAGCCGATATTATTATATCAATTAAAAGAAAGAAGTGGACCTGGGCAGGACATGTCATGAGGAGGAAAGATAACAGATGGACTGTAAGAGCGACGGAATGGATACCACGAGAGGGAAAACGCAACAGAGGTAGGCAAAAGGTTAGATGGAGCGATGAAATTAAAAAGATGCTGATCCCACGTTCATTGGGAATCAAGGAAATGCGAAGCACACGTGAGGAACTTAAAATGGATCTGCATTGTTCACTCACTATACCGATTTTGGTACATCAGGAAGAGCGGCATGATTCATCATGAGCGGCATGTAAACCATGCCGCTCATGACATGCGTGCCATGATTTTTATCTTATGACCTGTCATTTATGATTGTCATGTGCCATAGCAATTTTTGTACACATCCCGTTAACGAAACGCGTGGCATGTAAATCATGCTGCTTATGACATGCATGTCATGATTTTCATCTTATGACAGACAGACAGACAGACAGACAATGAACTTTATTGGATCCTGAGGAGCTTGCGCGGGAACCCCTATCGGGGACCCGCAGAAGCCGCTGGCCAGCGTCCAAGTCGGGGCTGGGACACCGTGATGTTCCGCCCTTTCCTGGGCCCTCTGGATTGCCTGGATTTGTGTCTGGAGCGATGGGCTCCGGAGTGCCTCTTCCCAGTCGGCTTCGCTGGATAGAGGGCCGTTAGGTAACGCGGGGCATTGCCAAAGCATGTGCGCTAAGGAACAGTAAGTCTCGTTACAATCTGGACAGCTTGAATGAATGTCTGTGGAGATACGACTGAGAAAGCCCCGCGAGGGGAACGAGCCTGTCTGGAGCATTCTAAGTGTAACGGACTGATACCTATCTAACTTCGGGTGAGGAAGAGGGTAGGCCCTTCTACTAAGCCGATAGTGAGAGGTAATTTCATTGAAGGTAAGGAGCAGATCATTGTGCTGGAGTGAATAACTATCGGCCCATATCTATTACAAGCACATGTTGTAAGTTGTTGGAGCACGTCATTTCAGAGTACCTTATTGATTTTCTTGAAAAACGCAATGCATTATCACCATATCCACATGGTTTTAGAAAGAACTTGTCTATAGTTACACAGCTTGTAACAACGGTACACGATTTTTCGCATATACTTGATATGACTGGACAGGTGGATGCCTTGTTCTTAGATTTTTCGAAGGCATTTGATAAAGTGCCTCATGGAAAGTTATTACGGAAGCTGGAATATTTGGGTGTTCCGTCTAATGTTGTTAAATGGATTGGCGCCTACCTTCGAGACAGGCGGCAATTCGTACAAGTTTCGGATCACTCCTCAGAACTGTTGTATGTGACTTCTGGAGTGCCTCAGGGAAGTGTTTTGGGACCATTGTTGTTTCTAATTTATATTAATGACTTGGCAGACTTAATTATAATGATGTTTGCATTCGACTGTTCGCGGATGACTGCGTTGTTTTTAAAAAATTCGCGCTCCAAACGATCATGTCCTACTACAAGAAAACCTACAGGCTATTGGGGATTGGTGCATTCAATGGGACATGGAGTTAAACACAGAAAAAAGTGTACCTCTGCGCTGCAGAAGTTGTGGTCTCTCAAAAGGAAAATGAAAACCGCACCACCTAGAGTTAAGCTTCTGGCATATAACACCTCGTCAGAACTACATAGAATATGCTTCAAGTGATATTCAAGAACTAGAACGTGTTCAAAGAAAAGCAGTGTGCTTCATATTTAATAAGTATAGGATGACTGACTCGCCTTCCTTATTAATGAAGCAACATAACATCCCATCGTTAGAATCGCGCAGAAAGGTTAGTAGGTTGACTTTCCTTCAAAAATGTCTTACCGGAAATACAAAAGTAACTATGCCTGATTGTGTACGTCCCCACTCAACAAGAAAAACTAGACACACCCACAGTAGGGCACTTGCCCCAATTTTCGCGAAAACAAAATCGCATAAATACAGCTTTTTTCCTAGAACTGTGTCCGAATGGAATGCCTTACCCTCCACTGTTGTTGATGCCAATGACTTTGTACACGAACTGGAAAATTTGTATTGTGTGTCGTGATTGTAATCGATGTTTCTCTTGCGTTTCCTTTTCTCATTGTTCTTATTTTTGTTTTCTCGCTGTGATTGCGATGTTCGTCATGATTTTGTAATCACTGTACAGCCCTTCCTGCATGGACCACATGGTGGTCTGCAGTATTGCTAAATAAATAAATAAAATTTCATCCTGTCCCCATAAGGCCTCCATGCCGCCGCGGCGCGTGAGATCTCGCGCACGGTCATGGGCAAGCTCGTTGAGGTTAGGGATGTGCTGATGAACGTCCACACCCATATGGGCGGGAAACCAAGAGATGAAGTGAGTGCCAGGGTCTGTTCTTTTTTCCAGAATGGAGGCAGCCTCTCGCGCTAGGTTACCCGATTCAAAAGCTTTGATGGCTGCTCGTGAGTCTGTGAACACGTTGGTGCGCGAGCGGTCGGTCATGGCCAGGGCTATGGCGACCTGTTCCGCAACTGCGCTCGTAGCTAACCTGACCGAGGCTGAGGAGCGTAATTCCCCGTTGCCGTCAATGACTGCCAGCGCGAATTTGCTAGACTTGCCATACTGAGCCGCGTCGACAAAGACAGTAGATTCTCGATTCTCTCTGGCGTTCTGTAATAGCGCCCGTGCTCGGGCTTTGCGCCTCCCTACATTGTATTGAGGGTGCACATTCCGAGGGAATGGGCTGACCACGAAGGTTTCGCGGACCTCCCTGGATAAGGTGATTTCCCGTTCAGCAAGCAATCTGGGAGCCATGCCAGCCCCGTCCAGGATGCGTCGCCCTGCCCTGGTTGTGAGCTGTCATTTATGTTCGTCATGCAGTCGTGTTGTGGCATACCAATTTTCGTGCACATCCCATTAACGAAACGGCCAGGAGGACCAAGACCATCGCATGCAAATCATGCCGCTCATGACATGCGTGCCATGGTTTTCATCTTATGACCTGTCATTTATGATTGTCATGCTGTGTCATACTAATTTTTGTATACATCCCATTAATGAAATGGCCAGGAGAGCACCAAGACTGTAAATCATGCCGCTCATGGCATGCATGCCATTATTTTCATGTTGTGACCTGTCGTTTATCTTAGTCATGCAGTCATGTTATGGCAGACCAATTTTCGTATACATCCCATTAACGAAACGGCCAGATGAGCACCAAGACCATCGCATGTAAATCATGCTGCTTATGACACCAGTGTCATGATTTTCATGTTTTGACCTGTCATTTATGTTCTTCATGCAGTCATGTTGTGCCATACCAATTTTCATATACATCCCATTAACGAAACGCGTGGCATGTAAATCATGCTGCTTACGACATGCATGTCATGATTTTCGTCTTATGAGCTGTCATTCATGTTCGTTATGCAGTCGTGTTGTGGCGTGCCAATTTTCGTGCACATCCCATTAACGAAACGGCCAGGAGGACCAAGACCATCGCATGTAAATCGTGCCGCTCATGACATGCGTGCCATGATTTTCATCTTATGACCGATCATTTATGATAGTCATGCTGTGCCATACCAATTTTTGTATACGTCCCATTTTTGTATACGTCCGTGAGCAGCGTGAGCTGCTCCTGCTGGGCATCTAGCTGCAACTGACGGCCTTTGCAGTGGATGCAGTGATATCCCCATGCAGAGTAGAGTGCATTGCCTACGATAAGCGGCAGTGTTTGCTGTATTCGCTGCTTCTATGAAGAGATAGAGGAATCAGTGTTGCTGTTTAGGACAGCTTATATGTCGAGCACGAAGTAGCTGCCAGTTCTTCGCTTTGCCTTGGGAATAATTTTCACGAGGACGTGTTCTATCGACACAACGCCAGTCTCGTGCATCAGTGCTGGCCTTTCGACCAGCGCACTGATGCACTGACTTTGCCCGTGCCCGATACTTCGCAACACGATCTCCGAGGCGCGTCGTTATCGAGATATCGCGATGGCGGCCCTGACGAGTCGAGCGAAAACTTTCTCAATATGTTTTCAACTCTATAGAGTAACTCCCCAGAGTAACTTTGAGCGTCAGAGTAACGTGATAACTTAGGGATGCCTTATTTTTCAAAGATTTCACGAATGACTTGTTTCTGTTCATCTCTTTTATTGACAGGGTGGTACTGGCTATTCAAGCACCAACCTCGCCCTCGATGCCAAGGTCAAGAAACCTGTGATGACTGTGTGAGGCCGTGTATTCCCCCCGAAGAAATAAAAAGATGGCGTCTTCCTTTGCGACTGTGTTACATTGCTTTTTCTCAGTGAAGCCGTGAAAGTTCGTTTTATACCGACCCAATGTAGAAAACCGTCCCTTCTTAACTGTTTCTTGAGCATGTCAAGGAAATGGCAATTCTATGTTGCTGAGTCACCCCTGTCACAATCCTGCTGGTAGAAATCCTCAGCAAATGCGAAAATAATTTTTAATAAAAAAAAATGCAACACCGAAATTAAACCCAGCAGTCATGTCAAATCAGTCGGTCCACCTTGCATGATGCGAAAGTGCATGCACCTTTCCCCTGGCGGTAATTCATTCATTCATTCATTCATTCATCCATTTATTAATACTGTCAGCCCTGTTTAGGGCTATTACAGGAATGGAAGATACAACGTAAACATGCTGTCAATGTTCGTACAGATACAGAGAAAAAAGTTGGTATATCACACTTTTGATGATATATAACATATCTTTATAACACCAGAGTACTATCAATAGTATATAACGAATATACGAGACACTTGGGAACAGTTGAAAAAGGTAGAACAATAGTTTAAGAAAAACACACATATACAAAAAGCACACACAAGAGAAATCAGATAGCTAAATGGGGTCACGCTTTCAGGTAGTCATTAATTCTGTTCAAAAAAGTGTCTAAGGTAGGCGAGGTCGCAATGTCATCGGGTAACAAGTTCCACTGAGCAATGGTTTTAGGGAAAAAGCTAAACTTAAAGCAATTATTTCGGGCGAACGGTGGGGGCATATACATGCTATGACGATGTCGAGAAGTTTCATTGTGTTTAATTTCAAAGTATTGATCGTGATTTATTTTTATCTTGTGGTGTATAATTTCATAGAGGCACTTCAATCGCTCAAAAGAGCATCGGACCTCAAGCGGGGAAAGGTCGGCACGTTTGCACAACTCAGAAGGTGAATGGCATCGCTGGTATTTGTTAAAAATAAACCTCGAAGCAAGCCTTTGCACTCTGTCCAGTTTGATTTTGTTTGATTATGTATAAGGGTCCCATACAATTTTAGCGTACTCAAGAATAGGGCGTATCAACGTTTTGTATGCTAGGCTTTTAATATCTGTAGCGGCATATCTTAGGTTTCGCCTGAGCGCCCAGAGAGCCTTATTGCCTTATTGGCTTTAGAAGATACATTATCGATGTGGGTATCCCAGCGTAGGTCATGCGTAATTGTCCAACCAAGATATTTAAATTCTTTGACGTTCATTAGAATGTGGTTGCCGATAGAATACTGAAAGTTGAAGACATTTTTTTTTTGCGAGAGACGCACATGTAGACTGTTTTATTTAGATTTAATTCCATTTAGATTTAATTCCATTTGCCAGCTATCGCACCAGTGTTTAATTTTTTGAAGATTTGCATTCAGTTCAACGTGGACTGAAGGAGTTCGTATTTCTTTATACAATATGCAGTCATCAACATATAGCCTGACTGGCACTGTGAGATCGCGCGGTAGGTCGTTTATGAAAATTAAAAACAGGCCCCAGGACGCTCCCCCGAGGGACTCCTGAGAGGACAGGGCGCATGGTTGATTCTGAACTCCCCAAACGGACAAATTGACGGCGCCCATGAAGGTATGAATGAAAAAACAGTTGGTTATGGAAGCGTTGTTGAATATCACAGCAATTTTCTGCAGTAATTTAGGGTGCGACACCTTATCGAAAGCTTTAGAAAAATCTAGCTTATGATATCTGTTTGGCTGCGAGAGTTTATGGTTTGGGCGAAGTTGTGCACTAGCTCGATTAACTGACTAATAGTTGATAGGCCTTTGCAGAAACCGTGTTGGTGTGGGTGTAGCAGATTGTAATGGTCGAGGTATGTCATCAGATGATTAGCAACAATGTGTTCGAGCACTTTCGAGCATGTAGAAATCAGAGATATTGGCCTGTAGTTTTTAACATCGGATTTACAGCGAGACTTGTGTATAGGTATGATCTGCGCATACTTCCACTGACGCGGAAAGCATCCTGTGTTGAGCGATGTCTGAAAAATGAGCTTCAGGTATTTCGCAACCCAACTTGCGTATCTGTACGAAAACTCGTTGGGGATCTGATCGGGCCCAGGACTTTTCTTGATGTCGATGTGCAACAAAATATTTAGGATTCCCTCTTCGGCAATTTCTAAGTTCTCGAGAGGAGTACGCACTGACTCATCAGCAAAAGCAACTGCCATACCATTATCTCGGGTGAAAACCGACGCGAAAAGGGAATTAAATTCTTCGGTGCGCGCAGTGTTATTCTGGGAGGCCAATGACGCTGTTGACCTTGTGGGCGGGTTGACAAAGCGTCAAAACTTTGCAGGAGCCTCTTTCAGGAATTTAACGAGTGTAACGTTGTAAAATCTGAACTTAGATTGAGTAAGTTTCGTAGCTGTTTGCTTAAGCTTTGAATAGTGCGTTTGTTTTCAGGCGAAGGATTGGTTGAAAGGACTTTTCTTTTTCGCTTTAGTTTCCGCTTCACGTGGATTAATTCTCTCGTGATCCAAGGGTTTCTCTTTTTCGATAATTTTCGTACCGGAATAAGTTTTTCCATGCGATGCGAGACCACGTTCGAAAAACATGCCCATAGATTGTCTGCAGTTGCCCCGTACTGATGGAGTGAACAAATCAAGTCATAAGAATTTTCGAGATATTCCAAAACGGCCACGTCGTCGGCCGCCTGAAAGTTGGGAACCAGTTTGACGGAATTACTTTCGAGGGATTTGATGATAACTTCAGGGCGAGTATGGTAGCCTCGTGATCCGATATGCCACCAGCTACTTCGCAGCTTTGAACGAAGGGCATCATGTGATCAGACATAAAGATAAGGTCTAGAAGCGTCGCACTGGTCTCAGATTGCCTGGTTGGTTCAGATAAAAGTTGGTTTAAGTTGAAGCAGAACGCAAGCTCTAAAAGATGCTCGCTACTCGTCACTTCAGTGCCACCTGGGGAATAAGAAAGCCAGTCAATACCCGGTAAGTTAAAATCGCCGACTAATATAATGTTATCATGGTGTCCAAAAATAGATTCCATGCAGGTTGCAAGTTTAACTAACACTTCTGCTGGTGAATTGGGTGGCCTGTAAGTGCCAGCTACGAAAACTTTGCGTTTGCTTAGTTCAGTCTCGATCCAAATAGCCTCAATGTAATCAATGTCACTTTGATTTGGTAGTACTCGGCATATTATATTTTCCTTAAACAAAAGGGCTATACCGTCACCTCTCCCTCTACGGTCCTTTCTAACAATAGAGTACCCAGTGGGTAAAACATCAGAGTCTGTAATGTCACTATGAAGCCAAGTTTCAGTTATCACCATGATGTCCGGATCATGTTCTAGGATGACACTTTCAATTTCATCGTACTTATTTAAAATGCTTCTAGCATTAATGTTAACGATTTTGAAAGGGTGAGTGACGGAGTGTTTGGGTTAGTTCTGATGTCCTAGTGGGGTTGTGTAGCAGGGGTATGTTTCACTTGTGGCTTCGTTCCACGCAAACAATTCATTGTTAACCTTTATTTTATCGAACAGTAGCGCCTTTCGCGCCTTTTTTCCTTTCCTCAGCGCATGAGTTACAAAGGTGTCTGCGGATTTCTGCAACCTTTTTTGAGAAGTCTTCACTGATACTGAATTTAGTACCCTTAAGCTTATAGCAATTCTTGAGCACTTTAATGTTATCTCTGTAGTCGATTACCTTGAGGATGATGGGGTGATCTTTACCGAGTGTTTTTTTACCGAGCCTGTGCACTCTTTCGATAGACGTAAGATTTTCGTTTAGAATCTTAGAAAACACAGTATCATTCAGTTTTCTCAACAGCACTTCTTCGGAATGTCGCGAAGGTTGGCCGGTGCACACACATCGCGTAGTCTATGGTACGGTACCGGCAAGCTTCCGTCACTTTATCTGTCACGATGTAAACACACAGTGTAGCCAGTAATTGTAGGAGCCAGGTGGGCGGTTTGAGGAATTCGATAAAGATTGACATGCAAGCTATCTCCCCTTCTCTCGGGCATGCAACCTCAGAAATGATGGAAGTGTACGAAGCTACGTACCCATCGAATTTCTTTGAGATCCACTGGCCTCGAAAAATCTCCGGAGTTGGCCTTTAAATAGGCCCTACAACCCTTAGAATACAGCCAACAAACTGCCAGTCAGTCATTGAAGTTCTGTGAGCCAGTATAATTGTGTTGCGGGCGCGCCAGGGAATGTGTAGTTTGATTCCAAATGGAGAGAAAGTCACATTTTGTTTGAACAAATGACGTCCCTATCAGCACAGACTAGGCCGCTTGTATTTTATCGATCTTAAATATCGATACGTGCATTGTATTTGTTGAACTCGGTACAAAAAAACGAGGCATCGCCGATGATCTCACGATCACGAGGTCAAACAGTGATTTCGACAGCACGCTGGAGTGGCAGCCGGATTTGCCTAGCGCGAACGTCCTGGCGACGTTCCACCCAAGCCAGGCCCGAAGTGAGGTAGTACATACAACCCCAGGTGGGAGCTCGCTGGGACCTCGAATCCGCAACCCGACAGGTCTCTACTCCCGCGCCCTGGTTCCTCGATGACCCTGCCACGTCTGCCTGGCTCTTCTGAACCCGTGGCTGTCTGCTCTTCGCCGTGTCGCCTCGTGATTCGCTGGTCCGCTTCACGCCACTTCGTGCCGTGACGCACTGCGTCGTCGTCGCCTTCGCTGCTGGCATCGGTAGCGCGCAATCTAAACACACTGCTTTCTACGGCCAGTTAACTCCCCTTATTACAGGCAGGTCGCCCGGTGACGACCGCACGAGTACGACAACCACGTGTACCGGGGCGGAGGCTCGAGGCCCTCGAATCCGTGTTTTTCGCCGCAAAAGCGGTGTGCAAACGAGCTCGTGCTATGCGCGGCGAAGCCCCGTTAGGGATTTGGCAAGTTTGTGTAGCTAGCTACCTGCAGAAGTGCTTAACATCTAGTTTTTCTGACCCCTTCCGCCTACGTAATTCTCAGGCTCTAGTTCAGTTAACAGAGAAAAGTCCTGGCAACTGCGCCGCGTTTAGCATGGATGTAGAAGGTCTGTATTACTCGTGGCTGCATGAAGGTTTGTTAAATTGCGTGAAAGTGTATCGAAGAGCAAGAGTCTGGTTTTATGGATAGGTGCGGAGTGTCCACAGGTGCATTTCGTTCCATGTACTTAACGTCAAGGTTGGTTGGATATAGAGGAGGCGTGTTTGCGCAGAAGTCGGGGATTTGTGTAGGTTCAAAGGTCGCCCCTATTCTAAGTGATCTTGACCAAGTTTGACAGCCGCTTAAAAGAGGCCTTAGGTGACCACGTAATTAGGGTATTTCGGTATGCTGACGATTACTTGATTTTTTTGTGGTAAGGATCTTGAATCCGCGGTCACCTATGTAAGCGACCAATCTAAACTTAATGGAGATAGTGTAAGATTTACAAAAGAACTGCCTGAGTGAAGCGTAATACAACTTGTAGATATCTCCGTGTCATTTCAGCAGAATTTTTTTATTTATTTATTTATTTATTTAGAAATACTGCAGGCCAATACTTTGGCCCAAGCAGGAGGGGCATTACAACAAAAGAGAAAACAAAATACACAAGAGAAAAAGAAAATACAAACGTGCGAAAAACAATGCATATGAAATGAACATAATGCTTTAAAAATGCGGCAATCACATCTCGATATCACCAAAATTCAGAAGAAACAATGGTTTGTCAAAGCAGCCATGAAATCATTCGACTCAAATATATCAATAGGAAGGGAATTCCACTCGCTCACTGTTCGAGGAAAAAAACCGTACTTGTGAGCGTTTGTTCGAGCGAAAATCGGCGCAAGCAAGTGTTCGTGACTGTGTCTTGTTCTTCTCGTAGTAGGCCTACATACCGAAGAGGGCAATACCATATTATTTTTCCCAGTAAGTGTATTGTGTAGTAGCACCAGACGATTGATTTTTCTGCGCGCTTGTAGTGTCTGTACGTTATTTTGGGACATTAGTAAGGACGGGGAATCTTTCCTGGCATATTTTCCGTATATAAACCTCACAGCTTTTCTCTGGACTCGCTCAAGTTTCATAATGTCATTTTTAGTATACGGGTCCCAGACTTCAGCAGCATATTCTAATTTAGATCTTACGATTGCATTGTAAGCTAACATTTTAGTTCTTACAGGCGCGTGTTTAAGCTTCCTCTTTACGAACCACAGTTTCTTTATGGCGGTTGAGCAGATATCTGAGATATGCGTTGTCCATGTTAGTTTATTGGTAAGTGTAACGCCAAGATACTTATATTTTTCGACTTCGGTTACAGTTCTGTTTTCAAGCTGATAACAAAATTCGCTGGGAGACTTTTTTCTCGTTACATGCAAAAGTACGGTTTTCTCCGCATTCAGCTGTATTCCCCATTTCGAGCACCAGTCAGAAATTGCTACATCTCTGCAGCACTTCATGATCATCATGTGACACAATTTCCTTAAATATAACGCTATCATCCGCGTATAACCTAATAGACACATTTGTAGGAATAACATCTATTATATCATTAACATAAATTAAAAACAATAATGGCCCTAACACACTGCCCTGAGGAACTCCTGAGGTGACCGGGCGGGCACCACAACTGCAATTTCGGACATCAACAAACTGCTCTCTGTCTGTTAGGTAAGCATAAATCCACTTTATAATACCACTGGGCAGTCCAATTTTTTCTAGTTTATGTAATAACTTTCCATGTGGTACCCGATCGAATGCTTTGCTGAAATCCAGAAATAGCACATCTAGTTGCCCGGACAAATCAAGTACTTGGGAAAATTCATGCACGGTCGTTACTAGTTGAGTCACCGTAGAGAGTCCTTTTCTAAATCCGTGCTGAAGAGGTGTCAGTATGTTGTGATCTTTTCAAGAATTCGTGTATGAAACCAGCGACAATATGCTCCAAAAGCTTGCAGCTTGCGCTAGTAATGGATACAGGCCGGTAGTTTGAAACTATTGCACGGTCCCCTTTCTTGTGTACCGGCACAACGCGAGCTATGCGCCAATCTGCCGGTATTTCTCCTAAGTTTAAGGATAACTGAAAGAAATTTGAAATAAATTCGGATATTTGATCGGAATATCACCTTAAGAAAACATTGGGGATGTTATCCGGACCAGCAGATTTTTTTATGTTTATATTTAGCAGCAGTGCCAGGACACCCTCGCGCGTGATTTGAATGTCATCCACCGTAGGGCTGCATGTGCTTGAAAACTCAGTCTGATCTTGTTCCGCAAACACACTTTGAAAATAAATATTGAAGTGTTCGGCAATGCTGTGAGCGTCCTTTATTTCCGTTTCATTAACTTTAATGCTGTCTATCTGCTGTTTTCTTTGGCTTAGGTGTAACCAAAATTTCCTCGGATCACTAGAAAGAAATTCTTCAATATTCGTGCTATAGAACCTATCCCTGGCCAGCTTTACCTTTATCAATAAATCTTGTTTCAGATGTTCAAACTGTGTGGTCGTCGATTTGCTCCTCTTTCTCAGTCTCTTAATTTTACGTTTGGTTTGGATAATCTCTCGATTTATCCAAGGATTTATCCGTTGTTGTCTAACAGATTTTAACGGGACAAAGTGTTCAGTGCAGTACTTTACGACATCTTGAAATCTTTGCCACGAAAGTTCAACATCATTATCAATTATTTTGAGATGCGTGTCTAGGTAATCTATGACTGCTAAATCATCGGCCTTTGCAAAGTCTCTAATTTTTCTTACAGTTTCAAAATTTTGGTGTGTTGCCGCTGGAACTCCCCAGGAAAAGTATACAGGCTTGTGGTCAGATATACCAGGTTCAACCATTGCTGTTCCACCAGAAAATATTCCACCAGAAAATAAACTCAGGCATGGGTACATCTGCTTAGAGGAGCGAGCGCGTACATGGTATACGAACCGGGAGAATCAGCTGACGTCATGGGGAGCTGACACTTCCGTCGCTGAACTGCGTTCCCTGTTGTTTAGTGAAGACAGGAGTTGTGCAGCCTAAGTGAATAAAAACGTCGTTTCTTTCACTCATGTTTCTAAGAAATCACGACCAATTTGCATCCACGCTTCCGCCGCTCAACTGCGTTTACTGTTGTTTAGTGAGAACCTGAGTTGCGCAACATAATTGAATAAAAACGTTGTTTCTTGCAATCATTATTCTAACAAAAAATCTGTGCCAATTTGCGTCCACGCTTCCGCCGCTACACTGCGTTCCCTGTTTAGTGAGAACAGGCGTTGCGCAACGTACTTGAACAAAAACGTCGTATTTTGCACACATGTTTCTAAAAAAATCAGGACCAGTTTTCATCCACGCTTCCGCCGTTAAACTGCGATCCCTGTTGTTTAGTGAAAACAAGAGTTGCATAACGTAATTAAATGAAAACGTCCTTGCTTGCACTCATGTTTCTAACAATAAATCAGGACCGATTTGCATCCACGCTTCCGCCGCTAAACTGCGTTCCCTGTTTAGTGAAAACAGGGGTTGCGTAACATAATTGAATAAAAACGTCGCTTCTTGCACTCATCTTTCTAACAATAAATTAGGACCACTTTGCATCTACGCTTCCGCTGCTACACTGCGTTCACTGTTTAGTCAAAACAGGCGTTGCGCAACGTACTTGAACAAAAACGTCGTTTGTTGCACTCATGTTTCTAAAAAAAATCAGGACCAATTTGCATCCACGCTTCCGCCGCATAACTGCCTTCCCTGTTGTTTAGTGGAAACAGGAGCTGCGCAACGTAAGTGAATAAAAACGTCGTTTCTTGCACTCATGTTTCTAAGAAATCGGGAGCAATTTGCATACCCGCTTCCGTCGCTTAACTGCGTTCCCTGTTTAGTGAAAACAGGAGTTGCGCAATGTAATTTAATAAAAACGCCGTTTCTTGCACTCATGTTTCAAACAAAAAATCAGGACATTTTCCATCCACGCTTCCGCCGTTAAAGTGCGTTCCCAGTTTAGTGAAAAGAGGAGTTGCGTAACGTAATTGAATAAACACGTTGTTTTTTGCACTCATGTTTCTAACAAAAGATCAGGACCAATTTGCAGCCACGCTTCCGCCGTTAAACAGCGTTCCATGTTCTTTAGTGAAAACAGGAGTTGCGCAGCGTAGTTGAATAAAAACACCGTTTCTTGCACACATGTTGCGAAGAAATCAGGACCAATTTGCATCCGCGCTTCCTCCGCTTAACTGGGTTTCTTGTTGTTTAGTGAAAACAGGAGTTGCGCAACGCAAGTGAATAAAAACTTCGTTTCTTGCACTCATGTTTCTAAGAATTCAGGACCAATTGGCATCCATGCTTCCGCAGCTCAACTGCGTTCCCTATTTTTAGTGAAAACAGGAGTTGCGTAATTGAATAAAAACATCGTTTCTTGCACACGTTTCTAAGAAATCAGGACCAATTGGCATCCACGCATCAGCAGCTTAACTGCGTTCCCTTTTTAGTGAAAACAGGAGTCGCGCAACTTAGGTACATAAAAACGTCGTTTCTTGCACTCATATGTTTCTAACAAAGAAATCAGGACCAATTTGCATCCATGCTTCGGCCGCTGAACTGCGTTCCCTATTGTTTAGTGAAAACAGGAGTTGCGCAACGTAATTGAATGAAAACGTCGTTTCTTGCACTCATGTTTGTAACAACAAAATTAGGACCAATTTGCATCCACGCTTCCGCCGCTACACTGCGTTCCCTGTTTAGTCAAAACAGGCGTTGCCCAATGTACTTGAAAGAAAACGTCGTTTCTTGCACCCGTGTTTCTAACAAAAAATCAGGACCGATTTGCATCCACACTTCCGCCGCATAACTGCGTTCCCTGTTGTTTAGTGAAAACAGGAGTTGCGCAATGTAATTGAATAAAAACGCCGTTTCTTGCACTCATGTTTCTAAGAAATCAGGACCAATTTGCGTACCCGCTTCCGTCGCTTAACTGCGTTCCCTGTTGTTTAGTGAAACAGAAGTTGCGCAATGTAATTGAATAAAAACGCCGTTTCTTGCACTCATGTTTCAAACAAAAAATCGGGACCGATTTGCAGCCACGCTACCGCCGCTAAACTGCGTTCCATGTTTTTTAGTGAAAACAGGAGTTGCTCAGCGTAATCCGCCTTTTGCATGGTCCGAGTGCGCAGGCGCCGAATCCGGCGCAAGCGACCCGTACGGCATCGTAGCGGACGACTCAAGCGGCGCGCAGTGCGGAACGCTGTACCCTTTACCGAAAGTAATGATATACATGCGCCAGCTGGGCCGGTACGCCATCCAGACACACATTTTTGGTAACATGAAGTTCTCTCACATCATCGTACGGTGCAGGCAGGCAAATGTCGCGTATATGACACGGCATTAGCCGTGAAGAACGCGCGAAGAATACATCGGAACTGGTAGTTCAGTGAAACCATTGCTCCGTGCTTCCGTAATCAAACAGTATGTATGTAAGAACGACACGGATGGGCAAAAACAGACATCCGGCAATGCACATGGTCACTCGGATCAACCCAATAACGAAATCGTACCCTGCAAGATAGAGGTGTTATTCCAGCACGCTTCCTGTTGTATCCGATGATGGAGGACGAATACTTCACATAAGTCCGTGAGTTGACGTGGAGTTCAACTCACTAAACACTGGATCACGCACACACACCTCATCCCCGAACATTCCTCGTTCGTTGCTGCCATGAATTCCCTCACATGCGCTTCGCTTAGCGTTTTCATTGATCCTGGCCTCGTTGTACATCCGTTCGTGACTCCGGCCAGGTATGCTGGTGCTCCGTGACTTGAACAAGCACTACTGGCAGCAAACCTTACGCGGATTGAGCTCTAGCTATCTCCCTGTAGGCTTAATCGGAGAGAAACTTCGGAGAGTTGAAAAAGGCACGACACGTCCATTCACTTTCAGCGCACCAGAAGAGTGCACGGTAACTGTCGCTCACTGAGGCCACCTCAACCGAGCGCACCAAGACGACTGGTTCATTTTCGAAGGGAGGAACCGGAATGGGGACGTAGAGAAAAGCAACAAAACAACAAATAACAAAACACAAAAAGTCAGCAAAAGCGATCCTGGCGTCTCTCGAGCATGTAGACAGCGTGACAGGGGCAGGTGCCGTACGCTTTCACGAGAAGTCACCCCCCACCTCTTTTTCTTTTACGCGCGCGGTCTCAAACAAACCGGATTCCACCCCTCAAGTGACCACGCGGGAAGCGGGCGGCGTCTGCTAGCATCCGTGCCTTTCCCGTTCGGGCGGCATTTTGCGACGTTTTTAGACACCCAACGCTTTCTCATGGCCTGCTCTTTTCGCTGTAAGTGTTCACCATGCCGGAGAGGCCTCCCATAAATTCGTACAGCGTTTCAAATCGAAAGAAACCGCAACGATCACTGTGCGTGTCGCTGCCCGATCACGTTATGCCATAGAGAAACACTGCGGTAGCGCACGACAGGTTTGGCGCGACGCCGTACAGATTGTTTCGTGCCGTGTCCGCGAGAGGCCGCCACGCAGAAATGCAAAATAAAGTCCCTCAATAAATTCAAAAGTACCGAAAAGCTTTCATGAAGCCGACGGCGCCCGCGATAGGCTGATCTGTGACACGTGACCACTCGCCGCCATGAAAGCTCCCGGGCCCCGGGAGGAGAGCGCTCGCTTCGCCAGTTCCCGAGTGTGATGGTAGCAGAGAACACCTATACACGCGTTTTTGGTAGTCCAGTAACACACCACAAAAGCGCTGTGGTGTGTCAGGCGTGACTACCTTTTATCCGTGTTCTGGCAGCGCTTTTGTCCGTGTTCCGCGTGCGCTACCAACAGGCCCACATTGCTACCTTCATCGCCTGTTCCGCTATGCACGTTGTGCGGTGATTTCGTTCTGGAAGGTCCGATATGCCTTGTTGCTGTGCGTTTGGGTGCCGAAACCGAACGGAAGACGGCAAGAAGTTATTTTGCATCCCACGGGGCAAACAGAACCTTACCAGAAGAAAAGTGTGGTTGCACAGAATCGGACGGAAAGACTTCGAACCGTCAGCCAGTGCACGACTATGCGAGGTAAGTAACTCGACACAAAGGCGCAAGAAAAAGCATACGCGTGCATGTGCCGAGCTGCAATAGCATTGCATTCGTGCGCGCTGGTTTTGATGGCCCACATTTGTCGAGATTATTCATTTTAGTGCTTTATGAACCCGCTGACGTAGGTCATGCAGTACGAGCCTAGCATGCAAGTAAATAATGCGAGGGAAGCGCACTAACTCGCTGACACATATTCGCATTGTGTTGCACGCGTTCAAAATTTCTCCGCCGCCGTGCTATGCCAGTTACTGCGGTTACGGTGCTCGGCTGCTGACCGGAAAGACGCAGTTCGATCCCGGCCTCGGCGGTCGCATTTTCGACGGCGGAGAAAATGCTAGGGGCTCGTGAACGGCGCGTATTCAGTGCACGTAATAGAATCCCAGGTAGTCGCGAAATTACCGGAGCAGACCACTACGGCGTGCCTCTCACTCATATCGTAAAACCCCAGCAATTATTATTATTATAGCGATAAAAATTCATAACTTCCGGCAGTGAGTTCTACTGTTAGACTTCTCTATCTCTGGGCGCGTTGTTAACTTCGCTTTACAACATGTTCAGAAAGTCGTTTCCAACTCTGCTACAGGACCATTTCACGGAAGACCAGTTTGAACCGATTATTCTCAAGAATACCGGTGAAAAGAAGCTAAGGCCATTTGCGACGCCAAGCATCTTTTTGCATCGACCAGTTGCAAAGCCACGCAAGCCACCCCCTAAAAGAACAAGAGTGGACAGTACTGGTACGTTCATGGTGTTCATTAGGACAAATGATCTTGAATGCTATTCACAGCGTTCAAGTCAAATTTGCTTATTGCAATCCTTGAGTTACCGTTTGTCATTATGTTCATGTACCCTACCCAGATGACCCCAAAGTCAAGCAAAACACACAGGCCGATGTTGAACCCCAGCCAGTAGACACCGAGAATGGTAAGTTTCTCCCGTCTGTGAGCTCCTTCCTTTCCATCAGCTGGTAAACTGCGTGCTTGTGCTCTTCATTCGTTCACATACAGACGAGATATTGTGTGCAGACAGCGCAGAGATATTTTATATCTTGTAATATAATTATGTGGCAAAATATCGTTCAAACTTACCTTCACGCCTAATAAAGCTGTGTCTACAGCTGATCCAAGCACACAGGTAGATATTTTGTGTGGCCCAAAGCATGTGTATTCCCCATGTGAGATACCAATGCCTCTCTACATTGCTGGTTGTCACCTTGCTTTGTGCTCCACGCAGATGTTTCTGATATGCAACCAGACCCACAGATTCCTGCCCCATTCCAGCCAGAAAGTACACAGGCTGGTGAGTTAAACAGTTTTGTTCGAATTTTGTTGTGTGCCATCATTCAATGCCTCTTTTGCTCATAGCGACATACAGAAGCTGACACAACCTTTCTTTCAACGCAAGTTTTCATTCTACTAGGAGGTTGAGGCCGTTTGTTTTGTAAATAGCAATACTTTATACCCGTAACAGCACCGATTTGTGTACAACTCGTGCAAAGTGAGAGACAATGAACTGCATGAAGGGAACAAGGGAAAAGAAACATGCGGGAATGTTAGATATTTCTGTGCTTATCTGATGATTCTGTGTTGAGCTTCCCTGCTTTCATGCAGTTCATTTGCAGTCAGCAATGCATTCTTAACAATGCTATTTAAAACCGGTGGAGATATCACACTGATCCAGAATACACATACAGAGAACAGCAAACAGGCTGTTCTGTGGTTGCGCTTTCTGTATAGGCGTGACATCTTCAATATGAAGCACCACCTAGCCCCTGCTCTTGCCTGTTTAACATTGACAACTGCTTTAGACCTAATTTCGGTGCACTATTGCAGGCCAGTTGATACAAGCAGCTCTACAGAAGAGGGTGGCACAGCTTGAAACTCAACTTCAGGCGACGCGACGGAAGCTTCAACTTGCTCAGAGGCAGCGTTTGCAGGCACTAACTGCAAACAAGCGCCTTGTCGCAGGACTAAACAAATACTTGAATGAAGACCAAGTTAAATGTCTGAAGATGGCAACAATGCAGGGGACTCGATGGACTAAAGAGACTGTTATAAAGGCATTGAAAATGAGACTTTCTTGTGGAGCACGTGGCTATGACTCAGTCAGGGAGCTTGGACAACCTCTGCCAACAGAACGCACCCTACATCGTCACTTGGAAGGGTACAAGTTCACACCAGGTTTGCTGGAGGACATCATGGAGTCTCTCGCACTAAAGGTAAGTGCACAGACAGGTGCCCATGACCCTCGACCTGTCTTGTTGCCATAGCACTGCTGTTTGCATCGCCTAACTAAACCTTTCCACTCCGTAGGTTAGCCTCATGTCACCAGAGGAGCGGCACGCCACTTTAATGCTCGATGAGATGCAGCTTGCACCAGGCTTAGTGTACAACCCATCCTCGGGAACAGTGCTTGGAGCACCAACTATACCTCTTGCAGACGCAACACTGCCACCCAACTCTTTGGCCACTCATGGGCTGGTATTTATGCTCGGTGTGATAACAACCCGCTGGAAGCAAACAGTTGCTTACCATTTGACTGGAAATTCATTCCATGCCAAAACAGTTAAGGATATAATCATTGTCATCATAAGAGCATGTGAGGCAATTTCCCTGAAAGTAGATGTTGTGGTGACATACATGGGAGGGGGGAACCAAGCCGTCTGGAAACTGTTCGGTATAATTGTGGGAAAGCACAGCAAGCCTAAAACCTGGTGTCCCCACCCATGTGATGCATCTAGGCAACTTTTTTTCATGGCTGACGTTCCTCATCTCCTTAAGAACCTGAGGAGCCACTTAACTAAGGGCCAGAAGATATACTTGCCCGAAGAAGTAGTGAAAAAAAAAACAATCTGCCAGGAAATGAAATATCCATCGAGCCTGTAAAGAAGCTTGTCGAGATAGACAGCAATGCAGAGCTAAAGCTAGCTCCCCACCTGAAGCCTTCTTCAGTTGACCCCAGCCATTATGATAAAATGAAGGTGGGGCCAGCATTCAGCCTTATCAACAGCGACACTGCTGCTGCAGTACGCTTGCTTGTAGATAATGGAACATTAGATAAATCAGCCTTAACAACTGCATGGTTTCTTGAGTTGATGTTTCGATGGTTCAGACTCATGACTTCCAGAACAACAAAACTGGCTTTGAGCCATTTTGATGATGTTGAGTACGGAAAGGCCCTTCAATTTCTTGAAGAAACAATTGCACTTTTTGAAAAAATATGTATTGGTGATGAAAAAAGAGCCACCTGGAAACCAGTGCAGACTAGCGTTATCCTAGCGACAACATCAGTGTTGCTGCTGCAGGCAATGTTTCTAGAAAAATACAACTTCAAGTTTCTGCTCCTGAGCAAGTTCAGCCAAGATGCCCTAGAGAATCTTTTCTCTACACTAAGGTGTAAGAACCCGGTGCCTCGGGTACTTGAATTCAAGTCTTCGCTTCGAGCTGCTACGATGGCCCAGTTTCTGAGACCAAGTAAGGATGGCAGCTACACTGAAGAAGACTGCTTTCTCTTGACTGGCATGGCCGATGACAACAAACCAAATGAAAGCAAAATGTATGTTGTTCGTCCGTCTGACCTCCTTGATATTCAAGACTTAGAACATGAATCCTTGGAGTACCTGGCTGGTTATGTTGTTGCACAAGTGAAGGAGGCAAGCTCCTGTCAAGCGTGTGTTGAAGCGATCACAAGCTCAGCCGAGGGCAACAAGCTCACAATGCTGAAGTGCTACAACAAAGAGAAGCCGGCATTGACAGTCCCATCACCAGCTGTCTTGAAGTTAATAGAAACTGCTGAAAACTATGTACGCTTAACTGAAGAAGCATTGATTGTAAACAGAGTTTCTGCATCTAAACTTCAGAGTACCATTCAAAGTTCCCTGTACTTGGGCAATTGCTTCCCTACATGCCACTGCATTTCGGACAAACTCCTTGCCACGTTTTTAAGAACTAGAATCTCGATTCTCGTGAAGAAGAAGAACCATCTCCTTATGTCAAAAATTCAAAGCTCACAGAAGTGTGGGAGCCAAAGCATTGGAATGCATGTTGCTGCAGATAGCATTAGGTAGTGCCGGTAGAAAAGTTTGTGTAAAATGTATAGTGTCTCTTGTACTACTGTAAGTGTAGCTGTTCTTTGTTTTTGCATTTTAATAGTTATTTAAGCTACCCTTACTGTTCAGTGCCAGCATTATGTGATGTCCTTTTGTTCACTTGGAAGCACATCCTAAGTGTATTTTGTGCATTGCATGTGTAATTAAATATACTAGTAAGTACCTGCATTACCCTGTACTTTGCGTTGTGGGTGGCATGTTCCGCAGATTTTGTCTGCAAGCATAACCTGACGTCCTTGTTGTACTACTTAGTGTCGTTATATTTTTGTGCTGCATGTGTATATGGATGGATGGGTGAAAAACTTTGTTCAGCTTCTGCAAGGCGGCATGTGTATATGTCCAGCCGTTATGGTATTTAAGTGGTAGTTGCTGTTACTGTACTACTCGTGTAGTGATAATTGTGTGGTATCATGAAACTTTGTTTTGGTTTGTGTATCATTCGGGCTTTTGTTTTAAACGAATAATACTCTAGTTCCTACATTATGATCTGTTCTATATTTAATATTGTTCTGTACGCGTTGTGTATTTCTTGTATTGTGTTATTCCCATTGTATTGCTGACCCTGCCTAAAGTGTGGCATTAACTGTATGTTCTTAAATAAATACCACATGGCCACTGCTACTGGCCATAACTGCATTTCCTCTTCAAATTGCAGCACGACCAAGACGAAGACAGGAGACACATGAATTACACAGACGAGCGCCGACTTACAACTAGATTTATTTGCACTTCACCAGTCCTTTTTATGCAAATTCTTGCCACCTCACGCCAAGCAGTCCAACAAAACACATATCATATCACATGTATCATTCACAGCTGCCTGAAGTATGGCATTCTTACAGGCAGTATCTTGAATAAATAAATAAATGAATACCACATAGCCACAGCCACTGGCCATCAAATAATGTAACTATATCGAAGTACATTGCATACCACTGTCTACTCTGTTACTGTCAGGTTACCCTCACCCTCGGATACTAAACGAAATGTCTCGGTAAGCAGCAATGCCATTTTACTGATGAAAAGCACCAAGCTACGAACTAACATAAGAAAAACATCAGAAGCGATATAAAATTGCCAGCAAAATAAAATGCAGCAATAACTAGGCCAATTCGCGGGCGGTTCATTTAAGGATCTTTAATTCTTGAGAAGCTTGTACGCTTCAGGGAGACACAAAAGCAAATCGAAAAGCATAAACACACCATTAGAAATCCACGCGGTGATTCAAGGTTACGTAGCGACGTTGCTCGTATCAGGAATACAACCGCATTCACACACGCACACACAAGATGCCTTGTCGAGGAAATTTAACTACACCATGGTGTTCCGCGCGGTTAGGTCGCGTTTGCAACACGAGCAAATTCGACGATCGGCGATGACACGACCAATAACGCCGCTTTGGAATGTCACGACACTTGCGTTGACTCGTTGCACAGAATAGCAAAACACACCCTAGTGGTCGGGCAATCGCCGCACGCAGTGACAAGAAGACTGTTGGCGCACTCGTTTACACTACATTTTAGTTTCCACAAACGTGCGCAGGATGTTTACTTTCAGCGAAGATCGCGTTTCAGCAACGCCATGTCGAAATTTTCTCGGTCCGGATGGCTATCAATCTTCTTATTTGGATGCATTCCTCGACCGCAGTGACCGCTGTATGTACACACCACACTTACGAGCAAGAAGGGCGGAGAGCAATCGGATTAAGCTCACGCAGTCTCCAAGGTACGGCCACAGAACACATACCAACTTTAGAGAACGGAAACTGTACCTTTGGTAGTGGAACGAAAATAAGAGTAGCGGTGGCGTAGTGAACTGCAATAGCGCGAGGAGAGATGGCGCTGCTAGGACCGGAAGCGGAAACGCGCTTTAAACAAGATGGCGTCGGGGTTGCTTTTTTGTGCGGTCAGGTCCCCTCCGGTTTTCCGGGGTTTTATACTATTCGCTCGCCTGCCGGCTAATAATAACCGTATGCAAGAAATCTGAGGCCATCTGAGGCCTCGAACTACCGCTTAAGCGTCGCTGCCGTGCTGTGCATAGCGTATCGTGTTCCTGTGAAGGAACCTTGCCAGGAGACACAAAAGAGGGGCTCCACTGGCGAGGAAACACGCAACATTGAAGGTGGTATCAGTTTATTTATCAAGTAAACATCCTGCTGAGAATAAGTCACACAATATTTGTATCAAACAACGGCAGAAGGCAAACACTAGGAAAAGCTGCAGAAGTAACATACAAGCAAGGCAAGGACACCAATGCATGAAATCTGCACGTTCGTGGCTAACTGAACCAAATTTGCCTGCACCTTTCTGTTGAGTCAACTTGCTGAGCAAGAGTAGTGCAACGGTCGGCCACCTCAAGTTTTCGTTGACTGTTCGGTTTTATGTAAAACGATACAGACCAATCAATGTCCAAAGGTTTAGTTGAACGCCTTATGTGCGGCTCATTCGGCCCGTGCGGACCGAATGCTTGACTGCTATTAGGAGCCAATCTCAGCCGAAAAATTCGATCCTTCCTAAAAGATCGATCGCGATCGAAAATGACCGGCGCACGAAATATTTTTCTGCACTCCTCTTGCTTAGTAAGTTGGGGGAAAAAAAAAAAGAAAGAACGTTCCTTGAGCAATTACTCTAAACAGCTGGCAACTGACCGCAGCCAAGAAGGCTGAGAGGAATCTCAGCATACACGCCTACGGGGCCTTCTTGACAGTACGGTAAGTGCTTATTCGCGAATGTATATTAAATAGGGTGGTTCTCGGCCTTGTATGTACTTCTGCATTTTTTCCGTTAAGTTATGTAAGCAAATACATTTCGTAAAGTTTATCAAGGGCACATTCTCCTAGCACACAAGCAGATATACACATGAGCACATCAAAACAATGTAACAACATCAAGGCATTGGGCATCTTATAAGAATCAATGCTCAGAAAATATAAGTGAAATCCAAACAAGTTCACGTTTGTTTGGCTCTGCAGGTGCATAAAGACAACACATGCAGAGCACTATACAAGAATGCTACATGATGAAGAGTACTGCACATGCAGTGTAAGACAGCACTATATAATTAAGCATCGTTAACTCATTGCTGGTGTTGAAAGGTGCACTATTTTACCATGTGGTTTGTTTTGTTCTAATGCATATTATCCTAGCATTACACAGCAAATATCAATGGTTTAAATTTCACACCAGTTTCTCAAGCTTCCTTTTTGCAGCAGATTTCAATGACTTAGCTTTGCTTAACTCTCTGTTCATCAGTCTCAAAAACCAGAGTATTCTGATGCGAACATATATTTGCAAGAACAACTTATGGCAGTTTTCACTACAAAATGGTCCTCTGGGGATCTTCTCCATTGCCATGTCAACAAGTTTGTGAGAAACTCCTACAATGTGTGCAACCGCACCAATCTGTGCATTGAATAAGTCCTCCAGCTTACCAACAAAGGCAAGTGCTTCTGGAGTTGGTACAGTTAAATGTCCTAACGGCTTGCCCTCTATCTCCACTGCCCGAAACATAGTGTAGATCTGGCTCTGTGAAGATAATTCTTGACTACTGTCTTTCAGCAGAATTGTGCACGTGTTGCATGCCCTTTTTTTAATGAACATATGCACAAGATAGCCGGCCACATAACAAACAATGTTAGCCTCAAGCACATCGTCTGCCTCATCTGCAGGCAAAGGGTCTGAGATTTCCTCAAGGCTGTCTGCTGTGCTTTCTCGCTCAGGCCTGGATAATGAACAATCAGCCCTAGATAGTGAAAGATGTCCGAGTTCAGTTAAAAGCAGTGCTTTGTCTTCCTCACAGTTGCTGTTATCCGAAAGCTTAAAAAGTTTGCTGACCATGATGTGCTTCAGGCCAGCGGCGAACTGATAAGGGTTAGGGGTCTCATTGCACCCATGCTGCTGCCGGACGATCCCAAACATGTTTTCGAGGACATCCTGATTCAAACGACGTGTTAGCAGGAATTTGAAATTAAATGATTCATGCAATTCTGCCCACAACAAAATTATTGCCTTAATTGTCACCTGCCAGCCTTGTACGGTTCGTGGTTGACGAGGTGCATTGAACTTCCACGACTTAATCCAAGAAAGGCAGGAGTTCAGAAAACTTATGTGGTCAGTTTCTGGCCTAATAGCATTCCTCATCTTCCTTTCCTCAACATGGACGCGTGAGCTATTTAGCGTGTCAAAGAGCTGGTCCATCCGTTCCACAAATTCAGCAGTTTTTGTAGCCTCTGGTGGAAGAACTGTGAAAGCTACGAAGGTTTCTATCGCAAGGTACACACTGTAGCTAAAAACCTGTGAAGCAAACTTGACCTTCATATTGCCAAAGGGACTCTCATAAATATGCTTATCAGTTAACTTTGGAACATACTTCAGCTTCAAATGATGGGTTGACTCGTAAAGTGTCTGAATGTGCTTCCATGACACTACGTCGCTACCAATGTGAAGGTCATGTTTGCGCAGGTTGTTTCTAGTGCATTTTAACAGGTGAGGCACATCAAAAATGAAATATACCTTCATTCCTTCCGTTACGAAAAATGGCCTCTCGGGACTGACACCCAGTGTCCTTGCAACCACACAGTTGCTTCCTCCCTGGTCACAGACCAGTGCTTTGATGAAAAGGCCACACAATTTGAGTCTGCTGATTAGCTGCTTGATTAAGAGTAAAAGGGGTCCTGAGCGAACCATGCCATCTCCTGTTAAGAAGGCCACTGGTTGCACCCATTTTTTTGCTATGCCTCTCACTAGTACGAGCACTGCAGTATTTGCCACACTGCTAGTCCTTTCCCTCCCATCATCGACATAGCCGTGTATAATATCTTCTTTTGGTTCATACTGTAGATTTCTTTTTAAAGAAATTTCATCAAATATCAAGCAACAGGCTCTGTCTGTCAAGGCCCAATTTTTGGCTTTTTCTTTGATGAGGTCGAGGACAGCAGGTAGCAGACCAGGTTTTATTGAAATTGCGGATAACCACGTCCTCAAGGATCTTACAGATGGTAGAGCAAGAAAATTTGAAAGGTACCTGTACGCTTTCGGACTTGAAAAATAAAGGTTAAGAGCGAACTTTCTGAATGGCATGGGCCAACGCCTTCCATGCTTTTTCAAAGGTTGCAAATGCATCTGAACTTTCATGATCTCCAAAAAATCTTTGCCAAGGTACTTCCCGGCTTCAGCAATGAGCTGCGTACGTGAAGGGGCTTGCTTTGTTGGCTTCTTCATCCTTGATATGATCTGACGAAGGCGCAAGTTTTCGTCCCGATAGCGCTGAAGCCTTTTCTGTGAACGTGGTGTTAGCACCTTCCGGATCCTGCTCCTGGACTTCCTTGGCGTGCCTGAAGGAAAAGATATAGGAACCAATGTAATCAAATGCAGAACAGTCTAATGCACACACACACACACACACACACACACACACAAGCTTTTATCATTGTGTGTGATGACAAAAAGTACAAACTTACTCTGTATAGGTGTGCTTGTAGATGGTTGTGCCGCAGCTGCTGAAGAAGCTGTTCCCAATGATGTGGATGGCTCTTGTGGGCAGCTCGGGATGTTTAGAAGTACTGCAAAGACAGAGCAGACAGGTCAAAATTTGCAGCTGCTCATCAGATGGAGGCTATCTGCTATGAAGCTAGTAAAGCATGAAGCTTACCGTCCGTGGAAGCTGCAGCCTTCTCCTGGCTTGGTGAAGACGACTCGAAATATAAGTGTGGCAGTCCTGGGAGCACTAATAAAAAAAAGAGAGGAGACTGGTCACATTGCGAAAATGCTTGAGCAATAACTAGGTACATTGCGCCTCGTCATGTAAGCAGGGCATGCAACTTACCGTCCATTGAAGTTCTAGATGTCGACAGCTCGGACAGGTCCTCTGGCAGCTCTGGGTACACTACAGAAAGCAGTGACAAAGTTATCTCGTGGTACGCTACCTGTCATCAAGCAAGCAAATGACAACATTGTTGAAAACTCTAAAGGGAGTCGTGAAAAAACTGAAGGTGTCCAGTAGTAATTTTGATTGCTTCAATGAGACTTTCAAATTCAGATTGCAAAATATTTCAGCGCTGCATTTAGTACACATCTCATATAAAATCCAAGTGTTTACGCACTCCCGCAATGGTCGTGCAACACTACGGGCTGGCATAGGCACTATGCAGCAACATTTACATTTAAAAATGCAAACACATTGTTAGCGTTTGTTAGCTATATAGAAAGGCTGAAAGTAAGGAAATAGTTGGACCCAATATAGTACTGCCCTACGGAAGAGATGCTGGAGCAAGGCTTGTTTTTCCATGGCCTCCGAGGGCGCACCAATTACGGAGGCCATAGTTGTGCCCCAAGATGACAGCTTCAGCGGAGTTTACAGCAACATGTGCTGGGAAATTGAAAGCATCTTTTTAATCACTCCAAAATTAGCCCAGGCAATGCAATGAAGCAAGTTTCAGAAAAAAAATTTTGACGACCCCATTAAGAACATGGAATGTTCTGGGGCCATTGTTTCTACATGTGGACCAATACAAGAGCGCTTGTTGAAAGGTTTGCTCCAGCAACATTTCCTGTTCCATCAATTCAAGCCTCCATTCTCCCATTCTCATCTAGTTTGGATGTCAAGTGAACAAGCAAGACATAGAACTCACAGTCCATGGAAATTCCTGATGTGGATGGCACACATGGGTAGTCCTTCTCTGGGTGCACTACAAAAAGAGAACAGATCACATTGTGCAACTGTCTGAGGAGTTACAAAATCATCACACTGTTCATGCTATCCAGCATAAAGCAAATGAGGCGTAAAACTCACTGGCTATTGATGTTCTTGATGTCGACGGCTGGAATGGGTAGTCTGGCAGCTCTGGTTGCACTGAGAGGAGGGAAGGCATAGACAGTTCGAGCATAGACAGTTGTCACACAGCAGGCCTATCTGGTATAAAGCAAACAAGACATAAAACTTACCGTCCATTGAAGCTCTTGATGTGGATGGCTCGTACAGGTAGTCTGGCAGCTGTGGTTGCACTGCAGAGAGGGAAGGCGGATCATACTGCATGACTGCTCAAGCAGTGACAAAATTGTCACACAGCAGGCTATCCCGCATAAAGCAAGCAAGACATAAAGCTTACCGGCCATGGATGTTCTTGATGTCGACGGCTGGGATGGGTAGTCTGGCAGCCCTGGTTGCACTGTGAGGAGGGAAGGCATAGACAGTTCGAGCATAGACAGTTGTCATACAGCAGGCCTATCTGGTATAAAGCAAACAAGACATAAAACTTACCGTCCATTGAAGCTCTTGATGTGGATGGCTCGTACAGGTAGTCTGGCAGCTGTGGTTGCACTGCAGAGAGGGAAGGCGGGTCATATTGCATGACTGCTCGAGCAGTGACAAAATTGTCACACAGCAGCCTATCCAGCATAAAGCAAGCAAGACATAAAACTTACCGGCCATGGATGTTCTTGATGTCGACGGCTGGGATGGGTAGTCTGGCAGCCCTGGTTGCACTGCGGGGAGGGAAGGCAGGTCACATTGCGCGCCTGCTCGACCAGTGACAATTGTCACACAGCAGGCTATCTGGCATAAAGCAAACAAGACATAAAACTTACCGTCCATTGAAGTCCTTGACGTGGAAGGCTCGCACGGGTAGTTTGGCAGCTCTGGTTGCACTGCAGAAAGAAAAGACAGGTTACATTGTGCAACTATTTGTGCATTGGTGAAATGTGCGCCATGTGTTACCAAGCTATCAGAGCATGGAACTGGTAGTTTAAGGAGCACCACAAAAACTTCTTAAAATCAGACAACAAGTATGCATTAAAAAAAAAAACACATCATAGATGCATTAAACTGACTTTCTTTCCGCAAAGGTAAAATCTATTAGGTGAAATTGTTGTATACAATGAGCAATGTAGTAACATTTGGTAAATTTTTCATAGAGTCACTATAAAGAAACTGCCTATTTTATGCTACTTTATTGCGAATGCGAGCTTTCGTAGTTACTGCCAATGCTTTACTTTAATTTAGAGTTCTGGCAGCCAGACACCAGCCAGACAGTCCTGGTCCTGATTTGTGCAATGTGAGAGGTTCACCTAGTAAATCTGTATGCACATGTGTCATTCATGCATAGTACTGCTAAACTGAGTGGCATTCTACAAGCTCACCTGAAGGACTGGGCAACATACAGTAAATATGGTCACCATACAGGGCATGTGGTTGCTGAACATTTTCTTTGACATTTCCTGCAAAACAGGTCGGAAAGTTGGAGGCAAGCATAGATGCTGTAGATGTTTTGTCAGGGAATGGAGTATAGTCGAACACCTAACGTATATTCTGGTCATTGCTCATGTAATAAGGCAGCGCAGAAGTACTGCACATAGAAGCTTACTTTGGCCTATGGAAGCTTGTACAATAGGCTCTTGTGTGTCTTGGATGATCGTAGCTACTGTTGTTGACTGCTGTGAAGGGGCGACAGGTATTACCGCTGGAAAAAAAACGAAGAAATGGAAGTTATGTAATGTATACAATCTAGCAAAGAAGTAAAAGCCATCCAGCAACACCAGCTGGTGTACTTAGCCATTGCCCTTCACTTCTTTTCAGCACTAGTACATATAGTGGTCTTCCAAGACAGCTGTCATCTTGTGTGTGATGTGGACCCCTTTGACGTAACAGTAGGTATGCTGAAAACTTAAAAAAACAGAAGAAGAGTTCGAGACAGTAGCCATGGCATTGATACTGAACGAATGGTCCTAGAAACTGCCGTGCCTTCTTACCAAACATGCATTTGGTAGCTAACTAGGTACTTCACTTGGTCTCGACATTTCTTGCACTGAAAGTTCCACAGTTGCATGAAAAATACTTTTTTTAAAAAATACCTTGAGGTGGTTCAGGTCCTTTGTAAAACTCTGAAAAGAGATTGTCAAGAACTTCTTTACAGGGATACAATGCCAAATGATGCAATGTTCAGTAACAGCAACGTGTAATGCATTATATTATTTAATTATGTGCCTACTTGCTAAAACGAGATCTTTTAGTGCTGGGTCACAGACTGGCACAGTTGGTACTGCAGTAGACTTGAGCCTTTTTCGAATTCCAAGTGATCTTGCTCCTGGTCGTAGGAACATTTCCGGCGTAAAGTGGGCTTCACACAGCCTCTTCTTACGCACTTCTTCTGCTGAGAGGTGCTTTAACTCTGGATTGTTGGCATACTCGATCCAAGCATTCACTCTGTAAGCAGAGAAGTCAGTACTCTTAATACAGATGCGAAAATATTCCTGACGTACAAATTTAAATTTGTTAAGCATGCAGGTTATTGTCATGCTTCATAGATTTAAAGACACAGCAATCAGTAAAAGTAGAGCCACACAAGTAAACACTTTGCTTGAATAATAGTGCCGTGCAAAAAAAAAAAAAAAGAACATGCTCTTATTAAAGATCATGCTTGCATAACTGGCAGGCTGACTGAAGAAATCATTTAAGTGCTCACATACTCAAAGCACTCAATGAAACCAGTGAATGAGGCACAGCTTACTGCTGTAGTGAACCAGCCATCCTCGAAATGATTCTGATATGTGTTTAACAAAGTGTGGCCAGGTAATGTGTGCGTTTCTGTGTGTGTGTGTGTGAATGTAAGGGAAGGGGGGGATGGGGGAGGCAAATTTGTGTTCAAAATTATTTCACCTTGTACAGTCACAAACAAAAGTAAAAGCTTCACAAATTCCTGGTAGCACAGCTCTACAACGTGGAATTGCACCAGCACATTACATCGGTTGAACAGGTCGCAAAGACAGGCTTTCAAAACTCATGCTTGTTTAACTGGCAGGCTGACTGAAGAAATCAAAGAAGCGCTCATATTTCCACAGCACTAAATGACACCAGTAAATGAGGCACAGCTTACTGCGGTAATGAATCAGGCATACCAGAAGGACAATTCTACCACTTGAGTCATCCTTCCTGAAAAGGTTGACTCTGAGATGTATTAAAAAAAAAAAGGAAGTGTGTCCGAATAATGTGTGTTTCCGTGTGTGAGTGAGGGGGAGGTGGGGGCAAATATACCTCCAAAATTATTAAATGCAAAGCATTTCTTGCCGAACTTGAACTAAACCGTATCTATCCATCAATCTATCTAGCCATCTACATCAATATCAGTCTACAAGCCGTCTACATGTATCTATCAATCTATCTATCAATCTGTCTAGCAGTCTACATCTATCTGTCAATCTCTCTAGCCGTCTACATCTCGGTGCTCTCCCAGTTGTCAATTTTACCTGGTATATAGCAAAATTTGGATGGCAGGGTACCAGTATACGAAAAACATTAATGATTGACCTATTCATCTGTAACGTGATATACTTGTCATATGCGTAATGATTAACGGTACTGCAATCATGGGTGGCTCATACCCGTAGTGCCACATATGTTTCGTAGAGCCTATGTCAATCGAGGAACAACCAAAATGGACATTTAACCAGTGTTGTACAGAACGTCTATCCAAGGAACGACGTTTTTGGAATGAGTTCCTTTTTGGGGGAACGAAGGAACACCATTGTTCCATTTAGGATTGGTGGAACTGCAACGTTAAAGCGTCACATTTATGAAGGAACGGCAAAGGGAACGACGTTCCTTCTGTGAACGTTCCAACTCCACGACGTTCGCACGTACGCAGTACATCATGCAGGGCGGATAGGCTGGACTACAAGTCGACCCTCGAGTCACCGTTTTCCTGCCACCAGGATTGCTCCATCATAGAAAATCACGTGCAAAAACGCCATTCTTTTTCTATCTGTGCTTTAGATATTTGACGAGGGTGATGCTTCCTCTTCTTCACTGCGGCCTCATGATGTCAGGGTATCCTGTTACTCCTTGGCGGTGGCCGCTTGCTGTGGCCGTTGCACAAATAGTTTCCTGCTGTCAGCCAGCCCTGTAGGAGTGTACGGTAACACGGGAGCAACTGCATTAAACAGTGAAAATCTCCTTATAGTCTCGCCGCCATGGCTCCCTCGGAACTAAAACACTGTCAACGCGCGCCTTACCATCTCCGCTCACCGCAAGGGTTTTGAGAGCGCGATTACGGCCATGCTTGTAAGACACTATGCGTTAATGTCTTCACAGTGCCTAAGGTGAACGGAACGGGACGCGCTTCAATTTAGCGAGTCCTATGCCCTCGGCAAAAAGCAGAAACGAAAGGCTTCTCCTAAA